>JASUAD010000001.1:25290009-27717509 GCA_037013555.1 Sextonia rubra | reverse complement strand
CTTTTTTCTTATTAACAGAAGGGTGAGACCATGGCTGATGACCAATGTATGTCATTTGATAGACCCCCACATTCTTCTAATTCAAAGCTATTGTCAAGAAACAATGTGTAAATTTACAAAATTTTGATGTTTAGTGTTTTGAATGTAGATTTACCTTTAGGGGTTATATCCAAATTCTGAAAATTAGCACTTACATTGGTATTTAGCACAACATAGGCTCGGAGTTTTAGATATTTGCATTATAAGTAGAAAGAGAGTGGAAGTAAACAAAATGAACTTTAAAAAAAGGTGGAGAGATTTGAAGGGGAAAGAGCAAATATATTTTAAGGACTAAAATGATTGAAAAGGGAGAATGGAATTTTGAAGGAGAAACTATAGTAATGTAGAATCAAATAGCTAATTGCATTAAGAAGGTTGCAAAGGAGATACTTGGAGAATCAAAAGGAAGGTGACATATTAATAAAGAAACATGATGGTGGAGTGTGGAGGTTCAGGAAGTTATTTGAGAGAAAAGACATTGTTATAAAGTTTGGTAGGGGACTAAAAGTATGGAAAATTTTGAGCTGTATAAGAAGGCAAAGAAAGAAGCTAAGAAAGTAGTAAGTAGTGCAAAGTTCAAAGCATACGATGACCTCTATAATAGGTTGGGAACAAAAGAAAGAGAGATATTTTTAAGCTCACAAAAATAAGAGAAAAAAAAATAGGGACTTAGATCATATTAAATGTATCAAGGACAATGAGAAAAATATTTTGGTGAAGGAAAACGATATTAAAGAAAGGTAGAAGAAATATTTTAGCAAACTTTTAAATGAAGAATGTATGGGGATCCAAGAGCTAAGGAGGATGCTTCATTACCAGAGCATACTTTTTTCTCCGTAGAATTAGAGGGGTGGAATTGAAGGAAGCATTGAAGCAAATGAAGACGGAAAAGGTTACAGGACCAGACGATATTCCGATAGAGGCATGCAAATGCTTAGGAGAGGTTGGGGTGAGTTGGTTATGTAGACTATTCAATAAGATATTTGTGACAAAGAGAATGCTGGATGAATGGAGAAGAAGCATTGTAGTACTTATATATAAGAATAAGGGAGATATACAAAATTGTACCAACTGTCGAGGGATTAAACTTATGAGTCACATTATGAAGTTTTGGGAGAGAATAATGGAGCAAAGACTGAGACGGAAGACTAAGATCGCTGAAAATCAATTTGGTTTTATGCCAGGAAGGTCAACTATGGAAGCTATCTTTTCACTTAGGCAATTAATGGAAAAATATTAAGCAAAAAGGAAAAATCTACACATGACTTTTATCGATTTAGAAAAAGCTTATGATAGGGTACTGAGGGATTTAATTTGGTGGGTTTTGAAGAAAAGGAATGTCCTTAGCGATTATATTGAAAATTTTAAGGATATGTATAAAGGAGCAATAACAAATGTAAGAACCACAAGTGAAGAAACAGGTGAATTCCCTATGACTATAGGTTTGTATCAAGGATCAGCTTTAAGCCCTTATCTCTTTGTATTAATTATAGATGAGTTAACTGTGCATATTCAAGATGAAATACTATGGTGTATGCTATTTACAGATGATATAGTATTGGTCGATGAATCAAGAGATGGTGTAAATGCAAAACTCGAGAGATGGTGGGGGGCATTAGAATATAAAGGCTTTAAAATAAGTCGTATAAAGACAGAATATATGGAGTGCAACTTTAGTGGACATATACAAAGTGTTGAAACCACTGTCAAAATTGAAACTGATGAGATACCACTTTGAGATTTTTTTCGGTACTTAGGCTCGATGATTAGTAAGGATGGGGAGATTGACGAAGATGTATAATATAGGATAAAAGCTGGATGGCTGAAGTGGAAACTAGCTTCTGGAGTGCTTTGTGACAGATGAATGCCAACGAAATTGAAAAGCAAATTTTATAGGACAGTGGTTAGACCAGCTATGATATATGGAGCAGAATGTTTGCCGATTAAGAAGACGCATATACATAAGATGGATGTAACAGAGATGAAAATGCTTAGGTGGATGTATGGTAAAAATAGGAAAGATAAAATTAGAAATAAGCGCTTTCGAGAGCATTTAGGGGTAGCACCAATAGGGGATAAGATTAGATAAATTCGTTTAAAATGGTTCTGGCATGTTGAGCGTATGCCGGTTATGGCACCGGTGAAAAAAAGTTTGGCTATATAGGTGGATGGCCTATCAAGAGGTAGGGGTAGGCCGAAGAAAACATTGATAGAAGTCATTGATTCTGATTTGAAGAAGTTTAACTTATCTAAAGATTTGGCTCAAAATAGAACAAAATGGAGAAACAGAATCCATGTAGCCGACCCCAACATGGTTGAGATAAGGCTTTGATGATAATGATGAGGATGATGATGATAATGACGACATTGGTATTTAGATTCCACAAATTAGATTTTCTTGTTTATAATTGAAATTTGCAATTTTAAAGATTTAGAATGTTCACTTGAAGCTTTGCTATTATGCTTGGTATTTTTTTTTTATTGTATCTAGTCTATTCATCAAAGGCTGCATACAGATGTCCTTCTTGGTTTTTGTTTTTAAAATAGTTTTTGTACTGGAAAATTTTCATAATCAGGAGAAAATGTTTGTACTAGCTAAGGATTTTACCTCATCCTCTGATTCTGTTTGGTGTGTATCTTGTTCACAGTTCTCTTCTAATCAGGTTTATCTATTTAGGCTGTTTTCCATTTTCAGGGAGGTGCCCACCTCGGGAAATAGCCCTATTATTTTGTTTTTGTATTATTCATTTAATCTTTAATAAAAACACCATTATCTTTAAAAAAAAAAAAAGGAGGAAATGATATCTGATGCCACAATGGTGAGATCCAATTGCAACCTAAGTATCAATGAAAGTGTAGGGATCAGTAAAAAGTAGATGATGGTGCTCAAATTGGGCAGTACATGCAAGTGTTATGATTTGAATTGGATGCTAGATCACAAAGTATTTACTGAAACTTGTTATATGCATTGGAGCAGGTTGGACTCTCTCGAGCGAGGAGGCTGGCACAAGGACAATCAATCAAGATCCAACTTTTTGTTGCTTTCCCAGTTCAAGTGGATGGAGAACCTTGGTTTCAGGAACCATGCACATTAGTAATATCGCATCATGGCCAGGTTCTCTCTCTCTCTCCACCCCCCCCCCCCCCCCCCCCCCCCCCCCCACGCACATGCGCATACATTTATGCGCAATCTTGGTTCAAATAGTCTGTGGGTGTTGCAATTATTTGCATTAGCCTATTACATAGTTACAAGCATCTGTAAATTGAGTGCATGTATTCTGAAGTCTTGAATTCCATTTCCACCCCCATTTATTTGCATTGTTTACCAGAAGCAAATGTTAAAGGCATTCCCTTTTCTTGCTAGTGCACATTGGTTTCCTTTCCTGTTTATTTAACAATAAGGAATGCACTTGTTGACTAGGAAACCTGAGCCCATCAACCATGTCGACAGTGTTTTATTTTTTTAAGAAAACTTTGTCAGGGGTAACATTGGTCTTACAAATTGTTTTGCTTCCCTAACAGGACACAATAAGGTTGCAAGAGCATGGGTTGGTGTATTGGCATCCAAGTTATACAATATGGCGTCCTTGAAACTGGGAACCTCAAAATAATATTCGTAATTTGGATTCCTAGTTTACTTAATTTTATTAACTGCCTTTGACCCTTGGAGAACTATAATTAGTTATGTAAATGTAATTTTACAATTCCTACATAAAAGATGCTTATACTAAGAGTACGTAAAAAAAGGATTTTTTATATAAGTGGCAGAAGAAAATTTTTTGTGGTAAATCTATACTGAAGTTGCTTATATTATCTGAAATTTAGATAAAATTGAATGAGGAAGAGTTTAGATGAATCGATCTGGGATCGGAACATTTTCCAAGTGGGTATTTCACCCTATTTCACCCTTTCAGAACCTATGACACACGCATACTTTAAAAGTGTCTATGGTGTGTATCTGCCATATCCACACCACATCTAGGCGTCATAGTTCAGAACTTGTTCAACACGTGATGAAGCCCTTGGACCTTCCTCCTCCATCTTAACAATGACATCAGGTAGTTTTTATCAAGCATTGTATTTAAAAATCCATATTCACTTTCTTCTGAGGTCCTAACTTGAAAAAGAAACAGTTAGCAGTTCTGAGGCAAATGAATATGTTAAAGAAGATCACAAAATCCAAGGCATGCACTCTTATAGGAAACACACTGGCATTCCTTTTGTCACGAGTTGCTGTTTTTACCTACAATCCAAGTACGCAGCTGTAGGTTGCCTGGGAGTAGTAATGGAAACCTCACAGCTAATTATCCTCCATAAATGTGATCATGCATTATCTCATAGAAATACTATTTAATGATTATCTTACACAAGTACTCAGCAATGATTATTATCTCTATGAACTATTGCTGGCATTCAACATGATTGATACATCTTTGCAAGTTACTGCACCATGATATATGCACAACGATGACGTGATCGTTTGTGGGATGACTAGATTTTATTTGCTGTGTTCTATTGTTAAGGCATTCATGCTGAGGAGGACAGCTGAGGAACCCCTCGGTCATGCAGCTGCTATAATTACTGATGTTCTTGAGAATGCTGAAACCAATCATGTAATTACTGCCTCGCAGAAGCGGGCCCTTCTTCAAGAAATGGCACTTAGGCTTTCTTAGGTTGCGCCCTGCCTTATTTTGGTTCGGTTCACAGGTTTGCGCTTTAAATACCACAATGGTAATGTTGTTTCTGTGCATATATAGAAAGTGACAACTCTACAAACTTGATTCTTAAACCTTATGTATCTGAGTTTCAATTCTTTGTTTGACGATCTTCTCACTTTTCAGTGTGGCCAATTTTGTTGCTTATTGACAGATTTTACATGTGTAAGTGGGACCAAATGCAAATTAGAAGTCATTCCATTACATATTGAAGGAACTGGTTTAGACTGATGAACTCATTATTCCATAAAATGACTCTTATCTCTGATGAATTCCTTTCAGCTGTCGATGCCAATCAATGTATTAAGAGCGGGAAGCTAGGACTATCAACTAATGAATGAATAAACCAGAGATGATTGTGAAGAGCAGTAGTACCAATATGGGGAACATTGTTTATAGTTTCTTTTCTTCTTTTTTCCTTCTTGTTATTGTTAAAAAATCGTTTTTGGTGAGAGTGGAACCAGTGCCTCCTCCCCATGAGCTTGATCCCAGAACCCTGTGCCTCCCCTTGACTTTGATCCTGAACAAATAACTACTGCTTTCTCCAAACAGTGAACTGTGGCCCCACTAATTCTAGCCCATTTGCTAAACCAGCTGGGAAAGAGGAACCCTCATCGACAGTAATGATCAATTTAATTGATGGAATAAAATTCTTAAATCAACACTTGCGGGCTAAGTCTTTCCACGAAATCAGCCGATGATTTTCCTTCTCAATATTCCTCCTTTGCATTGTGCAATATAGAAAATATGTTTTGTTTCTTTTGCTTGCAGATTTGATTCAATCTCTCTTCTCTCTAGTGGAGATGGTTGTGTGTAATACCAGATCGTGGCCATATTATTAAAAGCTTGTGATAAAAATAGATTTTGTTCTCTCAATATTCCAAAGCTATCTCATGTTCTCAGTTGCTTGTGGACGAGGCCCATCTATTTTACCCATATTTTTCAGATTGTAAAATTTTTGTGAGTACAATGTTCTTGTTTATTATAGAAGTAGAGTTTGGTGGTGGTCGTAATTGTCCTGATCTGGACCTTGGTCCGACCCAAATTAATTGGCCCCAAGCTCGAGGCCTCGTTCTGACCTGGAAACTTGGGTCTCACTTGATCCTTTCTGTGATGTAGTTTTGTTGGCTTTAATGGGTAGAGGTGGTGGTTTCTCTTCCCCATTGACATCCTAAACACGGCACTCGCAGGACTGTTTTTTGTGCATCGTAGCGTGCAAGTGAAGTTGGTAAACAGTAAAGGGCCAAATCCTGTCTGTGGCTACGTGGTAAGTAGGGTGTGGTCCTATAGTAGTCTCTCGAAATCCAGGGCCCCATGCGGAATTTGAGACACTTCTGCCATGGCCCTAAATGGGCAAGCTTTGCCTCCTCACCAGCGAAGCATGGGCCTGCAGGGGTTGGTTTGGGCTTTTGGTTTTGTCCCTGCGGGTAATCTTTCCCACTTGTTTTTATATATTGATAGTTCTTAAATCTACTCACTTGGGCCAATCTATTTTCGACGAATGGGCATATATTTTTGTGAATGGCAGGCAAATTGAGGCCCCTGAGATCCAGATCTGAATGCTAACCCTTATAATCAAATGGGCTGGACACATAATTTTTGGCAAATGCTTGATGCTTTTTATTGGTTTGGGTAAAGGACCACCTAGTCTTAGTTGCAACCCCATGCCTCCCTCTAACCTTTTTGATCATGCCATATTCCCTTTTCTTTGAGAAGCTAGAAGGCATGAGCCTCCTCTTCATCTCTCATGTGACGGTCCCTTTGAGTTTGACACCAGTGCAGATACAATATTATAGCTTAAAATTTTTAAGAAACAACACTAAAGTCTTGGCATGTGTCTTTCATGCTGGCCATATGTAAGATGCCGTAACCGAGGAAAATGCTATGTGAGGAAATGGAATTCCATGAAAATGCCTCTCAACAAGTAAAATATCAATTCCATGAAAATAGCACGCCCAAGACCGGCGTGATATATTCAAAATTTCAAAATGTAACATCAATACCCGGTTTGGTCAGCTCTAAACCAAAGTGAGCTTGTCAAATGATTTGATATTATTTGCAAGGAAAGCAATCTTTTGGCCTATTCATGGTGGGCCCCGGCTTTTGAAATATATGGCCCATTGCACACCTACCACCGAGTCCAGATCCTCTAAGTGAAATCCCGACAGTGAGCGCTTATGGCTGTGAGTGGTCCATCGACATCGACGGTCACCGTTGAGATTTCGCTTATATAATCTCAATTCCATGCCACCATGTCTACCATCGCTATGCAGTCGAGAAAGGCTCCTATGTTAAGTCTTACACAGCTCATAAAATTGTTGTGGCAACTCCACTATAGAAATCTGCCCATAAAAAGCCAACTGTGGTTGTCCTATGGCATGTGTGTTTTGCATCGATTAATTTTGAGATAGAAATTTATGGTAAAATGGGTTCAACAAACGATTATAAGGTAGAAGGGGTGCACGATATAAGGTGGAAACATAGATTGGAGTGACCATAACTTTTGCAAGATTTGATTTTCCAGTGTCTTGGCTTGTGTATTCAATTTTCATCCCTCCATTTATTTGCATTCAAATGGGAGATTATTTGATGGTCATAGATGGATTTTATCTTAGTTTCACCCAGTCAGTCCATTTCAAATTCAGCCCAGCCACCTACGGGCACCATCAGTTTGACATGGAAAATGTTCCCTTGCGTGCAGGACTCATACCAGGGCAGAAACTAGAGAGGGGCTAGGGTAAGCCAATCGCCATGCCCCCACAGAAATTTCGGATAGCCCTATTAAGTTAAGGAAAGTTCTATATTTTTTTTAACATTAGCCCCCACAAAACTATTATATTTTTACATAGTAGCCTTTTCAGGTTCCACCCCAATCTCATTTGGATTTTCCTAAAAAGGGGACTACTTTGAATTTTATGGTGCTCCCCATGACAACTTGCACAAATCCAAATGGACTGCCCGGCGTAGGACAACATTATCAGTTTATAATAAATCCACAAAATGAAATTCATTATAAAAAAATATAAAGCTTTTCCAAAATCCATATCTTTTCTATGCAAAGGAATGTCAAACTGTCCGCCCATGGCAGTGGAAATATATTTTGAAAAAATATAACCCAAATATAATGTATTTAAAAAATATATTTAAAATTACCTTTTGAGCCAGCCAATAGTGATGCCTCCAAAGTACAGCCTACAGATCGTTTTGAGCCAGGACATGCCACCTAGCGGCACGGCACGGCTCATTTGACAGCCCTAAATTTTCAATAAAATCAGAGGACACAAGTGATTTTATTTTTCAAAACACACCTAATACAACAAACGTATCCTCTTATATGGTCGTGCTAGAAATTAGAAGGCCCTACTGAAAAAAAAAAAATCTCTCTACCACTTTGGAATTATTCAGGGTTTATTACTATTTATTTATTTTTTTCTGATTAGTTCCTGCCATGTATAGTTTTTCATTTTGAACCACAACAAAGAACCAAAACTGTCATTATTTTGTCATGTCCAACATGGAATGCACCCTAAGGCTAAGATAAGGTTGGACCTCAGTTTATCCCTTCATTGGTTAAGGGGTGGCCACTCTCTCATGTCCTAGCCACTCACAAAGTTTGTCTCATCAAGAGAGGCTGGAGCCAAACTACATGGATCATTTTTTTTTTCTCTCTTCTAAAAGAGAGAGATAAAGAGGGAAGAGAAGAAGGAATTTGTCATTTTCTTTCTTCTGGAAGAGATATAAAAAGGAGAGGAAGAAAAAAGAATTTATCCCATCAGTTTCACAGCTAGAACAGACCAAGTCCAACTCATTCAAAAAAAAGAAAAAAAAGTGTGGTTGGTGGGGGTATTCCCCCTTTTTCCAACGACTTTGTGAATTTCGGACGGCTGTGATCTTAAGATCTACCGTCAAGCATTGTGGATCTACTCAGATGATCTGATGTGGGATTCCCATCTCCCTTGAATAGCAATTTGGAAGAATCTCCTTATTGTAGTCGACCACTCTTGTTGATACCGAAGGTCACGAGTCTGATACTTCAGAGTTGAGTCTCATCCAAACTCTCATGGGGATTAAAATTAAGCTTTTGATTGAAGAACTAACCGTTTTCTTTTGATTAGTGAGTAATCTGAGCGTGGGCCCCACGGACGATGGCCACACAATTTCCAACAGATGGTTGGATACAAAGGGCTTTGAATAGGATATGTATTGCGAGAAAATTGGCCAGGTCAAATTGATCATAAGAGGTTAGCTCATAAGAACTGTTGATTTCTCAAACGTACACATCTAAGAAGTAAAAAGAGAACAGAATAGTGCAACCATTCATTTTGCATGTGCTTAACTAGGTACTATGTTCGTCAAATCAAATACAATCAACATCACATCGTTTTTTATTGTGATCCTTCAAGGTGGGTTGGTTGTAGTCCTCAAAGTGTCTGTAAACAATGAAGAAAAAGAAATTAAGAAAAAAAAAGTTTCATGGGGAACACAATATGTACTAACCTTGTCAAATGTCTAAGTATGGGGCCTTTCATTGATGGATACTGAGTGTGATTAGCTCACATTAAAAGCACCCAAACCATCGGTTGTCCCATGTGGAATTTGGGAAATGAGGAGAAAAGGTGGAGGAAAAATGATAGTGGTGAAAAGATAGAAGATCTTCTCTTGTTTGACATCCAGTGGAGAAAAATTAGGTGGTTAAAGATAGAATAATCTTCTGTTGACAGTAAAAATTCCACAATCTAAAAGACTTGGATTTTACCAAAAATAAAAGGAATCTATCAAACAAGAGAAGATTTCTCTTCTTTGCTCACTATCTTGTGGAGAAAATCATTTCCTCATTTGAGGATAGTTTTGACTACTCGGCCCCAGGGCCCAGATCTCTCATTTTGGCGTCAAATTGGTGAATTCACTAGTGAAAATATTTCCTCCCATAAAAATTTCACAACATCCGAAGACAGAGCATTTAAAAACGTAAATTCTTTGCCGACTAAGGTTGGGCGCCACTCTTAAATGCTTATGATCACCAACACATAGCATAAATGAAGTAACAAAATGACTTGTACTGTACCCTCAACCCAAGGCCTTGCCCATGCACCGCCCAACTAGACCCTTAAGAATAGATCCTAACCCTTTATTTGTTTCCCATCCAATTTGATGGTCGATAAGGAAATACTACAAAGATTAGGACTGCAGTGATGGTGTTTGCATGGCTGAGATCATACACTGCAGACTGGTCATCCCATCCATCGTAGAACCCATGATGGGCCATCAACTACTTTGATCCGCATCGGATCCACCCAACCCAAATCAGATACATTGGATTCATTTTTTTTACTATGAGCCCAATAGATTCGGTCGAAGCCTAAGTTCAACCCAATCACACTCGGGCTCATTGGCGCTAGCCCAACAATCCAGTTCTCAAGGTATTCGTTGGGCTCGAACTCAGATTTGGGCCATGGAATCCTTATTAGCCCAGGCCGAGCCCCATTGAATCCAGCTTATGTGTGACCCATTGACAGCCCTAAACCCACTAGTCCAATCTGTGAAAAAAATCAGTGGGCCTCACACGTAGAACGTCGGCTGATCTGTCTCCACAGTTGCAAGTATCAAATTTGGGGGTTGAAAAAAAAAAAAGAATCATTGCCTTCTTTAAATATAAGAAATCTTTCAAAAAATATCATTGCCTTGACACCCCTTTATTTTATTTTGCATGAGTGTTGTTCACGTTAGCTTTATATACTCTTCCCTTTAGGCAGATCTCATGCCATGCCCTGAGGCATCTGCACGTTCCAAACAGAAGAACCTCACTTTTCTCTTGGAATCTAGAATTCCAAATGGCGATTTCTTTTCCATCATATGGAGTAGATTTCACTCAAACGCCTCTTAGAACCCATCATCAATCACAGCCTTTCTGTCTTCTGAAGTTTCCCTTCATTTTCACCAGAAAAAATGTCTCAAACCCTGTGCTTGTTTCATGTGCAAAACAGTGCTGTCATTGCTCCTTGATTTTGCTTTCTTGGACGATTACATAAGCTTTGTCTTTTAAAAGTTTCCACACTTTTTACAAGAGATTGTTAAAATTCCCTGTTAGGGTTCACGTGGAATTAGTAATTTTATGTGTCTTTATATCTTGAAATTTTTAGATAACCCGAAAATGAATGGGTGATAGTGACCCATCTGAGTTGGGGACCTGAAATATGCCAATTGATGTAATGAAAGGAAAATGAAACATTGGACAAGATGATTGATTTTGGACTGTCAAGAAAATGGGCGTTGATGGGATATGATTTATGAATGGGAATTAATTTGTTTGGAGAAATCAAGAATTTAGAAGACAAAATTCTATATTTGATTATGGGATGCTAATTTTATTGGAACATGAATATTAAATAAGGGACTCATTCCGGCACTTTTTTTTTTTTTGAGAAAAGTATTTGACCCTTCTCTTATTTTTAACATTGGGGCCAACTAATGATCAATCTTATTCAATCACAATTACTGTCCCTTGTGAATTGGTACTCACCCCGATTTTTACACTCATCTGACCATTATCACCATTTGAGCTACGGTAAAAAAGAAAAGGTTAAATCTCATAAAACCATTAAATTTTGTGGAGCGCTTAAGCAAGGACCATAATTACTTGTTAGGACTGATATGGCACACTTTTTATATAAGCCAAGATGTATCCACCACATGCTCTTTGATTATTCATGAAACCAAGTGGGCCCTGCATGATAGGCAATTTATGCCACGCCCATGGGCGTGAGGCCCACTAGATTGAGGGTGTAGTCTCTTTTCCGTTGTTTGTTTTTTTTTTTTTATGATTAAAGCATTCCACTTTTATTTTTTTCAGGGAATATAGTAGGATGATTTGGCAGTTGAAAGCCAATTTCACTCTCAGCCGTTTCATAAATTGTGCTCATCGAGTGTCTTTACATTCAAAATCTTGCTGAATTCATAGATCTAGACATTGTTTTTTAACCCAACCAAGGAGTCTCACACCCAACAAAGAGCCAGTATACTTGTGAAGAAAGTCCAATCATGTGAAAAAGTTGCATATGCAGGAATAAAATCCACAAAATGGAAAAAGAACAGGCACACACGTAGATACCCAATGTTTGAAGCTTGGCTAATTAAATAAAAAAACACACATTTTACCATTGGAGTAAGCAGTTGTTGATTCATAAATCGAGATTTGGAGAGTCTAACTTTCACAGGTTTTATTTTTATAGATAGGAGAAAGGAAAGGGAGAGCACCGATGGGGACCCTTGGGCCTTGTCCTCAAAATCCAAAAAAAAAGAAAAAAAAAAAAAAAGAAAAGATCCCACTATATTTGGCCTTCTTCCATTGGTGAAATCATCAAGTTGTCATCTGAATTTAATGCAGTTAGACATGCATGCATATTATTGATATGCACCCATCAAATACAGTTTGACAGGGATTTAGTGGGTCCCATCTTAAGATCATCCATATTGGAATATCCCAACACTTGATGAACTAGAATTAGGCAGTGAATTTCGATTGATCCTGTATTCTGATCTGGAAATTCTGCTGGGGGCCAATGAGACAAATCTGGATAATGAAGGGGCGCCCCTTTTGTACAAGGCATAGGAATAAATACAACCTGTTTGTCTTGCTAAAATTCCATGGTAATTCATGGAAACTGCTATTAAAGATTCTTGCAACTCCATTTTTTATTGTTAGTTTTGTATAATTATATTCCATTGCTTCTTGGTTGTAAGATCTGTTAGATTGTCTATTTCTGAGTGAAATTTGTTTTGTTATAGTTTGAGATTTTCTTTTGCGACTTTTCTGGCTCTGGGTCATGGGATTTTTCATTTTTGTGACTTTTGGTCTTGTGTTTGTTAGTGTTTGGTGTGACAGGAACGTGTTGAAACTTCCAATTTTCAGATCTGGAATCATGTTGGACTAATGACTGATTAGTCGAACTGTCCAATCAGGAATTGGGCGACGACCATTCCATCGTCCCAAGGCATGGGTTGGGCAAAACCCATCACCACAAGCTGTAAGTGAAATTTGGGTTGGGCTCATTTGGCTTATTTTTTATTTTATTTTTTATGTTTTTAACAGCGGCCAAGGGAGTTGGATCTCGGGAGAAAGTTTGCACACGTGAACATAAAAGCCCACACATGTTGCAAAGAAAACTCCAGTGTGTGAAAAAAAGGAAGCCGTTGGGGAAGGAATCCTGCAGATATAAGAAAAGTGGCATGTCAAAGCTGTAAGTGTCCCTTATTATAAGGTTAGGAGAGACGCTTATGCCTTATTTGGCAAATCTTATTTATATGAAATAGATATGTTGATAATAGATCTATGTAGAATGAATGTTATACTTTTAGACCATTTGGTAATACCAGATCACGGTTTGAATTAGAGATTTCAGAATCCTATGGTTCAATATTTTTCATTAATTTCTCAAGACCCAACAAGAATCAAAGACTCAAATTTAGCCTCATAAAATTTCTTGGGCTTACAAATAGGATTGACGGTTTGGATCTTAATCTAGGGGGCCCATAAAAAATTTCAAATCTGATGGCCACTTTTTTGACAAATATCTAATGATTCTTGAACAATCAACGGCTGAAAATTCTCTTCACAACCATGTTTGACCTTACCAAGAAGATCAATGGATTAGATTGACATTTGGGGCCCTACGATTTTAAAAAAATAATTGAAAAAACTGGACTGGGTTTCGTAACGTGAAACCCTGCAAGTTTAAAATTAATAATATCACCGGTCCCAAGTTCTTTTAGTATTTTTTTGAGATTATGAAAGAATAAAAGGCTGAGATTTGAGCATAAGGTAATTCTTAGGCATCTCAAAATGGTCAATGGTTTTGATCTTGTTAGAGGGCGCCACAAATGGTCAGAAATGTCAATCTAATGGATCGGTTTTTTTTTGAAAATATCTCGAGATTTAGGCAACATCAACGGTTCACAGTAGGCGTCATAGCCATTCTTGGTGATTTTAAGACATCCAACGGTTTGGATCATTACCCAGTGGCTTAGATTTTCCAAAAAATTGATTAACACAGACTGTTGTGAATGAGCACTGTAGCAAGAACATCTATCCACTTTAGACCATTATATCAGTCCGAAAAAGCATGTAGCTTGGGTTTTCCTCATTCATATATAAAAGCTCTTTTTCTCTATTTGGAATAGACACCTACATTCACCATCCAAAGAGTTTACATGTTAAAAGATCTTATTTCCAAACAATCTAAATGTTAAAACATCTTGTTTTAAACCTCACTAAGAGAAATACAGGCAAGGAAATAGAATTGGGCAAACCCCTTATATAATTGGAAATATTCACGTGCAAAAGAGGAAAATCAATTTATGAACATGCAGAAGAGGAATGTTTATATGCGAAAAGGGAAAGCTATGTCAGTGTCTCTTACCCTATGGTGGGCGATGGATGCACATGAATATTCCACTATATATATTTTATTTTTTTAAAACAAATTATCTTTTTCTATTTCAATATAACTTATACCAAAAGTCCTATATTTTTAATTATCATACATTTAAAAAATTCATAGATTTTCTTATAGTATAAATTATGCAAGCACATTTTGCAAGTTGGTTTTTGGGCGGTAAAGGATTCATGATTTATTAATTTATATTCTCATTATATGCAATTTCACCAAGGGTATATTTCAGGTTAGTGACAAATTAAAATGAGTCAAGGGTGTGTGTTGGATTCATCATGTGGTCTCACATGGCAAAAATTTTTTCTCATATAATTTGTGAGAGGTGCCTCTTTGCATAAAGAAAACCTTGCATTATTGCATATCTAATGTATGACATATGATGGGGAATCTTCATACGCATCATTCTCTCATTATTTTTTTGTAAGAACTTTAGGTGGGGCTCATCTATCACCCAATCTAAATCTTGCAACACAAAAAGGATGCCTTTATAGGTATATGCCCTAAGTTTCGATCAAATTCGTATTTATTGGATCGTTGGATCGACTGTACACTAATCCGAATGGAACAGATATGTGATTCATGGATGAAGAGGTTAAGGATATGTGATTGTAGTCAAACTTGATATATGGGGTAGTCTCGTATGGATTTGTCCATCTCCCGACTCTTATCCATTGGTAGGGTCCACAATAGGCCCCATGGAGGAGTGTGCACAAAAAGTCTGTGAGGGACAGATGCACAGAAAGATGCCACATCCTAAATTTATACCCTCTTAAAAATAAAGAAAACCCGAAGTTTTGAATACTCAACTTATTAGTTGACTATTGCGATAAATCCACAATGTTAATGCAACATTACATCAAAGTTAGCTATCGTCGTTTTTCATCTTTAGTGGGTGTCTAGGCCAAGCTACCTGGTGGACCACATGTAAGATGGCCAATGGCTCAGAGCCAACCATAGATGAATGGTAATCCATTCAGATTTTGTTTTTGTTTTTAGGGTCCATTAGCGCAGCAGCCATCGCTGCGAGTCCCCGTTCCGTTTGGCGTCGTGCTGGAATGCCTGCTGGGGTTGATGCGCCTCCATTGTCTACTACATAATCCTCATCAGAGAAGATCTGGAGTTCCTACCTTCATGGGTAGGATCTGGAGTTCCGCAGAAGAAGAAACATGGTGTTTACCAAATCCACTTGTACAAGGGTCATTCTTGCAAATGTACTGCAAATTGTTAGTGCTAGCCTTTTTCTTAGGGCCATTAAAAGTTTAGATAATTGTACTCTAACCCACTTGATTAAGGTAAGAGCCCGACCCAAAAAAATACAAATTCTTTGTCTTATATATGTTAACCTTTTTCAGCAATTTAAAGTATGTCAAATGCCACTAACAACAAACTCAATTTTGATTCAAATAACTATCATTCTTTTATATAAAAAATTGTCCTTCATATTTGTTTCATCCAATGTGGATGTAAATCAAAGGTAAGAGTGTTTCTTTTACATCTTACAATTTAAAGGAAAGATTATTTGATTGATGGCTTCTATTCACGTTAGGCTAACTTGTCATCATGGACAGCACTAAAAGGACCACCAGCAACACTACCAACTTTTTGAACTACCGCAAAATTCATAGGTTCATAGCCAGCAATGCTACTAACCTTTGAACTACTGCTGAATTGGTAGGTTAATAGGATTGTTGAGGTACTAATGCATTCTAGCCGCCAGAAGGAAAAGAAAGGAAAATTGCAAATTTTCATAGTTACAAAAGGTGAAATGGGAGCAGCATAAACTATGACACAGTCCAAGACAGTATCCAAAGCATTGGAGTGTTGCATCAATCTTTGACATATAGACTTCTTCGAATTTATAGATAATCTTCTGAAATCCTAAGTACTTATTGAGTATTTGTGAATTAAATGAAGATAATTTTTATCATTAAAGTCTTATGCTAATTATGTAGAATTGGCCAGACAGACTCTGTGTTTATTTTTCATTCATCCCTAAGTACTCTTAACTAATCAACAATATCGGAGCACCTCGGTCCTCGAGGGAAAAGGATACCGGCAGAGACTGAAATAGAAAATTAGACTGAGCAATAACTAGAGCAATGAGAGGACAGGACCAAGACCAACCAATGGATTTAGACCCTTGTCTAACTTGAGGAAAATGGTCCCAACTGGTAATCATTATGCATGTGTTACATCGAACTTCAGATGACGTGCACAAACAACGCTAGGTTGAAGTCATCCATCAACACATTTAAGACTTAAATAGTTCCAGGACACGGCTTCTCACTTACGAAAGTAGACTATGCCTGAGTGAGCCCCACCTTGATGAATGGTCCAGATTGACTTCAATATTTCCGACACATCTAGTCAATGACTGGGGACAAAGTTTTTATTTTTAAATTCTAATCTATTGGTGGGGTTCCTAATTCAACCCACAATACCATCTCAAATCCGAAAATGTAATTTGGAATTTAGGTTCTAGTAAAAAAAACTAACCTGATAGATAAAAGAGTGGAGCCATTATTGACATATTCAATGACCAGGAACCAATAACATGGTATTGAATATTTCGGTTTCACTCTTTTAAACATAACGGTTGAGTTTGGATCAAGCCCAGACGAGTCACCGACGGGCCACAGTACTCAATCCGACCCAACACCTCCTCCTAGTATAACCCACTAAACAAATATCCCTTTCCCTCTAAGCAAACACCTCCAAACTCTTTTAAATTTTCCATTAGAATCATGAGACCCTCCGTTTTCTTAAAACCCAAACAATGTGCCCTTTCAAAGGGCGAGGGTTGGCCCTAGGAAGAAGCCCAAACACCCATAGATCATGATTGGTGTGAACGGCAGACACACATCAAGGATCCTCAGGAGGGCCCCACTTGACTGTGTAGGAAAGTGGAAGGTAGGCTTGAAAACGTGTAGAATCAATCCAGCTCAGCAGCTGAATCTGACTTTTGCATGGTAAGTTTGTGAGGAAAGAAGGAGGGGTGAGATGAAAATCTCAAAGGTGGCCACTTTTGACTATTTAAGGACCCTCACTACCCTCTTTTTCCTCATTCCAGTTCACAAATCTCTCCCTCCCTCTGTTTCTCTCTCCAAAAGAGATCAAGATCTTCTCTCCCTCTCTTTGATCTCTTTGCAGTAGAAGAGAGAGAGGGTAGCAGACCCACAAAGGTATCTACTGGGCATCTCAACTCCTGCATTGACCTCCATTTCTTGTATGAATTTAGTGTTCTTGGTGCCATGATCCATCTGTTTGGGAAAATGGGTTTTGTTGGTTTTGATTGGTTTTTTCAATGTTTGGGTTTTTATTGAATGAATGGGTTTTTGTATGCTTTGGGTTTTCTCTTCCATTTCTCTTTGTCTGATCTGTTTGTATCTATCTCATGTTAAAGATTGGTTTTTTTTTTTTATAATTAAGACTTTTCTGTTTTCTTCTGATCTGGATTGCTTTGCTGAAAGATTGTGGGTTACTTTTTTTATGATCTATGATGTGGTTGGATGAATGGAATCCTTTGATAAATCTGTAGATCTATTTGTAATTCTCACGTTTTCTTCTCTGGGGTTGTTTTCCAATGCTTCAATTGCTGAACTCATTGGCCCCTTTTCTTCTGATGATGAATCTCGATTTAGAAGGTTGTGATTATTCAAAGGGTTTTAGCAAATCTTAAAAGGAAAGAATCTTTAGTCTTTCTGTTTCCGAGATTTACAGATTTCGCGAGGATTCAATTCAAAATTTGATGGCATTGCCTTATTGGGTTTCTCTTCCTTTTCAATTTTCAAATTTAATTTTTTCAAGTTTCCGTTCTCTCATGATCCAAAACGAATCTGTTTGTAATTTAATAGATCTGTCGCGGTTATTGCCTTTGCCATTGCTCAGATCTGCTGTATTTATACTCATATTTCTTATGTCCTGCTCTGTTTATCGTCTGTTATGCTAAATTGGTGGTTTTGGGAGGAATTGGCACAAACCAGATGCAGAATGCAGGTTTTCTTTCTTTCCTTCTGTTTTCACTTCCCTCATTAGAGTGAAGATTCTGCAGATCTGTGATTTATTTTTTGGGACTGATTGTTCTAGTTGGCCTTCCTTATCTGTACTGAACTTGCATATTTCAGATCTGTAGTGATGGACCCTTTTTTAATTAAATTCCAGCAAGTTCCTTAAACCCTTTTACATTTGAATGATTGTGCTTGTGATTCCTTTTTGTTTCTTCTATGAAGAAAGCACCGACAAATTGACCGTATTTTCGTCCAGCAGTTTCTCTGAATTGAGAAGGATTTCATAACCTTCTCAGTTCTCTAGTAAAAGAACTAATACTATAGTTAAATTATAGTTAAATTGAGTGTCGCGAGCTGGAACTCAGCTGGTTCGTGACACTAAATGTGGTCCTTAAGGAGCAAGTGCAGTACTTCACCATTCAAAGAAAGCAAAAGTGTTCCAGGGCCAATGTCTTTTAAATCCAACTTTGGCGCCAGATTTTTTTCTATGATATGTGACTCAATTATTTGTTGTTTGTGAAGAATTACCTACAAATAATCTGTTGATCTGTGGACCAACTGGTTGATGATTTGACTGTTTCTCTCCTGCCTTTTTTTTATGAGTATATTTGTGCCTGATCTGAGACTTTGAAGCATGGCTCATTTTATATGATTGCCTTAGTGTGCCTCAATGTACCTCGAATTACATTTTCAATAGGATTTCGGGCAGAAGGGATACAATGAGGTTCCTTCTGTTTGGATCTTGTAGCAAATGGGACTTGCAATTGGCTGGACAATCCTAACATCCAATGTGGATCTATGATGTATCAGAAGTAAATGTGGATGGACAAAGTGTGTCATCTGCTCCTGTTTCTCACGACTCCCTATTGTACCCTTAAATCGGAATGTGGTTTCAGAAGATCCATGCTAAATTTTCTTGCATGGTCCTCGTCTGGTGGCTTTGCCATTTATGTGATTGCAGTATGTTCTTAGATGGCTAACCTTTGTTTTACTTTTTTCTGTGACTGCATCATTACTTTCTGAGAAGTCTGGTATCTTTTATCACTCTTGGCATGTTTGGCAACTGAAATCTTGGGAATTCATGAAAAGTGGCTTTTATCAAAGCAATACCAGAGGGTGGATACTGGATAGTGAATTTCAAAGATGTATATCAACAAAAGGACCATCTAAGCTCTAGGATTCCCAGAACACCATCAAACTCTTAGAAATACACAAGGCAGAGGAGGATTTATTTTCATTTTTTCTTTTTTCATTTTTTTTTACACTGAGGGGAGGTGGTGCTGTTGATCTCCACTTTTGATCCTTCACAGTATCCTGTTTCATACGTTATTTTAGGAATTGATTTAAACATAGGGAAATGGGCCCTCTTGCAATGTGATCTGTTTTTACGAATTCATTTTGAATTGTTCTTCTATTTATTCCATCCAATCTCTATCCATCGCCTACAGCAAAAAGTTTGACAAACAATTGTGTTTGGTTTTATTAATTGCTAGATTCTTTTCCTTTCTTTTCTTTTTTCTTTTTTTTTCACTCGTGGTTCATGATTTTCCATGTAATTGGAGATCTGGAAAAGTGTCTCTCTAATGCAGAGCATCTCCTATGCATGGTTCTCATGCAAACCATGCGCTGGAGAATAATCTCCCTTATGCAGATATGTAATTGGAGATTGTTGGGCCACTAAACGTTCCATAGTTCAAAAATAAGGTAGCCGTAGTAATCAACAGGATCACAGTTTATGAGAAGCGACCAATGATTAATGCTCACTTGTAACCCACATCATAGGCTGTGTTTTGCGGCCAGAGAGTTTTGAGGGGAGCCCACCCTGTGAAATGTATTTTTTATCACACATTTTTTGCTACATTTTCACACGCACTATGAAGATCAACTTGAAGTTGTCTTCACATGAATATCTTTAACCAGGTCCTGTATCAAGCTTTAATCTGGCTGTTAACACTACCCTCACCCCACACACACCCAAAAAAAAAAAAGTTAGCACTTGATCTGTCTTTCTGCAATCTTTTTAGAGAGAGTCTTAAAGATGGTGAAAATGAATATACTGTTTGTAGACTGCCAGATGTAAGTGTTGTTTGTTCTGACCTTTTGTATTTACAGATTTAAAAAAATGGTGAAGATCTGCTGCCTTGGAGCTGGATATGTTGGTGGCCCAACCATGGCCGTCATTGCACTCAAATGCCCTTCAATTGAAGTTGTCGTTGTTGATATATCAGTAGCCCGGATTGCTGCATGGAACAGCGAACAACTTCCAATCTATGAACCGGGTCTTGATGATGTAGTGAAGCAATGCAGAGGAAAAAACCTCTTCTTCAGCACAGACATCGAAAAGCACATAAGCGAAGCTGACATCATCTTTGTTTCAGTCAATACACCAACTAAAACTCGGGGCCTTGGAGCAGGTAAGGCTGCCGATCTAACTTACTGGGAGAGTGCAGCTCGGATGATTGCCGACGTGTCCAAGTCTGATAAGATTGTGGTTGAGAAATCAACAGTGCCTGTGAAGACAGCCGAGGCAATTGAAAAGATCCTTACCCACAACAGCAAAGGCATAAACTTCCAAATCCTTTCAAACCCAGAATTCCTTGCAGAAGGAACTGCAATTCAGGATCTCTTCAAGCCTGATCGTGTCCTTATTGGAGGCCGGGAAACACCTGAAGGCCAGAAAGCCATTAAAACCTTGAAGGATGTCTATGCTCATTGGGTACCGGAGGATCGGATCTTAGCCACCAACCTCTGGTCTGCTGAGCTTTCAAAGCTTGCTGCCAATGCTATTCTAGCTCAGAGAATATCATCCATCAATGCCATGTCGGCCCTCTGTGAGGCGACTGGTGCTGATGTGACTGAGGTAGCCTATGCTGTTGGGAAGGACTCTAGGATTGGGCCCAAGTTTCTCAACGCCAGTGTCGGGTTTGGTGGGTCTTGCTTTCAGAAGGATATCCTCAACCTGGTCTACATCTGTGAATGCAATGGGCTCCCTGAGGTTGCAAACTACTGGAAGCAGGTTATCAAGATCAACGACTATCAGAAGAATCGGTTTGTGAACCGTGTGGTGTCATCCATGTTCAATACGGTCTCAGGAAAGAAGATTGCTGTGCTTGGATTTGCATTCAAGAAGGACACCGGGGACACTAGGGAGACACCTGCGATTGATGTGTGTAAGGGGCTGTTAGGGGACAAGGCCAAGATCTGCATCTATGACCCTCAGGTTACTGAGGATCAGATCCAGCGGGACCTGGCCATGAACAAGTTCGACTGGGACCACCCAATTCATCTGCAGCCCATGAGCCCCACTGCAGTGAAACAGGTTTCTGTGACTTGGGATGCGTATGAGGCTACAAAGGACGCGCATGGAGTTTGTATTCTGACTGAGTGGGATGAGTTCAAGGCTCTTGATTACCAGAAGATCTATGATAACATGCAGAAGCCGGCATTTGTGTTTGATGGGCGAAACATCGTGGATGTTGAGAAGTTGAGGAAGATTGGGTTCATCGTCTTTTCGATTGGGAAGCCTCTGGACCCATGGCTCAAGGACTTGCCTGCTGTGGCATAGAATAGAGAGGCGACAGATATGGTGGCTAGTTTATGTTCGTTCGGTAGTAAAACATGAAACTACAGAGGCAGTTGAATTCTTTTGAATCTTTATGATGTTTTATTTCTTCTATCAAACATTTCTTACTATGTTGGTTTTTATGTCGGTGGCTTAAAGGTTGTTAGAATCCTCATCCTTTCTATAAAGGTGAGCTGAAGTGAGGTCTCTATCCTGTTTTTTATTTTACTGTTGCTTTGTTTTGTATTCATAATATATTACAGAGTTTGCCTCTTGTATGTCTCAAGTGGGAATGTTTCAGTTTGTTTTATCTCCATTTCATTCTTCTATTGATGCATTCCAAGGTTTTGGAATATAACCATTGTGAACCCATTCCAGAGGGCCCATCTTTTATTCTTTGAAAATTTCCCTTGGTTGGTTATTTCAGCCATCCAACATGGTTGGAATAAGGCTTTGATAATGATGATGATGATGGTTATTTTAGCCATATAACTTGACTTTTCACTGTGGAATTTGGAGTTAGGTTATTTCTTTGAAGTGCGCTACGAGGCTTTGGTTCATTTGCTGCGACCTCTGACTTACAGATCTAGGGAAGTTTCTTGTTACTGGCAGTGAATGCATGTTAGCATCCTTTGATTTCTCTTGTAGCTTTTCATGGGTTGTACTATTGGTTAGATTTTTCAAGAGAGAGTCAGAAATAATCTGTGTAGCAGATTATTTTTCCATAAGAAAATTAGTTTTCTTTGATTCCAATGTTAAAGAGAGCCAGAAATAATCTGTGTGGCGGATTATTTTTCCATGAACAAATGATTTTTCTTTGATTTCAATGTTAAGGGAAATGAGTGATTTCCGGTCATCCAAACGGATTAACTAAATGTGTTCAAAGGGCTCATGCCTCCACTTGATTTGCAGTGTGAGATGGCATGACAAATTTTAGACAAAAAAATATATCTTTTGACCTCACGAAAGTCTGATTTCTGCGGATATTCTTGGATACCCAAAGAAAATTTTCGTTACTGTATGGTAACATATGTTACATATCTAATGGACGTTTTGATATGAAAATTTGTCAGCAATCTACCTTCAACAAGCCGGCTAAAGTCCTTTGGTCGTTGCAACGGGACCTATTATTTGAACAGTTTCGACTGGGTCGGTCAAGGAAATCGCTGTCTGATTTTGGCATCCGTGTTGAATTGGCTCAATGGAGTACTCTCTCTGCTCCTGAAGCTTCCTTGCAGTGTCCCCATCTGTCCTTTGCACAATGTGGGACGTTGACCGAGGTTCTAAATTTTGGCAGAGTTGGGTTGACTCGGCAAAGTTGTATTGTACCTGTTTCTACCTGGCCGAGTATCACGCAACTAATCAGAGTCCCCAGTATTTGACTTAGCTTTGTTAACCGAGATGGTAACTACTATCAAATTCTAAAAGTAGAGAGTGACGTATCTAAATTCTAAAACCGTATTTGATTCAATGACCCTCTTTGATCCTCCCCAGTCCCCACTGATAGAATTTTCAATGCTAATGGGTAATAAACAAAACAAAGTGGGCCAGACAGAGCAGCCAAAATCTGCACCTATATAAAACCCGGCCAAGTGTGAATCGAAGGGATTTTGGTAGGTTCCAAAGTAGACCTGATTGCTAATCGTACAAATACTAGGCCATAGTTGGACCAGAATGACTAGAATGGACCCAGCACATTATTATAGAGATGTACCAGAATAACCTGAATGGACCAGGTCCGGAATAATATTTAAGGATAATAATCTAATATATAAAAATTCATATTTCGTTGGTACACTTTATAATTTATGAATATTATTTTACATAAAAAAACTGCTGAGGTGAACAGCCCATATGATCCCATTTTCACTAAAAATCACGCCACCGCCACCCACTCCCCCGGCAAAACGGTCCTTTTCTGCCCGACTACCGACATAAGAATGTGGTTGCCAATGCCACATATGGTGACAAAAAACTCATCATTAAATCCTAGCCATTGATCAAGATGCTGGCCTTGAAATGAAAAATCTAACAAAAAGGTGTGTATTTCACGTGCATGGTGGAGTGAAAGGCGCTCACGTTAACATGTTCTGCCTACCGACACTGGAATGGATGGGATCATGTTTGCCTTTTTGGCTCGGCCCTAACGCCAAAATGTCACTCACACTGGACCAGTTATGGCCCAGAGCCACGCGCGCTAGTGGGCCCACCTCAATCAATTTTTTAGAAAATCACACTTTACCCAAACACATGTGTCTAATTTTCAACTTTAGCCCTTTTTTTCGGTATGGCAGATTTTAATCATACTTTAGAATCCTAGAGCGTGTCATACACCGAATGACCAGCGATGGTGGACAGTGAAGAATTCCATAAAAGAGAATGGGGCAGAAAAAAAAGCACCTTAGCGCCTCCAATTTCTAGCGGACTGGGTTGTTAGCCATGTCAAAGTCAAATAGGTCGTTATAAACTTATGCTTAGTTCTTGTTGATCATATACTTGGCTTGAGTCTTGGGCATTCTGGTATATTCTGAATATTCTTAAATTGGACCTAATTAATTAAAAGATTACTTTAATATCCCTGCACCGTGTTTAGCTTGGTATGCTAGCCGCTAATAACAACTCTTGGGTTGAGAAACTTGGGTCACAATTGGATGTCACCCAGAAAAGAAAATTAACCGAATCAGAGATAGGCATAGAATGTCTTTCAGCATGAATTCAGTTATATACCTAAAATTCAAAGGAATTGTGAGACAACCAACTTATTTCATCAAATCTGAAAGAATCCTACTAATTTTTCTTGAGGGCTTCCTGCCAAAAATCATACCAAGTGGGATAGCCAATCACTCCAAGTGAACCTGGGGCCGATCTTGACCTTCATAAACCAAACTAGGTTTATGAGTCAATGAGGGGCTCATGCATCTGAGATAACGTTGATCGTTCAATCACTAGATCTAGACCATGCCATTCATTGTCACAACAAGAAGGCTACTAAAACATCTCCCTTTCATTGGTATCTTAAATGAGTTTATATACAAAATACATGTCCAAATCTCTACTGGGTGCAGAGCCAAACAGGCTCCATAACAAAATTTTCTTCTTGCCATAAAACTATTTATGTTACTCTCTGACAATGTCTGTTTTACATCCTCAAGGGAACTTGTAAGTTCTAAAAAGGAAATAATAAGAAGGGCCTCAATTAGATGTACAAATGGTGAACTTGCTCACCAGTTTTGGTGCAGGCACTCTTTTCAAAAACCGCATGAAAAACGGCATGTACCAACCCCAAAAGTCTATTTGGAAAGGTGCATGTCCAGCTTGAACTTCTTGGTATGTCGACTTCAGCTGTCGAGGAAAGCAGGAAATTCATTAATCTTCGCACTCCTTTAGTCCGTAGCTGCACGTCCTTGCCCACGTGGCATTTTCTTTGACCCAGCTGCCAGAAAAAAAGAGTTAGCGAGCCACATGTGTGTGTGTTTGAGAGAGAGAGAGAGAGAGAGAGAGAGAGAGCATACAATCTTCGACGTCTTTCAACTGGTAATAATGGGGTGCAATGTCCACCAACCATTCTGGCTTCAGTTCTGTAACCTGTAATTCAGCTCTGGTTTCAGAAGCATGCTCAACATATAAAAATACCAAGATTCTAAGATTATTATGGCCATACATAGGGTCTCTATCGAAAGAAAAGAAAAACCAAGCAGAAGGATTACCTGTCGCATGTATTCTTTTGTTGTAAGCACTAGCTCGTGATAAATAGCCCATCTAGGTAGCACCTACGAGCAGGATTAACTCATTAGTTAACAAGCCTATGAAATTGATTAGACATGTCTTGACATTTCACTTGTAGAGCAGACAATGCAAATATGAATTACTTAAAGGGATGCCATTTCTTGGCTCTTTGTTCCTGTTATTATGTAGTCATGATTAAAAAAGACAAGGAAAATTATAAGCCTTATTTTATAGTGTGAACCCGAGAAACACGTTGGTCTGATGGATGTGTGGAACCCATATGTTCAATTCAGACATTGCTTCGTGTACGAGGATGAGGTTTTACCTTTACAAAAGATTTTATTTTTATTTGGAGTTTTTCTATAAAAAAAGGAACCTCTTAAGAAATTATTTTATCCATCTTTTAGTCAGACTTGATAAACAAAAAGCTCCTGATGCAGTCCGGACCCTCAGGGTTGCAGTTTGGGATTCAACTGCAGGTAGAAAGACCTTGGTCATGGCTATTAAAAATTAGCCAATTAATAATTATCTGACATTCTATAGTCCAGATTTGTCCAAGAAAGAGAGCCACGTCCTGAGTCGAACAAATGGTAGCTTTACTTGCAATTTATGCACTCACCTGAGCCAGACCAGAACTTGGATGTATATGCACAGTTTGTGGGTTCTTTATTGTTCGATATGCCCCACTCTTTTGCAGTCTAGCAGAATGATGGAAGAAACCTAAAAATGAAGAAGGAAATGCTAAGCACGATAGCAAAATGGAACATTATGATTACAATCACACTAGAATGTTAGTTAAAAAATATTAATGAAAAGCAATTACCAGATGTAATAGCCTTCTTAATTGAATCTAAATCATTGAGATTGGAGGAAATTTCTATTTCAACCCTCTCCAATAGCCCCTCCAACTGATCTCTAATATCTCTGGCACGTTTCATACTCCGTACCTAACACATTCAAAGCACAACATCAACTACTCGAGGGAGACCTAAAACTAAACTGGCAAATTATCATTCAGCAATGTCAAAGAGTTCATCACACTCAAAAAGCAAATACATGATAGCTCTTGGACAGAATTGGAAAATTTTCCATCCCTCAGGATGTTTAGTGTATAAATCACTAACACGTGCATTAATCAATAGTAACAATAATAAAAGAAGACATGACCTCACATGAAGGCCAGCTCACGGTTCAAAAGGATTTTCACATTATCTAACCCCTACATGGCCCTGTCTTACATTATCTTCCATGATAGTGTAGAGATTTCATCAATTTATCCTAATTTATATAAATTAAAAAAGAAAATAGAAAGCTACTCCTATTACAACAAAGTCTCTGATTAAAAACGGATTCAAGCAGGAACCATCATAGCATGAAATTAAAATAAGCAGTCAAAACCTCAAAGAATCCACACTGCTATATAAGAATTGTGCTTCTAATATAGGGATTTTGACCGTACAGCTGCCTTAAAACCTCACATTTGTCCATCAATGGTTGAAGTTCAAAAAATTCTCACAGAGCTGCTCGTGCAATATCCTAGGGCCATGAGATATTGCACCATGTGATATCCTACATCCATAGGATATTGCACAATTTCCCCTTCATTCCTAACTATTTAGGCCCCTTTTTTTGTACGAACAGCATTGTGGGTATGTCGTGGCCTCCAATTGCTGGGGGGCAAATGCCAGATCTTAGGGCAGCTGTATGGTCAAAATCCCATTAATATATCAAGATCAGCAAAAATGACCTAACATCCACCTCCTTTTATAAATTGACATTATTTTCAATTTAACATTGATTTGACTATTGAGCATTGTCGGATTTTAGTAAATAAATAAAGAAAAGCACTATGAGTTTGGACTCTAAAAAACTAGGAGTTATAATTATCTAATTCATGGATATTTGGAGCACCCCATATCCTTGAAGTTCCATGCACATGAAAACCACCCTTATAAATTGGTTGGCATCCCAAGTCACTCTCATCGTCAAAGCCTTATCCCAACTATGTTGGGGTCAGTTAAAGAAATTTTGTTCCTCTATTCTGACCTATCTTGAGCCAAATCCTTAGAAAACTACTTCAAATCCAATTTTACTACCTTCATCCACATCTTCTTCGCAGCTACCCTTCCCCTTGATGGGCCATCAACCTGCATGGCCAAACTTTTTCTCACCGGCACCATTGCCAGCCTACATTCAACATATCTAACACTCTTAAATAGGTTTCTTTAATTTTATCCCTTATTAATGCTACCCAAAAATGCTCTCAAAAAGCTTATTTTTAATTTTATTTTTCCTAGTTTTACCACATCTACCTTAATATTCCCATCTCTGCTACATTCATTTTATGCATATACTACTTCTTGATTGGTTCATTTTTGCTACGTTCAACATTCTCATCTCAAATCACTCTATAGAGGAAAATGTGTGTCCTCACTAACAATACACCCCCTCTTGTAAAAGCAAGAATATATATAAACAATACAAAAAGCTTAAATAAGAAGCAATAAAACTAGAAGAATGGGATTGGACACAACCATGCAAGCTTATGCATTAAGGATAACATATAGCTGAAATAATTAAACAGAGGTAAGCTGAACCGAGCATGTGTACGGAATTTTAGGGCATTTTGTAATGGGTATGTGGGATATGAAATTGCCTTCATATCCCCATTTTATTTATTTATTTAAAATGATAACTTGTATTGACCAAAAGCTTTACAGTATAAAAGGGATATACTGAGAAGCAACCGGGGAAAACCCCCAAAAATACAGTCAGCACCCAAAGCAGGAATACAAAGCATGGGGGTGCCAATAACCTTGAGCCAAGAAGAAAGAAGAAGAGACACCTAATCGTAAGGATATGACCTCCCTCCAATTAAACATAATAGTATCAAGAGATAAACCCCAGAAGTCTAGGAGAAAAGAGACCGAAGAGACAACGCAAAATTTCATTTTGCAGATGATGTCTTATTGGGAGGAAGCAATCCCTTTGAATCACCTTTTATTTCTCTCTTTCCATATTGTCTAGGTAAGAAGCCAAAAAGGATAAGCGCCACATAATCTTTCCTTTGAGTCAATAGGGCAAACCCACTCTTGGAACAGGATTGCGGGAGAATCCAATTGCGGTTAAACTCATAAGAATTGACAACCAAAGTGATTTTGTGAACTTGCATTGAAGAAGTAGGTGGTCAACCAATTCCGTGTCAGCTAAGGGGGGGGGGGGGGGGGGGGGGCGCAAGGCAAGCATTGATGACAATCATTTTGCAACAACAAAGATTATCCATTGTAAGGATTTTGTTCTGAAGAGCGAGCCAAACAAAAGTTAAAACTCTCGAAGGGGCCTTTAGCATCCAAAGAGATTACCAACATCCAGAAGGAGTAGGAATACTAGATAAGGTGGAGAAGAAGGAAGACAACTTCTAAGTGAATCCCTATTTTATTATTAGTAAATGATTGTTATAAGGGCATTTTAGTATATATTTACATATATAAATAAATATATATATTATGTATAAACAAAAAAAGTAGGAGGGCCAAAACCAAGGCTGAGTGAGGCTAGTACTATCCAAGCTTGGCCCTCAACATTCAGGGCTTGCAAAAAAATTGTTCAAGCCCGGCCCTAGGGTTTTTTTTTTTTTTTTGGGAAATAAAAGCTCTTGTTTTAAGAGCCATTTTAGGGCCGAGCTAAGGCCCCTTGTCTCAGGGCCAAATTGGCAAGCCTATCATAACTTGGTGAAAAGCTCCATCTTATCCATCCATGCTAACTGCAGCATTTGGCACATCAAACATTCACAATTAATGAATCCATGGGGTTTCATTAATTAATTGGGTGGGCCACTTTACATGTTATCAATCCGACATAAGCCCTAATTTGATTCGAGTCAATTTTCAACCTAAAACAAGGAGAAAAGGATTATTTTGAGCGGTTTGGATTCATTACGGTGAGCGCCAGTATTTCCTTATTTCAACAGTTCTCACAAGGTTTTGGGAAATTATGTATTGGAAATGTAGGGGTATTATGAGATTAGGGTTTTCTTTGGATATAACTGGAAAAATGGAAGAAAATTAGTTTTTAAATGACGAATAGTAAATCAATAACCTCCCGGCGGCTCTGCTTCTGCATACTACTTCCACCTCCCAAATTACAGGACTACGGTCCACTTTTCATATAGGCAAATCATTGGATCTCAACCACCCATCCACTGCCCTAGGAAGGTGACGAGCATGAACATCGCTTTGAGTTAAGCAATATTCACACTTTTTTCCGAAGAAAGTAATGGATAAATCTTATTAAGAAAGAAAAGCACCACAATGAGGGAAATCTAGGTATAAGAGGCTTATACCCTACGAGACAATTACATAAAAGAGAACTCCAATAAGAACACCTCACAACCCGTCTCGCTAAAGCATCACCCAACCAATTAGCTGACTCAATCACACATGAGAAAATTTGACCACATGAAGAGAAGCCAACGCCTTAATCTCACTAAACGAAATTGAAGCTTCCAAGGCTTGGATCCGATATAAAAACCCAAAAATTCATTTTAAATGAGTCTCTTTCCATAATCAGACTCCCCTAAAAAAAGTGAGATAAGATCCTCAAAGCCTTTCAAGATCACCAACATCTTTGCCTCATCGGAGTCCCTCATCTAAACACTTTCCTCCAATCATTACCAAAACCCCTCCAATGTCTGTCGAACCTGGCTTCCTTCTAGCAACATCATCAACTGTAAACCTTAATACCCCTTGAAGGTGGTCCCCACTTTGTTCCAAATTTACAGTGACACCAAATAGCGATCTCACATTTCATTAGGGTTGCTAAGGGATGTCTCAACTCTCAAGGGAGTTGTAAGCATGTTCATTAGTTAGAGGACAAATGATGCATAACCATTAAGGCAATGACCCCTATCATTATAGTTACTAAAGCATGATACCATGCCTCAACTATGAAAGCTCAAGGGCACTCTGGATTTCAAGTCAATTACTCTGGTGTCTCCATCAACACTAAAGATCTCCCTACAGTTCCAACATCAAATCAGCTGAGGTTTTCAAACCCTCTACCAAAGAAACGAGCTATTTTAAGGAATGCCAAATTGATGTGGAGATGGCACCCTACCTAAAGTTGTGCTTGATAGCTAAGAAGCATTGACACACACCTAGGGTCCTGTGTCCATATCAAACACGTGTCGGACACAGACAAGGCTCATACATGGCCGGACACATGTCCGACACGCCATGAAACGTATCTAGCATTTTTTTTTTTAAATTTGGGTACTATAGGGACGTAGCGGGGACACGGCAGGGTTATTTTAAATTATTAAAACTCTCTTTTTTTATCGTTGAGTGTAACCAAAGCCTGTTATAAAAAAAAAAAGTGTTAAATGAAGTTTCAAAAGTTCATAAATAATTCAAGAATAATTTAGACCAAATATGAAAATTTCCAAACAATCTCTAGTTTTTTTTTTTTTTGCTACCTCTATTCTAACTCTTTCTTTTCTTTTTTGCTAGTCTCATCCTTTTTTACTTTTCTAGTATTAGTTATGTTTTTCTTTTGTATTAATTGTGACATTATGCTTCTTAATTTGGCTAAAAATATAACCATTCTTTAATTTTATGATTATATATAAATATATATTTATTATTTATTGTCTTTGCTATTCCGTATCTTACTTTTTTAGGATTTTTCGTATCGCCGCGTTCGTGTCGTGTCGTATCCGTGTCCCATATCTATATCCGTGCTTCTTTGCTCGACAATCCAAGCACCAATCCCACAACAATTTTACTATTTTATTTTGTTTCGTTAAGATTACTTTTTCTTCATTCTTTGAATTCTCCCAAGTTCTCCCACCTCTAACATCAAACACAAGGATTGAAGGATCAAAATCTCATAAGCCAATACACTAAGGGTTCTTGTGCAGATTATCATTTGAGGTAACGATAGATAGATAAAAAAACAAATAATTAATTCATTAAAAGACAAATCTTTTGGGGGCCTTGCGTTTTTTTTCTTCAAAATCACTTGTAATATACAAATAACGCAAGTTTTCCTTCTTTTTTCTTTTTCTTTTTTGGTTGGCGGAGGAGGATTAAGTAATGTGAATTTGAAGCTTTAATATTCCCTTATTTGCATTACTCCAAACTTTTGGGAAGGTTTTTTTTTTTATATATGCATCTTTCTAGTACATTTTTCTCTATTTAATTCTCTTCATGGTTCTTGTGCAATTAGATTAGTCTACGACAATGATGACGATGATTCATGGCTTTGTCGTCTCACTCTACTCAGTATTCACAGACTATTTGTCTACTTTGCAGGTCAACAGCCAATCCACCGTATGTTCTCTTTTTTTTTTTTTTTAATTGTTGCAATTGTTTGTCAATTAATGGATTTTAACTTCAATGACATAAGCCACATGATTCAACTCAACAAATTCAATAGTTACTGTCATTTAAAATCATACTGCAATAAAGAACTTGTATAAATGCTAAAGCGGAAACAAACAATTTTTAGAAATCTAAGGTTTTGTACAAGTAGGTCTAAGAAACCCCAAAACAGGAGAGAAAAGAGAGGGAAAGAGCGAATTTTGAAGAAAGGGAAAAGAGTTCGTATCCCTTAATGGTGGGATGAATCATCTAAATTTCTTGCAATTACTTGCAATTACAAACCAAACACAACACAACCCAACCCAGCCCCACCCCCCACCCAACCAACACAAAATAAAAAACGCCGACCACACACACACACACACACACAAAATAGTTTTTCAAAAATACAAAAGCCCCTTAAAGATAAAAGAATTACAAATAAGTCCTACTCTAACACCCACAACAATGCTAAGTCCGACACGTATACACTAGTTGATAATGCAAATGAACACTAAATCCAACTTTTCTAATATTCTGAACATTCTGGAAATTTTCTTGGGCCAATAAAAAAATTCACAACTAATACAATACCAACGTTTTTGACATTATTTTTTGGATTGGCTCATATGTTTTCCAACAATGATATTTTCAACATCATTTACAATTTGAAAAAGAATATTCGCAAAATAAGGCTTTTCTGAAAAACTCAAGCTAATACCCAAGCCTGCTTTAAGTTAACTTGAACTCAAAGCCTTATCAAGTTCAAATCAAGGTTTTACAAATCAGAATCGAAGGTCAATTTGGTTACTCTCAAGTCGAATTGACTCACTGAGTCAGACCAAATCCCAACCAAGGCTAGTAACCTACACACAGGAAAAAAAAAGGACAGAAAAGAGGAAGGAAGAGATGGCCGTGCCGGGGGGGGGGGGGGGGGGGGGGGGGCCGGCGGGGCCGTGTTGTGGTGTGGTCTAGGGACTACAGTTCTATGAATCTAGAATTTCAAGACATATGTTTCATTTACCATAAAGAATTTTAGTGAGGTACCAACATTTATATTTCATTCAGCCAGACAAAAAGTGTCATTAATCTCTAAAAGCTTCGTTGGATCTATAAAAAAAACACGGTTTTGAACTTCTAGAGTCAGTGCAAAATGTACCTAGGGCCTCACGACTGTTCCAAATGAAAAAGGAGGAAAGAAAAGGTTGAGCCCAAAATTGATGAATTCAGCCAACTAGGTGACCAAGGACTCACCAAATTTTTAGAACCGCGGTTGAAATTAAGTAGCATATTTCAAACTCCACAATATCTTACTCGCAAGATAGGCATGCCTCTAGAAATGTAACAACAAAAAAACACAATCTAAAAATAGCACAAAAGAAACTATTAATCATAAAGCAGGTGGGATGTACCTGAATATAATTTTCATAGCACCACTGAGTGGAGAAGTTAGTCTCTTTCCAAGAACTATAGACCTAAAACAATGACATTGAACATGGTTAGTCAATTGCATTTAAATCATGGATTTAAGAGAAAATACACCATTTTGACCAGAATTTATATGTTGATTTATCATAAAACACCTTAAGCAACGCAATATGATCTCCGACATTCCCAGTGTGAAAATTCATCCTCGCATTGTCGGCATGAACTTGTTTATCCTTTGGACGATAAAAGATAGAATTACCGACAGAGAGCATAGCAGCAATTGAGATTATCTCATCAGAACACTTGTGCTTGTCTGAAGCAACTATCATCTTAGAAAGCATAGGATCAAGAGGGAACTCAGCCATCCTTCTTCCAACTTTAGTAAGCTCCCCTAGGCTGTTCAGGGCACTAAGGGCGAAGAGCAGCTCAAGAGCTTTTATTAATGCCTCAGAAGGCGGGGGATCCATGAAATCAAAATGAAGCAAATCATGAATACCCAAACTCTTAAGCATAAGCACAACATTTGCAAGGTTAGTCCTTTGAATCTCTGGAACAGTGTTATCTTCCAATTCTTTATGATAGCTATAGGCAGTGTACAAGCGGAAGCATTTTCCAGGGCCCGTTCTTCCTGATCTACCTGCCCTCTGCATTGCAGATGCTTTAGATATAGGAGTAACAAGTAGTGACTCCATACCAGTGCGTGGGTTATAAGATTTCATCTTACAGAATCCAGGATCAATGACGTATTTAATCCCATCAATTGTTAACGATGTTTCTGCAATGTTTGTTGCCAATACTACTTTTCGAGCCCCTTCAGGAGTTGGTTCAAAAATCTTAGCCTGAAGCTCAGTTGGGAGGTTAGCATATATTGGGCATATTATAAGTTCCGCAATTTTTGTTCCTAAGCCCCGAGTCCTGTGCTTCAGAATTTCTTCTGCTGTCTCAATCTCCTCCTGTCCTGTGAAGAACACTAAAATATCGCCAGCTGGTTCAGTCACATGTATCTGAAGAGCAGTGACAATTGCAGCATCCAAGTAATCTGCTTCTGGTGATTTTGTATAATGAATGTCAACAGGGTATCGCCTCCCTGGTATTTTGAAAATTGGGGCTTTATCAAAGTAATCACTGAACTTTTCAGCATCAAGAGTTGCACTTGAAATAAGCAACTTCAGATCACTTCGGAATCGAGCAATATCCTGCAAACGGTAAGCATTATATGCAAGAAAGACAAGATAGTGGAGGGAAACAAAATCAAACAATAAGAGAAAGAATAAGTGTGTGCTTGCCTTCACTAAGCCAAATAAAATATCTGTCGAAAGTGTTCTCTCATGAGCTTCATCCACCATCACCACACTGGATGAAATTTTTTTATTAAATTGAAGAGTTGAAACCATGAAGAAATGAAGTAACATATTGCTGAATGTCCCTCTCGTTAGCATACCTGTAGGTTGCTAGATCAGGTTCTCCAAGAAATTCACGCAACAACATTCCATCCGTCATATATTTCAGAACTGTTTTGTCTGAAGTGCAATCTTCGAATCGTATTGAATAACCAACCTGCAGATGTAAAGACACTGCTCGTTGGATACATGCATTGTATTAGGTTTTTTTTTATGATAAAGAAATGTGTTAACGAAAAACAAGAGAATAAACCAAAAAAATTAGGAATCATTGCTCTTTTATGGAAAGTGCGACTAGAACCCACTAGAAATAAACTTTAAACTGAGGAAAATGCATTATCAGCATAAATTAAATCCTTAAATATTAATAAGGACCCTTCTGGATACATGGAACTCTAGAATGATGATTTCTTCGGTCCCAAGGAAATCTTTTACTTCCTACTGTAGCTATTTTGTTTGGATTATACCAAGAAATTAATTTTGCAATCTAAGAAATCCAAGAACCAAATATTTATGTCTTTGGGATGTTTCATTGAAAATGATTACCTACTTTATCCTCCTCAAGTACATAATAAACAGATAGGCAACAAAAAGATGACTTAAAACAGATAAAGGCATAGGTTTTAGCAGGAATAATAGGAAAAAGGCAGAACTAACAGAAATCAATAACACAACCCCACCACCTCCTGCACCCCTAAATTGGCACATGCTCCAATTTAACTCAGAAAAACATTCACCATTGGATTGGGAAAAAAAAAAACCCTGCTTGAATCAATGGATTTATTCTCATCGTTTTGCTGGAGTAGTTGAGATTTAGCTTTATTAACAGGATTAAATCCTTCTCTCTCTTTAAAAGAAAAAAGTAAGCAAGCAAGTGGCAAAAAAAAAAAGGGAGCAATACCTCATGACCAAGTTTAACACCCATCTCCTGTGACACTCGTGCAGCAACGCTCATAGCTGCAACACGACGTGGCTGGGTGCATCCGATCTGTAGACAAATGACAAAGGTTAATAAAAGGTTAAAAAATCCCTGAAAATGATGAAAAAAAAGTGACCAGCATAAGACTCGAAAACTTTCCCATTGGATTGACATTTGCAATCAGAAAAAAGTGCAGTGTGAATGAATTGCATATGTTGCGGAAATTTATGCTTCTATGTGTATAAATTTGAAAATGTTACTCAGAATAGGCATCAAAGCTATCACAATTAGGAGGTCCAAATGAGAAATTGCCGACCTACTCAATTAACACATACATGCTTGGGTGAAAAAAAAAAAAAACCAAACAAACAAACAAAGAAATGCCAATGCTTCTACTGCACAAATTGGCAAACAATACTTGGAATCAGAAGAGTCAAATCTTTCATAATTAGGAAGTACCAATGAAACATTTTCAACCTGCTAAAAAGTTCTAGATATAAGGAGGCATTGTAATCTGGAATATAAAATGACACTTGGTTTTTTTAAATGGTCACTGTTTCTATCAGTAACCAGCAATATTACAAAAAAAAAGGAGAAACATTTGGCAAAAACAATTAAGCTGCACATGGTAAACATCATTTAACCAACCATCTCCATAAAAAAGGGAGAAGTTTTAGCAAACTCTTTTATAGCTGTAGCCCAAGATGAAACTGTTTGGGCCTTTTGAGCTACACCTAGTAATGACACAATTTGACTCTGGAAGGTCCAACAATTCCTTTCAAGAAACCACTATAGAACAGCTTTACAAAAGAGCTCCACACTAAAGACAGAAATCCACACTTCAAATGTTAAAACAACTCAGTGACTGATTTTATCATCACTAGTTAAAAACCAAACCAAAAACTATTCTCAGATTAGCTTTGTAAAAGATAATGGATGAATGAAAGAAGAATATCCTTTCCCTCTTCATGCAATTAATACAGCATTTACAAGCACAAACTTATGATTTCACCATAATAAAACACCAATCACTCTACCGTACCCAACATAGTCGTCCAATAGTGACCCATTTCAGCATCTTCCATCGAACACCAAACAGAGAAAATGTATCCCAGATTTCTTTTGAAAAACAATAATGGATGAACAAATGAGATACATCCTTTGCCTCTCTCATGAATATAATACAGTTGTTCTCAAGCACCAACTTATGATTCCACTGTAATATATGATATATTGTTTATCTTACCCAACATAGTCATCCAAAGAAAAGCTAGCACCCTTTGGGAACACTTAATTCTCCATGAACAGTTAAAACACTGGACCTACTTTTTCTCATATAAACATGACTTAATAGTAAAATCCCCACACTTATTTGGCCACCATATCTACTAATCATTACCATCCTACAGAACATATGCTCCCTGGATAGTATTTCTAAGGGCCAGTTTGTTTGCCCAGAATACATAGGAGTTCATTTCATAAGTGGTTAAAATAAAGACCAAAGGCGAATATACAAAAATGACCATCAAATAAACTCTACCTTAACAAAAAGTGAATATGGAGAAGATGGGAAATGAATACCCAGACAATACCCTAGTAATTGAAATCCTAGGAAAGTCAAGTTTCCTTCTACATCTCCAAATTATATCCTTCATCCCTCATGTAGTATCTATCATTCACAGCTCACCTCTTTAATAATAATTTAGTGAAGCGCATTTGACCATGAATTCCCATGTATTCAATTCTTATTCAATCTAACGAAAACAAACATGCCCTAAGAGGAAAAAACAAGCTGGCCAGCTCTTCATCAAGAAGATTCCTTTGAAACATTGGGGTCCATACATAGTCCTGCCTATTTGATCCACATAATCCTAGACAAGTGAATTGGGATTAGTAGCAATGCAGAAAAACGAGCAAAAAAAATTTTCGAACTTTTTGCCACCACACCATTAATCACTACAAAATTTTATGAGTACTCCATTAAAGACATTAGATCTTATTCCTGAGCAGAAAGCATCTCTATTTGAAGAAACACCTTCCATTGAGGAGATGCTTTAACATTTGCCAATAGAATTTCCCACTTATTCCTATCTAGCTTGTGCTTTAGAACAAGGATGGATCTCCAAAGTCCCCTTTCTCTTCACAATTCCCAGAAGGTACTGACCTTCATTCCAATGGATTAAAACGATGCCCACTAGTATGTTCTCCAAAAGTCTTTTGACAATTACTAAATTCGACGAGGCCCTTGTCCCTGAACATTCCAGGGTAAAATATTCATGAATCAATCTTCTCTACCCCTTTCTCTCTAGTACTTCCCATTTAATCGTAGTTAATGAGAGAACCCAAATTTTACAATTCTAGCCCTTAGGCTTTCGGCAGGTATGAACCCCATGACCACCCAATTCCACAATGGTTTCATCCTTAAAACAATTGTGAACCATCACCTTGACAAAGTCTGCCAGAGTAACAGGATGCCAATGTAAGACAAATCTTGATAAAATAGTGGGAAAAATAACAGGAAGAAAAGGGGGTTACAGGGTCAAACACAAGACAGGCTGAGAGCTACAGTAAAGAAATCAAAGAGGAGAAAAAGAACAATGAACAGAAGTGGAAATCCTACAAAGATAATATTGATGGAAAGAGAACGAATTATATAGCTAACATGATTAATAGGTGCTCAAAGGATCCAGTGGCCAGAACAGAATCCAGAGGAAGGCCCAGAAGGGGAAATGGTTTTATAGCTATCTGTGTATATAACTACTAAAGCAAATTCATTTTGCTTCCACAATGTAAATTGCAACAAAAACAATACATTGGTACCTTCCCCCGTTTTGTGTACCCAGCTTCATGAAGATATTGGGGAATCTGAGTAGTCTTTCCAGAACCAGTTTCTCCAACTATTACAATAACCTATAGAAGAACACAGCACAATCATGCTTAGCTAAAGATATGACAGTTAAAAAACGACGTGATGATTAGTAATAAACAGAATGTCTATGTAAGAAAAAAAGAACAGTGCAACAAAATAACTCAACAGGATAAAACAGGGAAGAATTAGAAACTCTGCTATATAATTAAGCATCATTATCAGTAACAAAGAAAATATTGAGCAAGCATGAGCAAAGGGGGAGAAGACCAATGCAAGCCATGGAAGAAGTAGAAAAAGAAGGTCAGTTTTCTAATATATTGATTTCCTGTTTTTTCTTTTGTGTTCAGATGATGCACTTGTGTGGCCTCAATGCTCTTTTGTTTCAGTATAGATCTCTTATACTGTAAGATTTTTTTTTTTATTGTTTATAATATAGTCACCATTCTCATAAAAAAAAATTATATTATATTAGTGGCCATCGATAGCAATTAGCAACTCAATTCGATTGTTAGAGAAGGATCCCAGAAAAAACAAGGGAGTAGGACTATGAAGATCATCTTGTCTATATTTGAAAATGTATTAAATTTACCTAATCATGCCCAACTTGCCACATATACTGACTTTGACCTCTATTCATCACTTTGGTCAAGAAATCTGCCATTTGATCTTTTGATTTCTAATAGTACACTCACAATAAACTGAATTAAACAAGGATAATTTCCCCTCAATCTAATATTGTGACATTGAAGCAGATCGTCCAGATTTGGTGGATCCTGTGACTGCTGAGGGCCTGAGGCCCTTAATTACTTGAATCAACTTTATTGCTCTAACGGGCTTTTGATCCATTTCAATCAGGGCCCAATCAAGCATAAGGGTTCAAATCAAATTTTGGAAGGGGTTTAATTTGGGTTTCAAATTAAAAAGCAAAAATTCTACATTTAATGTGGACCCAAAGCAAACCCAATTGAGTCCTAGCTGGGGCCAACCCCATGTGGGCACCTCTCTACATGACTCTACAACCCCTAGCCCACGTAACAAAAGCTCAACAAGTGGGACCTATTGCCCACTTAAAGCGGGATGCTCAGTGACTTCAAAACCAAGCAATGTCAAAAGTTTCCAATTAAGGATTCAAAAAGAGAGAGGGATTTCTTGAATCAAGAAGGGAATTCAGGGAAGGAGTTTCAAAGAGGCAAGAGATAATTACTTCCCTAAAGAAGATATCCAAGCCCCTGTCGTAAATCATGCAAACTTCTTTCTTACTATATTTTAGCCATTTGAGTTGTCACAGATTCTTAAATTAAGGTTCGTTATGATTAAAAGGGGAATAAGGAATTGCGCCACAAAGATAGCAAGTATCACATCTACAAGTCATCCATGGACATGCTCATCTTCTTATTTTCATGTAACTGGATTATATTATGATGAGTCCCTATTGCTTAGATGGGTTGATGTGCTTAGGTTTAGGATTTGATGGGTTTCAAATGCTATTTATGCATGTAATGAGATGTCCATCCCTAGTCTTGGATTTTTTTATGAATTTGAGTAAAAGTTGCATTGAAACTTTCTCTTCTTTATTCTCCCTTGGTTAAGCATCTCCCATTGGACTGAAGGCTTTAGCAGTGGATCTAGCAAACATTGATAAGCAGATTATTGTCTTTCTCCTTGTTCAATGATTGATTTACTTTTGATAGAAGATCGGGTTTACTGGGCTCACAAATAATAAGAATTGGTTTCCCCGGCTACAATATCTTGACTTTAAACCGCGTTCAAGAGAGAGAAATAATTACATGAAATTAACAGTAGGAATTGGACATAAGTAAACAAACTGTGAGTGAAGGTTAGCATTAATGATGATCATGGTGATTGGAACAGGCACACTAGCGACTGATGGAATTTTGGGACAAGTATAGTGGAGAATTTTTCTCTATTTGTCTAAAATCCGCCCTCAATTCCAGCCTTAAAGTTTGAGAAGTTTATTCCAGGAAGTGGGGGTAGTGCCAATCTGTTTCTCCCGAAGGATCAAATTTCGAACTCACCTAGAGGATTTTCACTCACTCACTTAAAAAAAGAGATCAAGGTTGTAAGAGCATTCGAGAGAATTAATGGGAGATTGTTTGGGGGTTCAGTTCTTTGCATGTTTAGTGCTAAGTACAGTCTTAAATCCAGAATGAAGGACAAACAAATGGTTCATGATCATGTTAGGAATTGCCAAGGAGAAGCTTCTCTTGTAGGAGTCTCTAAACAAGGTGTAGTTAAAGGTGTTAGGGTTGACACAAAAGTAAAAGAGTCATCAAGGTCTCTGGAGTTGTCTCAAACCCTTTAAAGGCCTTGTTGTTACAAGTCATTTGTTGTGAACTTGTGATGGAGTCAAATGTGGATGTTACAGAATCAAGATTCGCAATTGGGTTACATTTGATGGGGTCCATCTTCAAAATTATAGACCTTGTTTGTTCATGACAAAAGAAAATTATAACCATGACAAAAAAAAAAAAAAAAAATTGTACTCCATCCATTGATCTTTAAGCAACAAGTGCAACATTCACAAGGAGACACTTGAATGTTGTTTCAATTTTCAAGGTTGTAATGATTGTATGCGTAACTGCTAAATAAGGGCTTCTTTGGCTTCAGAACTTCCTACAACTGCCTGAATGACACTTGAGCATCTGTATCTTTTGCAGGAAACTCCTGAGATGCTGAGATTCTGCTCAAAGCCCCACAGTTTGAACATTGTCAATGTTTTGCAGTCGTATGAATTGTAAAAACTTTATGATCTCAACGAGATAAATAAATGTCTCTTATATTCTCATGATAACTACAACCTCAAGAAGTCATGTTAGTTATTTAAATTATAAAACATGGAAATTTAGCATTAAGTATTTGTCGAACCTGATGGTCATTAACAGCCTGGAGTAGTTCCTCTCGATATGGATATATAGGTAGAGTTCTCCTCTCTTCCTGGTATGAGAAAATACGGGCAGATAAGAAGAATAGTAGTACTTAAAGCTCCACCTTGTCTGGAAGTGTCGTAACTAAAAAAATGAAAGCATTAACAACAAGAATCAAGCACCATATGGCACAACACAAAAGATTCCCTATGTTAACATAAGCAACAATTGAAGCCACCATGAGAAAGGTGCAGTATTTAACAGGAAATTTGAGAAAAGGCAATCGTGTGGGGACAAGAACAGCTAAATAACTCAAACCTGAAGCTTCTGTAACAATGATTTCCCATTTAAATCCTCCGTCATATTGGTAGGTGATTCACCTTCATACTGTTCAGGACCAAAATAATCACATTAAATAGAGTTTTATCAAAAATCAAAACTAAGTGCCCAAACTTAGTAAATTTATAGCACGAAGATGCTTGTGATTTTCTGCGACATACCTTCTCACCATCCATCACAGACTCTTTGATGAAATCAATTTGATCTTCAAAAACATACCTACATGTAGAGACTAAGAGATTAAGATAGAGGGATATGCATACTCCCATAAATAGTCTTGGGCAAGCCCAATCTAATGAGTAACAGTTCAAAGCAGAAACTGACATGCAGAAGATAAAGATTACTTACTGATAATCTTCCGAAGTTTGCCTTTTATCTTTTGAGCCAAATTTTAGTGCTGCCTTTCCTGTCATGGATAAAGAAAAACAAAATAAAATAATGAGTAGTTGGATCTCAAGGCACAAACTTTCATGACTGCAGTCATAGCAGCAAGGGAGTAATTGGGACCATCCACATGCTTACTAAGTCCATTAATAGACCATGGTTCTAATAACTAGTGCAAATTCAAATATTACCCCTTTGATAAATGGCCAACATATGGAAGGTGATAAAATGGCCAATAAAAGACATTCAGTGAGAAAATGTTTAAAAAGCGATGGCTATAGCAGTCCAAACAGAACCCTTCTTTAAACCATATTCCATCCAATGCATGGACATCAAGTGACCAGTTCCATTCAACCTGTCACCTCTTGCCATGTTACTCTTGCTTTATAAGAAAATGTAAGAATATATTTCTTTTAAGCATGAGGAATGGAGGTTTGGTAGGGTAGGGGAAGAATAATGTGGTCGATTGCCTTCTTGGATATCATTTGACTCCTACGGAAAGAAAGTAATGCAAAGTGGTTCAAAATAAAATCCTCCTCTTTGGAAACTTTGTTAAAAAAAGGTCAAACTATTCATAGCTTTTTGCATGTCAGCCCTGAGTTTGGGAGTTTTCTATTGCTACTATCATTAGGAATTGAAAGGAGAATGCATTTTCTTTAGAGGACGTTTGTGTAACGATGCTTTCAGCGGAAAGAGGAAATGCCACATCAGCAAAATCTATGGAAGATAAATGCCAACGAAAAAAATTTCCATGAGAGTACCAAATCTTTGTTTGGTGCAAAAAAATTTTCTTCGTTGAAACTTGTGTTTTTTATGTTTGGTGCAACTGTGGATAACTCAGTGAAAACAAATGACTCCTACATCAAACTGAAAAATACAAAATAAATGCCAACAAATGAATCATGTGTTGAGGTTGCAGAGAGCTCACACCAATCAAAACAAAAATAAATTGAAGAGGAATCATGTGATGAGATTGCAGAGAAAAATATAGATAACTTGCAGAAAAAATAAAAAAGGAATCTTGGAGAACAATTGCAAAGTAATGGCCCACCATGGATTATGCCAAAAATCGAATCAGACACATGCAAAGAATCAATTGCAGAGAAATATCAACCGTGTATCCAATTCTAATACTCTAGCAGATCATCACCCTCCAATGGCAAAACCAAAATTCAAAAATCAAAACCCTAACCTACATCATCCTCAAGGGTCCTGTAAGTTACACAGGCGAAAATGAGAGAGACAGAGAGAGGTTCCAGTGATGAGGGAGAGAGACAGAATGGTTTGGTGCTCAGAGAAGATGAAGAAGAAGAAGAAGCGGTTTGTGTAATGAAGATGGCAGGTTTTTTTTTCTGTTGCCAGAGTTTTTTCAATATGTTTCGAGGAACATAAGAGGAAACGGACCTTAAATACGGGGGTCAGATTTTCCAAGGAACTGAAATCCAACACCCCCTATCGGCCTTTAAATTCCAATCTTTTTGAGGAAAAGATGGGCCCCTTGAATTTTATTCTCCATGGAAAATAACTGCACCAAACATCAGAAAAAGCGCCTTTCAGCAGAAAACAGCAGATTTTTCTGCAGAAATTGGTGACACAAATGTGGCCTCAGTGTTTAAGCTTATCAGCTGTCCAATTTGGTGCCCTAGCCCAGTAAACTTAATTTTAATGGGAGTGTTTTGGGCAATCCAGGGCCAGCTGGTTTGGGAGGTCTCCTTCAGGATAGTGAGGGATCTATATTTTGTCTTTTTCATGTCCAGCTGACTTTGGTTCCATCCATAAAGCGGAAAGGGAAGCCTTCCACATAAGCCTTCATGAAGCCCAACACTCGAATTTTTGGCACATTTTGAGGGGAGAAGATTCATTCTGCACTATCAACCAGGCTTCATGTGTGTGGGTAGTGATCCTTGGACTTTCACGCATGCAGTCAAGGACGTGATGGATTTATCAAATATACGGTTGTCTCCTTGCTCCTGTCAACAAATATGCAGATTAGGCAGCAGATCATTTGGGTAACAAGGGAGTAGCTCGTCATAGTTTGCTGATTATACAGATAGGACCTAATCTGGTCAGCTATTTTAGTTTTGGGGTGTCTATATAGCTCTAATTTCCTTGTTTCAGGTACATTTCTTGGCATCCATGTAATAATTCCCTCTTGTTCTGATAAGCTTCACTTTATAATTTAGACACAGACTGATCCACTGTTTTGGACCAACCCACTCATATAAATCAGTTTAGTCCGAGTTCAGGTTCAGGCTCAAGCATTGGTAATATAACAACATTATTAATTTTTTGCTAGTGTTAAAATGATGGAAGAAGACTCAATAAATAAATAATAGTTCCATTAAATAATAAGTTACTGTGCTGCATTCATTAGTATCTAACAAAATTAGCAACTAAATTAACTGGAACTTTCACACTTGGAATATTTGGCATCTTTTAGTGCCATAATAGTGGACATGTAAAAACATAGCACAATAGTCCAAAACAAAGTTTGGACAATAGTTAACATTCAAATTACAGAAAAAGTGAATTTTGGACATAGAACCCAGGTCTTTTCTTGATACATTGTTTTTATTTTTAGATAATATATAAGTTTTACCTATTTGATGCTCCTCCCATGCCTCTTGTTCTGCAAAGGGGTTCATCTTATCTACAGTAGCTGTGTCCCTGAACAGAAGAACAATCATCTTGAGATTGCATCGAAATAAACATAAATTACCATAACATTAAGTTCCCTAACTCATAGAACACACTGACGATCCGAGCATAAGTGCCCCTGTACAGTGTACACATGTTCTCATGGTGACAATCTGGTAAAGTTTAATAACAACTGACCTGTAACGCTGCTGCGCTACAGCAAAACGCTTTTCTTGACTCACACCCCCATCTTGATCATAGGCGTCTGGCATCCTATACTGCAACTCATAATAAAGTTTTTTCATTTGAAAATGGCCAATGAATTTTTAAAAATGAATGCAAAAAAATTCAACCAATCAACCCAACGCCCCCTCATATTCAAATTAGAAGTGATCACAGGACCAAGAAAATGTGAGTAGAATGGCCTCTTTTTACTCCTGCAATGACCAACGTCATCTCCTCTTTCATTACACACCTGTACAATTCAATTTAAAAGCCCCCAGTCCGACCTTAGTGTAAAAGAGCTACCAGCAAACATACATTCATGCTAAAAAACGAAGGAGAGCCAACATCAATATTCCCTTAAATTCATTCATAACCAGAGTTTGATAAATTACACTCCATTGGACTATATAAGCCACATCATATACACTAGCACACCTCTGTTTATTGAGTTCCAATCATAAAACCAGACAACAGAGGAAAAAAAACCAACTGCAACAAAATTCTACCATTAGATGAATAGCAGCCAAATCACAAACAACAGCCCCGGCACTAAACTGAGAATTATATCAGTGGCAAACAAACCCAGGTCATTTCAGGATCAAGAACAATAGCTGGATGAAAGAATGACAGTAAGTAATGGGCAACCAACAGCCACATCAACAACCTGTGAATTAGGTTGGTGAATATAAACCCACCAATTAACGGATCTAGAACAATAGTTGGATGAAAGAAAAACCAAGTAATGCTAAATTATTTTTAAGAAAGGGCAGCTTTATTCAGAAAGGGAGGAAGTAGAAGGGTGATAAGCTATCTGCCAGAAAATAAATAATGAGGCAAAAAAACAGCTCCAACAAGGAGACTGTGTAATAGAGACCAGAAAAAAAAAAACACCCAGAAAGGCAACCCCGTAGCTGTCAAGCAAGCCCAAGTCCATTAGGCTCATTTCATGTCAAGCAAGCCCAAGTCCATTAGGCTCATTTATTGTACCTTTTTGTTACGTTGTAATTAGTCAAAGGTTGTTACTTAATTTGTGGCTTCAGTTTAGGATCTAAGATTTGTAATTGATTGTAATTAGGGACTTAATTTGTGGCTTCAGTTTAGGATCTAAGATTTGTAATTGATTGTAATTAGGGAATTAAACCCTTATATAAGAACAGTCGATCCTCAAAGGAGGCACGACATTCATCTCTCTTATGTTCTGTATTTCATCTCTCTCTAAATATCATGGTATCAGAGCTCGATCATCTGTGATCTTCTCCTACATCATCTTCCAAACATTGGAAGCCAGTATATGATCATCTGTGATCATTCTCTTCAGCCAGATCATCCTGATCATCTCAGATCCGACGTGGCCCACCTGTGATTCTCACCAACTCATTAGTGGAATCCTACCATCTTGGTCGCCTGAAGCTTCCAGGATTTATGAAGAATTTGTTTCTGATTTATTGATCATCAGAGTCATCTTCCAAGATCTGGAAGCCTTGATCATCCCTGTTCATCTCAGATCTGAAGTGGCCCACCTGCGATCATCATCGCCATTCAGCTGGACCAGCCCATCTTGGTCGTCTGGATTTCTACATTTTTTTTTGAAGATTTTCTCACCATTTATGGATCATCTGAGGTAGGCCATCTACCCTTTATTGTAGAAATTCTGTTTTGTCCATTACTTTTCATCTCGGCCATCCAAAAGATATTGTTTTGCCAATATCCTTTCCGGACTGCTTTGTGCGGGTTTCTTCCTTCTCTTTAGTCATGGACAAACATGAGATTGCCCTGATTCGCTTTGATGGTACAAATTATACCTCCTGGGCCTTCCAATTTCAAATTTATTTGGAAGGAAAAGAACTCTGGGGACACATTGATGGATCTGAACCTCAACCTGCAGAAGATGATAAGAAAATTTTAGCTTGGAAAACAAAGGATGCTAAAATCAAGACCTGGTTGCTGGGCTCTGTTGAGTCACATTTTATTCTCAACCTCAAACCCTGCCACACTGCCCGTGCAATGTGGGAGTATCTTCAGAAAATTTACCAACAGGGCAATGCTGCTCGCCAGTTTCAATTAGAACTTGAAATCTCACAATTCACTCAAGGCACCCAGTCTATTCAAGAGTATTATAATGGCTTCCGCAGACTGTGGTCCGAATATGATGAGATTAAGTTTGCCTCGGTATCTGCAGCTCTTCTCCAGGAATTACTTCCATTACAGCAATGTAGTCATCGGGATCAGTTTCTTATGAAACTTCGTCTCGAGTTTGAGACAGTTCGAACTAACTTAATGAGCAGGGCTTCTCTTCCTATCTTGGATGATTGTCTTCAGGAACTTCTACGGGAAGAACAACGTCGGGTCACTCAAACTACACTGGAACAACAGAGATCTGTTGAGACTCCCCTTGCCTATGTTGCTACAACTAGACCACCTTCTAGGGACATCAGTAAAGTTCAGTGCCATACCTGCAAGAAATATGGTCACTATGCAAATCAATGTAAGGCAAAAATCTGCCGATATTGTAAGGCCACTGGTCATGTTCTTGAAGAGTGCAGGAAGAAGAATCGCACTTCTCTTTCCCGCAACTATGTGCAGCCAGCCCCTGGTACTTACAGCGTGCAGTCAGCTCCTAGTGCTTACACTGTGACTACTCCACCATATGCTTCACCTGACTTCAGTGGTTCTCTGCAGTCTGATTCTTCATCCCAACCTGGTTCCTCCCAATCTACGTCAACAACTCCTCTCACCCCTGAGATGGTAAACCAAATGATCATCAATGCCTTAGCTTCCATGCACATCGCAGGTACTGCTTCCTCTCTTTCCAATACCTGGTACTTAGATTCTGGTGCAAGTAACCATATGACCCCTTCAGCCCTAAAATTACACAATGTTGTTCCTTACACTGGTCATCTTACTGTCCAAGCTGCCAATGGAGATCATCTTCCTATCACCTCTGTTGGTGATATCCCTAGCCCCTTACCATTAACCAATGTTTTAGTTTCTCCTCATCTTGCTACCAATTTGGTTTCTGTGGGTCAACTTGTTGAAAATAACTGCAATGTTTTGTTTTCTCCTTCTGGTTGTGTTGTGCAGGACCGGGAGTCGGGGGAAGTGATCGCGAGGGGGCCTAAGCGTGGAAGACTTTTTTCCTTACCAGTGTCTTCATTTATTCATGATAAAACTTTACATCAGTTATTTTGTTTTTTCATTAAGAATAATTCTCGGTTGTGGCATAATAGACTAGGTCATCCGACTGCTTCTACAATGTCTACTTTATTTCAATCTGGATTAATAAATAAACCTGTTGATTCTGCTTCTTTTGACTGTGATGCTTGTAAATTAGGGAAGAGTCAAACTTTACCCTTTGCAACTTCTAACACACGGAGCACTACATGTTTTGACTTAATTCACAGTGATGTTTGGGGCATTGCTCCGACCATTTCACATAGTCATTTCAAGTACTTTGTAACATTCATTGATGACTACAGCAGATTTACTTGGATTTATTTATTACATTCAAAGTCTGATGTTCTTAATGCATTTAAATTTTTTGTTCAATATGTTAAAAACCAATTCTCTAAATGCATTAAAACTTTGCGCTCAGACTCAGGGGGGGAGTATGTTTCCAAGGATTTTCAATCATTTTTAAACAATAATGGAATCATTTCCCAACGTACCTGTCCATATACTCCACAACAAAATGGAGTCGCGGAACGGAAAAACAGACATCTTCTTGCTGTCACTAGAACTCTTCTGATTGAAGCATCCGTTCCCCCTCGTTTTTAGACTGAAGCTCTCACCACAGCTGTCTATCTCATAAACCGCCTTCCATCACATACCATTGCTCATTTAACGCCTCATTTTAAATTGTTTGGTCATCATCCTGTGTTTGATCACTTACATACCTTTGGCTGTGTTTGCTTTGTTCATTTACCTCCCACAGAAAGAACGAAACTAACAGCACAATCTCGCAAGTGTGCTTTTTTGGGTTATGCCACTAATCAAAAAGGTTTTGTTTGTTATGATCCCATTGGTCGTCGTATCAGGGTTTCTCGGAATGTTATTTTCTTTGAAAATCAATATTTCTTCCCCACTCACATGGACAGTCTTCATCCCTCTTCCCCAGCTCTCTTACCAGGTTTTTCGGATCAAACCTCTGTTACTCGGTTTAATCCTGCTTTTGTATACCACCGTCAGGAGAAACCTCCCACTGCGGATGGTCCTCCCCCTGATCCCCCACCGACACATGGTTCCACACCTACTCCTCCCTTACGTCGCTCCTCCAGAACTTCTAGACCGCCTGATAGGTATGGATTTACCCATACTTCCTTGATGACCACTCTCTCTTCTATCTCTATCCCAAGTTCTTATTTGCAGGCTGTCCAACACGATTGCTGGAACCAGGCTATGAAGGAGGAATTGGATGCATTGGATCAGAATCACACTTGGGATATTGTGGATTGTCCTTCCGGAGTTAAACCCATCGGTTGCAAATGGATCTACTCGATCAAGCTTAAATCTGATGGGTCATTGGATAGACACAAAGCTAGACTTGTAGCACTCGGAAACAGACAAGAGTATGGAATTGACTATGAGGAAACGTTTGCACCTATGGCAAAAATGACATCTGTTCGGTTACTTCTCGCCATTGCTGCCTCTAAATCCTGGCCTTTATACCAAATGGATGTCAAAAATGCATTTCTCCATGGGGACCTGCACGAAGAAGTCTATATGCAGATACCACAAGGCGTCTCCTCTCCCTTCAAGAGGTCTGTCTGTCGCCTGCGCAAATCGCTTTATGGTTTAAAGCAAGCTCCTCGCGCTTGGTTTGAAACCTTCAAGGCTCGCTTATGCGAGAGTGGCTTTACCCAGAGTCCTTCTGATCCATCTCTCTTTTTATGCCACACATCTACTGGTGTTACTGTGCTTCTCGTCTATATTGACGATATTATTATCACTGGCACGGATGATCGTATGATCAAATCTCTTCAAGCTTCTCTCAGGGATTCCTTCCGTATGAAGGATTTGGGTCCTTTGCATTATTTCTTGGGCCTCGAGGTGCATCAATCTCCAAAAGGTTTATTTGTTAATCAGCACAAATACACATCAGATCTTATCGAGTTGGCTGACCTCAATGATTCTTCACCTGTTGATACGCCTGTAGAGGTCAATCTCAAGTTGAGTAAAGATGATGGCGATCTTCTTCCTGATCCTCATATCTACCGGCGTCTGGTGGGAAGTCTTGTCTATCTCACCATCACTAGACCTGACATCTCATATGCTGTTCATCTTGTGAGCCAATTCATGACAGCTCCTCGACACCTTCATTTGACAGCTGTGAAGCGCATTATCCGTTATCTGCTCAAAACTGTCCCTCGTGGTTTATATTATCCAAAGGATAATCCTCTTCATCTGACCGCTTATGCAGATGCTGACTGGGCTGGCTGTCAAGACACACGCCGTTCTACTACTGGTTGGTGCATGTACCTTGGAACATCTCTCGTTTCTTGGAAATGCAAGAAACAAGAACGGGTGTCCCGCTCTTCCACGGAAGCTGAATATAGGGCTATGTCTTCTGCTTGTTCTGAGATCTTATGGTTACGGAGACTTCTTTCGGAACTCGAGTTTTCTCAAACCTCTCCTACTCCATTGCATGCCGATAATACTGGGGCTATCCGAATCACTGAAAATCCTGTCTTCCATGAACGCACCAAACATATCGAAGTTGACTGCCACTTTATTCGCGATGAATATAAGCGTGGTGTCATTACTCTTCCTCATGTTCCTACAGCATTTCAGTTTGCCGATATCTTCACAAAGGGACTTCCTCGTCCTCGTCATCAATTTCTTGTTTCCAAATTGCTGCTTTATGACTCCCCAGCATCAATTTGAGGGGGGGTGTCAAGCAAGCCCAAGTCCATTAGGCTCATTTCATGTCAAGCAAGCCCAAGTCCATTAGGCTCATTTATTGTACCTTTTTGTTACGTTGTAATTAGTCAAAGGTTGTTACTTAATTTGTGGCTTCAGTTTAGGATCTAAGATTTGTAATTGATTGTAATTAGGGACTTAATTTGTGGCTTCAGTTTAGGATCTAAGATTTGTAATTGATTGTAATTAGGGAATTAAACCCTTATATAAGAACAGTCGATCCTCAAAGGAGGCACGACATTCATCTCTCTTATGTTCTGTATTTCATCTCTCTCTAAATATCAGTAGCCTTGCTAAAGAATGGAAACCCAATTTTAGGAACTTAAAAGCTGATAAGTATCTTTAAATTAGTTCTTGAATCTCCTCATTCAAAGATTTCTCCTGGGCTCTTTCTGAAAGGAGCTTTAAGGAGTTGGTGCTTCATACCTTCATCCTTGTTGGAAGGAGTGGTGTGCCTACAGGACCCATTTGTTCGAAGAACCATCCCAATGTGCCCCTCTACTATGGTTGGAAGCTGAACTTTAATAGTCATGCAGGGAGATATACTTTGAGAGCAGGCGTCGGGGGGTTATTACAAAGGCCTGGCGTCGGGGGGTTATTACAAAGGCCTGGCCAACCGAAGTTTTTTGGGTTCTATTAAAATGGGCAACTCGAACAGTAAAAAATAATCGTGAGGTTGATAGGATGAAAAAAATTTATCAAGGTCAATGCTCATCGGTCTTGTATAGAGGGCAATAGGCTCTACAACTTCTTGGATAGTGAGCATCAGCAGCGGTGAAGTGAATGACTGAGGAAACCAACCATGATGTTAATAAACAGAGCTTATTCCTCATTAATCAGGGACAGTAGCAAAATGATGGGCTGAAGAAGGGGCAGAACACGCTGATATGATGTTTGATATTTGAGTTATAGTTGCATATTGCTTTTTCTCTCTTGAAATTGGCCTAGGGTTGGGCTTTGTTTTTTTCCCAGGAAAAAATTAGATACCATATGAATTTTTTTTCACAAAAAAAAAGTAAGCCTCCTAGCAATGCTTCTGTTAGTGCGATATATAAGTAAAGGCAAGAGGAAACACAGGTCCTGTTGCGATAGGAAAGAAGCTCTTTGAAAGTAAAGGAGATTACAATGTCTACTACAGATAATGTACATGGGTTTCCCATCTAATGGAGTGTTGGCATTTGCATTTATTGCTAATAAGATTAGAGTTTTACTCATTAACCTCAATTTATCCTTTGTGCATGCAATGTGAAAAGCTAATTAAGTTGAGTATCTCTTAACCCAATCTAGAGACTATAAGAACGACTCTAGATTAAGTACAGTTCTTTCTTGTTTGACATTTTTGCTGGGGTTGGCATATATTGTACAAGCATGCATTTTGATCTTGACAGCACATAACTTTTACTGCATAAATTTTCTGTATTATTTACTTCAGAAAATGTGTATAATAAATATATAAACATCAAAATTCTTGAACAGAAATGATGAGTAAATCCACATCATAACTAATAGAAAAAATCACTTACCTCAGTAATCTCATCCACACTTTCTAACCGCTTCTTTGCAAGCTCATAAATTTCCTTTTTGTACCTTTCAATAAATTAAAAAAAAAACCATGTCAGGCTATCAAAGATGAATGCCGTAGCAATTTCACATCTTACTTTGCCGCATTATAAAAATATACAAACATTTCTCCATTGATAATATTCATCACAAAAAGGATGTGGCCTTTTCCAAGTAAGTTTGTTAAGTTGAACTCAATGGATTCAATTTTATTTTTGTTGCCGCCAATATGTTTTCCTACACAAGATATTTAGCTGAAAAAGTGGATAAAAGACACCTCAAAACTTGTGCCAATCATGAAAAGCATTATTAGGTCTTTTAGAAGCTCTTAAAGATAATTTTCCAGCCACAACATATGAAAGGAAAAAATAGAAGGTGACAATATCTACGTGCTTAGAAGTACACAGGTGCTTGAAGATAGAAAAGAAAAGCATGGTAGATATAAAAAAAAAAAGAAAAGAAAAAGAAGAAAAAAAGATTAGTGTTATTAGTGTTGAGATTTTGATGCAGACCCGGAGGAAGGCCACCTCAGAGGCCCAATCCCAAGAACAAAGCCAGAATTTTTTCAATTAGTTAATGATGATACTATTAGATATCTTTTCAGATTAATAGGACCATGATAGTTGCTATTTCCTTTTTGTTTATTACTCATTAGGCTGTACAGTATACAAAATTGAAAGTGAATAACAATAAAGAGCAGCTATTTGGTCTTGAGAAACTACAATGAAATGTAATCATATGGACAACCCAATAGCTGTAAAAAGGTAACTTTTCTAAATTGCACTGTGAAAATAATGATAAAATGCAACAAAAACAGAAAACAAGGCTTCAATGTAATCTAGAGATAAGGAGGGGGAATCAAATAATCCAAGAAAAATTCACAGGGATTTGATAAGACACCTATTTAAAGAGGGAAATACGTAATTCAATGGAAGGCTCAACTGGGAGAAAACCAGAATCAAACAGACAACAATTTTGCTTCTGTTGATTTTTTTTTCCTGTGATTGAAGCAATACAATCATTTACATTGATACTATCATGGTATCAGAACAAGGATGCCCTTGCTCTCTCTACATGTGGAAGACTTTGGCTCTGTCAACAGTTAATCCTTTCTGTCAATATGTTTAGTTGATCTTGGTGGGATCAGGTCCTGGGCTATCTTTGGAAGGAATTCAACCGTCTATGCTAGGTTTTTTGAGGTGTTTCTGTTTCAGCATTATTCTGTTCGCAGTTTCATCCCAACTTTGGGATTAATGAGCCACAAGGTGAAATTGGATGAGGAGTTACATTTTTGGTGATTTATCAGGACCTGAATCCTGACCAGGGAGAACTTCTTGTTTAATTGGGTTTATTAGGAGTTTGGTCCGCTTCTGGGTTGGATGTCTGGCGTCAATTTCCTTAAATTACGATTACATCCACCTGTGGAGACTTGTTAGCAATTTAATGTACCAATCTTATCTGTTTTGGAATAACTGCTAAGCTCTTGTGTTCAGTAGATGAACATTGCTTTGCTCTATTAATTTTTGAATACTTATTTTGGCTTCTTGTTATCAACATATGCTGAAGATAGGGTTTTTTTTTTTTTAAATCGAGCTGGAAATAGTTATTATCAAACCATTCTGACTACTGTTGTCATCGCTATGGTAGATAAATCTGGCATTCATCTGGAAAAATGGATGGGAAAATCCATTTTCAAAAGGATTTCATTGTGAAAATTTTAGAAGTCTTAACTTCCAAAGGAAGAAAAAAGAAAATTTTAGAAGTCTGGTCTTTAATCTACAAAAAGAACCATACAGAATAGTGAACGACTAGAGAGAGGGGAAAAACTGAAACTGAGACAATCCAAGCAGAGAAAGAAACTGAAAGTGAGTCAATAAACTGTATGACGAAGATTATCTCTGTTGATAGTTGGATTAAGTTCAATAGAAGATCCACCAGCCCCACCTTTTCAACCTTATCAGAGAGAAAATGAAAATTGCAACTCTCTACATCAAAATCTCAGCCACAATGGTGGATCTGAGATTCTCAAATCCAGTGTCAGGACGCAGAGGCGTAAGGCAACTAGACAAGGCATTGCAATTGCTCCAAAGCTGGCGCATATCAACTTACAAGGCTATTGATGGCCAGTCCAGGATGGGCCTTGACCAAAGCCCAGCCTGCTTTGCATTGGAGAGGACCTGAATATTTAGGCCTACAGACTGGGCATGAACCCAATTCTGAGAAATTAGCTCACAGATAAGGCTGTCCATGGTAAAAGTCCCGACTAGGTGCCACATAATTAGCACAAGTTGACTAAATATTTTGCAAATAGGCGAACTAAAGCTAGAGTTCAGGTCACAAGACTGAATATCATCCCTGCTAACCCACGGTGTGAATCAAGATTCAGCCATCCCAGGCTCCCACATACAGGATTATTAATCTGGGAACTGAAATAAACCTTGAAAACAGGATATACCTAAAGTCAACCAAAGCACAGTTCTCTGTATGCTTGATGCAATTCCAAGTCATACCTCTAATGTTAACAGAGTTGTTTTATATAGAACAATGGTGCAAAAAAATATATCAATTTGATAAAACCATAAGAAACAATTATAGTATATATAGTAAAGATCAGAGAAGATTATATGTTTCATCAAATCTTTACATATTGAAACATTACTGTCCTGATTGATAAACTGCACACATAATTGGTCCTCAATCAAATTACCTCATCTCACGAATTTCTGCTTCTGTCAATTCAACGCCATCAAAGAGATATTGCTCATCTAGTATATCATCCCTACGATCAATGACCAGCAAAAAGTCAAATAAATGGAAAATATAAAATAAAATTCTATAAGCGATTCCAAATGCAACCAAGAGGACACCACTAAAATTGTCGCAGCTACAAAACACTCCAAATATGCTCGCAGCAACCAAAAAGAGGAAATTTTGCCAGCATACCTCAATTCTTCCAACTTCTTTTGCTCCCTTTTCTTCAGGTACTCCTGCCTTGAAACCTTCCTGAGCAATTAAACTCCAAAGAATTATATCTAAAAGAATAACATTTAGCAGTCACACAAATTAATATCTTCATTAAGGCCTCAGAAGTCAGAAGTCCGAACTAGAGCATCAAGTTCAACAAACATACAGAGGCAAATACACAGATATCTTTCAAAGACATATCATTACTTTATTAGAGCATGTTACTGATCAGAGGAAAAAAGAACAAAAAGTCTGTTTTGTAGGGCATCCTAGTAGGTAATAAATTAGTTAGTTTTCTTGTGAAGCTCAGCTAAGTGTGAAAGAAGAGTTCGTAGAAAAGATAGAACAAGTAATATCCTTGCTTTTCTAATAGTCGTGCAAAGCATAGTTGTCAGTTCCATTCCGGTTTGACTTCATAGTGGAATGTTTTGGCATTCCGGTCAATTCCGATATTCAATTCCAAAAAAGATGCAATTGAAAAATGAAAAATATATATATATATGAAAGAATACCCACAATTGAAAAAAAGGTTGAATGCTAAAATAATACAAAACATGCATACTCCATCACTCAAATTAAACTACACTCTACAATTGACCATTTTCTAGTTTTCACTACATATGGATGGAAGTATAAAACCTTGACCGGAATGGGCAGGATTGGTCCAAAATTGGAACTGGGTCGACCGAAATAACAAGAACTGACTGGAACAGGGACCATTCCACTCCGCCTATGATGCAAAGTGCTACATCAGGATTCAAAATATTGGCCAGTACCAGTTTGTATGGGCCGATATGAACCAAACCCGTGATCAATACAATTTCTTTCATAATATCAGTCCCATTATGGCCTGGACCATATACATAAAATATTGGTCAATATAAACCGATATTTTCAAAATATCAATCTAGGCCCATATATCCGCCAATATTTTGAAAATATTATCCAACTAGGTACCATTTGTTTTAAAGCCTATTTTCTCCTTCCTTCAATTTCTTCCTTTCCAAAAACTTGGAGAACTACTTTAGAGTCAGCTAGAGCTCCCCAAACAACTCATTGAATAAAACTCAACCTATTTGTAAGTTTTTGACAGATTTCTCCATGCCTAAACCAAGCAACTCAAGGAAAACCTTATTGGTAAGCATTTTAAGTTTTTTTTTTTTTTCAAGATCTGCCCTCAAAATAGCTTAGAAATGATTGACGCATGTTAGATCTAGACTTTTGGAGGAAAAGTTCGGGGATTTGAGCACCCTTGGTTTTTTTTTTCTTTTCCATTATTTAAATCCGAATTTTGAAAAAAAATTCAAAATTTTCTGTAATACATGCAACCAAGGCTTCATATGAAGTTAGATTTTGCTTTACACTTATTTTTAGATCTAATGTTTTTGAGAGTAGATCTTTTTTTTTTTTTAATTTGGGGCCTTTCTTGAAATCATTTAGATTTTTCTCAAATTAGTTTGTCAAATGTTTGTAGAATGTCTTAGATTTCCTTGGGTTCCATATTTGTCATAGATCTATTGTTTTCTAGTGTACATCAACTACTCTAGTTTTCTTAGTTTTCAAATTTTAGTGCTTTTTTGAAATATAGTGAATTTTGATCAATTTCTTTATAAACAATAGATAATGAGTATGAATCTTAGTAAATCTACTTGGAAAATTGGTAGTTCTAAAACATTTGAGTGAAATAATTATTTTCTTAAATTATTTATTTCATATTTTCAAACAAACTAATATTAAAATAATATCTTCGAAGATTTCATGAAAAATGTTAGTTTATTGTTTTACATTTGCTGGATACTACATATATGTATGTTTCCATTGTTGTATGATAATAATATTTATGATATGTTTAATTTTATTTTCAGATAAATATAATAAAAAATTTTCAAATTCATAAAAAATGTGTTCTTCATTGCTTCTTCATTCAATGTATATCCTAAATAAAAAAAAGGTGTTCTTTTAAGGCTCTATTTCTAAAAACTTTGCATTGTGTTTGGTGTTTCTCTTTTGTAGATAAAAAATTGCATGCAAAATAGATCATGCAGAGTCTCATAAGAGTCATAGTACCAATGTTGATGGAAAGAAGAGTAAACTTAAATGTAACTATTGTCAAAAGGTAGTGAATGAGGGAATTACACAATTGAAGCAACACCTGGCTCATGGGAAGGGCCAAGTGGCAAAATGTTCAAATGTGCTAGAAAATTCTTTTTCGGGAGAGGCATTGCACCCCACGAAGCAACTTCACCCTATTTGAAGATCATGCTGGACGCAGCAACAGAATATGGTCCACGAATAAAGAACCCCATACCATATGAGACTAGCCATTAAGGTGTGGAAAAGGAATATGAAGAAAGAGCGGCCTAGGTGAATACATTTAGAAGGGTTTGGGGGGAGAGAGAGAGAGAGAGGGTCGCATACTCCTATCTGAACAATTGTGTTGTTCAGATCCTCACGGATAATGATGCAAATATGAAGAAAGCAGGAATGATGCTCATGCAGCAGAGGCTGAAGATATTTTGGTCCCCATGTGCTGCACATTACATAGACTCAATGGTTGAAGGGATTGCTACAAGGAAAAAGATATTAATCGAAGGCATTGGAAATGAGATCAATGAGTTGTCTCTGTGCTTGTAGGCTGCTTTTTGTTGTGACCTTAGATCTACCAATAGCATGGAAATTTTACGTCCATAATTTAATCATTATCTAATAAAATCCCATTAATTTGGGTGAAAAAATTAACATACATCTTGGGGGAACAGGGCTTGTTTACTCCTACAACAATAATGGAGCCCCACATGATCATGTCTTTACGAAGTAAAGTTTTTAAAATTTTATTTTATGTATTTTACATGTTAAAATTAAATTTTTTAAGATTTAGGAAAAAATAACTTGACTCTCCAAGCCGACACCCATTGACGGCAAGTTGATTCCACTCAACCTACTGCATCGACTCCTACTCTGAAGTTAGTGAGCTATGATGCTCTCTTTCTCGCACACATTCTCTCTTACTTTCTCTTCTCTTCTTCGCTTAAACTCCTATACCTGAACTTTTTTCATCTCTTTTTTTAGATAGTCACACTAAATCAGAGTCTTCCCCTACCTTATTCTCTTAGACATAACACCTGCTGGAACTATCTTTTACTCTCTCTCTCTCTCTCTCTCTCTCTCTCTCTCTCTCTCTCTCTCTCTCTCTCTCTCTCACACATATCTGTGTGACTTATCAAATAATCCTTTTTTTTTAATTGATATCTCATCAGCTCAGCTGATTCTTGCGTTTTACTTGGATTAAGTGCAGTCAAAGTTGGTAGCCAGCAAAACAATATGAGATTCTTTCAGTCTGCTAAAATTTGAACAATCTAGGTGCCAAAACATTAGTACAAAATAATTCAATAAAAACAACAGACGGATAACTGTCTGATGATAAATAAAGAAAGAAAGAAAGAAAGAAAAGGCAGCAGTAGATAGAAAGAACCTTAGAGTTGAAGTCTCATTTTCCTCCATAGCTTTAGATCTCCGAATTGCTTCCTCTATTACAACCAGTACATATGGGATTAAGACAAAGAAAACATATTAAATTTAACTAAAAATTCCAAATGGATGATTGTTGTACCTTCTTCCTTGCGTGACAACTTTGGCTCCATCATCTGATTATAGAAAAGACAATCAATTCTACAGAACATCCTTCAATTTGCACACAAGAGGAAACAAAAAAAGAAAAAAAAAAAGAAAGAAAGAAAGAAAGAAAGAAAAATAGAAGTTCGTATTAGGGGAAACCATATGTGCAACATCGCACAAATTCAGAATGACCCAACACGACAATCTGAGATGCTCGACCTCATGCCCTTCCACATAATGTGAGTTTGACTTTTTTGAAAAAAAAAAAGGATGGAACTTGCGAGTCAACTTTTAAGCTTTATTATGTACCAGTACCCTATATAAGCGAAAGAAAGAATAAATAAATAAATAACAACCACAACAGAGAGAATCAGATCAATTGACAAAATATAATTGCATTGCAATCAAGCAGGCCATTGAAAATCACGAAGCAATAAATTTTAAAAGGTTGAGTTTTGCTTAGTGTGCCAACAAATGGCAGAAAAGAATACAGAATAACCAGTCAATGCCTGTGGGTCTATGGTCATGGGAGAACTATGAACAAAATGGCAACAAAGCGGAATAATTATGTGAAAAGCTAAGAGAAACAACTCTCTTTGAGAGAGACATCTGCTCTATACAATACATTTTAAAAGGTTAATTCTTTTGCTAAGTGTGCCAACAAACGGCAGAAAAGAATAAAGAATAACCAGTCAATGTCCATGGGAGAAACGATGAACAGAATCGCAACAAAGCGCAATAATTATGTGAAATGCTAAGAGAGACAGCTCTCTTTGAAAGAAATATCTTCTCTATATAAGAATGCTGAACTTTCCATTCAATTAGGACTATTTACAGATTGTATACCCTGATTACAATCTAATCAATCAAAGTTCAAATCTAACTGAAGCAATCAAAACAATGTAGAAAATCTTAATCATAGTTTCCTGCATGTGAATGCAGTCACCAAATTCGTCATGGTAATCTGCAAGTCAATCTATCGTTCAGCATTCATCATGACCACATTTTTCAGATTTACATTGTAAAAGGGCAGATTTCCAAGCACCAAAGCCAAAAGTAGAAAAATCAAATGAATCACAGCAGGTTGTCTTCAAAACAAATAGAATCATAGAATGGTGAAAAAAATTAGGAAGAGTTGTATGATTTTTGTTTTTAAAATGGGTAGAACAGTATAATGAAGCGGCCTCTTATGTGTGTTGCCTATGCATAACACCACGTGTGTTTTAAGAAGAGCACCAATGTGTACCTTTCGTGTCCCAGCAGCATCTCGTTCCCTCATGTTTCTCTCTAGTTGTGCCCTCTCTTCCTGATCACGTTTCCGTGCTTCCTCTGACTGCAAGAGAAAATTGAGTATCCCAACTTTGAGAACTGAGATTTTACCAAATACAGTAATTACAGTAACATATTGTGAAAAACAGGTATTGCCACATGAAATAGGGTTCTTAGAGAAAATAATAGCAGCACCCAAAAGTGAAAAAACCAATATTAATAGACATAGTATTATTACTTGAGCTATTTTTCATATGAATAAAAATTAGAGAATGAAACCTCCCTAAGCAATAAGATAAAATGATGGTTGAGATTACTTTGTGGAACCCACACGAGCCAGTGCCACTTCACGTGGTGGTGGCCAGTGGGATTTATTGACAGGGGGTGAGTGAAATTAAACTTAGGGTGCATTTGTGTGCCAAGAGGAATCTACGGTAGAGAGAAAAATTGTTCTGACTTTCCGTGCAGCCCCTTTTTTGGTCATTTACTGTGACACATTTTCCTCATGGGAAAGGAAAAAAAATGGATTGATTTTCCTTTCTAGGGAGGGTTTCAATTTCCTAAGCTAGGGGCAGGAATACAAAATTCCTCTCTCACGGAAATGGAAATCCACAGAGCGTTGAATACTTTCGTCGCACAAATGCACCCCAGTTTAAAATGAATAAAAACCATTGCTTTTACATTCATGGCCTATATCACAATAGGGATTTTAGATGGTGTTAAAGCTTCACCAATCTCCTAATCATGCAGTTCCTACACATCCCACCCACTACTGCAAATTTGCACTGACCCAACTAAGCCCTGCAAAAAAGTTGTATCACCTCCATTTCATCGCACTACAAGGCATCTCTCTCTGTTTGACTGTGAGAGTGTCTGTGCGAGCGTGTATAAGTCACTGCTTCAACATGGCATAGGTGGAAAAATAGAAGTTTCCACACAATTATTTTTTATCACTTTCTGCCACCTGATGTCAATGCCACCCAATCCCATTCACTATCACCCTTGGAATTGACATAGACCCTAAAACATTAATGATGTACTAGGGCATTGCCTGATCCTTCAAGTGTACCTCTTTTGTATTCAGTCTGCCATTTGGTATTAAGTAGCCTCAAATCTATATAAGCAACGGACAGTATGGATACCCAAATCCAATTAATTATACACATCAGTATGGTTATAGGGGCTGCAAGAAGTATTAGCAAGGTGAAGGATGGTACAAAGCTGATAGTGATGATCAAAGTCAACACAGGAGAGTTTGCAATAGACAATGGAGCCAGAGGACTTGCTAGATAATGTGACCTCTTTAATCCATTGGGTTATTAACTTATTAGGATAATTAAATGCTTTCTATTCATCAAAAGCTCTAAGCTATCCAATTCCAATTAAAAAAGAAAGATCGTGATAATGAAGACAGGTTTGAGGCAGCTCAAAACTCGGTGTAATGTTGAAAATTTTGTGTCTCACTCATCAGGTAATATTGTGGTTTGCAGTTTGGTATTTCAATCTTACCGTCAAGCATCAAGTGGTAAAAAATGAATAATTATGATTTATGATATAATGCTAATTTGGTATACTGTGTTAAATGATCCTCCTGCTGACTACATGAAGTTATGAACATCACAACACAGTTTTTATTTTTCCCATTATTTATCACTTTTCTTGATTTGTTTGTGATTTTTTATGATTAGAATAACCAAATTTATCCATCACAGACCGGCACCGCTGACATTAACTACTGACAGCCCCACAACCATGAAGATCAAGAACCAAATTTTCATTTTTTTTCCTTGTTTCCACTTATTGAAGAAAAAGAATGTTCCAAGAGGTTATATTAAAATTATTAAAGACATGTATGAAAAAGCAGTAACAAGTGTGAGAACTACTTGTGGAGAGATAGGTGCATTTCCAGTGACTATAGGTATGTATCAAGGGTCGGCCTTAAGCCGTTAACTCTTAGCACTAATTATGGATGAGTTAACTACTCATATTCAAGAGGAGATACCTTAGTATATGTTGTTTACAGATGATATAGTGCTGGTAGACAAATCAAGAGAGGGTGTAAATGAAAACCTCAAGAAATGGCCGGAGGCTTTAAAATCCAGAGGCTTTAAAATAAGTCAATAAAGACAGAATATATGGATTACAACTTCACTGAGCATCTACAAAGAGCTAAAACTACTGTGAGAATTGAAATCCAGGAGATACCACAAAAAGAATCTTTCCATTATATTGGCTCAATAATTAGTAAAAATGGGGAGATTGATGGAGATGTTGAAAATAGGATAAAGGCAGTATAGTTAAAGTGGAGAATTTCTTCTAAAGTGCTTTGTGATAGACGAATGCCAACAAAATTTAAGGAAAAATTTTATAGGACAGTGATTATACCAGCTATGACCTATGAGGTAGAATGTTAGCCAATCATGAAGAAGCATATACAAAAAATAGATGTAACAGAGATGAGAATATTAAGTGGATGTGTGGTACAACTAGTAAAGATAAAATTAGAAATAAACGCTTTCAAGAACATTTAGGGGTAGCAAGAATAGGGGATAAGATGATTGCTCTCTTTTAATGAAAGTTACTATTAAAAAAAATAATAATAAGGGATAAGATTAGAGAACCCGTTTGAGATGGTTTGTGCATGTTGAACACAAGCCGACAACGGCGTAGGTAAGAAAAAGTTTTGTTGTACAGGTTAATGTCCCACGAAAGGGAAGGTGTAGAACAAAAAAAACGTGGATGGAGGTACTAAAATCAAATATGAAATTTCTCTCAAGATACGTTGGAATGGAGAAACGGAATTCATGTAGCCAACCCTAACATAATTGGGACAAGGCTTTAATGATGACGATGATGAGGAGCAAGAGGATGTTTCCTCTTATTGCATGCATTTGTAAGTAAGATATATATTGAAGATGTTCTCGTGAAATATTAAGTTACTCTCTTCTTTGTTTCAAAGGAAATGGCATACCTCAATGTCATCTTCATCATCATCTACTTCAAAAACGCGTGTTCGAACTTGTCTTTCTTCTCGTCTAATCACCTACAGTAAAGCATTCAATCAAAACAAAAGGACTCATTAGAGGAAGCAAGAAATGATAGCTTACCATATGGAACAATAAGTGGAACCTATCAACAAGAATGTAACATCATGCCTCTTCATCATCTGTATCTTCATTTTCACTCTTCTTCCTAAAGCGCTTTTGCGATTTAACGACCTGTGGAACTTGGCCACCAACATCGTCGTCGTCGTCATCAGCATCTATTAGCGTGTAACTCTTTTGCTTCCTCACCAACATGGCTGCTTCTTTTTCTTCTTTCTGGTAAACCTGCCAAAACCAAATCATTTAAAATGGTGGAATATATGCTCATAAATCATCATTCATCGCCATCCAACCTCTGTCCCAATTATGTTGGGGTTGGCTACATTAATTTTGTTTATCCAGTCCTACCTATCCCGATCCAAATTCTCGGATAGGTTGCTCATAAATAGCTATTTCATTGCATTTATGGAATTAGTTGAAAAACAATATATAGAACCGCTATTACCACAGGCCTCTATAATTTGTTGTAAACAGTGGGGAAAAAAAACAACAAAAAGGCATGCTTCTTTCTCTTTACTAGAAGAAAGAGCACTGCTCAAAACACAATATTAAACCAAAGAGACACAAACATGATCAAAGAAGGTAAGCCGAACAACCAAGAATCTAACTTGGTGCTAAAACCCATTTGAGGAGCCGATTCTCAGCTATGCACAAACACGTCGTCGCAGAAAATTTGATCAAGAACATACATTCAAACGGGAAGCATTACGAGGAACTCTCGCAAACAGCTCCTCCGCGAAAGCGCGCGTTGCTGACGACGAAGAGAATTCAATCTCCACAAGCTTTCCGGCAATATCAGCAGGCGACGACGATTTCTTGGCTGGAAATTACAACAGTTTTCCAATAAGCGTTTCAGTGCATCTTCCAGCAACACTGATTCTAACATTTGAGCTTTTGAAAGGAAAAGACTTGTTTAGGTACTCACCCAGTCCAATGACAAATTGAACAACCGCAGGCTGAGAGTATCCGATGAGTGACATCAGGTTGTCTGAGACCCATGTTCTCAGAGAACTTTCGTCCGGCATCTTTTATCAAATGGTGACTGCAATCTCTCAGTAAATATTTACACTTGCTGCTTTTGTAACCCTAACTGATCTCCTGAGGAAGAACGATCGTTTGCCCCTTGTTATTCCTCCTTCGGGCTCTGCGTATTGTCGTGATAGAAAAAATAAAAAAGATAGGGAGATAAAGAGCTAGACGAGGAAAGAAGAGAGAGAGAGAGAGAGAGAGAGAGAGTTTGCGGAGGAGAAGTGCGCCGCTGGAACCGGGAGGGAAGGAAGAAGTAATAATTACATATATATATAAATATATTTATTCTGTTTATTGCCGCTATTATATATATATATAAAACGCCAATACCCTCTTCAAGGGTATCCTTATCATGTACCAATTTAATTTATTACTACTAACCAAGGTCCGTGCTAAGCCCGGGCCTTTATAAAAAAATTAAATAGTCTATTAAAAAAGTTTTAAGAATAGAAAATGTTAGATATTTTAAAGAGCTAGGATACTAAAGCAATTAAATAAAAATTAAAAAATATCTGAAAATATAAAGAGCCCATGAATGATTCTCTTGGTTTAAATAAAAGAAAAGAATTCACTTATTAAATTTTATAAACATTTAAAATTTAATTATTTAAATAAACTTTGTAATAAACTATTTAAATTTTTAGCATTATAATTTGATAGTGTGTTAACTCCTATAAAAAATGAAGCCATCTATTTTGATTGGTGCCAAATATTTATAAATAGGCCATGCAAGAAAAATTAGCATGTTATCATTTAAGTAACAAATAGGATTTAGCTAACATTCTTGAGTTGACTAATACTCAATGGGTCATATGGGAATAGATGAGTAATTTTAGGAAATGAGAAATTTTAGGAAAGTCATTGAGGAGGAAAGGATTTTAGGGAGGAATTGTGTGATTTTTTTATATTAAAATAAATATTGCACAAAGTAATGTGGCAAGCCAAGAAAAACAGTGGAAGGAGGAGAGATTAAAGGAAAATTTTTAAAATAATAGTGATTTAGGAGCTCGATGGACGAGGGAGAGATTGTAGGGAAATTTTTAAAATGAGAGTGATTTAGCAACATCAAATATTCATAAAGGAAAATAGACATTATTAAGTAGTCTAAAGCATTCAAACACTTGTTTGGATCAAGTTTAAATTTAATAATGGTTTTTTCAAACTTGACACCTAAACAAAATAATAAAGCAACTCTTGCCTCAACTTAATTATCTAAATCCTATGACCCTCCGCATATAACTGCAAGCATCCATCACTGATGGTTTTTTTTTTTTTTAGACATTAGAACCATGCATGAGATATGAAAGAAAATATTGAATTTTTCTAAATTGACTACTTGAATCTTTGGTAACCCACGGAGGGTGATGCATTGAAAAAATGAAATATGCATACAGGAAAACAAACCAAATAGAGACATGCAAACAATATACCAAAATCCCAGTTTTGGAAGCTATATGGGGCAAAGCCTTATATATTTTGCTACTTCACTGATATTTGCATCTGTTGGGCCCTTTCTACTAAAATAAAATTATAGAAATCACAAAATAAGAATACAAATCTAAACAAGATAAACTCAGAGAAGGAACAAACACAGGATTCAGTTAATGTTTTCTACACATATGCATTACCTTGCTGTCAGAATACAGAAACATGTCTTAGGACTGTATGAAAAAATTTCAAACTGGGCAAGAGAACGACCAAAAGAAATGGTGTTGTATAACAAAAAGAGGAATCAAAAGCAAGTGGGTTGCACTCAAATCTACAGTATCAATTAAAAGAAACTGAGATGTTTCCATGAACTCGACTTCTCAAGTCTAGAAAGATGAGAGAGAGAGAGAGAGAGAGAGAGAGACGTTTGAGATCTGATTACCATTTCCGACCTTCTTTGTATTTGTACGATGTCGATGAAATCGATTCGAGATCGATCGCTGTAGCAGCAGAAGAGGGAAAAAAAGCATAACAAAATCTGAGTGCAAGCCCGATCTTTTTCTTTTTCAGATCCGATATGAGCGAAGGTGGCGACGGAGGGTTCTTGGCGGCGGGGGGTCCTTGGATCTGCTGTAAGCGAGTTCGCAGAGGCCCGTGATCTTCTTCTTCTTCTCCAAATCCGATCTGAGCGAGATGCCGCGAGAGGGTTTCGAGATCGATCACTGTAGCAGAAGCAGAGGGAAAAAAGGCATAACAGAATCCTAGTGAAAGGCTGCGATCTTCTTCTTCTTCGGATCTGATCTGAGCAAAGGTAGTGATGGAGGATTCTTGGCGGTGGGAGTTCTTGGATCTGCTGTGAGCGAGTTCGCAAAGGCCCGTGATCTTCTTATTCTCCAGATCCAATCTGAGCGAGATGCCACGAGAGGGTTTTGAGATCGATCACTGTAGCAGAAGAAGAGGAAAAGAAGAGGGTTTCAAGATCGAGTGAAAGCCACGATCTTCTTCTTCTTCAGATCCGACTTGAGCGAAGGTGGCGATGGAGATCTTCTTTTTCTTCAGATGACTCTTCTTCTTCAGATCTGCTGTGAGCGGCATCTTCAGATCTGATGTTGGCGACTCTTATTCAGATCCGATTCGTATGATATGTAATAAGAAAAGAGATAAAAAAAAGATGGAAAGTTGTGAGAAGAAAAGAGATCGAAAAAGATGGAAAGCTGAGAGCATGGATAAAAATCGCGGTATCGGTCGCGGTATCGGTCGGTCCAAAAAACCGATACGGTATCGGTATCGGTCGCGGTTCGCGGTCCGTCGCGGTCATCGCGGTGTGAATTTTTTTTAATCCAAAAAAAATTGAAAAAATATCCAAAAAATCCAAAATATTAGAAAATACTAGAAAACAATGTTTTTTTTCATTAGTAACACATATAAATCAAAATATCGGTCCCCCTAACTTATGGTATCCTGTATCGCTGTCTTGTCCGAAATTGTGATTTTTTTTTATAAAAACCATAATTATGACTTATAAAATATGAACTATCTATTAGTATGAAATTTTAGAGAATACAATTTATTTTTAATTTATATATAGTGGTTGTAGACTTGTAGTGTTGTACACTTGTAAGTTATACTTGTATCTTATATAGTATATAAATCATTATTTATCAATCATCAATTATCATTCATCATTCATCAACCATCAATTTATCACTCAATTATCAAGCAAGTTGTAAAATTCAAGAACATGAATAGTAACATAGCATATGACATAATGACAGTAAAATAAATCATAAAGCAATTGGAGAGAATCAATACATACCCTAATTCCAAGTGGAGTGTCTTCCAGGCTCGATATCATCATCATCATCATTTCTTCTTCTTTGGTATGGGTTATAATAATATGATCCAAACTCTTGCATTGCACTCCCATGCCCTTGGCCATATTGATATTGTTGCTGAGGAACGAAGATCCCTTCATAATATGATGAGCTATCCTCAGTAGATTGAGATGACTGGGGGCCCAAATTTAAATTAAAAAATTCATGAGGACGAAAAATAGCTTGTTGGGGTTCACGTTGATTCATTCGTTGTCCATGCTCATACCACGGTTGTAACGGTGAAGCTAAAGGCAGTTGAGTTGGCCAATGAGGATTGTATCCATACGGTTCATACATAGCCTGCTGTTGTCCAACATTGCTTGCAGAAGTACCTTCCCCTCCTCCTTGACCGATGCTACTACCAATCCCTGTCTCAGTTTGTGAGACATATCTTACATAACCACGGTGGGGATCTAAGTCTGTAGCACTAGGAAAATGCTCAACTGTCTCATACATTGGTGGCTCATTATTTCCATAGTGACCGCCAGTCCCAGGGGAATCAGGAGGAATTCCTGCTGATGAGGAAGATGTAGAGATACTTGACTCACTCTCCTCACCCACCTCCTTTCCTCTTGCTTCTGTAGGATCAACCGTAGTACCCCTCTGTTGTTATGTCAAATTAATCTCTTGTAATCTTTCAGAGGCTTTCATTGGCTCAAGTTGCTTCCCAGTCAAGTCCTCAACCATTTCTGCTAGCTCTGGATCTCCATCTAATAATGGCTCTTCTGCCTCCTCTAGCCACTCACCTAACAAATCATCTTCTGCTGAAAATATATAGTCTAAATTAATTGGGCAGAAGTAATCTTGTTGATCCTCAAATGCTCTTCTTCTTCGATTTCGACTGCGGAGCTTGAGGTTATAGTGAATGTAGACCAGTTTGTTCAAATTATCCATCGTGATTTTATTCCTTACTTTTGTGTGGATAAAAGCAAAGGTGCTCCAATTTCTTTCGCAATTTGACGAAGATGTAGTTTGACTGAGAACTTTAATTGCGATCGTCCTTAATGCTGGAGCACTCTCTCCATAATTTAACCACCATTCAGCTGAAAATAAAAGAAAATAATATTAAACATTCAATTTTGAATTTTCAAATAATGAAAATATAATTTACTATTTATATTATACAATCTTTACCAGGATATGTTTGTGTGACAGCTCTTCGAGCAATGGTGGTGCCAAAACTTCCCATTCCTTCATTATATACATCGATCTAATAGCATTAAAGAATAAAGAAGCAAAAGAATTATCAATATCAACTATTATGACTTATGAATGAATAATGATATAAATTAAATTGAAGAAAACAACATACAATATATAAGATCTTTACTTTTTAATTTACTTACTTGGTTTGTTGCCCTAATAGCCTCATCAGCGTCATTTGCTAGTCTTTGAATAACATTTTTCATGCTCACTCGAATTTCATCAATTATATTTCGATCTAAAGATTCATATCGAAATTGTGGATTGAGAAAGTAACCTATTAAATGCAAAAATTTACATGAGTAATGTATTAAAAAGAATTTAATATAATAATGAAAATCAATAAGAAATCAGTCTCCACTTACTAGCAGTGTGTAAGTCATGATGCAATTGACGCTCCCAACGGCTATCGATGATTTGCCAATATTTAGTATAATATCTACAGTTTGCTTTAATGGCCATCTTTGCTCTCTCCATGGCCTAATGTAAAAAGCCCATAGTTGGCTTATCATCACCATCAACCAATCGAATAACTTTTATTAGAGGCTCAAAAACATTTAAGCAATTTTTAACATAAGGCCAAATCTTATTGGACTCAATGGTCTTGCATACTTCTTCTGCTAGGGGAGTTGGCCGCTTTCCCCACTTAGAATTCAGCCATTCATCTGATTTGATGAGTTGGAGAAGCCCTCCTCTATACTTGTAAATACTCTCAATGGCTATGAAGTGGGTGGCAAATCGAGTAATGCCAGGCCGTAGTAGTTCATGATTGTTTGTAAATTTCTTCATCATCGAAACAAGTCTATAAGACTGGTAGAAAAAATTAGTGATTTTCTTCATCTTTTCAATCACTAGTTTCATTACTTTTCCTTTGGAAATTTCTTCAAGCATTAAATCTATGCAATGTGCTGCACATGGTGACCAAAAAATATTTGGCCTCTGCTGCATAAGCATTAGTCCTGCTTTCTTCATGTTTGCAGCGTTATCGGTGACAACTTGAACTACACAATCTGCCCCAATATCATTAATCACTTCATTAAACAACTTATTGATGTATCTAGCATCTTGAACATAATCTGTTGCATCAACTGATTTGATAAAAACTGTTCCCAAAGGGCAATAAACTAGAAAATTCAAGAGATGACGTTTTGTGAGGGTCGTCCACCCATCACACATTAGTGTGCAGCCTTTTTCTTTCCAAATCCTCTTAAAAGTTTCCACCCAGAACTGTAACTCCTCATATTCTTTTTTAACACAGAGATGACCAATCTCATATGGGGTGGGTGCTTTTATACCGAGGCCATCTTCCGCTGCTGCATCTAACATAGTGGTAAAATAAGGAGAGTTTGCCTTATGTGGTGGAATAGCTGCATCTAAAAAGAACTTTCCAGTAGCTCTTATCAAATTATCTCTTGCTTTATTAAATTTTCCCTTTAGTGCTTTTACAATGCTTGGTTGCTTGGCTGTTGGTTTTCTATATGCAAATGGATCCATTGGACCCACCACACTTGGCCTACGAGGTGCCTGTGTAGGAGGTTCATCATCATCCTCAATATCTGCTGGGCGGGGTTGTCTTTGACTAAATGCTCGACGCAAACCCCCTCTCTTAGATCCAGATGAACCACCCTCATCATATTGGCCACCTCTCATAGCTGCCTCATACTGCATTCTTCTTCTTTCTTCTTCCTCCTGAAGTGACCTTAAACTTTCTTTTCTAGCCCTGCTTAAATTTGGATCCTCATCATCATCGGAGGAAATAATATCTCCCTCCCGAGACCCAAAAACTTCTTCCCTACATGCTTCAAATTCCTCCTCTTTTCTTTTCTCTCTGACAACCTTTTTCTGTTTTCCTGCATCCAACAACTCTTGCATTTCTTTTTTCACATTAGGTGGTACATGAGGACACTTTGCTACTTGGCCTTGCCTATGAGCCAAGTGTTGTTTCAATTTAGTTATCCCTCCATTTATGATTTTTTGGCAATGATTACATTTAATCTTGTGTTTGCTTCCAGCTTCTTCACAATGGTTCCATGCTGGATCAATGTCACGCACCATTTTAATCTCGCTTCTTCAAAACAAAAGAACACATTGGCACAATTTATAACATTTAAACTAAGATCCAGAATATAATAAAAACGAAGAAATTAATACATTCATATAAAAGTAATTGGAATCTTAAAAGGGTACATTTTAAATGATACATTAATTATTTAATTTTTCTAATTCCATGTTCTAACAATCCAAAAATACATTTAGAAATATAAAAATTGTTGACATGTTATATATTCACATAAATGATTAGGCAACTATAAAAAAAATAGCATATGTGAAGTATACAATGATTATATAAAATTAGGAAATTATACTTATAATGAAAATCTAAATATATAATAGTTTAATCTAAAATTTAAAAAAATCCAAAAATAAATTAAAAAATATAAAACTAATTACATTAAAGAACAATTAAAAAAAGTAATCCTACATGAAGTTTACAAAGATTATGCTTACTTTAAAAAAATTATAGTGAAATCCTTAAAATATTAGTTTTAAATATTAAATTATTATTTCATTATCATACAAGAAAATAAAATTTGAAAATATAAAACTATTTAGTATTTACATAATGTTTTGAAAAAAAATGAAAACTTACCATATTCATATCATATATGAAGTATACAACAAAATAACAAATTTGTGATTAAATCCTCAAAAAATCTTATTTTAATATTAAAATATTTAAAAATCCGAAAATAAGTAAACATAAAATATCCACATCTTGTAGATATATGTCTTCTACTACTAAATCTATCAAACTTGCTTCATAAAATCATGTTTTTACATACTAATAAAATTAAAAATAATACTTAACATTAAAAGACTCTAAATCTTAATAAATGTTAAAATCTTAATATTTTAAAAAACAAAATAATAGATCCACACTCATAAATCACAACATGTAAATCTATAACATAAAACAAGTGGAATCATTATCATGGATCACATCTAAGCTCCTACTTAACAAATATTTAAAAAAAAAAAAGAAATTCAATATACTTACCTTATAAATGTATTTCCTTTACTTTTATAAGCCAAATCCACCCAAAAAATTAGTTTTGTGATGCTCTTGGAGGCTAATGGAGGAGGAGCAGCAAGAGGGGCAACTTTGGGTAGAGGAGGATGAGAAGAGAGGGAGAAAGGGGGAAAAATTAGGGTTAAGCGATATTTATATATTATCGGCCGATATTTTCAAAATATCGGCCGATATATCGTTTCTGCCGATAATTTGAAAAATCGGCCGATATCTCGCGATATTTTGGCGATATTATACCGATACCGATAATTTTCAAATTATCGAACCGGTATCGACCGATACCGGTTCGTATCGGCCGATACGGACCGGTATCGGCCGATATTTTTAACAGTGGCTGAGAGAATTGGGATGCTGAGGTGGCGCTCTAAAAAAAATAAAATAAAAATGCTGAGGTAGCACCTCTCACAGGCCTCCATTCTTAGAGCTTTAATATATATATAGGGTTTAGAATCCTTAAATTTTAAACTTTCTATTTTAATTCATATATATATTTATATATAAGCACTAAAACTTTCCATAGTTATCCCTTATTTAATGCTTATCTCATTTATTTGGGTCCTGCCTCACAATTTAGAAGTAATGACCAAAAGTTAATATGATAAAATATTGCCTAACAAGTGCCATAATCCTCATGCAACTAATTTTTTTCGTAAAAATCTAATTTAACTAATGGCACAAGGTATGGGCCCATTATCAAATCTTGAAAATCTTTAGTTTTATAAAGTCATGATAAAAACTAGTTTAATAAATGGCAAAATATGTGGGTCCAGGAATGGATGCCCATTATTCAATTTAATATAACTTTGATAAAATGTAATCAAAGTTCACAAGTGGAGCAAGACTGGCCCTTAATCTACTGATTCCACCGTATCTATATGGGCCCCAAATACAATTATATAGATATAATCCAACCAATCATCCACATGGCACCAATAATTAAACAATTCCATATAATCTAACTGAATTTTCAATTTGTGGTGGTCATGGTCAAGGGTGGCAAACCGGTGGGGTTGGGACATGTGTGCCCCACCCCATGACTGCACTCCCTCTTCTCTCTCAAAATTTCTACATGCCATCATCTTGCGTGGGCATGGCATGACATGCATGCACTTAATCATAACCTCATCTCTTATTTTCTCTCTACCATCTTTCATATCCTAATATCTTTACTATACACCTAAAATCTTTCATCTCCTATTTTCTCTTATTATCCTAAAGTCCCCTCAATCTTAGAGATATTTATGATTTTAGATTTCCAGTCGTAAAATTTGTTCAAACTAATGGATATGTGATTTATCTTTATCTCAATATGTACAATTTTTAAATTTCAGCCCTCCTGATCCTTTTTCCTAAGATCTCTCTTTTGAATCATCTCTTCATCTTTGTTTGTCAGGAAAGAATGCCCTCGTGGAAGGGAATGGATAAAGTGGTAGAAGCCACTGACCTTTTTCATATGTTTTCCACTCTCTGTCCGGAGGTAATCTATCTATAGGTGAGTTCTAATTATTTTGGGTTTTAATCTTATGCATCATACTTTCAATACATGATGTCTATATTTAGATTATTGGCTCAAAGCAGGATGTATTTTCTATGTGATGCAGTGTATGGAATCATCCTCATGTTTACCATTGGAGATTTTATGCTTTTGAGCCTTCAATTTTTTAGGGTGTTAAATAGTGCATTGTTATTAAATTTTGGCTTCTTAACTCTGTGATATTTCATTTGCTCAATGTGGAAAAAAAGTATGCTACTAGAAAAGTGGCATGCACTTGATAAGGAGTAAGAAAATCAAAGAAACACACGCCACAAGTTCTTCTTTCTTTTAACTGAGATCCTTTAATCAAACTTTTGGTTCTAATTAGACTCCCTTTACATAAGACTTAATTTAAAAGAGTTCTAGTGAGTCACATTTTATGTTATTTTTTTTAGCTGTACATGCATCCTTCTATTTATAAACTTACAAGATCTTTCCTCTATCTTTTAGTGCTTTAAAAGGATATTTGAGAGAGATATACAGAAAATGGCTTAGATGATCAGGTATATACGTCCTATGTAGTTACTTTCTGTCACAACCCGAGCCCAGGAGGTCGAGGGTTAGCAAAAGCCAAACCAATGACACACGTACTCCCGTACCTGCACACTTAGACCTGGTCCAAATGTACACGTACCGAGGAAGGTTCACACTTGCAAACATGTACGCGGAAGCTGTAGATATCAAAACATCACAACAATATGTAGGAATAGAGTAGAAAACCAGAAGTTACGTACATCATATCTGAAAGTGTTACAAAATGAGACAAAATACTGTATACAACTCATGAATGAATGTAGGCTTGATAGATCTCAAAAGAATGAAGACCCGTATACAAGATGAGGTCTATACGCTCTCCGAAAGGAGGGATCATGCCCACTCCTCTAGCCCGGATGGGGCCTCGGGGATCTTTCTTGCAACCTGATTGATCGACGAGGGGTCGGTCTGGGTATTTGAGCCTGCAACACCAAGGACAAGCATGAATACAACGATCCAGCAAAGTATAAACAATAAGATAACACATGCTGTCTCTAATCAAAGTAAAGAACAGAAGCAAATCGTAACATGTCAATGCTTGTAAACTAGGCAATTGTGCAAGAAATACAACATGTTCTCGTGAATCAAAATACACTGTACATAACTAGGCGGCTACCACACATGTCATATGCTCCCAAATGAGGGATCTTATAAACATGAGGAGAACACCATTGTCTGGGCTAGGATACAAATGGGTCTCGGGTTTCCTGGGGTCCGAATTCCCCAAGACATATCCTTACTGCAGCAAGGTCATATAACTATACCAAAGTCACCCCATTGGGCTCCTAAGGCTGAGGCAGAGTAGTGCCTTACCATAGTGAATCAACCATGGGCTACACCTCGAGTCAAACATACCAACAAGTACACCATACGTGCATAATCGTGCTCAACATACATGTATACTCAAGGCGTATGAGACATCAATTAATCCATCAAGTGACGTGTATACGAAATTACATAATCATGTAAAAGAATGGAGGTCAATGCTTGACATGCAAGATGCAATGCAATGAATCCATACCGAATCAAGGGTACTTACAAGCCAACCTTATTCTAGTTATCCAGTGTTTCTAACACTGCAGGTTGATGTAGTTTTAAGGTCTCCGATGTATCGTTCTCTAGTGTTGCATTTCATCTGAGAGTACACCGAAATACCTTAAACCAACACCCATGGGAAGGTGCTTAACCGTTGGATAACGAACACGAATGATTCGCAGCCCTCGAGATCATTCACGTAGTAGCTCATAGTCCATTGGGCAAGTCACAGTCACCTACCTTCTAGGTCCAAGGCCCTACTAAGTCTTCTTCCTTCCTACCTTTTTTACTTGTACATTTCTCTCAGCTCCACCGTAGGAGACCTTACGGCTCAGCCGCAGGTTCCTTACGGCTTAGCTGTAAGAAAGGACACGGCTTAGCCGTGGCCACGCCTTAGAAGAGATGCATATTTGCATACTCTCAGTTATTTTTAGGAACACCCTGTATTGATCTACGGTTGGGTCACGGTGGGGCTTACGACTTAGCCGTACTACATGTTACGGCTTAGCCGTATCACAATTCACGGTTCAGCCGTGAATGCGCAGGGCCAATTTCTGAAGGGATTACAGAATAACTGTAAACAAAGGAAACACGAAAAGTAAAAGAGAATAACTGAACTCAAATGGGCTGTAAACATGCTGTCCATACAAGATCATGAAAGTCATAGCAATCACACACACATACCATCATGGGTTCATACAAGTTACGTTTATACTTGCCTCAATTCGATTCTAACACTCCACCTGCTGTCCTTGGGCTTAAATCACTACCAATCACCACTCCCAGCTCTTATGCATGAAAAGAAAAGGAAAATCCTCATAAGCCTAAGCATGGAGAATCGTGGAGAACGATAAGAGAAGGGAAAAGAGGATCCAACCTCCAGACATACCTTGAAACACACGAATCCCAAGCCCCCTCTTTGTTGTTGGTGTGAATCAAAGAGAACAATCGAATGAGAGAGAGAGCTCACGAGAGAGAGAGAGCTGAAGCACAGAGAAGACACTGAGATGAAGCTGAAGTCGGTGAAGGCTTAAATAGGATAAGGTGAGGGGAAATTACAACCAAGTTCAATTGCTTAAGGTCATTTCCAATTCGAGTCAAATCGAGGTCCAACGAAACCATGCGACATCTTTTGCCATTGGCACAGTTACAACATTTAACGAGCTCAATAAGATACACGTGCTGACACCAAGATGATGCAAAAATGACGAGATCTTGGCAAAATGCAAATTACGAAAAAGGCCTTGGTCTACCTAAACCTGGTCAAACTCAACCCAACTACCTATCCATGGCTCACAACAAAATTAAAAAAGGCATAGAACATCATTAACAACAAAAATAACATTAATTAGTCGCTAAACGGGATCAAGCTGGGTCGGGATGTTACACTTCCTGAGTTCTTTTTTTTATTCATACTTTTGTCTATGTATCATATATTGATGATGATGTTGTCATGTTGATGAAATCTTATGCTAATAAGCAACAATAGGCATAGATGGTGTCACAACTCGAGTCCAGGAGATTGGGGGTTAAGACTAAACCTAACCAATGACACACATACTCCCGTGCACATACACTTAGACCCAGTCTAAATGCACACGCACAAGAAAATTTTACACATGCCAATATATATATGCGGAAGCTGTAGGGATCAAACCATAACAAGAGACATATACAAGAAAAAAATAATATATATACAAGAAATTACATAAAGTTCAAAGTTACACAAAATGGGCCAAGTAGAAAGTATATAGATCATGAATAAACCCAAAATTTCACTGAGATCCCAAAGTAAGGAAGACCTATATGCATGTATGACATTGTCGCGCTTAAATGGAGTGATCACATCCACTCCTCTAGTCCTAATGGGACGTCGGGGGTCTCTCTTGGAGTTTGGTTGACCGACGAGGGGTCGGTTGAGAGATCTGAGCCTGCAATACCAGAACAACTCATGAATACAACGATTCAGCAAAATATAAGCAACGACAAATTAACATATGTTGTATCTAACAGAGTCAAGTAACAACTGATAAATCATAGAGTTTCAAATTCATATACTAGGCAGTCGTGCCGTTAGATGAACATGCTATTAGAATCAATGTATACATGATGTGAATATAACTAAGTGGCTACTACATATGCCATATGCTCCCAAAAAGGGATCTTACATACATACTGAGAACATCATCGACCGGGCCAGGGTACGAATGGGTCTCTGGTTCCTGGGGTCCGGAAGCCCAAAGACATAAACTCACTGCAGTGGTGCCATATATACTATGCCAAATTCAACCCCGTCGGGTATCCTAAGGCTGAGGCTAAGTAGTGCTTGACCATACGGAGTCAATGAAATACTAGAACATGAGTAAACCATGCGTATCAAATCAAACATATAGCATACGTTCCAAACATACGTGCAACTCATACGTATAAAACTCAAGGTATCATACTGAACATGTTAAACATACTGAACATGTCAAACATAACGGATTAAATATAACAGAAACATAGTGGACATGGTCAAACAAACCAAAGTTATCATAGTAAATGGGCATAATGAACTAGATAAACTATACAAAAGAATGAAAGCCAATAAACGTAAATCAAGATGTCATGCAACTCATCTTGCTCGAGTCAAGGACATTTACTAGCCCATTCTAATCTAGTCATCTAGTGTTTCTAACTATGCATGATGTGTAGTTTTAAGTTATATGATACATTGTTATCTTGTATAAGTGTTTCATTGTATTCGGAAAAGTGTATCGAAGTCCCTTAAACCAACACCTATGGGGAGGTGCTTAACACTGAATGACACACAGGAATAAGTCACAGCCCTCAAGACTATTCATGCGATTCGTATATTCCATTGGGCAAGTTAAAGGTCACCAAGATTATAATATGAAGGCCCTATAAAGTCAAATTCATACCTACCCTTTTATTGAAAGTTTCTGTGAAGACTTTCTTACCTGATTCATGAGCCACGGGGCCCCAGAATATGGCCTAAAAGGTTCTTTGGTTGACGTACAAGGTGAGGGACTAGGAATGAGTTCATAAGTCTTCAGTGTACAGGCTTAATTTCCTGAAGCAGAGCACTTCAGGGCCGATCGGTTGGTCAGGAAGCCCAACCTGTAGAATCTCGGTTTTAGGAGCCCCCGACCGGTCAGCTCTGAAACCCGATCGGTCGGACATTCCATTCTGTTACAGAACGACTGGAGTGCAACCTACAGTGCAAGACAAAACTAAGCAAGAAGAATACATCACAAGGGCTGTAATTCACTTCACACTTATGAAATTGAAGGAAATTCATAACAATCACAGTATACCAACATGAGTGCATTCAAATCATGCTTATACTTGCCTCAATTGAGTTTTAATTCACGACCGGTTGTCCTTGGGCTCAAATTCAACTTCCAAACACGATTCTAACCTACCATGCATGAGAGAAAAAGAGAGAGACAGTGAGCACAGGCCGTGGTTAATGAGAAGAAGAAGGAGACGAAGAAGAAAAAAAACCAAGATCTTAAGAGTACCTTAGCCACATAAAACAGAAGTAAAGACGGAATGCACAAAAGCCCTCTCGCTTGGCTTCATCAAGGAGAAGAAAACAAGAGAAGAAGAAGAAGGGAACCAACGTTGAAGAGAAGAGAAGAAACGAATAGGGGAAATGAGAGAGTCGGTGGAGTCCTTGCCTTATATAAGATAAGAATGAAGTAAAATTGGAGAAAAGGCCAACGGTTTATACTAATTGCAGTTCAAGTCAAATGAGGGTCCAATGGAAGCAAACGAAGTCTATGGCTTACGAGTTAGTTACGGAAGTTGACGAGCTCGACGAAAGACACGTGTTAACGCCAAGATGATGTATGAATGATAACGTCTTATAAAATCTAAAATTACGAAAAATGGCTCATGTCTACATAATCTAGGTTAAACTCAACCAAACTACCTCTCCATGACTTGGAACTAAACCAAAACAAAGCCAAAAACATAATTTACCACTAATTCATCATTAATTAGTCACTAAATCTGATTAAGCTGGGTTGAAGCGTTATAGATGGATTGTGAAAAAAAAAACCAATTATCATCCTTAGGAATTAGAACAAAGAATCAATCATTTAAAAAGTGGTATTTTATCTGAACTCGATTTATCTACTAAACACACAGGCAAATACCATCAGAGTGGCCATCTTATATCTTGGAGGTCGGCCTAGCCAATTGATACCTCACTTTTCTATTATTGTTAGGTAATAGATAAGTGACTATTAAGGTCAATTCAATTAATACACAATGCATTGATAAAAGACATAGTGATAATAGTTATCACAGTAGATTTTGAGTAAGAGAATTAACCGATAAAGCAAAAAATATCAATAAATTATTTGAGATTCCAGCAAACTTATTGCTCACATAAATTGACCAGACCCAACCATAATATGGCTAGTCATCATAAAATGGCCAACGTCTATGATTCATTTGTCTTTTTCCTTTCATGGATAGGCCCAATATCTATATTTTTGCAGAGGTGAGATCTCGGTATTTTGATTTTTTTTTCATGTCTATTGCTCTATTTAATGGAAGAAATTGTAGATATTCAAATGATAACTCTATTTGCTTGCAATTTCATGATGACATCTTCAATTAGCAGCACTTTATGCTGGATAGTATGAGTTTCAATGGGATCTTTTTCCCCTTAAGTAACATTTCAATGCAAATTTTTAACTCTAATTGATTAGAGAAGGATGTGGATGGCCTTAGCGAATGATATATGTGAAGCATTTTCTAAAAGAACCTGTTGAGTTTCTGTAAGAATCATTTGGAAACATATATTCAAAAATAAAAGAAATATCAATGCATACTATAAAAATATAAATAAAAAATATAACAATGTAAATAAAAAAAGATTTATAGAGGAAGTAAGATGAAGAAAGGAGTGACAGAGCGAGAGATATAGATTTGGATTGGTTTGGTGGGTCAATAATGATATAATGATCTAAACTCAGTTATAATAATAATAATATTTTTACACGGTGTGCAACCCTGCATGGTCATATTTTAACTATATTTTTGTTAGGATTTATATAATGATATTTATTTATGTTTCATTTAAATATTAATATTAATTATTTTTAATGAAACTTAATTATTTTTTTTCCAACGCGGGCCTTGCACTACTAATTTAGACTTATATTAAGCATAAATACACCCTTTTTTTTTTTTTTAAGAAATGATGTCTGCACGTACTAAAATGCACATAAGATTATGTGGTGTCATACAATAGCATTTATGTTCCACTTTTTATCCTTCACTTCCACGCACCCCAACACTAATGCATAGGATATATTCATTTCCACTCAATAACAAGTGGGACCAATGCATGGATTACGTTCCTCCATTTAATAGGCCCCACCTTGCATTGTATGTGTCCTCTCACAACGGATAAAAAATAATGATACTGATGGTGGGGCCTATTTATTATTGGTTACAAATGTATTTATCACATGCATTGGTATTGATGTGTGTAAAAGAGAGAGAAAAAAATAAGGCAAAGATGCTATTGTGTGGTGCTACATAAGCTTGTGTGCATTTTAGTGCTCACTTGATATTAATTCATCTAGTGGACAGACCTGTATTCCCAAGTAGGCCACTTTGAATTTTTATAGATTTTATACTTCTGCCCTCACATCCAAAAATAAGTGTTGTATGTTTGCCAAAATATCTTTATTTTATCAGGTGATTTCTTTCAATGACTCTCTTGTATACATCGAGCTTCATCATGTATTTTGAAACTTTGGTCGATCTAAGATGGGTCATGCATGGATTGAATCTTATTTTATGCATATTAATATTACATTATTTATCATTTCATTAATTGTATGTTGGGCCAACTCCTTGATAGATATAAAAAGTTGGAAGCATCCCATACGCCGGAAGGGCATTCATTTTTGTGCAACTTTTACATTTAAATATTAAAATTTCAAAATAAAGTTGGCAACATCAAAATGTTTTTTTAAATTAAAAAAATAATAACAACAAAGCAATGGTGCATGTACTCTAGCATAGAAGCATTATATAGCATAAATAAATAAGATAGGGAATAAGGGGCTGGCCTTGTAAATAAGGTTTCAAACATGGTGGGAGCTCTTTACTTCCTATAAAATATATCTTATATTGCATTTTTAATTATGATCTTTTACGTTGCCTCTTGATTCGAATTGAGTAACTAATATAAGGATGAAAAATCATTACAAATTTAAAGGAATAAATAAGAAGAATATAAATTGTACTATTTCATATAGGCAGGCTCTACTAATGGATAAATCACATGATTTTAAAATTTCTCACGTTTGGTAAATCGGAGGAATCCTATGTATAGAGGATTCCTATATTCCATTGGAACAATGCTATTCTCTCTCGAGATTTTTTTATAAGAGAAATCACCACATCAAAAGTTTGGAAAACACGTATGAATCACTATCAATTACTTCTTTGCTTCCGTGGATTTACAAAATTTGATGTTGGGGGGTGGAGACAGAGGAATCAATGGAATAGAAGATTTTTACTGAATTAAGAGGATCGCAATAATCTTTTTTAAGATTTCCTCATTTCAACCAAACCTGAATTTTTAAGAGGACTGCAACAATCAGTGATTGGTGGAGAAGGGGAAGGAGTGTGTACTTCCAGAGTCATGAATAATTACTTAATACCTTCAATGTCCCAAAATTAGCAGCCTTAAAGTCACCATAAAATTTTTAGAGTAACATGAGACCTTTACCCATCTCTTTATCCATATACGCTCATATATGCACAATTTCAAAAAGCTTAGATTTATATTTATTTAAAGCTTGTAACATTAACAGTTATTAATACATTTAGTAGGAGAGAGTAACGATGTATAAATTAATTTTTATAGATATGGGACCCATTTTATTAAATCTAAATCAAACATGGTGACAATCAACACTTGCATTTATAACTAATTATAATTGACCCAATAAACACACAACCCGGCATTAGATCGATGAGAGTTTCAATACATTATTCCAATAAAACCATCCCAAAAAGAGTAACTAAAAAAGTCACAAAAATAAGTTAGTCATAAAAAGGAGAATTTTATTGGAAAATTTCCCTTAGTTGGCACCTACACGAAAAAGAACCTTTGTAAATTGTAATGCATTAAACAGGTCATTGATGTCCTTTTTTTTGTGTAATATTTATGTTTATATTTTTGTTGGGGAGTGACAATATTGTTGCTTAGCAACAAATAACCAACCGGTCTTTTTCCCCAATCGAACCAGAACACAACACCTTCACTACCAAATTCCTGAATATCAACACCGCCACCTATGACTATAACAAAACTCCACAAATCACTAAATCCAATGAAGGTGGGCAACGAGGTGTATGGAGGTTAGAGTGGGCAGTAGATAGTGATGATGTTGGCGGTAAAGAGATGGAGGCTATAATGATGGCCGGACATTAAGGAGTTGGTGTGGCAGTTTCTCGCTTCCCCTTCCCCCAAGTTTGTATCGAGGATCCAGTGAAGGTGGGCAGCGTGATGTATGGGCGGTTAAAATTTGTTGTAGGTAGTGATGATGTTAGCGGTAAGGCGATGGCAGTTATGATTATAGCTGGACATTAAGGACATAGCGTGGCAATTCCTCGCCTCCACTCTCTTGGAGTTCGTCAGGCATGCCTCTCCTTTCCCCAGCTAAGACAGCTTTGACAGCGATATGGAGAAAGAGGAGGAAGATAGAAAGGGAAAAAAGAAGATATTAGTGACAATAGCTTTGCTCTAACGCTCCCCACTTATTTAAAAAATAGTAATTATTTGCACAAAATCAAACCTATAGGGCATGTAATGTGCAATAAACTCTATCATGTCCTTTTTCATACAGTGGGCATCTAAGAGTTTTTTTTTTTCATAAAATATTCTAAAAAAAAGGCGTTAAAGCTCTTATTTATATAAGTTTAAAAAACATGGGGCCTCTCATTTAAAGATGATTTGCTTTTTATTTCTATAAAGAGGGTTGATGGAAATTCGTGTGCAAAACGATGTGATTTTACTAATCATTTAATTAAAAAAGGAGTTAAAAATAGAGATACTAAACATGAACTTAGTAAGCTAAAGGTTATAAATAAACATACTGAGTATGAACACAGTAGCCTTACGCCTGCTGAATACATTGATATCCCAACTATAGGAGTTGGGACCCTCCTACAAGATGGTAATGGATCTCGGAGAGGCAGTGGAACCATTCCACGATGGAAGCAGTAGATATAGACCTCAGGCCAGACGACGAGGCCTTGGGCAATGAAAAGGGTGACTGTCTACTAGTCAAGCACTGGGTTCAGCGAGGGGACACTGGCAAGGTGAGAAATACCTTTCTACGATTGTGGTAAGCGGCGTTATTCCAAGTTCAGCACTTAAAAACAAAAAAAAATTCCATACGACTGCCCATTTCCTCCCTCCTCTCAAAAACAAGTCCTCCGGTCTCGGAGACCTGACGGTTTCAACCTCAAAGGGCCCTTTTCTTACCCCAAAAAAAAAAAACCCAAAAAAATCATTAGATTTTCCCTTCATTTCTTCGAAATCACCGTTCCCAAATATCCCAGAACATTCCTTAAAACCCATATTCGTGATCTCTGAAAATAAAAGCAGAATCCCTTTCCCTTCCTCTTTTCACACCCATCTAATCATTTCGTGGGAAAGAAAAAGCAAAATACGTGATGGGATGCTGTCACAGCAAGAGCTCAGATTCTCGCGCGGATCGGATCCAACGGTGGCGATCCACCGGCATCGTAGCCTTGCGAGATTCGAAGTTAAAGGTTATAATTCAATCATATCATCACCATCCTCATCATCATTATCATTATCATCATTGTGATTGATTGATTCTAATCCCTTAATTGTTTTGTATTTTGACATCAGATATCTGTTAATTGAAGGATTGCAATTCAATAATTTTTTTTGTTTATTTATTTCTTTTTTCTTTTTTGGTTTTGTTTTGCCTCGTTATTGTTTTGAATACTTCTATGATTGTCTTATGATGGGGCTTATTATTATTTCTATTATTATTTTTTCCATTTATTTTCTTTTTGGGGAAATGGGGTTTTTCATTTTAACTTTTTTGATCATTGCCACCCTTTTTTTTCTATAATGGGTCAAAAGGCCAATGAATTATTCCTCTCTCTCTCTCTATCTATCTATCTATCTATCTATCTATCTATATTTAGGCAATTAGCAGGGTACAAAGCTATAAAAAAAATATTTACTGATCATGTTTTGCTATTAAGACTAATAAAATTGAATACTATTTTTTTATTTAAAATTTTATAATTACATATTGTTTGCACCAAGACAAAGTTCACTTAATTGATAACTTGGTGTATTGCAATGCTGAGAACATTCTGTCCTTTACATGGGTTGTTGTAGCTCTGCCATTTCATTTTTGGTATACTGACCGCAGAACTTGTATGATGTATACAGACTTTTCCAATAGAAGTTCTCAACTTGGACAAATCTGTGCGCACGCTTGATTTATCTCACAATAAAATAGGTATCGTGTTTTATTATCCAGTTGTTTGGTTTGATGTCGTGGCCTTTTAAGATAATGTTAGGTAATGTTAAGAGTAGGCTACTGGATCAAACAAATTGTGAATTGCAAGCATTTATTAAGACCAATATGTTCTGTTTTGATCTATGTTTTTCAATGGCCCTCGTGTTTTTTTTTTTGGTTCGCTTGTGCATATGAGTCTCTGGGACCATGATCATGACTGAATGTTTTGATTCCATTTTTTTTTTTAGTTTTGAGTTGTTTTTGATGTATTCTCTTTTGTTTTTCTCTTCTAATGTTGATCCTCTGCAGTTGATATTCCTCTGGATGTTAGTAAATTAATCAACATGCAGCGCCTGGTGAGAAAACAGTTTCACAATTTTGCTGTCCTAGTTTAAAATTACATATACTTTAGTGTACTTTTCATGTGAAAGTCCCTGTTCTATCATTGACATCAAGTTGTATACTTAAGTAACTGATTAACTATTCTTTTTCAGGTCTTAGCTCACAATCTCATTGAATACCTCCCCATGAACTTGGGGAAGCTTCAATCTTTAAAATTTCTCACGCTTGATGGCAACCGGATAACTACCTTGCCCGATGAAGGTAATTTTCTGCTTAATAAGGAAGATGCAGTCATGTAGTATTTCTTTCATCTGATCCCCTCCTTGTTTGTACAAAAGCACATTGGCTTTAAAACGCCTTCCATGATTTTACTGTAGATTCTAACTATACAATCTTCCTGTATTCAGTAGGTTTGCTTGTCAGGCTTGAGAGCTTATCCATTTCAGGGAACCTGTTGACATGCTTGCCGGAAACCATAGGAAGTTTGCGCAACGTGAGTATGCATTACTCCTACTGTTTTGAAAGTTGAATCTAGTAGTGAAATCGTAAGATAACTAAAATAGTGAACGGCAAATAGTAAATCACAAAATTGTTAGATTTTTTTTTTTTTTTGCTAACCACAAAATTGTTAGATTTTAAAAGCTCTATGTATGTTGTGGTTCGAAATTTTAGATTTTTGAAGTTCTTTGTATGTGTGCCCTTGCGCAGTGCATATGTGGATTGGGTTTTGTAGTCTGATTGATTGTGGATCATCTATATGTTTTTAATAAAGATCTTAAATGGTGATGTGCTTGCATAAACACAAGTTATCCAATAATGCTTTGACACAATTTATTTGGTCATCTATATATGAGGCTTATTTTATGAAAAAGAGCTGTGTCTCTTAGGAAGGAATCTTAGATTTATCCCTTATAGTTCCAAATTGCCACTTATCTACACAGTTTTTTGGGTTTTGTGTCTCTTGAACTTACTACGGTGAAACTTTCATCTGGGGAACTTTGACTCTTATTGCATCGATAGAGCACGAGAGTACGTGTTCATATGGTGCATTATAGTTTAAGGTCTACCCATTCCTAATGAGATCACTTATCAGCAGCCTGCAATTATAGAAGTTATGATGCTTTTGTTGCAATTAGCTGGTGCAGGCACAATTTGATTTATTTTATGATGCAGTTGATGCTGCTGAATGTGTCAGACAACAAGTTGAAGTCCCTTCCGGAGTCGATAGGGAGTTGTTTCTCATTGGAAGAATTGCAGGCTAATGGTACTTTCATGCCTTCTAAAAACTTCTGCCTGTGTGATTGTTAACTTGTATGCTTCTACATGTGTACGGTACCTAATGTGAGTTGCCAAGTTGATACTGAATATTCTAGTTTCTAAGGGGCTGGGCATCGTATGTAGTGGCAGAGCCAGGATTTTCATATAGGGGGGCAAGTGATAGTCAATATTTTACATTTATTGATTTTTTGTAATTTTTTTTAATGATATGAAGAAAATCTTAAATTTTGAAAACACCTCAAGATTTTCTAAGACATAATTTGTCAAACTTTTGTGAGGGCAGTTAAGTACGAAAATAGTAGGGCTCAATATAGTAAATCCTAACCTCTCGAAACAACCATTTTCGCGTTGTTTTAGCACCCAGAGTTATATCTAACACCCAAACTTTTGTGAGGGCAGTTAAAGTACGAAGAGTAGGGCTCACTATAGTAAATCCTAACCTCTCAAAACAAACATTTTCTCATTGTTTTAGCACCCAGAGTTTTATCTAACACTAATCAAAATAGGACCCAAATTGATCACATGGGTTAATGAAAATCTGTTCATTGGTCACTTGTGATTTTTTTATGGGCCATGATTCCGCGATAGGCAAGGATGGTTGAGAGGGCAACATTTAAATCCATTCACCTCATCATAAAAAGATGAATGGTGAATATATAAATGATATGATAATTGTAAGGTTTGGATCCTCTTAAGTGCTTCACTGATGCTTACTGTGAGTGGTATGGTACTCTAGAGTGGGGCCCACTTATTGAATATCTGAATCACTTAAGATAAACTCTGACCCCTTAAGTGTGCTTTCCCTGGAGTATACCCCAATAAGAGTTTGACCCCACTATAAGATTGTGCATATGATTAAGAATGTCATACTTCTAAATTTTATGGTGGGACCAACTCCTATTGGCATAAAATTTAGAGTCAACTCCCTGAAGGTGAGGGCCTTGCCCCTGATCGTGTGGGTTTTCTGAAATTTCAAGAGTATTCACTTAAAATATTTTCACTGTACAGCCTCTTTCCTTCTCTCTCTATCTCTCTCCCCATCTTGCTTTTTTTTTTTTTTGACAAAAACAAAACCAATTTAAAGTGATAATACTGATCTAAGCATGTATTTGGTTGTTAAAATTTTCAGCCGTGTTTTGTGATTTAGATTTTCAGTTTACTGTCCGAACTCCACACTTTTGCTACCTCCTTTTAAAAGTTTTACTGGATATTATTTGTTGACTGGAGGCTGTTATGTTGTAGATGAATTGGTGTCTTCAGAGCGAGTGATACTGAGAGCAGACTTCTAGTGTACCATCCCTTCTAAGTTCCTGTTTGGAGATTCTCTGATCCATGAATTTATATAGCAGTCTTGGTGCCCAGTGGCAGACCTAGGATTTTGTTTTGGTGGTTTGGGAGTGGGGTGGGGGGTGGTTGGGTGGACCCAAACATGTAGTTGGGTTTTGCGCTCAAACCCAGGATTTTCTTATGGGTTCTGGGGGCAGACCCATGATTTTCATGTGGGTTTTGGAAGCGGACCCAACATTTTCATGCATGTTTTGGATGCTGACCCAGGTTTGGCAAGGTCGACCACCCCAAAACTGTATATGTAGGTCTGCCCCTGATGGTGTCGTTCCCTAGATTTATAATACTAGAGAAAGTTTTCTAATGAATGATTAAAACAGCAAACTCTCTTTCTGTAGGAGGAATTATGGCAATTTTTCTTACCAGTTCCATGTTGTTTCATCGAAACTTTTTAAGTGTTGAAAGAAAATGTTTTCATCGCGCAACGTTACCAGTGTCATTGCACTGTGATTTTTCATTGTCACCTTAAAATTTCAACTTACCTCTGCAGGCAATTTCATTGAGGATCTGCCCCCATCAATTTGCAATCTCTCTCACCTGAAGTCTCTTTGCTTAAACAATAATAATGTTCGCCAGGTACAGATATAATCCTTTTGAGCCTTTTTATTATTATTATTATTATAATATATTTTTTAACTGTCCATATGTTATGTGAGAGGTATTATAGTTTTACTTTTTATTGTTTTGGGTAACATGACTCTAATTGTATCTTTTCAGTTGTGACAATGAGCACCTTCCAACTGCCCTATGGGCTCTTGTCATATTTCTACTTGTACCCATTTAATTAATGAGTCACGTGCTATACTTTTCCTTTATAGCGAACCATAACCATAAGGACATTGACATCCATAAAATGTTGTCTCAATTAGCAAAAATTTCAGGCATTGTGTGATTTTGATGCAGTCCTCTCCTCACCATCCCGACTGGAATGAAGCTACAACTATAAGAACCATATGAACCATTGGCTAGCACTTGGAACATTTAAGTTTAGTTTGATCCTTTAAATTCGAAGTGGGTTTGGGTTGAGATTTTTTATTTGATCAATTAATGGGTTAGGTTCAGGTTGTGGTTGAGCACATTCTAGTGATTTGACCCACTAGCCTGACCTAAACCTGACCAGCTTGATCAACTGCACAATGACTTGCAACCCAACCAAAGCCAGACCTACTGATCAACGACTCTGGTTGATTCTTTTAATTTCTAGACTAGGTTGAGGTTGACATTTTCCAACCAATTAACAAATGACCTGGGTTCAGATTAAGCATATACTTATTACACAGTGCTTAACCAAACCTGAACTTGCTTGACCCAAACTGATTACCTGACTGTACATCATTGTTTTTAATGAATGATCCTAATGTGCTGAGTGTGAATCAAACATCCATTAAGGGGGCATTTTCAGACATTTTGCAACTAACTTTATTTTTTAACAACAACTTAGCTTGCGGAGCCCACCTGGCCATGTAAGTTTGGGGGTTTAGAATGTCTCCCTGAGACCTAGCTCTATGTAGAAAATAGAACCTTTTGATCATAAAGATACTGTTTTGAGCCCCTCAAAGTTGTCTAGATACATGTTGTTAGGTAAATTTGGATGGATTCCAAATTTTGCATGATTAATGTTTCGGCCCACAAAACTAGCGATAAGTGTCAAGTTTGGATGAGTGCTGAAAATTTATACGAGGGTGCAAGGGGTTTAGATTAATCATAGGGCGGAATAAGAGCCCTACAGGGCAGGCTATTCATGCTTAAGGGGTGAGACCAATCGGCCTCGCCTACATGCCACATGACACATATTTTTCTCTGTATGATGTCATCCATTTTCAGTGGCCATTGTTATGAAATAACAAAGAGATGTATAATAATATAAAGGATGTAAGGGAACCTTTGGTAATTCTAATTAAATGCTAAATGGGGTGGGGGGGGGGGGGGGGGGGGTGGTTCATTTTTTGCCATTTTGGAACTATTTGAAGGATGTCTGTTTTTTTTTCTTTGCTTTCTTTATTTCATTATTCATGGCTTTTTGCATTCCCAGTCGTTAAACTCGTTATAAAAGACTGAATATATAACCATTTAGGCTTTACATGTAGGCTATAGTGATTGCCCGACAGACATCATTTGAATTACACGTTGGGGATATTTTAAACCTTGGTTATCATTAAGTAACAAAAAACAAGTCATATTTCATTTAGAAGAACATTGATAATATTGGATTTGCGCACGATGGAGATAACTGCTCATGTCCCAATTTATTTAATTTTTTTATGTTGTTGGACAGCTACCTACAAATTTATTGAAGGACTGCAAAGCTCTCCAGAATATTTCTCTTCATGAAAACCCCATCTCAATGGATCAGTTCCAACAGGTAAGTCTCATGCCTTGCTGTGATCTGTGGCAAGGTCTCTCCTTTCTTGACAGAGCAGTGTAGAAGTACCAGGCATGCAGTTGGATCGAATGCATTTGTTTTTCTTTGTTATCACTTGTTTTGGGTTAGCTTGTGTACTTCATTTGCAGTTTTTAATTTATGTATATATAGTAGTATCTATATGATGTATAGTAACATAACTGAATTGAAATTTCAGTATGTTGGGTTTAGGATACGTAGTCTGTCACCTTTGCAGTATTCATTAAATCCTTGGCTATGTTAATAACTATAGTACTTCTCTATTCTCTTCCAGATTGAAGGATTTCAAGAATTTGAAGCTAGGAGAAAGAAAAAGTTTGACAAGCAAATTGATTCCAATGTGATGATTGGTTCTAAAGGCCTTGATGAGGGTCTTGATTTGTGACAGTTCTGATCTGACGTTCCTTGTACTCCAGTCTATGCTGTAAGTATCCTCTTTGAATGCAAAATTACTGAAGCTCTCTCTCTCTCTCTCTCTCTCTCTGGCCTGTGCTTTGGTCGCATTGGTCAGTAGCTTTTTGTCATTCCAGTCTATGCTGTAAGTAACACATTTGGCCTGTGGCTATGGTTTGTTGGTTAATATTTTTATTCCTATTGAATTTCTCTGTATCAATAGGAAGGAGGTTTTATCAAAGGGTGAAGTGTGAAGTGTCACGTGCGGAGATCTAAAAGTGACGAATAAATTCCTAAGATTTACTTCTATGAGAGGAATGGTGGGCAACAATATTCAATCAAATGGGAGATTTTTTATGGTTCCTTGTGGATCTCAATTCTCAACCTTTAATTTTTCACTATTAATCCCTTTGATAGAAGCCCATCCGATAGAGAATCCTAGGAATTCAGTTACAATTAGGCAAGAAGGCACTAAGGTTGGTTCTTGGTCTTGAATTTATACTTGTGGCTTGCTTTAAGAGTGGATGAGTTAAAATGTCGTTGTTCACATGCCTAATTAAACCACGTGGTTATTAGTTTTTCTCATCATCCTCACTATTGTCTATACTGTGCTGAAGGGAAGATTGGCAAGTGGAGGAAAGTGACGGCTGCTATTCTAACTTTGGATGCCATCCCATTGTTTGAACATTCATGATCATGCATTGGGTATCCTTACATTCATGTTTTTCCTATGTACAGAATAAGGTAAGTCAGTGTACTCTTTACTTGTAAGTAGTCTTTTGGGTAAATTATGAAAACCTTACTTGTAATGGCTGTAAACTTGTGAATTCATTCACTTTTCATTTACGCATATGGACAGACATTTATTGTTGCACAGATGCTCTACTGGGAGTATCTTCCCTTCCATATTCTTCCGATTTGTAGTCTGTAGACACTTCAGGTCATTGTGAACAAATTTTCTGTTTTTTATGTCCAAACACGTCCCTGCTTCATGCTCGACTTGAGGATTGACATATCTTGTCATGTCCAAGTTACAGAGTAGCAAGTTATCATTTCCAGCAGACCATGGCTGCTGCTGCTATGTGGAAATTTTCTTCCTGGTCATGATGATGACACTTTGATAATCACATTAGGCCACTGCTTTGCTTCGAATTGTCCATGCGTCTGAAAGTCACTTTAATGGCAAAATCCTAACAGGATGGTTTTCTCACAATGTGGGGTCTACTCCTATTGATCAGAGCCATCAATTCAGTTAAGACAAGACATAGGCAGTTTGGATGTGGGGAAGTGATGGATGGTGGGGAAAATTTTTAGAGATGAAATTTGAACATTGTGAAAAATTTCCCTTCATTTCCTCCTTTTCTGATCCACACCTTAGAAAAGTATGGGTGATGCTTAACATTCTAGTTCTGTGGTGGAAAGGTTGGTCTCATTTGTGGCATGAGGTGAAATAAGGAAATCCCCTCATGGTGACGTGGGGAGACCAACTGTGGGGGTTCCCTCAAGGTGAAATATATGGTTATATTTTCTACACATAATCAATCTTAAGGTTGGACTCATTTATGGCATGGGGTGAAGCACATAGTTTTATTTTCTACCCATGGTGAATCTAATGGTGCATGTCATTGTAGTTATGAGATTTGGCTCAAATCTAATTAAGAGGGAGGTGATGTGTGATACCGATCAAGCAAAAGTGTGTCCCAGCGGGGATTTATCAGGCCATCAGCCAGCATTTATTTAAAGAAAAATATGCCTTGGTTTTCTGTGATTCGAAATATCCAATTACTGGACTTCTGCAATGAGCGTGGGCTGTTGCGGTTAGTACTCCTCCATTTGTTGCCCATTGATGAGATGTCTGGAATTGTTCAATAATGGGCATTATATAATATAATAAAGAGAAAGGCTTTGGATTCAATTTTGACCAAAAAATTTTCAATTCTTAACTTTTTTTTATCAAACATTTCTAAAAATCTAAAAAAATATAGGTCAAAAGGATTTATACTCATGAGCTCTTATCTTTTCGTACTCTAATCAATAAAGCACTCTAACATGAATATGAATATGTTTACTAAAAAATCTCAAAGCTAATTAGATGGATCATGAACCCTAGCTATGTGAGTCGTGCCTGTGCTATTGTGCTAGTATGAACTGATTTTCAAAATGATGAAAATTTACAAATTTTCAAAATGACACAAATGGTGGGTTCTACATTGTAGTTTATAGAAGGTGGGCTCCAATTACTACAATCCTAAAGGTGGGCCCCAATTATCTCCTGAAATAAGAGTTTTTTTTTACTAAATAGTAAACACACTAATTATAAATTAGAATTTAAACATTAGAGCTTTTATTTTAGATCTTAATCTAATTAGCAATTAATTAATTAGATTAGAGTTTCCAAATCGTTCCGAAGTAGTTTATACAACTCATTCGAAAAATGTTGTTGCCCCATCGGCAGTTGGCACATTTAAAATACTAGGTTAATCACATTCTTATTAATAAAAAAAATTCGTTAAGAAGACAGCACTTCAATCTTCTCTTGTGTCTCATGCTAATTGAAGACATTGTTATACTTTAATCATTCTTTCAATAACTTATAAAGCTGCTTGTTTTAGTTCCAAAGGCCCATGATTTTGTACCAAATTTGAATTACCACCAACAAATTGCATTAGTCAGCATTAGTTTGACATTCAAACGGTGGTGAAAAAAAAAAGAAAAATTCTTTTCTTCTGGACTTAGCATTTGGGGGTAAGGTAAAGATGCATTAAGGGCCTTGGCTTAACCTAGGCTCAACCCACATACGTTAAAGGGTAAGGTAAAGATACAGCCTACAGGGACATGCCACATGTTTGCCCAGGTGCAAGAAACACCTGGAAAATGATAGCGGTGTTCATCACCTGGTCGAACCGGGCCAATGCGTAGTCCACGCTGGCCCAGTTAGGCGCATTCTGCCTCAACTGCAGCCCATGGCCCATCCCAATTTAAAGTGATTGGACCATCATCAGTTCAATGGGCATCTATAGGCTAAGTCGAAGCCCATTCAATTATAAGACCCGAAACTAGCCCCGATCCAGCCCTACGGTCCCAAAAATTGGAGCCGAAATCCGGCCCATTGGGGCCAGGATCGGGTCGGTCGACCCATGAAACCACGAGTAACAATTTATAATTGCCCATGCGGATGCGTGTGTGAAAAGGGCTCTTCCGGACGGTGGTTGCTAGCCGGTTTCTATCCTCGGACCGACGTGTACAAAAACGCAAACCCTAGTAACTTTGCCCCCTTCGTCTTTCCCCTTTCTACCAAACCGTACGATCCCGATTCCATCTCGATCTCTCCTCCATACCTTCGATTCGATCTCAGATTCCTCTTCCTCTCCTTCTCCTCTATCGATCGATATCATTTTCGCCCCTCTTCGTTGCTCCTGCTCGATTCTAGGGTTAGGGTTTCCGATCTTCCCTCCTTTCCTCTTCCGATCTCTTCGTATCTCGTGCCCATAGCCTCCTTATTCGATATTTTCTTGATACCCTCTTTCGATCGATTGTCAATTTGTAGATTTGTCGATCGATTTGGGCTTTTAGAGTTGGGTTTTTTGGGAATTCGTTTGGGTTCGTTCGATCCTTGGATCTTGTCATAGAATTGGTTTCGTCGTTGTTTCGTTTGTATCTTCTGTTCGGATCGGTTGTTATTTTGCCGGTTCGGTGGTTCTCGAGAAGCTAGGGTTAGGGTTTCTGGAAATTCTCGCGTTTTTGGGCCTCTTCTTGAATTGGTTTGGGGGAATATATACTTTTACCGTAATAAACGTCATTCCTGCTTGATTGATCGGAAACTGGCATCTTTTGGTGCGAATTTTTAGGATCAGGGTTTTCTCTTTTGAATTGGGTTTGTCTGATTTAAGGATTTAGCTGATAACTGCTCTTGGAAGGTAAAAACCAGCTCTTGATGTATGGATGATGTTTATAATTAGTTCTCTCTGATTGTGTGTTTGCTCAGTGGTATTTCTGCAATTTTGACTTGTTTGCGCAATTTTGTTGCACGCAATTGATGTTTATTTCAGTTTTGGTTATTGTGTTCGATGGTATTGAAAATTCTATTGGATCATATAGAATGGGAGTTTGGCGGGTTGGCATTTGTATGGGTGTGGGATATGTTTCTGTAGTCTGTTGTTATGGATGAAGTTCTTGGAAAATGGTGTGTGGGTCCATTCAAAGTTTGTGGTTTCTATAGGATATTTTTGGAAAATATTGTGAAATATAATTAAATCTGAAAGCTTTTAGAAGGAAAAAATAGAAAATAGATTAAAATTGCATTTAAAAACTAAATTTTAGAGGAGTAAGATATTGCAATTTTCTTGCAATTTTATTGTAACATTTTCAACATTTAGAACAAAAGCTGAAAATGGGCTTAGGGGTTGTATTTCAATAGCTTTCCAATGTATCTTAAGCATTTAATTTCTAACAATATTTATCACTACAATTTCCAGAAAAAAAAAATTTTCTGATATTTATTTAAATATTGATGCTGATGAGAAATTAACTTTGTCTGAAGTAGAAAATATTTCAAAATAACTGAGTATGTGGCGCTGATGTAGACATATAAAGGAAGTAAGATGGTTATCGTGGTTAAGTGACCAGCTTTTGTGTGCATATATGCAAACTGATTCAATTTGACTGATGTGTAAATAATGTATAGCGGTGCTCAATGCTGAAAGTGTCAAGTTGTTGGATGTCAGGCTCTACCATGATAGGTCATGGGCTTGAATATTGCTCTGATAGAAACAATGTTGGATTTGCATGCCATCGGGCATAATGGCGGTTAATCAACCTTTGTTCTGGTGCAATATGACTGTGAAAATAATTTCTATGAAGTGATATTTAGGCCCATGACTTTATCATGTGGGAGGTCGATTTGATGGTCTGCTGCTTTTATAGTGGGTGGGACCCCTTCAAAATTAAAATTGTGGTAATGTCAATTGTATTGAATTAACTGTTTCACACATGGTATGTGTGCTTGTATGTGTATGTGTACTTATATGCTAGATGACTCTCCCTTGCATTTAATTTGGCGAGGAAGGAAACAAAATAAAATATGCCCAATTTCAGACAGAGGTTCCTTAAAGTCACATTTGTATCTTCTCTATTCTGATTGCCTGCTATATGTGTGTGAGAGCATATGTGCTCAAAATGGTTACATTAGTGATTCAATATCGGCCTTGTGATATTTGACCACTCTTTTGTATTTGTTGTCCATTCGCCCATCTACACTAAAAGTCTGGCTAGTTTTGGCTGTTTCAGCACTAGGTTTGTTTCATTCTATTTTGACTGTTATGGCCAAAAAAGGGAAAAAAAAAAAGAAGGTTGCAATGTTTTATTGTTCTTCACATTCTCACTTCACTTTAAGGTTAACCCTCCAAACTCAATGGGGCTACATAAGAGAGATGATATATGTACAAGTGTGCTTTTATTATTCACATATCTGCTTTTAATTGCTTGTTGTGAGTTGATCATTTTATTAAAAGTAAATAGTAATATAAGAAAATAAATAAGAAAAAGATGCAGCACACATGACCTTGAGGACCCATCATTTTTTTTCCTTCTCTTCCTTTCTTTCATGGAACGATAATACCAGCAAAAGAACCCATGCAAGGCAGGGTACAAAACTTAAAATAGAAAAAAAAATAAAAATAAATGAAGGCTTTTACTTTAAAATTATGTTATTATAGATAAGTTTTTTTTACTAAGAAAGATTTAGTGAGATTCTTTTTTCTAAATTTGTTGATAAAATTTGTCTTATCAAGCCAGGATTTTCAATCTAAAGAGATGATTTTTTCTATTACAAAATGTAGATTTTATTTTCATTTTTAGGTTTTTATTTATTGAAAATATTTACTTATTACTAAGTGGAGTTTTTAATATTTAATTACAGATTTTAAAGTTTGAATTGATTTCAATTTTTCTAGAAATGCTGAGGAATATTTTTTTTATGGAGGGAGACACATGTTAATCTCTGAAACTTTCCATTTGTTTTAGTGTATAATGGATTCTTGTGACAATAGATCTCTCCTCATTCTGGTCCAGCTTCCTATTCTAAGCCGCCCATCTTTCTAGTGAAACATCAAAAATCTAATCCGTACAGCTAACAATAGTTCCTTGTGAAAATTAAATAAATGTGACTAACATATTCCTCTTCTATTGTTTAATTATTTCTTACATTAGATCTTTAAGTTGCCTGCCATATAAAGAATATTAGTGCAATGTATGGTTAACTATTGCACTGTTTTTTCGCATTAGCGTATTTAAGGAGTTCACCATGAGTGATGTTAAATTGTGCAAGTTGTGCACATTACATGTGCGAATTCATGATTAAGACTCTGCATAGCTTTGTTGGGAAGGCTAAAGGTTTTGGGACCCGGAAAATGTTAATTACACTAAACTTTATGCTCTAGACCGACAATTTAGAACAGAGTCAATCCGTTTGCAGTCCTTTTGTTTTTATTTAATCAAATTGATGAAAGAAAGACACCATTCGAAAAAAAAATCGATGAACAAAAACTTTCTACTGTTTGATGTGGAGATTGAAAGGTTGAAGATGATATCGGCTTTGGGGTAATATAATTGATGGGTGGGCCACTGTGTGCAATTCTGAAGTAGTCATGTTGGTCATTGTCTTTATAATCCTTTTTGTTTTTATTTAATCAAATTGATGAAGAAAGAGAGAAGATTAGAAGGTTGAAGATGACATTGGCTTTGGTGTCTTGCAACTGGTGGCTGGGCCACTGTATGCAGTTGTGGAGTAGTCATGGTGATCCTTGTATTTGTACATCAGTTTTGGGGTATTTTAATTGATGGCTTGGCCACTGTATGAAGTTGTGGAGTAGTCATGGTGATCCTTGTCTTTTGTTACATCAGTCTAATATGGTTGCGAGATCATGTCATTCTCTAATCTCTTCCTTCCTTCCATTTTTGTTGTTGTAAAAGTGAGGGTTCTATGAGTATTTGGATAGGAGAGCCATTGCGACTCGCTCTAGCAGTGATTTGAACGGCCATCAGTTGGCTGGTGGTTATTGTCTGCAAGTCTGAGGCTGTGGAGAGGACCAACTTAGAGGCCTTTGATGTGGAGGTGGTGAGAAGTTACGGGGGGTTGATCAAGGGTGGCAGGGAAAGGAAGCGGATTGGATCAGAGAGACGGAGGTAAGTGATGCTTCGGAAGCTGGAGGTAAGTGATGCTTTGGAAGCTATGTGGATTGGTAGGAACATGGACGTGGAGGTTGAGGGAGGGATGGAGTGGGAACATGGACATGGGTGAGAGATGGAGGTGGAGGTTTAGGCTTTTACAATTTTACCTTTTATCTTGTCTTCTTGCTTCATGCCTTGAACCATCCACCCCCTAGAGGAAGAAGTTACCATTATAAATGGAGTATAAAAGATGACATTTTCTCTTCATTTTCTTTTAGAGTGCCACATTGGGTCTCAACTCTCAAAGCATAGTACTTTTGCTTTTGGGAATTGGACAAGAAGCAACACCGAGAGTCTCAAAGCATAGGACTAATGAGTATAGGACCAACTGTCTTCAGCTTTTCTTGAAAGCCAGATTACTTGAAGTAGCAACACCTAGAGTCTCAAAAGCATAAAACTTTCGGATATTGGACAGACTGTCGTTGGCTTTCGAGATGACCTGAAGCAGCTACATCTAGGGTCTCAAAGCATAATACTTTTGGGTGTTTAACTGTCACCAGCTTTCTTGAAAGCCAGATAACCTGAAGCAACATCTTGAGTCTGAAAGCATAGTCTTTCGGGTAAGTGTGGCATTGTGTGAAGTATTCATTAGTTGTATTGCTTGGTGGATTATTGCTGGAAAATACATTCTTACCATTGGCATTGGTTTCTATAAGAACGCATGGAACTAATTATACCTATTAAGCAAGCTTTATTTAAGTGTTTTTTTCCTTATATGTTGGCTGGAATGCATTGTTGTTATATATATATTTATATATGTATTTTTGGAAAGATAAGTATATATTTCCACGGAAAATAGATGCAACAAAGGAAAATAATGGAAACCTCCAGCCCACTTGCAGATCGCTGAATTGTGAAAACAAAATAGGCCTGAGCTAACCACAAAAAGAATGAAAGAAGCGAATCCACAACTGGCCCATGTTTCAAAAATACTACCCGACAGGCTGGGCAACAAAAAGCTGATCCCCACAGGCTGGGCATTGTTATTATATATGAAGGTTGGTGCCCTACATTGGTGCATGTGGCTTTGGGCAGTTACTTCTACTTAAATAGAATTAGATTGCTCTAGTTATTAAATTGTGAATTTAGAAATTTTGCTCGGATTGAAGAAGAGGTTTGGCTGCTCTGTTCCCATTAGTCCCTGTCGTCATCATCATTGAAGCCTTAGCAAATTTGAGCTCAAAGCCTAGCTGTTATTAACTCGCTGCAATATGGTACTGTGATGTATCTTTCGTCATTTTTTACCAAGATGTTGTTGATTAGCAATTAAATTAGTTCAGGGTTTAGTTTCTGGAGGGTGCACAATTTGGTGCTGCTCATTGGGGATCCTGTTTGTGCAAATGGGTAGGCTTGGGGAAGTAGTGGCCTTCCCGGAGATTGGTGTGACTAGTTGGTTTGTATTTGAACTTTGACGCCTTCTTTCCATTGAATTTTCCTGTTGTAGGGTTAATCTATTGTGTTTTCTTGTCTTCAGATTAGCCAATGATGACGTGTATATTCTATCTAAATGGGGTGTGTTGTGCTTGTCTGTTATGATTGTCTATAGAGTCTTGCTCAGTTTGGTTGGGCATTTTCTTTCCACTGGATGGCCTGTGTGGGGCTGTATCTATTATGGCATCTTGGTGTTTCACCATCTTGATGGTGTTGTTGAGTCATTATGCTTATACTTTGATAAAATTTCCAGTTGCTGTTTGGAAAACTGAACTTGTGCTTCTTTGATGCTTTTGGCACTGAGTGATGGAAGCATGTTATTTTTGTATATGGAGATAATAGGTGTCATTGAAATTTTAAGTGGAGAGAAAAGACGTGCCTTGAGATACATGGTGTGGATGAAGAGTAACTTCTGTGTTATAATGCAAGATAGCTTTATGAAACGGGGCATGCATGAACGACTGAGGGGAATAGTGAAAGCCAAGAGTCAAATGATGGCATTATCTTTTTCTAGTCAGTAATAGACCTTATTGCATGGCACACGTTGTAGCTGTGTTTATCCTCTTCCTTTGTGCATTGCGTGTTGAGAATAGAAATGAAGCAAAATGATCATTACGATCCCATTTTCATTGATAAATATGCTTGTCAATTTCAATTTAGAGAACCATTTTGTATTATCTCTAAAATGGAATGCTGTGGTGTAGTTGTTTTTCTTATTCTATAATGGTGGAGCGGAACAACTTAAAATTAGGAAGAAGTAAATAATCTTAGACAATACTAGTTTTAGCCCTCCCATTTGATTGGGATGGGGAGAAGACCTTTTACCTATTTCAAGCTTGATTCAGGGTTAACTTTGTAATTGAAGGGGAAATAATTCTGAACTACACGTGCTATATGCGAGAACAAATATACAATATGAGAGTGATCTTCTCCTTTTTTTTTTTTTGTTTTAACGGATTTAGCATACTGAACTGTTGCCTTCAGTTTCTTGATTTTGCTTGCTGTGGAGTGGGTGACATTGTATATCATCACTTTGTTTTGCTGTGCATCTTTGAAAGTGTTACTAATTGTTGGTTTTACAGGCTAAACATGGTATTTAAGAATAACAAACGCCCTTATAGCGAAGATGAATCATGCCATATTTCTTATAAGAGACAACTGGATTACACTTCGTTCGAAGGATTTGGTCCTTGTAACAATTCATCTGAGAAACATCACACATCAGGTAATGACTTCAATAAATTTTTTTTTTCGATAGAGTGGCCTGATTAACATAACTTCCTAACTGACTGAATTCTGACACAAAGTCGATGAAGGTGGAAGAAACTTCAATAGATTTCGAGATGAGGGAAGGTTGGTGAGTCACACCATTGCTGAACTCTTTGTTGCTAGTCACAAGGATTTAGACAACTGTCCTTTTGGCAGCAGTTCTGGCTTATCGTGGTTTACAGGCTCCACTAGTGAAGAAGATTCTAGATCTGAGCCAATTTTACAAGTATCTTACTCTCCTGGATTCTGTGGTCGCGATGGCTCTTCAAGGACAACAATTGAGTCAGAGGTGACATTCTCATCTCGTGTAGATTACCCACCACGAAAGCTTGTTTCTATTGGACCAGATCATCAAGCTGATGTTCCTGTATGGGAACCTGAGGTTGCCAAGAAGTCCTTTGGTAATATGGGCATGCCAACTCAGGGTGATGGTGGTTTAGGTCCTGGATTATCTGTGCCGCCTTCTCAGTTTGTTCGTGGTAACAGCTGGGAGCAGCTGATGGGGACTTGTGTCATCCCAATGTCTGAAGTTGACACATCTGGTTGCAACAGTGAAAAAGTTGGACATGGCAGGGCTGATTGCAGCTGCCCCGATGAGGGTGCCGTAAGATGTGTCAGGCAACATGTCAAGGAAGCAAGAGAGAAACTGTGTGAGGCACTGGGACGAGAGAGGTTTGTGGAGTTGGGATTCTGTGAAATGGGTGAGGATGTTGCTCGGAAGTGGAGTCAAGAGGAGGAACGACTCTTCCATGAAGTAGTGTTTTCAAATCCTGCTTCACTTGGCAGAAACTTTTGGGACAATCTTCCAGTTGTCTTTCCTACAAGAACCAAGAAGGAACTGGTCAGTTACTATTTCAATGTCTTCATGCTTCGGAGAAGGGCCGAGCAGAACAGGTTGGATCCATTGAATATCGACAGCGACAATGATGAGTGGCAGGCGAGTGATGATGGCGATGAGTATGCAAATACAGAGGAAGATGGAGATGAAGATGACTCGGTTGTGGAGACTTCAGCTGATCAAGAGAACATAGTCTATAATGAGGATGCCCATGAGGATGTTTACCATGAAGATGATGATGATGAGGATGATGATGGTGGTGGTGATCATTGTGGCAATGGAGGTGCTATTGGTGATGTTGCTGTCATTGAAGATGATGTTGGAGGTCTTAATGATGCTCCTGAACTTCAAGCTTTTCGGAGCAAACCAAGTTCACACAAATCGTTGAACTGTCACAGTTCTGTTCCTACTGATCATCTCACAAGCGATGGTGTTCAGAATGGTTCAGCAGAGCAGGACGTACAGGATGATTCCTGCACATCCTATGAGTGTCTTCATGGTGGGGCTGTTTCTTCTGGACCATCTGATGCAGCAGCGACCCAGAAGCAAGAGGTGGGAACAGATCATATGATCTTGAATAATGTCTCTGGTGATGCAAGTTTAGGGGCAATGGTTGACCATGGATATGTATTAGAGGCTTGTGATGCGAAAGTGTGGGATTTTGGATTTTTCACTGCCTCCAAAAGCCATGTTGATTTCTTACCCACGTGCAGCATGATTGAGGAGGTTTTCAGAAATGAAATCTGGAATGACAATGAGGTTCGGGATGATCCTCCCATCAGTTAGCATGGCATTTCTTCCTTATCGTTTACTCAAACTACTTGCCATATTTAGGAATTTAAGCTCTCAGGTTACAGGTTTTCCAAAACCCGCCGAACATTTTTCAGAGGCTATCAAAGATCAGTACCTCACTGGAATATCTTTCATGTTAATGTAGGACAATTCAAGTTTCCTTGTACATTCAAGGTGGACGATTGGAAATTCTGTCTTCTCTGTAAAATAGAGTTCTTAATTTCTTAAGAGGCAGGTCAAGGTCGATCTCCATGAGTGAAGGAACATTCTCTCATGGAATCTCTATTGTTTGTGAAGTGTTCTAAAATTTAGCTTTATACTACCTTTTAGGTAAGCCCTATTCTTTTTCCTATGGAATCTGGCCTGTGAGAAGATATGTGTTCAAATTTTTGCAGGGAGCAGGGCTGTGTTACATTTCATCACCATGTAAGATCTATTACAGAAGACTTTCTATTCTTTACACACTGTTTTGTTGTTTTGAGTTCTTGAATTCCTTTCGCCATCTCTCTTTTCTTTTTAGAGCTGTTGGTTTTGGCATTTTAATAAAGAAGCCATCTTGTCATTATTTTTCAAGATAATCTATACAATTCCACCCTCATTTATTTTTGGTAAAACAAAAAATTAAAGATGTGCATTATTCAGACTGTTCAGGTGTCAGTGTGCGTTAGAAAAAACCGTTCAGACTGTTCAGGTGTCAGTGTGCGTTAGAAAAAACCGTTCAGACTGTTCAAGTTGCAATGTAGCTAAAGAAAAAACTATTATCTTGAATGGCCCTATTCCTGACTTGATTTGCATTCAGACGATTAAGGTTTCTTTTGGTTAAAAAAATGAAAAAAGCTAGATTTGAAAGAGATTTATGGAAAAAGAAAAATCACAGCGTTTTTCAAGCAACTGAAATGTGGCAGAAACTGAAGATGACCTGCTTCCAAGGAGCATGTTAGTATTGAACTGGTACTTAAATGTGGTTTTGCGACGGCATTGAGAGTTTGATTTCTTTGTTTCGATTAGTGCTTCTGTAGACTTCATCTAAGATTCAATGGTCCTCGGTTGATTCCACTGATCAGATCTTTCTAAGCAATTGCCAGGGATTGTTACTTCGATACATTTCAGTGATGGTGGTTTTAAGCCCATTACAATTTGATATATGTAAAAAATTAAACATCACCACCATCGGGTTATCCTAGCTCCTTGATCTCTAAGTGTCAGGTTAAATAGTTTTAGAAGTCATTATTATTATTATTATTATTTTGGATAACAGTAACAGTTGGATGAGTGATTTCTTGGGGATACCGTGAGGGTGGTATCCTGATTATGGGCAGCTAGGTGCCCCAAAAAGCAGGGCTTTCTCAGCTAAATATTTCTCGATCCATATTAGGTAAATTTGAAACTGGAAAACATGGATGATTTCTCCTCCCCTCTGTAGTCAATTAAGATTGATGCCGGTCATCAGTTCAGGGGGGACAGTCCCACCTTTGAGAAAGTTTGGATAAGAGCTGTGTACAGGAGAGGATTTTCCGAAAAACATATTGTGGCTGCTGAGGCCAGGTGAAACACAAGTGGACGTTATATTTTTCTGACAACAGATGGATCTGAGACTGAGTTTCAAGAACGAAGGTTGCATCCAAGTCCATATATTAAGCCCAATAAATAAATATGTTGGGAGAGGATAGGGTTGAGACCAACTTGGGCATGGGCATGGGCCATTGGTGGCAATAAGATCCAATTGAAGTTCAAAAGCAGGAAACATGGGTCTAGTGGAAAGTTACTGGGCCCAATTAATTCGGAGACATACAAAATATCTGAATTAGGTTTGCATTCACAAAATATCTAAATTCGGTTTGGATCTCATCAATCTTGACTGACGCATGGAGGAGTCAACTGTGACTTTGCTGCAGTTTGGACAAGTAAGAACCGAGTCTTGGTCACAAGTAAACCCTCAATGTGGCCAAAACTCGTTTCAGGATACAGTCTCAATCCAAGTATGATAGGAAGACGTGAATGCGACTTTGTTAATAGTTTGGCATTTAGGTACCCCATCAATCTGGAACATCACCCACTAGACCAGAGGAAATGGCCCACAAAATGTGTTAGGATTGTTGTATGTTAGCTAAATTCATTGATTGAACAAAACTCTAGTTTTAGTTAAAGTTATATTTCTATTTATTTTAAACTAGGAGTTTGAAGAGGTTAAAAAGTCCTAGAAGAGCTGTAATAAAGGTATTTGGATTAAAAAGATCATATCTCATAAATCGAGTGTTGGATTGGGGCAAGCTACTTATTATTGTAAAAACTCTGTTTGAGTAGATATCTGTAAGTTCCAAGGTTGCGTAAATCGGAGCTAAACGACAAACTTATAGCCTTGGGAAGTTTTCAGAAATTGTGCTGTCCGAAATAATGAAACTGCTATTGCACGAATTTCTATTTCTATTTTAAGTAGAAATTTCCTGTTTTGTGCCAATTTTTATCCTGATTGGGTTACCATTATGAGTCACAAAATTAGGGTTATAAAAAGGGGTTTTCTCTCAACCTTAAGACATCTATCTCCCTATTCTAAGTTAATAATACACATTGGAGATACTCTTTTCTTTAGAGCAGTCATTGGAGAGATTGTGTTAAAACTTTGAGTTCTAAAGATTTGTGCTTTTATTTTCTTGTAGAAGATTGACTTCTCTTGTAAAAGGTTCGTTTACCTTACGGATTCAATGTGATTGTTTCAAGTGTGGTGAGCAGTGAACGACGAGTAATTGGCAACAAGAACTATAGTTCTTGGGTTAAGTTGCAACTGGGAAATGGTCTGCGAGTATATCTTGTAATTGCTTGTTATTATTGCTTGGTTTTTGTTGGTCCGAGAGAACTCGTGGTTTTTTCCGATTAGGGTTTTCACATAAAAATTAGCATGTCTTCTTGGTGTGTGATTGATTTATTTGCTAGTTTTTTTTAAAATTTTTTTACCGCAAATATTTTCAACTGCAATTTAGAAATCCAGATTTGAGACATTATTTCAATTGGTATCAGAGAGGGTCACACTAAGTTACTGTGTGCTGATCTATTAAGAGATTTCTAGAATGAGTCTTAATAAAGAAGGCACATCTACAACCAAGTTATCGTTGTTGAAAGACAACAAATCTTGTTTGATTATGCACAAATCTTAAAAAAAGTCTACCAAAAAAAAAAAAAAAAAACCCTAGATATGTTTAATGCTTTGAATGCAAAGGGTTTAGGCATATTGCTTCTTTGTGTGCAAATAGAAAGTTGAAGAGATGTGGCGATGTTCTAGCAACAATGTGGGAGGATGATTCTAAAGATGCTAAAAATTCACTTTCTAACACCACCAGTTCCAAGTTTATTGCGTTCATGGCTAGATCTTCGCATGGCACATCTAACAATATTTCTGATGATGAAATGTCAGATGATGAATTCAAATTGGAAATAGAATACGAGATATTGCTTAAGAAATGTATGTGGATGTCAAGCAATAATGAGAAATTGGCACTCAACCTGAAAGCCATGGAATCACAAAATTCTTCACTAATATTTTAATTGGAAGATGCACGAGCAAAGGTAAACCGATTAGAAACTTAATGTGCTACCTTGTCTGATAAACTAATTGATACAGATGTCAAAAAAGACTTGTTCTTAAAGCATACTGAGAAGGCTGAAAAAGACTTGTAAATGGTCAAAACTGAAGTACCCATTTTCAAAGTTGAAAAGGATGATTTAAATTGCAAATTGAAGACAACTCACATGGAGTTAGAATTGACCAAAGACAGGGGTAAAGCGCATGAACACTGGATCCATGACGTTTGATAAAATTATGTGCAGCTAAAAGAAAGATTCTTTAAAAATTGGTATTGGCTATGAATGTAGAGCTTCAACGTCCAAAAACAAAGGTAAATCTATTTTTGTTAAAGGCATCACTGTGGTTTCTATGGAGATTTGCTGCTTCATATGCTGCACGAGTAAATTATGTTGATAGTACATCTAAGAAGAATGTGTTATGTCCTAGATCTAAACCCACATGTTATCATTGTGGAATCAAAGGACACATTCGACCCCATTGCATAAGTTGAGAAATCTACTGAGAAACAAGCAATGGAAGAAATAACTGTCTTCACAAAAAATCAAGACTAGAGCCATATAGGTTAGAAAATCTTATTTACCTATTGATTTGGTACATACTGCGCTGAAATCTTCAAATTCGTAATTGTGGGTACTAAAATCCAAAAGCTAATGATCAAGATGATCAAGCTCCCCCCCCCCCAAACAATACTGAAAAGAAGATGACATTAAGGGGGAGCTAATATTAAGGGGGAGTTCCTGGATCATGATTGACAAATTACTATATGCTGATAATTATTTGTTAATTATGGATAAAAAAGGGGAGATATATATTAGAGATAGAGATAGAGATATGTTCTTCTAGAAATTTATGCTTCTACTTTTTTTTTTTAAAGATTGACTTCTTTTGTAGAAGGTTTGTTCACCTTGCGGATTTAAGATGATTGTTTCAAGTGCGGTGAACAGTGAACGATAAGTAATTGGCACGAAAAACCGCAGTCTTTAAGTTGAGCTGGAACTGAAAAATGGCTTGTGAGTATATCTTGTAATTGCTTATTATTAGTGTTTGATTTTTGTTAATCTGAGGAGGACTCATGATTTTTTTTAATAGGGTTTTCTACATAAAAATCAGTATGTCTTCTTGATATGTGATTGATTTATTTGTTAATTTTTTTATTTTTTCACTGCATATATTTTCAACTGCAATCTAAATATTTGGATTTGAGACATTCTTTCAAAATAAATTTCTATAGACCACAGATCAATTGCACACAAAATGGCTGGAGATGCTACACATAGGTGAGCTCTAATGCTTATATTATTTAAAAAGAGGAATCTTGTGGGGTTCAGTACAGTGCATTCACCCAAAAGTGGGTTGCAGGTGGTGGGGTTGTTTGGGGAATGCTGCTAATGATTGAACAGAGCATATTGTACTTGTTCCAGAAATTACGCAGCAATCTCTCTTCAGCTTGCTTCCCACATGTGCAGATAATACACAGTACAGTCTCCAACCATGTAATATAAAATTCTTTCTTGTAACAAACGGTGTTCAGAGCAGACCAGAGCACTTTTTACTTTTATTTTTGTCATTGACTTGCCTTCAGTGTCATGCAACTGCAAGTCCAATGGTGCAATATTTTAATATCACAATGTGTTTATCTAGTCTTATTTAGTGGTAGCTGGTGGAAATAAAATGTAGTGCTGTTAATTCATTGATACTAATAGTCTAATACAGAAAAGTAGTAATAACATGTACAATCTATCCTATATAAATTCTTTGTACGAGTCTAAATATAATTATGGAGATGGTTAGTTGCTTGTTGACAGAGATAGCAGCAAAGGTGTACAAAGAGTATCGTGAGTTAGCAATATCAAACTCCTGATCAAGGTTTTCATTGAAAATTTGATCCTAATGAACCCTGAGATTAGGTTTGTCATGTTGGCAGCGGTAGGTGCACAAAGAGTAAAAATTTGGCTGAAGGATTAAGGGTAGAGATATTCACTGGTCTGATTTCTCGTTTTAATCGGAAGGCGGCAAAGTCCATTTTCTAGTAACATGCGTCCCATGTCTTAACATTAACCTCCTCTTGTCTCTTTTCCACTAAAAAGCTGGCTGCCGTAACACACCTCAAAACAACCTTAATTTCTCTTAATCCTAGTTTACACGCCTTTTAAAATCTTTTTTTAAGGAAAAATAGCAATCTCTCCCCTTGTATTTTGACTAGATTGCAAAGTGTCCATTCAACTTTAGAATTTTGCACTAAACTGCCCGGGCCTAAAACTGAAGTGCAAAAGTGACGAAATCCATTTATTTTGACTGAAACTTCTCAATTTACACACCCATTTAAAAAAATAAAAATAAAAACTTTCCCAACATACCCCCACCCCCTCTCTCCACATTCACCTTCCCTACATCCTCCTTTTATGGTGACGGTTCCGACGGAGGCCTCCCTTTTCTTCCCTTCCTTCTTCCTCTTCCTTTCTCTCCCTCTCCCTATCCCTTTTCCTCTCTCTCTCTCTCTCTCTCTCTCTCTCTCTCTCTCTTTGTGTGTAAGGTCCAAATCCGAATTAATCTTAATTTATAATAATTAATTTTGTTTTGTGCTAATTAATACTTGTTTAAACTAATTTAACTCATAATCTTTAGGTTTGTGTCATGGATAGGTAGTTGGGTCAGGTTTGAACTTTACTTAAATAGTTGAGGACTTTCTTGTAATTTAGAGTCACATAGTTTGTATCATTTTAGCACCACATTAGTTGCATAATTTGTCTTTCATTTTGTGAATTATTTTTTATATTGGCTTAACTTAATTCGGATCCATCTTGTCCTAATTGAAGTCCATTTGACTCAAACTGTTATTTTTTTAAAAGAAAATGGACTTTCATGCAAATCTCAGAAAAATTTGAGTTAAAACGAGTATGTAACACTCCGACCCAGCTTGACCCCGTTTAGCGCCTAATTACTATTGTTTTTCGTTGTTAATTGTGTTTTGCTTTTGTTTTGGATTCGTTGCGGGTCATGGATAGGTAGTTGAGTTGAATTTGACCTGGATTAGGTAGACCAAGCCCTTTTTCGTAATTTTAGCTTTTCTTCGACATGGTCATTTTTTGCATCATCTTGATGTCAACATGTGTCTTTCGTTGAGCTCGTTCACTTTCGTAACTACGTCGTTTGCGACTGATGTTGTATGATTCCACTGGATCCGGATTTGACTCAAACTGGAAATTGATTTATGCCTTGGACTTCATTGCAAATTGGACTTTCACTTACCTTATATAAGCTCCACTTCATCGACTCAAACTCTCTCACTCTCACTGTTCACGTGGTGTTCTCTCTCTCCCTCCTGAGTTTCCTTCTCCATCGATCAAGCCAAATTGAGGGAATTTGATTTGTCATTCACTGGTGTGTGGATTGAGGTGAGTTAGGGGTCTTCTCCATCTCCCCCATCTTCTTCTTCTTCTTGTTTCTATGATTCCATGATGTTGCCCTTGATGTTTCTTTCTCTTCCTCATGCATGCATGCTAGCAGTGATTGGCGTTTGGTTATGAATGAACCAAGGACAGCAAGTGGTGTAATTGAACTCAATTAGGCAAGTATAACCATAATTTGTAAGAACCCATGTTAGTATTTGTATGATTTTGTTTACTTCATGTGAGTTTGCAGGGAAAACATGTTTACAGCCCAATTTGCTAGTATTCTCCCTTTCTCTGTTGGAAATGTGCATATCTGATGTCTTTACAGGTTTTCTGTAGTTGATTTAGAATTCAACCCCGTGCTTGTACGGCTAAGCCGTAAATCACCTACGGCTTAAAGTCCAGAGAGGGAATAAAACCAGTTTTCTTCTACAGCCAGGACACGGCTAAGCCGTATCTCAGCCGTAGATTAGTACAGGGTGTCCCTTTTCTGGATTAACTGAAGACAAGCAATTCACAAACCTTCTACGGTCCAGCCACAGCTAAGCCGTAGAACAACACACGGCTAAGCCGTAGAACAAAATAAGGGTGAACCGTAAGTGCGGGTGAACAGTAAAGAGAATCGCGGCGGAGCCGCAGTGCATATTACGGCTAAGCCGTAAGATGCCTATGGCTAAGCCGTATGTTCACCTACGGCTAAACCGTACCACCCCTGGAAAATGAATAACAATGATAGGCATAAGGAAAAGACCGATATGGCCTTCGTGATAGAATGTAGGCACATTTGACTGGTCCAACGGGACATGATAAAACACGTGAATGATTTCGAGGGCTGCGAATCATTCATGTTCGTTATTTAGTTGTTAAGCACCTCCCCATGGGTGTTGGTTTAAGGGACTTCGATGTACTAGCTGATTCCATGCGACACTAGACAACGGTGCATCGAATAACTTAAAACTACATCATCATGCACGGTTAGAAACACTGGATAAATAGATTAGCATTGGTTAGTAAATGACTTGATGCGCTATGCTAACAGTTGCTTGCATGACATGTTGTCTATCGATCATTGATCGCCACTCTCTAGCATGATTATTTGTTTCAGTTACTTTCACATTGTTAATTATGTCTCTATGGTTTCTTTACCTTGAGTATGCATGTATGATTCACGTACGCACGATATGCTTGTTACGATTTACTCAGGGTTTTCATGATTGACTCTGTATGGTCAGGCACTATGGTCAGGCACTACTTAGCCTCAGCCTTAGGATTCCGACGGGGTGAATTTGGTGTAGTTTTCATGGCCTTGCTGCAATAAGGAAATGTCTTGGGGAACCAGACCCCAGGAAAACCGAGACCCATTTGTACCCTGGCCCGGACAATGGTGTTCTCTGCACGATATAAGATCCCTCTTTTGGGAGCATATGGCAATGTAGTCACCAACTAGTTATGTACACAACATGTATTCATTGATTCGCATGGCATATTTCTTTTTTGCACGACAGTTTAGTATACGAATGTGACCTATTTTGATTTACATGATGTTCTTTATTCTATTAGACACTGCATGCGTTAACTGTTATGGTTTATACTTTGCTGAATCATCGTATTCACGAGTTGTTTATGGTGTTGCAGGCTCAGATACCCCTTCCGACCCCTCGTCGGTTGGCCAGACTCCAGTTAAGACCCCCGGGGCCCCATCAGGCCTAAATGAGTGGATGTGAGCACTCTACCAGAGAGCGCCTTGGACATGCATGGCATAGGAGTCTTCTTTTGCGTTTTGTCACGCTTGTATGCGTCGTGATTGTATATGTTTATGTTGATCATTTTGTAAAACCTTTCTATATATGTCAGTTATGTCTTCGTATTCTCTTCTTGCATCGTTTAGTTTGATGTTTTGATATCTACAGCTTCCGCGTACATGTTTGGCACGTGTGAAACTTCCCTTGTGCATGTGCATTTAGACCAGGTCTACGTGTACAAGCACGGGAGTACGTGTGTCATTGGTTTAGCTTTTGCTAACCCCCGGACTCCTGGGCTTGGGTTGTGACAGAGTATATCTATCATTCCTTTTCATTTCCTTTCTATTCTTTTTTGTTGGAGCTCTATCTCTTTCACTCATCTCTCATCTCCACTTTCTATTTGAGCTGAAAATTTGAATCCTAGAGCTTGCATGTGCTCCTACTAGATTTCAGTCTTCTCTTTCTTCATCATCTTGTGCACCTCTTTCATTAAAGCCACTAAATTCATCTTTTACTCATAATCTACAGCTCTCTAAGGTAAGAGACAACTTTCATTTCATTCTCTTGAGTTCAAAGGAGTCAAGAAGACTCAAATGAGCAACATGTATGCATCTTACACTTGATTCACCATTTACATGTCTTTGCATTAATAGGATTTGCTTCTGTTAAGGCTTTCTCCACCATCAAACTAAAGGGGAGGCTAGTTTTGGGTAAAGCACTGATACAAGGCAAGTATAGGAGTGTATATTACTAAATGCATGTCAAATTTATTGATTCTTGAAGTGATCACTCTAAATGCAAGTTAACAGCTTTTTCTCCCCTTGATTAAGTACATATATATGTTGGATTAAGTGATAATGAGTATAAATATGTAACATTAATTATATGTGGGCAATGTAAAACCTATTGTGATAATTTAGGAGCAAAAGAAATCTCATTGTAACAAAAAGTGAAGAGTTCTATATTAAATTCGTGCTTCAGAAACAGCTTTCAGAAATTCTGAAACTTACAGTCAAGCTCACGGCTAAGCCGTAAGTATTCTATGGCTCAGAATCTAGAGAGCTCAAATTCTGTATTTGAATCACGACTAGGTCATGGCCAAGCAGTGAAATGAACTACGGCTAAGCTGTAACCACCTGTGACCAAGCCGTAAGTCATTTTATGGTGAGCCTTCCAGAGAACCCTAAAAACTAATTTTTTTCTACGGCTAACCCTTGGCTAAGCTGTGGATTGTGCTACAGTTAAGCCATAACCCAGTTGTGTCCTGACCGTAGGTTCTATACGACTAAGCCGTAAATGCGTGAGAAATTAAGAGAAAACCTATGCCACTTGGTTAAGCTGTAACTTGTACACAGTTAAGCTATAAGAATACTGTAAACTTAGGAAATTAGGGATTTCCAAGACTTTATATGGTTTTAGATATGCAACCTTTACTTCAACTAAATTAGTCCAATGGTGATCAAATGATAAGGAGGAAGAGTGAAGAGCTGTCACTTATTCCCTTCGATTTTCCGGATGATTTTTTAATGTTACCTTATGGGTGTTGGCATAAGAAGAGATGTCTTTTGCATACACAATGTAATACCGAGATTTTGGTAACACAATGATACCGGATGTTTTATGAATACGTCGTATTGAATGAACCCAAAAATATAGATTATTTAGCATAGGCTTGGCTAGTAACCATCCTTAATAGTTGCTCAATCTAATTGCATATATATTGTTAAGTAACTTTGCCCTCAACATGATCTAATCATGTACCCATTTTTCCTGATGAACCTTGAGGCTTCGATGCTGAAGCTTTTATTGAGTGTGTGCCTGCGGGCCAAAATTAGCATAGCTAAGGTTAAAAGGGTTGTTTGATCTCTATTAACTCATCTAAGCATGTAATGCTTGATTATCATATTACTTGTTCAATTTTGATTCTTATGACTGAATATGATCTCAAGACTGATACTCTCTTTATGTACAATGTTTATGTAATAATATGTGATGATCGCTATGATCAATGATAAGTATGTATGATATAAACATAGGATAATCTTGATATGTTGAGTCGGCACCACTTATCTTGTACCCTTATTAGGTTCGGCGGGACTAATTTGGGTATACCTTATGTTACTGCTGTAGTAGTTTACGAAGAAAAAGGTTAGCGCTTTTTGGGAAGCTATACTAATCCCCTAACAATATTTTCTTCTGTATGTTATATGCTCTTCTTAGAGAGAATATAGTCTCGTGGATGCCAACTAGTATGTTATGACACTTTGTTTATGATTCGTTATTCATGCTGATTTTATGTATAATATGTTTAACTTACGATCATTGCTTTCTTTTAATCAATATGTTCTCTAATTCATTTGATACATCATGATAGTATTATATATATCTATATTTGCTTAAACATTGTGTTAATAGTGCTATCCTTGGTGTTACAGGTACCAAATCCAACGCCAGTATAGCGAACGACTCACCCTAGGCAGGAACCTCAACGGTACCTTAAAAAGTAGATAAGTGAAATGAAGACGACATTTTCTATTAGTCGTCTTACAAAAAGTGCCAATGGGTTTTCTTGTTTGGTTGTTTAGCTTAGACATACTTGGACTATGATTATTTTGCAGTTAGAAATTTGATAGACATGTTGTTTGGATTTTGTATATGTTTATGTATTTGTTGTCATGTAGATGTAGATGGTTAAGTAACAAACTTTAGACTTATTTATGAATGAATTATGTTTTTTTATTATTGCTTATGATCATTACAGGTGTATTGCATAGGCTTTCGCTTATTGTCGAAACTTAATCTACGTGTTGGTAGAACTTTACTTTCTCACACGTTTTTGTGGAATCTCCTTTGTAGTGATTCGTGCGTGTTTTCACATAGTGCGGATTGTTATGGGATTACGTATGCACACCCCAATGGCCCGTTCTAATCCCCAATTCCCGGGATCGTGGCGTGACAGTCTCTCTCCTCCCCTCCCCATTCGTGTTCATCTTCTTGTCTTTTTCCTCTTTTCTGATTTAATTCACCTGCAACTGAACCCATCTACCTCTTTCTACCTCTCTGTTTATCTTCTTCTTTTTCTTCTCCTTCCCATTCTCCTTCCACCCATCACAATTGTTGTGGCAGCAAACTTGAATGTGAACCCATCTCAGTTTTCTTTTTCCTCCTTTGTTTGTCATACCAAACAGACAAAGTAGTTGAGCCTCGGCTGCTCAGAGTAAGTCGGCCCTGGATATCTTTTAGCTGTTTAGCAACTCAACCCTACTAGATTCACACTTCCTCTCCCTAAAATCCCAACTATCAGCTTGTAGATGCTCCTTGTAACTTTTTGCCTGGGAAAAGAATTTTGAGAACATTTGCTCATGAGTGCTAGTCACTAGGACCACCAATCCATCTTTGTACTCAACCAAAACCATGAGAACCGAATCCATCTCTCCTCTTCTATTTTCCTTCTCTCTGTTCACCCTAGACCATTGAGCTAGCCACCTAGGGCTCTCCCGCTGAAAGGGCACCTTTATGATCTTCTTCTTCTTGTTTTTTTCCTTTTCTTCCTTCATTCTTGTACTTAGACCTAGACTCACCCCGTTCACTTACGTTAAGCCCAAACAGAACTCGAACCCATCCTCTTGTTTTCCCTTACTCATTACTTCATTCTCCTGAATTCTCTCCATGCTTACAATTGAACCCAGTATAGAATTATTCTTCTTTTCCACTGCATATCGTCCTATTTTCCCTTTCCCTTGATATACTCAATCTACAACTGAGCCCTTAACCAGCTTTCCTTCTACTTCTTCTTGTATTCAATTTTTCTTTTCTCAGTCTTAGATCCATATCTCCTCTTTTGTTGTTGTATTCTCTGTTTTCCCGTTCTGCTAATCCTCCTCTCTGCACATTTCCATTCTCACTGGGTTCTTTCTCATGTTTTCTTTTAATTTTGGGTTGGATCGGTTTGTCGGGTTCAAGTCGAATTGTGAGAGTTACATGGATTATATGATAAGTCATTTTAGATGTTTAGGTTTCTTGATTCAAGGCATTTTGTGTAGTGCCTATTGGAGATGGGCTTGTCAGACTTTCTTGGGCCTTAGGCCCAAGTCATTTAGACCTTTGTGAGCCAAAAGCCCTTTTTCAAACTTTGTAAAACTCACTAAAGAGCAGAGAGCCCTTTCTTGTAAATTAGATAAACCATTATGTAAATTAGCCTTAAAATCCCCTGAGTATTTTTTTCTTGTGCCCACTTTTCCTCGGTTCTTCTTCCTCTCCTCTGTAACCAAGTTCTAGCAGCTCTTAGAGGAAACCAAGGTTTGATCCAGGAGCTTCGGATAACGCCATCACTTTCATCTTCTTCCTCCCTCTTTGTCTATCTTGATAGTGTCCACAACTCTGGAAGGATTTGATCAGTAGTTCGGGTTTGGGAGTGAAGATTCACATTCGGTTGCATTTTCAGATTTGTTTTTGAGCATTGGCACATCATGGCAAGTAGATAACTGTAAAAAATGTTAATTTATTTAGTTTATTGAATGATGGGATTAAAATCTGATTTAGAGGGTTGAGTTTGTAGTTTTATTCTAAATCTGGAGTTTTAGATTGATTAAAATTGAGTTTCTAGAGAAAAATAAAAAAGAGGCGAGACTATGGGCATCTATGGCTAGGTTACGGCTCACATTCTAGTGAGCCATTTCTGGGGTATTTGTACTACGGCGAGCCTTATGGCTAGCTGTATGACCTGTTAGTTTAAATGAACTACAGCTAAGCCGTAAGATGGCTATGGTTAGGCCGTAAAGGCTAAAAATCTTAATTCAATTGGTAATATAAGAGGTTAGGATAGATAATCATTTAACCGCATAGACTGAACTACAGGTAAGTGATCTCTAGGGGGGTAGAATTACTTAACCTTATCATATGCCCAATGGATAATTATTGATTGAATTGATTTAGGAGTTTGGTCAGAAAATATGGATGAGATCCATTTGTAAGGAAAGTTAGTTAAATGTACGTAGAGAATTAAATTGAACTCGGGATGGAAATGTGAGCTACGGGATGTATCACATGATAGACACTGAACATGGATCATCAGCATCGTGAGCTCACATTGTCATTTTAAAGAAATGTTTGATTCAATGTGTATATCTATTTAACTATAATTATTATGTAGTGTAGAGCTTACCCTCAAAATAATGAAAAATATCACATAAGCATAAAACACCTTTAAATTGTGCAACCTTATCACTTTAATTGTTTGCGGTATGGATGTTTGGAGTGGGATTTCATGGCATGACTTTATTGAACATCTGTATATAAATGTATTTGTATATATGTCGAACCAGTTGCAGTTGGAGGTGGTCGTATACTATCGGGTTGCATGTACTATGGGATATAGTGTACAATTGTGCTATTTGTTATATCTGGTAGAAATACCCATTTTTGTATATTGTATATAGTGGGAATACCCATTTTTATGCATTCATTTCATTGGGTTTTTCGCTTATTTTGGGTAAGATTAAAAGTATGACTTAGTTCAATTAGCTAACATCATTACTTGTAATTTACCTCCTGCCAGATTACTTCAATCTAACCTATTACTTTTGGTGCTTAACTTTCATTGTCGGTGCCAAACCGGAGGGTCAGGAGGCGTAGAAGATTCCGCTAAACGACGAAGTTGTTGAGTGGAACGCTGATGACATCGTCTAAGATGTCCTAGTAGTGAAGACTGAGTCGGAATATTAGACTTTTTAAAAAGGCCATGTTTTGGAGGCCATTATTGTAGGCTTTAAATTTAATTATCTTGGAATTATAACATTAACCGTCATGCTTCGAAATTCTTGACCATTTATTAAATTATTGAGATTTGTTTATTAGATTTGTATATGATACTTAGATGCGTAGATTATAGATTTTAGTTTTACTTATGATTGTAGTTGCTTGATCAACATAGCCTTACAAAGGATTTCGACCCACTTGGAATTGGGGCCCGTATTGCATATTCAAGAAAAAAAATTTAAATTGGCTATAATTCTCACACCCCTAAGACCGGCTTTAGATCCGGCTCAATTTTGAGGGCATGACATTTCCCACCTATCTCAGCTCAGTCCCTATTGGCATCATCTTCAACATCACCATTTCTACTTCATCTTCCTGTACACCAGAGTCTCCCCATGGACCCCATCTTTTCTTTTTACCGCTGCAATATTTTCTTCTTCTATTTCTGCACTAGTTAGAACACAAGATAGAAATAGGCCTAAGTTTCCTTCTCCCTCCTTGACCATGGCCGAACTCAGCCCCACCCAAAAATATTTCAGTGCCCTCCCTCTCTGTAAAATAGATCCAACGCAGCCATGAACATCCTTGTATATAAAACCGCGTCATCTTCTTCATGTTTTGTTTTGTTTTCCTTTCCTTTACTCAGTTTTATTCCTATTTCTTATTCATCCCAGTTTTAGTTCTTGCTACCATTGTTTGAGCCACTTCACTTCTTCATTTTTTGTTTTTTAGTATCGTCTTCTCCTTTCTGTCTTCTTCTTCTTCCTTGCTCGCCCAGACAAACTTGGGGATTGCCCAATCTCTCTAAGGTTGGTTTGAGGGTTTTAGATGGATGTGAGAGGGAGGAAGGAGATGGAAAGATTGAATAAAGAAGAAGGGTAATTTGGTACTTTTATAAGTTTCGTGAATAGACATCCATTTTGCACTTTAATTGTGAGTTTAGGTAAGTTTAGTTCAAAAGTTTTAAATACGAGGGGGTACTTTGGAATTGGGTGTAATTACAGGGGCAATTTTGCACTTTGGAATTGGGTCCCACTCCCAGCCCACTATGTTGGGTTAAAAAAAAAAAAGAAAAACTTGTGGATTGAGTTGTGTTTAACATTTCTAAACTTACTAGTAGATAGATAGGTCTGGTTTGGATTGTCCGTACAAGTTACCTACTCTTGTGCACCAAGTACCTAATCCCAGCCTGGCCCAAGTACTGCCCTTGCTGCTTTTACTGGATACAGCAACCACTGATAATTTCCCACCGCTACTCCCAATAGAAGGTTGGGATGGGGACAGACCTAATGCATGCGGTGGGTCCCTCCCACACACACGGTGGATCTTGTGCATTAGAGGTGGGACACAGTTTCATGTGTTAATTAATCCCTTTCTCAGGATCACCAACTGTGAAACTGTGCAATCTCAACCCACTCTACCAGCCAAGATCTAGGTGAGAAGTAGGACCCACATAAAATATGCATTTTGATTTCATAGACACATTTGAGTACACCCTAAGCATTGCTGGTGAGAGCTTGCTCACCTATACAGGCATGATGAACCCATTATTCCTGCCCATTCCAAGTAACACATGCCCCTTTTCATCATTAAAGGCCCATATAGAAAAAGGGATGTGAGCTTGTAGCTGCTTCCATCCATCCTACTTCTGTACTTCACGTGATCTTTTATTTATTCAATCTCCTTTTCACCCAACAGTACATATTGGAGATTTACTCTGCTGTAATTTTCCATGTGTACTTACTGATTTAGGCAATAATCACTAGCATCTTTCAATGTACAACACTAACTTGGAGAAAGGATGACAAATAGCTTTGAATTGACAAATAGCAAATGTGGCCTTATTTGGGTGCTTGAAGGTTGGAACCAAATAGAATTTGGTTTGTCTCAACACTGCAAATTTCACTTACTGGTCAGGTAATCTTCTTTCCTGGCCGTTGTCACTTTCTTTGATCCAGTGATTTAGGTTTTAAAGAAAAGGTGGCACTCTGCGAGTGACACTTTAGATTGAAAAGATGCGTAGGTGACGCGTGGCCAAGAAGATTTTTCACTTAGGAATGTCATAATAGATTTTTTTTAATCTCATTTTCGTTAGGTAATTGGGGCCAATCTCAGGGATTTGTCGAAGAGCGCCATTAAATTGAGCCAAGGTCTGTCGTAAATATTAATATTCATCATCTTTGTCATCATCATGTACGATTTTTGTTAATTTAGAGCTTTTAGGTGCTATGTATTAGAGCTTGTCATGTGATGATGATCCCAAGCCCAAATAAAGGTTGAGAGAGTTCCATCAAATGATAGTAAGCAATAGAAAAGCCTTATTAAAAGTAAATATTGGCAGTTGGGCTAATCAAAACATACTATAACATGTGATCATGATGGGCGTTGGCCCATATGTGGCTCACCTTAAATCTCTTCCCCTAGCCTCCTCCCCTAGCTGAATTGACACCAGATCTAATTTGACATTGATTCCAATATCTACACCATTAGATTTTAGTATAAATATCTACACCATTAGATTTTAGTATAACCTTTTTCCTATCAATTTTATACACCTGATCTTGGGTCCATTCTTTGATCTATGTGTATACCTTTCCATCCCCATTCCTTTCTTTTAACTGATTAGCCAGGTGGAGCCCAAAGGGCCGCTAACCAAGTATATTACCCATACATGTACACATGATTTGGTAAAATGGGTGGAGGAGAGAAATAACAAAAATCAGTTAGATTTTCCTATAAAGGGGGACCTTGTGTGGTTCAAAAAGTTAGGTCAAGAAAGGGAGGTGATAAGGAGGAATTGACCAAAGCAAATAAAACCAAGGTTGGTCATCCAAATAATGTGACTGAGGATGGAGGAAGAAAGGGAGAGGCCAACAATTGCTTCTCATTTTAGCCACCACCATTAGAGGTCTTAACTGTTAAGGGAAGTTTCTATAGATCAGTAGAAAATACCAAATTCAAACTATAATCATTCGAGTGGATGGTGCCACTTGGTTGAGGATGGCTAGTTGATGCTTTAATACCCATGAGTATTTTTAAGAGTAAAAAAACCCTCACTTTTTACCTCCTCTTTTTTTTTTGTTGTTTTTAAAATTTTGCCTTCTTTTTTTTCCATTATACAGTCACAAATTAATGCACTCAAACACACACAATCAAGGGTTGATCTCTAGTCATCCTTGTGGAAAGCGAGATGCATGGAATTAACGACTTTCATCAGCTTGGTGTGCATATTTTGATTTTTTGTACTCACCATATTTTTAACTTTCCTTCCTTAAAATTGGTCTATTTAGTTAGGGTCAGTTTCAACTATCAAAAACAAAGATGTAAATGTAAAGATGGCTTTGCATGTATTTTCATTCAAGTGTCTTAAAAGGGTTTTGATGATTGGGAAAAGAAAAATTAATTACTTTTGAAAAAGTGGAAATATGGAGAAAATCAACCATTTCTAAGATCATTTTGATACACCGTGGATTTAAACTGAACTTGTCCCATTTACATCATTATGATAATTCCTAGCATAAAATCATTAGGTAAGAAATTGATTATTAAGAATTAAAGCATGGGAGTTGCCTACAAGGCAATTTTGGAAGCAAAGATGATTTTGATGATTCTTATCACCTTTAGGTTGTATTCTTTTATTCTATTTACATCTATAACACCTTTAAATAGCAATCGTACTTGATTAAGCCTCCAACTTTTATATCTGGCACTGTTTTACACTTGAAATACTTTTCCTTGGTTTCAACTGTAACTTTCATTCCACAACCTCTAACATTCACTCATAAAATGAATGGGATATGCATACAAAATCCTACTAGCTTATGAGTTCAAATCCGCAGATGCCAGGTATCATGGACGTTCAATGGCCACGCATGAACCTCATTATAGGAATCCAAGTGCCCATTTATTTCATATAATTGAATTGCTAAATGTTTAATTAAGAACTTTTATTTCTAAAAATGATTAAAAATAAAATAAAAAACAAAAGGTGAATATCCAAACACAACCATCAAATGATGTCTCCTTTAATAAAAAATAAATACTCAGTCATCACCTAAGTAATTCAATTATATTAAACCCGGTCTTATCTACATTTGGGTTTCTACCTTTTATGATTGTATCTTCATGCTTTACATTTTTAATAATATTTGTTGGAGTTCATTTGACTACAAATTCCTATATTTTCAATTCTCAAATTCATATATATTCAATTTTCATTCAAACAAATGGGCCCAAACTGTTAAAAGAAGTATCCCTCGATGTGCTTTGGATAAAATTTAACTTCCTTTATTTTTTATATTTCATTTTTGTGATCAATTGGATAGTGGCTCAACTTCTAATACAAAAATTTTGCCCAAAAGGTGATACAGATGGTTTGAATTTGACATGTCACTACCTCAATAATGGAATTATCTTTTATAGCGTCGCCACAAGGTTTTTTGGAATCCAGTTTTCCCTGATCCTAATTCATAACTTATGTGCAATATTTAAAGCATAAAGTAACTGGTCAAAGAGAGAGAGGTGCAGCTCCCAAACGATTGCTAGCAATTCCAGAGAGAAACTCCATAACCTGCATAAAAGTCAAATTCACCATTACCGAAAGGTTTTCAAGTCAAGCGTCTTTATACCAACTACCTAGGCAACAGGTAACTAATTACAGTCCATAGAGATCAACACTTGATAATGAGACAATGGACAGTATTACTAACGTAAATATGAAGAAGCCCAGCTGAAAAAAGAGGCCAGAATCGATCACCTCTTAAAGTTGAGGGGTGCCAGAGCAAAAGCTATAGCTTCCAAAGCCCATGGAATATGGATTCAAAGTTTGAGGATGCCTAAAAAAATGAACCCTAATCAAGTACAAATCCCCTACTAAAACCATGAAGGCCCTCACCTTCTAAAAATTCAAACTGGCCACAGCTCTAGACCTTCTTGTATTCCTTAGTCTCAGACTATTATACCATGTAATTAACTTCATCAACTTCCAAAACTTCACTTACATAGTAATTGGTGGGCCCCACACATACAGTAACATACACACCATTTATGTTTTACTCCTATTGCATTATTGTCACCATTAAATCTAAATATTTTTCTAATCTATCCAGGGTTTGCTTTGTGTTTTTTACTTTTTCACTCTCAAAGTAAAATGGAGACTACCTTCTTGAGTCTATGGCTGTAGGCTAAAAACTCATTCCAGTTCAGCTCAAGTGAGTTGGTCTCTAACCACGGTAACTACTGAAACTCACTGTATATCCAGCAGTGAAATATGTGTAGTTCAATCAAAGCTCTGAGAGTAGGTCTCAAAGGAAAACGGATCAATGTCACTGTTTGCAATGTAGGCCAGGAGTTGGTGGAAGACGCACAGACAATTAAGGCGCCTATATAGGGTCCTATGTCCGCCAACGTTGGAGTGATGTACATGAAAGGGCTTTTGGCCTGCTTTGCTTGATTGCGTAGAATTCCCTTACGAGGACTGACTTGGACTCATAACTTCGGATCTATTTGCACTCGAGTCCAGAGAATAAAACAAGATCTCAACCTTTCAACAACCACTCAATTTGGGATACCAACAAATGTCTTGCTGATAAACATTGGATGATCTAGGCCATCATCTCAGAGCGAAAATAATTTGATCTTATCTATTAATCTAATCCAAGCTCAAGTTGTTATTTCAATGTTTGAGTCGGCCGTAATTATTTTTAAGTTGCCTGTTAATCGATGCTTTTGTCCCAATTAACAAATGAATTAGGTTTGGGTTGAGTCCATTCTTGCAATTCAACTCGCCTACTTGATCCCATCCCACTAGGTTGGAAATGGATGAGGTTGATACTGGGCTGTGATCTAAATTCAAATTTCCATCAATGACCTGCACCCAGTTTTATTTGGGTCATACAGTTGACCTAACCTGACCCTAATTGAAAACATGTTTGTAATATTGGACTAAAAACCCAACATGAATCGTTATATATTGAACCCCCAACTCAAACCAAGTAAGTGAACAAGGGTCACCGAGTTGGTTGAAAACCTCGTTTCTCATATTATCTTTAGGGTTCGATGGAGTTCCTCTCCAACAGAAACATATATATTTCTTCCCTGAGAGAACAGATGTTATCTCCCCAAGGATAGGCTCTTGTTACTCCCTTTGACTCGGTAAATGATAAAAATAAAAAATAAAAACCACTCGAACTTAGTCTATTTGGTCGTTGAAGGTTGGATTTAACCCTTTCAACTTTACATATGAGTTGAATTTGGGTCAAGTATTTGCACGCTGTCTGATAATGGTCAACCTGATCAACCAGATCCATTGAACACTGCCTATTGCCACCATTCACCTTAATTCAACGGGGGGTTGCGCCCTTTCTCTTAAGGAAATAGCCAATTCATTTTCACAGATAATACCTTCTTCTAGATTGAAAAAAATGAAAAAAATCTAAAAGCACTAGATGCAAATGGAGGGCTAAAATCATGGAGAAGAGTCGGAAAACAGTTTCGGATCAGCCCTATATTAGACAAGCTAAAGGGTGCATTATGGTCAAAACCATCTATTGTTCCTTTTATTATTATTATTATTATTATTATTATAACGGAGAGTATCTCTTAGCCAGCTTAGTTCAGGAGACTTTGGCCTTACGATCAAGGAACACTCGATTCTAAACAGCTGATAACTAATCCTTAGGGGTACATTCAAACCTTTCTATTCACATAAAAAAGTCATAGACATTGTTCCTTTTTATATGATTGCTAGTAGAAGAATAAATTATTAGATTAAAAAGAGTTGATAATCTTTATATGCATTTGAAGTTTCTCCAGAGCCAATCAGGTTGTCTTTAACTTTAGAACAACCCATATGGCCTAAACCATACGTTGATCTTTGATTAATAAAATTTTTAATCTAATTTTTGATAGAAAATTTTCATAATTATTGGTTTTCACTATTGAGTGGATAGCGTCTATCCAATATGGGTGCTTCCACAGGACCACATAACGACTCCACTCGATTTCAGGTAATGGGTCATGTGGAAGTATTTTTGATGGATTTGGGGCAGGAATGGGTTCTAAATTTTCACTTGAATCGGGTTTTTTGGCTGCTGCAATTGAAAAGGCCTATTGTGAAAGCCCACATACGTGGAAAAGGACACCTATATCATGGGAAAGGTGGTGTATCGAGGAAAGTTCTGAAAGCCTAGGTGAGATCTGTCACTTTTTACTACTTGAGTAAGGAATCGTTTTCATGATGAATTCCTCTTGATATGGGGTACAATGAATCATCTTTTATTAATATTTTAAAAATAAAAAAAATGATGTAAAACCTGACTTGACCCATACTTGTTACATGGAGGTTACACTATCACATATCATAAGCTTGTCAAGGGTTTAAGTATAGGTAGGCTCGGCGCGAGTGGGGCAAGCTTGAGTTTACCTGATTGGGACCAAAGTAGATCAATTGTGATCTGTACTTTATTTATTTATTTTTTTCAAATGAGTGTTAACAAATGACTCTTAAGTTTAGCCGTTTTAGCCTTAAAGAACTAGATATTATTCCTTCGGCAAGTGTGTGATGTTAAGGTGCCAATACGACTCAACAATGAGGTATGAGTATGTTGACATCTTTACTTTTTATTTTTTATTTTTATGTGTTGAATAAGAGAATCTTTGCTTGAATTTTGATCTTGTAACATTAGGGATGGAAATGGGTCATGTTTCCCTTAGATCATATGTATATGTAAATGATTGTACCTTAAGTATATGTTACAAGACTTGCCAAGCATACCCAAAAACTTATATCATGAGTCCGGCCCTACTCGACCTCAAAATCCATGCCATATCTTTTGCCTAGGCCATAAAAAAATATACATCAATAATATATATATATATGAGAAATTCTAAAAAATATCCACTTTAAAAACACCCATTTTTCGCCCTTCTTTTTTTTTTTTGTCATGGGGCCCACGTTGAATCAATCTAATCTTTTTTTACACTACCATCCCATGTATGGTTACAAGTCCAAATTTGACACCCATCCAACTTTTCCACGCCACTGGATTGAAGTAATAAAATAATGATGCCTCTAAATAATTAAATTTTAGGGACATGGATCAAAAGGTTAGGATGATCATATGGATTCGAGATTATACATATAATTAGGCCTCATATAAATCTTTTCATCTAATAGACTTTCATGATCTTTATGCATTCTAATAGGCCTAATTAGGAGAGGCATTTTATCATTAAAAAAAACATCTAGGCGCCGTATAATGCTTACCTATATAATTCATCGTGCTCTACTTCATAGAGGCCAAATCCATTCCTAGCCTCATATGAATTTTTTCATCCAATAGACTTTCATGATTATCAAGTATTCCAGTAGATCTAATTAGGAGGGAGGATTTTCTCGTTAAAAAAAATGTTGGATGCCGTGTAGTGCTTACCAATATAAGTCCTCGAGTTCTACTTCACAGAGGCCAAATGGCCTAAGTCCATTCCCAGACTCGAACAACCAAAACTGGGATGTTGGTTGTTCCACCAAAATGGGTCCAAATTGCAAACTCATAACCTAATTTTTGGCATCTGGACCCGGTTTCATCCATACATCAATAACTTTCAGTCGGACTGCATGTAATTGAGTTTTTAACAATGCTAAGAAATGCATTCTTAAAATTGGTTAAAATTAAAAAAATAAAAATTTATAAACTACCCTAAAATAGTCATTATTTTAATAAAAATGAATGAAGGAGAGATGGAAAAAATAAGAACCCGTCATCATCTTTGTAAGTTAAATTCTAAGAATGTGGGTGGGTGGTCCCGCTATCAACACTACAAGCAAGAATAATCCCTAATTATTTTTATTGAGGGAGGTCGCCTCACCACTATGGATCAAAATATCGGCCAGTACTGGTCCGATATTAAGTTGTGACTTGGTCTTGGTACTGGTCCAACAAAATATCGCCAAATTATAGACAAATATCAGTAATATTTTGAAAATATTGGTTGAACGGATATATCAGCTGATATTTTCAAAATATCGGCTGTGGTTTAAAATATTGGAAACACTAAATTTTTTTCATTTTTCATCTTCTTTGCTTGGAAGAAATGGCTCATCTTCTCCCATTCAAGCCCAGGCTACTGCCCACTTTGGATTTCACTGCCAAAATTATCAAAAAGACACATATTTCTTGGATTTATCCATTTTGAGGGTTGTTTTTCTTTCTAAGGTTTGTACTCTCTCTCTCTCTCTCTCTCTCTCTCTCTCTCTCTCTCTCTCTCGCTTTCTCTCTTTCGGTAAAGATTTCTTTAGCGAGAGACTAAAAGGATAAAAGTTAAAAATGATGTTTCTCATTACACTCATTCACTTGGATTTGTACATTTTGGCGGTTGATATATTATTTGGTGTTTTAAAAATAGGGGATTTTGATGAAGGTTAGGACTTTTTTTTTTGAAATGTAAAATGTATTCTTTTATAAATTAGTATGCAAATGGATGAGTTTATGAATCCATTTTGGTAGATCTAGTAGTAGAATATATAGATCTACAAGATTTAGATTTTCAAAAGTTTATTTATTTTCGGATTTATTAATAATTTCATATTAAAATATGATATTTTGATATAAATTTCACATTGGATTTTGATATTTTGATATAATTTCATACAAATTACAAATATGCTATATTTTCTAAAATTTCACACTAATAAATAATTCATAAGTCATGGTTATGGTTTTTACAAAAAAATTTACAATTTTAGATAAGACAGCGACACAGGATGTCATAAGTTAGGAGGACTGATAATTTGATTTATACTTATTACTAATGAAAAAAAATTATTTTCTAGCCTTTTCTAATATTCTTGATTTTTGAATATATATATATTTAATTTTTTTGGATTTTAAAAAAATTCACACATTAACAACCCCGACGGACTGCGAACTGCAATCGATATTGATACCGATTAATTTTTAGGATCAACCGATACCGCAATCGAAACAACAATTTTCATCTATACTGAGTTACCACTGTGCTAATTAACACATATCTTTCAGCCACACTGCTTTTAATAACCTCTTTTATGATTAATTCTTGGGAATTTAAGTTCATGCCAACAACCAGCCTCTTGTAGCAGCTTTCCTTCAATAGCACTCATCAGCTTTTGGTTCATTAGGTGGGTTTAAATCCACGCTGCAAAAATAAAAATGCAAATTACCAAACTACTGCCTAATTAATATAGTTCTGCTTTTCTTTTTAAAGTTTTTTATGAATAATCATCTCTATTAATTTAAAAGATCTCGAGCAATCACCATGTTTCATAATCAAAGGCCATTATTGTCCATATGATGAAACTTGATTTACTTTCCCATAAATGGCTAAGAGTTTTCTTAAATCAACCTTATTTAAATTGACCGTGATGTCATTGTTTTCCATGATATTCCCATAGAAGAGGTTAGATCTAAGAAGATCTTTATTATTGTAAGATAAAATACAGTAAATTTTGTCATAGATGGAAAATTGGCTGTCGAATGATGGTTAAGGTTGTTGACCAAGTTTTCAAATTAACCAAAGCTATAACTACAAGGTGGTGTTTCGTAACTATAAGGGTAAGGTTTTATTTATTCAATCTAAAAATACAGGTATTTGTGATTCCAATAAAGCAGAAGTTTTAGCTACTTTGAAAGCTTTTTTATGTTTTTTTTAGAAGTTTTAATGACAGGCTTATTATGAAGAGCAATTCCGTTAATGCAAGTGCTAGAGTATCAAATCGAAAAGTATATCCTAGTTTCAATTCATTTTAATGAGATTTTGATTTTATATTCAAGCATTAATGTAGTGTTTCATCATGAGCTAAGATTGACAAATTATATAGTAGACGCTTTAGCCAAATAAGTAGTTGATTGATTGTTTCCTTGGGAAGGAATGTATGAGACACAATGCTCTTGTATATCTTGTTTTTATTTCTTCTCATTGTATTTTTTACCTTTTTAATGGAAGTTCTTGTTATCGATAAAAAAACCCTAAAGCCATTAATTTTATACATAAAGAGGTACTTTTTATTTCTAATCATCGAAATACATTGTCTAGCCATGAAATTAGTCTGAAATGGTGGACCCACCATGGTGATGCCATATGCCATAAAGAAAGGCAATTGATTACCATCATCATCATCATCATTTTTTTTATAGGAGGTTTGAACTCAAGCACCCACCTACACTCTAGATATCAATAGCTCACTGAGGCCCGAGACAAAAAAGGATCTGGTGGGCACATGTAAGTTTAAAAAAAAAAAAAAAAAAGGAAGGAAGAAGGTAGAACAACATATATGATTTCACAGGGCACATCCAAATCCAACTTGACTTTAGAAACACATGCCCATATCAGCTGAGGCCCAACATGGGCCAAAGCTTTCACATCCAAGACAACCCATTAGTCAATTGGGCTGCGCTGAGCTCAGCTGAATTGGGATTTTTTTCTTCTGCACATGCTTTCTAGCAATTATTTGGACAAACTATCACTTAATTACAGGCACTCCTTATTCATGCCAGGCTCTCAATTACAGGCACTCCTTATTCATGCCAGGCTCTTAATTACAGGAACTCCTTATTCATGCCAGGCTCAGACTTTCTATCAGTAAATCCAAGCACAGCCTAAACAGTAACGGATCCAGTTTATATATATGCAAGCTAGGCCCAAAACGAATTGAGGAGGACCGGTATGGGTGGCCCACCCATAGCATCCCTATGAACGTGGGCCCAACATGGTGGGGCCCACTTATCTGATCAGGGAGGAGTGGCCCTTGGACTGCAGTTGATTGAATTATATTATAGCACACGTAAGAATGATAACAAATTGGAGGAGATAAAATGAGAAAGAGTCCAACAGAGTAACGGTAGGAGATTCGGTCTCTCCACCATTGGCTTCGTCTCTAAACTCTGGAGCAGGACAAAGCAAGGAATAGTTGGGGGCAGTTGGTTCTCTGTGGGGCCCACCTGTGCCTTGGGATACTCAAAAAGGTATGGCATCATTCGAGATCCTGGCCGTTGGATGGGGTGGCGTAGGATTCTCAGTTGAGTACACGTGCTGGTGCTCTTTCCTTTCCTCCTTTTTATCTTTGCTTCCATGCATGGATTTCTCCTCCAACATTGGCACAGAGAGATAGAGAGAGAGAGAGAGAGATAGCTCCTTTTTCTTGCTTTGGCCTGCACAACAACAGCATCAATGAAGCAAAGGCCAATCTGTTGAAAGTTTGATTCTTTTGCATAGTATCTATTGCATCTGTTTCTACTCTCCAAGAGAGGGATGAGGGAATTCAGTTACAGCTTCTTCCCCAGATCTTGTTTATCCCCAATAAACCTACAGAATCATCTTCAGATCATTCAAAACAGCAAGAAAAGCACTTGATCTGATCTGTTTTCTTGCCTCATTTGATTTTTAGCTCGTGATTTCCTGATCTGGGTTTTCTTTTATTTCTCTGTTTTCCAATGCTTTGTTAACTACTTGGACTTTCATTGATGGAAGAAGATCAAGGAGAGAAGAGTTTCTGTTGGAGGATTTCGCATCTGATTTGAGCTTTTTGATTGGTTTTTCGATCTGGGTTTGCGTCGGATTTTGGATTTATCTATAAATGGAAGAAGATCAGGAACAGAGGCATTGCTGCAGGTTCTGCAGCAAGACTTTTCCTTGTGGGAGGTCTTTAGGTGGCCACATGAGGTCTCACATGACCCTGAATTCAGCTGCAGCAGATGAGAAGCTGCAGTGGTCAAAGGCTCCTGGCAATGGATGTGGAGAAAGCAGCAGCAGCAAGAAGAACAGCAGTTCCAAAGGTCCTGAAGCTGGAGGGCATGTTGGTTATGGTCTCAGAGAAAACCCCAAGAAGACATGGAGGTTCTCAGATTCAGACAATGGCACCTCCCCCAAGGGTAAGGTGTGTAAGGAGTGTGGTAGGGAATTCCAGTCAAGGAAAGCTCTTTTTGGTCACATGAGATGCCACACAGATAGATTATCACACAACTTATTGGAAGAAGATTCATGGAGTGGAGGAGCTGCAACCCTTAAAGACGTCCTGGATAGCCAATCTGAAAATGAAGGCACTGGTGTGAGGACTAGGAGGAGGAGAAGATCCAGAAGAATAAGGTATGGTACCTCACCTTCTCTCTCTGTCGTATGTGCTTCCTCCTCTGTTTCTGATATTGGACAAGAACAAGAAGATGTAGCTATCAGTTTAATGATGCTCTCTAGAGGAGTTGGATCCTGGGGTACCTCGAATTCAGTTGCTCCAGAGTCTTCTGGAAATGATTCTGTTGCTTTCGAGGTTAAGTCGTTGCGAATACAGAAGAGGGTCACTGGAAAAGATGGGGATGTTGTTTGTAAGGGTGATGGGATGGCAAAAATGAAGAAACCTATTGAGGAGTTGGAAGAATTCGATGCTTCTGATACGGAAAATGCTTGGTTGGAGAGGAAAGTGTCTGAATTTCATGTTTCTGAATCTGGTTTTCTGAGAGATAGGTTCAAGAAGGCTGAATTAAGTGCTTCTGACGATGGGTTTGTCAGGGATGACGAGTTCAACAATCCTAGGATCAATGGTTCTGATTCCACATTCGCAGGAGAAGAACGAGTGTATGATGTCTCTGAGGTGGAATTTGGTAAGGATTCATGTAAGAAAGTCAGACCTGATTGTTCTGATGTTGAATGGAGGAAGAATTCTGGAAAGAAGACTCGAAGTAGCCGCGCTGTAGCTGAATTGGGGATGGATTTGTCTGTGGAATCCCGATTTCGGGTTGATTCAGAATTCAGCAAGTATGTTTCAAATAAGAGAGCCAGGAACAATGCTCAACACGCCGAAATTGCGAGGGGATCCCCCAACAAGAACAGGCATGATGCTTCGGATGATGAATTGAGGATGGACCCATACAAGAAGAGCAGATTTGAGTGCACAGCCTGCAACAAGAGTTTTCAATCTTACCAGGCTCTTGGGGGGCATAGAGCAAGCCACAAGAAGGTCAGAGGATGCTTCGCTTCAAGGATTGAGAGTGGTGATAACAGCATTGACACTGATCTTTACCCCGACCCATCAACTGATGAGAAGTTCGAGTCTTGCAAAATTGATGAGAAGCTCAAGTCTTGCAAAGTTGAGAATCTGATTGATAGAGGAGGGAGAGGTGAAACAAGCAATGGGCCAAAGAAGACCAAAGTGCACGAATGCCCAATCTGTCTCAAGGTTTTTGCTTCTGGTCAGGCTTTGGGAGGCCACAAGAGGTCACATTTGGTTGGGAATTCCGATGCCAGGCCCGCTGCTTGTCAGACCATTGTAATTCAGCAACCACTTCCTGAGTTTCCAGATTTGCTTGATCTTAATCTCCCTGCTCCTTTAGAAGAAGAGACTAATGGTCACATAGGTTTTAACTCCTGGTTGGTGGGAAGCAACCACAAGCATGAGCCCCTAGTGGAGCTGATCTCCAATTGAGGCACTGAATCAGGCCATTATATTGACAAGAATGCGAGTGTACAGACAGTTGATGGGTTTTCGTTTCATTCATTCTTTTAAAGATTCAAATTGGCTGCATGGTAATCATTCCAGTTCCCGCTTAAGTAACATTTTTCCTCTCCCAATCATGAGTCTTGTTTTCTTCCTTCCATTTTTGAGAATAAAATCTACTTCGAGATGATTGTGACTACAAGATCCTGTTTGAAGTGTGAATGTACTGAGCTTCAACACTTCAGCACCCACTGAAGTGACTTCCAAGTTTACTGATCTGCTTTTATATGTATCTTCAGTACTACAAATGAATTCCTTTCTTCAAGCAATGAGTCCTCGTCTATTTGCGATGCGAACTCACATGAACTTCGATTACTCTCTCTGTTTATCTACAAGGATAGCAACCCTGCTAATTTGTTTGTGATGCCTTCATTTGTTGATCTGCTGAGGACTCGATAAGATAAATGTGATCCATTGAAGTTCCAATCAATGTGGACTGCACCTGAGGTCTTGTTCTGGGGTTTGATGAGACTCTCTTTAGCTACCTCAACTCAGTAAGTGAACTTGATTTTTGTTTAACTATATGGGAAAATGTTTAAGTTTCTCCTATATGAAAACAATAATTGAATCTTTTGATTCATTTCTTGTGAAAGGGTTTGCCTGTAAAAATTGAAAATGGAACACATTTTTTTATGAGTGCAAGGCTGCTGTTTTCTTTATTTTGCAGTCTCAGGTTCTTCTTAATAAACATGCAATACCCTGTTGAGATAGCACCTCTTTTCCATCAAATTTTACACAATTCATAGAGAAGTTTTCTAGTTTCCTTGAGTTTTAAATGCCTCAGTCATGCATAATGAACCAAGACAACTAACCCTGGGTGCCCTTAAAATGTCTGCAGCTCATTGATTTTCTTATGGGGCCCTGCACAACTACCCACCAAGGTTGAAGGAATTCATAGTGAAGGACCTTTTATAGATGTTTTAAATGGTGTAGACTGATGATTCGGGGGTGGTGATAATAGGCGACCATAACATTGTCAAGTTCTTCTTCCTGAATTGCATGGTGGATAATCTTGTCCTATAGCCAGATGAACACCATTTGTGGTTCCTTGGAGATCTCCACCTTCAATTCTTTGCACTTATTGATCACTCAAGAATCTTTCACAACTTTAAAATATAAATTGCAGATGTTTCTCTTTCCTTTGTGAATAATGATCTCTTAGATTAATTTTCTTGTGAAATGATTGAGAATTAATGAGCACTTGGGTTATTAGGATGCTTATGACCACTTAAGCAACTAACCACAAATCTGCTTTCTGGGTTTTGTGAATGAAAGTAAATACTTGAAAGGAAATGATTGGTTGTGAAATCATCAGTAAACAAGGTGCTCATGACCCCGTCAACCTTAGATTTTAATATTATATGATAGCATGTGATCTCAATATCTGGTAGTTCAGTCACCAACCTAAGAAACATGACAACCCATCTCTCTTTATGTATGTAGATGTCCTTTTCCTTCTCCATTCCTGATCTACCTCTAGCAAAATCCATTTAGTAAACAATATTAAGTATCGCCTTAATGAGATTGGGAAACAGGTAGATCAATCTGGGCTTACCAACTGATAGGCCACCTTATGGATAGGCCAACAGGTAAGGGTTACTGATAATCAGGTTTGATTTTTAGGCTTGACTTGTCCAAGAAGTGGTCCACTGGTTTGGTGAGCAAACCAGCATAGAAATGGTCGCTTGTTTGCACTTCATCACATTCCACTGTTTGCTCCCCATGTGGTGATCTAGACCACTCATTTTAGGCCATATACAGAAGATCCTGCTGATTTGAGATATTTAGAATCTAATACATTGATAAAAAAAAAAAAAGAGGATGCTCAGGAATAGTTGTGAACGTGCTAACTTCCACAAGGACAGTATAGAAGGCTAGAACCCTCTAATTGTTGGAATTTCTACAGATGGCCTTGTCTACAGTGGGACCTACATAATGAGCGGTCTGGATCACCACAGGAAAATAAACAAGTGTCAAGCAGTGAAGAGAAAGCGAGGCCAGGATTCTATTATATTTTATGATATAATATGATATATCGTCACTAGTTCCAAAACCTTTCTTTCCTGATACTTAAATATTATGATTCTGAACAGCTAAAGACCTTTCTTTAACTTGGTAGAATGATGGCGTTTAAAAATATTTTGGTCACTGCAACTCTGTCTCCCTCTCTTACAACTAGACATGTTACCTGATAGAAAACTGTATAACTAGACAGTCTCTTAAGCAGGGCTTACAATAATAGCTGGGGCTAGCCCATGGCCAGCCATGCCGGGGACAGGGTTTGGGTTTCATTTTTACAACTAATTAACAAATAAGTTAGGTCCATGTCTAAATTAAGTTCCTGATTAGTCAGCCGGCAGGCACGACTTCAAGATCAAAAGCTTTCTAATTTTTTATCTGTCTATCCAACTAGTACATTGTTCATCCTGGGCTTGACTTCAGCATGGCCCTGATATATGTGGGACCCCATGTTCCATCCAACCAAAGGTTTGGGACCTGCTCGAACTTTATGGGATTCGCAAACAAAATGGATCATAGCCACTGGTTCTGGCTGTTGAAAACTGAGTCTGACCCAAATACACCAGCTGATGTAGGTGGTCCTAGCCGCTAGAGTGAACGAGTTCGAGTTTACTCCAATTCAACTCAGTAAGTCCATTATTTTGGTCCATCTCATGTCCTCACATAAGTCACACCACACTCCACTTATAAATCAATGACCAAGTTCTCATTCCATCAATGAAAAAAAAAAAAGTCCTTCTCTATTTCAATGACCTTCTTTTAGTTAGGTAAACAGCCATGGTTAAGTGCATTGAAGGTTATCCAGCTGCAATGACACTGGAGGTCTATGCTGTACTAGAAAAAAAATCTACTCTTTTGTAGCCTGTCTTGACTACTAGTAGCTGGCTTTCACAATAGTTGCAATTAAAATAGGAAAATGGGGAATCTTGGCATTCAATTAGGTCATTATCAACATGTACGACATCCTTTTCTCTTTAAAAAAAAAAAAACCAGGAAGACCCTAATGTTAGTCTCACACAGAATTAAAATGCTTCTTATACAGAGTCCAAATTATGGGCCTCATTACATGTAGAGTGAGTTTACGAAAAGAAATTAAAAAAATAGTTCATTTATTATTATTATTATTTATTTCAGTCATTAAATAAAAAGAATAGTTCATTTATTATTATTATTATTATTTATTTCAGGCCTCTTAGATTAATGCATTTGTACTTTTTTGTTTGCATTAAAATATATGGGAATTAAATAGATAGGGTGGTTATTTTTTCGATTTTATTTCCCTATAAAAGATAATATTATTTCATGCTTATTTTTAAAAGCTTACATCTAATCTTTTGTTTTAACCACCCTATATATTCAATTGCTTCATATTTTAATGCAAACAAATAAGTGACCATTAGATTTTACTTAAATCGCAACAAAAAAACTGACTCTCCAACAAGGTAATGGTTGAAACAATCACAGGCAACATATCATCCACAATAAGGTCCACATTGGAGTCCGCATCATTTGATTCTCCCACTTACAAAGCTCCAGACTTGAAAGGATTGGAACCCATAATGAGGCCCACTTATTGAAAAACCTATCGGCTCGTTGTCATGGTGTATAGGAAGTCTCCAAATACTGCTTTAAGGAGTTGTCTCTTACCGAAAAAAGTAAGAGTTGTCAATACCAACTCATGAATTATTAATCATATTATCCACATATGACCAATTCTATCCAGGAGCCAATTCCTATCGCAGTAAAAGTTAAGAAAATCTCATATATGGTGCTTGGATTTCAATAGATAGGTCCACCATGGAGATTCAGTCCAACCTAAGAGTTCTCCAAGTAAGGGACACAATTGGATCCAGACTTGTCCATTGTCTGGACTGTGGCTTGGCATCCTAATGGAGCATGCAAAAGCCACCACAAAGTTTTCCCCTGAGCAAGTCTGTTTAGAAAAGATCATTGAATTATCAAACACATATTTTGATTTTAGCCTCTTTTTCTTGTGACTCTTTTTTAATGGCTTTATTTTAAATGATATATAAGAAAAAGAGTAGACCGACCAAATAAGCCCTAAGAAAGGCCCTTTGCAAAAGAAGCTCATGCAAAGGGGTATTTTGAAAATCAAGCAAGCTTGACTTGGAAATATTGGCATTTGTTTGTGGAGTTATATCAGGTCATGAGCCTTTTGGGTCCGTAGTTGGTGAAGGATAACATGCATATGATGACTTGTGGCCCCCTTATCAAGAGTCCAGCCAAAGTGGGTTCTTCCATCTCATTAGACTTTCTGGATGATGGCCTACTGGGCCCATAGTTAAACATTTGAAATAGCTCCTAAAGCCCTGGACCCTACAATTCCTCTTCGGTAGCAAGCGAAAGGTGAGGCCGATGTTTTGTGATCAATGGCCTGGCAAGGGGACGCCAAGCTCTGAAGATCAATGGTACCCCTTTCTGCTCACTACCCCTCATGAAGTGGCACTTAACCCAATTTGACAAATGGTCCAAGTGCTCCAAATAGGTGCAAGATAAAAAACTATGCTCTTCATCCAAGTGCCAAAGATGGTCATTAAGGTCCTTAAACAATCGGTAAAAAATTAATCAATAAGTACTCATATTTTGCACAATCCTAAGCCATATGTAGAACTTCAGTTCTTTCCAACATAATTGGGTTACATCTAAGTTGGCCCACAGACCAAGCTGCTAATTGCTTGGGCCAGGCCTCAGGACTATTTTTTCAGGTAAAACAACTAATAAATGGGCCAGCATACGACAAAAAGCTCATCTAAGTGGTTTGAATTTGCAAATTGTGGCCGATCAATAGATGATGAGAAATGAATGGAACATAGTTTTGCTTGTCCATTGGGCAACCCTCTATGAACCTGCATGGATACTTGGCGCCGACCTAGTGGTAAATTTGAAACTTGTTAACTCCTTGATTCAAAAATCAGTTCATGCTAGGTCTAGATCCAACCCATTAAAGATTCTGAACCCTAACCATGGGTCCAATCCGGCCTATTCATGTCCAAGCCTAATTCGGGCACAATTCAGGCCTGTTGACAATCTTAGCCCATTTGTATCCTTTCCTGTTTCACAACAGCTGTTCTCTTGCAAATTCATTATTTACCACACTTAAGCCAGTACCATTCTCTCTCTATTAGTCGACATAATCACAGCGACAGAAAATCTTCAATCCAACGAGGCCCCAATATGTAGTTGCTGATTTCCAATCCCACCATTGTCTCTTCTTCCACCCTTCCAGTATAAATAATTTAAACTTAATTCTCGGTTTTTTTTAAATTTTATTTAGGACTTATTTGTTTCATAAAATTATTTACATATCAATTTATTGTCAAAGGACCTCCCAAAAAGAAATGTGAAGGAGTTAACAAAGGAAGGATGTAAGGTAGAAAAGTAGATGGATTTTGACTTTTCTAGAATTTGGATTGTTAAGAGTGATGGTTGGGGTCTTCATTTCCATCTTTTTTTTATTCATTTTTCATTAGAGGGCAAATTATTTGTGGACAAGTTTTTTTTGATATTCGGCTCTATAAATTCGAATATATGAAACAAGCAAGCCATTGGACACTATGGTGTTTGGTTACGGCCTATGGTGATCTCTACATGTGAGGTCGACAGGGGAAATGATTGATTATCCTAGCATCCAAAAGTCAGTAGCTTCAAAGAAAGCAGTATGAACTTAATTTTTCTTGGATATAGGAGAAATTCAAATCCAAATCCATGCATACAGAATCCAGGGATCCAAATATAAGATAATCACATATTTTATATATATGTATATATATATATGCAAGTTTTAAGGACATCCATAGCTTGCTTCAAATTTAGACTTGACATTCGCTAATAAATTGTTGAAGTCTAAGTTTTTTTTAATAGAATTGTTCATGCGATATCCTATAGGGTCATGCGATATCCTACATAACAGATTATACGATATCTTGAGGTCATGTGATATCCTATTCATTAGATTATGCGATATTCTAGAGCCGTGCAATATCGCAAGCTTACGATACGAAGAGTTTTGTGGAAAAATGTTTAAACTTCATCTATTCTTGGTAAAATGTCATGTTTAAGGGAAGTTGTGCATGCAATAAAATAAAAAAATTTGAAGTTCTTTTAAGTTTTCTCTAATTATGTTAATGCACTCCCATCTCTTATTTTGGATTTAGATTAGGGATGGTAATGGGGTGGGATGTAGACCCGAACCCGATCCTATTGGTATTCCTGCTGCATCATACCAATCTAAACCCATGACGGGTCTGATAGGATTTGTTAGTGATTTATTTTGAACCTATGACCTCAAGAGAATTATCCATTCTATTGCCAATTGCACTACTGAGTTCTCATCACTTTTTACAAAAAAGTGGTGAGAACTAATTCTCATAGGATTATTTTTCATATATGTATATATATATAGAATTTTACTAGAAAAATCATTATAACTCAACGCTTAACACACCAAAAAAAAAAAAAGAAAAAGAAAATTTTGTCTGAAAAATCATCATAAGTCACCCCCAAATTAAAAAAAAATATATTAGTAGTGGGTGCACTGGAGTAGCATATTTGACTATTCTGGTTTATTTTTTTTCTGAAGTTGTGGGATTCAATGCTTCCCTGTTCACAAAAATCCTAAAAACTGTAAGACAAGATAACTTGTTTTGTATAGTTTTTGTTCCTTTTCCAATTGAGCTAAACCCTTAAATGGAGAAGACAAGGAGCAGGAGTGTTTTGGTTACAAATCCAAAGACAAAGAAGGAGAAGACGATTCCGGTTACAGAACGAAAAACGAAGAGGGAGAAGAGATATGGACCTGAGTTCTATGAATAGAAAGCATTGAATCCGATGTTAGGGTGACAGTTTTTTTTTTTTTTTTTTTTTTTTAAAGCTGTGGGGAAGCATTGAATCCGTAGCTTAAAGGAAAAAAAACCGAAGAACATCAACATGAAACTAAAAACATAGATGCAGATTGAGATGAAAAAAAAAAGATCAAGAAAAAACAAGCACTATCATAGAAAATGCACATAACATCGAAGAACAGAAAAAGAAAAGAAAAACTACAATGCATGAAAGAAGAAAGAAACACAACCAGATCTTTAGAACACATAAAAAAAAAAAAAAAACCGCAACACTTGGTTCTTTGATCACAAGAACATTTGAAGAAAAACACCCCCAAAACACCATAAAACATAAGGAAAAAAAAATCACAAGAACAACCAAAAGAAACCCAAAACAAAAACACCAGTGGAAAGATCGGTGCATGAAAACCAGTTTGTGAACAATTGAATCGTTGACATTGATGGCGGGAAAGAAGAGCGATCCATTGGCCTAACCTCTTTACACCATTGGTCGTCTCCTCAGACACACCCACAAGCCTCTCCTTCATCTTGTGAATTCTTTTCGGATCCACCTTCAACCAGTCTCGGATCAACCCTAGCATGATCTGAAACTCCGCGTTGTCCGTCGATACTGGATTTGGCAGCTTCCCCATCTTCTTGTACTCCTCCTCCGTCTTCACCCCCTTGTGGATGAGTAGCGTGGCGTCACCACCATAGTCGACAATGAGATCAGGGCTGCTGTGGGGGAGCCATTTGCAACTTTTGCAACAAGGCAAATCAAGCTCCCTCTTCTACGGAGTCTGGATCCTCTGTACTTGTAAGTTAGTAACTAATTAAATGTGATTAGTAGCTAATTAAACTAGTATTAAGATAAGTAATTGTTTCGTGTAGTTTAAACTCAGACGAAGGTTGTTCTATCTTATTTGAGTCTTTTGGATTGAGTTCGAATCGCGGATAGATAGTTTGGATTGGGTTCAACCTTGATTTGTAGATAAATCCCTTTTTTATAATTTTAGATTTTATTATTTTGTGTCAATCATACATCATATTGACATCATCGCGTTCGTCTTGTTAAGCTCGTCAACTTTTGTGTTTAACTTCGACTCATTTGAAATAGTTGAACCCTCATTTAACTTATACTAGATTACACTAAGAAAGATGGATTTTCTTATGAACCCTAGAAAATTTTTTGGACTGGAGACAAAGATGAGTGCGCTCAAGCTCCATGGGCTGCACTTGAGCACGTGTATAATGATTGATGGAAAAATTTGTTAGTTGAAGTTTAAATACAAACAGAGGCAAGGGTGCTTGAGTGCGCCTAGAGCTGTGCTCGAGCGAACCCCAATAACTTTGAAGGGTCTATTTGGGGACCACTTCTAACTTAATCAAGGGATTCTACTTGTACCCCAATTGATCTTAAACACTTCATGATTAACTTTGAGGTTACTTATGATATGAAATTGGAACTGTAGGACTTTAGAACATTTAATGACCTCATAGGTCCTTAGATTCGGAACCTTTTACCTTGATAAATTGTCCAATGGCAAATTATATGTTTATAAATAATCTTGGCTAGAATTATTTATGTATTATCACTTGTAAGTCTAACACTTAACCATGGATATTGGTTTAGGGGATTTTGATACACATTTGTATGTTATAACACCAAGTAAAGATAGTAGTATATCAAATAATTTAAAATTACATCGAAATAGACGGTTAGAAGCTACTAGTAATTAGTTTAGGATTTGCTAGTAAACTATCTTAACTCCCTAAATTATGCTGTATTGCATCGTATAAATCTGAAATATTGATCTCTCAAACTGTACTGAGTCATTATTCATAATGATATTGAATTGATCAACCCTACTATTGTTTATTTGATACTGAACCATTGTCTCAATGATATTGAATCAATTGGTCTTATTATTCTTTCATTGATATTGAATTCAAATTTTAAATTGAGTAAGAATGCCTGAATTAGACTGGAATGGAAATTGATTGAATTAGATTAAAACTTTACTCAATGTATGTTGATTGATTTGAAATGTCTAGCTTTACTTAGCTTCGTACTAGGAGACTCGATAGGGTCGAATAAGGAGAGATTAATTTATTGTCGCTACAGTTGGTATTTGGGACACCGAAACGCAGAAACTAGGAACCCATATGTACGGGGCACAGGCACTGGTGTACCGAATGATAGGATCCCTGCCGGGAGGATATAGTAATATGTAGTGGCCTCCTTGATTGTGTTCATTATTTATTCAGACAACATGATTATTCTATGCACGATATTGCCTAGTAGACTATAATTGATTTCTTTTAATTATTATGTTTTCTAATTCTATTAGATACAACTTGTATTACTTTAATCATGCTTATATTTTGTTGCATAGACTTATTCACATCTATTTGTTTAGTGTTATAAGTTCAAATCCCAACTCCGGTCATACAGAGATTGAGGAGGCAATGAAGGAGACCACACCAGTTCTTTTAGGCCTAGATAGGTGGACAGCAGAGGCCCTTTGACTGCCCACCAACCGAAGAGTGCCACAAATGCATCGAGGGATTATATTTTGAGTTTTGGGACTTGTTCATATTATATAGTTGAACTTAGACTTGTATATTCCTATTGTTATATAGTTGAACTTAGACTTGTATGTTCCTATTGGTAGTGTTCTTATACTTATTCTAGACTTGTATAGATGTCCATCTACATATCTAGTGGCCTACAAGTTCCCTACGTGTCTATAACAGGATTGTACAGGCCACCAATAGTTTAAATATATATCTCTTTTGTATATTATATGTCTAGTTGTGGAATGATTCAAGTGATGCTTGATACCACTAAATGTTATTGAAAATTAAAAATTATAGGTGACATTGATAGGCTTGCATGTGTTATATACTAAGATAGATGTTCGCCAGTGTTCTTCGCACGTGTTAGAATGTGAGTAACCCTTGTGAAATTTTACCTTGACAACGGTCCAAGTGTGAATTTTACTAGAGTATGTGTGTCCCGCATCGAAAATTACCTTAATCCATGGATTCTTGGGCCCAGGTCGTACAATGCCACAACCAGAGACAATCCTCTCTGCTGCTTCAAAAAAAAAAAAAGAAAAAGAAAATCTCCTGACTGTTAAGGTGGATTATCATCTACGCATTCGGCAAAAACTGGGTTTTTGCAAAACCTTGAATTGATCTAGAATGACCCTATTCACATGGACTAAAAGAACCCATTTCAAAACCTTGAAGAAGAAAATGTATCGAGTTAAAAAAGGGGATGATTCCATCGATTCTTTCTATGGAAATGATAGTGGAATAAAAATAGGGGAGCATCGGATCCGATGTTGGGAGAAGAAAATGAGCATTGGATTTGATCCTCCCTCATAGTTTAAAAAAAAATTAAACAGGAGTGGTTAAATATGACCACTCCAGTGCACCCTCACCTAATATTATTTTTTAGTTAAGAGGTGACTTATAATGATTTTTTTGGTAAAATCTTAGAAAAAAGAATCATATATCTCTTTTGACGATGTGGGGGAGCATCGGATCCGACACCCATGCTTTTACCCTAGCATTGGATCTCCCTATTAAAAAAAAAAGGAAAAATTACATCCACACCCCCTGTGTTTTGACCTAATTTCATGTAAACCCCTTGAAATTACACTGCACCTATTTACCGTTCATATGTGGGTTACATCTACAGTCTCTGCCGTGATTGCCGTCATCGACAACCCAAAAAAGTGCAGATGTCCAGTGAATATTCTATAGTTAATACCCAATCTAACCTTAGGAACATAAGGACTTAAAAGTCTTTTTCCTTCACCAAGTGAAGACAGCTATCTTTATATGCCCTTTTATTTTATTATTTTAATCTTCCTTTCTCTTGGTTTTGCAAGAGAACAGACGTACAAAAAAAAAGTGTGTTTCTCCTTATCTAGTTTGAAAATGGTGGGACTGGCGACAACGATAGAGATATTAGCAAACCCGAAAAGCAGCGGTAGAGATCTTCTCACGCAGTGGCGATCTGGGCCTCTTTCTTCTCCCAAATAATTGCACTTCCATCAATTTATACCTTCCGAATATCTTACACTGAAAACTTCTCACCCACTCACTAGCCTACCCTTCTCTCTCTCTCTCTCTCTCTCTCTCTCTCTCTTTAATCAAATCTTAGCTCCTCAAGAGATTTGAGACATGTGGAATGACATTCCCTTGGATCTTCTTTCCTTTATCTTCTCCTTTATCTCCCCTAACTCACTTGCAACTGCCACTTCAACTTGCAAGCACTGGCACATGTGTGCATCTCCCAACAACAAAACAACAACAACTGAAGAACTTAAAACCTTGACACAGGTTAAGGTCCCAGTTGATGTATGCTATGCAGATATAAACAATGAGTAATCACAAACAATCAAACAACCATCAAGATAGATGGACACAGGATTTTTTATGTGGAAAACCTAACCGGGAAAAAACTACGAGACCTACCACCGGTCTGTCAAGAACAACCATTATGAAGAAGAAGTTACAAGACTACTTACTACCCTTTAACCCAGTTGAACAAAACCTAAGGGACTGAAGCTCTTTTTGTCGATGCACACGTCGTTCGCTCTCTTCTGGATTGATCTTCACGCCTTGAAGCAACTCAAGACGAACACGCACAGCGGAGAAGCGAACTAGAAACTCAGAAGGAGGTGTTGCAGAACTTCAATAGCAGAATACCTTCTGGGAAGATGAAATCTCTCTAAGTTTATTAGGTTTTGATCTAGAGAGCCCCTTCTCTTCATGGAGAGGTGTTTCTTAAATAAGGAGGAACCCTAGAGTCTTTTCCGTCGATGATTCGCGAAGGATAAGGACGCGCACAAGGCAATCTCGAAAAGATAGAGCGTTTGAATCGCGTGACTGCCGACCTAGCTGACCGATCGGGTACCCAAGCCGACCGGTCGGGTACTCATCCGATTGGTCGGTCTTCAGTTCTGTCTTCAGATGACAGTATGCAGGAAATTCGACCGGTCTGTTGTGCTGTCCGACCGGTCTGAAGATCAAACACTTGGATGCTTATGTCTGAGTAGTAGATCATCATTTGTGACGACAATAGAGTGTTTAGTCCATCTAAAACATAAAATTACAACTTTGGAAACCCAAGTTTTAGCCATCCCATGATATTGCCAATATTACATGCCTTTCAATCTCCCCCTTTGGCAATTCATAGACAGAACTTCCTAGACTGAACAAACTACCCACTCAGCCCAAACAAGACAGATGAAAACAAAACATGAAAACGTGAAGACTTGGTAGTTCTACAAGAAAAACCTGAAAAAGAACACTGAAAACAGAACCAATCTAGGCATAAGATCAGAATAGTAAAATTAAATCAACATAACAGCAAAATAAACAATCCAAAATGTCCATATAATAACATGGTCACATGGTCATAACAAAATGTGCTGTAGCTCCCCCTTTTTGGGCATGAATTGAAAAATGGGTACAAGCCAAGCCAAAATGAAGAACCGAATAGGCAACAAGATCAGGGACGACGAAGATGATCCAAAATAGAGTCTAATTTGGACTGAATCCCACCGAGTTGGCTACGCACTTAACGGCGAAGTGTTTGAACATCTCCATGAAGAAGCTCAAGATATGCAGCCTGATCACAAAGAGAGTCCTTAAATGCTGATAACCGAGCATGGATAGAGGAAGCATCAGGAATATCCGCCTCAGCAGTAGGAGCAGGAACAGGCCGTGGAGGAGTAGGCTGACAAAGTTGAGATCGAGACTGCGACAGAGTGCTCATTGTGATTGGGTTCGGAAGAGGAACAATAACATCTTGCATGGAGGGCATGACACCTTGGGCGATGAGAAACCTGGAGAGCAGAACGCCATAAGACAACGTAGCGTTCTTAGCAATGGAATGAGTTCTGAACATAGTGTCAAAGATCACCTGTGGAATATCAATAGGAAGACCACTGCCAATGACATACAACAAATAACCTGCCTCACGATAAATCTCTAAATGGTGACCACGAGGTTCAATGTTATTCTTCACAAAAATATTAAGAAGCCTGTAGGAATCGGTTAATTCTCTTTGCTTTAACAAACGATCTTCAGGCCAAGCACGTGGCGCACCACACAAGGCAGAAGCTACCTCATTAAAATTGATGTGGGCAGCATCCTCCTCCATTGTATCAGGATCAGAGTCAGGAATAGGATATTTCACATCCAGAGTTTGATCAATGAGAAGGAACCGACTCAATGACCTAGGAGTGAGTGAAACATGCTTGCCACAAACATAAGACTTGATAATATTTCCAGTCATGTCATACATGTTATTGTAAAATTCCTGAACTATGTCAGGGAAAATCTCCGTCTCAAAAGCATAAAGAGAGTTCCAGCCACGAGACATAAGCCAAGCACCAAATGCCAGTGTTACAAAATGAAGAGGATTGATTGGCCGTTCATAGAGAACCGGGCGTTTGCTAAAGATGGTCTCATATTGTTGCGCTTTTGCTTCGGACAAGAACCGGTCCGTGTCAAAGGTGGGAGTAGAGGAACTACTTGCCACACCTTTTTGCTTCGAAGCAACAGCCTTCTTGGGTGCCATAACTGAAGATAATGGAAATTGTAGAATCACCTAACATCAAAGAAGAGAAAAATATCAGCAAAAACTTCACTAGAGGAGGATGAAGGTTATTGTGGCATTTCAGCAAACATGTGGTGTGCATAAGAAAGAACTATGTGTGATGAAGCTCAAATGAGAGGAAAAATGCCCAAACAGCATACACAAACATCCACAAGCATTAAAACATCAATAGCATTGTGAAAAAGGGAAACCAAAATCAATAAGGAGAAGAAGAACATGCAATCCTTTCCAATGCATTTTATCCAAAGGTAACAAAGATGCCCCAAATTTCTTCAATGATAAAGGATGGAGAATAACAAATATTAAAAAAAATCAAGGAAATGGAAACAACATACCTTGGAAATCAAGGAGAAGACAAGAAGAAGAGGGGAAACGAAGTGAACGAGAAGTGAAGGGAAGAAAGAACAAGGGCGCGAAATATATAAGGAAGTGTTGAGAAGATGAATGGACGCGCTGAAGATTAACGAACCGACACATGTTCGACCGGTTGGATGAAGAAGCTTGACTGGTCGATTTCCAATTCGGGAAACAGGGTAGAAGATACCTGACCGGTCGCAGAAGGAACCGATCGGTCGGGTTGCATTTCTGGAAAAATAATGAAACAAAGACCCGACAGGTCGGCGAACATTCTCGACCGGTCGGAGCACAACACTGTGAGTTTTTTTTTTATTAACTCACAAAGTGTAGCAAATAAGCATGCAAAACATGAAGAGAATAAAATATGTGGAAATGCGACATGCCAATAAAAAGCTATTATTATGAAAATCATCAAAGTAAGTGCCAATGTTCGGCCATTGTTAATAAGCCAAATGATGTCAAGGTAATACACCGGAAACTCACAGCTTATAATGGCATGACTTATTTGTATGAGAACTGGAAAATGTTGTAACTGTCGGATAATCATTGAAACACTCCCCCTGAATATATAACTTCACCTCCTTTTTTTTTAACTACTCACAAGAATGACCACATTCTTTAAATGAAAGCACTTGGAAGAAACTGAATGAATGTGAGAAACACAAGAGCAAGGCATTAAAGAGTCCCTTTGTGCAGTGTACCAAGACATGTGGGCCGAAAAACTAAAGCAAAACAAAGTGCACAACCGATTAGATAATCATAAAAACAGTAAATGAGACAGGCATGTGCATGCAAAGAGTGAAGGAAGGGAGTACTAGGGATGGAGACCATCTCAAAGAGATTTACAAAGAGATTCAAAGCGGGAAGACTCAAGTGGTTTAGTAAACAAATCTGCTAATTGATGCGCAGTTGGAAGATGTTCCAAATGGAGAACTTTGGCTTCAACTAATTCACGAATGAAGTGATGCCTGATGTCTATGTGTTTTGTTCGTGAATGCTGAACGAGATTCTTCGAGATATCAATTGCACTCCTATTGTCGCAATAAATTGTCATGAGATCCTGCTGAATACCATAATCAGACAACATTTGCTTAAGCCAAAGTAGCTGAGTACAACAACTCCCGGCTGCAATATATTCCGCTTCAGCAGTAGAAAGAGAGGTGGAGGTTTGTTTCTTGTATGCCATGCAACAAGATTGTTGCCAATGAAGAAACAACCACCTAAAATGCTCTTCCTGTCATCGACACACCCAGCCCAATCAGCATCTGAATATCCAACAACAGTTGTGTTAGTGTTTCTTGTTAGCCAAATGCCGTAATTGATAGTCCCATGCACATATTTCATGATGCGCTTAACAGCCTTAACATGCGATTCCTTCGGACTTGATTGATAACGAGCATAAACACCCACACTGAATGCAATATCCGGTCTACTGGCAGTCAAATATAGCAGGCTTCCAATCATGCTACGATACATAGTATCATTTACAGCTTTTCATTTTGTATCTAAGCTGAGTTTAATAGAAGAACTCATTGGGATGTGTTCCTGCTTTGACGTAATCATACCGAACTTCTTGAGAAGATTAGTGGCATATTTTGATTGTGAAATAAATATACCGTCTGCACTTTGCTTTATTTGTAATCCCAAGAAGAAAGCCAATTCACCAACCATGCTCATCTCAAATTCACTGGTGATAAGTTCAAAGAACATATTTTCCAAGTACTGTGAGGTGGAACTGAACACAATATCATCAACGTATACTTGTGCAATCAGAATATCAGTTTCCTCATTCTTTATAAACGAGGTTTTATCAGCTCCTCCTCGACAAAAACCATTGTCAAGAAGAAACTTGGTTAATCGCTCATACCATGCGCGAGGGGCTTGCTTCAAACCATACAATGCCTTGTTCAGCTTATATACGTGATCAGGAAACTGCTGATCTTGAAATCCTTTTGGTTGTTCAACATACACTTCCTTATTCAAGAAACCATTTAAAAATGCACTTTTGACATCCATTTGAAAGAATTTAAAGTTTAGTACACAGGCGAGAGCAAGCAGGATTCGTATAGACTCAAGTCTGGCTACAGGGGCAAAGGTTTCATCAAAATCAATACCTTCAACTTGTGTTTAACCTTGTACCACCAGTCTAGCTTTATTCCTCACAACCTGACTCAACTCATCTGTTTTATTTTTAAAAGTCCACTTTGTGCCTATCATATTAGTATGAGTTGGTCGAGGAACAAGCTACCATACATCGTTCCGCTCAAACTGTTCTAATTCATCATGCATGGCATTAATCCAAGAGTCATCTTGAAGTGCTTCGGATACATTATGAGGTTCAAATGCAGAAAGATAACAGATATAACTTACCTCATCACTTACCTGTTGACGAGTGCGCCTAGGCTCATTCACATCTCCAATTATATCGGATAATGAGTGATGTTTCCAAGCTCTGGCCTTTGGATTTATCCTGGATGATGTGTCTTGGCGGGGAATGACTGGATCCATAGAAGGGCTTTGAGCATCAGTGGGTGTCTTTGGTTCTTCCTGATCTTTAGATAAATCTCCTAGTGTAGTCTTAGATGATTTCCCATCTGGTTCATTTGAACTTGGAGTGTTTTTTTGTTTGGCATCAAGATCAGTATCCTGTAAAGAAGAAGAAAGAGGAAAAATTGCCTCATCATTGTTAGAACTGAAATGTGACTCTCCATCATCTACAACCACATTGATTGATTCCATAACAGTAGAAGTGCGCAAGTTAAATACCCGATATGCTTTGCTATCCAATGAATAGCCAAGAAACACACCTTCATCACTTCGGGAGTCAAACTTACCAAGATGTTCTCGGTCTTTAAAGATATAGCACTTACTCCCAAGGGTTCTGAAGTATTTAACTGTTGGTTTTCTACCGGTCCAAATTTCATAAGGAGTTATCTTAGTTCCAGGTCTAAGACACACCCGATTAATCTTATGAACAGAGGTGTTTACTGTCTCAGCCCAAAACTTCTGTGGAATATGTTTGCTATGAATCTTAACACGGGCCATTTCCTGGACAACCCGATTCTTTCTTTCTACAATACCATTTTGCTGAGGAGTAATTGGGGCTGAAAATTCATGTTTAATTCCATTTTCAGCACAAAAGGATTGAAAGTAAGAGTTCTCAAACTCTGTTCCATGATCGGATCTAATTTTGGATACACCACCAAATTTAGCACCTTTGACTGTAATTAATTAAAGCAATAAATAATAAAAAACATCAAAAGTTTCTGATTTCTCTTTTAAAAATCTTACCCAAGTGAAACGTGAGAAATCATCAACAGTGATAAATATATATTTCTTACCTCCAATGCTTTGTATTTGAGTGGGACCCATGAGATCCATATGAAGTAATTCAAGTGGTATCAGAGCTTGCTTTTACCATAGTTTTTTTTTTTTTTTTTTGCTATGGAGATTCCTAGAGATGGCACGTCCACCAATAAACCTCCTTACTTAGATGGAACTAACTATGCAAATTGGAAAGTGAAAATGGTTGCTTTTTTATAGTCGATTGATATTGATGTCTGGCAAGCCATTCACGATGCTTACTCTCCACCGACTGTTACATCTGATGGGAATGTTGAAATCCCTAAACCAATGGCTCAGTGGAGTAAGGAGGAAAAATCAGGTTTTCTTGCTAATAGTAAAGCTATGAATGCTATCTTTAACGGTGTTTCACCCACTGAATTTAGGAGAATTTCTAAGTGTAACATCGCTAAAGACGCATGGTGTATCTTGGAAACAGTTCATGAAAGAACTGGTGGGTTAAAAGGTCGAAACTTCAGAAATTGACCACTATGTTTGAAACTCTGATTATGGAAAGGAATGAAACATTTGATGAGTTTTATGCCAAATTAAGTGATGTGGTGAATTCAACTTTTAATCTAGGAACTTAAAACCTTGACACAGGTTAAGGTCCCAGTTGATGTATGCTATGCAGATATAAACAATGAGTAATCACAAACAATCAAACAATCATCAAGATAGATGGACACAGGATTTTTTATGTGGAAAACCCAACCGGGAAAAAACCACGGGACCTACCACCGATCCATCAAGAACAATTACTATCAAGAAGAAGTTACAAGACTACTTACTACCCTTTAACCCAGTTGAACACAACCTAAGGGACTGAAGCTCTTTTTGTCGATGCACACGTTGTTCACTCTTTTCTAGATTGATCTTCACGCCTTGAAGCCACTCAAGACGAACATGCACAGCGGAGAAGTGAACTAAAAACTCAGAAGGAGGTGTTGCAGAACTTCAATAGCAAAATACCTTCTGGGAAGATGAAATCTCTCTAAGTATATTAGGGTTTTGATCTAGAGAGCCCCTTCTCTTCATGGAGAGGTGTTCCTTAAATAAGGAGGAACCCTAGAGTCCTTTCCGTCGATGATTCAACGAAGGATAAGGACATGCACAAAGCAATCCCGAAAAGATAGAGTGTTTGAATCGTGTGACTGCTGACCCAGCCGATCGATCGGGTACCCAAGCCGACCGGTCGGGTATGGAGTCCGACCGGTAGAGTACTCATCCGATCGGTCGGTCTTCAGTTCTATCTTCAAATGACAGTATGCAGGAAATTCGACCGATCTGTTGTGCTGCCCGACCGGTCTGAAGATCAAACACTTGGATGCTCATGTCTGAGTAGTAGATCATCATCTGTGACGACAATAGAGTGTTCAATCCATCTAAAACATAAAATTACAACTCTGGAAACCCAAGTTTTGGCTATCCCATGACATTGCCAATATTACATGCCTTTCAACAACTCTCTTAGTCCCTAGTTATCATCCACTCTCACAACCGCACCTCCTTATGTTACTCCCACAACCCAACCCTCAACCTTTAGCACCTCCTCCACCTCCACGAGCACCCTTTTCGACCCCACCCCTTGGCCCCCTCCTCCTTTGGCACACCTCCCTCCACCCCTTCCTCCTCTGCAACCCCTTCACTAAACAACTCAGACACCTTCAAGTGACCAAAATCCCAGGAACAATCTGGGTTCTGGAACCAAGAGCCTTTGCTCCTCTTCATTTTGGGCCTCTGCTTTAGATCAATCATGGCCCACTTTGAGATCTATGGTCCACAACAAATCCAGATGGAATTCCCTTCCTAAATCTGAGTTGTATTATGGCAAAAAAAAAAAAAAAGAAAAAAAAAGAAAAAAAAGGAAAGTTTAGATCCTCTGTATTCTGTTCTCAAAACCACCGTGCGTCGCACTAGATGAATGATCAGACCTACTCATCAAACCTACAAACACCTTGCAGTTTTAGGTTGTCACTTTTGTGGTTTGTCAAAGAGATGTAGGGCCCATGTGAGCCATCTCATTGATGATTTGATCTATAGATCAATTAGTTGATCCCTACGTGACTCTAGTGGTCTTGGTCCCATGAGGTATGGATTAGTGAGGCCCACCCATCTGCTGACTCAAAAATCCGCTCATGTGATGATAGTTGCTGTGTTAGGTCTTTGGATCAGTGTAACACCAACCAGAGCCCTTTTCTCCGATTCCGGCCTTGTGCAACCAGGAGGTGGTGTCCGATTTCGGCCCTCTGCCCTTACATTGACTTAGGTTTTGAATGGGTTGGACAGGACCTAATGGTGATAATGATAATGGAAAGTGGGGAGAGGGATGATGATGATAAATGGCGATGATGATGGATGATGAATGATGAGGGTGATGGATTTTGTGGAAGAAGAGAAAGAAAATGGGGTCCACTTTGACTTAATTATGGTAAACTCAATATTAAAAATAAATAATTTAATTATAAAATGATTTTTTGTTAGTGTTAAAAGGGAAAAAAAGCTTTTTCTATTGCTGACAATGTCTGACAAAGAGTGTCAGTGTGAATTTAGAAAACTGAGGGGGTGTACTCGTATTTTCACAACTACAGGGGGGTGTCGATCATCTTCTTTCGTCCTCTTCTCTTTGACATCATCTTTCACTGCAGACCTTTCTCTCCTCTGTCCTTCAATTTTTTTACCTAAGAACATTGGTTTATTTTAAGATAAGAGTTTTGCCACATTGCATACTGAATTTCTTGAAGACTTCTTCTTCTTCTTTTTATAGAACATGAAAACTTGCATCATAGTTCAAATTAGACGAGATAGGGGTTTACCACAAATGTAAGACTTCATGTATCAGGAGGACGCATTTGAACCCTTGATAACTGAAATTACATCAACTGCTAAATGTTGTGTTAGGTACTTTGATGGATTGGCCTATAGTTGTTCTCAGTTTTCAACCCTCTCCAATGCCTCCCACAGGATCCAGGATCCAGATTCACCACATACAACTACCTTCGGTTGTCCTGTTCGTGATCCATTGTCATACCCATTTTATAGTAAATATTGTTGAGAGCTTATGTGAGCTGAAGCATCTTCTGAGTGGCGTCCCCTGTGACGTCGATGTGCTCTTTTGTGACTACAGCTGCGGGAGAGGAGAGAGAGGAGAGAGGCATGTAGGTGAAAGAGGCGATCATATCAAAGAGATGAGGAAGGAAAAAGATGAAAAAGGAGGGTTTAATCGCCTTTTTTTTTTGTTGTTGTTGTTGTTGTTGTTTTTTTTCTTTTTTTAATAGAGGAGGCTCGGATCTGATGCTCTCCTGTGGCGTTAAAAAAAAAAAAACACTTAAACTGGTCACATGCAACAATTGCTATTATGATTTTTTTTTTTTTGTTGAGGGTGACCAAAGATGATTTTTTTAATTTAATCCGCATATATATACTATTTAAAGAAAACCCTTTGCCCAAACCTTTTTGGTTTTTTTTCCTTTTCATTCTTTATTTATTTTTCTTTTTGGGTAAAACTTCTGTTTCCCAAGTAGTTTTTAAGAGATCAAAAGATAACAAGTAAACCCTAGCCTGATTTCTTCCATTGTAGCAACGCAATGACCCTTGTTTGAAAGAATTTCAGTTTCAAGCGTGTCTTATGAATGAGGTCATGACTCATGATATGGAAAAAAGAACAAACTTGAATAGATTTCAATTATTTGGGTTAATAAATGGCATTTGAAGGAAACACTGTTTATCTCAAATTATTTGGAGCCGAAGAAGTATTTTATAAAAAAAATTAAAAAATCCGTCAAAAGGATTTTCTAGAAATAGTACAATAATAGGATTTTCGGAAATGATGCCAACGTCCAAGTGGTTTTTAGAAGATCCTAATATTATTATAATGTTGATCATGAGCGCTAGGCCTGCTCCCTTTCAATTTTCCCAGTCCCTTGGCCGTGTAACCCCACTCCATAGATTTTCCATTTTTTTTTTTTGAAGTTTTTATGCAAAAGCAGGCATGGGTGGGTGGGGACAATTTTGATATAGAAAAGGAAGATGGAACATGTCTTGTGGCGCCCATTAATTGATAAATGTTAGCCGAATTTAGATTGTAGAATGATTTTCATTTCTCACTAGAACTGATGGTAATTAATGATGATCCTAGACAGAGAACTGATGTGCTCTAATGGAGCCCATTTGTTGGAAAATAGATGGTTGCATTGGTGCCAAAAACTCATATAGAAATAGGGATGGGTCATTTATACAATTTTAACATCACTGGTTGACATCAATGACTTGTTCGATAATAGAAGCTAAAAATTTGAAGATGAAATCGAGGATGGGTCATATTGACAGGTGAAATATGAGTGAGAGAGATCATTAAAATTAAGCTAGTGGTGGGTGTGTGATAAAAAAAAAATTCCTTGAAAAGGGAAAGATAAGTTATGGATGGGGATAGATGGAAGAAGCTGGACGGTTCACAGCACCGCAAACATGTCAACCTGAGTCTGGTTCCTCTCTCACCAGCGTTATACGTTCAGTGTCAGTGGGCGAATGGCAGGACGACACGTGTGCAATGAAGCCACTACGTCTGCGCCCAGTCATACCATTGCAGCAGCTCATCCGATCTGGAGTAAACAAGTTCCATACGGCTTGTCCCACCAGGCTACCACGTCACTTACCCCACCGAACCCGCATGTCGCTGAATTTACGGAAGTATTACTAACGGCCGGTACCTATAGGTATATACCCCTTGGTGGGATCTGCGATGAACTATACATAAATCAACATAATCACAATAATAATTTTATGTGATTTGACAATTTTACCTTCTTCTACAGAGAAAAGTCACTCTATTCCTTTCTTTTCTTGGTGTATACAACACAACTCCATCCATGCTATTTAAGGTTACACGTTACATTAATATATGAATCTCGTTTTCTTGGCCATAAAAAAATTCTATACATAATGACTAAAATACATTTAATCATGAACCTCGGTTTTCGCTAATTTAAATGACGATCCGACTAAACCGAAATATAAGACAAAACCCAACACGTCCCTCGCCCGACAAAATTTGTCTCCAGACTCTAATTGCACAATGCTCACGAAACTTAAGCGCCAAGTGAAGATCTTGCTCACCCTGGCCAAGAAGAAGAAGAAGAAGAAGAAGACGAGCTTCCATAAAGGTCAGGAACTGCAAGACTAAGAAGCCAAAACCTATTTTGCGCAATTTAAAGCTATTGGCAATGCTGGCGCAGACGAGGAAGGTGGTGGACCAGGAGAAAGGGGCGCTGGGAGAGGAAGATTTTTAATGGAGAAGAGGTGGCCCTTACAATATTAAGAATATTAAGAAATTATGCATAAATAAATATTTTGGCCTTAAAATAATTCTAACATCTCCCTTACCATCTATTTTTATTTTTTTATTTTTTATTTATGATGAGGGTTTTTCCATGGCATATAACCCAACATGACTATTCAGTCTGAGGCACGCACAGACCACTAAATACGTGCACCGGGTAAATCTGAGACAATATTCGACCACATAACGTGAAGAGTTATGCCAATCATTGACTGTTAAGTGGGGCTGTCAACCCGGCCCTTTAGAGAGGGGGCCCGGCCCGGCCAGCAAAAGCCTTCAAAACGAGGGCTTATTTTTTTATTTAAAGCCCGATGGTAAGGTAGGGCTCTATTTTTAAAAGCCCGCATCTAGAGGGCTGAGCTTAGGCTTGACTAATCAGGCCCGAGGGGGCCGGCCCGGCCCGCTGTTTATTAAATTTTAATATAAAATATATAATATATACAATGAGTTTGAAGATGATTTTGTATATGATGCACCTACCAAAAAATTGTCAAATGTGGATAAAGTTGATTTGATAAAGAAATCTAATGAGTTTAAAGATGATTTTTTAGCTTTTGAGGAACAAATGACTCAGACAGTTGTAGAGGAAAAATCGGAATTAGATTGTTATTTGGAGGAGCCAAGGAATAAATCTGAAAATTTCAATATATTGGATTGGTGGAAAGTTAATTCAACAAAATATCTAGTTATCTCCAAAATGACTTATGACATTTTAGCAATTCCTGTTTCTACAATTGCTTCTGAATCAGCATTTAGTGCGGGAGGAAGAGTACTTGATCAGTATAGGTGTTATTTAAAATCTGAGACTGTAAAAGTCTTAATTTGCACACAAGATTGGATACTTACGCAGCAACACAATGATAGTAATACATTCGATGATCTTTTAGATATTCTAAAAGTAATTAAATAATTAAATAAAGAATTATTGTTATTTGTTATATATTTATTATCATTTATAGAATTATTATTATCCACCTTATGTTTTATATTGTAAACATGAATTTATCCCACCACCAATGCCTTAAAAAAAAGTTTTTAACTTCGTCATGCTGCCTTTTCCATTGCATTGCCGGTCCCCAGCCCATGCAAAGGAGGAGGGTTTGTATAACGTTGGTTAGTGGTGGTGGCATAGGTTGTTGCATATAAAAGATTTATTTTCATTAAAGAAAAAAAATTTTTCCTTTCTTTTGGCCCTGGCCCGGCCCTAGCCCTTGAGGGTTGGGTAAGAGCCTAAAAATTATAGGCCCGCCGTAAAAGTCGAGGGCCTTTGCTAGATTAGGCCCGGCCCGCACATGTGAGGGTAGGATAAGGGCTTACTTTAGCCCGGCCCGGGCCCGGCCCTTTGACAGCCCTACTGTCAGGTGAGTGCTTACCAGATAAAATCCATGAATTGGCCTGAGAAAATAGAAATCCAGAGACAATAAACTTCTCAACTCATTGACGTCCTTAAGTCAGAATTCATAATCCAATATAAAACTTCAAAAAGAAAAAGAAAAGAAGCTAACTCAGAAGAACTGTGGTGCTCTAATGGAGCCCATTTGTTGGAGAATAGATGGCTGCGTTGGATGCCAAAAACTCTCTTAACAATTTGTGACTCAACGTTTAAAAATTCATAAAGAAGAAGGGATGGGTCATTTATGCAATTTTAACATCATTTGTAAAAGAAAATGGTTGGTTCACATCAATGACTTGTTCGATAATAGAGGCTAAAAGTTTAATTATTCTTTTTAAATATTAGTAATTCCCTGATTCCTTTTCTCATGATAAATCATAATTTAAGAGCTATTTTCAAAATCCTCTTTTAATCTGATGAAAATCATCTTCATAATAGTAGGTCATGAAGAGTCAAAGGAGTCACAGTAGAATGTTTATATAGGATCTTATATGACTTGCACCTCTCAAAATATGACCACTCGCCTTTTAAGTTGTTATAATTAATTGGCTCTTTTAGACTAAAAAAATCTGGGCCAGCCACCAAACTGTAAATTAGAAACCAATTTGGTGGGGCATAATTTTTTCATAAAAGATTAAAAGTAACATTAGATAATCAAATCTGACTTGGATTTGAATTAAAAAACAATATTTAATGCGTATAAGCTATTAAATCCAAGTCCATTCAAGTAAAGTTACCACCTAAGTTTAAACTGAACTGACTTCTAAAGGATTTTCATCCTTTTATGACAAAAAGAAACCGAATTTTATCAATGGCTTGAAAGCGTGCTTGTATATAATGTCAAAGTAGTCAAAAGAGGTTACTAGGTTACTAGTGAAGGTCATAAAAGAAAAAAAAAGGCTGAAGCTCCTTATCACTGGCTTAAAGATGATGGTGATGGTAATGATGCAATCCAGCGCAATTCCAAACAAGAGAAATAAAAGAGATGGATGTATTAATATGTTTTGAAAGTTTGGAATATATAAAGTGAAATGATGGGGACGTAAAAAAACAGTGAACGAAAGGAAGGAAAAGGTTACTCAAATGTTTATATCAACCAAAAAGCCCTGAACAGGGGTATCTCCTTTTTCTAATCATTATTCTTTTCGTTTTTTTATTCTTGTTTTGTTGAATGGTAATACCGCAGCTCACCTCTATGAGCGAGCAGATCACCTATATAAGCGAAGAGATCATTGCTCATTTTTTCTACTTGCCCACTGTTGTTTTGTCGAGCGGTAATCACAACTCATTTGAATGAGTGGAGATATCATGCTCATTTTTTCTATTTCAATAATTGTTGTTTTTCTAAATGGAAACACAACTCACTTGTATAAGTAGGGATATCACTACTTATTTCTTCTATTTCACCTCTATACACAAGTGGAGGTAGAGCTTTTTTTTTTTAATTGATATTAAAGTTTGAAATTGGTCTTCACAAAATCTAAGGAGGTTTTTCTGTAAAATCCTCAAAAGAGAAAGAAAGAAACGAGGCAAAACAGATGCAGTCAGCTGTATGCTGACTACTTCATATGTGAATCTACAAAATTAGCACCCCTGTGTTTTTCACAATAACAAAGATACTCTTCCCTATAAAAATTATTAACTATCGTTATATTCTCGATCCTTTATCTAATAAAAAAACTTAATATCCAATAATCTTTAATGTCCTCATTTTGTGGCTTTATATTAGACACCTATTGATGGAACTTTGATATCATCATTTTGTAGCTTTAAACTAGTTATCGGAGGCCAAACGTTGAAAGGCTGGACTGGCAAGAGATACTTGGATCATAAAAAATAAAAAAAATACCTATGACATCTGATGGACATATTCTTTTTATTTTATTTTTAGATGATTATTCTTAGGCATTTGACAGATTTAATGGGCCTAGAAACCCCATCAATGTCCTTGTATGTAAAAAGCAGTTAGAAGCTCCAGTAAAGAAGTGTAGCGAATCTATCCCCTTGAGATGGTAAGAGAAAGCAGTAGTGTGGGAAACGGAGCATTTAACTTCAAGAGAGTTAATTTGGTTTTTATGAATTAAAAAAAGAGCTAAACTTACTTTGATAATTAGAAATCCTAAATAGATAAGTAGAAAATGGACAATTTCCTCCCATGCACGGTGTATTGGTATTGTTTGTCACACCGGACCTAATGAAATCCAACTATGTTCAGGGCGGAACCAGAAAAATTTTCTTAGGAAGACACCAAGTAAAAAAAGGAAAATTTGGAGAGGCCATAAATCGACAATCTATAGTGGGGCTGCCAATGCCTAGTTCCGCCCATGAGTATGGTCCGGATGCGCACTCCAGCTTAAGCGCATTCACTAAGCTGATTGGGAGGTTGGTGATTGGAAGGGCGAGAGAGATGATTTGCGTGGCACAAGTTTCCGTGACAAACACTAGAACGGGACAGACGCAGTCCCTCCCACCCCTAGGATGTGGTCATGTCTCTGATGCTGGAGAGAGAGAGAGAGAGAAACGTCGTCAATACTCATTTCTCTTCCGCCCACGGTACGTACCTCCATTTCCCTATAAAACCCAACCAAAATGCCTCCTGATCTTTGAGCAAGAAGCACTCTCAATTCATTGCAGAACAAGAATTAGAAACTCTTCTGCTCAGTCCCATGGCATGACAGAAACATTCTTCTTCTTTTTCTGCTTTGTGTATTTCTTCTTCTATATATGCATGGCTCTCTGCTGCTTTCGATCGTTGGAGAAGGGTTCTCCAACGTCACCTATGATCACAGGGCGGGCATTGATGATCAATGGGAAGCACAGGCAGGATCTTCATCTCGGGCTCCATACATAAGCCTAGAAGGTGATGTCTTTTTCTTTTGCTTTCTATATATGTTGTTTGTTTCATGCACATGTCGTGCAATGCAATGCGACGAGTTGCTTCTCTCGTTTTAGTTTTAATAACACGATACGAAAGAGGAGGAAAGACAGTAGTGGAAGCAGATAATTTTGACTACTGTACGTGGTGATATTCATATTGCAGATACATAATTTAGACAAGTCTACTGTGGTAGCTAGAAATGATTTGGTGAAGTTCGTGAAGATGGTTGGAGATGCCGGTCTCTAAGTTATGTCCATTTACGAATTGGACCCTATGTCTGTGCATAATGGAATTATGGGTGCGGTGAGGTGAAATTTTGGATTTCTTCTATTACTTTTCCGTAATGATGATGATTACGACGAGCATCTTAATTTATCTTCTTAAGACTAAATATCTTCTCTTTAATTGTACAGAGGCTTTGCTTTCCTGTTTGGCTGCATTAATTTCATTCCTGTTTGTCCTTCAGGGTTTGTACACGCACTGATTTCTTGATGAATAGTTAAATTTTCTTTTTGTTAATCTAACTGCTAGTTTATTTAGTGGGGGAATGTTACAAAAAAACTCATGGCAAATGGAATTCCCATTTACCGCCAGGTGAATTTTACTTATTTTTCTCCAGGTGAACTTAACTTACGAACTAGTCTCCTTTTCTTTTCTATGTAGAAAATTGAGGAAAAACTTAGGAGCCCGTGATTTGGTGGTATGAAAAATCATCACATTTCTCTGGTAGTGATTGTCTATTGTGAGTTTTTGGGTGTGAATGGAGAAAACTTATGCAGAGTAAACCTATTTTTAATAATACTTTATGAATGAAACCTATGAAAAGAATTTAAAAAACGTAAAACGCCCTGAGGATGTTTTCAAATCGTCCATTTTTTAATTTTAAAAAAAATATTTTTAAAATAAATAAAGAAGATGAGATGGACCTGTAAGGTAATGGGTTCAACTTTGGCTGTTATGAGGCCCAGAATCCCCATTTTCAAACCTTAGCCCTCCTTCCATGCAGTTCACTGAGATCTAGTTTATGAAGGAGCCGTGCTTCACTACAGAAGTTCCTTGTGAATTATAATTAAACTTCATCAATCCACAGAACATCCAAAACTCAAAGCTTGTGGATGATGAAAATCAGAACATCAGAAGGAACAAATAGTGGGCTAAAAGAAAGTACTGAGGCAGGTTTGCTTGGTACGGAAAATTGTGCCTTTCACTTGATTAAATATCAGACTGGACAATTTGATCCAGTCAGATTCACTAGGAATTAGCAGATTACAAGATGAACAATCCTAAACGTAATCAACTGCAAAGTTGGGACCTTAGGTAGGCCTCCCAGTACTCATTAAAGATCGCTTCCCGGTCCTTGCATTGAAATATCTCTCCTTGTACCACTACACCCAGAAGAACAAGAACAGGAAAAAAAAAAAAAATCACCATAGACAATTCATTTTTTGCCTGTTCATCTCATATGATTGCACTGTTTCAGATAGCAAGGCAACGGTCTATAGTAAAAATCGTAGATATGAAGAAGCAGGAGAAGCTTTTTGCATTCCAAGGTGGACCTATCATCTTAGCCCAGGTCCGTATTTCTTCTTTTGTATGTGTACGTTTATTTTTTTGGCGGGGGAGTAGGTTGTTGTAATATGCCTTTCAAAAATCCACGTCGTGCTCTGTTTACTGCCAAGTGGAGTATTCGTATTTCAGCCTTCCTATCATATTAAATGCACCTGAATTTTCAAAAATCAACATTAAATAGCATTGCCTTTTGATTCTATTTTTTTTTTATAAAATAAGCCAAAATCGGCTATAAAAATATGTACTCCGAAAATAGCGTTCCATGGGACTGAACCTGTTCGAGTCAAATGGACTAGTCGGTTGACTCGGTTGAGTTGTCAAGGCTCGTTCTATCAATGGAGGAAAGTGAGTTAATTTCTTTTTATTATGGTGTATTTTCATATTTCTCTTCACTTATTGCCAGAGCTCTTCTTTACTTTTGTGCATAAAGACACTGTAGTGATTTTTTTTTTCCAGCTAAGTGGCTGGGGTCCCAAGAGACTTGTCCATGTGATGTAATCAAATTCGCAAACCAATGGGCAAACAACTCGCACATCTAAGATAATAGAAACTTACATATATGAGGTAAAACCGACTTGCAGATTCAAGAGAGAGGGAGTGGTCAGGTTCGAAACCGACACTCCAATGAGAACTGTTGTGTCTTACTAGCAGAGTAAGATGTCGTTGGCGACTAATGAGTAATTAGTTGAAAGGTATGATATGCTCCTGCCGGTCGGGTCAAATTTTAGCTGGTAGAGTCGTATTCTGCTAATCTCTGTCCCCTTTTTGTCCCTCAGATGACTATACTGTGGCCAAACTAGATATCTCAAACCTTGGCCTAACTATAAAACCCTACATATAAAAAAACTGATAATAATAAAAAAATAAGAAATAGAGGCCCATAACTTTTTGGACCTGATGGCCAGATTTGACTCAAACAGACCTGGCCCACATCGATTCAGAGAGAGGGCATTTTCAAGTCTAGACTGAACACTTTTTGGGGCCTGAACGAGCCAGCATATGGCATAAAAATATAGGGCCATTTTCCTCCTAATTTAAACCAAGTTTTCAGCCTTTTTTTAAGTCAAATCGAAGGCCTATTTAGACCAATTTTCTGGGCCTATATTAGGTCAGATTTAAGACCTAGTTTGATTTAAATTTGAGGCATGATTTAAGAATAGATCCTATTTAAGGCTTTTTGGACTAGGTTTGTAACGCCCCAAAATTCGAGGTCCTTGAGACCCTCAAATTACTAAGCACAACGGGTCTACAACAAATAAAAATAATAACAATAAATTCTCTTTGAAATAAATCTTCATTTGAAATGCAAAACCTGAAATAAAACTCTAACTAGTCCATGATATACATGAGGGTGAAAATAAACTGCTAAATCAATTCACTAGTTTCTAACATTAAATTTTCACAACTTATTGCAATCCTGGCCTCGCAAACAAGCTAATCTCCTCAACGTCCAACTCAACAATGAAATTTAGGGAAAAACAAAGGGGGTGAGTAAACTCTACAAGTAGATCCACTATAAAACCATAGCAAATGAGTAACAGTCAAGATATCAAATTTAAGAGCTACAGTTTTTAACAAATTGTCAAGGAAGGAAAAGCCACAATCTCGGAGGCGAAAAGTTCGAATAATAAGATCATATCAAATACAGTTTAGCAATTTCAAATTTTAAAGACATTTCAAGGTGTAATTTAAAAAGACTATTTTCATATAATTACTATTTACATAGTTTTGCTAATTTAAGTATTAGCTTAAAGCCGATCAAAACTTGAATACTTCCGATGTGAGACTTGAACAAAGTCTCACGATGTTAACTGAAGCATTACACCCTTACCCTTGTGGAGTTTCCTATTTTGGCTTACAGGAGCACTCGACTTGGTCTTGCCTTAAAGGATTACCTAGGCAGAGTTGGGTCTCACACTTTTCCCCACTGAAAATAAAGCCATGAGTCTAAGAAAGGCATATCCTCAACATAATCAAAACACAAATTTAATGTTATTAAGCTTTTTCAAAGTACCATCCTTCTCAAATCAAATGGCAAATCTCAAACAAAATACACAAAGAATTTATTTATAGCATGGGATATCAAAAGGGAAAATATCAAGTACAATGATCATCACATCAAAGGTATCAATATCACGAGGAAATTTATGTTTCTTTAAATGAAATAACAAACTTTAAAATTTAAGGCAACTTTCAAATTGAATGACAAATAATCTCAAAACAATTAATTTTATAGCAAGATGGTGTCAATGGAACAGTATCATGGCTAGCAAATTATCATAAATCAAAACAAATCAATGGTAGCAATAATCCTTGAGATTCTAAGATTATTTCAATAAAATCACAAATTTTACAATTTAAATTATGATTGAGATAAGGAATAGGAAAACTCAAGTTCTACAGTAACATAGTAAGATTACTCGCTTAAATCAATGGTGAATGATGGGCTTGACCAGCCTTGACCTAATTGTCTTGGTGACTTGTGTGATGCCTGTTAATGATTGATGAGCAACAATTAAGATTCGAGGTCATATATGAATTAATGGGTCAAGTTGGGGTACGGATCTTAATGCGATGGGTTGGAACATCTTGGTTTGGGCTCTATAGAGGTAATGCAAGTGGGCCATGAGTAGTATGGGTCATATATGTTCACAAGCTAAATGGGTTAGACTTGGATCGAGCTGTTGGCAACTAATGCGTGGCTTGATTAATATGGCCCAAAATGCTTAAGTCCAATTACTAGTAGTAACCGACATGGTTCATTATAAACCATATTTATATTTCATTCCTAAACAATGTAGGATGGGTGTTACAATCTACCCCCCTAAAGGCACACAGGGACGTGTCTAGTGTGGATCCATCTAACATCACAACGCGATGTGACACCGAAACATTCTACGCACGTGTCCTCTGCGGATGTCCCTATCTTGACTTATAAGCTCGTGCACTCTGGCTTTGACCTGAATCTTGCCTTAAGGGATTACCTAGCAGGATTTGGGGGTGCCACAACCTGAGTTCAAGAAATCGGGGATTAGGAGAAAACCTAATCAGTGACACACGTACTTCTGTATATGTACCCCTAAACCTGGTCTAAGTACACATATACAAGGGAACTATCACACGTGCAATCATTGTACGTGGAAACTGTAGATAATATTAGTACACAAAAGAGCATAAAAAGATACAAAAAATAAAATCACTAGGGAAAATAGACGTCACAAGAAAAACATGAGAGAATATTCAATGAATATATATAAAATAGGTGAAACACTAACATGCAGCAAATGGGAATGTAAGGAATGCAAGGCGCTCTCTAGAGCGGATCAATCACACCCACTCCCCGTCCCACTGAGGTCTTTATAATCTCCTCCGAAGTTAGGTTGATCTTCGAGGGATCAGAAACTGACTCTAATCCTGGAACACTAAGAACAATGAGCGAGTACGACTCAGCAAAGTATAAACAATATAAAGGTAACACGTGTTGTGTCTAACAGAATTAGTAACAGGTAATTATATAAGATGTCAATTTCGTATACTAGGCAAATTGTGCAATGAGTAGAGCATGTCATACGAGTCAATAACAGAAATACTGTACTAGGTGGCTACTACATTTTCCAAATGCTCGCAAGAAGGAATCTTACATACATACTGAGAACACCATCGACCAGGCCTGGGTACGAATGGGTCTTGGGTTCCTGGGGTTCGGAAGCCCCAAGACATAAACTCACTGCAGTGGTGCCATACACACTACGCCAAATTCAACTCCGTCGGGTATCCTAAGGCTGAGGCTGAGTGGTGCCTGACTATATGGAGTCAATCATATATAAGAACTTGAGTAAACCATGCATATCATATTGAGCACATACCATACGTTCAGGTCATACATAAAATTCATACATACAATACTCAAGTTAAGGGAAACATGTCGAATAGATCAAACAAATCAAACTTACCAGATCAAAAGGTATAGCGAGGACCAGACAAATCATATAGAAAAGTAGAGGTCAATAATCGTCCATACATATATAGGTAACGTTCAACATCTATGCAATTCAACGGGTCGACAGATAATCATTGTCTGTGTCAAGTTTATGTCAAGATTAAGATATCTGAAGTACTATAAAACTTGTCAAGACTTATTAACTCACATTAATCAAACGGGTAGCATCGAACATAGAAGTCAGCTATTTCCGCTTGGGATTAACTATGGACAGAGCCCTCAGAGAAAATCCAATTGTTGCCCCAGCGTAGAACGCGTACCATGTGAATAAGAGGGCAAAACTGAAGTTAATATGCAATGCAAATCGGATTATTTTGTAAGAATCATGATCTTTTACTAGCCAACCTTAACTTAGTTATCCATTGTTACTAACCGTGTATGATGATATAATTTTAAATTATCCAATACTTGGTTGCTCTTCCTTTCGTGTCTCATTGTAAAAGTAAGAGTATCGGAATCTCTTAAATCAATACCCAAGGGGAGGTGCTTAACAAATGGATAACATTCATGAATGTATCTCAGCCCTCAAGATCATTCATGATATTCATATGTTCGATCATTAGTGTAGTTCATCTATAGGTCTCCAAGTAGTATAGAACGGATCAAGAAGTTATGTACATTTCATTTCCTACAAGTCCACAGGTGACTTACCCGACCAATCGGGTAAGTGTCCGACTGGTCGGACCCCATTTAAAACCAAAATCCGATCGATCGGGGTTCAGGACCGACCGGTCAGCCCTGAAACTCCCTGATATGCACAGAGTCGGTTCATAACTGACTCAAGGCTAGGATAAAGGTGAGAAATCTAAGTCTTAAAGGCCTGCTAAGTCTGATATGGTCTTTAACACACCCATGTGAGGTCTTTACCCGATCTTCAGGCTTTGCCGTATCAAATCCTAAGGTGTAACTATATAAGGTCTAAGAGGAAGTCACGGTTCTCCTATAACAGGACCATAAGGGATTCTTTAGTTCATTATGTAGCCTAATAATTAGGCCACTAGGAGGTTTATGAAAGGCCTCTGGTTAGACTTGAAACCATTTATGAAGAACCTATATTACTGAGAGGTGCACGACTTGACCAATCAGGTATAAGTCTGACTGATTGGACCTACTCCCAGAACCTTAATTCGACCAGCCGGACTATTAGGACCGATCGGTCGACCTTGATACTCCTGATCACCGTTACAACAAAATTCACTTTTGCCAACACACAACAAAACGTTGAAAAAAATCAATAAATGTTGGCAACATACTTTACCAACCTAAAAAAATGCATTGAAAAGGTGTTGGTAAAAGTATGTGGGGAGTGCCTTTGCCAACACAAACCAAAAATGTTGGCAAACTTTGATCTTTACTAACGTAAAATGGTGTTGGCAAAATTAAAGATAACATGTTGGCAAAGCAACTTTTGCGGATACAAATTAAAAACGTTGGCAAAAGTTGATCTCTACCAACATAAACGGGTGTTGAGAAAAGTAAGAAAATAGGTTGGTAAATAAACTTTTGCCAACACAAACAAAAAATGTTGGCAAATTTTGATATTTACCAATGCAAAATGGTGTTGGCAAAATTAGAGATAACAAGTTGGTAAAGCAACTTTTGCCAACACAAATTAAAAACGTTGGCAAAAGTTGATCTCAACCAATACAAACGGGTGTTGAGAAAAGTAGGAAAACAGGTTGGCAAATAAACTTTTGCCAACGCAAAATAAAAAGCTGTCAAAAGTTAAACTTTACCAACACACTATGGTGTTAGCAAAAGTAAGAAAAGAAATTGGCAAAACAACTTTTGCCAACACAAAAATGCATTGGCACATAAAAATGCGTTGGCACACATAATTTGTGTTTGCAAAAGTAATTTCAATTTTTTTTAATTTTGGAAAAAATATTTTTGCAACCTGTTTATACCTGTTTATATCCCATTCAAACACATTAGCAATACAGTAAATACAAATCCAAAGTATGAGCACATAAATAAAACATTTATATTCAAAAAGTTAACATACACTTCAAAACATATATATATCCCATCAAATAAACATCAAATGTTTGCAAATATCCTAAAAGAAAGATTGAAAAATATCAAAGCACATATATCAAAATAGAAGTCTGTCTATTGCAAAACAGATGCTAACCAAGAGAAGCCTCATCGTTACCTTCAGCCAATGTGGCATCACCACTACCACTCCCTGGACTAAATATAGGCACACTAGCTGAATCTATCCCTATTTTTTCAGCCACCATTAGCAAAAAGTTTTGAACTCTTGACATTTGACTCTGATATTTAGCAACCTGCTGGCGTAGAGCGATCAACTCAGTAATAGATGCTTGAGACTGTGTAAAAGATGAACAGGTGTTGCGAATCCCGTATCCCAATGTGTAGACCGACCTCTTTCCAAGCACTTCTTGAGAAACTTGCATCTCAATCTATGGATCTGGGACATCTGACTGCGACTGTAAGGTAATCTTTTCCACCATCGTAGCTTGTCAATTCTGAATACATTAACTTCCAACAAAGATATAACAATGTAGTTTTGGGTGTTTATTACAAATGAGTTAGGTATACATACATGACATTGCTCAGCAATGTTGTTTATCCACACAGCACCCCTTTTTATGACGTTTGTGGGTGTCTATGAATCTATCAGGCATAAACTGTTGTACACCACTCTCTTTTGTCTATTGTTTCATTTGATAAACCAATTATACTAATTAAACACTGAATTTTATAATAATACTGTAAGAATTTCTAAACATGCACTCACAGCAATATCGACTTGGGATGCAAATGATCTAGAGCTACTTGTATGATTGTATTTCAAGGTAGCTCGAGCAGTCTTCCCATTCTCTGACTTTTTCTGTAAGGAAAATATAATCAATTAACAGGATGTGTATATAAAATAAGAGTTGGAAGTAAAAGATTGACAATTTGTGTATATTTATATAAATTACGAAGAGTAGTTGTAGGCTATATACCTTCCACTTGTCATTATTCTCCCACACATTTTCGATCATCCACACCCGGTCATCTCATTTACAAGGAGCATCTTTAACGCTCTTGAGGTCAACCACTCCCTCCTCCTTAAGCGCATGGTACTGCTTGTGCAAGATGCTTTTCCAATACTTCAATAATCTTTTGCACTTTTTGTCAATGATACTTCTAACCAACTCATTATTTGTGTAGTCCTTACAGTCAAAAGTTTGCTGCGATTGGAAACAACAAAATTACCCCAGTTGAAATCATAAATAACATGTTTGAAATATATACATTATAAAAATTACCGAAACTCTTTGAATAATTGACTCCCTTAATCCACTATCAAGTTTTGCAAACTTGATATCTCGAAGTGGTACAAAAGATCGAATTTGTTCCCCAAGAGCACTCGCCAAGGAAGGGGCCCAATAACCCACTATTTCCTTTTGGTCAAAGTCAATTTCAACTGAAATGGCATAATTTGTTATGTATATATAAAGCTATATATTTCTTACCAACGCTACTACCAATAGTAGGTGGACTAGTCGTCTGGTCAGGCAAGGCCAGTTGTGGGACTTGATTAATTGTCACCACCAAGGGCATGTTCACTGCATGATTGACCTCTATTGGTGAAAGTTGTGTCAAAGATGAACCATGGGCATGCCCTCCACATGATTGACCCCTACTTCTTTTCTTCGACCACGAGGCCATATGTTTGACTTGGTATAGCAGAAAAATGAAGTATTAGTATATGAGTCAATAATTGGAAACAACTTGATATATTTGGAAACAACTTGATATATATATGCAAATGTGATTATAAACAAAAAATAGAAAACATATTTGAGACACACATTACCTTCGATGCCTGAGAACCAGCAGACTCATTATCCTCATAACCACCAGTATCTTCACTGGAAAAACTCTGTCCTTCCTCACCCTTGGGCGGTACATACTTCTCGTCATCATCATTTGCCACCGACCTGATTCTCTTTTCCTCTCTTTCGCATCTACTCGTGGTCCGCCTATTTGAACCGAGCATCAAATATGTCGCTTTATTTAACCCTAACTCATGAAGTTTTTTTGAATTCTCCTCAATAGTTTGTTTTCTCTTCTTCTCCAAAGCATTCATCTTAACTCTCTTTACCCACCCGGGCATCACAAATAATTTGTCGCCTTTAGGATTTTTTTTTTGCAACTATATATGAACATGCTATTTAATAAAATGAAATATGACATAAATCAATAATATGAAATGAAATATGAAACAATATTGAGACATATAAACAAAAAATGACTATTCAATCATAACACATGTCCATACATGAGAAAAGTAAAAAACAAAAACTACATCTGATAATCCACATCAAGATCTATATCAGGATTTGGCAATCTCTCCATCTCATCGTCTTCGTCATCTACATACTCCACCAAGGTGTCATTCTTATCACTGTCATCAGTTATATACTCTGGCCTTAGTTCATTGATATGAATGATCTCGGGATCCCTATCATCCCTATGGTAAGGAAGATCCATGTCTTCATCATGGATTGAGAGACCAAAAGTGGATTCATCTTGTTGAAATGCATCAGCATCATCTCGCTCTGGAACATCCCATATTCCACGGTGCCTAACCCGTTCTACAATTCTCCAATTTTTGCCTTTGCTGGTATCATTAATGTAGAATACTTGACTCACATTACTTGGTAAGAAAAATGGATCATCTTTATACCAAAGCCTTGTAACATCAATAGATGTGACATATTTATTATTGTAAATTCTACTTTTATGACCTGTGTTGTACCATTCACATTAGAACAAAACCACTCTACCCCCATGCAGATATCTTAACTCTAATATTTTGCATAGATAACCATAGAAATCAATTTATTTTCCTTTATAGTCCCCTTCAATAACCAACCCACCGTTTTGGCACCTACGACGGCTTTCATGGTCTCGAGTATGGAATCGGATGCCATTAGAGATACATCCAGAATAAAAATCAATAATAGGATTGGGAGCATTTGCCAATGACCAAAGTTCTTCAATTGCTTCTGCTGATCCTTGAGTTCGCAAATCATTCATCTACATGATAACATATGAAAAGTGCACTAAGTTAATATCAATTGTGGTTTAGTTCATTATTACTGAGTGGTTTTCATTCTTTTAATATATCTTACCCGTTTTTTGAACCAATTTGGAAATTCTTCTTGCTGGACCTAAGCTATGTTACGTCCATGTGGAATTTGCACAATACTCTTGTGTTCTCTACTCAAGGAAATTTTAGTTCATTAGTGTCTAAAAGCTATGTAAAAATAAATGAGTGTAAGAGCTATATGTACATGTAATTAGACCAAACTATATACTCTAAATAAGGTAGGACCTCGTCTGTATTGTATAATACAAACCAATATGCCATTTCCTTTTCCCTTTGTGAAGGGTAAGAAGCCCTTGAGATCGGTGAGAAAAGACGGACATGCTGGGAGAATATCTCCATCCCAGAGCCACGTCCGCCACCATCGTCATTTCATTCTAGTTTATCAAACCCTTTTAGGTACATTGAACGAAATGTAAGACACTCTTTGACAATATATGACTCGGCTATTGAACCTTCAGGACGTGCTTTGTTGGTGACATACCTTTTTAGTGTCCCAAGAAACCTTCAAACAAACAACAATTATATTATAATTACATATGGAAGAAAATTACACTAATGAACAACTAATTCACCATAAGAAGGTATCATTTACCTTTCGATCGGGTGCATCCAACGGTATTGCACCGGTCCAGCAAGCATAGCCTCACGCGGCAAGTGAACAGCTATATGGACCATCAAAGAAAGCTGAAGGGAAGATCCTCTCTAGCTTGCAGAGTATGAGTATTATTCTTTCCTGTAATTTTTTCAAATCACTCAGCCTTAATGTCTTCGAGCAAAGCTCCTAAAAGAAGCTACCCAACTTAAATAGTGTCATCCATATCTCCTTATTCACAAAACCACATATGCCTATAGGAAGAATGTAACAACCCAGTCCCAAAGTACATTTGAATGAAAGAATATAAGTAATAATCTGTTCTAAACTATCGAAGCGCGCTTGGGTGGCTCACTGGCTCAAAATGAGGAGGCGCCTTTTGGGGACAAAACTGTGAGGACTTCCATAAAAACTATAAAGTTAAGCGTCCTCGAGTCAGAGCAATTTCAGGATGGGTGACCTCTTGGGAAGTCCAAAGCAGATAATACCTCGATGGTGCGGAGCGGATTATTACAAAGAAGACGTTGAAGTAGGACATGACAATCATGACTTTTCAAACGTGATAACTTGCCATTTTTTGAGCTGACACATCTCGAGATGTTGGCTGCATAACCATTCGGGTAACAGATCGATTTCAAGAATTCACAAAAACCATCTATCTGTTTTGGGTTCAGCGCGTAGACTGCCGGAGGCTTCACAATGGATCCACTTCATTCCTTTTTAGGTGTAATTCTGGCCTTATGTGCATATTTTCCAAATCATCACGGGCTTTATAAGTATCCTTATTCTTCCCATCTATGGCCATCAAAATTCCATAGCAGTTTTCACATATGTTCTTCTCAATATGCATGACATCGAGGTTGTGCCAAAGATTCAATGATTTCTAGTATGGTAGCTCCAAAAAATGCTTTTTTTTTCAACCTATTTGTTGATGGTCATGGGGTCTTTTCTTGTTGGAAGGAGCCTTCCCGAACTTGACTTCCCGCAGATGATCTTCCTCCACCTAAGCTACTACCTTTTCCACCGGTAACTCCAAGGATTTTGTCTTAAGCTCACAATGTCCGTCAAACCTTTTGTCCTTCCTTCAAGGATGGTTCTCAGGCAAGTAAGCTCGATGTCCACCCACCCAAGCTTATCTATCAACCTGCGGGACATTGGATTATCGTTGCAAATGGGACAAGCATAATAACCTTTTGTTCCCCACCTAGACACGTCACCAAATGCAGGAAAGCCATTTATAGTCCACATGACAGTTGCATGCATCTGAAATATCTTTTCAGTCGAAGCATTATAAGTCAAAACCCCCATCTCCCATAGATCCTTCAACTCGTCAATCAATGGCCTTAAGTAGACATCAATGTCCTTTCCCGGTTGATTCGGCCCTGGAATAAGTAAAGATAACATGAAAAATGGGTCCTTCATTGCCTTCTAGGGTGGCAGATTATAGGGCATAAGTATTACTAGCCACATGCTGTAAGAAGTGCTCAAGTTTCCAAAAGGGTTGAACCCATCGGTGGGTAAGCCCAACCTTATATTACAGATCTTTTGAGCAAACTTAGGATAATTCTGATCAAAGTCCCTCCACTCCTTACAATCGGCTTGATGACTCACTAACCCTTCATCGAGATGCTTACCACAATGCCATCTCATGTCATTCGCTGTCATCTTAGACATTTACAATCTTCGCAACCTCGATGCCAATGGGAACCAACGCAGTATCTTGTGAGGAATCTTCTTACCCCGACCATCGTTAACCTTGTACCTAGACTCCTCACAGACAGGGCATCTTTCCACTTTAGCAGTCTCCTTCTAACATAGTGCACAATCGTTTTTACATGCATTTATAAACTTGTACCCCTACCCCAAGTCACGAAGTAACTTCTTGCACTCATACATTGATCCAAGAACTATATGTTCCTTTGGTAAGAACTTCTTGAATGTCTCTAACATCTTGTTAAAAGAATTATTGCTCCACCCGTATTCTACCTTTACCTGTAGCATCTGAATGATGGACGATAGTAGAGTATCTGACTCTTTACATCCCGAGTACAAGCCTTGCTAAGAGGCCTCCAACATTTTCTCAAAATTCTATACATTCTCTAGCTCTAGGGTATCATCCTCTATGTAAGTCCCCCTATAATAGTCCTCCATCAATTCATCAATATCACGATGGTCCTCTTCGAATTCATCCACGATCTTATCCGACTCATCAGGTTGTGGAATCTCCCCATGATCTAACCAAACAGTGTAGGATTCCCTCATCTCCATATCTGAGTAGATGATGTTTCACAGTATCATACAGGTGTGTAAAATGGTTGCAATAGTTTGCACATGGGCACTTAATCTCTCCAACTCCGGCCAAATGCGTTTTTGCAAATTCAATAAATGAATCCACTCCAGTCATATGCTGTTTACTAAATTTATCTCTAAGAAATATCCAACCCCTATCCATATCTGATCACATGCAAGTTCATTATTAGATAATCGGCGCAATAGAATTCACAATATTAAAAATAGGCAAAAAAAAAAATCAACCTCTCTCATTTTTAGATTTATATTTGGTTTCAACAATTAAAACTAATATTTTTCAATTGAACAATAGCTAGGTTAAAACTAACCTAACAATGAATAGGTCTAAAAGCTTAAAATTTTTTAGTGTTGCCTCAAAGAAATCCGAACTCATTTTTCTAATGATAACCAAAGTTCAATTTCTAAGCTCCACCAGAATTAAAAAGGATAGTATTATTAGGTTATTTAAAGTTTTCTTTTTTACATTAGAATATGTCATCTCAAATTGACAATAATGTGATTTGCTTATTCACATAGGAATTAATATATCTATATGAATAAACCACGGACCGAAATTTGAACTGATTTTATCATTGCCAGGCAACCAACTTTATCAAAAATCAATTAACATGTACTCTGTTTTATTGCTCAGTTGTTTATGTTAAAGAACAAAAATAACTTTCACTTGATTGTGACTCAGGATACCTCAACTGGGTCCTTAGTGAGGGTATTGATAAACATGATGCCAACATATTCAGACTGTTAAATATTTTCTTGAACATTTAAACTTTTATGGTTTTAACTTTCTTGAATAGTAGTTTTTACAAAGCTTATAATGTTTTTTTTTTTAATTTTCTCCAGAGTTGCTTTATTCGTTTCTCTTAATTTATTAATTTCAAGCTAGGATCTGCTAATAATACTAGCAAATTTATCTCCTGTAGCCATAGGTGGGCTGATTAGGATGCTTATATATGGGACAACAATAGTTTATATTTCTTACTAACTTACTATCAAACCTGCCTTTAAGAGAAATATCATAGTTTATATTTTTTATAATGTTTTAAATTTTTTGAATAGCTTCTCTATTACAAATTATGTTACCCATGCTAAGCACAGGTGTGTTTAGCTAGTTACCGAGTAGAGTGAAATTTTATCATGACATAGTAGAGAGAGGGGAAATCATTTTGAACAGTTTGGATTTCATATAAGTGAACCTAATTGTGGGGCACACAAAGTGGCAAGGTTATGAACATGTAATTTAATAAAATGAAATATGAAATAAATCAATAATATGACATAAAATATGTAATTTCAATGTCACAAAATTTCAATTCAGCTTAAATCCTAGTTCAAACACTTGTAAAAATTTTCAATTCAACTTAAATCCCAATTTTGACGCCCACATTGTACGAAAAAAGCTAGTTACCCACTGTTCTAAAGCTTACAAAACCTTCTATTTAGCTTACAAAGCCTTCTATTTATTTTCCTAACAGTGAAAAGAGAACTAAGAGGGCTGTAGAACATGCATAGACTAAGATATTTGGAGTAAATCACAATCACCACAAGTTATCAACATGTATTCAACCAATCGTTGTTTATACTTACTTTAACTGATGACGAATCAAGCTTTATTCATTTTTAAACTCAAATTGAGGAAACCCGACACGAGAAATCGGAGCTTGGCACCAGCCACTAGCGAAGATAGAAGACAAAGAACGAAAAAGAAGAAAGAAGCGAAGAAGAAAAAGAAGAAGAAGATAAGAATGAAAGAGGCGGTGGCATATATATATATATATTTTAGCCATTTGCAACCAGGTCCAAAAGTTATACAAATTACAATTCGAGTTAAATGAGTACTTAAACATTTCAAATGACTCCAGATGATTCCGAGTCAATTAATTTAAAGTAACAGCATTATGAAAGACACACGATAACATCAAGATTACGCTGAAATGACAAACTCAATTAAAATAAAAAATTACGAAAAAGGGCCCGAAGCTACCTAATCCAGGTAAAACTCAACCTAACTACCTGATCAAGACTTCAAACCTACCCAACAAGAATAAAACATAATGACCCAAGAAAAACCTTCAACAATACACCAACAACAAGAGTAATTGACTACTAAACTGGCTAATTGGGGTTGGGGTGTTACAGGGGGCCCCATATTTCTGGCTGGTGATAGTCTCAGGGGCATGGATAGTGACGTCCTAGTGTCCCACATTTTTTACAGAGAGGAAAGTGACTGTAATTATATATAGAACTTGCACCCCTCTTTGCATGAGGCCTTATGCCTGGGGACTTGTCTTAATTTGATCTTACTTGCTTGTAAAGTGACAACTAAAACCTTCGCTGTGCACTCTGATGACAATTGGGTAGGACAATATCATGCTTGAGGCCTTCCCAATATGAGGCCTTTTAGTGGGTTGAGGCCCACCAAAAGCAAAATCATGAAGCTTATGGGTCAAATCGGATAATATCATGCATGCAAATTGGATGGGGCATATCAAATGGTATTAAAGTCGACTCTCAACTAGTTCGAATGTGGATTTCTACCATGGTCTGATGTAATTAGGTGGGTTTCCATGTGAGTGGGCCAAGAGGGTTGGTAGGCTACTGCACTTAGATGTGCAACCTAAGGGGGTGGATAGCAACGTCCTGAAGTCTCATATCGTCTATAGAGAGGAAAGTGACTAAGATTACATGTAGAACTTGCACTATTACTTTGCATGAGGCTCTGTGTCTGGAGACTTATCTTGATATGGTCTTATCTGTTTGCCCAGTGACAAAAAAAACCTCCATTGTACACTTTGATGACGGTTGGGTAAGACAGTATTATGCTTGGGGCTTTTCAAGATGATGCTTTTTGGTGGGTTGAGGCCCACCAAAAGTAAAACTGCGAGGCCCATGAGTCAAAACGGACAATATCATACATATGTATAATGTGAGACATTACAAGTTTTTAGGCCTCTTATAGTTAAGATTTTAGGCCTTATTTGGGTCTAAAATAAGTCTTGATTTGGTGCACCTTTAAGGTTTGTTTTAAACTTGAAATAAGACGATCTTTAATGCAATGTAATGAATTGGATTTGCATCTATATTGAGCTGATATAGACCATGGCCTCTATGATCTATCTTGGCCCTGTAAAGACCATTTCTTGAGCTAAAATGGACTTCATGGGGGACCTTGTTTATGCATGAAAAAGGATATATGATTAACAATCATATATCCATTCCTTTTAAAAAGAAATTCTTTAATCACATTGGATCGATCAAACCGGTCAGTTGATCCATTCCTTTTGGATCATGTGATTAACAATCAATAATGAGATCCAGTCGATCATCTATATCCAGTTGTCGATCACACTCGATCTCCATTGACATAGGAAAAAATTGTGTTCAAGTGTAGTTTGATTACATATACATATCAATTGAGCAACATTGGCAACGGTTTTTTTTTTTTTTTTTAATGTGTGTGTTCAAATGAGGCGCATGCTTCTATTGTGCTCGACTTAGGGTCATATGGATTTTTTGCGTTGGGTTAGTTGTATTCTTTGTGTTTTTCTTGTTTTCCTGGATGTAATTGCCTGTTGCTCAGCTGTATTCTTCGTGTTTTTTCTATTTTCCTGGATGTAATTGCCAATTACTCAACTGTAGAATACAATATCATTATAAATCAAAGCAAACCAAGCTCTCCCTTCTCACCATTTCTTTCAGCTATGGCTTTCTGCATAATCATAGTCCTTTTATTCCTTCTTCCCCTGCGCTCAGTCCATCAATTACTTCAATTTCTCGCATTTCAATCTAAACGACCCAAGGGAAATAACATCATCAATTCGAGAGTCTCTAACACTAGTGATGATTTTGAGCCACAACTGTCTGATTTTGGACTTGCGACATGGGTATCAACGTCTTCATCACACATAACATGTAATGACGTTGCAAGGACTTTTGGGTACTTAGCTCCTGAATATTTCATGTATGGGCAGAGACTTTTGGATACTGGCTCCTGAACGTTTCGTGTAAATAAAAAGATTGATGTTTATGGTTTCGGTGTTGTGCTTCTTGAACTTCTTTTGGGAAAGAAGCCCATCAGTAATGGGTACTGAAAAGTTGGATGATAATTATGACAATTGCCAATTGGAGAGAGTGCTGTAAATATTTAATTTACATGAAATATTTAGGAGGTATCCAAAGTAGGTGGAATTGAACACTATTTGGACTGTAAACACAAATCACATGCAAGATCAAGGAAACTATTTGTAATCATAATGCACCAACAGGTGTTCATCCAAATTATGCTTATACTTGCTTCAAACAAGCTTTGTCAAATTAATAGTTGTCATTTGGCTAAAATTCGACATTTATACACCTCACAATCATGCATGTAAGAAGAGAAAGACGTTGAGTGTACACAGGAAAAGATGAGAAGAATTCAAGACGCATAGAGATGCTCAAGAACTCAAACTGTACCTGAGATCACACAAAGATAGGTCGATAATTGAGCACCATTTCTTCCTGTTCTTACTTTGATCATGAAGAAGAAGAAAAGGAAAGGAAGAAGAAAAGAAAGAAGGAAGAAAGAACCCAACGTGAAGAGGAGAGGACATGAGGTCGGTGCATGCATATGTTTTTTTAAGATACGTATTGACAAATTTATATAAAAGTCCAGAGGTTGATGATAATGACAGTTTGAGTCAATTAACCGTCCAACGGAAACAAACAACGTCGTTTACATGCAAGTCAGTTACAGAAGTCAATGAGCTTGACGAGATACACGTGTTGGCATTAAGATGATGCATGAATGACGAACTCTTACAGAATTAAAAATTACAAAAAAAGACTCATGTCTACTTAATCTAGGTTAAACTCAACCCAATTACTTATCGATGACCAAAAATCAACTCAAAAAGACAAAACAGCAAACATAAATCTAATTCGCTAGAAAATTACTCAAAACACATTAATTATTCGCTAAAGCGAATTACGTTGGGTCGAAGTGTTACATCCTCCCCCGCTTAGGAATTATTCCGTCCTTAGAATGAACACATACCTGCGTGAAGAGGTTGGGATATTGTCGTACCATCTGTTCTTCCAATTCCCAGGTGGCTTCATCTGCATAGGGTGCGGTCGGGTTGGCCCACCTAAACCTACATTATGTTGTGAGTTGGTTAAAGTCAATTTAAATTAATCACTTCACATGAATACTGTGGTTCTCTTTACATAATAGCATAGCAAAATCTATTGCATAGTATTCTTACACTTAACCCTAAGTTAAGGACGAGCCAATCGATTGCAAAGGAGCGTGTTGCATTTGTTAGGCAGGTCACCTGAAACCAGATGCCAAAAAAGGTCACCGTAACACTAGGCCCCATTTTTTATGGCCTAGAGGGTTAGGTCAGTTGCTTGTGTCTTATTTAAGGCCTAAGTAAGATATTAAGAAAATGAAAATAACATTGCACACAAGATATCAAATGAAGATGACTATGAGTAAGATAGAAAATGGAGTTGAGGAAGTTGAGAAAATTGAAGTTTTGGCAATTTTAAGGAGTCTTCATATGATTATTATATTCGGGTGAAAGTGATTCTTTACAGACAATAGATGCTTTGAAAAAATTAATCTTCTTTGGTTCTATCTAGACAGAGCCTTTGGTTGACAAGATAAAAGTTTTACTGAATTCTTTTAAGAGTTTCGATGTTCTACATGTGTAACACTCCGACCCGAGTTGATCCGGATTAGTGAGTAATCGCGTGTGATTTGAGCGTTAAGAGTGTTTTGATTTTGTTTTTCTTTGGTTTTGAGTTTTAGAAAGATTGTTTGGGGTGAGTTTGACTTGGTCTAGATAGTTCGAGCCCTTTTTCGTAATTTTGGCTTTTGATTGACCTTGTCAGTTTTGCGTCATTCTGACGTCATCGCGTGTATTTCGTTGAGCTTGTCGAGTTTCATAACTGTCTTGGATCCGAATGATTTCGTTTGCTCTCGTTGGACCGTCATTTGACTCAAACTGACATTTGTGTAAGCCGTTTGGACTTAAGTGTAAATTTGACTCAAGTTAACCTTTAAATATCCCCACCAACTCTCTTGTTTCTCTCGATCGTTCTCTTCTCACGCTCAGCTCGTCTCTCTCTCTCGTCAGCTCTCTTTCTCTCCTTCTCCATCTCTGTTTCTATTGCTTGAGGGAGGAAGAAAGGAGCGCGTGTGTGTGATTTCCAGCGGACTGAGCCAAGCAACGACTGTGTGTGCGTGATTTTCGTCCGTGAGGCAAGTATAAGCCCAAGTCGTATGAACACCGATTGATATGGATTTGATTGTTGTAGTTTTGTTCTTCATTGTGTTTCTCAGTGTTAGACAGCCTATTGGAGCCCATTTTGCTGTTATCTTCCTGTTTGCAGCCGATTTGCTCGTTTTCTGTATGACTGTAACAAGTTCAGGAAAATGACTCCGTGCACTCACGGCTACACCGTGAAATGTGCTACGGCTAAGCCGTAAAATGGCTTACGGCTAAGCCGAGACCCAGCCGTAACCCAAACCGTAGAACAGTACAGACTGTTACCTGAAAATAACTGAGAGTTGGCAAATTGCCATTCTTCTACGGCCCAGCCTGATCTAAGCCGTACATTGTCTTACGGCTAAGCCGTGGACCAGGATACGGCTGAGCCGTAGAGCAAAATACGGTTGAGCCGTAAATCCGGATGGACATTTGGGGAGCCTCGGCTCAGCCGCAGTGTATATTACGGCTAAGCCGTAAGATGCCTCGGTTAAGCCGTAAGGTTACCTACGGCTACACCGTGAAACCCTGAGAATTGAATGAAAAGGACTAGGTATAAGCAAAAGACCGTATATGACTTTCATGTTAGAATGTAGCGAACCTGAACATGCCCAATGGAATGTCTGAATGACATGAATGAGATCGAGGGCTGCGAATCATTCATGGACGGTTATCCAGTTGTTTAGCACCTCCCCATGGGTGTTGGTTTAAGGGACTTCGGTGCACACTCCAGACACTGCAACACTAGACAATGGTGCATCGGATAACTTAAAACTACATCAACATGCACGGTTAGAAACACTGGATAATTAGTGTAGGATTGGCTTGTAATTGATCCTTGATTCGTATAAGTACTTGATTTGTTTGATTTGTACAGCATATTGATTACGGTTATGCCCTCTTATGTGTTCTGCGCTGGACCTCTCGATTCTGTGGGAAATGCAGCAACCCCAGAGCGAAGCCCGGGCGGGACCATTCTATTATTGTGTATTGTGTTTTACCGTTGCTCCATTGGAGTATTTGCATCAGTGATTATTGTTATTGGTACTTGAGTTTGTCAGTGCCTCTTTTATGGCTTATTGCATTCAGTACCTTCAGTATCAGTATCAGCTTATTGTTCAGTATCAGTATGTGTGATGCACTTCCTATTGTTTGTTCAGCGTGATATGTGAGATCTGTGTGTGGTATGTGATATGACATGATTGATTGATTGAGGTGCATCATCCGATTGGATTGTGATTGGTATTGGCACTACTGAGCCTCGGCCTTAGGATACCCGACGGGGTTAACTTTGGTTTAGTTTATGTGTTTGCCTCTGCAGAGTGATCCGTCCTGGGACTCCGGACCCCGGGAACTAGAGACCCATGCGTACCCTGGCCCGGTCGCTGGTGTTCTCATTCCGTCCGCTCTCGTAAGGGAGAAAATGGCCAATGTAGTAGCCACTTTGACTGTTATCTGTTTGTGACTATTACTCATGATTAGACACAATTTGTGTTATCTTCTTGTTGGCTTATACTTTGCTAAGTCGTTGTACTTATTAGTTGTCCTTGTGTGTTGCAGGCTCAGATCCCTCTCTCGATCCTGCGTCGGTCGACCCGACTCCAGGAGAGGCTCGCGAGGCCCCCTCCGGCCTAGAGGAGTGGACTTGATCCATCCTCCAGAGTACGGTTTGCATCATTTTGTTTTCCCCATTCATTGAGTCTGAGTCTATTGAGGGGATTTTTCTGTACTTGTAACGTGGGCTTTGAGTGATATCTGTATTTTGAGTTTTGACTGTTGTAAGCCCGCTATATGGTCATACGTTCTTGTAAATTGTTCTTGTTATCAGTTCATGATCTTTTGTAATCCCTTGTAGCTTTTGGTATGTCGTTGTATGCCTTGATACGTACAGCTTCCGCGTACAGTTGTTTGCACGTGTGAATGATCCCTTGTGTGTGTATGCTTGGACGGGGTCTAGGTGTGCATACACGGGAGTACGTGTGTCATTGGTTAGACTTTCTCTGACCCCCGGTCCCTGGGCTCGGGTTGTGACAACATGTGCATAGGGATGGGAATGCAGTTGCCAATTTACTTGCAGTGCATGCTCAATTTCTGGAAGAGATGTCGATATGGTGGTTTTTGTCTTTAAATTTGATTAAACAATATGTATTGATTGATTCCATGTTGATCTCTTATCGATAATAATTATATGTTTTCTAAAGAAAAAGAGAGAAAAAAAAAACTGCACGCAGTAGGCATAGGGACAAAACTGCAATTAAGTATCAATTAACAAACTACACCACCGTTTCATTTCCTTCTAACAATGTTCTCCACTTTCTACCAAAAAAGACAAAAAAAAAAAAAAAGAAAAACACAATGCGATCCTACTCTACTTTCTAATTATAATGCCAATGCTATCCTACTCTACTCTATAATTCTGTTGCAATTTTTTTTAACCACATGCGGGGGCCTCGAAATCCGGAAGAACAACAAAAACAATCGTGGATGGAGCAACTGTCAGAGGATTAGGATCATAAGTAATATTAGGATTCATTGGAGGAATATTTGCTGTACTATTCACCTCCAAGGGGGTCCCATTCAACAACACAGTATTGTTCTGTAGATCGCCACCTTGAGGACTCAAATGGTACTCCCATCTTTCCCCCTGCGTTGACCCCATTGAAGAATCCAGATTATCAGCCACATTGATATTGAATGTGGTTGAGTTGCACAGGTTAATTAGCAGCAGAGTAATTCCAGTCTGCCCAAAAGAAAATTCAAATGCACGTTAGATCACAAATCACAGAATACGACCCACAAAAAGCAACAGCATTGACAGACAGTAATCTTAAAAACTGTATCGGAATTTTAAATTTTGACTTTTGTATTCGTTGCATTTGATAAGGAATTCGGTTGTATGATGATTTTGTATATTCATATTATGTAATACAGTGTATGCTTTTAGACTGTATGTTTTCAGAACAATCAAGATCTTGACTTGAGCTTAATATTAAAGACTTCTGTTTTAAACACTCTCAAAGTAATTGTAATTATGGATAATCCAAAAAATAAATACCGTGATCCTAGAACAGTGAGAGTATGCACGCAAGTACGGTGCCCCGTCGGTGGAGGTAGCTAGAACACCTGTACCCATTAATCTGTGGAAAAGAAGAGCACTGGCAAATACGCAAAGCAAAACTTTAGAAAAATCTCCATGCATTAGTAAAATAAGGGCGTAAAGATTTGGCTTGAGTTGGTTTGAGCCTTGGGTTTGTTTCAAAAAGTGTCAAGTTTGATTTCCACCTCTTATGTTATCTGGACACTATGCATGCGGCTATGTGTATACCTTGTAGGGAATAGTCCTTACTCGTCAAAATCTGACAACCCCCTAGCCAAAGGCTAAAGGTTCAAAGACTGAGCTAGCAAGAGAAACCCGAAGTCATAAAAAAAATGTGAATGAAAATGGTTAATCACCTATAATAATCTGGGTTTGGTAGTATTGTTGATATATCAAGGAGGCCATAGTTTCCACCGATCAATGTTTGTCGGCAGTAAACCTTATGTCCGAATGCTGCCGCCCTACCAAGCATATCCATGTACCTGTAAGAAACAAATAACACTCTGACTCAACAGGATTAATCCCCCGAGTGGTGTTGCTAAAGTCTAACCCCACATCATGTACATCAAAACCCGTGTAAAAAAGAAAAAAGGTCAAATTTAGAGAAAAAAGGAGATTTTGCTCCTTTTGATTTATCCAATCAAATAATGCAAAGGGAAAAACCAAGAATAGGAGACGAAAGTTTTAAGAAAAAGATAAACTAATCGTAAGAACAAGATAATTAATTTAAGTAGATTTGAGAGATTTTAGGAGGGAATTTGTTACAAGTGTATCACACATACAACTTTGTTCTTGTTAAGATATTCTGTTATTTTCCCTTCATCTCCTTAGTATAATATTGATGAAGCAGTCATGTGGACCGCTCAAGAATCCATATTTGGTATAACCAACATCCATCATATGCTCTATAATCCAATTGAGGTCTCACCTTTTCAACCACTTAATCATGGAGACTTTTATTCACCTTTAGCGCAAATCATAGAGAGATATTGGAGCCTTTCCCTTGGTCATTCAACTCCCTTAGCCCCCTTAATCAAGGCTAATCTTTATTCATAGGAACATCCCTCATATATATATATATATATAGATATATATGGGAAATAAATTTGTGAAAACTAGTTCTCACTATTTTTTTGTGAGAACTTTAGGTAGGGCCCATCTATCACCAAATCTAAATCTTATAATATATAGGGAACCTCCTAATAATCACACGCCCAAAGTTTCCATCAAATCTAAATATACTGGACCGTTGGATCAATTGTGCATCAATCTGAAAGGACTGGATTTGTGAGGCCATAGATAAAGGGGTCAGAGACATGTAATTGGAGATAAAATTGATATTGGCGGTGGTCTTACATAGATCTTTCTATCCTCCTTGGTCCCATCTCCAAATGGAACCTACAAAAAATTCTCACGGTAGGTGTTTGGAGATAGGACCAGTGGAGATGGAAAGATCTATATAGGACTAACCCAAAAGTAATATTCTCTTATATATATAATTATAATTATATTGTGGAATCTGTAAAAGTTGACCGGCTAAGGGGATGTTTGATACATCGGAATGTTTGTGTTTGACACATCAAATTGTTCAAGAAAATTGCAGGTTGGAGACTCTTATCTCCAATATTGTAGCAATGCAAATGGTGTTTGGAAAGGGAAAGAAATTTAAAAGAAAGGAATATTTTCTCCTAAAAACAGTAGGACTCTTTTTAGGGGACTCTTTGTATTCTCTTAAAAATATTACTTTCTTTTGGTCGGCCACTGCAGGTCACTATGCTTTGATTGATCTCGCTGTAATAGACGTAGGTTATGATGGTTTATCAGGAGAATCAAGGGGCTGAGTAGTGGGAATGCTAATAGAGAAGGAGGATTAATGGGTGCTATCATAATTTAATTAGAAATTTGGAAATATGGTTATAGGTTGCTATAGGTGGTAGAGGGTGGAGCTGTTGAAAATGATGTTTTTTTTTTATAGGCAAAATGAGGTCGACATACAAGAAGGAAAAGATATGGATGTGACCATAATGAAAAGGAGTTAAAAATCTCACGGTGACCAACCCTGGCGGGATCAGATCACCATGGGGGATTTCCTCATATAATCCCGATTCCAATGAAAGGGATCGTTGGCGATTGCAAATCTAGAATGATCATAGAGCGGCTGAGTTTGATGTTATACAATTGCATGGGCGTGTTGCTTTTATGGCAATGTTTGAGGCACTATTTGTTGATGATGGTGTGCAAACAGTTGCTAATGGGGATATGATTATTACAAGACCGTCAACGGTGAAGTATGGACAAAAATAAGTTAGTTCTACTTCTTTTTTTTTTGGTAAATGACTAGTTGTATGTTAAATTTATTTCATTAGCACTGCATTTAAAGAGGCTGCAGTGGTTCAAGAGGGAGGAGCTCTGTTTCTTAAAGTAATGTGTAATGTCTAAGCCAAATGATTTATATTACTATCATATTAAGTTCAATAAAGAAAACGGTTGATTTCATTTGGCATTTAAGTGTCAGCGAAACATGTATAATTTGGAAACTTGCAAAACCAATCAACTAAAATCTGTGATTTTTCTTAAGAAATTTGGAAACATTCCAAAATTTTGATATTACGCTATTATCTTTCATACTATTATAATCTGTCAGTATTTAAGTGCGTAAATATTGAAACCTGCATGTATCTAAAGGGGCTATGAGATAGGACCATGGTTCGACTTCAAGGTTATTCAAAATCTGCCTTGGTGACCCACCTAGTTCAAAGGGGCTCAGTTGGGAGTCCGGAATAGTTTTTAAACCATGGAAATAACTTAACAAAACAAACATAAGAACTGGAGGGGGATAATCAGTAGTCACCAGAAGCCATCAACAAAGGTATGCGATGCTTCGCCTCCATTTTTGGTTGCACCACCCGATTCCGACACCCAAGCAGATGACTGAGGGGAGTATTTCTTAATGCTCTGTTGAAGATTATTGAAAGTCTCAGCAATGCCGTCTAAAACAAATGGGTCTTGCATTTTTTGCACCAAGTTAGGATCATCACCTGAAAAAATGAAGAAAAAAAAAACTCATTGAATCAATAAGAGATTAATTATTCATTAATTAATTTGGTGTACTACAACTACTAGATCACACTATAATGTAAGGAATTGAATTGCATTGTTATAACCTGGACCAAGGTTGTAGACATGATGGGATACAATATTAACAACATTGGGATCTGTCCTCTCAAGATAATCGTCAAACCACAGCTGATCGTAGAAACAAGAGGGACCTAATATCGGTGGTATGATAGGAGACAGCCCGTACAATTCATTAACAAGGTTTCTGAGGGTAATCATGTCCTCATAATATTGCCAAGGCTCTAACCTCGCACCAACACCATCAGCACATAGATTATTTCCTGGTAGAAAGGAAAATATATTGTCAAATTGAGAAATAGTGCAGAAATATTATATGTTTGTGTTATTTAAGAAAAGGGTATTTAGATCTTAGAACAAAGGTTATAATTTTGATTACCGAATTCCCATCCAACTACAGGATAATCGCTGAGTTGATTATATTGAATAAAGTAACGAGCATTTGAGCTATCCCATGGTCCTGTCCAGAGATCGTCTCCTGGATTTGTAGACTTGTTTCTCCCATAAAGTGCATTCAATCCAAATGTTACCATAGCTCTGATAATATCAGGAAAAATCCCTTAAAGCTAATTCCCAAACCACTTATCTGAATTTTGAAGCACTTACAAAAAGAGCAATACAAGAATTTTGTTTTCTCAGTGCAGTTCATGTCTTTGAAGGAAAAAATATAGAAAATTTTTATAATTATGGACAAATCCTTACCCTGTGTTTTTAAAAAACGTACTGAGTGTATCCCATTTGCCCAGATCAAGACAACAATTGGTGGTGTATCCAAACATATCATTTGGATCAACAAGAAAACCCTCAGTGCAAATGGTATATCCCGGATCAACATTATAAACCACTCGATCTTGCAATGACCCTCCAATCCTAATCCTCAAATTCTGGAACTCTGAAATTGCAATATAACAAACTGTCTAAGTAATCCAATCCAACAAACATAAAAGCAGGAGAGTGTAAAACATTAAGCAACGAACTACTAACCCTTGACAGCATTTTTAATCCATGGATTATCAACATCCTGCAACAAAAAAGAAAAAAATTTCTTTCAATGCTTTGCAAAAAGCACTACAAATCCTAGGATGAAAGTTAAAAACTTACCCTGCATCGAACATTAATGCCCATACAATGCACGGGTTAATTTTCATGTAAATCAAACAATAAATTAAAACTAATACTCGCATTGAGTATTAGTTAATAAAAATGATTGATATTCACAGTTGCATGATTGCAAGAAATGATATCGTTGAGAGAAAAGTAGACAATTTACATATCAAGAATGAATGAATGCAAATTCATTGTAAGATCATGCATTTGGAATGATGATACACGTTTTGCCACCGTCCATTTACACAGGCATATAACATAAAAAAAAAACCCATGAAGTATCTACGGAAGATCTAAAATTTATCAAAAAGTTTAGGTGAAAGTATAACCACACAATGATGCAGCTGGTGCTAAACTAAAATTTTTTTTTCCTCGACTCATTTCAGAACACATCTAGTAACCATCAAGCAATGTGCATAAATGCATGAATTGAAAGATCCGATAAGAAATCAAAACTCATAACGTACCAGATTTAGCAGGGAAGTATTACCCCATGGGCACATGCCATCGTCACACTCGGTGGCGGGCCACCAATCAAGAGTAGCACATATAAAAGTGCCATCAGTCTCGGCAATGGTTGTGAGCCCCTTCACAGTAACAGTAACATCCCGGACGTTGTCTCCCCAGCATGAGAGTGAGAAATTTAATACAAAAAGGGAAAGGAGAATAAAACCCAAACCCATCTTATCTTTGAACTTACAAACTCTGTATCTCTAATAAGCTACAGATAGGAGTGATGCATGCCAGAGATTAACTTATACATAATCATTTATAGAGGATAAAATTCACTATTAACAACGTCCTCCTCCTATTCCTTAAAACAAAAAGACAACGACCTGCCTCTTAAAATTCAAACGTAAAGGTAGAGATAAGTATAAAACAAACACCTGAAATTTACTTTGATATTTGAAATTTTGAAAACGTCTTGGGTCCAGATGGCTGTATGAGGATTGACCTATCTACTACGCCCTGTGAGCAACGACCTCCGTCTATTTTTCCTGCTTCTTCTCTGCACCGTCCTGGTCCCATCCAAGGCAAGGTGTCTCGCCTATGGTCCCATCTAAAGCAGGTGTCGTTGAACTGGTGAGGGACATGCGTGATCAGCTGGTGTTTGAAAGGAAAGTAAAAAAAAAAAAAAAAAACGGAGAGCTCTTTGCCGATGACGAAGAAGAGCAGTTGAATTTGGTGGGTCTCTGTTTTCTCTTTTCCTTTTTTTAATGTTTCTGATTGAACTATGGTGCGTTTCCTGCTTTCTGTTTGAGTTTTCATGGAATTGGGAATTTGTTTCTTGTTTGTTCTATTTGTGTTTCGATGGAATTGCATCTTCTATAGACCACTTCAAGAGCTTTCGAGGATCGTCCACACCCACTGGCCAGTAGGTTTGTGTAAATGAGTGGAATGTACTCTTTGTACCCCTACCTTTTTAATCTAATTAATGAATTACGGGCAGCTTACAGTTATCTTTTTAACTAGTTCTTTTTTTTTTAACCAGTTTTTAGATATAGTGGATGTGTTATTCCTCTTTGCGAATGCCAGAGCAGGACTTGTACTGTTCCTAGATTTACTTTGTTACTTGAAGTTAAAGACTTCAGTCCCACCCAAGAAGTGATGAAACTCATCAGCGTTGAATAATTAAAATTGGTCTGCGCATATCATATGGTTTTAATTAGGATCCCTTTTTTTTTATTTGCTTTTTTTTTCCTTGGGGGTGACTGTTTTTTACATGGGTTTTATAAATTAATTCTCTCTTATTTGATTTTTTTTTCCCGTAGACTTAAACCTTTAGATTTCAGTTTTCCCACATTTCCTTCTTTTGTTAATGGATTGTTGCCTTTTCATTAAAAAAATGGTTTTTTTTTTCAATTCAAATTCAATTTGCATCTCTCTCTCTCTCTCTCTCTCTCTCTCTCTCTCTCTCTCTCTCTCTCTCTCTCTCTCTCTCTCTCTCTCTCTCTATTTGTTTGATCTTGTTCTTCCTCTTTTATGTTTCATTTTGATGTGGTCTTTTAATTGATTTTTGTATTTCTTAGTTGGGTTCTTCTTCTTATTATCTTTTAGAAGTTTTCCAATGGAAGAGTTGTTATATCCCTTTTTCTTGTTTGATATGCAGGTGATATGCAGGGCGAAGGAGATATAATAGACTGCGTGCATGTCTCTCATCAACCAGCATTTGATCACCCATATATGGAAACCCACACAATTCAGGTCTGGTTTCTATCTTTTGTCTTCTGATTTTTGTTGCTTTTTTTTACCAGTCTTTTGATTGTTGATGATTGATTTTTTATTACTAGATGAAAAGGTGCATGGATACGGGAGAGACATGCCATGGACATGGATTTTACTCATAAAGAGTGAAGTATCGAATACGATATAAACAATACATTCCCCATTTTTACAATCCTGTGCATCATAGCTGATATGTAACTGATGCACTTGCACGAAGCTCATTCATGGTCACTTTTGTTTATGCAAATGAGGCTGTTTCACTGAAATTCCAAATTGGCCGAAAACTTCAGTTTGGAGCCAAACTGAAATGGGGTCTCCAAAGAAGTGACAACTATGGTTATAATTTGGCTGATCCTTTTTTTTTTTTTTTTTTTTGACTGCTGCCATACATGGTTTTATTTAATGAATGAATAATTCAGATCCCATCTGTCTTCCACATGTTTCTTTTTAACTTTGGAGTAGAGGCACGCATGTAAGCATTGTCACATTGTGACTTGCGAGATATTGTGGTCTTTCTATATGTGTTCTGCGTGCATGCATATTTGTACAGAGTCTACAGATGCTCATTGGGTATCTGTACTTGCATCATCCATGCATACTGCATAACACTTATACTTGCAGCATGCATACATGCAACATTAAACTTGTTTTTTTCTTCATTTTCTTTTTTCTTTCTGTTGCACTTAAATAATGATGTCTCACAGTTCCCCACAGGTTGTCATACCTCTGAATGTTATTGAGCAGATGGTAGGTGTGAATCCCAGTCCCATGGTTTGGAATGGCCAAGGGAGTCATCCTCTTGCCAGGGGCATTAACATGAAGAGGAACTTGAAGGAGACCAAGGTTGTACAGTCAGCATGGTGTGAATGTGCAAGATTGACTGCCACAGGCAAGACATCCTTGACTGCCACAGGCCAGAAATCCTTAACAAGCATAAACTGGGGAAGAGATACATGAAAATTTTGAAGAAACTATAAGAGTCGAATGAGGTTGTTGCCACTCAACCTGCTGGTACAACAGAGCCTCAACAACTCACAACTATTAAGGAAACTCCATCAGGAGATGGTTTCGAAGATAAGAAGATGAAGAGGACGAAGTCAAAGCCTGCGGTGGATATACAGACAAAGAGGCGAAAACTAGTGGAAGGCAGTATGGCTGCATATTCCTCAAGAATTTGGACAGTATGCAATGTGGTGCGTAATGGTGAAACAGTGTTCAATTTGCATCTTGCTGGACAAAAGCAGACTGCCGAGGTAAACAAGTAGGGCATAGCAACAAGGATAACAATTGTCTTTTTTTACCACTGCTTAGGAGGTCTTCATTAGAATTTTTGCCATTTTTCTCAAAGAATTTTACTGTTACCATTTAAACAAAAACCATGTTCATTTTAGAAAAGATGTCTTATTGGAAATGGGCTAAATTTTCACCTGTGGTAATATATTTCCAAGGAAAATAGATGCAACAAAGAAAAATAATGGAAACCTCAGGCCCACTTGCAGATTGCTGAATTGTGAAAATAAAATGGGGCTGAGCCAACCACAAAAAGAATGAAAGGAGCTAATACCATCATCATCAAAGCCTTATACCATCTATTTGGGCTTTTACTAAAGTGATGACAGAGCTGCCTATTTTAAATCCCCATTGATTGGCTACCTAGTTGCTTGGTCTTGATTTTGATGACTACTATGAAAATCTGGATAGAAAATATTGCAAGTAATCCAACAAAAATGGTTAGGTGCTAGATAGGGCACAAACAAGTTTTCAGGATGAAGAGGCACAGTGTGAAAAGTTGACGGTTAAGAATACCAGACATAGTTACTCTTTTCTCTATTGGATGCAAGACCATGAAAACATCAGTAAAGTGGGAACAGTAGAGATGTGTTGGTGCACTCTGACCTTCTGATTTGAAGCACTACAGTCTAAATACCGAGTAGTTGGATGAGGTAAATGATTACCTGAGGGACCCATAGTGGAAAATACTAAATTACTAATGCAATAGATGCTTGATTTATCTGTTGAATGTCATCTGAGTGTAGATGTTGAAGCAGTGATGTAGTATTAGGCATGATAGACGTTGGAACCACTGTATCAGTAGGCTGGGATTGAACTAAATGGAGTGAACTCAAATGTGATTTGATATGCAGCAGTCCATGATATTGTGCCCTTATTCATTCAGTAATTAGATGCCCTATCTTTTTGTACTCATTGTGAAGTTTTCTTACATTGAGCAGTATCATACCTAAGTTCTTTACAGGAGAAACATAGACACGAGTTAGATTGTAATTTCATTCTTAGACGTGTAGAAGATGATTACATCAATCCTTGATGGAGCAGCAATGGATTTCTGTGCTGTGTGTGTGTGAGCTGTTCATCAGGTGCAGCTTGCAGTGGAAGTCAACAATCTTCATAGAAGCATTCTTAAAAAATACATATAAATCAAGCATGTGATATCAATTTGCATTAGTTTTTCTGAACTCTTAACTCTAATAGACATTAATAAGTGGTCATTTCCATTGCCTTCCCTGCTTCTAGTAAAGATGCATCAGATTCTGTAGCATGAACTAGTGGACCAAACTTCAATCAAAGGGCATCATGCAATTCTGTTATGAATAAAAATTACAGAAACTGATGTAAGGTAAAATAGATATATGCCCTTTAAGATGAAAGCGATGGTGGATAAGTATTGGGGTAATGACAGGAAAGTAATATGAAGTGCTGGAGTACAAAAGAGTATGAATATTCTGTACAAAAAAAAAATGTATGGTGGTTCTTGGTTAAAAAATCCAATAAGGCTCAGGGAAACTTGTTGGAAGTAGGTGGGTCTCGTAGATAGATTTTCAAAACTTTTGACCCACTTGACACAGGGATCAACTATCCATAAGACCAAAACCCAATCCAGGATGCGCTACCCTCAATCTCGTGACCATGTACAGTAAAAATTCTACCAGCACTAAACATCCAAAATAATCTACAACATGCAAGAAGTAGATCATACCTTTGGAGATCCGTAGTGCTCTAATGGATTTCTTCAACACCTCTTAGCCTTCCACGCTATGACCCGAATTGGATTTCTTTTCTCAAGAAGAATGGTGGAATCTTCAGGAGAAATCCCAACTCGAAACTCCAAGGAACTAGAAGAAAGGAGAAGAGAATAACTTGTGCAACTCTTGCACGAAAGGGTTTTTGGTCGTGAGAGAGAGTCTTATTAGACGTCCAAGAGATTTTATAGACTTCCAAATCTCTCCCTTGTCTAATTGAAATAGAAGTCTTACTTCCAAAGCAATTAGCGGCTTTCTCCTTTCCAAACTCTTATTTCTAGAGTCCAAGTTGGATTAGTGTTTTCCAATATCTTGGGCTAGCGTGGGGACCACTAAGGATTCCTTAGAAAGCTGGCTCCAACTGGAACACCGCGACCCCACATCTCATGTGCAATCCGGGCCCACAGTTAATTGCAAATAACACCACTATATAAATGCAATTGCACTCCAGTCTTAGGAATAAATTACAATGAAGACCCTAAACTTCCCAATTACCACAAGTAGGCCCCTCTATCAATATCCGTGGATCAATTGGAATAAATTCGTCTCTTCCAATCTAAGTTCCACATCTTATTATCCTTGAGCCCTAATTAATCACAGTAATCATCAGTACCATCCAATTAACTCTTAATTGAGATGGGTGCGTACTTACTAATGACAAATCCATTAATTGGCACAAGGGGATAATAGAGATAGATTCCATCTTAATCATTCAACGTTCCCACAGTTCTACTACCACATACCCAAGACACTGAGGTGTTAACCTACAGTCGGCCTCACTCATTGGTGACTCAAAGCAAATGAATAGGTAGAAACTTGAGTTCGTCAATGTCTCAGGATTGAGAGCCCATTGCTAGGGAATTATGAGAGCATACCTTATTATTGAGACGGAATTCCATAAGGTGCATCTCATGGTCCTTCCATACATCCAATGTACCAGCACCGTGATCCAGAATCTTGCATTCTGATGATCGAGACAAATCACACTATCTCATAGTGATCAAAGTGCTGCAACCTTATCAAATGAGATGCCCAATCTCATTACTGGTTGTGAAGCTATTTTAAGTATAAGATTTGTGACATATATCTCCCGCGTGTGGATCTCATCTATGCACATATATCACATCTAATATACTAATGGGTTCCGGTTCAACTCATGAACCATTATGTCATACGTATTGGTCATGTGTATAAAGTAGTAAAATAACATTCATCTCATGAAAGTAAAGCATGATTTTATTGATAAATAAAGAAATTAATCAATTTATTACATCAACTGATGGATTGAGTCCACAAAATCTAACAAAACTTTCAAAGTTACTGTGAGTACTTGGTTAAGTATATGGTTAAGTATATTGAGTCATATTGCTGATCTCAGCTTCTACTAATATTGAATTTCCTTGTTTTTGTTTACTTTACCTCTGTCCCAGTTAAAGTAAGTAGGCTTTACATGCTGCAATAATTTATAATTAATCTGTTGGGCCTGTAGTTGAGGCAGCCATTGTCTACTGGTGGTGTCCTCAAGTTGATAACTTTGAGGTGAAGTGCTCAAGTTTCATCTGTGTATAAAAGAGTGATTCATCTAATAGACTTCATTTTTCATGGATTTTTAATGATTGTGATTTGTGTGCATAATAGGTAGTTCTAGTCTTCATTAAGTCACTTTAGGCCTGTCTCTTTACTGGAATTTATAGAATTCATGTATGGAGAAATTTGAAATTCTTAGACGTGGTGGAATTTCTAAATGCTCCCTTGTACTTGAGCATCTAAAAATTCCACCAAAAGCAAAGGGGCTGGAATTCCTAGAATTCCAAAGTTCATTTGAGACCTTTTAGTTGGCTGAGATTTTGAAATGCTTGTGAATAAACAAGGCACTTGCAAATGCGAGGGGATAGGATGTCACATCATGTCCAAAAAACCCTAACATGGCAAATTCTTGTTAGAAATTCTAGTAAAGAAACAGGCCCTTCATCATTTTTATTTGCTCACTGCCTTGATTCTTTTTATTCTGTTTCTCTTATGCATCTGTTTCCCAATAAAATACTGTATCACTTATTGTATTCTTCTATTCATGCTTGATAAAGCGACCGTAAACGTTCAAACTGCACGCATAGCAGAATTTGACAAAAAGCTTGTAGAAGAGTTGGAAGATGCTTGTTGCTGCAATGGCAAGGTTGCATGTTTGAGTCATGGTACCCACGAAAAAGACTTAGCAGATAAAACCACATGAAATATTGATATTTGGTTGAGAAAAAAATAGCAAAATGTAGTATTTTTGGCATGGTAAGTCAAAATGTTATTCAAGTAGATGATTTTTTCATATGAGGAGATATGTCAGCTAAGATGTAGTGTTCCGTGTGCTGTGATATTCTCTATTGAAAAGAAAGCTGTAATGTTTTGTAGTATGTGCTTTTCCTCTATGCCATTGTTTCTTGTGGATAGACTATTGTTCTGTTAGATGATTTTTTCTAATGCTTTCACTATTGGGCATGTGCTTTTCCCTTAGGCACTTGTTTCTTGTAGAGAGATTGTTGAAATTTGTATAATGAAGGATCAGAAAGGCAACTCAAAGGTTCTAACTACTTTGCTCCCTTGGATTAGGCTTTTGTCCATATACTGTACCTTGCAGTTGTTTTTAGTGGCCATGCGTCTGGCAAGGACTTCTGAGTGCTTGCTCCTTGTTTCTTTACATGGCTTTGGTTTTGTACGTTTTACAATAAAAGAGGCTGCTTTTAAAGCTCTATAAGACAATGGATACATGGTAAATGAAATAGTGGACAAATCCAGTTTGTCATTGACGTTTCCCATTTACAAGCAGAGTAATGTTGAATTCCGTGGGTTAATTCTGTAGGAAATGTTTAACTGATTATTTGTATAAAAACTGAAAGCAGCTTGTGATCAAATTTTGATTCTAGTTTCTCATGTAATGTCATTCATGTTAGCATAGTGATGTAGATCCTACCCGACAAGATTAATCTACAAGAATGAGGGGCTTCTCTAACAAAAGTAGCACTATGCCACCTACATAGTATAACACTAGGAACAAAGTAAATCAGCCTAATCATACGTAGTTCAAGACGCACCACGGGTGTTGATGATGCAAGCAACCAAAGAACTGTGGAGGCTGCTGTATCGTTAGCTTTTATATGATCTTAATGGAACAATCTTTTTAATGATCGAAACCACAAGTTCTTAAAACAAAATATAATCCCAGGCCCCAGCCATTACAGATTGAATAAATTAATAATAACATAAAATAAAGCACTATAGTTCCCTAGGGAGCTAGCCTGCTCATGCAAGGCTTGTGCAGGCATTGCGCCAGTGGGCCAAGTTTATAACATGGCTGGGCCTGGATGCAGACCTGATGGGTTTGGCAGAGGGCCGAACAGCACATGGATGCTCACTTCTGGGTTTGGCCGGAAGCTCTGCTTGGGCCCCACTTTGGTCAGCTACTAAATTCACTTGGTCCTGCTGTGCCATGTAGTTTTGAACCATCTCTTCAATATGAACTGATAGGACTGCATCAGATAGCACTTAACTCTGACCATTAAAAACAGGGGAGAAAAAGAAAACATATTTATGAACTCTGAGCGTCATAATTCTGCATAGACATATAGGGTCTGTGTTAATGTCCTCCCAATTGAGACATGAGAGCAGGTTGGCCAAATACTGGTATTGATTTCATATTCCAATCTATTTGGTTTCCATTTTCCCCTGCTCCAAATGAACAACGATCTGGATCTATTTTGCTAGAATACTGAGAGTAGATTGCCCAAATGTTGATGTTGTCTTGGGCAGTGAATTCAGACTTTCTGATAAACTATATTCCAACTAATATGGCTTCCATTTTCTGCTGCTCCAAGTGAGCAGCAGAATGTTGCTTCTGTTTTGTGCAAAAATTTAAGCAGCTGGAATTTGGGTTTATACCCATGTTACTTTTGTTTGTTGTGGTGGTTGTTTTAGTTAAGTTATAATATTTTCTTAGGTTGTCAGAAGATCCTTGTTGTCTCTTGCTCATGCAATTTTATTCATATATAATAATGTTGTAAGTTTCACATGGACAGATAAAATAGAAGCTAGTACGCGTAAGCATTCGCAATGTTTTTAATTTTAGATACACATTTTCTTTACCAAAATCTCTTAGGATCCCCTTTTATCTAGTTCCTCATTGGATCTTCCTTATTTGCACTCCAATATCTTGTTTCCAGAGCTGTCCTTGGTAGTTCTATGTAAAAGCTAGCTTTAGACTTGGTCCAGAACTCTTTTCTCTATCACAAAGATTACATTTTGAGTAGTGAGTCCAGACTCTGAGTGGATTCCCCATGGTGACGTTGGGAGACCAGATGGTCACCATGGGGAATCTCCTTTACTTAATCTCAATTGAGTAGGAAGTTTCCACGTGCTTACCAATAATATCAACATTAAGGTAGGGGGCCCACCTGTTTTTTTTCTGAAAAGATCCACATTGACTTCTAGTTTAAATGTCAATATCAGTAGGAAATTTGTCTTTCCTGATTACATTTCTGGAATATGCATTTTGTAAAACTGATTGACAACGCAACCTACCCTCATGAATTTTAGTTGGTGTGAGTTGGGGCTTTGGACAAGCCAACAAAACTTGAATGCAATCCTTTTATCTTAACTTAAAGGATAAATACCCTTGATTTATTTCTCCTAAACCTTTATAAAGAAGAGGTCTTGCAAATTTCTCAAGTTGGTGTTTCCACATTGCATTTCTGCTGCAGGATTTTGTGGAGGATCCTGAAGTAGATGCTCCTATAGTGCGTTTATGCTCTGCAAACAATCCTTTCTGCACTAAAAGCTTCTTCCCTAGCATTCTAAAATATTTTGTTGAGGATTTTTATAGTTAATTTTCCAGATAGCTCTCTCCACACAACACTGCAAGAGAAAAGAGGTGAATCTATGTGATGGGATTCACCAGCTCCATATTCTCACATTTCCCAACCAAGTAAAAATTCTCACACACTGGTGATTTGATTTGGGCGAGGTGAGAAGTGGAGAGCATTCTCAATGTTCTCTTTGGGAAGTCCGTTTCTTTCAGTTCAGATATGCTTTTTAGAGAAGAAAAGCCATTCGAACATCATGATATTTGCAAAAAGTACAGATGGATTTCTCCTGAAAGAGGTTGCTAGGAATGCCCCTCATTCAGTGGAAATCAACTTTTTTGGTTTTTTAAACCTTTTAACTAGATTCTTTTCAGTATGAAAGTGGCACTGAGTATCTGAGTCATTCAAGAATATTGTTCTTCATATCAAGTCAGACAAGCTCCAAACGCAGAAAGCTATTATTTGCAAGAATGGTTCATTAGCAGAAAAGCTTTGTCTACCTCCAGATTTTTCATTTTCACCGTGATGAAGATTCTCCTTTTCCTCGTCTAATATGGCCATTTCTGTTAAAATTGGGCTTGTCAACTTTGGCATAAAATTTTTTTTATTTCTTTCAACCTTGCATACCCATGATTCATTTAAAAAAAAAAAAATCTATGATCCATCAACTTCCCTCATGCTCACTAGCTCTCGCCCCCTATTTGAATTGGCACTTGGTCCAATTTGACGTGTTTGCTCTCCATGCCACTGTTACCATTGTGGAATGGGCCTCGGCTTCATATATATATATATATATATATATATATATATATACCAACACATCAGCTGATAATAGATAAGGGCTTTCGAGACCAACTGAAACTGTACTTAATAACCATTGTCTCATCATCTGTAAGGAATATTGTACTTGTATCATTAATTAGATCAAAACTAGGGTACTGATTATAGAGTGGACAAATTTTGATAAAAATAAGTTGGGAGTGTTGGACTAAACCATGCACTAGTTCACCCTCCACTCTAGTTTTTAGAACATCGGTTAAAAAAATGTCTTCAAAGGTACTCATTTGGAAGCCTCAAATCATCAATGGAACAAATACCCTCGAGAGCATGGATACCAGACAAGTGAATCTACATGGGTGTGGCAGGCATGGTAGGGCCCATTGTGCAAGACACCACAGCGAAAAAAACTAGTGTATCAGGCCACATTTATACCAAAACAAATTTGACAGTAAACTCAGCGGGTGCTTGCACAAAAGTAAAGGCTGAAAGAAATGGTCCCTCTACGGGACAAGTCCTGAGATCGAAGTGCATTGTTTAATCTGGGGAACAAATTTAGGAATACCCATGTGGGCGCTTGCCACTTCCATTGAATTCTGGTGCACATAAGCCACAACAGTTCATGTGTTGATGTGGAAATGGCCAAACGTGATGTTATCAAATATCTTCAACTTTTAAGCTATTTGAAAAACAGTTAAGGGTCACAGGTACCCATAATGCTAATAATGATGGTCACTTAGATGCTTTTCTAAAATAATTTCTTTCTCGTATGGTAACCCAGTCGGAGGCATTAACCCTGTCAATGTTTCTGTGGATTTTTTTGATTCAATATGGTGAATCTGTGAGTTGTGTCGTTTTTGCAGCACTTGAATGGGGAGATTCAGATGAGAACTACCACCAATCTCTTTTTAACTGCCATGTGTACACAATAAACAAAACTGAGATGACGGCGCATGAAAGTTATGGGGATGGCTAGGATCCAAGTTAGATTGCAGTTAAATTAATAATGATAGAAAATAAAAAAAATAGTAAAATAATCAACCACACTAGCAAAGAGGCACATGATTTTTGATATGGAAATCCTAATGGGTAAAAACCATAGTCGTATCCCCCGGAGCAACGGAAACCAAGCATTAAAAAAAAATAATTACAAGATACTCATAATTCCTACCCAGTTGCAACTTAATCTAAAGACTAAGTACTGTTGCTTATATTACTTACCTCGCCATTCACCGTCCCTTCATTTCTTTAGACTTGAATCAACACCACCTTGATGCCTCTCAAGACAAACCAATATTCTACAAAAAAAAAAGACATTCTTCTACAAAGAAGTAGCAACTATAACCTCTAGAATACAAAGTTTCGACACAATCTCTTCATTGGATAATCTAGAGAAGAAGGGAACTCTCAACTAGGAATTTTAGGCTTAGAACAATGAGATAGGTACTTTAGGTTGAGAGAAAATCCCTTTATATAGCCTAATGGTCATGAATAAGAATTAGGACACAATTGGGACTCAAATAGGAAACCCCACTTGAAAAAGGAAAGCAGTGGTTTTCTATCGGTCATCTGCTTGTTCAGGCAGTTCATCCGATCCATTGGATAAGCTTTTGTTTGACAATTTTTTTTGCCAATCCTATTTAATTGTATGACTCTTCAAGTCCTCTCAATCCAACTTCTATCTGCTCAATCAAATAGCATTTTTGTCCCCTTTGATCATTTTGCTTCAATTCTTCACTTCAGCTTAATAGCGACTCCTACCACAGTTTATTTTAAAATAAATATAAAATTATAACTCAATGAGTACAGAGTTTTGTCCAACCCATGAATTAGCTAACATACATAATCCTAACAATCTCCTCCACTGGCAATTCATCAATAAAACTCCTTACAACAATACAATTATTCCACCCAAAAGAATGAACTCAAAATCACACTGAATATTTGTAATCAGAAAAATTTGAACCTACGGCATACCTACCTCCCCTTCTTTGTCTATAATTGGCAAAGATAATGAACAACATGCAACACATCTGTCAAACCTTCAATTGAAACTCCTCATCAATGTCATCTTCTTTCTCAGTTTTGGGAGTTGAGGGCTTGACCTAGAACATTAAGGCTATTTTAATGTAACCACCCACACTTGCATAGTCTATATTACCTCGGAATTGTATTCAACATTCACATGTAAGAATTGAATTCCTAAATACATATAGTTGCAACGACTTCATAAAATTGAATTGGTAATATTGTCACATGTATGGGTTTGGATGCCAAATTTTCCATCTCTATTTTATGTGGATCCATTCTCGTTGATTCTTGTCCGAGCAACACCATGAGATATCTATCGCATTCACTTTTTTCACTTATTTTTATTGAAAATTTATACTATTGCGATATACATGAATTCCAGAGTTATGGGTCAAGCGTAAACCTTTATCCTAATGCCAAAAGTACAAATTTGGCAACATTCTATCAGGAATGGACCACCATTTTTTTATCAGATGGATCATCCCATTTGCAAAACTCTTATAATTGACAACCAAAAAAATTGGTAGAAGAAAATGAAACAAATAGCCAGGATCTTCCTACCTTAATAATTTTGGCACATAATCTTTCAACATGTGCCAATCAATTCCATGGCCCCAATTAGTATACTATGCACCCCACAAGCATAAAGAGAAAACTTGGTGTCAAGGTGTAGAACTTTAAGTAAATCGTGTAGTTACTTAACCAAGCAAAAGCTTTAAAAAACTATTTCATTGGAAGTCTCAAATACTTGACGTATTAATCGACTTTACTTTCACTTTATTAATCTCGTTCTACAAAAACCCTTGAAATATGATCTTTTATTCTACAATGTTCATGAAGGTATACTTCAACCTTCATATTGTTGGGTTATGTCTTGTATTCCGGTTTAGCCGGATCGGTCGTCTGGTTTAGCCAGAACCGAGGCTCAGGGTTAGGGGTATTTTAGTCATTGTGTATGGGTTTTCTTGGTGGCCAAGAAAGCGGGAACTATATATATTAATGTATTGTAACCCTAGATCCTGAGGGGATTGAGATGGGATCATAGTAGATGAGTTCTCTCCTCCCGTGGACGTAGGCAAGATTGCCGAACCACGTAAAACTGCTGTGTCATGTGTGTGATTGCTTGATGGGTGTGATTGCTGTGTGTTCATCGTGGTAGATCCGTTGATCGCGGGTTATTTCCGTTGCGCCGCTTTTCCTAACAAGTGGTATCAGAGCCAGGTTAAGATCGCTTGGATTTTGCGATTGACGGATCGGATGTCGACTCGTCCAGTGTTTCCGGCAAGTCTGAATCGCCACCGGCCTCCTCGCGCAGCGTCGCTGTCCGGCACCGTCCGCTGCCGGATCGGAGAAAGAAAAAAAAAACAGAAGGAAAACAGCAACCGCCGGCCGCCCGCACGTCGCCATCGTCGTCGCCGTTGCAGTCGCCGCGCCGTCGCCCGCCTCGCCGGACCAGCCACTGCGCCGGAGCCTGCCGTAACAGACCGTTGGATTCGCCGCGTCTGCAACTGGGTTGCAGACGCAGCGCCCAGAAACAGGGGTTGAAGACGACCCAGTTTCTGGGTCTCTGGGTCGGGTCGGGTCAGGTTGCCTGACCCGCAGAGAAGTCCAGCCCAGCGCAGCAGAGAAGTTTTGGTTCCGGGTCAGGTCGGACCCGGACCCGGTTCTGCAGAAAGCCCAGTTCGGTTAGCAGGAGTGCAGGCCAGGTCGGGTCAGGTCGACCTGGTCCGTGTACTAGAAGCCCAGCAGTCAGAGCCGGTTCGGTTCCGGGTCAGGTCAGGTCGGACCTGAACCCGGTTCGCCAGAGAAGCCCAGCAGAGCAGTTCAGTTCAGTTCAGTTCCGGGTCAGGTGAACCCGACCCGGATCAGTTTCAGAAGCCCAGTTTGCCAGCAAGCCGTGACGTCAGCAGTGACGTCAGCACGGTCAACAGGCAGGTTTGACCAGATTCAACGGCTGAAATTGTTTCTGCGATATCTTGATCGTCCGATGTCCGATCGGAGATCCGTTTGAACCTACGGACTCGATTTGAGCAGATCTATGCGTATATGGAAGAAGATGGGCTGGTCAACGGTCAACATGGATGTTTGACCAATTGGAGTGTAGAGAATTAATTCTGCGATATCGAAGCCATCCGGAGTCGGATTTCAGATCCGTTTCTTCCAGCGTGCTCACGGTGACGAGATCTACGAGGTTGATAAAAGATATTGGCAGTTTGATGGGCAGAAAATTTCGGGACTGAAGAAACTGACAGATTCACGATGATAGCAATGGATTCAAGCATCACGGCCAGATTGAAGTGTTTGATGGAGAAACGACTTCAGGGATTGGCAGGATAGAGTGTTAGACTCCATGACACAGCAATGATTGAAAAGTGTTACTTGATGTCAAGAATGGTAGATTGCTCCAGAACTTTGATGGAAAGCTTAGATCCGCATCGAAGGGATCAGGAAGGAGCGACATGCCAAAGTTGATGAAAAAGCAAAAGGAATCAGAATCGGAAGGAGGTAGTGTGCAAGAAAGCTCGGATTCAGTTGACAAGGAATCAGTTTTGGTCGCTACAGGTATGGATCCGGTTGTTGATTCATGGTATTGGGATTCAGATTCTTTCTATTATATGTTCGCGTAGAGATTCGTTTGATGCAAATAACTGTCATGGTTGATGGATTTGTTCTTATGGGGGGATAATGCCACTGATGAGCATTTGAGATAAGAACGGTAGAAATCCAGATGTATAATGATGTTATTCAAACCCTAACGGTTGTGATATATGTTCCGGGATTACGAAGAATTGGATTTCTTTGTGTGCCTTATACTTCAAAGGCTGCAAGTGCACTGTAGCGGGTGGAGTTACGAAGGTGGAAAAGGGAACATTGGTCATCATGGAGGGTGAGATGGTCAGAAATCTCTACAGGTTGATAGGGTATGTTTTTTTCAGGTGGAGCAGTGAAGGAGACATCAAATAACAGGGGAGGAAATCTGTGGTTCAAGTGGAGTTAGATGCGACGGATCATTGGAAGATGGATTGATGGATCTTCAATGATATCATCTAGTGGAAATCCAGGAAGCCCTGAACGGAGATGATTTTCTCGGGAAAAGGTAGTTTTGTTCAGGTCGGAGTAAGCCGGTTTAAGCATCGGGTCATAACCCGCATGTACTGTGCCCAACCCACCAGAACAAGCTAGAACAGGACAGTTGCAGGTTTGACGGAAAGAACACCGGGATGGAGACAGAAGGAAGGATTCACAAGGTACCAGTGAGATCCGGATTCGGGGAGATCTTCAGTTTTATCTTGACGGACGGAAGTTAGGTTCATTGTGTTGCAAGGATGCATGCATGTGGCAACAAATGGAAAACACTTCAGAGGTTCAAAACGGTGGTGTTGAGGTCAAAGGAGGCAACTGTTGCCATGCTAGGTCGTAGCGTGTGCGGAGGCGTACCTTTCAGCGAGGTACGTGAAAGACATTACCAGGTATCTCAAGGTGGCTCTGAGGATTTACGGAATCCAAGTCAAGGTGGAGATTGTTGGGTTATGTCTTGTATTCCGGTTTAGCCGGATCGGTCGTCTGGTTTAGCCAGAACCGAGGCTCAGGGTTAGGGGTATTTTAGTCATTGTGTATGGGTTTTCTTGGTGGCCAAGAAAGCGGGAACTATATATATTAATGTATTGTAACCCTAGATCCTGAGGGGATTGAGATGGGATCATAGTAGATGAGTTCTCTCCTCCCGTGGACGTAGGCAAGATTGCCGAACCACGTAAAACTGCTGTGTCATGTGTGTGATTGCTTGATGGGTGTGATTGCTGTGTGTTCATCGTGGTAGATCCGTTGATCGCGGGTTATTTCCGTTGCGCCGCTTTTCCTAACACATATTATTTGTAATTGTTAATTAATCTACAGTTTCATTTATTTATATATCTTTAATATTGAATTTTTATATTTTCAAATTGTAATTATCTTAATTATAAGGTTTTTAATATTGGTTTTCAATATGAGTTTTTATATTTTCAAATTGTAAAGAAACTGTTAAATTTTGTATAAATATAAGGGTTTTTTTTTTGTCATAACTAATTTGGCACCCTGTTTTATAAGCAAAACGAAGGGGCTGATCAGCGGGTCCTTGGGCCCCCTAAATAGTGACTAATTAAAATATTCAGATATACATATACTCTTTTAAAGAATAAGCCAAAAGTTTGTACTTTTTTTTTATCAAATTCTTCCTAAAAAAAAAAGAAAAAAATTTATCAGGATCCAACTAAGTCAAACGATTCACGAGCCATGACATCATTTTCCTATTATTATTTTTATATTCACTTAAATTTGAAAAAATAAAAAATAAAATGAATAACTAATGAAAACGCATGTGATAGATCTCAAAACAAACAACTGAAAATAAAACCGAAAGCCATCACATAATAAAATGTGAGAGAGGGAGGAAGGCAGAAAGGCATAAAACTTTAAAAACTGGTTATAAAAAGTGCGCGCTCGGAAAATAGTGTTCCATGGGCCTCAACCTGTCCGAGTCAAATGGACTAATCCGTTGACTCGGTTGAGTTGTCAAGGCTCGTTCTTACAATAAAAAAGCGAACAGATTTCTTTCTATTATGGCATATTTTCATATTTCTATTTACTTATTACGAGAGTTATTCTTTACTTTTGTGCATAAAGACTTGTGATATGTGAGGGTTTTTTATTTTTTATTTTATTTTATTTTATTTAACCAAAGGGCTTGGTCCATAAAAGACTTGTACATGTCAAGTTAGGTTCCAAGCCTAGTCACACCGAGGCAGGCCCAGAAAATTCTCTTTATAGGAGCTACATGGAAAAAAATTTTCTTAGGTGAGGGGAAAATGTAGAAAAAAAAATCAGTACTTTCCAAAATTTGTTAGGGATAAAAATTTGAAACTGATGGATGGGAGCTGCAACCCTCAGGGAGTTGTACCTGGGTCTACCGGTGTGGTCACCCCAATAACAATTGTCACGTCTTACTAGTAGAGTAAGATGTCGTGACTGATGAGCAATTAGTTGAAAGGTATGATTTGCTCCAGTTGGTCAAGTCAGATTTTAGCTGGCAGAGTCGTACTCTGCTAGTCCTTATTCCCTTTTTGTCCCTCAAATGACTATACTGTGGCTGAGCTAGATCTCTCAAATCCTAGCCTAACTATAAAATCCTACATTAAAAAAAAATGATGAGAATAAAATAAAAGAAAAAATAGAAGGCCATAGTTTTTTGGACCTCTTCATGGCCATTTTGGCTCGAACAGACCTGGCAAACATCGATTCAAGGAGAGGGCTTGTTCAGGTCTAAACTGAATACTTTTCTATAGGGTTGTTCATGAGCTCGCCTAGCCCGAGCCCAATCTGGGCCCACCTGGCCCGAGCCCAATCTGGGCCCAGCCAACTTGGGAAGGTCTTGGATTTGTTATTAGGGCCCATTAAATAACTGGGCCGACTTGGATTAAATAATCAAAAGCACAAAGCCTGGCCCGACCAGGCCCATGTTACAAAATCATATAATTCAATTTAATTAGTACCAAAAATTACTTAAAGGCCATAAAATTGAATAAAAGCCTGATTTGGCCCAGACAATAGCTTAAATGGGCTGGCTTGGGCCTGACCTGTATGGCACACGTTGAGCTTGGGGCCAACCTGGATATGCCTTAGCCTGGCCCATGAACACCCCTAGTTTTTTGGGTCTGAACGAGCCAGGTTATTGCATCAAAATATAGGCCCGTTTTCCGCCTATTATAAACCAGGTGTTGGGCCCCGTTTTTGGGTTTGCATTGTCCCAGTTGATGAAGAATTATTTGATCTGTCTGTTCGTCCATGAATGTAATGCATCAAACATCTATCCAGCTCAAACCCGGCGTCTTTCTAATTCCCTTGCCTATCATGGTTTCACGCACACCTTGTGTGAAGAAGATGCCGTCTTTCGCGTTCACCAACTTCTTCATTTCCATGAATCTTGCATGAACTAACCAATGACCCCCAATCCCATGCCCTCACACTTTGCATACATGTTCAACTGTTCAAGAGAGCATTCTCCACATGACCATCATCTCTAACTGGACTCTCATTCACACTTTGCATACATTTTCAGCGTTGGGAAAGCAGTTGGCATGTTATCATCACTATAAATTAACAGCAAAGCAAGCACTCTCTTCACACACCAAGCTCTTCTCTTATCACAGCAAGCTCTCCCTTCTCGCCTTTCCTCAGCAATGGCTTTCTGCATAATCATTGTCCTGTTCTTCCTTCTTTCCCCCGCTCAATCCGATTACTTCAATTTCTCTTATTTCAATCAAAATGACCCAAGTGAAATAAGATACATAGGAGATGCTCAGCCTGCCAATGGAGTCATTCAACTGACCCCGAGCCTCTCCGATAGTAAAACCCATATCGTCGGACGTGCCATTCACAATGATCCTGTACGCATATGGGATACTAGGACCAGAAATCTTACTGACTTCCATACCCAGTTCTCCTTCATCATTCATGGGCTTGATACAAACTGGATCGGTGATGGTTTCACCTTCTTCCTCTCGCCCAATCGTTCCACAATACCTTCTTATGCTAGACTAGGAGATGGGAACCTTGGCATCTATTCTGTATCCAACTCTACCGAGAATCAACTGGTTGCCATAGAATTTGACACTTTCCATAACTCCTGGGACCCACTTTCACCTCATGTAGGCATCAACATCAACTCTAGAGTCTCCAAGGTTACTACTGCCTTAAAGGCCAGTAGCGCATTTAAAACCTTTATAGGCATTGCATTGATAAGCTATAGTGCCACTACCAAGGACCTGAGTGTCTATCTAAACATGGATGACTCGGGCTTTGGGGAGAATCCTGATCTCCATTTTAATGTAGATCTAAGGGAGATACTACCCGAGTGGGTTAATGTAGGATTTTCAGCTTCCACGGGAGTGGCTATCGAGCTCCATCAAATTTGTTCATGGGAGTTCAACTCTACTCTACAGAGCAGAAAGCCTCGGAAGAAGATGACAGGATTGATAATAGGCCTAATTGTTGGTGGGGTTGTTGGTGGGGTTGTCTTCATTGCTGGGCTCCATTTATTTGGGTTAAAAATAAAGAGGGATAAGAGGGCAAAAAAGGAAGAGGGTGTAGGCTCTGGTCCGGAAATGGAGGATGAATTTGACATAGGGACAGGCCCCAAGATGTTCTCATATAAAGAGCTACTTCTTGCAACAAGAAGTTTCTCTGAAGACGGGAAGCTTGGGCAGGGAGGATTTGGAGGGGTCTATAAAGGTTTCTTAGGTGAAACGAAGTTAGAAGTGGCCGTGAAGAGGGTCTCAAAGGGCTCTAAACAAGGAAAAAAGGAGTACGCGTCAGAGGTAAACATCATCAGCCGATTGCGACACAGAAACCTTGTTCAACTACTTGGTTGGTGCCACCAGCGTAGCGAGTTACTTCTTGTCTACGAGTTCATGCCAAATGGGAGCCTCGACTCTCATCTATTTCAAAATGAGAGATTACTCGGATGGGGGGTGAGGTACAACATTGCAATGGGGTTGGCATCAGCACTGCTTTATCTGCATGAAGAATGGGAGCAATGTATAGTGCATAGGGACATCAAATCCAGCAATGTGATGTTGGATTCCAATTTCAATGCAAAGCTTGGAGATTTTGGGCTTGCTAGGCTTGTGGATCATGAACATGGTCTGCAGACAATGGTTGTAGCTGGGACCATGGGCTACTTAGCACCAGAATATGTTACCACAGGCAAAGTGAGCAAAGAATCTGACGTCTACAGCTTTGGAATTGTTGCCCTGGAAATTGTATGCGGGAGAAGAGCTGTTGACCCAAACACTAAGGTGGTTCTGGTAAAGTGGGTATGGGAGCTATATGGAACAGGAATGCTTCTTGATGCTGCTGATGAGAGGCTACAGAAGGAATTTGATGAGGAACAGATGGTGAGATTGTTGATTTTGGGGCTCTGGTGTGCTCACCCAGATGACAATTTTAGGCCTTCTATCAGACAGGCCATCAGTGTTCTTACCCTAGGAGCTCCACTCCCAACTCTTCCATCCAAGATGCCTGTACCCATCTATTTTACTCCACCGGTGAACCTTTCTTCAATTGTCACTTCATCTTCAACTTCTTAAACAGAAGCTCTCTCTTGCACCCTTTCTTCCACTTACACCTTTTCTTCTTCTTTCGTTGTCATATCTCTGTTTACTGAATGTTTTGTTTACAGATTTAAAAAAAAAAAAAAAACTCTCTTAGCTGAAACAAAATAGTTGTGGAGACTGGTTTTAATCTTCCAATGGATTCTGTCTTTAAAGTACTGAAATTAGGATGTTATGGATGTATTTCTTATGTGAGGTGTGTTCTTCCACCTCCAATCAGAAGAGTTTGTATTCACTATCTTAATTCTTACTTACCTATATTGCTAATCAAGTATAATTAGTTTGCTTTTTCTATTTTTGGATGTTGAGGTTGGTTGGCTGTTTATATGGCATCTCCGATTTACCCCAGAGACTCTTTTCATATCAACAAAAATAAATAAAATTTCTGAATTATCTTGTTCTTGATTTGGACCCAAATAAGTGGAAAAGCCCACACACACAAAAAAAAAAAAAAGCTCACACAAGTGAGAAAGGTAAGCATATCAAGGTATAGACCTACGCGCAGCTGGGTGAGCTGCAGAGTTGCTAACCATCTGGGGCTAGCATGAACTTTGAAAAAGAGTAATTACTTCAGAAGTCACTGACCATCTCATGAAAAGGAATAAAAGTGAATGGCACAAACATATTGAAGTCAAATTCAAATAGTTGCTTAGAAGTTAGAGGTTAACTTTTTTAAAGATAATTAAATTATGAAATGATGTTTTATTTATATGCCATGTACACTAAATTCACCTCTCTTCCCTGTAACGTGGCTTTCTGCGGGGCTTCCAAGGAAGATTCATGGCTTTGACTTTGGTCAGTGCAATAAGTTCTCTAGGCTTTAAAACCTACAGCATTGAAATGTTTATGGGACTCATATATACACCTGGCTCAGTGCAGAACTCTAATATATTTTTTGAGTTGGACGAGGAGGAACAAATAGATGACAACAATATCATGAAGATCCAGGTCTGGACCAGCCCAAAACCCTTTTTTTTTTTTTTTTTTGTTCTTTGGACCAACCCAAAAGCTGCTCAAATAGATGACTGACCTGGACTTGATTGGATGACATTGACAAAAACTGAAATTGGGCCTCAACTTTCAGATTGGATCTTACCTAATGGTGTTGAAAGGTGTAGGCCCGGCAACACAAAGGTGCAACGGGCTGCCCCTGCCATCAGTTTCAACCTGCAGTTTACACCTGCTTTCCTAGCATGGGCTCGCCAGCTCTTTCGAAAGACCAATGTAATCAGTCATCTATGGATAATTAACCACCAAAATAACAGAACAGCTAACACAATTCAACAGGAAAAGTCCTCAAATCTGGGCATCCCACATGATTGTACAGTGGACTCATGAATCATAGTAGTACAATTTCTTGCTAGAAAAATATCAGTTGCTTAATTGGTTTCTTTTTCGATTGGTATTAGTTGCTTATCAGCTAATTATCATTAAATTCAGATGTTTCTAATTGCTCACTACTCCGGAGATGATCTGGTGCCTAAATTCTATGACGGTGAGGCATGGAAGAAATTTTTCAGTCCAGTCTTCCTCGATGTTAATTCAACATTTGATGGAACTGATCCGTGCATACTATGGGAAGACGCCAAACTACAGGTCATGATTGAAATGAATGCAGTTATGTTTAATGTGTTGTACTAGCTACTGATACTTAAATGCATGATTGAAATAAATGCAAATATGTTTAATGTGTTGTACTAGCTACTGATACTCAATGGCTTAGTGTATATCATAACTTTAGGCATTTTCTAAGTTCCATTGAGTAGATGACAAACAAATCAACGTAACTGAAAAAACATGTGAATGCAGGGAGGAACTCTCTCCCAGTCAGCCTATCACGTGTCACTATAATCTCATTGGTATTTGATGATGGAGCTCCACTAGATTGTCTCTGTTTTATATTCAGCATAACCTTTTTTATTAAAGAGCTTGAGGAGGACTAATCTTTTTCTAATTCTAAGTAGTATTTCTTGTTACATTAAAATCCTGATGCCAATATAGTTTATACTCCCATAGAAGAGCGATAGGGATGATTAGCAAATGATTCTATTAAGTTAAATATTAACATGATATTCTTTTTCAACGCTGTAGATGCTTACTGAAGTTGAAAGTTGGCCATACGGTTTTCCAAATTCAGAAGACTTTCCTACTCATGAGCAACTGGATTCTGTCAACAGTAGATTACTCGTCCAAGATAGGTTTGTCTTCCACCCTTTATTTGACCAGATGTAAGGGGAGTGATGAGTTGATTTTGGGGTGTGCTCTAAGTAATCCTTTAAAGGAGAAACCAGGTGATCGCAAAATTCATGCCACAATGGGAGCTCATAATTGTTATATTTCACAAATAGACCCAGAATCGGTCTAGGACTGGCGTCAATGGAAAGGTAAAAATGTTGAAAGCTAAAGCTGATTTGGGCCATTTATCTATTGGACCATGGATTTGGTTCCTTTTTTTCTTCAGTTCACTTGTTCTAGTGCCCTTACCTTTTGATAAATCATTGAATTCTTGCTCTTTTTTTAGTATACTAATTAATTTATCAAGTCATTGAAGTATACTTAATCACTCACAATGTTGTTTGACTATTTTTGTTAGGTACATTGATGATGATTATATATCAACAGACTGCATATGTCGGGAAGTTGGGTCATGGCAAAGAGAATGCAAGGTGGTTATCAAAATAACATTGATTTTTGTAATGAGCATTTTGAAAGTTTTCTAGCCCATGTTCATGTTACATTGGCTACTTGTTAGTATCTTACCTTGGTCTATGCTTTCAAGGCTACCAATTTTGGACTAGAGACGACAAAGATGGGTCTTCTACAATTAATTACATCCATACTGGTGACTATAATCTCTATGCACGGGTGCATCGTTTCATTGGAGATTAAAAATATGATCTGACATTACGGTAACTGAAGGATAGAATCTCCATTCAATTTTCCCGAAAGATGAAACATAGACGATCATATTTGCATCCATCTAGGGAAAATGTAGACCAACTCCAGACTGAATTGAATCACCCTGAGCCCACCGATCAGCATAATAATCAGGCTTGAGACAAGACATTGCAGGCTAAGTGTGGTTAGGAGGCTTGACACAATACTAGTCCTATAAGTCTATCGTGCCACTTCTAGAACCAAATCACAGGAGGCTGAGAGTGTAATAGGGCCTGCGAGATCCAAGGTTGGGCCAAGTGGGCCCTACATAGCTGGACTTCATATAAGGGGTTCATAGGAGAACATTTCTCAATAACTTAACCTTCCATAAAACAGATGCAATTAACTTAACCTTCCAGAAACCGTTGCTCTAAAGGGTCACCTAATCTATTTTAGTGCTTGTTACACCACATAAACTTGATTTTACATGCTTTTCAATCTTGCTGAAGGTAATGTTGGTTCATATAGCCATAATCATTCTTGGATTGCGGGAAGAAAGAGAACAAGCACATACGAAGGAACAACATGGAGGATAAAATTCAAACTCCTGACAGAATCAACCAAAGTGGAACATATAACTTGAGAATAGCAACTGCATCAGCCACGATTGATCTATATTGATCAGAGATCATCACCACCCATATGGATCCAAGTAGCACAGCAGTCCATCTTTGCCGTTAGATCTGGAGTAGATGAGGGGCCACCTCTTATATTACTATTGAAAAGTTGCCCAATATAGCAAAAAAATTACTAAAAGTTACGCAACTTGCTCTAGTCTTTGATATACATTTTTCAAAACTTTGTGGATATCAATAGCAATCTAAACTCATTTTTTTTAACATTTTTTGGGATGTAATGTAATAATCAATCTTTTTAACTTTGTTTACCCATTATAATATAATATGATTCGGAAAAGGCTTTGATGATGACGATAATATAATATAACAATATTACTGGGGTGATGGTTGAGTGTTTATTTTTTTTTATTTTTTAATATTCTATTTTGTTGTATGGTGAGATTATTTTATGCTCAACTCCTCGAAAGTCAACTTTGATATTGATTTCTCTCTATTTATATCGTATGAATCCATACCTTCTAATGCAAAAAAATAGGCCAATAAGAATTGAAATTCTCTGGGGCTTTTGACCTACAGTGGCCAAGGTTTTTTTTTTTTTTTTCTTTTGGGAACCTAGCCAAGGGGGCTGGACCTTCTAATGCCAATAAGAGAGAGCTCATCCACACCAGAAGAAAGCCCATCCCTGTGTGTGGTCCAACGAACACCACCAATACCAGTCGAGAAAGCCTAATCTCTCTCTCTCTCATCTTCTTCTCCTTCTCCCTTGGTCTGCAAGGAGGAGGAGGAGGTAAACGAAACAAGATCAAACAAACAAACAAGAAGCACTTCTTTCTCAGTCATTCTTGATTGTGTTTACATGGATTTCGGCAACAGATTTCCGGTCTTCCCACAGCATCAGCACCGCCACCCAACGCCAAATCCCCTCCGCCAGGACCCATCTTACCCCCAATTCTATAATGCCCCGAACCACCCGCAGCACCCCCAATCCTACGCCCCCTACGCCCTCTACCGCGCCCCAAATCCTAATACCCTCTACCACTCCTCGGGGCCCGGCAGGGGGCTCCGGCCGCCTGGAGCCTATTCATACGTGCCCAATCCGTACGCTCCCCAGGTAGGTTATGTGGTGGCAGCGAGAGGCGCGGCGCAGTATGGGCATCCGCACCCGCAGGCGGCAGCGGCGTATTTCCATGCCTCGAATGTGCAGCAGCCGAATTGGGGTGTGGTGGGTCCCGGTGGTTATGCAGCTGTAAGTGATCTTTTGCTTTCATTGAAAATGGGTGTTGGATTCAACTTTGTTTTTGATAAGATGAATTGGGTTAGAATTGGAATGGGTTGTTATTGGTGGTGGTGGTGTTTTTAAGGTTAGTGTTATGTTTGTTTGGTGAATTGGTGCTTGGTGGGTGTGTTTCTAATCTTATCCAGCTGTTGTTAGCTGTGGAAATTTGATACAGGTGAGACTACTGATTGTTGTGATATGTGTGGGGGCCACTATTTCATCGATGTAGACCATTTGATCTGAATAGCGTCGTTGGAGAGTTGCAACTGTCAAGATGTTTTTTTATTCTATTTTATTTTTAATTTCTAGAGTTTAGATTGTGGCTCCAACTGTGCAGATTTTGTTTACCTGTGCACAACTGGTTGCACATATACTTGGGGTCGTCTGGTTGCAATCATTTACATATGTTTCCTTTTTTTTTTAATAGGTAACAAGATGCAATTTTTTTAAAAGAGAAAAATTACACTGCCAAACCTCAAAAAACAAGGGTACAAGAGATTCATTATACCCACCAAAACAAGTCTAAAACAATGACTACAATTACATAATATGGGTTACCCTACCCAAGGGAAGATTCTACTATCCCTTGTTTTGCTAAACTATCGGCAAAAGAATTTGAGGATCTAAGCATATGACAAAAAACCACATCTAGATAGGAAGATAACTCCCTGATTTCATTAAAAAAGAACTGGAATTTCCATGGCTTGGAATCAAAGTGAATAGCCTGACATTACCTCTTTAGCCAAGTCACTCTCCATAATTAACTTAACCTGAAAGGAAAAATTGCCTTCACCTTTACCTCACTTGACTCCTTAACTCCTGCACTCTTAGAAAACACTAACAAAATCACAAAGCAAGCCTACAATACCAGTTGGACCCAATTTACCTTTAGAAGTTCTATCCACATTAAACTTAAAGACAACCCCACGGGCAAAGGGGTCCATGACATGATTCTCTTACTCTTCAGCCTCCTACATGACATACAACAAGCTTCTCAGTTAAATAAAATGTTGGGCAAATTGAAACTTTCAAACTCCTTTCCAACTAGCACCGATCTTGCAACTTTTAAATTGATATCAGAATTAACGTTAGACAAAGATCGTTTAAAATCCTCTCTTTCCTTTCCTTCCAAATAGACCAAAGGATTGCAAAAGGCATAGTCTTCCACATAATAAGCCTGCGTTCATGAAATGGACCCGCTGCCAATATTGATCAAACTTAGAGATATTACTTAAGAGACACCATGACGTACCACACCTCCTAAAAAAATTGTACCAAACCTTGGAGACAACTCACGATGCAGAAACAAATGATAAACAAACTCTTGATCTTTCTTCCACATCGCACAAATGTTGGAGTTGCTCTGAGACATACCCCTTCTTTGCAGATTGTTGGCTATAAGCACCTTCACTGCTATCACCAACCATCAAAAAATCTGTACTCTAGGAGGAGCCAAACCTAACCAAACTAACACACAAGGAGTAGAAGATTGAGACAGCTTCTCTAAAGCTGAATAGAATGCCTTAGCTAATATGTTATGCTGCCCACATACGACATTGATACAGAGAGAGATACCTTGGATTTCACACATAAAAAGTGAAGTATCGGGTACGATAGATACATTGCCCATTGTGAAGTATTTATGCATCATAGCTGATATGTAAATGATGCACATGCACAAAGGTCATTCATGGTCACCTTTGTTTATGTAAATGAGGCTATTTCACTGAAATTTCGGATTGGTTGAAAATTTTCATTTTGGAGCCAAACTGAAATTCCAAAGTGACAACTATGGTTATAATTTGGCTGATCCCTTCTTTTTTTTTTTTTTTTTTTTGGACTGCTGCCATACATGGTTTCATTTAATGAGTGAATAATTCTGATCCCATCTATGTTTTCCACATGTTTATTTTAACTTTGGAGTAGAGGCACGCGTGTAAGCATTGTAACTAGTGAGATATTGTGGTCTTTCTATACATGTTCTGCATGCATGCCTACTTTTGTACAAATGCTCATTGGGTAACTGTACTTCATCATCCATGGACACTGCATAAGCACATATACCTGCAGCACGCATACATGCAACATTAAACTTACTTTTTTTTTTCTTATTCCTTTTTCTTTCTGTTGCACTGAAATTGTGATGTCTCACAATTCCCTACAGGTTGTCATTCCTCCGAATGGTATGGAGCAGATGGTAGGTGTGAATCTCAATCCCATGGTTTGGAACGACCAAAGGATTCATCCTCTTGCCAAGGGCATTAACATGAAGAGGAACTTGAAGAAGACTGAGGTTGTGAAGAAGACAGAGGTTGTGAAGAAGACCGAGGTTGTTCAGTCAGCGTGGTGTGAATTGTGCAAGATTGACTGCAACGGGCAAGACATCCTTAACGAGCATAAACTGGGGAAGAGACACATGAAAAATTTGAAGAAACTAGAAGAGTTGAATAAGGTTGTCGCCACTCAACCTGTTGGTACAACAGAGCCTCAACAACCCACAACGGTTAAGGGAGCTCCATCGGGAGATGGTTCCAAAGTTAAGAAGATGAGGAGGAAGCATTCAAAGCCTGCGGAGGATATAGAGACAAAGCGGCAAAAACTAGTGGAAGGCGGTACGGAAGCAGATTCCTTAAGAATTTGCACTGTATGCAATGTGGTATGCAATAGTGAAACAGTGTTTAATTTACATCTTACAGGACAAAAGCATGCTGCGAAGGTAAACAAGTAGGGCATAGCAATAAGGATAGCAATTGCCTTTTTTCCCACTGCTTAATAAGTTTTCATCGGAATTGTTGCCATTTTTTTCAAAGAATTTTACCGTTACCATTTAAACAAAAACTGCTACCATTTTAGAGAAGAGGTTTTATTTGATATGGGCTAAATTTTCGCATGTGGGAACATGTGCTTGCGGACTGTCTAATCCGTCCAAAGTGTGGGGTCCAGGGACCCCAGAATTCATAGAGCTGACTCTGATGACCATGACATCCATATGTGGGAATGTCTGCGAGAAAATTCTCCTTGGAAATGGCAACTTCATTTATTGCTTGTGTGGGTTTGGCCGGTTGTTCTTAACAGCATTTTGCTTGTTTGGTCTATCTGTAACTCTCTTCCTCTCTCTGGGTCTATCTGTAACTCTCTTCCTCTCTCTGGGTAATACACTTGAACTTTTCACAGTTCATGAAGTTTGATGTCCATATGACTTAGTTATGTTCTCAAGATTATCTTAAGAATATTAAAAGAAGTAAACTAACATCGAAACATAGAGAAAGGAAACAAAGGAAAACCTTACAAAGATATACAAATATTTATGCTGCTACCACACTCAATTGGGAAGAACATGATTCCTGCTTGTCTTATATTCATCACTACCATATCCTTTGACAATTTATAGAGATGTTTCAATAATTCGGAGTCTCCATTCTTATTGAATGATCAACTTGATATGCATTATTTCCACTCTGCATGGTGGTCAACAAGTGCTGAATGTCTTTTACTTGAGTTTGTTGTAAGTGCTCAAGAACATTATTTGTAATTCTTGATTTTCCTCTTTGATACTTTAAAGATCACCAATTTAGCAGCTAGTCTTGCAAAATGATTTTGAACATGCTATGCCTTGTGTCAACATTGCTTAGTTGGTAAAAAGTCAGCTCTAGCATTTTTTCACCTTCATGATTGCCATATATATTTTTTTGATATTAATATAGACTAGGCATGTTTATTGGGCTTGGAATTTCTATTCTTGTGAATGTTCAAGTTATCTTTTTATGTCACTTATCTTCATGTTGTCCACTATGTCGTAGTTATCTTTTACTTGAATTTGTTATTATATGTAAGCAGGGATTGTTTCTTTGTGGCTGCCCTCCTTAATACTTTAAAGTTCTTTCATTGATCAAGTCAGACTTGTGCTACATTCTTTCAGCATATATTGGATTTCTTGTAATTCTGCATGTCATATTAGCTTGGTGCCTCACCCCTCTTGTATTTTGTTATTGCCAAATTCCTTATGTTTATCTGACAGGCCACAAAACCTGAATGATCATCTTTGCTCCGCATTTTACTAAACTGCTGCAGGCTAGCACTGTCAAACCCATTGCGTCAGCTTGTTTTAATCTGGACTTTTTAATTAGATAAGAAAGGATTTCACTAGAGACTTTCATTTTCCACGCTTTTAAGAATGGGAAATCCCCTTTAACTTGAAAAAATGCATCTTCAATGCTGACAACATAGTACATTGTTCAGAAAAAAGCAAAAAGTGGAGTACCCTTATGTATGGCAATCTGTCCTTCCATTTTAGGAATGGGAAATTATTTCATGTTAGGGGACTTTTTTTTAATAGAATTGGAGTCGGTTCTCTAGTTAAGTTCCTTTGCTCTAGTAAGGAAGGAAGCTAATGCGTTGGCAGCCATGTCAGTGAAACTGGGGTTTGAAGAGTCATTATATTTAAGACACTTTGATTATGTCTAACTATTAAATGAAGAGGATGCATTTGCAATTGCATCCATTACCAACAATGCAGTTAGCACATTTGTTAGGCCACCTCCACTATGGGACCAGGTTCTCTGATGTAGTTTGTGCGGCTGTTTATTAAAAATTTGTTTCAAGGCCTTTTGATGAATAAAAGGTCAGATTCTGTGGTGAATGGATCCAGGGGCTGTCTTGTGGTCATTGTGCAACAAAAGCAACTAGAGAACTTTTCATGGTTGAACTTGCTAGAGGAAGAAGAGGTAGTGAAGTAGATTAAGGCAAGAATTGTGCATTGGGCATTGGTCCTACAAATAACAATAGGAATTGGGGTGTGGCGTTTGTGTCAAAGGAGTCAAAGACAAGCAAATTGGGTATGTCGCCTAATGGGTGGCTTAATTTCATTGTAGTTGGTGCTTGTGAATAAACCAAGGCTAGTAGGCATTTTGCAGGCGATAAGAAAATGATGGAGGATAAGTTTGTTTGGTTTTTTTTTTCAGGCCGAGTGGCATCATAAAATCTAATAAAACCAAGGGATGCTTCGAAGATATTTAGAGCGAACTTTACTGGAAACTCCATAATGGAAGGCAATCAACAATTGCCATCAAGTGGGCATCAAAGATCACTGGTTTTGGATCTAGATGTATCCGGAGATTGGGCAATAAAGTAGTGGATAAATTGGTGAAGGCTGGTGTAATAGACTAAAATGATTGCAGAGATGGCCTAGTGTAATTGTGTGAGTTAATGGTAGAACAATATAAAGTAGTGGATAAAATATGTGTAACCTTTTACCACCACGTGGGGCACCTGATGACAAATCCAACCCCTTCACGCGCACCCCCCCCCCCCCCCCCCCCAAAAAAAGTGTGAATTAGCACTCACCCTAATAATAATAACACCGTTACATTAAAGTCCAACAATTTCTTAAGTTACATTTTCATGGAATTTAATCCAATGGTAATTACTATTCAGATTAAACATTAAATTCCAACAATTTCTTAAGTAACATTTTCATGGAATTTAATCGAATGGTAATTACTATTTAGATTAATGCCAAATTAGGGCGAGTGCCAATTCATTAGGAGCTAGTAAGTGTGAGGGGGTTGGATTTGTCGTGGCGTGAGATTACCACTAATGCAAATATGTGAGAGGTACCTCTTAGAAGATAGTCACACTCACACATGGACATATATAAGGTCAATAATTCAATTTTTTTAAGATATAGAAATATATAAATATGGTATGGAGTAATGTTGTGTTGGGTCTTACTGCAAACTTGGTGCAATGAATTCCCTGTATTTGTAGCACTCGATAATAAGTCGTTTTAGTTGTTCACTAGATAACTTGTTAAAACGAACCAATATGTTACGGAAAAAATGAAAAAAGAAAGGCAAGAAAGCTCCAGTGCTTACCAAACTGAGTGGATGGCAAATCAAGGGTCATAAAATAATGTTAAGAAAGGTGGCTTCTTATGACTGGACTTCTATGTGTGGTTTTGCAAGGCGAAAAGATCTGCAGCATGTGATTATTTTATTTATATATGCATTCATGTGACAAACTGCTCTCTCTCTCTCTATTTATATATCTCTAAAAAACTGCTCTCTTTGCTGCTCTGAAATCAAATTGCCTTGAAATTACTCTACAGGTTGCAATTGCGCCAGAAATAAGTGATCCAGTGGTCAATCCAAGTCCGAATCCGAATCCAAATCCAAATCAAATTGCAAATCCTCCAGTAATTTGCAATGTCCGAGTGAGTCACCCAATGCTCAATGGTTCCATGGAGAAGAAGAAAAAGAAAAAGAAGAGCATGAAATCTGAAGTCGTACAACCATTGATATGTGAGCTCTGCAAGATTTATTGTAGTAGTCAGGATATCCTCAATGGGCACATTCTGGGAAAGAGGCACAAGAAAAATCTGGAGCAATTTGAAAAGTTGAAGAATGCTATTGCTGCTGCTGCCGCCGCTGTGACTGCTACTGCTGTAAATTCAGAATCAGTAGCACGCATGAATAAAACCCCATCAGAAGATCAGGCCAAAACTACTAGAGGGAAGGCGAAGAGGAAACAGTTGGCTTCTGCATTTAACCCTGGAGAGGATTTGGAAACAAAGAAGCAGAAGCTATTGGAAGGTGGGACAATGGCAGATTTCATGTTCAATTTGCATCTTGCTGGACAAAAGCATGCTGCGAAGGTAAACAAGTAGGACATAGCAACAAGGATAACAATTATCCTTTTTTACCACTGTTTAAGAGGTCTTTATTGGGATTTTGCCAGTTTTCTCAAAGAATTTTGCGGTTACCATTTAATCAAAAACTGTGTTCGTTTTAGAAAAGAGATCTTATTGGAATTGGGCTAAATTTTCACCTGTGGTAATGTGCGGATGTGGACGGTCCAATCTGTCCATTGAAAAAGTGTGGGATCCAGGGACGCCCTGAGTTCACAGAGCCGACTCTGATGACCGTCACATCCATATGTAGGCACATTTGCAGGAGAAAATTCCCCCTGGAAATGGGAACTTCATTTATTGCTTGTATTGTTTTGGTCAGTTACTTGTTCTTAACAGCATTTTGCTTGCTTGGTCTATCTGTAATTCTCTTCCTCTCTCTGGGTAATACATTTGAACTTTTCACTGTTCATGAGGTTTGGTGTCCATATGACTTCTTTATGGTCTCAAGATTCTCCTATGAATCTTAAAAGAAGTAAACTAACACATAAACACAGAGAAAGAATGGGAAAAAAGAGAAAAAAAAAAACCCTGATGAAGAAATACAAATACTTATGCTGCCACCACACTCAATTGAGAAGAACATGATTTCTGCTAATCATTATATTCATCTACCATATCATTTGATGATTTAGAAGGATGTTTGAATAAATTTGGAATCTACATTCTTGTTGGATGATCAGCTTTTTTTTTTTTTTTGAATGGTGACTTGTATTAATCAAAAACTGATGACAATTTATGTTGAATGATCAACTTGATGCGCATTATTTCTACTCTGCATGACGTTCAACAAGTGCTGAATGTCTTTTTACTTGAGCCTGTTGTCTGCGCTCAAGAGGACAATTTGTAATTCTTGATTTTCCTCTTTGATACTTTAAAGATCACCAATTCAGCGCCTAGTCGTGCAAAATGATTTTGAACATGCTGTGCCTTTTGTCAACACTCAACATTGCTTAGTTGGTAAAAAGTCAGCTCTAGCATTTTTTCACCTTCATGATTGCCATATATATTTTATATAATAATATAGGCTAGGCATGTTTATTGGGCATGGAATTTCCATTCTTGTCAATGCTCAAGTTAATATTCTGTGTCTCTAGTCTTCTTGTTGTCTGCCAAGCAGCAACTATCTTTTACTTGAATTAGTTATTAGACATGAGCAGGGGTTGTTTCTTTGTGGCTTCCGTCTTTAATACTTTGAAGCTCTTTCGTTCATCAAGTCATAACTTGTGTTGCATTGTTTCAGCATATATTGGATTTTTTTTTTTGTAATTCTGTATGTTCGTATTAGCTTGGTGCCTTTATTCACCCGTATAGTATTTTGTTATCTTTGCTCAGCATTTTACTAAACAGCTGTAGACTAGTACTATCAAACCCATTGCATCAGCTTGTTTTATTCTGGACTTTTTCCTTATATAAGAAAGGATTCCAATCAAGACCTTCCTTATCCGCCCATTTAACAATGGGAAATCGCTAGTTTTTGTAAACTGGGAAAAAATTGCGTCTTCAAAGCTAACAACATAGTATATTTTTCAGAAAAGGCAAACAGCAGAGTAACCTTATGTATGGCAATCTGTCCATCCACTATGATGCAGATGCAGCATGGATATGGCAGGGACATGCCGTGGACACAGCAAGGACACAGATTTGACACATAGAACATGAAGTATCGTATATGATACGACACGATACATTGCCCGCTTTGAAGTATCTGTGCATCATAGTCCATCCATTTTAGGGATGGGAGAAATTGTTACTTTTTAGGAATGGGGAAATTATTACTTTAAGTTAGGGCCAGGGACTCTGTTTTCTGTAGAATTGGAGTCAGTTCTCTGGTCAAGTTCCCTTTGCGCTAGCTAGGAGGGAAGCTAATTCATAGGCAGCCGTGGCAGTGAAACAGGGGTTTGAAGATTCATTACATGTAAGACACTTTGATTGTGTCTAACTATTAAATAAGGAGGATGCATTAGCAATTGCCTCCATTACCAACAATCCAGTTAGCACATTTGTTGGGCCACCTCCACTATGGGAGCAGGTTCTCTGATGAAGTTGGTGCGGCTGTTTGTTAAAAAATTGTTTCAAGGCCTTCTGATAAATTAGAGGTCAGATTCTGTGGTGAATGGATCCATGGGCGGTCCTGTGGTCATTGTGCAATGAGAGGAACATGGTAACTTTTGAAGATCGAAGTTGCCTACGGAAGAAGAGGTCATGAAGTTGATTAAGGCAAGAATTGTGCATTGGTCCTAACTCCTACGAATAACAATAGGAATTGGGGTGTGGCGTTTGTGACAAAGAGTCAATGACAATCAATTCACTCAAGTAGAAAGCCCACTTATTAGCATTGGACCAAGTATGTTATATATAACAGCCAAATAGGATATTGATAAATTACCCTAGGAGTTGAGAGGGTTTATGATTTCCTACTAGTCTTCTGGAAACAATTTGGAGCTTATCCTGATCAGTACCAGTTCCGAATTGGAGATTGCTGCCAAAGCTGCAGATGAGCACAGGAAAGAAAAGAAGATGGTCTGGGTTGTCTCCCATGTTTCCTGGGCGCTGTTTGATGAACAGTCGGATGCATACAAGGAGAGCATCGTCCCTGCTGCTGTCTCTCCCAGAGTAAGCATTGAGGCAGGCTCAACTTTCGGGTGGGAGAAGGTTTTTGGAACCAAGGGCAGGGCAATTGGCATTGACTGGTTCGGGGCATGTGTGCCTGCAGGAAGGATATATAAGGAGTTCAGTCTTACAGTGGAGAATGTGATTGCTGCAGAAAAAACACTATAAGTTAGGCTAGTTCAGATTAAAAAACAACCTCTTGCCATGCTAAATGATTTAGTATTTGAATTTTAGGCGTTGCTTCAAGTTTGAAATAAAGAGGGGCAGATTGCTGCCAAAATTGTTTGGAAACCGCTGGCTTACCCAGTGAGGAACTCTTTTTTTTTTCTGAAGTGTATGCTTGATCAACTTTGTCATCTTTCTAAAATGTAAAAAAAATCTACACGGTCTTGCAAGGTCTACAATTTACTTATGCTTGATTCTAATTGATGTTTCATCCAATATTTCTGTTTCTTGCACTCTACTTACTCCCTTGCACTTGATGATTAAACTTGGGTGGGGACAGTTAATGAATTTGTTCCAATCTGGTTGTTATCCTTTTTATGAGCATCAGTTATGTGGTTGTTGTCTTTCAGAGAAAATATTGCTATAGTTGTGGAAGAAGAGTCCACTTGGAGAAAGATTGCCCCAAGGAACACCTAAATGGTTCTCTGGAGTTTAAATTGTGTCTACGGTGTGGAGATGCAGGACATGACATGTCATTATGCATGAATGATTATCCACCAGATGATATGAAGGCATGTGAAATCTTTTAGATTTTTTTTAATGTCTTTTTCATCATTATCTTATTTCTAAACGGCATTGAATGGAACCTCAGAACAGTTTATATTTAGTGGATCTAGTTCTCGTTTCCTAATTTTTTTTATTTTTTATTTTTGGGCAGAGGATTCAGTGTTACATTTGCAAGAGTTTTGGCCATCTTTGTTGTCAAAATATTATAGATACAGGTCCTAGAGAAATTTCTTGTTACAATTGTGGTCAGTCAGGCCATACCGGTATAGTAAGTCCCTGTCTCATTCACCTCCTGATCAGTAAGGACACGTTTGTGTGGCAACATTTCAGCCAAAAAACCTAAGTTTTCCATGGATATGTGCTAGATCTGATGCTTGATGCAAAAAATTCTGCAAAGTTATGAAAATAAACTGTGATTTTAAGGCTTTCAATATCCAAAAGGAAGGGGTAAGATATATTGACGTTCTCCATGGAAAATGTAGCTTGGCCTTCTTCTCTCCTATATTGCACCGAAGAGTTGCAGATTCCGTAGGTGTGGAATCAACACCCAAATGTCCTTGGAAGAAGTATGCTGGATTATGCAAGCAATGGAATCCATGTTTGTTTCCAAACGTGCCCTTAAGTTGCCCAACATGTTTATCAGAGCTTATGGAGTCTGCTAATGTAGGGATGCACAAAGCCACATGGGGAGAGGAGTACAGCATTGCCTACTTTATGCTACAGATGTGTATCATCCTATGGGGAAGATTTTTGGGGTATACTTCATCCACCATGAAACAATCAAGTTGTGGCCTTTCATTACAGCCTGATGGGCCAAGTGGCTTTATCAAACAATTTACATAGAACATTGTACAATTCCTGTATTTTTTGTATGTTTTTTTCATATCCTTATTTTTCATCTCACTGGATTGAAAACTGCAAACTGATAAGCTTGTGTAGTCTGGTAGGTGGATGGGGGTATTGTCAACCTGCCCAGATATTTTCAGAGGAAGGTAGAGAGCTCTTGGGTTATGGATCTACACTTCACGATGACATCAATAAAGTTCACAAATGGAGAAGGACCCAATATGAAGGAAGGGCGGTCATGATTTCCAGGAAACGTACGGTGAGGGGACACATCATATTGACATTGGCAAAGCCCACAACAGGAGAATGATCCAATCTGAAGGAGGAGAAATCATGATTGCCAGGAAAGATGGAGGAGGGTAGTTGGTACACTGATGAACCTGGGACATGTCTGAGATAAGCAGTTTGTCAAGAATGTCAAAGTCCACATTTTTCCGTCAAGTGCTTTGAATATGGATTTTCTGCTTTGAGGTGGCTAGTTCATTGTCAAGACAATCATTATTAGAGGTTTTGTGCATCTCAGGAAACATCAATTGCATTCTCAAAAAATACTAATTGTCCATTTTTTTAAAAAATTGTTGCAAATACTACATGGGATGAGACATCTGAATATGAATCTGAGTCAGACCATGAAGAAGGTGGGTGCTACCTTATTTTGATGGCTTCTACAACCTAAACTTTCAACTTCTCAGAAGAAATGGAATGAATAATTAAATCTGATGTTGGAACCTTTGGAAGTGAAAAATTGTGGCATACAGGTATAGACGGTTGCACAAAGATGTTTTGCATCTCAGAAATTAATCTAAATTTTATGAAAAGATTACCAATATAAATAGATTACAATTATAACAGTTGAAGAATATGATTTACTTGAAGTGGGTGTAATGTTGTATATGTTTTAAGATAGTGTAAAGCAAATACACATCATTGTCCAATCTTTTGTTTTTAATAAACAAATAAATTCCATTCTGTCTTTGACTTCTTGTTACTCAAATTTGAAAATATTGACACATTTTCTTCTTATTTTCGTTTATATCCAAAAATCATGAAATTTGTGGCAAGTAATATGATTTCTATTTTCAATGGATTTGACTAGGTATCCTTTCAACTTTGCATAGTGCTTAGAGTTTCCTATACATTGCTCAATTCTTCCAACATTTTTGCAGTCTATACTGCGTCTAGATGCAGGCTAGTTGTGATCACATCTTGCAGATGTCTTACCCATGTTTTATCTTTTATTAGCATTGTTAAACTGTATATATCTGATGGAGAAAATTTTGCTTCTGTTTTCTAGACTTGTTGACTTGTCTACTGTTCCTCATAAGGAAACGGATAAAGTGGACTGCGGAGGTTTAGACATCATGTACCTTGTAGAGGTTTGATTTTAGCTTTTTTTAGTCGAATACATCTTTCTCCTAGGGTTTATATTTTTCTCACAGTATCGAAATGGTTTGAAGGTTCAATACTTTGTTTACTCCAATCAAAACATTTGGTGGCAGCTTTAGTGGACCAACATTGTGCGTGAACCCATTCTACCTGTCTCCAAATCAGGTAAATCTTGTGTTTTTTATTTTTTATTTTTTTGGGCAAGTGCTGGTAGTGCAACGGATTGACTGTCAACCAATTTGCCTGGTAAGCTAAAGACTGTTAACATTATCTTGTTCATTGCTTTAGATCCAGGCATTAGAAAAGAAGAAAAAAGCTGGACAGTGTGCCAAGAAGATCAAAGCAAAAACAAAAAGGAAGCTTCATGCTGCTGAGAATCAATTGGAACCCGATGAGTTTGCGAAGTTATGGAAGGAGTGAAGGACTAACATTTATTTTCTAGACCTTAATTCCTTCACATGAAAACTGTATACAAATGAGAAGCAAATTTTGAGTAAAGCATTTGTCTTTCCAGATTAAATTTCTGGAATATGCATTTTGAAAAACTGATTGACAGCGCAACTTACCCTCAATAATTTTAGTTGGTGTGAGTTGTAGTTCTCTGAATTTTTAGTTGGGCTTAATTTTGGATTGGGGTCAGTAACAAGTTGAGGCCTTGGGCTAGCCAACAAAACCTGAATGCAATCCTTTTATCTTAAGAAGGATAAATACCCTTGATTTATTTGTCGTAGACGTTTATAACCCTGAGACCTTAAGATTTTCTCATGTTTGTGGTTCCACTTTGCATTTCTGCTGCTGGATTTTGTGATGGATCTTGCTATAGATGCTCCTCTAGCGTGTTTATGCTCTGCAAGCAATCCTTTTTGCCCTAAAAGCTTCGCTTCTTCCCTAGCATTCTAAAATAATTTGTTGAGAAATTTTTTTTACTTATTTTGCTGGACGGCTTTCTCCATTCAACAACATGGAATGAGGAGGTGAATCTAGAAGAATGGATTCACCTGCTCCATGTTCTTACATTACCCAATCAAGTAAAAGTTCTCACTCTGGTGGTTTGAAGAGGAGAGCAGAATCAATGTTCTTGTTTGGTAACCTCACCAGTGAAGTGAGGTACTGGGTCAAATAAAGAGACAAGACAAGAGGGCTCAAATCAAAAGATTATTGCTATTTTTCATTTAGTAAAATAAGAACATAGCTTTTTGGCCTACTTTTTCTCATTTAGTGACATGAGCAAGTAATTATTTTAACTTCCTTTTTAAAACATTGGTTTTTTGTTTTAAAATATGATATCTTTTAATTTGGCTTCTCTTTTCTAATTGTATTTTGAAATAACCGATCACCTCATTTCACTGGTAAGTAGTAAAGCAAATTTGCCAAATAGCAAAAAACTGGTTCTTCTGTTTCAGATATGGATTTTAGAGAAGAAAGCTGTTATTATTATTATTATTATTTTGGAAAATTAGTATTCCTTTATTGTTGAAAAAAATATATAATAAAGAATACATAAGAGGGCAGCCCCTAAGTGGGCCAAACTGCAGAGAACCAGAAAACAAATTGAAGCTCACAGGCCCAGCTAATAGCCATTACGAAGATAAAAAAAAAACAGTAACGTTCCCCCACCAAAAATTAAGAGACAAATGGATTTCACCACAGAGAGGTAGATGATTGAAAACTCAATTAATTTTTTTCCTAACTGGATTCCTTTCATTATGAAAGTGGCACCGAGTCATTCAAGAATATTGTTCTTCTTATCAACTCGGATAAACTCCAAATGCATAAGCTATTATTTGCAATAATGGTTAGCAGAAAACGTTTCTCCACCTCCAGATCTTTCATTTTTCGCTGTGATGAAGATTCTCCGCTCATCACATTTTCCTCATCTAATATGGCCATTTCTACTAAAATCTGTTATGTCACCTACGGTGTTAAAATTGTTGTTTCTTTCAACCTGGCGTATCTATGATACATCAACTCCGCTCACACTCTAGCTCTCGCCCCAATGTTAGAATTGATACTTGGTCCAATTTGACACGCCTATTCTACGCACCAATGTCACTCACTGTTCGCGCAAATGTTACCATTATGGGTTGAAGGGGCCCGCCTTCAAATATATATCAACACATCAGCTTAGAGTGGAAGAGACCGTCACCCACGTGGACGCCGAAAGAAATGGTCCCTCTCCAGGACAAGTCCTGAGATCCAAGTGAATTGTCCAATCTGGGGAACAAATCTTGGAATACCAATGTGAGGGCATGCCGCTTCGATTGAATTCTGGTGCACATAAGCCACAACAGTTCATGCGTCCATGAGGAAATGAACACAAAGATGTTAGCAAATATCTCCAACGTTCAAGCTATTTGAAAAACAATAACAAGGGTCACAGGTACCCATAATGCTAATAAAGTCAAGTATCAAATATAGATTGTCGCTATAAGATGCTTCTCTAAAATAATTTCACAGTAAGCTGCTTCTCTAAAATAATTTCATTCTTTTAAGTTTACCCGGTTGATGGCATTAACAGTGTCAATCTTTCTGTGGATTTTTCTGATTCAATATGGAGATGATGGAAATTTTCCTTCTTTGGAGTTGTGCCCTTTTTCCAGTGCTTGAATTGGGAGATTCAGAAGAAAGCCAAGAGTCACATACTATGTGAACTACCACCAATGTCTGTAACTGCCATGGGCACACAATCGAAAAACTGAATGACGACGCATGTTCCTGATGTGATTTATGTTCCCTAAACAAGATTTGAAAGAGGCAAGAGCCCTCGCTGAATATTCATCCCTGAAGAACTCATGCAGGTTGGAAGTTTAGATCTGTTCCATCTTTGAGTGCTGATATTCAATCGATTGGACCATTATCATCCTCAGTATTCTCAGAGACCACAGCCTCAGGAAAAAGTAGCTCTTGAGGATACATTTTATGAAACAACTGTGAGTACAGCACAAGCACCAAAGTTCTAGTCAGTTGATATCATACACCACAAATATTTAAAATGAGTAATAAATGTTATCAAGATGAACATCATCAGTTTGTGGTTGCTAATAAACAAAAATAAGTAGAATTTCCCTATGGGAAGTTAGAAGCCCTAAATTAAAAGTTGCTCAAGACACCATCATCTAATCAAATTTCACCAAAATGTGTAATTTGTCACACTGAAAAGACACTTTCAAGATACTTGACAACATACAGCCATTTAATCAACTTTGCTCGGTACTAACAAGAGTTGCAGTAAATCAACTATATAAAAAGGGCGGCCCAGTGCACAAGACTCCCGCATAGTGGGGTCCGGGGAGGGCAAGATGTATGCAACCTTACCTTCATTTTGAAGAGGCTGTTTCTGTTACTTAAACTCGTGTCCTCCAGGACACTACCAGTAAGCCCTTACCGTTGGGCCAAGCCGCCCTTATAAAATATTAAAATGAGGATCAGATAACCATACATCTCAACTAGTTTACAGTGTAATTAATATGTCCAACATAGATACCAATGTCTAACTTGTCATCAAAGTGATGCAATAAAATTATTGCACAAATGCAAGCCCACTGTCGGATCAGTGCAAGAGACCTGCCCTGTCATTGGACAGACCTGCAATTGATCTCTCACAATGGAAGAAAAAGCTCGCTACTCTATGGCAAGTGGGATGGCAGGGGGGAAAAAACGAAGAGATTGCATGAACCATCCATAAAATACTTGATCTTGATCAAATTTGTAGGTTACTTGGATATTGACCATTGACCTGTAAGAACTGAATTCCTTGTAACTGTATTGAGCATTTACCTGTAAGAATTGAATTCCTGGAAACATATAGTACTATGGTTGCAACTCCATAAAATTGAGTCTGAATGGCCAATTTTCCATCTCTATTTTATATGGATCCATTTTCTTTGATTCTCGTCCGAGCCACACCATGAGAGATCAATCGCATTCACTTTCACTTAATTTTTATTGAGAATTTACACAATTGCAATATAAATGAATTACAAAGACATTGGTCAAGCATGAACTACTATACCAATGCCAAAATCACAAATTTAGCAAGATTCTATTTGTAATGGACTGCCATTTTTTATCAAACGAACCATCCCCATTGTAAAACTCTTTTAATTGACAAAAAAAAATGGTAAAAGAAAATGAAACAAATAACCAGGATCTTCCTGCCTCAGTAATTTTGGCCCATAATCTATCAACATGTGCCAATCAATTCAATGGTCCCAATTAGTAAACTATGTGCCCCATAAGCGAAAAATGAAAACTTGGTGTTGAGATGTAGAACTTTAAGTAAATCATGTAGTCACTCAACCAAGAAAAAACTTTAAACAAACCATTCCATTGGAAGTCTCAAAACACTTGATGTATTAAATCGACTTTAATTGCATTTTATTAATCTCTTTCTACCAGAACCCTCGAAATATGATTGATAGCAAATTAGCAATTTGTTATTCTACTATGTTCATGAATATATAATTTTATTCCACAATGTTCATGAAGGAATACTTCAACCTTCATATAAATTGTAATTGTTAATCTACAGTTTCATTCATTTATATATCTTTCATATTGATTTTTTTATATTTTCAAATTGTAATTATCTTAAATATAATATATTCACAAATGCTTATCAGATGTGGGTCCCTTATGAATACCCTCATCATTTCATACCTGATGTGGGCATGATGAATAAATGACTGTGTTTTTAATTTTTCCCTGAAAGCATGCTGAGGGATTTGATGAATCTAGTTAGCATGAAAACATAAAAATGAAAATTTTAACTAGAAATAACATATATTACCATAGTTGTTGATTTCAGGAGATCCCTGTAGTCTATATTCCCATCCGGCATGGGGCATGAACAGATCATGTCTGACAGAACCTGCAGCCATCCAAGATTTTCAATTAAACAGTATCATAGAAAAGTTTGAGTCACATTACCTATAATATATATTTACATATTTTGATTTTAAGAAAATTTAAAATATAAAAGAATTGGGTTTTTGTTCTCGTATTTATACTTTGAGGAGTTTTTCCCTTGTCCCACACCAGTTTAATTAAATGAGCTTTGCTACTACCATTACGTTCATCTATAGGTGTGCAGCAAATCAAAAGGATGGAGCTGAGTAGGAGCTTTGGAAAATTTCTTTCACGTGTGTAGGCTGGGCCGGGCTAGGCTGCAGTGTGTGTGTCTCATGTGAGTCACTTAGACTCCCTCCAAACACTATTTTGACATTTTCAGTTTCCAATTTTCCATTCTTTCCCGGCAAGCCCACTGCAACTGCAGTCCAACTGCATTGCAGTCACAGGTTACTCTGAAGTTCCCACTAAAACATCAAACCAAAGGCTGCAATGTGGCAGTGACCACCAATTTCTTCCTTCCTGGGTTTCTTCGGAAGTCTTTTCCTCTTTTCTGTCATCGCTTCCCTCTATTTAATACAACAGTAGGCAAACCAGGGAGCTGTTCAATATCTCAATGAGTTTTGGCTTGAGAATGCACCATATTCAGATTGTTGAACATGACAGAAAGCCATTGTATGTCGGCAGAGGAGCTGCAACCCAGTGTTCAAAGACCATCCGTGCAGAGCTGAATACATCTTTAAGACGGATATCAATAAGAAGCCTCAAGTTTTATTTTATCTCTCAGGAAATTTTTCTCTTTCTATTTTCAGATTTATTTGCTGTCATTTCTGAAATTTCTCCCCCACACAATATCTATAAAAGTTGATCTGATAATTACTGTCATTGGCATGACACCCAAGCAAGGGATTCTATCCTTCTACAATTGAAAGCTAGGAAATATAATTGGCATGAAACACATACCTCTGTCAGATCATGAACATATAACGCACTCCACAATAAATCAGGCTTGGTCTCTACTTTAATATCTTCATTCACTTCAGGTGTGCTATGTTTGGAGCTTTCAAGCGGAAGATCAAAAAGAGAATTCATCACTGCCTGTAAAGCTTCCTTTCCTTGAACAGCATTGTCACAAAGGGTTGAAAGGTACATAACAAACCTGGCATTAAAACAAAGAAAAAGATACTTAAAACCTGGACATTTTAACATGTGATATGGCCATGAGTCACTATCCAGCCCAATCTTTTCCATTTGAATGGTGGAAAAATAAAATAAAAGAAGAAGCTCAAAAATTCTTAATATGCAGGTATCTTAAATAGAACCATTCTTTCAGAAAAGCCCCACTACTACTGTTATAAATAATAACAAGGGTAGGAATATCGTCTATGAAAAATACTATGCAGACTTTAATCTTCCTATAAAGGGGTGAAACTCACAAGTCTGGTGGACAAACTGAAACATTGCTACTTAATTGGACAGCTCGAATGGATGTCACCTGCTCAGGAAATAATGCTGCAGAAAGAGTTTCCAATCAAAATATACAGATGTTTGGTGATTGCAGGAAAAAATAAAATCTATAGACAAAGATGTCAGAATCAGAGCATCACGGTGAGTTTTGAAAGAATGTAATAGCAGTATATTGTATGAATCTTACATCTAGGGGGATAAACCACCAGTAGATTTGAGAAGTCTGGTTGTATGGAACCGCTGGTTATGCATACTGCCCTGGCCACTTTAGTAAGAGGGCTAACCTCTGCTAGATTTGAACCTTCATGCTGCATATATAAGGAAGGAGATGGCAGAGACTGTGGGATTATAAATGATGGATCCATGACCAGCCGATGGCTGAATAGATCTTGATCAGACGCCAATCTAACACCTTTGTAATGACCATGCTCCTGCAGTTTATTTATATTTTTTAGAAGGCATTATGGCTACAAAGTTCAAATAAACATTTTAAATAAAAATTGGATTCAAATAAAAAAAACTTGAGACTAGAAAAGCTTTTCTGCAAAGTTTATATATTCCATTTCAAAATAAAAATTAATGACTAAGTGCAGGACTAAAATTTTTTAGATAGAGGAAGGAATAACAACAATAATTACAATAACAATAAAACAATAAATCGCATCCCACCTAAAATTAGGAATTTTGTTCTTTTTTACAACAAAATTCATATTTCACAAAAGATGATATAAAATCACAGAACATAAGAAACAGATCAAATCTCAAAGGTATCATATTCAGGCAGCAATCACTTTTACTGCATATTTAAGACCATCATGCTGGAAACACAGTCGTTCAAGAATCTAGAATGGACACTGTTAAAGAAAAAAGTTTAGAACAAACTTAGATGTGATTGATTGCAAAAATATAACTACATTATTTGGATAAACATGTACTATCGAGGAAGTAAAGCTAAAAGAACTACCTGGAAGATAAAAGTTTTTCAATATAGATGAAGACAACAAGAAAGAGGAAGAGGGAAGAGGAGGGAAAGAAAAGGGGGAGGGGGCCAATCCAGGACACAATTTATGTACCTTGTCTAGAAGAAATGAAGTCACTGGCATACGTAGAACCTGTACAATGAACAAGTGTTTTATTTAGAGATGTGGTAGTATTCATGGAACATAGAACATGATCATAGTCTAGCAAAATTTGCACAAAGTATAAGTAGTCAGATGGAAGAAGTCAAAGGCACTGTTCCATTATGATTTTTTTACCAGTAACATGTAAAACATGTAAAATTCTAAATTTTAACTGCACGAATATAAAAAAAATGGGAGAGAGGTGGTGGGGTCAGGAAGAGAAATCACTGAACTATACTGATGGACAGTAGTAGTTTTCTCAAGTCAATAATCCACAGTCTATCACTGAACTTACATAGAGAGCGCCTTTAACAGCTGCACAACGACAAAATGCTTGTGGAAGCTCTCCTTGGCCATAAATGGGATAAATGAATGCCCCTGGTGCATTAGGAAACCTGGAGAGGGGTAATCCTCTGATGTTTAGAGCTTTAACCCAAAATAAGATAAATGCAGCCAATAACCAATAATAAGGATGTTTAGACTAAGTATCTCTAACATTACAAAGTGATCGAACACTGAATTTGCTAAGCCTTTACGTGGACTCCACTGTGTAAAATAACAAAGAACCACAAGATGGAATAAAAGTAAAAGCCCAAAATCAGAAAATACCAAGCACTTTGCTACCTTCCAGTAAAATGTTCAATCCTATCATATGAAATGCCAAAACCAATTTAGATAAAATCTAGCAGTGCTAAAAATCAATGGTAGTATATACAAGTTGCAATACTTCAGCATATGCATGCCAATTGTTAACGAGTCAACCATCATAGTAGACTGAAATCTAATCTTTTAAAAAAAATGGTAGACTTTAATCTGAAAAAAGAATAAAAAACATAAAGTAAGGCAGCTTCTTGGTTGAGATTTTCATCATTATCTTAGGAATGATTAATTCATCAAATTTAGATTTTAAAACCCTTAACTGTCTCCAACCCAAAATCCACTACTCGTTCCACACTTCTTTTTCATTTCATTTAAATGATCTTCAGAAAATACACTTCCCTGTTCAGACAACTGTCCTGATGAGTCCATTAGTGAAGAAGATAACGAAACATGAGAGCATAACTTGTATATTATGCTACCTGCCAACAGAAGAGTGGTATAGCGCTAAACTTTCCATTCCGTCTTTTGTCTTGATTTGCTTCTTGCATGCTACTGGATCTTCTTGATCATAATCTGCCATGGCTATTGCATATAGAATCATCCTGCGAAAGAAAGCATGTCACAAGCAAGCAAATATGTCAAGATACTCTAAGTACTATATAAAATGAAAAAAAAAGGAGCAACAGAACATTCCCAACAACAATAGCAAAAAGGAAAAGAGAAAAACCAAACTAGAATAATTAATAGCTTAATGGATAGGCAATTTAATGCTGCTTTTGTCAACAAAAAATCATCTCTTTATGATCTCCCTGAATATAAGCATTAACTAAATGCAGCCGCCAAAGTCCCCGGCTGTAGCTCAGCAGCTGGTTAGGAACGCCAGACACCCAATTGGAGGCGAGAGTGCATGAGTTCAAGTCCTTAACGTAGCACAGAGAGAGAGAGAGAGAGAGAGAGAGAGAGAGAGAGAGAGAGAGAGGCTGAAATTCAGGCATGAACTAAGAAGCCCAAGACACAGAGGTTTCAACTTCCACCAACAGGAGTTCACTTATCAAAACCAGTTCCTGGTGGTCACACAGTTCCAAAAGCTGGTGGAGCCAAGTCAACTTGGACTCAGTAGGCGAGTCCCCTTTTCAAGCAAGCTAAAACACATCTTTTTACCCTCTTTCTTGGTGGAAGAAGCTTTTAAGAGGCTCTTGGGAGACCAATTACACCGATTTTGGAAACTCAAAATTTAAAACAACACTAGTAGAAAATCTATGCATTCAAAAATTAAATACTGTTAATAAAATTTGAGTAAAAAAAAAATGAGAACACCTATTTATAATTTAGGCATTCATAATATAAATAAATCTAAAATTCAATGTTTACAAGACTTCATTTTTTGTTTTTTTTCAAAACTTCAAAGTTTCATCATCTTCTCAATATTTTTGAAGGCTTTTGGTTTTAGGGTACAAATCTGAGTCCCCTGCAAGTCAAGCTGTTGATACAATTCAAGGTTAACCCAAGTACCCACCAAGTCTGAATTTTAAAACCTTGGGCAGTCATGAACTGAATTCATCTACCTTTTAGTTCTATACTCAATGCATATAACATAATTTGATCAAACACTTGCCAGTGAATAAAACAGTAACTGCCTGTTCTTGGGAAACCCCAGAGAAAATGTTATCTTCTTTGACATTTCTCACTCTCTGTTGTATGACTGTTCTTGGGAATCAGAGAGACACCTTAAAGTCTTGGATTTTCAAACAAAAATCACATTTTTGCCTCCAAATCAATGACATTTCAATGGCAAGAAATCAATTCAACTGTTCCAACATCAAACATCGAATTCTCTAAGCCAAAAACAGACCATCTCATGGACAACAAAGGGCGAGGCGAACATCGAAAAAACAAAACAAAACAAATCCTTACAAACAAAGAGAGAAGGGCAATGCAATCTGTACGATTTAATCTTCGGAGGCAATCGCTGCTTCTGCAAGAATTCCACAAACGGACTCTCCAAATCCTCCTCCGAAACCCTCCGCTCTCCGCCGCCGCCATCTTCCGCCAGCCCAAGCTGCCCCCGAACAAGCTTGAAAAACCTCATCAGCTGGCTCTTTTCCGTCAGCCCGAGGCTCCGGTCCTTGAAGATCCCCTCACGGGAGCCCGGCACCGGCCAGATCTTCCCCTCCCGATAAACGAAGACAGCGTCGACGCCCTTGAATTCCAGGTGGTGGCTGGCGCCGGACCTCAGCATCAGATCCACCGCCGGATCGGCGCAGAACAGAACCCTAGGTCCGGAGAGATCGATGGAGAAGCTTCTGGAGGACGTATCTAGGGTTTCGGAATGGGAGGAGATTTCGATGTGGGAGTAGAGAGGGCGGGTTTTGAGATCGGCGAGGGCGTATTCTCCGGCATCGGTGGGGGAGGAGCGAGGTGGTTGTTCGTCGGCGGAGGTGGAGGGGTGGCGGGAATGGAGGAAGGAGGAGAAGGAGTGGAGGGTGAAGGAGGAGAAGTGGGAGCCGTAGAAGGGGTTGGGGTCGAGATGGAGGACTGATTTTCCGGCGGAGGATGCGGCGGCGGCGAGGATGGATTCCGGCAGGCCGGTGCCGAGGACGATGAGGTCGAAGGAGGTGGGGTCGATGGCGGGATAGGCGGAGCCGGCGTCGGTTTCGGCCATGCTGCCGTCGACAGACACAGAGTGCGATTTTGGAGATCGCTCAAATTTAAGTCGCTGCTATTTTTCTTTCTTAACTGCAGATTAAACCTCTGCATAAGAATAATAATAATAATTATTATTATTATCATTATTTTTTTATTATTTTTTTTTTGTGCTGGTGACCAAAGTTCAAATATTTCAGTTCATGTGCTCTGTATTCGAGGATGCAAATGGGTATTTGATTTTCTTAGAATTCAGAAGTTTCGGTCTTTTTACTCATAAAATTCATATTTGAATTTTGTTTTAGGTTTTGATCCGGTCTTAAGTCTAAAGCTCAATTTCGGTTTTGATTATAAACGAGCTTGACTATGAGCTCATACAGGTTTTGACCACCCATAGATCCGAGACCTAATATAATATATGAGTGAGTGCTTAATATTGTATATTGTTGTTTTGTTGTTTTACATATAAACAATGTCACTAGACCTTTGTAGTAACATACTGGATTGAAAACTTCTAATATGGATGGGCACATATATGAAAGTTTATACATTGAAAATAATGGGCCTAATTTCTCTAATTTTGGCTTTAAATTATTTTATGTGGACATTCACCATCAATATATTAATTGGTGTGAATGGTTGGCCTCTTTGTGTGCTTGTCTGTGTATTTGTTTTAATCATCGTGTCAATTGAATATAAGGATTGTTTAGCTAAGACCTTTCAATATAGGAAAATCTTTTAGGGTGACCTATTAGGAACTGGACCCCTCTAGATAGATGGAGTCAACTGGATGTATTGCTTACAAATCCCCTTGGAGAATAAGTATGAAGTGCATCAATGTTTCTCTTTGTCCACAGATACCATTCATTCGGGACATGAAATCCTTGGAGACAATTTTTCTCACTGGTTTTATTTTCTAATTATTTTCGCGATACAACTATTTTATAGGTCAGTTCGTGCATTTTTTGTTAAAGAATTACAAATAGGTCATTTTTAAATATTTCCAAATAATATTTTAGACTTTATATAGAGTATTTCAGAGCTGAAATTATCACTAAGACTGCATTAGTAAAAGATTGAATCTAAAACCTTTTTATTGGCAAGGGGTCTAAACATGTAGAAGTTTGGATTCGAAAGATTTTTGTGCCCAACAATGCATTAAGGCCGTCTGATTCCTAGCAAAGTTCTCCCCTCGCATGCCTACTCAAGTATCACACTTGTACTCTATTCCGTAATTGTGTGAATTTAAGATGATATGATTAGTAATTTTACATGTAGTTTTTCAATCTAATGCAGTATATCACTTTAATTAAGTAATATTTAGGCATAGGCCAATCCCTAGAGAGATTAAAGTGGGAAAAAAAAATGAGTCCTACATTGGAGATCTCTCAAGGATGCACTACAGTTATCGGTGCATCTAGATGTGCAGGATTAACTGCAATCATACAAATGATACTTAGGGATGAAAATTTGAAGCTTTAAATGTCTAGCTTGTAACCGTACATATTATTCAGCTTTAAATATAGAATATTTTACCACAAATTTTCCTTTAGACTCTCTATAAATCAAAATGACTTAAAATATATGTAACCACCGTAGTGGTCCCATGAGTACTTTTTGTTTTTGTTTTTTTTTTTACTGAGCCACAATATCCCCTCTCGCTCGTATGTACGAGTTTCTTCTTTCTCATCCTCCTTCCTCTTTCCTTATCCTCCTTTTGCCTTAATAATATGATGATTTCATTGTCTTAGACGTGGGTGCAAGTGAGAATTTATTACCAAAACACTTTGGTATCATATATACCAATTTAAACACATCATCTTTTACATCCTTTTTTTTTTCTTTCATTTTCTTTTCTTTTTTTTCAATCTTAAGTTCCTCTCAGTTATTTCATTAAACACTCTCCAAGCATATCCCAAGCTGCCACACTTTACATACATGTTGTCCAAGTGCTCTATAAACAAACGTCTCTCTCAGTAATTTCGTTAAATACTTTACAGACATTGCCAAAGTGTTTTAACCCATCATTATCTCATCTCATTTCCTTTGTATCCCCTTTTTCTACCATTTCAGTTCACAACATTTAAACTAACATCAACCTTTAACGTTTTTCTTTTACCACCATTTTTAAACTCACCAATCATTACCATCTAACTACCATCACATACAAGGCCACCATTTAAAAACAAAGTTTTTTTTTTCCTAAATCTAACATAGATGGCGATATCTCCGCTTAACTGTAAAGAAGAAGAAAAAATGAGCAAGTGAGCGGAGATATCTCTACTTGCCAAGCATGTGAATTTTTCCTAAATCTGATATAGGCAACAATATCCCTGCTTAACTATGAAGATGAAGGAAAAAATGAGTAGGTGAATAGGGATATCGCTAATGGCCAAGCACATGATTTTGTATTTTGAGTTAAATGCCCATAAGGTGTTTGACTAAGAAGGGCCCATGGGACCACTGCGGTGGTTACAAATATTTTAGATCCTTTTTTATCTAGGGAGTCTAAAGGAATTTTTTTAGTAAAATCCTCCTAAATCTATCTATCCAAAGTATTGCATTTTGTTCTGAAATTGTAGTTGTGATGAAATGTTTTCTTTTATGGAAAAGTTTAGACTCAAAATGCTAGACCTTAAATCTCTTGCAACTTTCATGAGAGGTAAAATCCTAAACTCCTCACAGGATCCACTTAGACGCATAAAAAAGAAAAAGGAGAACACTTAATGATATCACCCTAATCATATATTCCTGAGCCTTAAGTTTAATGGTAATGGCTTTTTAGGTTACATTTTTTTATGAAATTCAATGAAAGTCTATATTCTCTAAGTGCCTCCCACATGCTTCATGTGAGTGGGATGCAAAACTCTACCAAGGGGCCCACTAATTCATAATAGAAAATGTTCAAAATGAATGTCATCTCCTCTCCATTTGTATATCCTTAAATTCAAGAGGAGTTGGTCCGAGCACATGATTGATAATTTAATTAATGTACTGATTGAAAATGCATAATATTGAGCTAATTCTGCAATCAATCATGCATGAGACTAACTCCAATCGATGAAGATTCTAAGGTCAAATCCATGAAGTGGGTTGGTGAATATCATTCATTTTGAACAATTCGAATTAACCCATAGTAGAGTTCCACACGCCTGCTCACAAGAAGCCTATGAGACACCTAGGATTTTGGACTCTTGGCTTAAATAATGAATCTGATTTGAAGCAATATCAACATAGATTAGAGCCAGTACCAGTAAATGGTTAGTGGGTGAGAGGAGCTTGGATTGGTGATCAAATAGATTTAACATGGTACTGAATTATTTATGCAGATCCTTCATTATTGTACACTCCAATGCAATCCATACCAATTGGGAAGTAGGGTGGGATTAAGAGGCTTGGGAATATATAATGATTCTAGCCATTTATTATTTGTCCTTAAAATCCAATATTTGTTCTAGTGCTCTTGCAACCATTGAGAGCTTGTTTGTTAACACTAAAATACTTAGAAAAGAAAATACTTAAAATCTCACGGTGAAATAAGATTTTTTAAAAGGATTATTTAACTGGTGAGGGATAAAGGATATAAGATGAGGATTATGGATATACACATTTGCTATGAATGAAAGATATAAGGTGGAAATGATGATGGAAGACATTCACCTAAGATTTCACCTTTGTTTATGATGACATGATTCAAGACTCTTGAAATTGGGAGTGCGCAGGTTAAATTCCAACGCCCACCAGCACACTTTAATCTCCAACGATGTCATTTCTGTCCATATTTTTCCCATCCCATTTCCCCGAACACCCAAACCCTAATCTCTTGCTTTCTCTTTCTGAGCTCTTCTTCTTCTTCTTCTTCTTCTCCTCCTCCTTCTCCCTTTGACTGCAAGAAGAAGAAGGAGATAAAAAGGAGAAAGATCGAACAAAAAGCTCTTCTTTCTCATTTATTTGAATGTATTTACATGGATTTCGGCAGCAGATTGGCGGAATTCCAGCAGCATCAGCCACACCCAACACCAAATCCACTCCACACCGACCCATCTCACGCCCACGCCCAATTATATAATGCGCCCAACCACCCACATTACCCCCAGTCCTACGCCTACGCCTTCTTCCACCCCCCAAACCCTCCTTCCAACCCCAATCCGCTCTGCGATTCGTCGGGGCCCGACACGGGGCTCCGGCCCCCTGGCGTCGATTCCTACGTACCCAACCCATACGCTCCTCACGGGGGTTATGTGGTGACAGCTGCAGCTTCGGCCCAATATGGGCAGCCGCAGGCGGCAGCGGCGTATTTCCATGACCCGAGTGCACAGCCCCAGAGTTGGGGTGTGGTGGATCCGGCCGGTTTTGCAGCTGTAAGTGATCTTTGCTTTAGTTGAGAATGGGGGTTGGATTCAACTTAGATTTTGAGGAGATGAATTGGGTTGGAGCTGAAATGGGTTGCTGTTGGTGTTGTTGTTTGTAAGGTTAATGTTATGTTTGTTTGATGAATTGGTGCTAGATGGGTTTTGTTTGAGCGGTGATTAGATACACGTGGGACTAGTGATAGTTCTGATATTGGTGGGGCCCACAATTCATCAGTGTAGACCATTTGATCTGAAGAACATCGTTAAGAAGTTGCAACTGTCAAAATATGTTTTTTTTTTTTTTTTAAAGATTGTGGCTCCAACAGTGCAGATTCATTATACCACCAAAAAAAAAAAAAAAAAAAGCAGCTGAATGCACAAGGCTCCCGCATAGCGAGGTCTGGGAAGGGCAAGATATACGCAACCTTACCGTCATTTTATTCATTATACCCACCAAAAAAAAAAAAAAGACTACTGCAATTTCATAATAATGTAGGCTACCCAAGGAGGTATTATAACATCCCTTGTTTAGCTAAACTGTCTGACAAAGAACTTGATCATCTAAGCATATGACAAAAAACCACATCTAGATGAGAAGATAATTCCTTGATTTCATTGTTTTCCACGTGTTTCTTTTTACTCTGGAGTAGAGGGGTGCATGAAAGCATTGTGACATTGTGATTTCTGAGATATTGTGGTCTTTCTATACATGTTCTGGATGCATGCATATTTCCACAGATGCTCCTGGGCATCTATACTTGCACCATCCATGCACACTCCATAAGCACATATGCTTGCAGCATGCAGACATGCGACATTAAACTTGTGTTTTCTTGCACTTAAAGATGTCTCACAATTACCCTCAGGTTGTCATGCCTCCGAATGCTATGGAGCAGATGGTAGTTGCAAATCCCAATCCCATGGTTTGGAACGGCCAAAGGATTCATCCTCTTGCCAGGGGCATAAACATGAAGAGGAACTTGAAGAAGGCCAAGGTTGTGCAGTCAGCATGGTGTGAATTGTGCAAGATTGACTGCAACAGCCATGACATCCTTAACAAGCATAAACTGGGGAAGAGACACATGAAAAATTTGAAGAAACTAATGGAGTCAAAGAATGTAGTTGCCGCTCTACCTGTTGGCACAACAGAGCCTCAACAACCCACGCCAGTTAAGGAAATTACATCAGGAGACGGTTCCAACGATAAGAAGATGAAGAGGAAGCGAATTTTGGCATCAGAGCCTGAGGAGGATATAGAGACAAAGAGGCGAAAACTAGTGGAAGGTGGTACGACAGCAGATTCCTTAAGAATTTGCACTGCATGCAATGTGGTGTGCAATAGTGAAACAGTGTTTCATTTACATCTTGCAGGACAAAAGCATGCTGCCAAGGTAAACAAGGATAGCAATTGCCTTTTTTACCACTGCTTAATAGGTCTTCATGGGAATTGTTGTCATTTTTATCAAAGAATTTTACTGTTACCATTTAAACAAAAACTGCTACCATTTTAGGAAAGAGCTTTTATCGAAAATGGACTAAAATTTCACAGTTGGGAATGTGTGCCTGTGGACAGTGGCAGAGCTAGGAATTTCTCTTCGTGAGGGCAAAGAGGAATCATTATAATTCAATAAACAAAAAGATGTATATATCTAATTGTATAGACATAAATAGCTGTACATTAAAAAAAAATAATAATTCCATTGCATGAAAAATGATTTCTTTACAATTGCTTTCAACAGATTTTCATGTTCTAAAGCATTGCGTGATTGCCTCATTATCAATGCTATCAAAAATAAATTTCTCAATATCATTTGACAGCTTGTCAAGCAATCAAACCTAAGGCTGCAGGAAACTATACATTGGTGACTGGTGCCAATGCTCAGACAGATTTCTACGTCCATTTGAAATACTAATCCAAATCGTAGTTCACAAACTCAAGTAACGAATTAGGAAATTCTAATTAATATATAACAACTTCACAAATCAGTATATCAAAATGTATCCATATTCCATACCCAAAAAATGGTGAAATGGTAATTCTCATTTACAATCCTTCTGCTCCAATTGGTTCAAATTTCAATTTGTGATGCTAATCAAACGTCTAGTTGACAGGTTCTAGTATTAATGCACATGAAAATTTTCACCAATGTATGGAAACCATACAAGACATGCTTCACTACAAATCCATAGCCTCCCTATCAATCAGTGAGGCACACTTTTTAGGACACATCATACATCAAAATATAAGTTACTATTTCTGTAAAATGAGAAATAAAGAAAGAAATAAATTTTAAGAGATGGATGTACTTGATGCAAATGGGTTAGAGAGAGTTGTTCTTCCTCATTAGAAATTTTAGAAGTAAAAAGGATGAAGAGTGCTTGCAGTTGAGAAAGAAAACCATTGCTTGCTTTCGGTAAAAAGACTCTTGAGATGAAAAGTAAGAACGATGGAAGATGAGAAGTAAAAAAGATGGAAGATGAGAAGTGATGCAAGCCATACTAATAGTCCCCGTCTGAAAATCTATACTAGCAGGCCCAAGACCAATAAGGCCCAGTAGAGTAGAGTAGATCCTATTAGTAGTTGCTTTTGCTTTAGTTTCTTTCTTCATTATCTAGGGTTCTTTAATATTTGGAAAGTCCAATTATGTTTGATTTAGGACTTCTTATTTAATTTGAATTAGTTGTTTTCTTAATTAGAAATTATTTTAGTTATAAATAAAGGTGTAATCCCTTCATGAGATACAGACATTGATATTGACTAAGAATTTGAGTTCAGTTCTCAATTGAGAGAGTAATTGTTTGTATTTGGTGAGGCACTTAGACATCCTATCCTTAAGCTTTTTGGCTTGGAGATTAGCCCGTTTGCTATTCTTCTTCCCTGCGCCACCTCAAGAAGTAAGAAAGGTGGAAGCAGACTTTTGTTTGAAAAGGGAAAATGAGTTGCGTTGTGAAAAGGGGCAATGAGCTGTCCAATTTGGATTGGTTATTTTTCTATGGGAGGAAAAGGCATCAGTATCCTTACTTTTTGATTAGTCTTAGATGATGAGGAAGGGCAAAAGGTGAATGAAAATATAAATGCCTAAAGAAATCTCTAAATACTCACCATATCCTCAAAATTTTCAAAATTTCAGTTGGGGCAAATACCCAAAAAAATCTTGAAGTACTCACCATATCCTCAATTTTTCCAAAATTTCAGTTGGGTGAGTTGCCCACACTCGCCCGCCCTCCCCGCCCTCCGCCCCTGCATGCGGATTGTCTGATCCGTCTAGGGAAAACGTGTGAGGTCCAGGGACCCCCAGAATTCATAGAGCCGACTGTGATGACCATGACATCCATATGTGGGAATGAGGAAATTCCCCTTGGAAATGGCTACTTTATTTATTGCTTGTATGGGTTTAGCTGGTTACTTGTTCTTAACCGCATTTTGCTTGTTTGGTCTATCTGTAACTCTTTTCCTCTCTTTGGGTAATACAGTTGAACTTTTCACAGTTCATGAAGTTTGGTGTTCATATATGATGAATCTTAAAAGAAGTAAACTAACACATAAACACTGAGAAAGAAAGGAGAAAAAAAAAAGGAAAACCTTACAAAGAAATACAAATATTTATGCTGGTACCACACTCAATTGGGAAGAACACGATTCCCACTTGTCATTATATTCAATTATTCATCACTACCATATCCTTTGACAATTTATAGAGATGTTAGAATAAATTTGGAATTTCCATTCTTGTTGAATGATCAACTTGATAAGCATTATTTCCACTCTGCATGATGGTCAACAAGTGCTGAATGTCTATTACTTGAGCTTGTTGTTAGTGCTCGAGAACACAATTCTTAATTCTTGATTTTCCCCTTTGATACTTTAAAATCACCAATTCAGCAGCTAGTCTTGCAAAATGATTTTGAACATGCTATGCCCTGTGTCAACATTGCTTAGTTGGTATAAAGTCAGCTCTAGCATTTTTCACCTTCATGATTGCCATAGATATATATTGCCATATATTTTTGATAATAATATAGACTAGGCATGTTTATTGGGTGTAGAATTTCTATTCTTGTTATTGTTCGATTTAATTTTCTGTGTCACTTATCTTCATGTTGTCCGCCAAGTGGTAATTGTCTTTTACTTGAATTAGTTATTATTTATTAGCAGGGATTGTTTCTTTGTGGCTGCCCTCTTCAATACTTTGAAATTCTTTCGTTGATCAAGTCAGAACTTTTGCTATATTCTCAGCATATATTGGATTTCTTGTAATTCTGTATGTTAGTATTATTAGCGTGGCACCTTTATTCATCCCTTCAGTATTTTGTTATTGTGCAAAATTACTTACGTTTATCTGACAGGCCATAAAAACCTGAATGACCATCTTTTCTCAGCATTTTACTAACCTGCTGTAGGCTAGTATTATCAAACCCATTGCATCCGCTTGTTTTAATCTGGACTTCTTAATTCGACAAGAAAGGATTCCAATTGAGATTTTCATTATCCACCCATTTAAGAATGGGAAATTGCTGTTGAAAAAATGCATCTTCAAAGCTGACAACATAGTATATTGTTCAGAAAAAAGCAAACAGTAGAGTACCTTTATGTATGGCAATCCCTATTTTAGGAATGGGGGAAACTGTTATTTTTCGGGAATGGGGAAATTATTACTTTATGTTAGGGGACTTTTTTTTCTATAGAATTGGAGTTGGTTCTCTAGTTAAGTTCCCTTTGCTCAAGTAAGGAGGGAAGCTAATGCATAGGCAGCCATATTAGTGAAAGAGTCATTATATGCAAGACACTTTGATTGTGTCTAAGCATTTGCGATTGCATTCATTAACAACAATGCAATTAGTGCATTTGTTGGGCCACCTCCACTATAGAATTGGAGTTTGTTCTCTAGTTAAGTTCCCTTTGCTCAGGTAAGGAGGGAAGCTAATGCATAGGCAGCCATATCGGTGAAAGAGTCATTATATGCAAGACACTTTGATTGTGTCTAAGCATTTGCTATTGCATTCATTACCATTAGTGCATTTGTTGGCTCACCTCCACTATAGAATTGGAGTTGGTTCTCTAGTTAAGTTCCCTTTGCTCAAGTAAGGAGGGAAGCTAATGCATAGGCAGCCATGTCAGTGAAAGAGTCATTATATGCAAGACACTTTGATTGTGTCCAAGCATTTGCAATTGCATTCATTACCAGCAATGCAATTGGTGCATCTGTTGGGCCACCTCCACTATGGGAGCAGGTTTTCTGATGGAGTTTGTGCGGCTGTTTGTTAAAAAATCATTTCAAGGCCTTTTGATATATAAGAGGTCAGATTCTGTGGTGAATGGATCCATGGGCTGTCTTGTGGTCATTGTGCAATGAAAGGAACAAGAGAACTTTTGATGGCCGAACTTGCTAGAGGAAGAAGAGGTTGTGAAGTTGATTAAGACAAGAATTGTGCATTGGGCATTGGTCCTACAAATAACAATAGGAATTGGGTGTGGCATTTGTGTCAACGAGTCAAAGACAATCAAGTTGGGTATGTCGCCTAATGGGTGGCTTAATTTCATTGCAGTTGGTGCTTGTGAATAAAGCAGGGCCAGTAGGCATTTTGCAGGGCGAAAAGAAAATGATGGGGGATAATTTTTTTTTTTTTGTTTTTTTTTTCCTGTGCCGGAAGGCATCATAGAATCTAATAAAGCAAAGGGAGTTTTTGAAGATATTTAGAGCAAACTTTACCGGACACTGCATAATATAAGGCGATTAACAAATGCCGTCAAGTGGGCATCAAAGAGCATTGGTTTTGGATTCAGGTGCATCAGTAGATTGGGCAATAAAGTAGTGGATAAATTGGCAAAGGCAGGTGTAATAGACTAATATGATTGCAGAGATGGCCTAGTGTAAATGTGTGAGTTAATGGTAGAACAGTATAAAGTACTTTTTTGAGATGTTTTTGTTGATTGTGTTTCTTATTTTAATAAATTTGTTTGTTACAGATGAAATATGTGTAACCTTTTACCACTGCATGGGGCACCCGATGACAAATCCAACCCCTTCACACTCGCTAACCCCCCATGAATTAGTGCTCACCCTAATAATAATAATTACTGTTAGATTAAATTCCAATTGTTTTTTAAGTTAAATTTTCATGGAATTTAATCCAATGTTATTACTATTCAGATTAATGCCTAGGGTGAGTGCTAATTCATTGGGGGTTAGTGAGTGTGAGGGCGCTGGATTTGTCGTGGGGTGAGAATACCACTCACGCAAATATGTGAGAGGTTTGGAAGCTCGGCACACATGCACATATATAAGATCAATAATACAAAATTTTAAAGATATAGAAATATATAAATACGGTATGGAGTAATGTTGTGTTGGGTCTTACTGAAAACTTAGTGCAATGAATTCCTTGTATTTTTAGCACTTGATGATAACAAGCCGTTTTAGTTGTTCACTAGATAACTTGTTAAAAAGAACTATACATGCTACAAATGTTGCCAATATGTTAGAAAAAGGAAAAAAAAAAAAAAAAAAGAAATGCCAGAAAGCTCCAGTGCTTACCAAACTGAGTGGATTGCAAATCAAGGGTCATAAATAATGTTAAGAAAGGTGGCTTCTTATGGCTGGACTTCCGTGTAGGGTTTTGCAAGGTAAAAAGATCTGTAGCATGCTGATTATTTAATTTATATATGCATTCATCTAACAAACCTCTCTCTCTCTCTCTCTCTCTCTCTCTCTCTCTCTCTCTCTCTCTCTATATATATATATAAATAAAAACCTGCTCTCTTAGCTGCTCTGAAATCACATTGCCTTGAAATTACTCTACAGGTTGCAAGTGCGCCAGAAATAATTGGTCCAATGGTCAATCCAAGTCCAAATCTGAATCCAAATCCAATTGCAAATCCTCCAGTAATCTGCGATCCTCAAGTAATCCCCAGATTGAGTCACCCAATGCTCAATGGTGACATGGAGAAGAAGAAAAAGAAAAAGAAGAGCATGAAATCTGAAGTTGTTCAGCCATTCATATGTGAACTCTGCAAGATTTATTGCAGTGGTCAGGATATCCTCAACAGGCACAATCTGGGAAAGAGGCACAAGAAAAATCTGGAGCAATTTGAAAAGTTGAAGAATGCTGCTGCTGCCGCCACGACTGCTGCTGCTGTAAATCCAGAACCAGTAGCAGGCATGAATATAACCCCATCAGAAGATCAGGCCAAAACTACAAGAGGGAAGGCGAAGAGTAAAAGGTTGGATTTGGAAACAAAGAAGCAGAAGCTATTGGAAGGTGGGACAACGGCGGATTCAGTGAAGGTGTGTACAGTATGCAATGTTGTCTGCAATAGCGAGACGGTGTACAAGTACCATCTAGCAGGACAAAGACATGCTACTCTGCTGAAGAAACAGCTGCAGAAGCAGAATGCTGCAACTTCGACATCAGCCGTTGGCCCTAAACCAGTCAGTGCTGCAACTGTGACTTCGACTGTCGGCCCTCTAGTAGCTGCTACTGCAATCATGTCGTCGACTGTTTAAACCCTTAACCAGCTTCCTAATCCTGATTGGGCTGTTGAAGAGAGAGGAAACAGAGCATTGTGTTGTTGTGTAGGTTTTGCTTGGTTGCCTTTGGATACTATTTCATTCACAGTTTTGACAGAACTGTGATAGTTCTAGTGTGACTCTAATCCTATTCAAATCGGCTCTGATTCACATCTTGTATGGCTTTCCGACCCACGACTGACAGTGGTGTATATGTTGTTTTATTCTAAATTGTAACATTTGAGGGTAAACCTGCTTTCTAGCGATCCTGGCTGTTTCACAGTGGGATCCACTGGGTGGATGGTATAATCTTCCTGATCTGATGCCTTGAAAATGCATACGAATATTATGGCTGGGATTGTCCTCAGGATTACAGTGAAGGGACATCCTCGTAAGGTGCTTCTCAATGAAAGGTGGTTCTAGCATTTTGCATGATTAGTTATAACAGAGAAGAATTACAGTACCCTTGCTTGGATCATGTGCTGGACAGGAGCTTGGTGCATTAACCTGTATTTATCAATAGGGGCCTCCATACTTGGCCTAGTCTGAGTTTAATAAGCTACACCATCTCAATTCCGTATGTAGAGTTTGCAGCTGGGTCTAAATGGACCCAGGTTTGGCCAGAATCTCAGTCACCCTTTAGTTGTTTTTGATAATTGGTTCAAACTGGAGCTGATGGCGCTTAATCACTGGCAAATCTCTAAGAGCCTAAGCATTGAAGCCCGTGCCGTTTATATTTTGGGCCAAAATAGGAAGCCCGGCCCAAGTGCGAAAGGTGCCTTTGCCTTCCTCATTCAAACATGAACCATGCCTTCCAAGTGTAGTGTGCTGTGCCCCATCTGTTACACAGCCATACCAGTAATTATGATGAGTAGATCTCCAAGGCAAGATAATCCTACAGTGGGGCCCATAAGTTTCACACAGGTTGTACTGGTTACACACGCTCTGATCACTCCTTTGATGAGTATAATAAGAGCTGGCCCCACTTCAGATTAGTCACATGGGAACAATCTACTGGGGAGCCATTCCAATAATTGAAAGTTTGGTCCAGACCTAGTATTCCTCGGAAAACCCTCAATTTGCCGTTGTGATTACTGAGATGGGAGATGGGCCACACTCTAGATTTATGGGGTGGCTGATCTCGGAAGACCCAACCGGGCTCAATCATCAAAGTTAGTGTGCACAATAAAAAATCAGATTGAACTTTCTTACCCGTTAAAAAATCTAAACATTTTCTTTATGATCGGTGCTGGATTCATCGAAGGTGGGGCTCACCTAAAATCTAGGTTTCAAAATTTCCCAGTGTTGTTTTTGTTCTTCCGCAGGTGGGAGGGAATTCCGCACTTGGACTTACCCAATCTCCAATAGCCGTGTGACAGGTAAACTCATCTGGCAATTAGGTGTCTGTCCTTTCTTGCTCCTTCTTTTCATTCTCCTCTCTCTCTCTCTCTCTAAGAATCTATGAGGAGAAGAAGAAGCTAAGATGAACAGATGGTATGCTTTCCTTCTTCTGTTCTCCTTTTAGTTATTGGGTATTGAGGAATCTTTGCAGGAGAACACTGTGTCTGCAATTATTTCTCCTTTGGGTCTTTAAATTGGGACCTTGCTGAATTGTGTATTCTCAGAAACATGATGATTGATGCTTCTTCTCTAATGGGTGCAAGGCCTTGTGATTGCAAGCTTAGAGATTGTGGAGGTTCCTCAGCTGCCCAATACAAGTGAGGTCTTCTTACTTACTTTCTTTTTCAAGTATCTAATGGTTGGCTTATTGGGGTTTCTGTGAGTCACCTTTTTCTTTTCTTTCCAATCTTTTATGTTGAAATTTTGGATCAAGAGCGTTCCTTGGGGTTTCATCGACTATTTCTACTGCATGGCGCAATTGTCTGTATGATAATCTCATTGATGGGATCATACTGAATCTTTGATTTGTGCCTTACTAATGAATGGAGGACAAAGGGTGTTGGTAATGATTGAAAATAACTGCGAAAAGTTCTACCAATCAAACTGTAGCATTCTCCAGTATTTGCAATTTTCGGACCAATGGATTGATAAACCCAGTTGCATCTTCCAGTGATCAGTACGAATGGATATACTATGGTGAAACTGAAAGAACATGCCATTCTTAGGCACATTAGGAGGTAAAATGGTGCCTTCTTATGTTAGTTTTAGTTTCATAAATCCAGAAGTTCTAAATTCATGCTTAAGTAAATAGAAATAAATTACAACTATCAATTGTGTGGATATCATGTAAATGATGTTAAGATACAAGCAATAAGAGAAAAATTCAGTGCTTTTCTCCAACGTAATTTTCAACATGTCTAAGAATTTGAGATATGGAACAGTTTTCAAAATACCAGTTTTTCGCATATTGGATATGACTCAGCTTCATGATGCAGTGTTTTGTTTCTGCTGTATCACGTCCTTCCGTCCAGAACTCTAGATCCTTGTGGTGGTTTCACAAGGGGAAGATAATTCTTGACTGATGGCCTTGTGGCATCAATGTGGTTCGAGGTTTGGCAAAGACTAGGTGCTGCATGTGTTCTCTTTTTAGCACATAGCATTGCCAATTTTGGTATTGCCTTTGGCTGTATTCTTTTAAAAATATTCATTTACTCAACAAAGAATTCGTTTGTTGGAAGACCAAATGGAAGTTCTGACAGTTAGCATTTGAATTATTATTATATTTTCCTGTCAATGCTGTAATGGAGGGAGGTGACATACAGCCATGATATCTACTTTTATAGTTTGATTTTTGTAATTACAGAAGTTCATCTGGTTAGCTCACATTTAATGAAATAAATTCCTACGTTTGTGTCTCTAGTTGAGAATAAAAGGAATGAAAAGGGGATGACACGGGAATCAATGTCGCGTAGGCAGTCCGAAAGTGCTGAGCTAATAAGGGTAATTATTCTTTCTCTGATCTTGTTCAATTGTATCTCTGCATTGCAACGGCACACATTTTTCCATACCTCATTTCACGTCTTTGGTTTTGAAAACTCTTATTGTTTGGTAATTCTTATGTAAGGTAGAATGGTAATTAGTGATATGTCAAACTGAGTCAATACTGTATTGAAGGTTGAGATAGTGATTTATTTTTTGCTTTTTTATCATGGTTTTTAAACACTGATGTTTTGCAATGGTATCGTCAATGATATGTTGTGAATGCTTTGTTTCCTAACCCAAGATATATTGATCTATCTATATTTACTGATCAAAAGAAAAAAAGGCCAGCCTGTTGTATTTAAGTTGAAAACTGTAAAACCCTCTAATGAAGGATGTTTTCAAAATTTATATATTAATGTATTTTATAAAATTCAAAAAAGATAACAAAAATCAGACTTGTATGAGAATTTCAGCTGTTACATTGGCCATTACATAACTGTTTTAGTGAAGTGTGTGGGCAGGAGCCTGTTGTCATGGAAGCTGCTCATTATTGTAACATTGAGGTTGTAGGTTCAAGTCATTTTACCCATAAAGAAAAAGTAGGTGCATGTGTTGTGTCTCTCTTTGCGTGTGTGCATGTGTGCACATGTGTGTGAGTGTTTTTTAAGAGGTTCTAGAGAGCAGTTTATTAGACAATGATATTATTGAACTGTAACCTGACCTTTTTAAGCCTTTGTTTGATACAGCAGCTAGAATCAGATGTGAAGGCGCTGACAGAAGCACGTTCTGAAGACAAGAAGTACATAGATATGTTGGAAAAAGACCTTAGAAATTGCTCCCAAGAAATTGGTAATGAACTGATCTTCAACATGCATTTCAATCTCTCATATTTTCTATTTTAAAAACTGATCTATGTTAAAAGAAACTCCACTTGTAATGATTACCCGTTGCTTATGCTTTTGTCTGTCTCAATCGATTGCCACTTAGTGAAAGAACTGCTTCTGCAGGGTACTTGCAGGATGAGCTAAACCTGAGGAATGTAGAGGCGAATTGTGTGGGTGAACATGTTCTCAGCCTTGAGCTTAAGCTTTCTGAAGCTGGGAAGTTACGTGAGAAAGTAACTGAATTGATGGAGGAGCTCGATAAATCAGGCTCTCAATGCCTGTTTTGGAAGCGGGCTTTAGAGCATAAAGAAATGGAATTGCAAAACTTGACTTCACACATAGAGAAACTTGAGAATTCAATTTCATCCATTGCATTGGAATCTCAATGTGAAATAGAGAGCATGAAACTTGATTTTACGGCTTTGGAGCAGAGATTCTTGGAAGCCAACAAATTAGAGGAACAAGCTGCTCAAGAGAAAGCTAAGATGGAATCATTAATTGAAGAACTTGAAGTTCGGCTTGAAGAGACTGAGCAGATGGTTAGCTATTTGGAGAATGAGAACAGAGAATTGCATGAGAAGCTAAGGAAATCAGAGGAAAATGTTAAAATGTTCTATGAAACAGTTGAAGAGCACCTTGACAAGTGTTTTAGAAGCAACAACAAATCAGTATTCTGTATTACTGGGGTATCTGATCAGCATTCTCATACTAAGCTGGAGAACAGGCTTCCTTCACTGGAGCAATTGTGGTATGTTTTTCATTGCTTCGTATATTTTTGCAGTTTGTATCAATCACCTTTCATATTAAGTTTCATTTTCTGATACTATTTATACAAGCGTATCCATAGAATAACAATTGCGTCATACTACATTTTGATTTACCCCACCATTACTTTGGGTTTCAGTAGAATTTATGGTATTCTTGGGTGTTTAGGATAGAATAGATGGAATCCACGATTGGTAGGATACCATTTCCCCATCATGTCCGTGTCAAATCATAGTTGGAGCACCTATAAACAAGTATACTCCCTTTCTGGAAAGAGTTGACATATCAAATAAATTGTATTTGCATTTGGAGAAGTGGATACTATAAAATCTTTTTAGTAAGAAAAAGTATAACACTTTTAGAAATAATTGCTGTGTCAGATACTCCCTTCTTTTTTCATATTTTAGTAGAATTTTTTTAAAATATGAATATAGCTGCAAGTTCCTTATTGATTCATCTTCTTTATATAACTAACTACAAAATTCAATAAATAAGTAAAATTCTTCTATTATATCTAATTATATTTGTAGGGGGTTCCTTGATGGACTTTTGAAGTGTTGCATTAGACGCCTTATATCTGTAGTTGTTTCCAATATTGAAATGTATCTTTATATTCTAGTCACAAACACAAGACCCAGTTAGAGATATTTGTAACAAATAGCTCAACAGAAGGTCCAACCTCATGTATTTTTCATTTTCAGGATTGCCTAGGTTAGGTAATCATATAGTTTTGATAAAAGCGAGAACTTAATGTGTATCATTGACGGAATAAGGATACATATTATCATCATCATCAAAGTCTTGTCCCAACTATGTTGGAGTTGGCTATATGAATTTTATTTCTCCATTCCGACCTATCCTGAGCCAAATTCTTAGGGAAGTTAAACTTTTTCAAATCTAATTTTATTACCTCCATCCAAATCTTTTTTGACCTATCCCTTTCCCTTGGTGGGCCATCAACCTGCATAGCCAAATATTTCCTTACCAGCACCATTGCTAGCCTGCGTTCAAAGGTACATATATAGGGAACAATGGATAGATAATCATTATTAATTTAAAAAATAAAATTATTGGTCGTGGTATCTAGTCTGTTGATCTAATCAAATTCAAGGATCATTTCTAATTTGCCTTTAAATATCCCAAACATATCCTTACCATATAAATCCTCCCCCTTTAAAACTCCAGATGTTCTAACAGAGAAGCTGGAAATTTAAAACTGGATAAATACGAATATGATGGACAGGTGCAAATTTGATGGATGAATGCAAATGTGGTGGGGTTAGGTTGCGGTTGAGATTTAAGAGGAGAAGCGAGGTCGGCATGCGATTTTATAGGCCTTTGAAGAATGAGTAATCAATCCTACAGGCACTTGTAATAGGGGCAATCTATTTCTTTTGTTTATGGCTTTTTTATTATCCATGTTGAGCTGTGAACTTCTGTTCTGTTTATAACAAAATCCAAAGTGGGGCCCAAATTCTCAAGTTTAAGAATACATATATAAACCTATCATCTTTCATAGTTCACCTTGATTTGGTCAGGCATAAAAATTATGCATCTATTTCTTAAAAATCACGGTGAATGATCTTTAAGGAATTCCATATTCCTTACATCCCTACTGATGATGAATGACATTTTTTATAGCACCCGTGAAGTGTTGGAGCCATTCCTTTTGAAGTTGGCATCAGTAACAACTTGTGATGTTGACTTGAAGGAGGAAATGGAGAAGATGTCGAACCACATCCGCGAATCTGAACTTCTTGTTAAGCAGCTCAAGGTACACCATGATTGAAATTCATCTCCATTCATTTTTGTTGCTACTCATTCCTACTAAATGATATCTAAAACATTTACTAAGTATTTTGTAAACCTGGTGAGTTGACTAGACTGTTATAATTAACCGCAAAAAATTGGACTAGGCTGAAGATTATACACTCAAAATTGATTGAGTAGTTTGACTGCTAAAAACATTTGATTTCTAAGTTTTTGGTATTAGGCTCATAGGAGCCTAACCTGCTTGTCTTGAAGCGATAAACATGTTTTATTAGGAAGAGCTGAGAGAAGAAAAGGCAAAAGCAAAGGAAGAAGCAGAGGACCTAACACAAGAAATGGCTGAACTGAGATACCAGATCACAGACATGCTCGAACAAGAATGCAAGAGGAGATCCTGCATCGAGCAAGCATCTCTGCAGAGAATTGCTGAGTTAGAGGCAGAGGTACATATGCATAAATTTCACATCTGAAAAATTCAAATAAGCTTCTTCCTTTCAGATGTCTAAACCTTTTGTTTTCTTTTATTTCTTTCTATTATTTGTTTTCAAGGTACGGGAAGAACAGAGAAAATCTTTTAGTGCTGTCAGGCATTATCATGAGGCCCAGAAATTAGCTGAATTGAGATCCGTGGAGATCCACCATTTGAAGCATGCCCTAGCTGTAAGTTATTCTTTTTATCAGTTTCATGGTGATATATTTATTGACCTATCTGATTTTTAAGCCGATGAGAATTTCATTTGGTATAAATCTTTTGATGTGAACACTTTTTTTTTTCGATAGGTTTCATCGGGAAAACACCTTCAGATTGTTCTACCATAAAACAGAATGCCCTAAAATGGGCATTACATCCATGTTGAAAACATTTTTAGTTTACTTTTACTTGAATGGTTAGGTGAAGATGATATTTTGTTACTTATGACTAAGATCATAACAATTTATAAATTTTAAGCTTCCAATGATGTTTGGCATTGGGATGAACTTGGTGGCAATATGAAATGTGTCTTTCAATTTTTCACATTCTTTTCTGGGGCCCAATTTAGTTTTATCAATTAGGGATATAAATACTAACAGCTGGATTCTGGGCCCAGTATGTTTTCATGATTAAAAAACCATGATTTTTCCGATAATTCCACATTCTTTCATTCTTTTCCTAGTGTTTCTGAGCTGGGCTAGCTAATTAATTGCTGTTCCAACAAATCAGTTACAGGGACTATGCCCATGTGGAAGGCCGCCAAATATCTCCCAGAAAATCGAAGTTTGTAGTTGTGGAGACTGCAAATTTTCACACCCACAACGTGGTTGCTTTGATGAGGTGCTGATTAAAATTTCTGATGAGGCTTGTGCTGATGCCCAAGTGCATCAACCAACCATAGAATGGTATTCGGAGGACAATGATGTTTCATAGGGAGAAGCTTGGCAGAAAGAGAGAGGTGAATATAGCGTAGTGAAATTGCTGTATATCCCAATAAATAATAAAGTTTTATGACTCCCTAAGTTACCTTTCATTTCTTCAATCTGTTGTCTACTTAAAGCATTTTTTTTTATTGGTAACAGACTCAACTTGAACTCTATAATAGCAAATAGATAATTTGCTTTTATTTTATTTTATTTTATTTTTATTATTTTTACGAGCTCTCGTGGCATGTTGCTATCTTGAGGCTGTGGGTTCAACTCATGTTTGTCACCAATCAGGGGAGGAAAAAAAAAAAGAAGAAAAAAAAAATACAATGTTTTTGGGAGAAACCAAATAAAATGTTCACCTAATTAATTATTATTATTATTATTATTATTATTCTTTGTGTGAACAAATGAAATTTCTTAAAAATTATGTGTTTCAATAAATGAGATAGTGATGGAAAATAGTTTTAGATGGCCTGGGCATGTGCTTTGAAGACCCAAAACAGCCTTTGTACGAAGAACTGAAGTGTTGCCTGTACATGGCACTAAGAGGATGGCCGATAAAGGCCTGAAGGATGTAGTCATAAGTGATATTTTAGGTTGCAGGATAATGAACTACTTACCTGTAAGAAGGGATGACTGAAGGAGTTGAGTCAGAAAACTACACCATATGTAGGGGACAAAGCTTCTGAACTCAAGAGCTAACATGGTTTTAAATCCAAATTGAGGCCTGATGCGTACGTAATATTCAAGTCTCAATCTTGGGACACAACTGCTTACTGTGGATTCCGTGGCCAAAGGCCTGCCAAACCTTAATATTGTAGTGATGGACGTAAAAGTTGCAATGATAGTATATTACTAAATTAGTGTAATATAGATTCACAATGTTCAGCAAGTCATGTAGTAGGTTCACGACCCATGGACTAAGCTAAATAAGCCTGACCAAGGCATGAATGACAATCAAGTCACGATCTAGTATTGGGTCCACTACCTAGTCAGACTGGGTCTGGCTCTGTTCTTGGAACTAACTTGGACCTAACCAAGGATCCGATTACGATATCATATACATGCAGGGTTTTCAATAGAGGTTACTAACACCATAACTTTACTACAAAGGGTTGGGTGTAAAAGTAGAATTCACAAAGTTAGACCTACCGATCCTAGATCAGGACCAGGCTTCAAAGATGATGATGACAATGATACATACATATGTAACTAAATACATGTAAATATTCATCCAAACGGGTCAGTCTGGAAGGGCTCAACGCCTCAACCCATTCACAACCTAGCCAGACCACTAGGCCAAAGGGAAAGAAGTTCTACAGTTAGATTTTCTGTCACCTTCCATTCCTAGATGCATGAAGGAAACAGAATGCCTTGATGCAAGATCTGAAATCTCCATAATTGCAAACTAGCATCTTCGAGCTCATTCCGCCTCTTGCCCGACAAAGCATGCATCGGTTTTAACTTTGCTTTCGAACATCTTGCTTATGCTCTAGACGTAGCCTCAAACCCTATTGAAGTGCTAATTCTACCAGTATGTGTGCCTCAATAAATCCAGAGAAACCAAATTTGTAAATAGAAAATGGTCGGAACTTTCCTGAAGCTAGGATTCTACTTTCCAGGTAGGAATTCCTCTGGTACCTATTTTTGCCACATCTCATGTATGTACAATTCAATTGCTTCACAAGTCTCAATTATCAATACAAAGAGTATATGGATCTCAAAGCAGAATTGCTGGCTTCCTTCTTTAAGTTTCCAACTATTGTCACTTTTCCAACAGATGGGAAGAATCATAGAATTTGGTTATGAATTCCTAGAGATCTTTGTTTTAGCAAAGCCCTTCCAATTTATTTATTTTATTCCATATTTCCATTCTCATTTTCTTGATTCTGCTGTGTGATGCTTGGCAACTTAGGTGTTCAAAGCAAGTAACCAGATGCAGATGGTGAAGGACGACAAAAGTTGACCCAATACCATCTCAGAAGTTGCAATTTTACTCAAGATTCTACATTATGGTGTATGAACTAAGAAGAAATCTGTTGATCATCCCCTCTTTCGATTTTGTGTCTGCTAAAGCCATTTAGTATTTCTTTTTGTCTCTTTTTTTCCTATCTTAGGTCCTTCACCTACTTTTCACTCCCTTGTGGACGTTTGGACTCTTTGGAAGGGGCCAAGTCTTTGTAAGATGATTCCATAGGCCTTTGATTGCTTGGGACACTTGAAGGAAACAAACTATTTATTATTATTATTAGTAGTATTATTATTATTATTATGAATGCTTCCATAGATTTGGTGGTGGCAAAACATTAGGTTTGTTTGATAATTAAGCTGTCCTCAAACCAGAGGATTTGTGACTAAAAAATGCTCCAAACTGCAGAATCCAGCCAAATTCTCTAGGGTTCCTTCCAACTTCTTGGGGTTTTTGCATCCCAAATTTTCTAAGATTGTCCCAGAATAATTCCATGCACATCAAAATAAAAAAATCGACTGCAAATAATGAGAAGAAGAAAGAAAGAAAGAATCATACAAAAATAAATAAATCTTTTAGAAGACGAAGAAGAAACAGAGAAAGGAAGTAGCATATGAAAGATGCAACAAGAGTTCTCCACAAAAGAATGCTGAAATCCTGAACGCCCATTGTCAATTCTTCAACAAAATAAAATTGAGTATCACAAGTGTGGAATTTAAACGCCTTTTTTCCCGAAATATTCAGGCTGTAAACAGTTGTCAGAGGAGAAAGTGAAAGAAGCAAGTGAAGAGGGGGCAAACCAGTGCTATGAAGTGCATAACAAAATGAGTGGGGAAGTTGAATAAAATGCCCAGAGACTGAACCGGACGGCAAAAGATCTATTGAAGCAATCCCTTCCATCTCTTTCTTCAACTCCTTTCCTTTTCTCTCAGTCTTCAAACCCCAATTCCATTCCAGCATCAAAAACTCCTTGCTGCTGGAATATATATATATATATATATATAATGAGGGGTTTTCATGTGCATGTCCCTCACCATTTTGGTGAGGGACACTTACTTTTTTGGACTTTTCAAGTTTAAAAAGGTGTGAAGTTTTGTCCTCTTACATATTAATGCTTTTCAAAAAAGGAGTGTGACGTATGCACATGAATATTCTCCATTACGTCCCTCACCATGATGTCATTAGAAAGTTGTTATATGAGACGTGAAATTCTGAAATTTCAAAAGCCCGCCAAGGATGAAATCCCATTTCTGCTGCTCTCTCCCCAAGACGAACCTGCCCTCTCTCTACGTTGGGATTCCATATCCGTTTCTCTCTCCATTGATAGTTCCTGGTCATCTCTACATCGATGACGTCCCAGGCTTCGGAGTCATCGTCTCCAGTGCTCTGCCCGTCCCGATCATTCTCTTTGCAATGGAGGAGAAGGAGGTGATGGAGAAGAGGGACAATAACCCAAAAAAGACCAAAATGGGAACGGAATGAAGAAACCCCTTCCCATCTCTCTGGGTTTCCCTCCTGTCACAAAAAATGGGTCCTAAATCAAATGAAGAAAAAGATCTCCTCTCCAACCATCTTTCTTTCCACCTTGCTGTTTTCTCTCAGAGCTTACCTTCCATGAAAGAGGTACTAGAGTCTCGAGCACCAGCAATGCTGAGATCCGTGCCTCAGGTTCTGGTCACCCTACTGCATCACCTGATGAATACCAGCTTGGATTCGTCATTGCTCACAATCTCTGCTCTAGCTATATGTTCTGGTCAGTCTTTAGATCCAGCAGTTCTGGCACTTCGCAGTCATGGCTGATGCATCCGCCACTATCCCTCTCCCTGTTAGTCTCCCTCATCGACAGAGCATTTTACCCAAACCAGCTTTCTCTCTTCTCGGCTACCAAACCTCTACCAATTTTCATTACTTTTTTTAGAAAGCACAGTTTAATCTAATTTTTGTCTTGTGGTTCCCTTGTTTTGTATTTTGTAGGGCTCAAATTCATGAATATGAAGTGTAATGTATTTGTGTGGAGATGTTATTTGTGGATGTTGAAATGCCATTGGGGAAGTTGTGTAGGGATGATGTAATGAAATCTGAAATATATATATATATATATATTATCAGAATGAGGGATTTTGTGACTGCCTTACTGAAATGTCCCATTTAACTTTTAAGATTTTTTAACTTGAGAAAATGAAGAAATGGATAAGCAATGGTGATTTTTTGGATAATCAAGACTCATACTTCTGGAGCATGTAAAAGAACTATATCAAACAAGATAGAAAACTCTAGTTCTTGGTCTTGTTTACTATCCAAGATGTTTATCTATTTTCTATCAGATTTTGATTTCTGATAGCAACATCCAGATTACCATATCTGATGCTTGATTCCAGATTTTAAATGGACCACATTCTCTGAATGTTAAATGCACTAGAATGTCGTCTCTATTTTATTGAGATTGGGTCACTGCTATGTTATCTTTATCTTACTTTCCCATGGAGACTTTTGGAGATTTCAATGGTTAGAAATATAATGAAATGAATGTATTCTTCCCTACTTTGTATGATATATATATATATTTTTTTGTTTCTTGTTAAAAAAGGAAAATGGGTTGCTAATGTTAGAATAGCGTTGGTGACGTTTGTATTTCTTTTCAAATGTTTCTATATATTGGTTAGTTTGAAAAGCTGAAACTATGGGAAACATCTTGGATGTGCAGCAAAAGAACCGTATAATTCATTTTCTTTCTGCTAATGACAGAACAAGCACATTTGTTATTACTTAACTTATTTAGCACATGCCTGACTCATCCGATCCAACTTTTCTACTACCAACTTGCTTATTACAAATGCCTCTCAATAACAGGAAATTTATTACTTGAGTTCTATATTGCAAAATTCAGACTTCCCGAATAGCGGCTTAATTACATAAATGAAACAACATCCCAAACAACATTTCATCACAGTAGCTACATCCCATTATAGATCATCACAACGGCATGAGGTTCATCCTGCTTCATCACATCCCAATCGTCTCATTTCATACATCCTGCTTCATCACATCCCAATCGTCTCATTTCATACATACTTTTCAAAACGAAACCTACACATTCAAATCATATGGACATCTCATTCCAGGCCAAACGTCAACCTGCTACCTGTACATAGCCATTTCACATTATTTGACATATAGTCCTTCGAAACACCGGCACATGCATTCATTCCAAACATTAAAAAATATACAACATTTGTAAACCTTTCAACATTCCCAATCTCTCTACTTGTATTTCAAACAAATTAAAATTTCAAAATCCTACAATGAATCAGTTGCAACATTCCCAATTTCTGTAATTTTATTTTAAACAAATTAGAAATACTGCATCTAATATTGAATTTATAAATCCAATTGTATTTCGTTACGACATCCAACACAACTTCCCTAACTTCCATTCAGGTACATTTAGACTGGCCTATTATGGATGGCCATGATGAACACCATCTCCATCTTCTTCCTCTCGATCTCCTCTTTCAACCGAAAGGCAACAAGAGCCGACTTCGTATCTCCTCATCTTCCTTGAGTTTCCACAGGACTCTTCATATTCTTTTTGCCATCACCACAGCTGGCATGACTACTTAGACTATCCAAAGGAACCTTTGCACATGGAAACGATGTCTTCATTTTTAACACATTTTCAACTCACAATGCTTGTGAGAGAGAGAGAGAGAGAGAGAGAGAGAGAGAGAGAGAGAGAGATACTATTAGATTTTAACCATCCTGAGCCATATGATATGCTATGAGGGGAAGGATTTCTATAATTCCTCTAAGCTATGCAAATATATTCCAACTCTCAAGGTTTTTTCTTCGTCCACTTCATGTTCGACAATTCTAACCTTGGAAGATTTAGCTGATTCCATCTTCTCAGTCATTGCAAATATGAAAATGAAACCCCATAATACATGCAATGAACGAAAATATGTAAGTAAAACATGCTTTGGATTGAAAAAGAAATGGAATAATTTCAGATGATGGTGACTTAATAGTTATTTAATCTTCAATTCTTCAAGAAAAAATATTGGATTGATTAAAAACAAAAAGGAAAGAGATTGCAAAAAAATCATATAATGTCATCAATTTAACGGGTTGGAAATAACAACAAAAAAATGGACAAGAGGAAAAAACAGGAAAACTGAGCTAGGTGATGCAAAAAAGAGGAAAGATTTTGAAAACGAGAAATACTTGAGTGCTTCCATGGAACCTAGGTGATGTAGCAACGTTGGTAGACTTAAGAGGCAAGTTCTCAGCGTGGACCCTCAGAGTAGTTGGATTGGAAATGGAAGGTAAGCTCTGTGAGAAGATAGCAACATGGAAAGAGAGATGGTCATCCATGGAAAGAAGGAGAGCTTCTCATATCTCTTCCTTTTCCGCCTGAAGTCGAGAAGGAAGAGAGAGAGAGAGCGAGAGAGAGAGACCTATCGAGACAGAAAAGGAAGGGGTTTCTTTCTCGATCAGCACAGGTCGACAAGAATAGAGCAGCGATACAAGAACGCCAGATTTGGAAAAGAGAATTGCTCGATAAAAAAAAAAACTCTTTACACACAAGAGAAAAAAAATAAAAAAAATTAAAATCCCCATTTTACTCCTCCACACATCTCTCTCTCTCCCTGCTCTCTCCTCCCCTTTTCCTCCGGCCGGCGACGAAGTCCGGCTGGCGGGAGGGGGGCTCTCCCTCCATCCTCTCTCTCTTCTTCTCCCCATTCCTCCTCTTCTTCTCCTGTCCCCTATGAAGCATAGGTACTTCCAAAATGTAGACGCACCCATACCTGTTCCGAGTATGGGTACAGCAAAAAATGTATCGAGTGTGGTTAAACGCTACGTTTTGACTTGTGGGTATGGGATGGATGCATTTGTGGATACGGGATGGGTACGTTTCTGGTATTTTTGTAAGAGGTTTTTTTTTTTAGAAAAACTTTTGTAAGAGTTTGAAAGAGTTAAACATGTAATTTTTAATTTTAGCCATAACCTTTATCGACGAACTTAAAAGGAAAAGGGCTTTAGCCCTGACCCATCTCCAATCCCCTCGTTTCGAACGAAAAAAAAAACAAGAAAATGGAAAGGAGGAAGAAGAAGAAGAAGGAATGCTGGATTATGAAATATTAAATATAATATTGCTATTGCTCTCTTTTTGTTTCATTAGGTTGAATTTGTAATAGTATTAAGTAATTATTAGTTTGTTGCATCTAAGAATTCTAACATATTTTAATTATTAGCATATTTAAAATTTTAAAAATATAATTTTTTAATGGATGTACCACAGCCGTACCCGCATCCTGTTTTTTTTAGAATTTTGTCGTATCGGCGTGCTTGTAGGTGCTTGTTTTATATATAAACCCATTCACTTTCCTCTCTATAGTCAATGTGGAACTTGAGAATGTTACAATCCACCCCCTTAGGGTGGCACATCCATGTGCAGTAGCCTGTCAGTCCATGTAGCCTGCCAGCCCTCTTGACCCGCCCACATAAGAACCCGCCCACTTGCACCAGGCTACGGCAGGGATTTACACTTGAACTAGTTGAGAGTCGACTCTGATACCATTTATAATGCCTCACCCTCACACGCATGTATGATATTGTCTGCTTTGGCCCATGGGCCTCAGGTTTTGTTTCTGGTGGCCTCAACCCACCAAAAGGCCTCATGCAAGGTAAGGATACAAGTTTTATATATAAATCCATTCACTTTCCTCTCTATAGTTGATGCGGAACTCGAGAATGTTACCAGTGTCCATATCGGTATCCGTTATGTTCCTCTTCCTCACCCTCTTCCTTTTCCTCTCCTCTCTTTCCCTCTTCCTCTTCTCTCCTCCCCACCCTCTTCCTCTCCTCCTCTCATCTCCTCTTCGCCCCGTGGGCGGAACATTAGTGATGTTTAGCCTCGCAAGGCCAAACGGGGTGAAGAGGAGATGAGAGGAAGAGCGTGTGGAGGAGGGGAGAGGAGAGGAAGAGGGAGAGAGAGGAGAGGAAGAGGAATAGGAAGACGAATAGAGGGAGGGAGAGCCCCGTCCCACTGGCTGGACTTCATCGATGGCCAGAGGGAAAGGGGAGGAGAGAAGAGGGAGGGAGATAGATGTGTGGAGGGGTAAAATGAGAATTTAATTTTGTTTCTTCTTGTGCCTAAAGAGTTTTTCTTTTTTTTTTCTTTTGTATTTATCCAATAGCTCTCTTTGGAAAAAACAGAGAGATATGAGAAAGCAGGCAACCAATTAGAAGAAAAGGGAGGGCGAGCAAGAGAGATGAAAGGGGGATTATGCATTTCAGAATAAAAAAAAATTTTATTTTCCTTCTGCTACTGCTTTTTTATGCTTGATGACTACCTTTGAATGAGGCCTCAAAAAAAAGGGTGAGGTTGAGTCATTACGTAAATGATCCACATTGAGACGGTATCCAGGAGACATCGACCGTAGAGAGAGGGCTAGAGATGATGACCCGAAGCTTGGGATGCTGGATGTAGAGGGCTTTGACCTGGTACTGTCAATGGAGATTGGAGACGGATTGATTCCCAACGAGAGAGGGGGCTGGAGACGATGACTTCGAAACTTGGAACGTTAGTTAATGTAGACAGGACCAGTAGAGGTGGAACCAGGATTCTACACAGACGGGGGCTGAACTAAAAGAATCTTTTTTTTCTCGTGTTGCCATTATATATTTTCTAAGTGTTTACTGGAATTGTCAGAAATTGGAATCTTGGAAGAGCTTGGTAAATCGGAGGTTGGCAATAATGTATCAACTTTCGATTTCTTGTTATTTTTTCTCTTGAAAATTGCATCAATTGGTATTGTCTTTCCTATCTAAAAATTAAATTAAAATTATAACAAGCACATTTTAGGAACTATGATCAAATAAGTGATTTACAAATCACAATCTAGTAGGGTTTTTTTCCCCCTTACTATCTAATTCAATTATCACACAAATATTAAAAATATTTTAAAAATCAAAACACATGATTTGGGTAGAAAAATTGTTTACTCTTCACAATCACATACTCAATGTCAATGGCATGGTCATACTAATGCATTTCCATTAAAATGGGCAAAACATGTGAAGTATATTAAAATGCTAGAATCAAGATTAAATCAACATATAAACAATGAAAATGCTATCCACTTGCCTTATGATGAGAGAAAATGGAAATGAGAAGCCCTAGCTCAAGACCAAACCTACACTGCTCAAATGGAGAGAACACGAAGTTGAGCCAAAGCCACCTATAAAATAGGAGAGAAGACTCTAGGTAACACCTCTAAATCATTATTAATCTAAAACCCAAAATACTTAACTATGGAGAGGTTGGGAGCTTATTTAGAGCTCAAGGAAGAGGGAGAACTTTGGAAAATTGTATCCATGGGATAAGGGCGACGCGAGGAAGAAGATGCTAGAGGAAAGACCGATGGTCAATAGCTTGGGGGGTGGCTATCCGTGAGGTGGAAGGAGAAGGGAGAAGAGGGAATGAGGAAATCAATTAAAAAGAATGAAAGTGAGATTGCCACCCCCCCTCTCCCGTTCAAATATTGGTTCCACCCCTGAGGACCAGGTACTGTCAATGGAGAGAGAAATGGAGATGAAATCCCAACGCAGAGAGAGGGCGGAGAGAGGGCCGGTTCGTCTTAGGGAGAAAGAGTAGGTGGAAATGGGATTTCATCCTAAGTGAGCTTTTTGAAAATTTAAAAGTCTTATATAACACCTCTATGATGACGTCATTGTCCCTCCTCATTTGGTGAGAGAAGTATTCACCTAAATATTACCCATTATATATAGGGGAATATATGTATCCTTCCCTCACAAACTATTTTGTGAGAATTCTAGGTGGGGCCCATTTATCAATTAATCCAAGCTTTGCAATACATAGAGACCTCCTAATAATCACACGCCCCAAATTTCGGTCAAATCTGAATTTACTAAACGGTTGAATCAACTTTGCACTAATATGAATGAACTGGATTTGTAGGCCATAGATGAAGGGGTTAAGAAGATGTGATTACGGCCAAACTTCATATATGGGGTGGTCTCGTATGGATCTTTCTATTCCCCTGTCTCATCCCTTGGTGGGGTCCATAGTGGGCCCCACGGAGTAGTGTGCACAAAATTTTTGTGAGGGACATGCATGGGAAGAGTCCCCATTATATATAAATATAAATATATATAAACCTGGAATGTGTGTTTATCAGGGGTCTTTGTATATTGCAAGATCTGAAATATATATATATATATATTTGAAATACATATGAATGACATGCATATGAATTTTGTCCATATATATATTTTAAATATATATATATATTTCAGATCTTGCAATATACGAATACCCCTGATAAACACACACCCTAAGTTTATATATATATATTTATATATTTATATATAATGGGGACTCTTCCCATGCATGCCCCTTACGAAAATTTTGTGCACACTACTGAGACATTTAGCCAAGCAAGACCAAAGCTCAACAAGCTGAGAGATTTAGCCAAAACCAAATGTTATAAGTGTCAGGAATACGACTATCTCGCTAAAACTTGCCCTAAGTAAAATACGGTAAACACCCTAACTTTGTCACTCGCTTTAGTTTGCTCCGAAGCACTTTATGTGGATGAAAGTTTTAATGTATGGATAATTGATTTAGGGGCAACCAAGAACGTGACAAAGAATAGGAGTGGTTTTCAGAAATTTCGGTCAATAGATGTTGGTTACAACAAGCTTATATGGGAATAATTCTTCCGAAGATGTATTAGGAATTGGATTATCTTCTTCCAATGTCTACAGGGAAGACAATGGTGCTCCATGAGATGCTATTTGTACCTTGCATGCGACGGAATCTCCTGTCAGTTTGCCGGCTCGCGAGAGACGGTTTTGATTTTCATTTACTAAAGATAGGGTTCCTATTAGGAAAAATAATTCCATTTATGCATGGGGATTTATTGTTGGAGACTTATATGTTTTGGATTTTCATAATACTATGGTTGAATTCTCTGAATCTTTTATTTTGCATGACATGAGTTCCAAATCTATTAAGTCGCATTCTCAGTTGGGCCACATAGGAAAGGAAAGGATGATTCGGTTGGCTAGGAAATGAATGCTTAGATCTCTCAAACAAGTACACTTGCCTCCATGTGTCATGTGTGATTGGAAAAGCAATAAGAAAACCATTTCCTAAAATTGAAATATCCAGAGCCACCATTGACATCATCCACTCTGACATTTGTGGACCAATGAATGTGGCTAATAGACAAAGAGCTCGATATTTCATTACTTTCATTAATGAATTTTCTCGTTTTGGTTGTGTGTTTTTTATTTCTCACAAATATGAGGCAATTGATTATTTTAAAATTTTTGTAAAAGAACTCAAAATAAGTTTGATAAAAACATCAAGAACCTAAAGATCGATTGAGGTGGGAAATACACTTCGGAGATTTTAAAAGTTTTTGTATGCAAAATGGTATTTCTTAGCAATTAACAAAAGCATACACTCTACAACAAAATGGAGTTGCGGAAAAAAGGAAGATCCATGATGGCTCATGACAATTTATCAATTACTTTCTGGGTTGATGTACTGCTCATTGCAGTATACATTTTAAATAGAGTCCCTTCCAAATCTATTCCAAAAACCCTGTATGTGTTGTGGACCTGTAGGAAACCTTCTTTGGGAGATCTACGCCGATGGGGTTCTTTAGGGCATGTATTGATCTCGCATCCAAATAAATTATAGCGTAAAACAATTCCATGTATATTTGTGAGATATTTTGAGTTATCAAAAGAATATGTTTTAGTTAATGAGGATATCAATGGCAAATTGATTGACATGGAATCTAATGATGTAGATTTCCTCGAGTTTCAATACTTTGAAAAAAAGAAGAGAAAGGTATCCATTGAACTTTTTGAAATAAATGATTCCACCTTTTAAGGGGAACCAACACCACCGACTGGACTTAGTGGGAGAAATCCTATGGACTTAGAGGTAAGTGGGAGTAATTAAAATGCCCTTCGTCATTCTTCTCTTGGGTTAATTCCCAAGAAAATTTTTGACATTGAGGGAACTTTTTATGCATACATTGCAACTGACGAAGACAAACCACATTCTTATTAAGAAGGAATGGAATCAATAAACTCACATGAATGGATGCTCACGATGAATGATGAGATCAGCTCTATGCGTAAAACCATGTATGGGATTTAGATGACTATAAATAAATGGGTTTTAAAAATTAAGCGAAAGGTTGATGGTTCTAATGACAAATTTAAAGCTAGGCTTGTAGCTAAGGGGTTCACACAAAAAGAAAGTGTGACTACGAGGAAACTTTCTCCCCCGTGGTGGGATTCTCTTCTATCCACATGATCTTTTCTATTGTTGCTCATATGGATTTAAAATTACACCAAATGGATGTTAAGATTGCTTTTTTAAACAGTGACCTTGAGGAGGAGATATACATGAAACAAGCAATATGATATGCAGAAAAAGGCAATGAAGATAAAGTCTGTAAGCTCAATAAATCAATCTATGGCTTGAAAGAATTTTCATGACAATGGTACAAAAAGTTTCATAATACAATCATGTCAAATGGTTTCTCCATGTGTTACGAAGATCATTGTGTTTACATTAAGCGATCCAAACATAAATTTGTGTTGTTATATCTTTATGTTGATTATATTTTTTTGGGTTGCAATGATATTGAATTTTTAAATGAAACCAAGGTTTGGTTATCAACTGCTTTTGAAATGAAAGATTTGGGTGAGACTGAATTCATTTTGAGGGTTAAAATCAAGCGGGATCGTAACAAACGTCTTCTTGGGTTGTCCCAAAAGACTTACATTAAGAAAATTTTAGAGAGATTTAGAATGGTTAATGTTGGACTTGTTGAAGCCCCAATTGACAAAGGTTGTAAATTGAGTAAAATGCAATGTCCTCAATCTGATGATGAAATGAAAAAGATAGCTTTTGTACCTTTTGCTAGTATTGTAGGTAGTCTTATGTATGTTATAAAGTGCACGCATCCCAATATATGTTATTCGGTTGGGTTGGTTAGTCTCTTTCAACGTAACGCAGGTATTGCTCATTAGACTGCCGTCAAACGAATTTTTTGATATTTAAAGGGCACAAAAGATATGTTGCTTTGCTTTCAAGGTGGCAACTTGAGTTTATTGGCATATAGTGATTCATCATTTTCGGATGATCCTAATACTAAAAATCCACGTCAAGATATGTATTTTTATTAGGCGGGGGAGTTATTTTATGGTCTAGTAAGAAACATGAGTGGATCATTATGTCGACCACCGAGGTTAAATATATTGCTTGTGCACCTGTCTTCTTTTTATCTCTACATTTTTTATGATTGGATTGGATTCATATAGTTATCTGATTCATAGTTTGATCAATTTAAATTTGAATTTGCAGTTTGCAATTTGACACTTACTTTAATTCGAAAATTCAATGGGGTAGATTTAGTTAATTTGTGTTTTAATTTGATTGATTTGGAGTTCGAGTTTGATGAATTCGTTAGGGTAATTCGAATATATATATATATAAAAGCAGGCCTACTATTTTGATCAATTAAGATTTCTAATAGGTCATGAGACACACATTCAAGTTCCCAAATTCAAATTTACAAGTTCTAATTAAATATTATATGAGCCAAAGGTAGAGAACAAATAAATAAAAGATAGACATGTGTTAATTTTTATTAAGGTGGGTCGATTAAGTAGTCAAACTCATACAAAAGAGAAAGCAACACACATGCTTTAATAAATCGTGTCCCTCCTGTGCCCAATTACTAAAATTTAAATAGCTGAAAATAAATCCCATTTGATGGCACCAAATTTTATATCAATATGAATTTGTTTACCTGTGGGATTGACTGGTTGATTTAAAAAAACGTAAATAGTGCAATCTTGTGCATATTCCTTATCACATTTTGATCTAACATTTGATTCAACAATGGATCGAACTCAGATTAAGTTTAGAACTCTATATATATATATATATATATCTAGAGAGTTCTTATTTTGAATAGTTTCAATTTCAATAGATCGCCCCAATTGAGGGTTTTTATTTTTAAATTTAAGAAGTTTCACTCTTTTTAACTAACGATATCTCTGGGTTAAAGCCATAGAGGACATAGACTCTTATTTAATTGCATTGCATCAATAATTGAGTAGTTGACGCACGCAAGAGGGAAGAGAAACTAAACAGCCTTGAATGTATAAAAAATAGGATTTCCATTGAGGGGAGATGGAGTAGTTGACGCATGAGAAAGCCGAGAGAAACTGGACAGCTTGAAAAGTAAATGACAAAAAAAAGGGATTCAATGAGTAGGTGACGCATGCGAAAGGGCAGGGAAACTAGACAGCTTTAACTCTATAGAAAGTGGGATTGATTGAGATTGAGGACAGAGTAACTCCTTTTTCAAACACCCCTTCTCTTATTCCTAATCTCGATGGAAGGAGTGGCAGCAGCTACTACGACTGCCTTGTTCTCACACTCGTCTCTTTCCTTGAGGTGTCTCCTCGAACCCAGAACCGGTAAGCAGAATACCACCTTCCCTAGTCACAGATCCGCTTTCTTGTAGATCGTCGTCTTCTTGTTCACAGGCTTGCATTACATCCTCACTTACCTGTTCCTTTCATTTTTAATTTTAATTTTTTGACATTGGGGTTTATAGGGGCTTTGAAAAGTCTTTATGTGACTCACCCATATGCCAAAATTGAGGACCATGTGACCAACACATATTGATTTGAGTGCTTCAAACTGAGAGCCATGTGACCAACACACACTTTACATGATCACGTTGAGAGAGGCTGGGAGAGTTGTGTCTCTATGTGTGAATGGGGTTGTTTGGGAAGGTGGGTGGGTTGGTTGTGGGTTGGAGTGATATTTAATGTCCACAGCGTTTTGAGATTAAGAATGCCTCTCGTGCTGAATAAGGAGAATATTACTTATTCTTTGGCCAAATACCAAGGTTCTTATGTAATGGTTTGCTTCCTGCAAAATGTGGGTCTCAATTCCCAAATGTGTATATTTAGTTTTATATGATGTGGAAGGTTCTCAGTATCTGCACATTGTTTCTGTCTTGTTTTTATATTTGGAGATATGGGTGTTGGGCAGGTGCTGCACGGTGCAGCGGCCCCATTTTAATGCATGGTGCCCATTTTATTATTATTATTATTATTATTGGTTATAATACAAGCCATGCATCAATCTTAAGACTCTTTGTAATGATCACGTAATAATTTATTATTCAAATATGTGACATTACCACCATAAGATGAAACTCAAAGTACATGATGAACTTGTCTTTTTTTTTTTTTTTTGTTGAAATAGAAATCGAAGAAGGTACATATGTGTGATTAATCTAAATGATTGGACCGTTGAATGTTTTTTTTTGAAAGCTTAGATAGACTAAATATTAACGGACTAAGAGTTGATGAATGGCTGGCGTTGCACCGTGCTGTACTGTAGCACTGCCCATGGATGCTAGGACTACAGTGTTTTTGCAAGTTTTTTGTTTTTCCACCTTGCCTGAAATTTGCTGCAGAAATCTTAGCTACTGTGAACTAGTTTAGTGTGGGATAGGGGAAACTACATAGATTACCTGAGAGCAACTTCTAGAAGATTCGTTCTGACAAGAAGGGGTTTATATGCACTAGTATCAAAAAGGGAATTTTTTTTTCAGTCCTACAGACCTTGTGGGGTCCACTGAAATTGCCTATGTAAAAAGTAGTGTGTATCTGGGGTTGGCGGGTTCCTATGGATGCAAAATCAGCTACATTGTTCTAACCTCTCATTTTGAGTCCTTTGAAGAGGGATAATTTTCTCCCGCGCACCATCCCTCTGGTGATTATACCACCGTGGGTACTCTGTGCATGAGCACCTGTTCTCCAGGATCCTCCACGCAGTGTGTGCATAGCCACATGTGTAGGAGAATATATTCCCTCTGATGAGATGATCATCTTGACACCATCAAAACCCGCCCCATTTGCCCTTGCCATGTTCTTACTAGCAGCACAATCAATCATTTACCTGAAACCAAAAAAATGTAAACAGATGACATGTAAAAATAATATATTCTCGGAAATTATTCTAATCATCCGCAGAAAATGGAACAACAAAAATGCCTTATGGTTTGTTGTCTTCAACAAACGTGCCTTTGTTGTCATTTATCTATGTAAAATTTTCATGTGCTTTTACCCTGTAAAATTTACATATGTTTTGGTTGAGAGCACCATTTACAAGAGTAGACATACTGTTAACATTGAATGGTTCAAATTGTGTATAAAAATTCTCAATAGTTCAAAATTTATGAAGAGGTGAGACATGAAATTCAATATTTTGGGGTTTAATGGATCAAAAAAAATTTTATCTTATAAAACTTTTATATTTTATAATTTAATTTTTGGATGAAGATAAGACCAATAAAAAAAGACTTAAGAGTATTCGTGATGGAATGTCATAATATTTCAATCAAATGTAACCATGATATCTTGGGTAAAAGAAACTCATGCCAAATTTAATTCATTTTATCTTAAGGAATAAATCTCAAGTAAAATAACAATATCCGTCTTGGAAATTTTGATATTAATAGTAGTATGTGAGCCAACTAATGCTAGAATTAAAAACCTAGATCAGTAGTTTATAATTGTTATCAAATATCAATGTGAACAAAAAGGAAAAAAGAAAAAAAGAAGGATCATCTTGCATGGATGTAACTCTTGAGCAATAGTGACTTTGTATGAGGTAAGCAGCATGTGGAGTTCCAAGTAAAACCAACAATTTCATTAATTCATTAAAAATAAGAAATAAATAAAAGAGATATGGAAGAAATATATGAATTTTCATTCATGTATAGAAAGAAATATACAAGTAAACTGCATTGGCATTTGCTTGAAAAAAATTGGTTGCCAATGGAGAATTCATGGACAATGGCTTGATTTAATCAAGGATTAAGATGCCTCCTAGGAGCAGAGGGCATTAAGAAGCAAGACTCTGCTTTTGATCATTCATCTAAACACTGCACGGAGCCTATGACCCAGTGATTGATTGTCTGCAACTATTCTGGGCATGGGATTAACTAGGTGTTTTGACTGTTTGAGTTCTACCATTTCTAAAACTTATTTTTCTCTGTTTTGTCCTCTGTTTTAATTTTCTATAATTTTATCTTTTATTTTTATTTTAGTGTCAGCCTAATATAATTATCTCTTCTGCCAGTTCTGCGTAAACTTCATATAGAAAATAAGATATATATTTTTAGAATGATTTTGATTTGCATTAGAAGTCTCCCTATCACTAACTTAGACTTTCCCACTTTAGTAAGTATTGACTTGTCAAACAGCAACAAATCATGTGTTTTTCAAAAACCTTCAAATAGGGCTGAATCGAACAACGATTTGTTGGGACCGTACTGAACGGGATTCAAATTCTATTTTTTTATTTTATTTTATCTTCACTTGGTTCGCTTAGTGGTTAAAACATAGAAAGTAAAGAGCTCTTACTAGAGTTCGAAACCGATGAGAGCTATAGGAGCATGCACCTTATCTCCGAGGCCAGCCCTTTATTTAAATAAGGTCCCTATTAATTGAACTAAACTATGGGATTACCATCAATCACCATCTTCTTCTGTTTGAAGGTGTAGCAAGGAGCCAGTGATAAAGGGGAGAGCATCCACGACGTTGATTCTTTGTTTGGGACTGATGGCCTTGTACTCTATTTATCAGATCTCTCTTTCATACATCATCATCAAAGGCCAAGGTACATATGTGCATCTCTCTTGCCCTTCGATTTTCTCCCAGTTCTTTTTTTTTTTTTTTTTATCGTCTCTAGCTATTGTTGGTAGTTTAGTTTTTTTTAATAACTTCTGTCCATGAACAGTTTTAGTACCCTGTGCACGGTAAACCAAGGTTTGGATAGTCATGATCATCCACCCACAGTGGGGCCGTGAACCAACCTGTAGCTCCGTAAGAAATCTTGTGATAAGAACACATTCAGAACGATATCAGCTATTTTTGGAAAAAATATCTTATAGTGATTTTCTATTTAATGTTTTCCAGAGAGGAGAAGTGCTCATGGCCCGGCCGGCCCCAAACCAATAGCCCGACTTGCAATTTGTTGGACTGGGGCTCTAATTTTTATGCCCATGGGATGTCAGTCGGCCCTTGGGTCTAATTTCTGTAATGATTATTTATGGGCCTGCGCCCATATATTTTCATTAATGACGTAGTTAAGGCGAGGAGATGTATATATATTTTTGCATGACTTGGTCTTGAAGTACTTCGACCATGGGCTGCAAAGCCTGAATTAAATGGGCTGGTCCATGACAAGTTTGGCCAGTCCGAGCCTGTCCATGAACACCCCTAACCAGGAAATATGCATGCAGCTGGTGAGCGTCCTGAAAATGGTGATGAATGGTTGACCATAACCGACCATCTGCTTCTATCTTGAGTGATTACTCAATACCTAAAAAACCACGACCCGATAATATAATGATTGATTTTGGGTGCCACACCCAACCAAAGCAATGGATGGCTGGATCAGGGTTACAGTTTGATCTTTTTGTATGATGTGTTGGACACCCAATGCAGACGCGTACAGAAATTAAAAAGGTCCCGAGTTTGATCTTTTTATTTTTTTTAATTTTGGTTAGAAATGATTCGTGAGGTGGGCCACACCAAGTGGCCAAGTGCGGTTGTATCGAATCTATACGTTTCTCGTCCAGTTTGTGAAGATCCAAACCATTTTATGAATTTGGCTACTTGTGTCTATGCTTACTCTCGTGGGTCCACATTATCTTGATAAAAAAAAATTAATTATTTTACAACTGATGAAAAGTCGAGCCGTCAATGCCTTCCTTCTAAATATATATTCTCAGATCATACCATGATAAGAGTTGGACACCATTATAAGATTGAATGCATGGATAAGAATGTGATTAATGAATATTACCAAAATTAGACGTATGTTAACCACATTTTTAATCATATATACAGTCTTGCAAAGGGACTAATTCCTATTTTGATATTATTGGAAGCCGTTTGAGCTTTTAGTAGGTGAGCCCCACATCAGAGTAACTCACCTTCTACTCATAGAAACCGTGTGAGAGGGGCCCACGTGATCCGGATTTATTTTAGAACGCTTATGTAACAGTTGCTAGTCCGATTGCTACTACTTCGGATTGTTGACGAGTAAGGGGAGCCAGCCAAATTTTGGAAACGCATCTTCATAGGCCCATCGTTGACACATTTTCTTTCTCACCCCAATCTTTTTTATAAGGGTGAGAAAGTCAGAGATGGGTGGTGTGTAGATATGACCTGATTAAGACATGGGCCATCACCTGAAAGGTCAAGCTTTAAATTAGGGGAGGAAATTTTCTCCACTTTGATCTCTTTATTCTCTAATTTTTGTGATCCATGTAGGTCAAAAACGGATGACCGAAGATTCTTGGATATAGATTGTTTGACTCATGCTTTCTATTTACCTATCACTCCAATATGATTTAACGCTTACTATATATGAATTATATATAAAAAAATTAATTCTATTTTTAAATTTTCTATTTATTTATTTGAAAAGGACCAAAGAATGAAAATAAGAGCAATTACTATTTGAGTAAAATTCTATGCAGCGTTATTATAAAAGAGACAAATTAATTTTGAATGATTTAGAATTTTTGTTAGTGGGTCTACTCATTAGCCTTCCAAAATGCTCTTGTTTACAATATTAGAGGATGAAGACTTCCCTCATCACATTAAGTTTTTTATAAGTGGGTCCACCAAAACCTCATGACACCTCTAGTCTTAGGTTGGATTGTTTTCCCTTCCTTCTTCTGGATCTAACTGCCTTTATGTTAGTTCAAGTCCTCTTAAATAGTACGGAAGAGACAATTATAAACCAAAGCAATCCTAGACTCTCACTCTCACGCATGCGTTACACCAACCAAGCTTTTCCTTCTCACAATCTCAGCCATGGCTTTCTGCATCTCATCAACTCAACTTCCATTTTAGAAAGTCCTCCCTCTCATTTAGCATAATCATGTTTGCTTCCTTCTTCCCCCCGCTCACACCATTAATTACTTCAATTTCTCCCAATTTGATCCAAACGACCCAAGCAAAATAATATACATAACAGATATTTACCCTACTAATTGAGTCATTGAACTCACCACCAACGAAATCTCTAGAAATATAACCCATAGAAGTGGATGCATCATTCACACTAATACACTACGCATTTGGGACAGTGAGACCGAAAATGTCAGAGACTTCAATACCCAATTCTCCTTCATCATCAATGGGCTTAATAAATCCTAGAATGGTCATAGTTTTTACCTTCTTCCTCTCGCCTGATCATTCTACAATACCTTCAGATGCGAGACATGGGAACATTGGCATATATTCAAAATCTAACTCTACAGAAAATCAACTCGTTGCCACTGAATTCGACACTCACTATAACTCTTGGGATCCACCTTCATTTCAACTTCATATGGGCATCAACGTAAATTCTAGAGTCTCTAAGGCTACTTCCATCACAAAGACTAGTACTGTAGATCAAATTTTGAAAGGCGTTATATTTGTAAGTTATAGTGTCAATACCAAAGACTTGAGTGTCTATCTAAATATGGAGGATGACAATGGTAATTCTTCGGATTTTGGGAAGAATCCTAATGTCCATTGGAATGTAGATTTAAGGGAGATACTACCCGAATGGGTTAATGTAAGATTTTCAGCATCAATGGGAGTAGAAATTGAGCTGCATGAAATTCATTCATGGGAGTTCGACTCATTCATGTAGATTAGAGTCAAACTCCCATGAACGAATTTGATGCAACTCGATACCCACTCCTGTTGATGCTGAAAATCTTACATTAACCCATTCGGGTAGTATCTCCCTTAAATCTATATTCCAATGGACATAAGGATTCTTCCCAAAATCCGAAGAATTACCGTTGTCATCCTCTATATTTAGATACACACTCAAGTCCTTGGTACTGACACTATAACTTACAATTGTAACGCCTTTCAAGATTTGATCTACACTACTAGTCTTTAAGACAGTAATAGCCTTAAGAGACTCTTGAATTGATGTTGATGCCCATATGAGGTTGAAATGAAGGTGGATCCCCAGACTTATAGTGAGTGTTGAATTTGGTGGCAACGAGTTGATTTTTTGTAGAGTTGGATTTTGAATATATGCCGATGTTCTCACGTCCTGCACTGAAGGTATTGTGGAATGATCGGGCGAGAGGAAGAAGGCAAAAACTATTACCATTTTGGGATTTATTAAGCCCATTGATGATGAAAGATAATTGGGTATTGAAGTTTCTGACATTTTTGGTCTTACTATCCCAGATGCGTACTATATCACTGTGAATGATGCATCCATTGCTATGAGTTATATTTCTAGAGATTTTGTTCGTGGTAAGTTTAATGACTCAATTAGTGGGGTAAACGTCTGTTATGCATATTATTTTGCTTGGGTCATTTGGATCAAATTGGGAGAAATTGAAGTAATTAATGGAGTGAGCAGGGGGAAGAAGGAAGAAAAGGAACATGATTATGCTAAATGAGAGGGAGGACTTTCTAAAATGGAAGTTGAGTTGCTCAGATGCAGAAAGCCATGGATGAGATAGTGAGAAGGAGAGCTTGGTGTAATGCATGATTGAGAGAAAGAGTCTAGGATTGCTTTGGGTTATAATTGCCTTTTCCGTCTTATTTAAGAGGACTTGAACTAATGTAACAGCAGTTAGATCGAGGAAAAACACGAAAGAGGAAATGAAAGACAGCCCAACCTAAGACTAGGGGTATCATGAGGTTCTAGTGGGCCCACTTATAAAAAACTTAATCTGTTGGGGAAGATTCTAGATCCTCTAATATTGTAAACATGAGCATTCGAAGGCTAATGAGTGGACCCACTAACAAAAAATTTAAATCATTCAAAGTTAATTTGTCACTTTTATGATAATTCTGTATGCAATTTTATTCAAATAGAAATTGCTCTTACTTGTCCTTTTCAAATATATAATAGAATATTTAAAAAAATAATTAATTTTTTATATATAATTCATATATAGTAAGCCATAAATCATATTTGAGTGATAGGTAACTAGAAAGCATGAAAAGAATCTGGATTCAAACATATTCTGTCATCCTTTTTTAACCTAGCTAAGTCAAGTACATGAATTATAGAAATTAGAGAATAACGAGATCAAACATGTTATTTTGTGGAGAAAATTTCTTGCCTTTAATAATGATAGACTGAAAGAACCTTACAGACAAGGGTGATGTCATAAATTATCCTTTTAGGAAGGCGCCACAGAGGGCGTAGCTTATTAGGTTGATGGTCATCATCACGGCATTAGGTGTGACATGTAAGTGGGATAGACTAGTCTAACCATATAAAAGGTGATTTCAGGATTATCTATCTCTGAAAAAATTAGCCTCGTTGAATGTTGCTTGCTCATGCTGTATGAATGATTTGAATCTGCTTACTGTCGTCAGATCAGTCTTTATTTCCTTTTATCAGATGTTAAATTGCATTAAAGACGCTATTTTTCACACAGCCAACTAATCCAAGAAATTCTCTTTCACGGAAGACACAAGGGTCAGACCTCCACAGGGGTATGTCCTATATATATTCAACCTAGCGGCCTTGTTATTTCGATGACTGATGTGCGACATGACATCAAAGCGAGTAAATCCCCTAAAATATCTTGTGTGATGCAATGTCATTTCAATAGACCCTGGCGGATAGTAGTCTTGGGTCAGGCATTCAATTGATTATTTGGGAACCCATTACGCCAGGACGCGCAGGCCCTCAAAAAAGTAAAAGCCCCAGCTAGCTTATCGGATCTCGATCTGCTTAAGGAGGTCCATCTTTAAGGTCCAAATTAACCAAGAAGCATACAGTATTCTTAGCCTTACAACATGTATAAGCAAGGCCCACGTTTGGATGAAACAAACCATTCATATGACGATCAAATAATAAAAAGCATGTACCAAAAATTAACACGAGGACCATTACATCTGAAAAAGCTTTTCTTCAAAAAGCTAAAAGCAAAACAAATGGAAGAGGTTCTCACAGGGCCGAGAGACTTAATGCACTGATGTTTAAGGCAATTCTCTTGCATCCAGGAAACCATATTTCAAAGTTCTGTACCTCTTAACGGGTTAGGAAGGCAATTCTTCAAAGTATCAGCAGCCTTGCATCCAATCAACCAGATTTCAAAATTGCGAGATTGCATCCATTGTTAACTCCACACACTTGGTGCACCTTGAACCAAATGAACCGAAAATTGATTCAAATGAGCTATGCTTTCCTGATGAACTCCAGCTCATGAGGAAATTGAAAGTGTATGAAAACAGCCCAAGAACCAAACCAGTTAACTAGAGTTACCAAGCTGCCCTCCATCCCCTTGGTTATTGGGAATATCTACAGTGGAAGAAATTATTAGACAAGAGCATGGCCTCCTATGGTAATTTTACGTTGGCAGCTAAACATAGAGAATACCATGAAAACTATTTTCATGCCAATTTCTCTACCTCTGACATCATTACCACCATCTCAATTAAGAACGAGCCTAAAAATATCTGATTCCAATGCAAAAACATATCAAAAAAAAAAAAATCAGTTACAGAGTTTGATAAATATTGACTCTACAGGTAGTATTTATTTCATGTTAAGCATAGTGATCGCGTAGAAAATGCAACTTTAATAACTGTTTAGGTATTCGCTAGTGAGAGCCAGTATCGGATCCCATGCTAATAACAGGTCATGGCCCTATTTGACAAAAGGATTTTAAAATATTTAGAAAACTCAAGAAAAATCTATATTCCGAAATGGTTTTTAGGATAGATTGGAAGTTACATTAAAAAAGGATAAAACCCCTGCCAAAAGGCCGCCAAGGCATGTTCCTGAAGCAGAGATCTGAAATACGTAGAAGGCATTAGTCATCCTAGAATTCTGTATGATTAAATGAATGCATTTTCAAATGTATATGCTCTAAACCAGTACCCACCATCATAAGAGGTCTCACACTTTTATCCGTAAAGATTGCACTCACTAGAGTCATTGGAACCTGTAAAACAGTTTCAGCTCAATAAACTCTGGATGGAAAGATAGTGAACCAGTATTGAATACCTGAATGCATCCCGTAGCAACAGTCCCAGCCTTGCCAGAAGCAAAACCTGAGTTCTTTAGCGTATTAGGCCATTGACTTGTCGCCTACTAGTAAACATGTCACTTGTAATCTCAATATATAACTTAAACTGCCCATTTGTACTACATAAATTTAAGTTTAAGTTCAATCTTGACCTTGGAGCTTTTGGGCTGGCCCAGATCTTTGATAGCCATATTTTTAAACAGATACAAATGTTTGCATGGAAATCTGTCTAAAGTTAAAAAGTCCAAGTATCCAAATTCAAGGAATGGAGAAAACATAGCCAAGAAAAGCAAATAGTCTGTCTAAAGTTAAAAAGAGTCCAAACATCCAAATTCAAGGAATGGAGAAAACATACCCAGGAAAAGCAAAAATAGCAATCCATCCTGCAATGCAAAAGATGACTGACATACTCATTGCCTGCATTGAATAAACAGGTTAAGAAGGAAGTATAGGAGCATTGATGCCCAGTTATAGATATGGAGAGGGATATAGGTAGTGGGAATATATGTGACTATACAATCTGAGATATAGGATATGGATATAATATGAAGTTTTTATACAACATTTTGTTTTCCTTATTTAGATGGAATTTATCATTATTTACATTTATTGTTAACAATTTTTTATATTGAAAAGTTAGAAAACAAATAAAATTATATTAAATGATAAACTTAAAACAGTAGGATATGATAACTCAGATGTACACGAAAGAAGGACCAAAAAAAAATAAAAAAAAAACCTTCCTACTACACCCGGCAAGAATTCTCTACTGGTATGTTAATGCAGTTCTAACCCCATTCCGACTCATTGCTTGAATATTCTCTCAAAAAGAGAAAAGAAAACCATTAACATTTGGAATTTCCAATGACCAAAGGACTTCTGTTAAGAAAGTGACTTACAAAGAAACAAGATCATTAGACAAATACCAAGGTAAATTCATAGAAGGCCATGAATGATCAGGACTCGTTTGGAGATGCAAAGTTTTCCTGCATATGGAGGAGGTTTTCATGTGCTGCAATGTGAAAAAGCGTAGTGTTGGATAAAGAAATTGTAAAAGTCAGCTTAAACTGGATGCCTAACAGCATTGTAGTTACAGTTCCTTTGATAAAAATGCAGTTGAATGGAAGTGTCATTATGTAATTGAGAAAGCCAATATGTGAAGGAAATAAGAAACCAAAACAACATAGACCTGATTAAAAAATGAGTTAACAATTACAAAAACCATACACAGAAAAAACATTAGAAAAAACTCTAAAAAAAAAAAGAAAACCAAAAAATCTTTTTTTTTTTGGCAAAATCCACTGGATACCAATATTCTCAAAGTAAAAATAAAAAAGAAAACTCCACAGTTCAAAAAAGAGATACTTAAAAAATCTGATTGTGTAAAAAAACACAAAATACACATAAATCAAAGAACAAAAAAAACACAAACTCAATTCAATCTCCAAAAAATAAGTAAAATCATAAAGATCGAAAGATCCATTTAAAATAATAATAATAATAACTGGATTAGAAGAAGATATCCCATCCTTAAAAAACCCTCTAGTTTCAGATTTTATTATCAATACTGCACCGATTTCCTCCACTTCCAGAAACCCATCAACTTTTTATTACAAAAAAATAAAATAAAGAAGCAAACAACCCCAACGTTGATCCTCTAGATCTAATAAAAGAGAAAAGAATTGAAGAGGAGAATTTGGTGAGGAGGAGAGGAGGAAAACAACTACTACTTTGTACTAACTAACTTCATGAAGCTCTCAAGACATTTCTGTTTTCTAACTAACTACAGGTCCAAACAGACTTCCTCTCGCATAATTCCTGTGACTGTTGATCTGTTACAATCGACTGCAGAATGCAGATACTTTCCTCTGTGATTGCTTTAACTCAACTAGGCCGGTAACTGCAACTGAGTCCTTTGACTCTGAGCTCCGCTTCAAAGCTGAGTTTGAATCTCTATTGTTAACCTCATCTTGTTAAATTGATGGTCATCATTAATGCATTAGTTGTGACATGTTAGTAGGATTGACTAGTAGTCTAACCATATAAAAGATGATTTCAGGATTAACTATCTCTGAAAAAATTAGCCTTGTTGAATGCTGCTTGCTGTATGAATGATTTAAATCTGCTCATTGCTTTCAGTTCAGTCTTTACTCCCTTCGGCCAGATGTAAAATTGCATTAAGGACACTACTTCTTCTCACAGCCAACTAATTTAAGAAATTCTCTTTCATGGTAGACACAAGGGTCAGACCTCCACAGGGTATGTCCTATGTATATTCAACTACAATGATGACTGATGCGCGATGATTGATTATATGGGGGACCCTGGCCCTAAAAAATGTTAAACCCCTAGCTAGTTTATCGGATCTGGATCCTTTTAAGGAGGTCCATCTTTAAGATCCAAATTACCGACAGTCATTGTCCCACGTCACCCCCTCCTTGTCTTCTCACTTGACCAAACTTTACTCCAATTAGAATAGGTACCAGGGTTAGATTAATCATGTAAATATCAAGATGACAATAATAATGGAGAACAGAATAATTATCAATTTCAAGTGGTTAATCTGGTGGCTGGTTCAACTTTCTTTGGGGCAAGCTAATAGTCCATAAATAATTAGATATAAAAATCAGTGGGTAAAATCATCATCCCTTTTGAGTAGAGCTGGCAAAAGCCAGCCCGGCCCACCAACCTGTGTGACCCGATCCATTTCCTACCTACATAAAATATGGGTTGGGTTAGAGTTAGGGTTTACAACCAGTATAAAAATAGATCGTGGTAGGATTGACCCGCCTAACTAGATTGGCCTGTTTAAATTTTAGTAATTTACCATGACTTTTTAAATTTCATATGACTTTTTTTATTCGTATGGGCCATAAAGTGCGTACTTTTAATCTTTTGTAGATGAGTTATGTAAAATTTTGATACTTAGAATATAAGACTTATTTTTTTATTTAACAATATGGTATTTTTATAGTTGAAATATTAATATGTGTCTTTTATTTTTATGTTAGCATAGGAAATTTGCCTCTAAAATATAGATATGAATGGAATACAATAGCATTGATGAGTCTTATATTCATGCTCAAATATGAAATTATTAAATTGAACAAAAATTGAAAAAGAATTATCTCAATAAATGGGCTAGAAAATATTAATGAATATTGACCTCATTTTTTACACTTTAAAATTTGATAAATTATATATTCATACTCAATGCAACATTTTAAATGAATTTACATATAAGGAGAGCTTTACAAATGAAATTGAGCTATATAAAATGAGTTAGATCATATAGAAAATGAGAATTAAATAGGGCAGGTAAGGCGCTCCGGGTGCAGGTTGAAGGTTTTTAACCATTTTTAAAACGGGTCAGGTTAGGGTTGAGATCAACAAATTTGAGTTTGAGATGATCCGACCCGAATTTGGTCAACCTGACTCGGTTGCCTACTTTTGAGATATTGCTTGAATGGTTATTTTTAGATTTGACATTCACCCCCTGCACAGTCAAAGTTCAATTTTTTCTCCTAGAGTTATTTGTGCAATATTATAGGGACGTGTGAAATAGTTCTTGTAGGAAATATTTAAACATTGATTGTTTTATAACAAATGTTAGATCTAAGGGAGGTTGTGCAGTTAAAAGTTTGAATCCGCATATGCTAATGATATGTATTTAACATTTCAGTGATAAAACTGCAACTTGAGCATCATGTTAGCATTATGCATTGATTTTTTGAAAAATCAGTATTAACCAACAATATGACAATTGCCTTAGTGGTTAAGATGTTCTGGCCACCTCCAAGAGGTCTTTGGTTTCAATCATGCAAATTACCTGATACATAGTGCTTGTAGGTGGTGTCGTGTACTCGAAGGTTTACCAATGATGAACCGAAGGTGGGTTGGTGGGTTCCTTCATTACCAAAAAAAAATAAAAATAAAAACCAACAATGCGACATACACATGGCCCTCGGTTGGAGCTGTCCATGATCAGTGTTGCTATCACATAAAAGTCCAATTAATCAGAGAATTGCTCCGTACTCTAGTGGTTAGGAGTTCATGTTCTCATTGAGAGGTCAAAGGCTCAAAACCTTGCCTCCCCCATCCCTTGTATATGTGAGTTTTGATTATCTTACACGTGAGTTGTGTTTTATTCCCTCACATCTGTGGGTCTCCATTACCCTGTATATGTGAGTTGTATCTTATCCCCCCTCACATGTGCAAATCGCCTTTACCCCGCATCTGTGAGTTGTGTCTTGTCTCCTCACATGTGATGGTCGTTATTACCCTACATGTGTGGGTTGTGTCTTATTCGCTACATGTATGTGTTCCCATTACCCCACATGTGTAAGTTGTGTCTTGTGCCCTCACATATACGTGTCCCCATTATCTCAAATCTCACATGTGTGAATTGTGTTTTATCCCTTTACATTTGTGGGTCCCCATTCCCTCCTATGTGTGAATTATATGTGTCCTCACATGTGCGAGTCCCAATTACATTGTATATGTAAGTTGAGTGAATAATGTGAGTGAGTTTTGATTTGTAATGTATTTGAGTGCCAACCCCTAAACTAGGTTTTTTTTCTAAAAAAAAGGCCATTTGGCGATTGGTTCCTTAATATTTCACTTTATGGCGAGAGGTCTACGATTGTTTGTCATAAAGGTAGAAATCCTCTTTCAAATTTAAGCACTTAAAAAGTCCAAAACGCTCTCCCTGTATGAATTTATCTAAGTTTGATCAAAATTTATCTTAGTTTAAACTGAATTTATTTAAGTTTGATCATAATTTATCTGAATTTGAATAGAATTTATGAGTTTGAACTGAAATTATTTGAATTTCCACTCACAATTTGACAAATGACCCATGTTTAAGCCTTTGGTTTACCTACTTCTCGAAACTTTTTTTACCTAATATTCTAGAAAGACTATATGCTAAACTTTAAATTTCCCCAATTTCACTGAAAAATAAGATGATTAGACTAGTTTACCCATTTCAAACTTTTTTGCCAAAAATTTTTTAGTTTTGCTTTGAAGTAAAACTCAACATGTTTAAGCATCTGATTTACCTACTTTCCAAAATTATTTTTACCTGAAATTTTGGAATAAAAAAGACTATATGTTAAACTTTAAATTTCCCAAATTTTATTGAAAAATAAGAAGATTAGATTGATATACTCATTTCAAACTTTTTGCCAAAAGCTATTTTGTTTTGCTTTAAGGTAAAATTTAGATTAATTTTGATAAAATTTTTTTATTAAGTTTTATATGCAATATGGGTGTTATTTGAAAGGTCTCGATAAGTAGGTTATAAATAAACCATTTAAAAAAAATTAATATTGTGAAGAAAATTATGAAATTTCAAAGTTTTGGAATTCAAAGCACAAAAATAGTTGTTGAATGACAAATCAGTTATGAAAAAGATGAGTTGGCTAATTAGGGGCCTTTCCCTACGAGAAGTCTAGGTAACAGAAACTAAAGGCCTTAGAGGAAATGTGTGCGGACTGCTCCTTTGATGTGTGTCATGAGAGGGACTTTTGGCTAATTTTTTCAAACAAAAAAAAAAAAGAAAAGAAGGATAAAAAAAAAAAAAAAACCAAAATCGGTCCAGTTAAGCAAAATGCCACAAAATGCTTGAGTACAAATTAACATTCAAAAAGCCAAACTTGTTACAATTCCAAAAGGCTAAAAGTGACTTTTCAAAAGATTGGTAGTTAGAATTCTAGCATTTAAACAGATAATTCCAAATGCTCTATGGACATGATCCAACACTGGCATTAGAGATTTCCTTACACTTAAAATTCTTGTTAAAGCAACCTCAAAACAAACAGGCCTGATGAAGTATTCAAGTCACTATGGGCTGTTTTTTTTTTTTTTATAACCCAAGGTATGTCCCACCCACCCTAGCACAGGAGCCTTTGGCACGAAGCCGAAGGGACGATCAATTTTGGAAAACCGAGAGAACAAATATCTAGGGACACATGCCAACCCTCCTATTCACATGGACGGGGTAAAACTATGAAAGGTGGCCAATGAGGTTAGTATCAATCACAAGACCTCTCTGTTTTCTGAGGAGCCATGTCCTTGGCCGTCTAAGCTACCACTCATTGGTTTATTTGATTCATTGTGTTTTTGTTGCGATTTACATAATAATTTTGTGTGAAGGGGAAGACCTAAACATTTGAGCTTCCAACCGTAGAACTGACTTGCATGCACATTTCCATGGATCGAAATGGGCCCCAAAGGTGGATGTGAGTATTCAAAACACAAGTTATTTTGAGGCCCTTGTATAGTGTTTACAATAAGCCGTTAAGGCAGTGGCTCAGCTGGTTTGAGTCTTGGGTTTGCTCCCCAAGATATCGGCTGCACCTTGTATTATTCGGGTAACATGTGTATAGCAATGTATGTACCCTCCAAGGAATAGTTCACGCTCATCATAATCGGGTTACCCCCGGGCTGAAGGCCAAAGGTCTGAATGCTAGGCTGGCGAGAGATTCCTTAGGTCATAAAAAATAGTAATAATAAATAAATAAATAACAAAATAGTTTTCATCATAAAAGCGATATGCAAACCCAAACTTCCCAGAGTGTCTGTTACATGGCACCATGCAGTATTCCCATGAACTAAACCCATCTCATGGGATCATTTATCTCGTATCTTTTCTGCATAAATTAGGAAGGTAGTAATTACTTGAAAGAGTAGAGGAAAAGAAAGAAATAAAAAAAAAAGAGAAAGAAAACAGAGTTGAACTGCAGGTAATTTGAAGTTTCCCACAACAAACTAGAAATTTCAACTTTTTCACAACTAGAGTAAATGAGAGAAGCACAAAGGGTTTGTTATGGTGTAGTCAATCCTGCTGCTCATCAAATTCATCCTTGGACTCAAAGTTCAAGCCAGCAATTCTCATCCGACCAATGTTCACTGCAAAACCAGCCCATTTGAGTTAGTGAAGAGGACTATACTAGATATAAAATCAGTCCTGATTTTCTGCATATTCAGAGCTGATTCTGTATTTTGGAAGAGGTCAACATCCAAAACAACAAATAATTAATGTACTCATAGGTGGATCCAAAAACTCACCCAGTGGAACCAACTAATTGGTCAAGACTTGTCAGTTTAAGAAGCTACCACGGTTTCTCAGGGCATGTTTGTTTCTGTAGAATACATGGGAATTCAAGGTCAAATTTGCTCCATCAAAGGATAATTAAAGAGCTGAGGAGTAAAAGATATGAGGTGAGGGGTAGATGGGGCTTTGACCTTCCTAGGATTTGAAACACTAGGATGATGGCTGGGTATTTATTTCTCACCTCGTATCAATTCCCATTAATGGGCAGGTTTTTTGTTGATCATTTTTGGATATTCACTTTTGATTCTTAATTTTTAACCACCGACAGAAATACAATCCAAGGAATTCAATTACATGAAACAAACAGGCCCCACATCCCCGTTGAATTTCAAGCTCTCAATACCTTTCTGCATTAGAAATTGTCAACATTTCAAGAACACTTTTAATACCTTTCAAAATCACTCGAGAACCAGCTTCACAAATTTTCATATATGTGTTGCATTTTACTGAAAGACAATAGTCATATTTATTCATAAGCAAGAAAGCTTGTTTCCCTTTTTTTTTCCTTCTTTTGAAAGAGAAGCAAGAAGCATCTCCAAGAACTGAATTAGGAAGCAGCAAAAGCATTCATATCTTATAATACCAAGTTATTCTCATAATATTTTGATAGTTTGCCTTGTAAATAGTCATCTAAAAGAAAATAGCGGCAGCCAATAGTTCTTTGAGGGTAGAATTTGAACTTGCCTACAGCATTAAGTCCAGCTATATTTGGCATGTACTGTCTGATATGTTCTTCAGCTGCTTTTTCAGCCTTCAAAGTCTCACACTCAAAAGAAACCGATATCCTGTGCTTCTCATGCTTTTGCTCAGCCTCAACCATACTGACAACATCATTATCCCAACTGCAATATAGAGTTTCATTCCTTTTAGAAAGACTAAAGAGCTTATTGGTCAAATAAACACAATGACATAACCTTATTACCGCATCCATGTGTCTTACGACTCTACACTCGAATGGTCAAGAGACCGGTGATGGTACTTGAGTAAATGAATGAGTATATAAGTTCTAAAGGTTCATCTTTTCTTAGCGACATTGTTGTGGAAAATGAATTTTTTATTGGAAGAAGTGGTATTAACTACTGTAACAAGTGAAAATTTATTAAGCAAGCTTATTTTTTTTATGAAGCAAGCTTATTTTTTACATTTCTTTCGTAGAGAATGTTTTTCTGATGGGAGAGGGTAGGAAAGTGAATTCTAACCCTCTAAGAAATAGGAAGAAATGGGAAATCTGACATGTAGGCGTTTCAAAGATTGAACACTATTGGTAATACCTATTTTCTTGCTACCTGAATGCAAAGCCCACAAAACTCCACTACTATTTCAACTTTAGTATGATCGATCTCCCAATAATCTTTTGACACACTGTTTGGGATATAAACTCTTTCTTCCATGCATTCTGGCTACTCAACAAGGTAACAAGCAAAGAGAGAGAAATGCTTTGCCACACCAAACGTTCTCGAACAATATTTGTGCAAATCTCAGTTTCAAGGGTTTCTCCCCTCAGAATCTAAAGATACTGCAGAAACAAATAGCCTTGGAAAATGCATTTTTCAAAAAAAAAAAAATAGTTGTGGAAAATGCATTTGCAGAAATGTGCCCTTATATATGTCATCTGAGAAAAAAAAAAAAAGATTGAATAGAAATGATCAATCACATATGGCAGCACTTCAGTTCTCTCTGCATTGATTATAGATGAGTTAATTGCGCATATTCCAAAAGAAATACCATGGTGTACGTTGTTTGCAGATGATATAGTATTGGTAAATGAATTAAGAGACGGTATAAATGCAAAACTCGAGAGATGGCCGGTGGGGGGGGATTTAAATCTAAAGGCTTTAAAATAAGTCGTGCAAATACAGAATATATGGATTACAACTTCAGTGGATATATACAAAGTATTGAAACCACTATCAAAATTGAAACCCATGAGATACCACGTAAGGATTCTTTTCGATATCTGAGCTCGATGATTAATAAGGATGGGAAGATTAACGAAGATGTTGAGCATAAGATAAAAGCTGGATGGCTAAAGTGGAGACTAATTTCTGGAGTGCTTTGTGACAGACGAATGCCAACGAAATTGAATGGCAAATTTTACAGGGCAGTGGTTAAACAAGCTATCACATATGGAGCAGAATGTTAGACAATTAAAAAAGCGCATATACATAAAATGGATGTGGTGGAGAAGATAATGCTTTTGTAGATGTGTGGTAAAACTAGAAAAAATAAAATTAGAAATGAGCGCTTTCGAGAACATTTAGGGGTAGCGCCAATAGGAGAGAAGATTAGAGAAACTCGTTTAAGATGGTTTGGGCATGTTGAGCATAAGCCGATAATGACACCGGTGAGAAAAAGTTTAGTCATACAGGTGGATGGCCCATCAAGAGGTAGGGATAGGCTAAAGAAAACATTGACGAGCCCATCAAGAGGTAGGGGTAGGCTAAAGAAAATATTGACAGAGGTCATTGAATCAGATTTGAAGAAGTTTAACTTATCTAATGATTTGGCTCAAAATAGAACGGAATGGAAAAACAAAATTCATATAGCCGACCTCAACATGGTTGGATAAGGCTTTGTCGATGACGACGATGATGATGATGATATGGCGGCACTTCAGTTGTCATTTTTCTATTGTGTATGTCGTTGTCATTCTTTTAGAGTTTTTCTATTGTCTTTGCCATTCTTTTAGATATCATTTTTTTAGAGTTCTAGTCATGAGAATACAAGAAATCATATTACAATCACTAATGGATATTACAGGCAGGAATTTATTCTTTGTTTATATTTTATTTTAGAAGAGATAGTGCAATGTGCGATGGTCAAGTGCTAGCATGATTTAATTTTCATTTTTTATAAGACGACAGTTAAATCTTGCTTTCTTGTATGGAGAAGAATGTTAGGCAATAAAAAATAATGCAAACAACTGTGGCATATGTGTTAAGATGTATATTTCTTAAGTTAAGGAGGATGGAATTAGCAGTTAGCAAATAAAAGATCTATGGATCCAATAGATGAGAAAATTGAGGAAAATCATTTGAAATGGTTTGGGCAAGAAACCAGGAAAAGGCAGACCAATGAAAACTTGGGAACTTGAACTTAATAAGGAAGAGAAGACGTGATATCATGGAGTTGCAGAGAACATAAATAGGGTTGAGCATAAATAGAGTAGAGTGAAAAAAGTAGAACTGCACTGCCGATTCCATATAGATGGATAAGGCTTAAATGAAAATGATGATTATTGAGACAATAACATAAAATCTTAAAGAAAATGTTTGTGTTCTGAAAGCATGCAAGACTGGAACAGGAAGCTGGATTACCCATGAGCGTGCTCAATATTCTGGAATCGAGCAGCATCATGTCCTCTACATTCCACCACAACCACTTGTTCTTTCTTGCTCTGTTTCAAGTCAGGCTAGTTACCTCCGGCTTAAAAATGTAAGAGACAGCCAGTGACAATAAAACTTCAGAAGTTCATGAGCGCCTTACAGAATAGTCATAGATTGTGAGCTTGATCAAGCGATAATCCTCACCTCTGCTGCACTCCCTTTCACATGCTAGTTCTTTCATAATTCAAGGAAATGAATCAACAATCTTATAAATAACAAATATTGAAATTAAGACAACTATGAAAGAGAATGCTAGTAGTTGATGTGTACAAGAAAATCATTCTTCCAACAAAACGAAAATGATGGGGAAAAAAAGAATGAATACAACTATTCCGGCCAAAAAACAAAAAACGATTGAACACAACTAGACATTCAAATGGAACAATGTAGTGAAACTGCTTTATAACAGCTAATAAATAAAATAAAATATTGACCGTTCACAATACATGATAGTTTTTAATACTCCCCAAGTTACCTTTCATTTATTCAATCCCTAATCTACTCAAATGCTTTTTTTAATTGGTAACATACTCAACTTAAACGTTATAGCAGCGAATAGACAATTTGCTTCTTTTTATTCTTCTTCTTCTTCTTCTTCTTCTTTCTTTTTTTGATGAGCTCTCATGGCATGTTGCAATCTCAAGGCTGTGGGTTCAACTCATGTTTGTCACCAATCAGAGGAAGAAAAGAAAAAGAAAAAGAGAGAATGTTTTTGGGAGAAACAAAATAGAATGTTCAACTTCTTATTATTATTATTATTATTATTATTATTATTATTATTGTGAACAAATGAATTTCCTTAAAATTAATGTGTTTCAATATATGAGATAGTGATCAAAAGTAGTTCTAGATGGCCTGGGCATAGGTTTAGAAGACCCAAAAAAGCCTTTGTACAAAAAACTGTCAAGTGGTACCTGTACATGGCGCTAAGGGGATGGCTGATAAAGACCTGGAGGGATGTAGTCAAAAGTGATATTTTAGGTTGCAGGATAATGAACTACTTACCCATAAGAAGGAATGACTGAAGTAATAGAATCAGAAAGCTACACCATATATTGAGGACAAAGCTTCTAAACTCAAGAGCCAAAATGATTTTAAATGCAAATTTAGGCATGATGCATAACATCCAAGTCTCAATCTTGGGACACAATTGCAAACTGTGGGATTCCATGGCCAAAGGCCCGTCAAACCTGAATATTGTAGTGATGGACCTAAAAGCTGTAATGATAGTATATTACTAAATTAGTGTAATATAGATTCTCGATGTTCAGTAAGTCATATAGTAGGTTCATAACCCATGGACTAAGCTAGATAAGCCTGACCAAGGCATGAATGACAAGCAAGTCAGGATCTAGCATTGGGTCTACCACCTAGGATCTAGACTGGGACTGGCTCTGTTCTTGGAACTAACTTCGACCTAACCCAGGGTCCAATTACGATACTTTATATACATGCATGGTTTTCAATAGGGGTTGCTGACAAAATAACTTTACAACAAAAGGTTGAGTGGAAAAGTAGAATTCACAAAGCCAAACCTGCCAACCCTAGATTGACAAGATTAGGCTTCAAAGATGACAATGATACATACATACATACCTAAATACAAGTACATATCTATCCAAACGGGTCAGTCTGGAAGAGCTCAACCTATTCACAACCTACCCAGACCACTAGGCCAAAAGCAAAGAAGTCCAACAGTTAGATTGTCTGTCACCTTCCATTCTAAAAGAGTATGCCAAGGAACTGACCAATTTGCGCAGATGCATGAAGGAAACAGAATGCCTTGATTCAAGATCCAATATCTCCATAATTGCAAATGTGCATCTTCAAGTTCCTTCCTCCTCTTGCTGGGAGGACAGTGCATACGTCTGTTTTGACTCTGCTTTCGAACATCTTGCTTATGCTCCAGACATAGCCTCAAACCCTACTGAAGTGCCAATTCTACCAATTTGTGTACCTCAACAAATCCAGAGAAACCAAATATGCAAATAGAAATCAGTCAGAAGTTGCCTGAAGCTAGGATTCTACTTTCCAGGTAGGAATTCCTCTCGTACCTATTTTTGCCACATCCCAAGAATGTAAAATTCAATTGCTTCACAAATCTAAGTTATCAATACAAAGACATTATGGATATCAAACCACAATTGCTAGCTTCCTTCCTTAAGTGTCTCCAACAATTGTCACTTTTCCAACAAATGGGAAGAATCATAGATTTTGGTTATGCGTTTCTATAGATTTTGTCTTTTTGAAGCAAAGCCCTTCCAAATTTTTTTATTCCCTATTTTCATTCTCATTTTCCTGATTCCGCTGTGTGATGCTTGACAGCTTACGGGTTCAAAGCAATTTACCAGATGACAGACGGTGAAGAACAACAAAAGCTGACCTAAGATCATCTCAAAAGTCACAATTTTATTTAAGATTCTACATGATGGTGTATGAACTATAAAGAAATCTGTTGATCACCCCCTCTTTCCATTTTGTGTCTGCTCAAGCCATTTAGTATTCCTTTCTGTCTCCTTTTTTTCCTCTCTTAAGTCCTCAAACCAGATGATTTGCAACTACAAAATGCTCCAAACTGCAGAATCCAGCCAAATTCTCCAGGGTTCCTTCCAACTTCTTGGGGTTTTTGCATCCCACATTTTCTAAGATTGTCCCAGAATAATTCCATACACATAAAACAAATTAAAAAAAAAAATCAGCTGCACATAATAAGAAGAAGAAAGAAAGCAATAATCATCCAAAAAATAGATATTTCAGAAGAAGAAGAAAGAAAGAGAGAGAAAGTAGCATGAAAGATGCAACTTCAGGAAAAACCCAACTGAAACACCCTGAGGAAGAAGGAAAAACAAAATCACTAGTTCATTTGAATCAAAGCTTAAAGGAGACAGAAATAGAAAAATAAAAAAGGAAACAGAACATCAAACCAAAACCCATATGGAGAACCGAAATTAAACCAAAGGATAAAATCACCGAAAACCCATTTCACGGGATCATCCCTAAACTGACAATCCATAAGAACCAACAGATAAAGACATAAGGTTCAAAGAATGGCCACACAACAAGAGTTCTCAACACAAGAATGCTGAGATCCTGGACACCCATTGTGTGTCGTCGAATCACAAGTGTGGGATTTAAACATCTTTGTTTTTTCCAGAAATATTCAGGTGGTAAACAGTTGACAGAGGAGAAAGTGGAAGAAGCAAGTTAAGAAGAGGGTGGTGCAAACCAGTGCCATGAAGTGCATAACAGACAGAGTGGGGAAGTTGAATGAAGTGACCAGAGATTGAACCGGAGGGCAAAAGAGCTATTGAAGCAATCCCTTCCATCTCTTTCTTCATCTCCCTTGCTTTTCTTTCACTCTTCACACCCCAATTCCATCCCAGCATCAAAACCCATTGCCTCCCGCAACAACAACAACATAATAATAATAATAATAATAATAATAATGAATTTTTATTAGAAAAAGCCTCGAATATCTCAATGTTTTCAAAAGCATCCTCAAATACAATAATGTCCAAAAGCAGTTTATAGACTTTGAAAATTTTCAGATAAAATTATCCTTTTCATTTGTTCTTGTAATAATGACAATTTACAACAATTGCACATTGAGTTTTTTTTTGATATTATGACTTATCTGTATTCGACTAAAATTTTTTCGTATTCTTTTCTTCTCGAGAAATTAAGAATTGATAACATTCACACATTGAGTCTTTTCTCGACATCGTAATTTGCCTGTATTTGACTAAAATTTTGCCTTATCCTGTTTTTCGCGCGATATCAAGAATTAATAACATTCATACATTAAGTCTTTTCTCGACTTACATTTATCTAACTAAACTCTTGTTTCCATCACTATAGAATATTTTGTTGTTGTTGATGAATATTCTCTAGCAATTTAGGTAATAAAAGACTCACTTTACATTTAAGATTAGACTGAAAAAATTGCTTTGATATGGTCCTTATTTCATGGTGCCTTCCCAAATGGAATATATTTTCTAAGTGGAAGTATTAGTCATGAATCCTAATGTAAAAACCTTTTTCGCAATTGTATGTATCGATCTCATGAGTAGCATACTAAATGTGTGATTACAACAATTAGATTAGATTCTAAGTTAAAAATTAAAATTTTATACCAGTGGCATTTTCTAAATTTAATCTCAAATGTAAACTAGGTATTTATTATCTACATAGTTGAAGAATGTTTATCATCAACGATAAATGTTCATTGATGATGATAACAAATTTTAATTAAATACAAGTAAGTTGTACTATCAAGAGAACACTAAATGCGTAAATGTTGTCTATTCCAGATATCACGAGGAGGAAAGGAAATAGTAAAATTTTATTCAGATACAAGTAAGTCGCGATGTTGAAAAAAGACTTAATGCATGAATGTTGTTAATTCTCGATATTGCAACAAAGAAAGAAAAGAGCAATTTTGCTCGAGAAGTTTCAAAGTCTACCGTATAAGATGCTTTTAAACATTATATGTATTTGAGGATACTCTTGAATGTATTGAGATATCTGATGCCTTTTTTTGTAAAAATCTATAATAATAATATAACCTCTAGTAAGACTTAACTTATGATCCAGAGACTATATATATATATCTCTCTCTCTCTCTATATATAAAACCCTTATTTTCTAGAGACCATAAAATAGGAACCCTTGTGATAGTGATCCATTCCAATTTTGGCACCCATCTGATTATGTTGGACTGTTGTATTGGTTTGCACTCATGTTGGACAGTAAAAACTTGTTGGACAATAATCAAGTAGTTAGAATGATGATTGAACCTCCAACACCATACATAAGTAGGTGGGGGTAGAGGTGTAAAATGGATCATGTGCCTAGCCCCCTATAAGGCTGGCCCAGCTACGCCTAGGTTATGTTGTGCCAACTCATGTAATTTTACGAGTCATGCCATATTTTGCTCAAGCTGCTGGGTAACAGCCCATCATGCCCCAAGCAGCAGGGCCGGCTCAAAACAAGTTGAGGCCTAAAGCGATAATTCTAAATGAGGCATTTTTTATATTTTTAATATTATTATAAATATTTTATTTAAAATTTATTATTTTTTCTTTTTTTTTTGTAATCTAATATTGCTAATTAAGTCTTTATATTCAAATTTTGCTAACACATCTTTTTCAATTGATAGTATGGCTAATTTACTTTATCTTTTATGTGACTCTGTTGATTTAAATTAGGATTTTATTAATTTTAATTTTGAAAAACTTCTTTATGTAGAAGTAACAATTATATGTATTGTCAATATTTTTCAGTAGATATATTTAATATTTATAAATTATAAATAATAATATTTATAAATAAAACGAACACTAACTATAATTAACATATAATATTGGCTTGGAATAAAAAATAAATTTAAAACCATAAAACATATGATCTAATTTTGTGATTTATAGATATGAATTACATTTGAATTTGATGCAACTTCTTCAATACAAAAAGAAAAAAGATTATATTTGAAGTTATCTTCTATGAATTTTTTCAGGACAGAAAATGATTTCTTGCTTATTGTGATTTTAAGTTTTACTGTTTTTCTATTAAATATGAAAAGATAGTAGTTGTTTTTTATGTAATGTAAAAAGATGATATTTGCTTTAATTACTTTTATAAAGCCTTATTCTTTACAAGAAACAAAATGATGACAATTGTTTTTTTAATTTAAAAAGATTTAAGTTGCTTTAATTATTTTTATGAGGCCTTATTTTTTTGGATTGAAAAAAGAGAGAGATATGAATTGCTTTTTTCTGGGCCTTATTTATTTATTTATTTATTTATTTTGGGGGGCATAAAGCAAATGTTTTTCTTGCCCAATGGTCGAGCCACCCATGTCAAGCGGTGTCGTGCTGGGCCATGCCCTAGATAGGCTAGGTTGTGCTACCCATAGGCCAACCCACATGCCCCTCCTTTTTTTTTAATTTTTAAAATTTTTTTATATGTTTTGAAAGAGACATGATGGACTTTTAAAAATTTCAACTTAAAATAAAATTGAATTAATATCATAAATGTACAAGAATGATGCTAATTTACAAATGAAGAGAAAAACTTTAATTATTTTAAATCATAGACTTAATTTATATAAAAAAATATATATTTAAATATAAATATTATGCTAGGCAGTGCCTCATATAGTGTCGTGTTATGCCCTGTTGCACCCCAGCACCCCTGGCCAATCATGGCCCGACTAAGGCACGGGTCGTGCCGCGCCGTGCCACAACACCACACGCTATGCTATGTTTCTAAAGTAGAGCAATAGCTGGGATCAATATAATCAATTTATTTGTAAACTCGGAATTGACAATTATGAATCGCCCAAATCCAAACTCAAGGATAGAGACAGAAACTAAAGAAAAGGCGAAGAGAACTATGGCAAGACTTGCAGAGCCCGTTGGCCTCAGCTCTTATCCCACCCATATTTGACCTGATATACTCGAGTTGCAATATATATGGGGTACATATTTTTGGAATATACCATTCATCTTCATTTTTAACCCATATATATTTGGTCCACGATAAATTATCGGGAAAATTAATCACAAATATAGAAAAAAAGGAAAAAAGAGAGACAGGCCATATATACAATAAACGAAGAGATATGGAGCAGCACTCCCCTCTAAATGCCTTAATTTGTGGTGTCTACGTCCAAATTCCATGTTAGTAGTGCCATTGTATCTCGCCTGGGTCACACCCCTGCACGTTCTAATCTCAGCCGAGCTGGCCTTTTTTCTTCAAATGTCTCTCTCTCTCTCTCTCTCTCTCTCTCTCTCTCTAGCAGTCATAATGTGATGCTTTTCTTCTCTTTCAATCCATCTCCAACGTACCCATCAACCTTTTCTTTCTTGTTTTCCATCCACCCATCCATCATCGTCTCCATACATTCCAGATTTCCTGCCATCTCGTCTTCCTATAACCTCTATTACTCTTGTTTGTAATTGCAGTGAATTTGGATTGCCATCACTCATCATCATCATCATCATCATCATCTTCTTGAAGGCTGATGACAGGAGGCAGGGATGAAGAGAAGAGCTTCAGCTCCGTTGGTTTTGAGTATGGTTCATCTCTATCTCTCTCTTACATTTCTCATAATTCTGTTTCATGATCTGCTGCACTGCAGTAGCTTAGATGGATTTCTTCTATCATATGATGATATGGGTCACCTTCACACATGCATAGTAATTCACATCGAGGGCTCTCAATCTCATCCCAATTCCAAGATTGACCATGCATCAAGATTTCAAGGTGGAAACGTCTCGGCCTTCACAGAAAGTCAGTATCGGTTCGCCCAAACCTTTTATGTATCGGGTGTAAGCAAAAGTAACAGTGCTTCTTGACAGTCAACTACGTTCTCTTCTTGTATGTTCGATAAAAATTATATATATAAGGGAATATTCATGTGTATATGTCTCTCACCATTTTTTTGTGAAAACTCTAGGTAGGACCCACTGTATGGTCCATCCAAATAGACCACACACGAGACTCCCTTGAATTGAACAAATTTATCAATTTTTAGTCAAATCCGAATTTATTGGACCGTTGGATCAACTATGTACCAATTCGAATGGAATGACCCTCACCATTTTTTTGTGAAAACTCTAGGTGGGACCCACTGTATGGTCCATCCAAATGGACCACACACGCGACCCCCTTGAATTGAACCCATTTACCAATTTTTGATCAAATCCGAATTTATTGGACCGTTGGATCAACTATGCACCAATTTAAATAGAATGAATTTGTGGGTCATGAATGAAAGGGTTAGGGACATGTGATGGGGCCAAACTCGGTATCTAGGGTGTTTTCGCATGGATCTTTCCATTCCTCCTAGTCTCATCCCTTGGTGGGGTCCACTATGGGCCCCATAGAGGAGTATGCATGGTCCCTTGGTGAGGGACATATGCACATGAATATCCCCCATGTATATATGAGATTTAATTTTATAAGAAGTGTTCTTATACACCTAACGTGAGACTTAGGGCGTGTCATTAATATGAGGTCAAGATTTGGATTAAAGTCTAGATGGGGCCCACTTAGACTTGTTACAAAAAAAATGGTGAAAACTAGTATTCATATGATTATTTCTTATATATATATAAGAATGTTAATATACATTATTCTCCCACTATAGGATAAGGAATGCTTATATGACACTTTTTATTTGTACTTGAGCATACCTATTTTTTTAATAACTTTTTATCTTTTGCAAATTAATATATTAAAATATAAAAGTGTCTTTCATCCTATACTGAGCAATAGATGCATACTAATATGCTCTCTCTCTCTCTCTCTCTCTCTATATCTATCCGTTTTGCCTATATGTAAAATAATCCTTAGAAAATTGATAATTGTTTAAATAATCAAATTTTAGAAACTCCCTCGTGCATTTTCTAATTATTTAGTTTGGAAAAGGGCAGGGTACTTTTATTTATTCCTACTTATTAAAAAAATCCATTTATCATTATATGTAGGAGCACTTACAATATCATAGAAAATGATCCAAAATGCAGGAGTTTTTTTTTTGTTTTTTTTGCAACTCATGGGCTATGACTGATCATTGCTGTTCATTTCTTTGATCACTTTCTGCTGTGTGATGGAGATGGACGGCAATGTGAGTTGTGGATCAGCTTCATCTTGTTCGCACATTCTTTGATCATTCCAACGGACCCTCTGTGTTCAGAGTAAATGGATCATTTGATTGGTCCTACCAAATCCTCATCTTAATTAGGACACGATTGGCCCGGATAAATTTCAATAATTTGGGTCTGCTACCCAAAATGATGCATTATTCAAATAGTTGCTTAAATACTTTTTTTTCAGAAAAATAGAAAAGAGAATAGCAATGTGCATTTTTTAAAGTAGATGGGAGTGAAATATTTTAGAATATTAATACTAACCAGAATTTGCTTAACCCCTTTAAAAAAAAAACACCAAAGAGTTCAACTGCCAATTAAGTTGGGCTCCTTAACAGTTCAACAAAACACTAGAGAGGCAGAGACTCTTTACACGGAGAGATTTTTTTAGAAGCTATATACATGTTGGCAGAAAAGACAAGCGTATAAATAGAAGTTGCTAAAAAATATGTCATGCACTCCCTCAAAATAGCACGACTTGCCACACTATGCTAACGTCTTCCCACATTAATCTTGGTATTTTTGTGCATTAGGATTGAGCCAAGTTAATTTGTATACTATATTCAAATACAATGCTGTCGAGATACAGCCTTTTCAGAGATACAGCCTTTTCATGTTTTCTTGTTCAAAAGACAATTTAAGGACATTTAAAACTGAAATCCAAATGTCATATAAACCATTCAGGGAGTTCGCAACACCCCCTCCCCCTCTCTTTCTTTCTATCTCTCTCTCTCATGCTTTTCTTTTTCTTGAGTAATCTTCTCTCTCTCATGCTTTCTTTTTCTTGAGTAATCTCCACTATAGGCACAATATCAGCTTCTCTCTATTCTTTTCCCCACCAAACATCTCTTTCTATATATTCCAAATTTCCAATACATAAACCTCCATAATCTGCCTTTTTTTTCGTCTCTCCATTTTTTCTGATTGGGTTGGACGGGATTGGATTACCATCAATCACCATCATCTTATGTTTGAAGGGTAAAGCAAGGTGGCAGTGATGAAGGGAAGAGCATCCGCGACGTTGATTTTTTGTTTGGGATTGATGGCCTTGTACTCCATTTATCAGATCTCTCTTTCCAACAACATCATCAGAGGCCAAGGTACATATGTGATTCTCTCTTGTCCTTCCATTTTCTACTTTTTTTTTTATAATCATCTCTAGTTATTGTTGGTAGTTTTTTTTATTATTAACTTCTGTCCATGAAAAAGTTTGGTCCCCTGTGGACGGTGAACCAAGGTTTGGACGGTCATGATCATCCACCAACAGTGGGGACGTGAACCAACCTGCAGCTCTGGAAGAAATGTTGTGATAAGAACACATTAAGAACGATATCAGCTATTTTTGGAAAAATATCTGGGGAGTGATTTTCTATTTTATGTTTTCCGAGGAGAAGTGCTCATGGGCCGGCCAGCCCGTACTCGACCGTAGCCCGGCTTGTATTTGGTTGGATTAGGACTCTAATTTCAGGCCCATGGGATGTAAGTCGGCCCTTGGGTCTAATTTATATTGATGATTTATGGGTCTGCGCCATATATATTTTAATTAAGGACATATATTTAAAAAGAGAAGATGTTTATAGTTTTATGCGTAAGGGTTTGTCTGGGCATAAGTAATTTGGCCTTGAGCTCCAAAGCCTAATTTAAATAGGCTGGTCCTTGAAAGTTTGGCCAGGTTCGACTCGGTCCACGAAAACACCTCAATAGGGAAAATGCATGTGGTGTGCTCCCTAATCCACAGCAGGCCGCATTTAAAAGGTCATGGATGGTTGACCATAACCGACCATCTGCTTCTAAATATCGTGAGTGACCACTCAATCCCAAGAAACCACAACCTGATATTAGATGATTTATTTTGGACTTCACCCCTACCAAAGCAATGGATGGCTGGATTAGGATTACAGTTTGATCTTTTCGGATCATGGGTTGGACATCAAAATGCGGAGCCGTTCAGAAATTTAAAAGGTCCTTAGTTTGAATCATCCATCTATGCACTTATTCAAGCAACACATCACTTGTTTAATTTGCACACCAATTGATTTATTGAGTTATGCAAAAATGATTTGTGATTTTTTTGTTTTGTTTTTTTATTTTTTGTAAGAAATGATTGGTGATGGCCGAGCGTGGTTGAATCGAACCTATACAAGTGTGGTCCAGTTTGTGAAGATTCGAACCGTTTAATGAATATGCTTACATCATGTGCTTTATGCTTACCTACGTTTGTCCATCTCTCACTACAACAATAAATGTTTAATTTGGATTCAAAAAATGCACTTAGATTGCATATTAATCACATTATTTTGGTAAGATTAATCACCTATATTACAACACTTCATGCGAGTGGAAAGAGGTGAACTCTACTATGCGCCCATCAATTGAGAATTTCGGATGGTCATGCCTGATCTTCTTACTAGACATCTCCGATATTACCAAAATAAAACATGAACCCATTATAAGATTGAATGCAGGGATAAGAATGTAATTAATAAATATTGCCAAAATAATACATATATGTGAACCACATTTTTAACTATACATTCAACTTAATTATGGAATGACTAATTTCAATTTTGATATAATTATTTGATAACACATTATATTAAGGATTTAAATTTTTAATAGATGAGCTCCACATTAAACCCTTCCTTTCACTTAACATAAAGAGAGTGCCCGCCGCATTCTCTTTCCCACCCACATTTTCTTCCCCTAATTTTTTTGGGTGGTGTGCCTATATGACATGAACGATCACGTGAAAGTAATGACATTGATTCCATCTCCCTTCCCATGGGATGATTATTTGTATATCATCATAAATTTCATGTTAATGCTATCTAATTAATCAATACACATTTGACCAAGGTCATAACATAAACTTATATAGCTTTTTTTTTAATAAATACATAAGCCCTTAACTTGGTTCGTTCAAGGACAAATTTTTTTTCCTGTTTATGTAAGAAAATTCTACAAATTTTCAATTGAAGTAGAACATTATAAACTACATATATTTTCTAATCTAACATTCTCAATCAACACTCTTTCTACTTCCTAAGTGGTCGTAATTTATCATTCCAAACTACTTTAGCAAATCTTAAACTTCATTTTCCCCTTTCCTCTGTACAGAGCACAAGAAGAGCTCGTTGTCACCACATGCACCTCCATCTCCAGTCATCTGCGACCTGACTCACTACCGTTACGATGTATGCTCCATCCATGGCCCAACAGTGATGGACCCCACAACTTCTACCTTCCAAGTTGTGGGTCCCACTGCCCCCCTGCAGAAACTACGTCCATATCCACGTAAATGGGAGAAAGACGTAATGGCCGGAATCAAAGAAGTCTCCATCCTTACTGTCACAACCCCAAACACCACCCCATCTTGCCACATCCGCCACCAGGTCCCCGCCGTCGTCTTCAGCACCGGCGGATACACCGGCAACATCTTCCACGACATCAACGACGGCCTCCTCCCCCTCTTCATCACCACCCGCCACCTCCTCGCCCGTCACCCAAACCGCGAAATCGTCCTAGTCATCGCCGACTACCAAGACTGGTGGATCACCAAGTACGGCGAGCTCCTCCGCAGCCTCACCCGCCACCCCATCGTCAACCTCGACAACGACACCTCCCTCCACTGCTTCCCCTCCGCCACCATCGGCCTCATATCCCACGGCTTCTCCACCATAAACTCCTCCCTCATGCCCAATTCGGAGTCCCTTGCTGACTTCCAGGCCTTTGTCCACCGCTCCTATGCTGAAAGTGGACGACGGCCACCTCCCCCACCTGCCTCCGGCAGCCCCCGCCTTGTTCTGGTGGCACGAGAGGGCGCTGTCCATCGTGTGTTCTTGAACCTGGAGGATATAGTTCGAGCAGCGGAGGCAGTGGGTTTTGAGGTGGTGGTGTTCTCTCCGTCATCGTCTACCAGTCTGCTGAAGGCATTCCGACTGATCAATGGAAGCCATGCTTTAGTTGGGGTGCATGGGGCGGCGCTGACCCACTCGTATTTTCTCCGGCCAAGGGCTGCGATGATACAGGTGTCGCCGCTGGGGCTAGTGTGGGTGGGGGATCTCTGCTATGGGGAGGGAGCGCGGCAGCTGGGGTTGGAGTACATGGAGTATAAGGTGAGGGTAGAGGAGAGTAGCCTGATAGAGAAATATGATAGAAATGATACGGTGTTGAAGAACCCAGAAGAGGAATCCAAGAAGGGGTGGTCGTACACCACCATATACCTGAAACAAGATGTAAGATTGGATTTGGAAAGACTTACAGTGTACTTGAAGAAGGCTTACAAGGTGGGAAAGAAACTCAGGGAAATGGAAGGACAGGGATAGAGGTTTTTCTCTTTCAAAGTTTGGAGGATAAATATAGTATAGCAATTAGCAACCTTTTCATAAAAAAATTCTGAATTGGAAACATCGGTCAACCAACCATCTTGAACCCAGTCAAAGCAAAGATTGTGTTCTGATTAATTTTTTTAATTTCATAAGAAAATATTGAGAGCTCAAATTAAAAGCTAACATCATTTGACTAGGTGCCAACTTTAATTTTCATCCCTTGTCTCCTTTGGTTCTCATGCACTCATGCATGTACCAAGGTGGTCTCTACAAGAATCTACATTTAGTAGATAACACAACACAAGCGCGGTAAGGACGGATACACAGTATTAGGATGGTGGGCTCCACTTCTGATTATTTTTGTTCTCCCCAGGATCATGCATATCTCCCCAGGGGCTTTATAAGATATTTTTCTCATTTGAATAACCACAAATCTTAAATGAGGTAAGGCAGTATTCATTGGAAATTTATACATAAACCATGTATTTAAAGCAGAGTGCCTCAATTTCTGAATGTTCGTCAGAGGACCGTAGGACTACAACCCAACCGGATGACCAATTGAGAGCAAAAAAACGCCTTTACCCCCTTATCTTGTGCATGTCTAAATCCTTAGTAATAATAATTAAAAAAAAAAAGGTCGAAGGCTCAAGCTGTTAAACAATCCGGACAAAACCATGGGTGAGCTCTATTGCGCCTTGCTCATGAAAAACTAACCACCACCAATTGATAATCTGCAACAGATTAACTTGAGGCCTGACACAGTTTGCCAGGCCCATTGAGCCTTCTGCAGTGCGTCCCACTATCTAGGAAAGGGCCTTCACGGGCACCTCGAAACAAAGAAAACCAAAAACAAAGGAAACTAACATAAAGCACAAACTAGCCATCCACTGCATGGGATAACCAAGAGTGTCATGCGCGGGCACAGCTAGGGGCATTCATGTGCTGCGTCGTGCCAGGCAAGGTGAAAATCTGTGCAAGGCGAGGCCAAAATCCAAGGCCCGATTAAATTGATTGTGGAGACTGGAGACCGGCCCAACCTTCTCCAAGCAAAACCCACTTACCCTAGTGCCCTATTTTCAGGCCTCACTCAAACCCACAGGTATATAAAGTGAAACCTGGGCTATATTTAGTTTTGAGGGGAGTGGGCCATGTTCGATTTGCCCAGAAACATAGCCTCAACACAGATCGCAGGCCAAAACCATAGTAAATAAATCAATTTGAGCGGGTGGCCCCACCCGATTCGCATCAAAATTATCAATAAAGCAGAAACCATTTTGAGTCCCGAATCTGACAAAATTGGTTTGAAAGTAGGGTGAGTAAACTTACATAATGAGTTTATCAATAATGGCCTCCTCATTAGAAAAAAAAAAAAGTTTCCTGGTAAATATAATTTTTATATGGGTCACCCGTGCAGCTGGATATGAAAACGGACATATGGATTCCTGTGTACCACTTCAAGGTTAAACAAGAACAGGTTACGCTAATTGGGCCTTCTTTCTTTTTCTCGCTGCAAAAAATATATAGCTAGCATCTATTTGACAAATATTAAGCCTACATTTTCAAAAACTTAGATTGTTTCCTTTTTTTTTTTTCCCATTGAGAATAACACAGAGACTAATAGAATACTTAAATAAGAAAACCTAGTAAAATCTTAATAAAAGCAAGACAACCCAATCACATCATTAACCTAAGACGCTACTGGATCATTTACCTTCCTAATTTGGAATATTCACTATTGTCCCATGATCACATGGTCATTTTACGAAAGCAGTGCGCGGTTGGTTGCATTGGTTAAACCCCTCGATCTCCTGTATTGAACGGTTGGTGTGTTGTTATAATGTCCGTTCTCCATCATTTTGAATCTATCATCACTAGTGGCTTGCTGAATCGCATCCGTCACGATCTCTCCTAGAAGTTCATGAAGTAACATCACCCAACTTGAGAAAACACACTCCTGAAGGGACTAGGTTTAAATGGAGATAGGAAAACCAAATCAAATCTTAAGCTAGATAGCCTAATTACACCGTAAATTAAGTTAATTTAATCCTATTCTAAATACCATCAAACTATTATGATCCCAATATATTGTACCTTCTAAGAGGTAATATTACAAGTTTACACTAACGGTTAGAAGTGCAGTGCAGCATTGTGGAGCCCAGCTTACATCATTGGAGGATACTCTTTTCATCCCATCACCTACATCAAGCTCCATTTTACACTTCCCTATCCTTCGCTTAAGATACTATGGATTGAATCTAAAAAATCAACGGTTAAAATACCATTAAATCTTAATGATGTCAAATTAAGGGCAAAAATAATCAGATGGGGCTATTTTTTTTTATCCTCCTTATCAATAAGGAAACTTTTTAAACAAACTAAGATTGATAATCAATCAATCACACAAAGATTTACATGGTTCAGCAAACTCACCTACGTCCATGGAGAATTAATTTTACTATTCAACCCAAAGTGGTTGGTGCATAGGTCTCTCACCTCTTTCACGCAAGTTTAGAGTTACAGATTACATCAATATATAATATATTTTTTCTGAAACCCTATCTTAATCAATAAGAAAGTCTCGAACAATTACCAAAGTACCCATGACCTTTAACTTGATGATTAGCCAACCCAATGAACTAACCCATTAAATCTAGATTACGAGACATAAATCCAATAATCTCCACCCTGAGTTTGATTTCGCACACGTCGAGTGGTATTAGAGCCACAACACTCCTCTCATTGATAAATCTACATCTATGTGGCCCCTAGGAGAATGAGCTATTTGCATCTTCTCATAGGAGAACTGTTAGTAAATGTACCAAGGATCTAAGACTAATTATAGCACATACAAATCACACAATCACAAGCAATCAATTAAGCAACCACAAAGAAGATGACACACAAGTAATTACATGGTTTGACCAAGATGCCTATATCTACAAAGAAAAGCTCACTCTATTCTTTTCTCTCCCTGCTGTGTTTAACACAACTCCACTAGAATTTAGGATTACACATCATATTAATATATAGATTTCATTCGGTTCTGGCTAACCCAGATGACCAATCCGACTAAACCAGAATACAAGACAACACCGAACCAAAACATCTTGCCTTGGTGCATTACTGCAGAACAAGGATTCATTTGAAACGAGTTCCACATCTCCAACCATCCTGCCAAAGCAGATATTGAGGGAACAGCTCCCATGTCGTCAAAGTGGCTTTATTTCAACAATTGATTTTATCACCTGCGATAAAAGGGTTGGACGTATCCATCTTATATGTAATTGGCCCATGAACCCCACTAAAATCCCATTTGTTATAGCTGAAAATCTTTCTGATTAACACGATTCAGATTTAAATCTATCCTTTCCATCATATGATTCTAAATGTGAATATGGATGGTTGGCAGAAGGGGTGGACTCAGGACTTTTTTCTTGGAGGGGCCACTAACTAGAAAATGTTTGAGTGCCACATATAAAAAATTAATATAGTTTTTAAAATATGGAGAGAGTTTTCTAAAAATTTTGAGGGGGCCATATGTAAAAAAATTGAAAATATTAAAAACGTAAAGGGATTTTGTGAAATCTTAGGGGGCCATGACCCACCTTAGTTCTGCCCAGTTGGCACTAATTGTGCAATATGTTGCACAAAAGGTTTTGGCCCATAGTCCATCTCATATGGAGACCACTACAGGATGAAAAGAGATATTGACGCCCCGGAAGATCACTGTGGCATTGCGAAGATGGCCTCTTATCCACTAATGCTATATGTATGTCATTTCTGATATCAGTTTAAGTCACAAGAATGTATCCTCATATCTACAGGATTATAAAGTTCCAGTAATTTATAGTATCAAGTTTGGCTGCACTCCTAGAAATTTCAATTAAAGCTAAGTTTGGTTTTTCTTTCGATTCAGAGTTTTCTTGGCTTTATGAGGCTGCTAACTAGTGCGTTTTTTTTTTTTTTTGTTCATTTGTTGTTTTTCTGCTTTGTTTTGAACAAAGCCCTTTCTGCACCAAAAGAAAATGGGCAAAAAAAAAAAAAAAAAATCAAACGATGAAAGTGTTGTTTGGCTTTCTCATGTAGTTTTTCATATGGACTTCTATGTATATAGGTTAGGGTGTATTTAAAATAATCTCCGTAATGATAATCATGTTAGAAGGATATCCTACAACTTTAGTTAACGGTTTTATAAGCAGGGTGTATTGAAAATAATCTCCATAATGATAATCATGTTAGAAGGATATCCTACAACTTTAGTTAATGGTTTTATAAGCAGTGGTGGGATGATGAAATGGGCTTTGAGGGGCCCGTATCCCTTGGGGCACCAATTTAAAGAAACTATAAAATTTTGTATAAATATTAGGGGTTTTTCATAACTTTGGCACCCTGTTTTATAAGGAAAACAAAGGGGCTGATCAGTAATAAAGAATATTCTTAATTCCACCTTTTTTTAACTTTTCCTTTCTTTCGTTTCCCTTTCCCCCTTCCCATCGTTTTTCTTTATATATTCACAAACTTCCAGTTTAAACTTAGGTGTAAACTTTACTTGAATTGACTTGGATTTCATAGCTTTTATCCATTAAATATTGTATTTTTAATTCAAATCAAGTCAGATTTGATTATCTAATGTCACTTTTAATCTTTTATGAAAAAAAAGTCCCCCCAAATTGGTTTCTAATTAACAGTCAGGTGGCTGGCCCAGATTTTTTAGTCTAAAAGAGCCAATACTTATCACAACTTAAAAAGTGAGTCATTATTTATTACAATTTAAATTGCATGTGGTCGTATTTATAATAAACACTTTCACTGGTCATATTTTGAGAGGTGCAAGTCAAATAAGACCCTATATATATATTCCACTGTGTAGGGGTGTATACGGATTGGATTGAATTGAGCCAAATTCATCACTAAACTGTTACTTACAGATTAGCAGTTTTCTAATCCGTCACCTATCCGTTGCCCATTAAAACTGATTTGAACGAAACTATGTATCAACAGTTCGGATTGATTTGAATCATCCAATCCTTTAGTAGTTTTCTCACTATTTCGAATACTTTATCTACTGTATAAGAAAATTACAATGAAAATTATTGTCTTTTAATTTTTTTATATAAATATTTATTTCAACAGTTTGAATCGGTTAAAATTTTCGGATTAATGATAAAATCCATCACTCAACCGTTACAAATGGATTAGGATTTTTTCAATCCATCACCAATCCATCAACCAACGGAAATGTAAAAATTGCATAAATGACCCATCCCTTCTTCTATGTGAATTTTTAAACATCGAGCCACAAATAGTTAAGGAGAGATTTTGGCATCCAATGCAACCATCTATTCCCCAACAAATGGGCTCCATTTAAGCACCACAGTTCTCTGTCTAGGATCATCTATAATTACCATCAGTTCCAGTGAGAAATGAAAACCGTTCTACCCTAAATTCAGCCACCATTTCTGAATGAATGGGCGCCACAAGACATGCTCCAACGTTCCTTCTTCGTTCCATATCAAATCGTCCCCACCCATGCCTTCCTCTGTATAAAACTATAAGAAATGGAATATCCATGGACAGGGTCTACAAGGCCAAGGGACTGGGAAAATTGAAAGAGAACAGGGCTGGCGCTCATGACCCACGTTATAATATTGGGATTTTCTAAAAACCACCTTGACGTAAGCATCATTTTTGAAAATCCTAATATTGAACTATTTGTAGAAAATCCTTTAAACGGATTTTCTTTTTAATTTTTATAAAGTACTTTCTGCTCCAAATAATTTTTTTGAGAAACTATCAATTCCAGCGTTTCCTTCACATGCCATTTATTAACCCAAATAATTTAACTTTATTGAAGTTTTTTTCTTTTTCCCATTATTCATAAGACACGCTTGGACCAGCACTTCTTTCAAATGAGGGTCATTGTGTTGCTACAATGAGGAAATCAGGTTAATGTTAAATAGTATCTTTTGATCTCTTGAAAACTGCTTGGGAAACAAAAAGTTATACCAAAGATTTTAAAAATAATAATAATTTGCCCAAACTCTTACTATTATTGTGGGATCAGATTTCCTCTCTTCAAAACGACTCTCTCTCTCTCTCTCTCTCTCTCTCTCATATACCGGAATCTCTTGGTAGTTTTGTCCACAGCTTCCATATCATAAACATCTCTCTCTCTCTCTCATATACCGGAATCTCTTGGTAGTTTTGTCCACAGCTTCCATATCATAAACATAGTCAAGAAAAAAGGACCAGTTCTGCTTGAACATGGAGAATCACACTTTCCACCCAACAGAAGAGGAAGTATAAATTCATGCCGTGAACTGATATTTTTCTGTAATCTGAGTACCTTCTAGCAAAAGCCTATATATGGAAGAAGGAAAAAATTAGGAGAGGAAAACAGATCACCAATGCTGAGAGAGCGCTTTACTGTCTTCTTCAACTTGTGCATCAGGCGCAGAATTCAGTTTCCTGAATACCAGCTTCTGTTGGGGAAGCTGCCCATTTGAGAAGGCAGCGACTTCTGTGTCTATTAAGATTGTGTCTTCATCCTTAAACTCTCCTCTTAGTATACCCTTTGCAAGCTCATTCTCAACATTCTGTTGGATTACACGTTTGACTGGTCTGGCACCGTAGTTAGGGTCATATCCAAGACTACCCAATAACTCAACTGCAGCATCCGTCACCCGAATTATGGTCTTCCGATCTGCAAGTCTCTGCTGCACTCGTTCCAACTGATATCCACAAATAAAGCATTAAAAAAAACAAAAATAACTAGGAATTTTTGTTCCTTAGAAAAAGAAAAGAGAAAGGGCATATTTGGCAAGATAACTTGGCAAAGCTAAAGCATGCTAGAAATTCTGGATCATTTGGTTCAAGTTAAAAGGCTTGCAACATACCTGTAACCTCACAATACTGTTGATTTGCTCCCGATTCAGAGGCTGGAAAACAATATATTCATCGATACGATTCATGAACTCTGGACGAAATATTGACCTTGCAGCTTCCAACACCCTCTGCTTAATTGTTTCATAGTTTAATTCCCTTGACATGGTCTCATCATCTGAGTTGAGTATGTATTGTGAACCCACATTTGACGTCATTATTATAACTGTATTGGTGAACATTACAGTCCGACCTTGCGAGTCAGTCACCCTACCATCATCCAGAATCTGGAGCAATATGTTGAATACGTCAGAATGAGCCTTCTCAATTTCATCAAACAAGATAACAGAATATGGTCTCCTACGAACAATCTCTGTAAGCTGTCCGCCTTCTTCGTACCCAACATAGCCTGGTGGAGCTCCAATCAATCTAGAGACCGCATGCTTTTCCATATATTCACTCATGTCAATCCTCACCAAAGCTTCTTCAGTGTTGAACATGTACGAAGCAAGAGCTTTGGCTAGTTCTGTCTTGCCAACTCCTGTTGGACCCATGAACATGAAGCTGGCAATTGGACGGTGAGGATCTGAGAGACCAGCACGGGACCGCTGAATAGCATCTGCTACTGCTTTGACAGCAGGGTCTTGGCCCACAACTCGTTTGTGCAGCTCTTCTTCCAGATGTAGCAGCTTCTCTCTTTCAGACTGTTGCAGCTTAGAAACAGGAATGCCTGTCCATTTGCTGACAATTTCAGCAATGTCATTCTCAGTAACCTCTTCCCTTAGCATGGACTTCCCTGAGTTCTGATATTCAGTCAACTCCTTTTCAGCAGTGTCTAGCTGGCGTTGTAAAGACATAAGGCTCCCATACTTCAATTCAGCAGCACGATTAAGGTCATAGTCACGCTCTGCCTGCTGGATTTCTAGATTTACCCTGTCAATCTGCACTTTGGAACAGCTAGTTAGTAAGAAGAGTTACAAGTAACAAAAGTATTGTTTTACAAGAGTTTCAAGAACTTGAAAAGCTAGTGGGCTAAACTACACTTTGATCGATCAACTGCTGAAAGAAACTTATTCAATTCTTGAAAATTTTGCATGCTTGCATGGTTGAAAAGTTAGAAGGATAATGTGTAATGTGTGTGATGAAGTCTTTAGTCCTCAGTTGCATTACACCAATTGTACACATTGCCTCGGTTACAAGGTGCTCTTTTTTTTTTTTTTTTTTGGGTTCTCTCTCTTTTTTTACTTTTCTTTTCTTATTTTATTGTTATTTCTTAAACAGAGCAATGATATTAGGGATGAAAAAGGAACGAGTTCAGACAGATAGGTTCATGGTGTATCTGTACTTGGAGCCAAATTAAACTATATTACCCAATCCCATGCCTGGACCCATTTGGGTATTTAAAAGAAGATCCACCCGAAACCAATATATGGATAAAATACATACCCAAAACAGATTGTGGGTCAGAAGTCTTAAATCTCCGTTCTCCACTATTTCCCAAACTCCAATCTTCCTTTACAAATAAGATAACCCATTGAGAAATTAAAGTTCGCCTTCATCCTATCTCTGCATCATAGATTATTGCTACTGATTTTCAGTGCATCACTCTAGATCTGTATGAGCATTATCAAGCTATCAACTTGCCCGAGTCTGAGTTTTTCCGAGGCGTGGAGAACAGGTGTAGAATGAGGTACACCCCAGCTGCTTGGACCAGGCCCATGAGCATTGGGTTAGCCTGGCCGAAGCCCATTAGATCAGCCCACAAATCCTAATGGGATTAGAGAGTTGTTTCTAAGTTAACATTAGTTAGGAAATTTAAATAATTAGTTTCCTATTTGATTTAGTATTTTGAATTAGCAGGTTTCCTTAGTGAGTAAGAATATTATTAGCCATAGAATTCTTAGCAAGTAGAGATTATTATTTATTTTCTATAAATTATTATTTATTTTTTATAAAAGTAAGTAAATTACCTTCAGGGATAGACACCCCTGATTAATGAATTAAGGAGTCCAGTCGTTTAAGTATTCTGTTTCCAGTACTTGTGTGCGCGATTGCCTTCAAATCCAGGCCTTTTGGATTCAGCCGAATCCCATCTGTGGATTTGGTCCCTTTTCACCGTGATCCCGGGCTGCATCAATACCTCCCCGGTAGCATTCAGCTGCCACAATAGAGAGGGAAACATTTTTCTCAATAGGGATCCCCTAGTAATTCCTCGGCCCAGACATGAATAAATTTGGATCATACCAGTGGACTGGAATTACGACAGGTATTTTGGGCCTATATCTGAAATTCTGAATTTTTGGATTTGGGTCCTCCAGTAGCTTTTTTTCAGCCTAGGACCTAGGTGCTATTAGTCAGAAAAGAACGAAAGTAACTAAAAAAAAAAAAAACAGTATGCAATAGTATGACATCACAATGAATGGAGTTAGGGATGGGCACAAGTTGCTCCACTATATACGTAAGTAAAAACAAAATGTTTCATGTTCTACAAGTGCAGAATCGCAAAACCTGCAATCGACAATCAAACCACACAAGGAGAGAAAACCACACAAGATCACACAAGAGATATTTATGTGGTTCGGCGATGTATCTACATTCACGACCAAAGAGAACTCACTTTCTCTTTACTATGCACTCTAGAGGTCTACAATTACAAGTTACATGATATATATATATAGGAGAATATTCATGTGCATGTGTCTCTCATCATTTTTTTCGTGAGAACTCTAAGTGAGATCCATTGTGTGGTCCATTTAAATGGATCACATATACGACCCTCTTGAATTGAACACGTTTACCAATTTTTAGTCAAATATGAAGTTCTTCGACCGTTGGTTTGACTATGCACCATTCGAATGGAATAAATTTATAGGTCACGGATGAAAGGGTTAGAAACATGTGATTGGGGCCAAACTTAGTATGTAGGGTGGTCTCGCATGGATCTTTCCATCCACCCTCATCTCATCCCTTGGTGGGGGTCCACCGTGGGCCCTATAGAAGAGTATGCACGGTCCCTTAGTGAGGGACATATGCACATGAATATCCCCCCCATATATATATAACACCCTCTTTCTTAGCCCCTAAGAAAACCCAAAATAATGACCAAAATACCCCTGACCCAAAGCCCAGTCCCTGGCTAACTCGATGGACCAATCGGGTACTACAGGACCTCGAAGAAGAGAAAGATGCACATTTCAATCGAACTCATGTAAAGTGACAAAAATAACACAATCAGATGGATTCAGAACTAAGACAAAATGGACGCAAATGGATGAGAGAAAATACAAAATAGAAAGGGATAGGATAAGATTCAATGCTGACGGCAGCGATAATGGTAGTAGAAAACTTGCAATGCCACATTAACATGAATTCTACATAGTCAGAAAAATCAAATGTAACCTAATAATAACGCAATATTGGGATCAAGTTCAAGAGCTGCTTTGGTTTCTCGAAACCCACAACAAACTTGATAGAACAGTCAAGATCATTTGTTAACCCAACTGCCCAAGTCCAAAAATAAGACAACACAAGCCCTTTTGGATGTAAGCCGTTTGATAGTAAATCTGGTAACTTAAAAGGCAACTTTGTGAAACACTACAGTAGATCAAAATGACTTTGGCAGCTTAAGGTCACATTTGTGTAACGGTCTGGAAGAGGAAATGCACATTCAGTAGAAATGGTTTTCGTATAGGGAGAAAGGGGTATGAGGAACGGAAGGTTTTTGATGTTTTCCACTGCATCAAACAGCCATACAATGTACAGAAGCAAAAAGAAGATGAAGTCTTTCAGTTCCACTTCCGCAGAACATGGGCTACACAAGTGTGCTTAAATGGTGGCATGGGAAATGTCACATCATGAAGGTTCTCCTTTCCACATCAATTTTGTCCAAGAACCAATAGGATCAAACCTTGAAGTTGCCTTTCTGCCTGAAAGGGAGTTGTTTACCTGATCCAGAGTGATTACATGACTGAATTATATGAAGATCCATTCAACTGGGCCAATTAGTGAAGATGCACCTTCAATCCTTAGCAGATTTGACATCATAATTAGAATTCAAAACAAATATAAGGCCAACAAGACCGTGGGGCAATAATCTATTCAGCCAACATGTACTGCGTGATACATACCATTCCCATGGAGAATGGCCACTCTGCACCATTTTTTCTAGGTTACCAATTTGAAACCATCAACTCTCACTACAGCACTATAAATTCTTAATACACAACAATTTAAGGTACGATTCACATCTTAAACACCATCCCATTTAAAGATCTCAGATCTTTTACTTTCTAAGCATTTCTATTTTTCTTTAAGCAAAAATGGGAAAACCAAAGTTACTAGTATTGAGTCTTTGGACCTAAGGATCAAAAAAGCAGTTGTGGCACGTATATTATGCTGATTATCAACATAAGTCTAAAAGGAGAATAGAAAAGATTCCCAAGAAACCAAAAATAATGAAAAATGGTAGAATCTGATGTCCATTTTCATCTAATATCTATCAGTGTTAGACCTTTATTAAACGGGGGCAAAACAGAGCTTCACCATATTTTTATGATCAATTTTCAACATTTTAAACCTTCCTAACAATTGTTGCAGCAAAACCAAGGAATAATCTCTAGTAAAAAAGAAACAATAGACATTTTCTAATAGTTAATAAGCTTTTACTAGTAAATTGTCAAAAAGGTGCAGCATACCTCTTCCTTGATGGACTGAATACGCATCATTACAGATTTCTCATGCTCCCACTGCTCAGTTAACTCTGCTTGCTTTTTTTTCAATAAAGAGAGCTCAGCCTCAAGGCGACTCAACCTATCTTTGGATGCTTTATCTGTATCATTAGTAAGAGAGAGACGCTCCATTTCCAGCTTCAATACAGAACGGTTGATTTCATCCAAAGCAGTTGGTTTTGAAGTGATCTCCATTTTTAGTTTTGCAGCTGCCTCATCAACTAAGTCAATTGCTGCAAGAAAAATGAATGAAAAATTCATCACCATCAATATAAGCACCAATTATGCATTGTCTTATTTCCTTTTTCCTCTCTTGATTGCCAACCAAACTTCATGAAGCCAACAACAAACACCCACCCACCCCCCGGAAAAAAACCCCCACAACACAAAAACCAAAATTAAAAAAAAAAAAAAACCAACCCCAACAGAAAGAAATAAAAAAAAACAAAACCCACGAAAAAAAAAACATGTTTAAAGGAAAGAGCAGAATTTGTGTAGTTGCAGCAAGTACATGAAAAGTGCCAATGATGTCAACACTGTTAAGGAAGCAGGGCAACCATTAAGAAGACTTCTCTTTAGAAGGAAAGAGGGAAACATGGCAACCATTCAGACGACTTCTTTTAAGGCTGTAAATGAAACTATACAAAATTGATACTTGAATCCTTGGTAATCTCTTGAATGTGATATATGAATATAGGCACCTTGAACTGCATTTTGAGGATGGTTCAAAAATAGCAGCCACTATATAATGTAACAACCTTAATGGTTGAGGCCACAAAGCTATTTTTAAAATGGAGGCATTACAGTCTAAAACTTAGTAGAGCCTAGCAATTTTAATTTTAAACACTATTTTTCCTATTTCTTGTCCTCAGTAGCCTTTCCTAAAATTGTCTCTAACCTTAAATGATTTCAAATCACTTAAAAAAAAAACAAAAAACACGAGATTGGCTATTATACAATATTCAAAAAATTTTGACCACTTAAAAATTCACACCGCTACGGAGCATTTCAGTCACTGGCCATGGATGGATAAATGAACCTAAATTGACAATGCTTATAGACCAACAAGTTGAATTATTATAACAGACAAAATTATGTCCAAATAATATACACATCACAGTTATGAAGAAAATACTTGTAACCTTATTCCAGCATAGCATGTAGCAAAAAGAGAGGCTGTAAATATCTACTAGCTAAAATTGTGTAGTCTGAATGAAAAAGAATACAAGAGGAATTATATGATACACCCAAAGGATGAGCACTGTGTCCTCAGACATCCAACTCTGTTAAAAATAGGACTCAGACAATATAAGGCCCAATGGAGACAGACATGACCCTATAATTACTCACTCACAAAACATTGGCCATTAAATATTTGGCTCACTTTCATCAAATACATACCCTTTTATACTAACCATCTATGTTAACAATGATATGACAGTTGGCATGGTTCCAAATTGGAGGGATTTCAGCTATGAGGCATGCTCCATCAATGGAGGCATCAGACACCCAGGATCAAACACCAGAGATAAGTATGGGACATCCCAAGGCCAAGGAACTATATGTCCGCATGCCGAGGATCATAAAATATCTCAACCAAATAAATATTTAAAACATTCTGTTCCACTAACCCTGTCTAAATGAATTCAGAACCCATAATATACACAATCTACATATTTCTCAAAAGATGGGGAGGTTTGAAATAGGGATTACCTTTATCAGGTAAAAAGCGTCCACTGATGTAACGATCAGAAAGAATTGCAGCCGCCACAAGGGCACTATCAGATATGCAAACCCCATGGTGCAGCTCATATCTTTCACGCAACCCACGCAATATAGAGATTGTATCTTCCACTGAAGGTTGATCTACATAAACTTGTTGGAAACGACGCTCCAAGGCTGGATCCTTTTCAATATATTTGCGGTATTCATCAAGGGTTGTGGCACCAATACACCGCAACTCTCCACGACCAAGCATTGGTTTCAACAGATTGCTTGCATCCATAGCACCATTTGTGGCACCTGCAATACAAAGTTAGGAGGGAATTAATCAGTATAAGTTGTGCATAAAATTAAAGAAAATCTTCAGAAACATCAAGCTCTACTGTTGACATTCGGATTCCTATTTTATTATTTAGGGACTCAAGACTAAGATACAACTGAGACATATCCTGCGTGATGACCAGTCCTGACTTTAAGAGGCAGTGTACAAACAGTTTCCTCCTTGTCTTTTGCAAATTTTTAGACAAGGCACAAAAAGATACATGGTTGTCATAATTATTCCAAGTCCATCCACATATGTTAGTTCATATATAGATTCACTACTAGCAAATGGTTCTAAACAACACTTGCAAACACAATTGAATATTTGATCTACTATTGAACAGAATGAAAATTAAAAAGAAAAACGAAAAGAAGATCTGATTTTGGGTGTCTAAGGGGTAGGCAGAACATTTTGACTCGAAATTTAGATGTAGAAAATCGAACCAATGAAACAGACAATTATAATAAGAACCAACAAGAAAAAGCAGCAATAATGAAAAAGGGGAAGAAAGAGTACTCATCAGCCATCAGTACACTATTTATGGGAGCATTCATGCTGTTTCTTCAGAGCTTTAATAGGAAATAACGATAAATTAAAAAAGAAAAAGTAGTTATCCACAATCCATCCATGACAACAGAAATATATTAACAAATGAGACCATGATACAATCATATGGCGAATAGCACTAATATATATATATTAAATGATATATGTAAATAGTAAAATATGTTGAAGATATCAATGTAAATCGAAAAAAAATAAATAAATAAACATGTTGAAATAGATCTTTTTGTTCTCTTTAAATGAATAACTAAAACTAAAATCCAAATCATCAATCTTACATGCCTGGATGTCTCCCAAAGTTAAAAATGTGGTCAAAAATACAAAAAAAATATATAAAAAAGGATAAAGCCAACAAGTATAATCGAACATCTTAGTTTGATGCTTTGTGCCTTATTCATCTGTAAAACCTCCCCAAAATCATAAAAAAAATCTTAATAAGAAGTTTTACTAACCACTAAATAACATTTTAGAACGGAACACTAGCAAACAAAAAAAAGGGAAAGAAAGAGAGAAAAAATTTAAAGATTACTAACATTGACATCTTCACTGAGGCTACTCTCACTCAGCCAACTAACACCCAGCCTAATTGCTTGAATAATAAAATTCTTTGGAATTCGAAACAGTATCGAATCTTAAGATTCATCATAAGATTCACACCTGAATTTCAGAATTCCTGAATCTTACGATTCGCTTGGAAATGAGATTTATTACATAGACGCAAATAATTTTCCTTAGGAGTTGATGTGAATCCTATGACGTTGGATACAAATTGTAGGATTTTGCCAATGAGACTAGGCTTCATAATTAGGCAACATTTTAGAAACTTTATGGTTAGGAATCTATAAAGTTAAAAAAAAAAAAAAAACTCCAGGTATCATGCACGACACATTTAGCTAGGAGGTGCTCTCCTCATGAAAACTTTACAAGAATAATCTAGATGCCCATACATCCATGCCTATCTAAAGAGTAGTAGCGATGCAGGGTTGGTAATAACTACCTGCACCAACTACGGTGTGAATCTCATCAATGAACAGAATGATCTGCCCATCGGAATCAGTCACTTCCTTTAGTACAGCTTTCAGCCTATCCTCAAATTCACCACGGAATTTTGCTCCAGCAATAAGGGCACCCATGTCAAGAGAAATCAACTGCAAACAATATAAAAGAAAATTTTTTAATAAAGTCACTGCAAACTAGAGGAAGCGTGCTTGAGTACATTGACAGGAAAATTCAAAGAATCCAATCACAATGCAAAAGGCGTATCACATTAGTTCAAGAAGCTAAATAAGTCCACAAAATCTAGCCTATATGTCTGTATACTGGAGTCAATTAATTAAAAAGAAATGTTGCAATTCCAAATCACTGAACAACTCAGTCAACAACGGTGCATGTAGAAAACCAAGTAGATACAGTTTGAAAATGGTTTTTTATATCAGTTTTTTTTTTTCAAGAAAGAAGGGTAGTACACCAAGAAATGCAAATGGTATCACCAGTAGACCAGGTTTTTGGTTTCTGACCAGAGAAAGTCTCAAAGGAACCAGAGGTTCAAATATCAATATAAGATGCCATGTTGGCTGGATGAAAATTTTTCTTTGACCAATGACAGTAAAGACTTAAAGACAAGCCGATACAACTTACAAGACTGCAAAAAAGAAAAGAAAAAGAAAAAAAAATCATAAATATAAAAGCATCATACCCAACATGAAATATGACTTTATCTCAGATGAAATAGAATTGAAATCTCCAAGGACTCAAAAGTAAATGAGTGCACTCATGAATACAATTGAACAAATCACTCTCCCAAATTAGCTCCTCTAAGAAGTGCGAGAATATATTCAATGAGTTTCCACAATAGCTAATAACTCCACTTCATTCCGGTGGATAATAGATGTACAGGCAGTAACAGTGATATGCACTCTCCCCACATCTGTACTGCATTATCAGCTGAGCTCAATAATGAAATAATAGTCCATATCAACCGATATTTCCCCCTATTGAACCAACCAGGCTTTTAAGCTACACCAAAAATCTAAAAAACCTACTGTGTCTCACACAACATGGACAAGCCTAGTATCTTCTAAACAAGTGTAATAAAGCAACAAAAGGAATACATCAATTTTGGGAACTTAGAAAAGAAAATTTCCAATATTACAATGGAAACTTATGGGTCATATAAAAATAGAGATCTATAGAGATGAAAAGTGCAAACCTTGCGGTTCATCAGGGCTTGAGGCACATCACCTTGGACTATTCTCTGGGCAAGCCTGTGGATAGAGAATAAGGGTAGCACCATACAGGTTAGAAAATCAATCAAAAGTCACACGCACACTTGCACATGTACCTACAATTCACGCATGCATGGACACATACATTTGCAGATGCACTTACAGTTCTTACCCTTCGGAAATTGCTGTTTTCCCAACACCTGGCTCACCAATAAGTACAGGATTGTTCTTCGTCCTCCTTGAGAGAATCTGTATGCATCTGCGTATTTCATCATCCCTTCCAATAACTGGATCAAGCTTTCCAGCCTGTGCCATAGCTGTCAAATCCTTCCCATATTTCTCCAAGGCTCCATACTTCCCTTCTGGGTCTAACAAAACAAAACAAAAAATCACGTCAAAACTTGAAATCACACAGAATCTTACAATATCTAAAGCATCCTTTATGTTGAAAGGCATGAATTTAGAGTCAATATGCAACATAAGCATAAAAAATAGTCAGAAACCCTGAGGGATAATCAATGGGAATGATTTATATGTACTTCTCTAATCCAGTCCTACATCCCCAAACAATTCAATAACAGTAACGGCGGCAAAGGAAAAAAAACACCATCAGAACCCAGTAGAATATTTGCAGACCAGAATAAGAGTAGAATATTTGCAGACCAGAATAAGAGAATTAACATTTCTACTAGGTTTAGTCCAGAAGAGACAAAAATCACAAAATTTGAACTTGATTCAAACACTGGTCCTTCAATTACTCATTTTGACATTGGGGCTAGGCAACGAACAAGCTACATATATTATATGCAAAATCACAACAAAGTAGTAATAAAGAACTAGCAGGTCAGTGAGCATCGGGACATATAAAAGCTAAACTGCTAAAGCCTATCTAAAAGGTAATAAACTTGTATAAAAAAATTATTTGAACAAGAAACATGTCCAAGGAATTGAGTGCCAGTGACAGTATAAGCAAAAATAGGCAGTGTGTGTGTAGGGAAGACAACCAAAGACATCATTACCTTGGTCAATAACTGTCTGTCGTCCTCGAATGGATTGTATGGCAGTTGTAAGGGTATTCAGAGAAATTTGAAAATCCTTGAATAATTGTTTCCCAAATCGTTGATCTTGGGTGAAAGCAAGGACTAAATGCTCAACTGACACAAATGAGTCACCATACTCTTTCTTATAATCCCTGGCTCTTTGAATTAGAGATTCCAAGTCCCGTCCCAACATGGAACCAGCTGATTCTCCCAAAACCTGGATCGAATGGATACAAACAGAAATGGAAATTAAAGTTATTCGCAAACACCAGCAGGAAAATATTGCAACCCCCAGAAAACGTATTTCTGAACATTGTATGCACGTATGACACGATTAAACATATGCCTTGAAATCAAGTTAATCAAACGTAATAGACCCAAAGTTAAATCCATTGCCACAGCTCAGTACATTAATCGGTAGCTCTAATTAGAAGAAAAAAAAAATTACACCCAAGTAGCAGCATCAATTCTAAAAAAGCCTTTCTTTTTTTTTTTTTAATGGGATCAGTAAACAGAAAGTTCTAATCTGAAAGAAACAGAGAGAGATCAAATTCACTCAAGAAATAAATGGGCAAGGGAAAAGGAGGGAAAGGAAAAGAATGGGAAACTTAATCTACCCACAACATATAAAGCCATACCCAGGTCAATAGCCCAAATCTGAAATAACTGGGAAAAATACCTATTGAATGTAGTAAGCAAGCAAAAATCTACTCTAAGTTCAAAATAACTCAAGAACCACCGAAGCCACTGGATGGATACTACTGTCCAAACTTATCCATTACATAACATCATCCTACATTATTAGAGACCAAGAGATTTCGAGTAATCAATCACCTTCGGCTGCCGCTGAATAAACTTGTCCGTAGCTTCGAGGAGTCGTGTGTTATCAATTCCAGCCTTGGAGAATATGCGCCGAGCTAGTCCATTCTTCTGCTCCAACAGCGCTTTCATTAGATGCTCTGTCTCAACAATCTGATGCTTGCTCTCTTTTGCTACTTCGGGCGAAGAGACAATTGCTTGCCAAGCCATCTCTGTAAATTCTTGTTGGGTAATCTGCCAAAGAAGAGAAAAACCAAGATAATAAATGCACATTGAAATAAACCCACATTGAAGTTCACTGTAGGTTTTTCCTTTCACTATTTCTTTTTTCAAATGAAAAACCACCCAGATCCTATCCAAATGTATAGAGTCTTAACATTTAATCTCAAGTTTCAACCATGGCTGAATCCGCTTTTGTCACCAAGTTTTCCAGGATACCAGCCAGTACAGCAGGCACATGATGTTTCGAACAAACTCTAGAGTCCAAATTTACCCCTTTTATCCTCTTCCTTTGCTCTTGGTTTTCTCAATGAGTATTTGAAAATTGGGAAACTACACATAGTAATTAATAAATGAATATGGAGATGCACATGAACAGAATTAAGCCACTTAGGGAATATCAATGTGGGAGCTAAAAGGCTGTTTCTTGTCAAATAAAAAAGACCCAATGTATCCTACACAGTGTCCTTCAACATATCATCTTTTCAGAAAAGAACATGTTCAAATTGGAGAGGTTCCTGAATGCACTCCACCTTATCATTTGTGCATAAGCTTAAACAAAATCAGCACAATGGAATCCACTGGCACTTTGGGTCTTAATCATTTACCCCCATGACTGGTAATGGGAGAGTCCTAGAAAAGTTAATCATGTAGAGTCCTATTGATTTAGAAATGGGTGTCCCATAATTGAAAGATTTGATTCAGCCTTGGCACTGAATCAACTCATCCAAGTCGAGTCGAGTCGAGTCGAGTCTCATTGATCTACCAAACTTCAATTCCCACCCAAAAACATCGAAATCCGCCAAACACTCGAGAAGCGATCAAAGAACTGGAAGATACCCTGCCAGCATCATTAGACGCTTCGCATCGAACGACAAACGAGCGCGAGTTACGGGTCCCGAGCCCTTCCGCCCGTCTCGGCGGCAGCAAGAGATGGGTCTTGGTGAGCGGCTGCCAAGAAGAAGATTTTGGGGTTTTGAGGTTTAGGGAGAGAAAAGGGCTTCTTCTGCTGCTGCTGCAGTCCTGGGACGACCACAGCAGCGGAAAACGGATGTTGATGCCGGAGATGGCGGAGGCCATGAAGGGAATTTGGCGGGAATGAGCTCCTTCTGTGCGTTGCGTTGTTTGAATTCGCGGGGCTGTAACAAAATCAGAAGAATGTGAAGTGACTATAAAGAAAGGAAGGAAGGAAGGAAGGAAGAGGAGGAAGAAGAGAAAGCAGTGAGTCGAGTCCGTTCCAGGAGGTTCTGGGCAGTGGGGCCTTTTGTCTCGTATAAGAAATTGGAGCTGCTGGATCTTTCGGGAACAATGCCACGTGGTCGCTCGATAAGCACGATGCTAGTATTATGAATCACATTTTTAATTTTAGAGCTAAACAGGTTTGTGCATTTTTTAAGAATGAAAATAAAAAATTAGGAATGTGAATATGTAATTAATATTATTTTTAAAAATTAAAAAAGCCACTATATGGCTTATCATTTATTAAAGAATAAAAAGAAGGCAGAAAGGGTTTTTCTTTTTAAAGGAGAATCTTTGTACACATCTACCCTTGTCATTTTTTTCGTGAGAACTCTAGGTAGAGTTCATCTATCACTCAATTCAAACCTTGCAACACACATAGGACCCCATAATAGCAATTCGCCCCAAGTTTTCGTCGGATCCAAATTTATTGGACCATTGGATTGATTGTATACTAATTCGAACAGAATAGATTTGTGAGCCATGGATAAAGGGGTTATGGATATGTGATTGAGGCTAAATTTGATATTTGGAATGCTTTCACATAGATCTTTTCAACCATCAGTCTCATCTCTTGGTGGGGTCTATAGTGGGCCCCACAAAAGAGTGTGTACGAAAAGTTCATGAAGAACGTATGCATAGGAAAAAGCCTCCTTTTTAAATAGAGAGTTTCTAAGAATTTTTTATTTTTATTATATATATATTTAAGTAATTTTTTAATGAGGAGAAAAATAGAATAAAATGGAGATGGATTGTTTCTCCGCTGTGTGCTTGGATTTGGATGCTCATATTCTGGCCCAAGCTTGTGACAACCATATATATGGACCTTAAAAGTGAGAGCTACAAAACATATTTCCAGCCTTGAATGCTCTGACATTGTGGATCCATTTCCATTGGGCTCTTTTGGGATCCTAATGCCTACCCCAAATTAGCTCTAGTCATGCTGCTCAAAGCGGAACAATTGAGAAAGGAGAGGATTTTATGATATATTTTATATATAGATATAAAAGTTGTAATGATTTTTCATGCAATCTAAAATTTCAGTGCTTGGTGTGCCACATCTTTCTTAGAAAAAATACAAAAAGAAAAGCAGAAAATCAATATCATATGAGGCTTTTCCTCATGTACCACTAGTGAGAACATGACACGACCTACCTTGGATCAAGCTCCCACTGCTGACGTAAATGATAGGCCTCTTAGGTTAATATGGTGAACCATGATTAGTCCACTTACAATTAATATAGAACAACTTTGACAGATCAAAACTAAAAAGATCAGTTTAGAATGCAACATTCATCTCTCACTTACAAAAAGAATTATGTTCATCATAATGTCTTTTGTCTCGCAAACAAGATAAGTCACAACCAACACTTGTGCCTAAACAGAAAAAAAAAAAAAAAAAAAATCCTAACACCGGTTGTGAAGGAAGAATCCTATCCCACAAAATGGGCCCTTGCGACTACTTCCTTCCTTGCAGTTGGATAGTAAAAGTACCCATCATGTGATGCACATGGCCCACTCTTTTATCTCGACAAAATTATAATAGCCGTATGTCATCCAATTATAGTAGCCATCTGATTGTACCTTTGATTTGTCGGCGATCATCACCCAATCAGTATGAAATTTAGGCCGGATGCAGCCCCAAGTCTCAATGGACATTCTTTCCAACCAACTGTTCTCAATGCAGTAATGGACCCCACCATGTTGGTTGCATTGTATTAGGGTGCAAACATGTGTAGGTTGGTGTAGAAGCAAGGAATGCCATTCCTTGGACGTCTGGCGAACCTTAGTTACCTTCATTTATCGATCGTACAAAAACAATGGCATCTTTTGTCATCATATATATGGGGACTACGAAATGACCGAGGATGCAACTCGAGCAGGACAAGAAGTCGGGTATTGGCCTAAGCCCAAACTCAATTTTTGGTAATACAAGCCAGATCAGGTATCGCTCAGAGAACCCAAGCCACTCCGCAGACAACGTGAACTAGGATCATGGGCTGGGGCAGAGGCCAGGCTTTGGTCCGATTACCTGAAAACCAAGCCAGATCAGAGGGTCCTTTTTTTGGGGTAGTTGACTTTTGGCTCTTGGAATGTTATGTATTAGCTGTCTCATTTTCTCTCTTCTGTAATCCTTCCGCTTTATTAAATCTCATTTCTCAGCAAAAGAAAAGAACTCAATTTTTTTTAGGTGAGTCCAAACCTAAGTCTGGATGAAAATCAAAACCCATGACCAAGAGCAAGACCAAATTTTCAAAAATCTGATCCCAACGCTAGTGATATTACAGGGGCCTGAAATATTTTATTTTTTAGGTGAGAAGTAAAAAATCTAGGCCGTCTACTACGTCTACTTAGATACATGCCAATTAATAGAAGCATACGATGGAAATGTCTAATTGTGGATACAACTTTTGGGCAAAATGTCTTTTTCATAACAATTTCTAAAATTATGTTTTTTTTTTTTTATGAAATTTAACCCAATCAATGGGGATAATTTAGAGTTGGTGCTTAGTGAGTAGAAGGAGATTGGATTGATAATAGGCTGAGTCCCATGTGATCCTAAAATTGTTTACATTATGTGTGAGGTAACCTAACCTCTCTCACATAAGAAACCGTTTATAACAAGTCTCTCTCAATCAGTAATGTTTGATGACTTGTTGTTTTTTTATTCTGGTCAATACGCACGCGTTGTAGCACTCATTCAAAACCTACCCTGGTCCATAGCCACCATTGCTACATGCATCTGGGTTCTTGGTTATTAGATTTTCTAACGATGGAAAGAAAGAAAGTCTTCGGAAACGAATCTCACTCAATCATTCAAGGTTGGTGTGTATGGAAAGAAAGAAAGTCTTCGGAAACGAATCTCACTCAATCATTCTTAGGTTGGTGTGTGTGTATATAGTAAAATAAAACATATGTTAGTTGTCAGGTAGAATAAATTTTACGTGGTTTCTGTGTTGGGACATGAAGAACTAACCTGCTGTGTTGGCCAAGATGAGGATTCCTTGAAACGTCTGCAAGAGAGGGTGCAATTTCTATTCAGTCCGACCAAGTTAGAGACAACCCATTACTCCTGACGCACGTCTTCTCCATTTGATTTTTATAAAGGAAGAAAGACAAACATATATTGTCACAGAGAGAGAGAGAGAGAGAGAGAGAGAGAGAGAGAGAGAGAGAGAGAGAGAGACTATTTCTTGAAGAATGTCATGTTTCAGCGAGAACTCCTCTAGGAGAAAGGTCAGTCCATGACTAGCAAGAGCCATCAATGACATTTTTCAGTCATTAGAGTTTTGAATTCAATTGTCATTGCCGATGACATTTTTCAGTCATTAGAGTTTTGAATTCAATTGGTTTTCTTTTTCTCACCTTTTGTCGTTCATTTTTCTTATATTCAAGCGGTGGTTTTTAGCTTTCTCTGCCCATTTGTTTATCTGATGATTGGAATGTAGAATGGTTCTTTTCTTTCTCCTTAATGGGTGAAAGCCTTGACTTTACTTCTTTCATTTGTTGGGAAGTAAAGAAAATTCTAGATTATATTGATAAAAAAGAAGTCAAATGAAGCCACATTTTCGCTGTTTTTTTTTCTTTTTTTTTCTTGTCTTTTCTTTTCTATACTTCTGTTTAGAAGCCCAAATGACACCAATCTTTTTTCTTGATTTGCTGATAAGAACAAGTTGTTTTAATGTATGTTTTATTTATTTGTATATTGTATTTGTTACCTTGCACTAATTCAAATTTTAGTTCTTGGATTTGTTTTGTGGTGAAGAAGGCACAAATTTAAACATCCATTCCACTTCCCTTTTTTGTTGCCGAAGGTTCTCATTTAATAATATTTTTTTTCTTTCCATTTGCAGAGATGGGTTTCAGTGTTTTGCTGGTGTTGCTTATGTTCATCTTGTTAATGATGATGAGAGGACTGGGATTACATTGACTTAACTTTTCAGATAATGAAAAATATACGCATATTTTTATGGGTTAAAGGCACATCTCACTTTTCTGGGTTGTCAATTCTTTCTTTATATATTTATACAAGTAAACAGCTCAGTTATCTAATTTGTTTTTACATGTTTTTTTTTTTTTTTTGAAACGTTTTAAACTTTTATCTTGGTAGCTTTCATTTTTACTTAAGAAAGCCATTTTAAAAAGGTATAAGTAAAGCCAACAATTCTAAAGACACTTTGCTGTTGTTATTTGATTACTAAGTTTGAAAGCTGAAGTTAAATATCTTTGTCTTGTTTTTTTAGAGGGTATTTTCTGATAAGTATGGTTTAATTATGGTATTTTTCATTTTCTTACACAGTTTGACGAAAGAACATTTGAACTGGAGTTAATCTTGTAGATCTGGGAATGAGTTTTCGGAGTCTCTTGCTATTATGTGTATACTTGATCCATAGGATTTTGGCCCAAGATGCAGGGAATGCAACCATTGTAGTCAATGGGGTTTCCTCCATAGCTGAGACTGATGATAATTTTATTTGTGCCACACTTGATTGGTGGCCTCCTGAAAAGTGTAACTATGACCAATGCCCATGGGAACAAGCTTCAGTTCTAAACCTGGTGAGGTTTCAAATATGTTTATATTGCTGCTATTGTTGCATCCGATATGCTTCTAAGAAATCAATGCAGTTTTCCTCAGAATTACATCCAGAATGATATATTTGTCTTGCTTTTCTTTAGGACTTGGACCATCCAATTCTTGCCAAGGCCATTCAAGGTACATTGAGTTGATGCTTGGTTTGATTCAATTTTATTTAGGAATTTCAACTTCTTCACCAAGGTTAAATATTTTTGTTTTCATAGCCATAGTGAAAATTACCATCACCTTCTGTAATTAGAGCACTTAAGTCTGGTTCACACAGATTTTCTCTTCTTCGAATAATCAGGAAGTTTGGATTTATGCCTTTCGTAATGGTATTTTTGAAGTTGGTGATGCCAGTGATGATTTTGGAATAAGAATTAGTGTGTGATGATAATAATCAGCTCCTCATGGAGTCATGGTTGTTATTTTGGTTACTAGTTGCTATTTTCATACCAGGGTCATTGCTTTGGTGCAATAGTAAAAGTCTCTGGTCCCATGCGTAATAATGCAGGTTTGAGACTTACTTGCACAAAGTACCAAAGAATAGGTCAGTCTCTAGCCTGGATTTTTTTTTCTGATACTGTTGTCACTAATCTCAGCATTAGTTACCAGCTTATTTGTTTGTGGAACTGTAGCTTTTGATCCTCTAAGAATAAGAATCGGTGGCTCTCTACAAGACCAAGTAGTGTATGGTGTAGGGAACTTGAGTTCTCCATGTGTTCCATTTCGAAAGATGGCAAATGGGTTGTTCGGATTCTCCCATGGTTGCCTGAATATGGATAGATGGGATGAGCTCAACCTGTTACTCAAAAAGACACGGTGAGGATTTCAGTTTCTTCTTAAAGCTTCATAAATGTATATTCTCCACCTTTTTCATGTTTTTGTGTTATAGCTTCAACATATCCTAAGGCCTTTTCTTGTTTGCATTCAAAGAAAAATAATTACAAGAATTTTCTTATACGTTGAAGTCTGTTTTTGCTTGAATCCTTCAACTGGTAAGAATCATCATGGCTAGTTGAAATTAGTCGGTTGTCCACTCATATCCAATAACCATGAATAGTAGAAATGGTTTGTCCTAGAATTACCTGATTTTTTGGCTTACATTCTAATTCTATTTCCGCTGTTTTTTCACAGTTAGAACTGCCCTTAGTCTTCCATATGGAGAAAAGTCAGAGTGCTCCCATTTGACTGCGTCACTGATGAAATGATCAGGTGTCTCACTTATTAAGTAGTTAGTGCTGCACCTTTAAAGCCTAGGCATTTTGCGTGTATTGGTTAGCAACTTGAGATGGTATCAGACAAAATACATCCTCAGTTTGAATCCAAAAAAGGCCCCATGCCGTGTTTTGTGTGTGGGTGGGCATGTGATTTGAGTCTGAGCGGTGTCCCGTTTGTGTTGGGGGGGTGGGTGTGTGGGGGTGAACCTTTAACACCTATGCATTTTGGGTGTATTTGTAGTAACTTGAGATCACCACCTGAAAATGGAAGGTCCCGTCACTAAAAGAATACCAAACTATTGCTCTGTCTTTGGTATTGGATTTTATTACCAGCTGGATATAAAACCTATCAACTAATGGGTAAAAATTCATTACAAGATTATTTCCTCTGATTTCAGTTCATCAAATTCAAAAATTTGCCACAACAAAGTTTAGAAAAACAGTAGATCAAACAGTAAGTACGTTGCACCTTTTTTTAAATATGTAACGAAAACAATTTTAAAGAGAAAAGAATCCATTACAAAGATGAATCACAAGCTAACAAGGGGTATAAGAGCATTATACCCAAGAACAACAATAGTGTGTAGTAAATGTGGAGACTTGGATTTGGAGAACAATTACATATAAATGAAGTGTTGTGTGGCATATCTTATATTTGATTGTCTTGATAAATTTTCACAGAGTAGAACTCATATTTAAGTGTGGCAAGTTTCTACAGCTGGCTGCCTATCTAACGCTACCTGATCTGTACTTAGGAGTGGCACATACGGTTTCATAATTTTGTGAAGACCTCAAAATGAATCAGTGTAAAAAGACGTGACAGATTGATTGAAAACATAACTGCAAATAGCCTTGAGTGGACAAGTAGAATTCACGAAGGGAGCCCCAAATAGATGGGACAAGAGATCTAAATGAGTGGAATGAAATGAGTTTTTCATCTCTAAGGAACTCAAGTTTTTATGTTCGACTATAATACAAGGAAAGCAAGGGCTACATCATTTATTGATTTCTGACTGCGTATATGAACAAAGAAAACTAAGCATTGTTATCAAAATTTATGGTGAGATTGATTACAGTCTTATGGTTGCAGAGCAATTGTGACATTTGGTCTTAATGCGCTCTATGGGAGGCACAGAGGCAGCAATGGTGTCTGGGGAGGATCTTGGAATTCTAGCAATGCTCGCAATTTCATAGAATACACCATTTCAAAGGGACACCAAATTGCCTCTTGGGAATTTGGTACTACAACATACAAGTTGAAACATTTATTTCTTTTGTTTGATAAACCAGCTCATCTTTTCTAACCTCTTCCTCAACTTTTCCTGATTATCAGGTAATGAATTGAGTGGAAGTGGTATTGGTGCAAGTGTTACTGCTCTGCAGTATGGAAAAGATCTAATAAAGCTTAAATCCATTCTTGGTGAGTTATACAAAAGTTCCAGCTCCCAACCACAGCTATTGGCTCCAGGAGGATTCTTCGATAGGGAGTGGTTTGCAAAGCTTCTTCAGGTTTCAGGGCCCAATGTTGTCGATGTTGTGACTCATCATATATACAATCTTGGCGCAGGTTGGTAATACAATGGATAAACTATTAACAATGAAACCTCAGGCTTTCATTAGCATGGCTGTTCAATGAATCCAATGAATTTTTAATTTTTTAAACACCATGATGTTACATTTTAATGAGTGCTCTCTAAACAGATGCATTGATACGTCTTCATATGTGTAAGATTTCTATGAATGCTTAACAACAACAAAAGAAAAAAAAAAGGTTTAAATTTTGAGTTTGACAAGATCACCACATTTGAATAGTCATGTGCTACAAGACTGCTCCATTGGTAGGTCTGGTACACATTACAGGTTATAGGCCGATGGTCACTGACACTCCAGCATTCTTTACCATTGTTGCATATGTAAATAACCAATAAATATAAAAACATCCTGAATCGTTCACTAGAGGTTTCAACCAAAATTTTATTCTCAGGTGATGATCCTCATCTCATCAGCAAGATCTTGAATCCCCAATATTTAGACCACATAGCTGAAACTTTCAGTGATCTCCAACTCACAATACAAAGACAGGGTCCATGGGCTACTGCTTGGGTTGGGGAATCTGGTGGTGCCTACAACAGCGGTGGTCGCTTAGTGTCTGACACCTTTGTGAACAGCTTTTGGTAAGCATCTTTTTCAACAATGTTTTCTTGAATATTTCCCAGCTGTCTTGTGAAAGTAAGTCATTGCAAATTCTAATTGATGACATAATTAATAAGGTAGGTACTTGGATCAACTTGGAATGGCATCCAAGTATGGAACCAAAGCTTACTGTAGACAAAGCTTAATTGGTGGAAACTACGGCCTCCTTAATACAACAACATTCGTACCAAATCCAGATTACTACAGGCAAGCATTTGGATTGTCCAAAGCCTGATTATTTTCTCTTGAAGGATGCCTAAATCTGGATTCTGAGTCTATCTTTTCTTTTATTACCAGTGCACTTTTATGGCATCGTTTGATGGGGAAGAGTGTTCTTTCTGTTGATTTCAGTGGATCTCCATTTTTACGCACCTATGCACATTGTTCAAAAGGAAAAGTATGATAGATCTAACCACACTTTTCTCTTTAGTTCTTTATGAATGATACTTGATGCTTTTCTTTGCATGGTTACTGTGGCATATCAATTCTGTCACAAGATATTCTGTCTTAAATATATATTTTTTTTTTGCAGTTAGATCTAATCAGGAGTCGTTTCAACCAAGTTTCATGAATAGAATATTCTTTAATAAGCCTACTCGTGGAACAACATGAGAATAGAATAGTGCATGAAAACTCTAGCACTAATGCATGGTCACATACTCCTTTCTGTTTAGTTTCAGTTTTTTGGTTAGTTAAGGAAAAATGAGCAATTAAGGAAGAAATTAGGAGGACTTGGTTTTTTTTCCTCGTTATCTTGCACATGTTATCTCACTGTTGTACCTATCAATATTGCTCGATCAGGAAGATTTAGTTATTTGGTTTCCTTCAGGAAGATTTAGTTATTTGGTTTCCTTCATATAAGATGCTGTAGATGTCCAAAGCTTCTGATTTGAGTTCTCTTAATGTAGGATGGTATGACTTTGCTATTGATCAATTTAAGCAACACAACTGAGTTCCATGTTACAGTCCGAAACAACATGAATATTGAAACTCCCATCAAAGTGAAGATGAGAAGAGATAATTCTTTTGTTCGTGTTCTTAAGAGAACAGTTGCATGGGTGGGAAGGAAAACAATGGAGCAGGCAGCACAGAGAGAAGAATATCATTTGACACCCAAGGACGGGTACCTTCAAAGCCAAACCATGGTTCTTAATGGAAGACCTTTAGAGCTTAGTCCAGATGGAAGCATTCCCACATTGGATCCTGTTCTTGCAGATGTGCAGTTGCCTATATCAGTTTCTCCTTTGTCCATTGCATTCATCGCCTTCCCAAAATTTGAGACTTCAGCTTGCAGATAATTGTTGCATTCACTTGAGCCTTACACAATCAGCTGCATAGCATATAGCAGAATTTCTCTGATAGCAGGATAAAATTGTATGATAAAGCTTGATATATCCAACTTAGTTCTCTAGATCTCACTTATGTTATGAGACCATGTACCAACCCAAAAGCTTTAAGTTGATAGGTGGAAGGCCCAAACAGGTATATGAGAAGCCCTGTCAAACCTATTACTTGGGCGATGTGGGACTTTCCCAGCAACTTGGGCAGAATTTCTTGTATTAGATCCCATAACTGATTTTCATACCACGAGGGAATAAGTTGCTACATTCCTTGTTCAAATAACAATTATTTGTTTGTATTGATTCCAAAAATTGAGTTACTGCAATGTGTATGAATGGTAGCTATTGTATACATGTAGTTTGTCCAAGGGCACTGGTGCAGATATAACCTCATTACACATACATAGAGTAGAGATCTAGGATGATGGTGGGCTGATTTCTCATGTTTGTTTCACTATTCTAAGTACACAATGACATAAAGAATTGTGCAAAAGTTTTCTACATTACGGGAGAGAATGATGAGATTTGAATGAGAATAAGTAATTTTCAGAGTCAAGTAGTCTAAAGTTTTTCAAATTCTGCCCACACTTTTTCCATGATGACACATTTCTCTTGGAAAAGTGATTACTGTAATCAGATTGCCCTATCTAAGGAGTAGACCATGAACAGCCAACAAAGTTTATGGTACCGGTAGTATTGGTTCACACTGGTCAAGCCTTGCATCATCATAATCGCCATCAAAGCCTTGTCTAGTATGTTTGTTTTTCTCCATTCCAATCTATCATGAGCCAAATCCTTAGAGAGGTTGCACTTCTTTGTATCTATCTTTACTACTTCCATCTATTTCCTTGGATATGTCCAAACCATCTCAAACAAATGCACTCAAAATGCTACCCTAAATGGTCCTGAATGCACTCGTTTCCTTTGTGTGCATATACAAATATATAGTGATTACACACTGGTATATTGGTCAATCTTTTTCTATTTTCTTAGGGGTCGTTTGTTTTTTGCCATTTACATATGTAACAATTACTCATGTGAAACGGTTTCACACATTTACGTTTGTTTTTACATTTTACACATGTGGTGTGTAAATCTCATATGATTTTGGTGTGTAAATCATATGCAAAATGAGTTCTAACTTTTCACACCTCAACAGGTGTGAAAAGGTTTCCCATCCCCACCCCCCTGAGGCGCTGGTACAGGGTGTGAATAGTGTTTCACGCCCTGAACGTTTTTTATTTTTTTTTTAATTTTCTGGCCACCGAAATCATGATCCGAGCCGTCCAAGTTATTTAGAATGCTAAAAACGGCTATGGTGCAAAAAATCAGCCGTTGGATCATCTTATATTATGAGATCTTGATGACACAAATCAGGCCGTTGATCTTAAATTCTGGGATTTTGTGGGCCCTATTACCACAATCCGAACCGTTCATCTCATCCAGAATGCCATTTTCAGCTAAGAAACCAAATTTCAGATTTTAATTCATCATAGATCTTGAGATATCATAAATGATCCTGGCAGTCCGATTTTTCTTTATTTTTGCATCTTGTATGCTTTAAGTGCAAGATCTGAACCGTCCAAAATGTTTGAAATGATGATAACGGCCATGGTACCAAATTTCAACCGTTGGATCATCTTATCTTATGAGATATTTATGAAACAGTGCAGGCCGTTGACCTTAATTTCTGGGATTTTGTGGGCCCCATTTTCATGATCCGAACCGTTAATCTTGTTTAAAAAGTCATTTGCAGTTAAAAGGTCAAATTTAAGTGTTGATTCAATATGGATCTTAAGATATTAACAAAATACGTATCAACCATTGGTGTATTTAAGATTCACATTTGAAAGAGTGTGAAAATAACAAACAAAAAATATATTTCACATGTAAGTCATTTACATATGTAAATGACTCATTTACATATGTAAATCATTTTCACATCACATATGAAAAAAACAAACGACCCCTTAGCGTGCATTTGTAACTTCATCTAGTTTAAAATCATTTATGTTTGTTCTAGAATACCCATTTATGTAAGGACTGTGGTACTTGGGTCAAATTTATAAAATCAGTTGATACCATTAACGTGGATAGCTGCTACGGGAGAAGGGCTCAAAATATCAGAGAATCATACAAATACACACGTGTGCAGGATATATATATATATATATTTTTGTTTTGTTTTGGGGGAACTGAGCATGAGGAGTTTTACTTGGAATACTATAACAGTAATAGAAACCAACATTTCTTTTCCCTAATTCTAAAGGGAGAGGGAAAAAATAATTGAAGAAATATCTGAAAGTGCATCATTCGTGAACTTGCATATATATTACAGTAGTCACTTAAGAACAGGCAGGGGCCTTGATGTCCCTGAGAGTGACAAAAACAATGAAGGAGGGAGCAACAATCAAAGGCTCAGCAACATTGGAATAAATTGGTTTCAAGGTTGGAATTTCTACTTCACAAGAAAGCTTCAATGGAATTCCATTTAGCAACATTGTAGTGCTCTTCAGATTGCCATCTTTTGCAGTTAGATGGTATTCTTCTCTTCTGCCTGTTGTTTCAACTTGCCCCAGCAAAGAATCTATATCAGCTTCAGATGGATACAAATTCAGATCATTAGCAATTGAAACATTGAGTGAAGCTGAACTGGATAGATTAAACAGCAGCAACGTAACTTGGGGCTGGCCAAAAAATAAATCAAATACAATATCAGAACAGAAAAATTAAATTACTACTATAGTAGATAACCTTCATAAGTAGCAAAATGGTTACAGTAAAATCCAAATATCTTGTGCCTAGAACAGTGAGAATATGGAGCGCAAGTCAGGAGGACCATTATTAGTGGTAGCAAGAACACGAGTTCCCATTAGGCGATGGAAAAGAAGAGCACTGGCAAAATAAGAACAATATAGGGTTAATCAAAATCTTCTATAAAAAGGGTAATAGTATGAATGTGAACAATGTTGTATTGAGAAGACTATAGTTACCGCCAATCAATGTTTGTAGCAGAAGGCCTGGTGGTTGAAATATATATGATGTCCTGCCAAGTTGATCCAGATACTTGTAGGAAGCCATCAACAAGTGCACAAATTATCAATCCCATGCACCAACAGAAACCTAAGAGGAAACATCAATAGAATAGGAAACCAAAGAATGTCATTTGACATGGGTTGGGCTCATAAAAGGATGAACTTTGCAGAGAGAGAGAGAGAGAGAGAGAGAGAGAGAGAGAGAGAGAGAGAGAGAGAGAGAGAGAGAGAGAGAGAGAGAGAGAGAGAGAGAGAGATTATGGGGTGACAAATAATAAAGTTTTTTTAGGTTGTGTGAAACAAAATTGAATTCACAAAGCTGACCTTTGGTAGATGGGACTATGCTTCAATGATTCAAACCAAAATTTCGCATAAACCAAAAGCAAGAACCAAACATTATCAATGACACCAAAAACAAAAACGAAAAAGGTAATAAGGAAAATTAGTCGTAACCAGAAGCTATCGACAAAGGCAAGCGATACGAGTTTGCCTCCACTATTTTATGCACCAGCCGATTCAGACACCCAGGAGGATAACCAAGGACCAAGCTTCTGAACAGTTGCATCAACATCTTTGTATGTCTGAGCAGTGTTATCTAGAACATATGGATCTTGCATCTTCTCAAATAAGTTGGGATCAACCCCTAAACAAAAGTTCACATGTAAAACTCTTTAGTTTGCCATTACATGGGTATACAAAGCCTATAAACACATGAATATTCATGACACGCAATAAATAAAATATCAGTTCATAGGTGCGTATAAGAAATGTGTTGGTACGGTAAAGTACCGAACAAAATGCATCACTAACCTGGACCAAGGTCGTAGATATGATGAGATACTATATCAACAACATTAGGTCCTGACAATTGAAGATTCTGAACAAACCATTTTTCATCAAAGCAACCTCCGCAACTCACCCCAAAACCCAAACCGCCAACCCATACCCGCAATCAAATTACAGCACAGATCCTCAAATCACCAAGATTACCAAGAATCAATATTCTTCCCACATCCTCAAATCACCAACCCATACCCACAATCACCCCAAAATCCAAATCCCCCAACCACAGATTCCTACATCCTCGATCTACACCAAATCAACCATTAAACAACCTTTCCACGATTAGATCTTGAGCATTGAACGCTCGATCCCTCTATCAGAACCATAGATCTCTCATCCAAACCATTGGATCTTAATTGTGAATCTTAAGCAACCTGAAAGTTATATCTTCCATTAAGATCCTAATCAATGTGCTATTTTAACTGGCATGCTATAACTTGATTTTAATTGTTAGAGTAGATTTCATATTGTCCTCTAGCAGATAATGTCAACCTTGTCAACAACCATGCTTGAATTTAAAAAGGCTACATATCCTAACTACTTTATCCTAGGTTTCATCTACCGGATATACGGGTATTTGGGTACCCATTTTAATCCTTAAGAAGGGAGAGACCAAATAAGACCTTCAATGAGGTGGTTAAGGAAGAAATGTTTGTTGTGGGCCTACGATGAAGACAACTAAAATTGAGAATAACATGTAGTAAATTGGGTACAGTTATTTGAGCCATTTGAGCCAGCTAAATATGTAAGAATTCATGATAAAATGGGCTTCTAAGAAGCTTTGTTAAAAAGTGATTTTGGGAATTAGCTGGAGTTGGTTAGTACATTTTTTTAAATGATATGCAATTCTTATTGATTTTTTATGTTGAGAGTGTCAAGTGATGTTTTTACAGCAAATTATCAAAGCAAAATTCCAAACTATATTTCAACAAAAATATATATCTTTCATATATTAGCAATTTGACTAAGGTAAATTAGTTTCCTAACTTTGTTTCAACCTTTAGTTGGGCTTAACTAGAGTGAGAAAAGTTATTTATAGTATATTATCAACTGGACTGTGCTAAGAAGGATTAAGAGGTTAGTTGCCCTTTTCTTTCTTTCTTTTCTCTATAATTGCACATATATGGCACGTCATGTATATCAACATTGATTTTTGCAACTATTTGATTTGATTTTTAAACAATAATACCAGTAATTGTTCAATGGAGACTTTCTATATGTTGGACCGTAGATAAAGAACTACTCATTTCTTCAATGGAGACTTTCTCATAATTTCCTTTTATTTTCTCTCTTTTCCTATCTTCTGAGATTCATACCTTTAAAAATGACAAATGGGTCATTCAAAAACTGTTTGTATGTATTTCAAAGAAGAGTATTGTAGAATATCTACAAAATCCTCCCATGCGCATATATTTGTATCTATGTGATGTTTTTCACAGTTGACCTGGTGTCTTTTTTTTTGTTTTGTTTTGTTTTTTAACAACCTACAAAACGGATTATACTTGTGATCTTTTGTTAAGATTACTTTAACCCTGTGGCTCCACTATTTCTTGGCCCTGCATAAATTATTTATATATTTCAAGTATTACAACTGTATTTCAAATTAAAAATTCTTATATGCATGTATATCTGTATAATGTTTATCGCAATCATGTTCTTACATACTTGAACCCCAACTTTAATTTGTGTGCGAAATTTTCAAGGTACCTCTCCCTCTCTCTCTCTCTCTCTCTCTCTCTAAATGCACATATATTGCATACCATATTACCATGCATCAACATTGACTTATACGGTATTTGTACTTGAGCATGTTTATAGCGTTGGATTATAGCTAGAGAAAGTAGATTCCTTAATTTGATATCTTCTCATTCTTCATTTGTCTAAAGTATAAAGTTTATAGCTAGAGAAAGTAGATTCCTTAATTGGATATCTTCTCGTTCTTCATTTGTCTAAAGTCTAAAGTTAACAATTATTTTTCCTTTCTTTTCCAAGCTTATGAGATTGGTAGTCCATTTGCTGTACTTGTAATAAACTGTTCCGTTTCCAAATTCTTCTTTGTTGCTTAACTATATAGCTGTGGTTCTTGGAGCACTCAAATTACAACTTTGAGATACTTAACTTGGTTGATCCATCAACATCCATGTTTTTCTGATTTACATTGCATTGAAATGAACCCAAAATATTATTGGTAATTTTGGTTCTAACAAATTGTGTATGGGTTTTGTAAGATCCAATTGAAACGTGAGAGTGTTTTGCAAGACACATATTATCTATAATGTATCTTATACAATATTTTCATTTTGCTCGCATCCACCATGCTATTGTCGTGACCAGCACTATGTTTAGGTTATTTATAAACAGCCATGTACAACAAAAAACTTGAGCAATAGTTACAATCCAATGATTGAAAGTGATTCCATTATAGTTACGTGTACCAATGTATCTGTTGCCAAGTGATGATTAACTCCATATTGCTGATGCTCTAATGTAGTGATTGAGCCAGATCGTCAGGTGTTGATGCGTCTACAATGCAGACAATAAGTTGTATTCCAATAATTATTTACTAATTTAAATGCAGCTTCCAATGTCAGTCTGCTGGGATTGGTTGCACTCTGGTAGAATGATCTCAATCTTCCCTATTTCTATGGATTTCATGTAGCAAATGCAGTTAAGGTTTTTTGTCCATGCTTTTGTTAGTTTGTTGGTTGTGCTAATAAATCCCCCAGACCTTAAAGTTGATTATTTAAAACCTTCATGGATTAAAAAAGCCTCACGCACTTTTGTGGGGCAAACCATTCAATTTTCTTGTTATAGTGATAAGCATCAAGATGGAGAGTTTCATATCTTAAATCTTCACCAATTTTGAGCAATTTGAGAAAAAATAACCAAAACAACCCCAGTCCGACATGAATAGGGTTCATTTATTGATCAGTTTTAAAATATAAAATCGAACACAGAAGCCAAAAAAATGGGCCCCTGAAACACTGGGCCCATTTTTGATGTCCAGGTGGGGTGGGTCAATTGCTCGTGTCTATTTTGAGGCCCCAGTAAGATATTAAAAAAAATGAAAATGACATTGCACAAAACTGTAATCCTACTCTTATCGTTTCCTCTTATCAACTTTCTACAGAAAAAAAAAAAAAAACACATTGCAATCTTACTAGAACTTTCTAAGTCCAATGCTATCTTTTTTAAGCACATGCGGGGACTTCGAGATCGTTAAAAACAACAAAGACAATTGAGGATGGAGAAACTATCAGAGGATTAGGATCATCTACAATAACAGGATTCAATGGAGGAATTTCTCCTGTAGTATAATTCACCTCCAAGGGAAAACTATTCAGCAACACTGAATGGCTCCGTATATCGCCATATTTGGGGGTCAAATGGTACTCCAATCTTTCCCCCAATTGAGCTGACCCCACTGAAGGAAGTGTCTCATTTTGTGCTGCATATTGGTTCCGATCAATAGCCACGTTGATATTGAATGTTGTTGAGTTGGACAGGTTGATCAGCAGCAGAGTATTTGCAGGCTGTCCAAAAGCAAATTCAAATGCACGTTCGATCACAAATCACAGAAATCAACCCACAAAAAAGGATCAGCAATAACAGATAGGTTGTATGATAATGCAGTTTATGCTTTTAGACTGTATGCTTTCAGACACATCAAGATGTTGACTAGAGCTAGCTCAATATTAAAGACTTCAGTTTCAAGCACTCTCCAAGTAATTGTGATTATGGATAATCCAAAAAAAAATACCGTGTTCCTAGAACAGTGAGAGTATGCACGCAAGTATGGTGACCCGTCATGAATGGTAGCTAGAACACCTGTTCCCATTAACCGATGGAAAAGAAGAGCACTGGCAAATATGCAAAGCAAAACTCAGTAAAATCTCCATGCATTTGTAAAGTATACTTAAGGGTGTAAAAAAATGACTCAGAATGATTAATCACCCATAATAATCTGGGTTTGGCAACATTGTTGTTGCATTGAGGAGACCATAGTTTCCACCAACCAATGTATGTCGGCAGAAAACCTCGTGTCCGAATGCTGCTGCCCTACCAAGTATATCCATGTACCTGTAAGAAGTAAGTAACAGATAATTATTATTATCATCATTATTATTTGAGGGCGAGGTTATCCCAGATTTCTTAACCAACTGGATTAATCCCAAAAGTGGTGCCGCTAAACCCACATCATTTATCATCACAACCAAGTGGAAGTGGAAAAAGAACAAGGTCTCGCCCACTGAAACATGTCATGTACTTCAAAATTACACACCAAATCAAAGCAACTTCTAGCCAGGACACACACGCACACACTTATATATAGGCCCACACTAGGGGATGGAAAAATTCATGTAGGACCACAACAATTTGCCTTGGTGACCCACCTAGTTCAAAGGGGCCGAATTTGTATGAGTCTGGAATAGATTTTTAACCATAAAAATGACCCAACCAAACAAACATCAGAACTGGAGGAGAATGAATAATCACCAAAAGCCGTCAACAAAGCCATGTGATTCTATGCCTCCATTATTGTATGCACCACCCGATTCCGACACCCAGGAAGACGACTGAGGGGAGTATTTCTGAATGTTAAGTGTAAAATTATTGAAAATCTGAGCAACGTAGTCTAATACCAACGGATCTTGCATTTTTTCCACCAAGTCAGGATCATCACCTGAAAAATGAAAAAGAAAACAGAAAAAAAAAATTCCACATGTGAATCTCTTCTTGTTCATTAATTTGATATACTTCCTTACGATAATGGAAGGAATTGAATTGCATTGTTATAACCTGAACCAAGGTTGTAGACGTGATGTGATACAATATCAACAATACCGGGATCAGTCGACCGAAGAAATTTAGTAAACCATTCCTCCTCGAAGAAACAAGAGGGGCCTGATACCTTTGGTTGAATGTCAGAACCGCTATATGCTTGAATAATAAAGTTTTTGAGGTCAGTTATGTCCTTGGAGTATTGAATGGGATCTACCATCGCACCAACACCATCACCACATAGCTGATTTCCTGGCAAAAAGATACATATTGTCGAACAGAGAAATAATGCAGAAATATTATGTGTTTGTGGTGTTTAAGAAAATGGTATTTAGATCTTAGAACAAAGTTTATGATTTTGTTTACCGAATTCCCATCCAACTACAGGATATTTGTTGGCTACAGTTAATTGAATAAAGGCTTGAGCATTCCCCATATCCCATGGTCCTGTGTAGTTAGTGTCTCCTGGATCTGTAGGCGCGACTCTCCCATTAAGAGCATTCAATCCAAATGTTACCATAGCTCTGAAAACATTAGAAAAACAAAAAAAAAAAAAAAAACCTTAAAACTAATTCTCAAACCACTTATCTGAATTCTGAAGCACTAACAAAGAGAGCAATACACTGATTTTTTTTTTTTTTATCTCAGTTCATTTCATATCTTTGAAGACAAATATTGAAAATGTTGAAAATTATAGACAAATCCTTACCCTGTGTACAAAAACAATGCATTGACTTGATCCCATCTCTCATCATCAATACAACCAAAATCGTATCCAAACAATTCATCTGGACTAACATTGAAACCACCGCAGTAGCCGGTAACTGACTCTCCTCCAAAAAGATAACGCACTTTATCTTGCAATGACCCTCCAATCCTAATCCTCAAATTCTGGAACTCTGAAAATTCAATATAACAAACGTCTAAGTAATTCAATCCAACAAACATTAAAGCAGGAGAGTGTAAAACATTGAGCAACAAACTCCTAACCCTTGATGGCATCAGTAAGAATTGGATTATCAACATCCTGCAAAAAAAAAAAAAAAAAACAAACATTTATTTCATGCTCCTGAAATAAGCACTACAAATCCTAAGATGCAAGTTTCTAACTTAACTTGCATCTAGCATTAATGCCCATGCAATGCATGGGTTAATTATCATGTAAATTGAATAACAAATTAAAATTAAAACTCACATTAAGTATTAGTTAATAAAAATAATTGGTATTAACAGATGATTTATTCCAGGAAATGATATGGTTAAAGAAAAATAGATAATTAACACATAAGAATGAATGAATGCAAATTCATAGTAAGATCGTGCATTTGGAATGACAATATATTTTTCGCAGCCTTCCATTTACACAGGCATATAAGATTTAAAAAAATATATATAAGATTGAAAAAAAAAACCCCAAACCAATGAAGTATCTACTGAAGCTCTAAAATTTATCTTATGATTTAGGTGAAAGTATAACCATAACAATGACCTCTACCATCACCACTATCCACTAGTATAATATGATATCAATAGACAACATCTGTCTAACCTAACCAAAATGAAGCTGGTGCAAAACTAGGATTTCTCTTTTTGACTTGTTTCAGAACAAACCTAGTAACCATCAAGCAACATGCATAAATGCATGAATTGAAAGATCTGATAAGAGCTCAGAACACATAACGTACCAGATTTACTATGGAAGAATTAGCCCATGGGCACATGGAATTGTCACACTTAGTGGAGGGCCACCAATCAATATTAGCACACACAAAAGTCTCATCTGTTTGGGCAATGGTTGTGAGCCCCTTTACAGTAACTGTAACGGTCTCATAGTCTCCCCGGCATGAGAGTGAGAAATTTAATACAAAAAGGGAGAGAAGAATAAAACCCAAACCCATCATATCTTTGAACTTACAAATTCTGTATCTCTAATAAGCTACTGATAGGAGTGATCAATGGAGGATGCCTAGCAGCGATTTACTTATATGTAATCATTTAAAGAGGATAAAATTCACTATAAACAACGACCACCCTCTTATAAAATTAAAACGTAAAGGTAAGGAATAGGATTAGACAAACACCTGCAATTTAAATTGAATTTAAAATTTTGAAAATGTCTTGAGTCCAGATGATTGTATAAGGATAAGACAAACACCTGCAATTTAAATTGATATTTGAAAATTTGAAAATGTCCTGAGTTGGGATGGTTGTATGAGGATTTGACTTGCCTTCTTAGTTGCAATGCCAATGCACCACCTACTAAAATCCAGGACCTATAACCAGAAAAAGAACAAGCACTGTGCCAAACCATAAGGATTCAAAGTAAAGGTAAAGATAAGTATAAGACAAACACCTGCAATTTAATTTGATATTGAAAATGGCTTGAGTCCAGATGGTTGTATGAGGATTTGACCTTATCTACTACCCCCCCTAACAACGACCTCCCTGTATTTCTCCCGCTTTCCAATTTCTCTACACACCTGAGAGCCCACTTAGTTGCAATGCCAATGGACGGTGGAGCCCACCTACTAAAATCCAAGTCCATGTTACTAAAAAGAGAGAGAGAGAGAGAGAGAATCTGTCCTGCTTTCCAATTTCTCTGCACACCCGAGAGCCCACTTAGTTGCAATGCCAATGCACAGTGGAGCCCACATATACTAGAATTAAAGTCCCACGACCTAAAAACGAAAGAAAACTGCCCTGCTTTCTAAAATCTCTACACACCTGACCTGAGAGCCCACTTGGTTGCGATGCCAATCTACAGTGGAGCCCACGTACTCGAATTAAAGTCCCACGACCAATAAAAGAAAGAAATCCAGCAAGCGGAGAGGAGAGGTAAGGAAACCTACCTGAGGAGGGTAAGTCCCAAGCTATAATGTTCTCATTTGTTTGATCCTCGGTAATAAAATGGTTTGTCAATGGATGAACGATGGTGTTTTTATTTTGACTGTCCCTTCGGGGTTTTGGAGAAGGCCCACTAGATTGAGTTTTAATACACAGCTCAACTACAAAAATACTACATGCATGACAAGGAACGATAATAGAGCAGTTTCAAAAAAGATGAGAGTAATATGTGATATCAAGGCATCAATTGGTCCTTGCCCCTAGTTTAAAGTCTTCAAAGTTTATTTTAGTGCTATATATGCTATGCATTTTTGTTTTATATATACCCTTTTCCAATTCAAAGGGGTGTGTAAAAGGATAAGATTTGTTAAAGGTATGCCCCAAGTATAAAATCTTTGAAAGGGGCATTTCAATAAGTATGTTATTTGTAGAAATTCATGGAAGTGTACTATGGGGCTCAAATAACCATGAAGGATAATAGGTGTTTATGTATAAATGTATTAGGGGTCTCACTTAGGTGTGCGACAACCATGAAGAGTAAGGAGAATTGTTAAATCATAACCCAAATTTGTTTTTGTCCTTGATGGTTAACATTCTTCCAAGTAAATTGTTACCCCCACTTAAAATTATTTGAGTGGTTAGGAAGTTCAGCAATGGGCTATAGTTCCCCACTTTAAAACCGTCTGGGGCCTTACTTAATACATAGTGTTAGTGGCTCCGGAGTTTTACAATGATCAACTGAGATCAATGGATTCCTTGTTATTAGGGGAAAAAAAACACTCTTCCAAGTAGGCCCTAATAGCGTAAAGGACTTTTATTGAAGGGCTTTTTCTGAAAAGGTAACTATATGTCAAGTTCTAATAAATTTAATTTTGCAGGGAGAAGGGTCTATTTTGATGGTTCCTTGTATATCATTTGTCACTCTTAAGTCGCTCTGATGGAATATCATTTCCTGCGACATTTACGCTGATCCATATATCTTTGATAAGGCTGACACAGCAATTAAAACAAGCCCATCCAGAAGATATGGGTCAATATAGACTTCGGATTTTATGGATTAATACCTCTTAATTTGATTTCTATGGAATACGGATTTTATGGATTAATACCTCTTAATTTGATTTCTATGGACTAATGACTTAAAAACATTGTCTGCGAGAGAGAGAGAGAGAGAGAGAGAGAGAGAGAGAGGATGCAATTCTCAACTGTCTGCTTCTTACGACTGTCTATCTCTTTTATTTTATCCAGGTTGGAACCTGAAATTTTGATAAGAGAAAAAAACCTAAGATGAAGTAAAAGAGCCCTGTGGCGAGAGAACCGTCCATGATTCGATCTTGCAGACAGAAACATGTGACAACAGTATGAATATGAGTGTCAAGCTCTCACCAAACATTTGACACCTAGAAAGCACATGTAGCCCTTTCCCACATTTACTACGTATGAAAGTATATGTAGACATATTGCTAGCACATCGTGTGCTAAAAGATATGGGATTAGAAACTACAACGTTACTCTTCTGCCAAATGAATATGGAAGTCTGAATCATATCGTTTTCTTTTGCCTTGCCTTTCTCACTTGTCTCCATAGAAGCCTATATGTTCTGTCTAGCAGTCTATAGCTGCAAAAGGCAACGCAACAAAGTTTATAAAAACCGAATTCAGAATTGTGGTCTCACGAACATCTATGGAGATAAGATGCGAGTCTGTGCAGGCTGGTGGTGGAGTTAAAGTACTTGGAAAAAGAAGTGATAAGTGGGATCCCATTCATTATTACAAGAGGAGGGCCATATATCTAGTAGGAGCTCTCAGGTCACATGTATAGATCGTACGGTAAAATTCAATGAGTTTCAGGTAGCTGACATACATTTCTCTCATGAATATTGAGAGTAAAGAAGCAAGGACAAGGCGCTAGTGACATTTTTATATCTTTTGCTATTTACCCATGAAAATTTAAGTTTAAGAGTTACAAATATGTAAAAAACCTATATATTATTATCTTGAGCTGGATTGAGTGCATAGAATTGAATTTGTAAAAACTCATGATCAATGATCTAGCAAATGAATATTAAAAAGCCGAGCTTAGGTCGGATGATTTGATGTACTCATTTCCCAATTTCCCTTCAAGGAGATCATTTGATGATAATTTTTTTTACAGGTTTATTGTTTTTAATTACATGAAACAAACCTGCCCCCCTAGGAATTCAATTACATGAAAAAAAACATATCCAACCAATGATGGAGCTAGAGATTTCTCTTTGAGAGGCAAGGATGGTGAATCAATAATGTAGTTGATGAGTTCACTTTTGGATAAAAAGCAAAAAACCAAATCACCCTCCAAAAAGACCAAATCACCCTAGTGCATTTGAAGTACTACTTTTTAACAAGAGGAAAAATAAAAATTTATTAGGAGCAAAGAAAGAAAGTTAAGGTGGGGCAAAAATGCATAAGATCAAATTGCCCATAAAAATTTTAGGATTTGCTTCTCATATAAAGAAGAAAAATAGAGGTTAAAGAGCGGCAATTGCCACTCTAGACTCTACATGGCTTAGTCCCCTATACCCAACTAAAGAGAGCCCAAAATCAAATTGTAAGGATTTTATTCTGTTAGCTAAATTTATGGATTGGACAAAACTCTAGTTCTAGGCAAAGTTATATTTTTATTTATTTTATACTAGGAGTTTGAAGATATTAAAGAGTGCTAGAAGAGATAGAATAAAGGTATTTGGATTAAAAATGACATATCTCACAAACAGAGCATCGAATGTGGGCAAGCGACCTATCATTGGAAAGCTCGTTTCAATTAAATATTCGTAGGTTCTAAGATTACGTCAATCGGATAAAAAACTATAAAGTCGAGAATTTGCAGAAATTGTGCTATTCTAAATTACGAAACTGCCATTGCATGAATTTCTATTTTTATTTAAAGTGAGACTTTCTTGTTTTGTGTCAATTTCTATCATGATTGAATTACCATTTTGAGACACGAAATTCAAGCTATAAAAAGGAATTTTTTTCTCAACCGTTAGGCATCCATCTCCCTATTTTAAGTTGAGAATATACATTGGAGATTTCTTGCTTTTCTAGAGCATTCATTGAGAGGCTGTACTGAAGTTATTGAGTTTTAGAGAATATTGCTTTTACTCTATTGTAGAAGATTGTCTTTTCTCTTTAGAAGGCTTATACATCTTAAGGGACATCAAGACGTGTTGGATCAAATTTGAAGAAGGTTAACGGCGTGTACATGGATAGGAAGAACGTCAAATCCTTTAGGTTATATTGAAATGGATGAGGATAGTAAGTAGATCTTGTAACCTCTCTTGCATAGTGCTTGATCTGAGTTTGGACTTGTGTTAGGTTCCGTGGTTTTTTTCCATTTAGGATTTTACATAAAAATTGTGTCTTTATCTTTTATGGTTGATTGTTTTTTTAACTTAGATTAATTATTTATTTAATTACATAATAAAAATTTGTGTTGGGTTCTTAACCTGTGTCAAAGTTAAAATCCTTTACAAACCACTTACCGTTGACAACTTTCAAGGGAACAGGATTATCTAAATCCTGCAAAATTGAAACAAAAACGGCTTTGATGAAGAGACTAATAAGGAGTAAGGAAGGTATCTCAAATTCTCAATACACATACTAGATTCAAAAGCAAAGTTGATCCTCATGGGCACATATTATAGTTACACTTAGTAAGAGGCCACCAATCAAGGGTAGCACAAACGAAGGTATCATCTGTTTTGGCAATCGATGTGATCCCTCTTACTGTAAATGTAATATCTTCTCCCCAAGATGATACAACGAAGAAGGGAAAGTGTGAAAAAATGCAAACCCATCTCAAACCTTTTAAAATTGAAGGAGATGTTGAAAATAAAGAACACCAGCTTTACCTATATATATAATAGAAAATAGCGGACAGCTTTGAATCATCTTAAATGATCCTTAAAGTCAAATGTTTGTATGTAGAAGGTTTTATATGTCACTGAAAATAGCTTGGATTTTAGGCCCAAAAGCTACCTGGTTAAGAAAGAATCGGAATTGTCTAAGTGAAAACAACAAAATCAATGCCGACTTATCATAGACTGTACTGTAGTATGGTGCAGCAACAAGTGGTATTTGCCGATAATAGCATGCATGTTTGTGTCTAGGCTTTAAAATTCACTGTGAAAAATGATTTTTAGTGCTGTTTTTTTTTAGCGGTATAAATTTTTTCCGCCACTACAAGTCTACGAGTGCCGTTTTTGTGTTGGGGACTTTTGCTGAACGTTTAGCCACGGGAAAAAGTATCTGCCGCAAAAGGTCTCTTTTGTTTCTTTAGTGAAACCAAGTTCACAAGTTTCTAAACGCTATGGCGTCCATAAAAATTTTATTTTTTTTCATATAGTGTCATGAGTTCAGACTGTACACTTTTTCCATAAGGTGTGAGCATGAGGAATTAGGATGTGTCAGCCATATAGTGTCAGGACCCCACTTGAAATGTTGACCCACCTTTTGTTAGTGTAAAATGAGGCCCGCCTTCATGGCTTCTTGTAGATGGAGCTCAACTACAGGAATTAGGATGTGAGACTCACATATATAAATTAGAACATGACTTACTTTCATATGAACTAGAGCTAGGGGGCCTACGTCCAACGTGGCCTTATCAAATAAATAATTATAATTTTAAATATAAATAAACTGTAATTGAATATTAACACATAATTCATTACACATTCATAATTAAAATAGAAAATTTTAAATAATACACATTCATAATACACTAAATGTTTTAAATATTAATAAGTAAATTGAGCCTATCAAATTTTCTTATTGTCAAGATCCCTCTTTTCAATTTTCACCATAATTATGAAAGCCCTAATATAATTACAAACATATTGTTTTACAATTATATGTTCAATCTTACTATTCGCTAACTCCTATTTGGATAAAATTTGCAAACAATATGTGAGGCATTCAATTTTTCTAAGTTGTTTTCTTTAATACGTGAGGCCTAACGGTAACTATGTCGAGAAGGAGGGCAAAAGCTCTGCCTCTAGAATGAAAATTATTCACCACTAATCGGTTTTGTCATTAGTATACTTTTCTAAAAATTCTAACCAGATCCCATGGCTTGAATAATCCCTACCCACTTCACTCTCACAACAAGGAAAAAAATCCTATATTTATTTAGTTATTGATTGATCTGGAATGATCAGATGTACCACAAAGTGATATCCACTATGGCCCACTTTTCTATCCCCATTAATATAATCGTGCTTAACTCACTAATGGATCTATTTTGAATGTGTTGAGCCCGGTGTGCAGGGTTCACATAAATTACGTGATGGCGCGCAGGTTGGAAGATCAAAATAACATTAGAAAAAAGGATATGACTTGCCACTTATTAAGATGTGTTCAACTCATTCCAAAATAACATAGATTTTTGTCATTTTCTCTCCAAAAAAGTAAAATTAACATGTGTTTTTATATTCTCCTAAAAATGTGGTGCTTTGTTTTTTTTTCAGAGATTTTATTTTATTTTATCATAGCATGAAATCATAAAATTATGATTCTCTTATTTTATCTATAAATGAGCATATACATATATTAAAATGGGAAGTTTAAATTTAAGGATTCTAAAGTCTTGATATTTTGAGATCGTATATGATATTTGAAATCTCAATAAAAAAGATTTGGAGAGGAAGTAAGATAAGGAAAGGAGTAAGGGAAATATAAAGATCTGGATTGAGTAGGTGGGCCCATAATGATAGTACTCTAACTCAAGCTATAATAATAATAATAACTTATTATTATGATTTTTATTATTATTCTAATATCTATATGCCTAATTTAATGATTGGGTATGGTCAAAGGTCAAATGTGTGAGGTCCCTTTAACAGCTCAACTGATCTAGGAATGGCTAAATACAAATGCGAAACTTATGCAAGTAAATTTAATTCATTTTTCATACTTGAAGCATAAAAGAATCTAATAAAAAGTTTTAAATCCAACCATATATTATAACCACATAAATAGCATGAAAATACAATTAAAAAAGTATAAAACTTAAATTCAAAAATTAACTTCAAGTAAACACACTGTGATTCAATTAATATGGGGATGAGATTCTCCCCCATTTTGTGTATCATGTGTTAGACCCAACTTGGTGGGTACAGGTCTGAAATGACCGTGAACTTAGAGTTGTTAATAATTAAAAATCTTTCCTCCAATGGATTTTTGTGTTTTATTCATGTCCTCACATCAATAATTTATTTACTATCCGGTGCAAATGTTATGGGATCTTACTTACTAATGGAGAAGGCTATGAGAGATGAAAGTTGAAAAATATTTAAGATGATATGATCACATAGCATACATTTAGGGAGAAAAATCCAAGAGATGAAAGTTGTGTCTTAAGATGATATAATCTTATATCATATATTTGGGGACAAAATTCATGTGATGAAAGCTATGTCTATTGCAAAAATAAAATGCGTGTGATCACATCGAGTTGGATGCCCCTAAGATTTTGAGATTCCCATGAGTCCAATAATATCTCATTGGAATAGGAAACTTTAGGAAAAGAACTGAGATTCCCATGATTAGTCAAAAATGATTAGTTAGATAGAGAGATTACAATAGAGAAGATGTAGTATTTTTAAATGGGGAAACTATCTAAAGGACAAAGAAAACCATTTGAAATAAGAGAGATTTTAGGGTTGATAAGGATTTTAGAGATGCCACTTGTTGCTCTCTAGCGTTTTTTCACAAAGGAAGGGAATTCTCTTTATATATATATATATATATAGCTAGGGCTTCAAGGCTCAAGCCCAAGGTAAGCCAAGGAAAAAAATTAAAATTTTTTTTAAAAATATATTAATATTTTAATAAAATATAAATGAAGGTTATCATATAAATTATAACACAAACATAGTTAAAATTGGAACGTAAATTGGGTTTCGAATACTATTCCTCTACAACTACCAATACTTCTTCATAGGTTTTCAAGATTGACATTTAAATGGGTCATCCGAGTTAAGCAGCCTAACCCTACCTCAACTCATTTAAACATGGGTTAAGAAAAACAAACTCATGGCCAACCAAAATATTCTGAATGCTGGATTTAGGCGGCCATGTATGGCTCAAGTTAGTGAGTTAGGTGAAGATTTGCCAACTCTAAATGCAAACTCATGGCCAACCAAAATATTTTGTTTGTCAGGTTCAGCGGGCCATATACAAGTCAAGTTAGTTAGTTAGGTGAAGATTTTCCAACTCTAATTGCATGAAGTCAAATTGAGTGGAGAATACAATTTAATGCAAGACTAGCTTAGATACGAGGCCATTACTTAGGCCCAGCCCATCCCCCAAGCTTTGGCTGGCGTGGCCACAACCCTTTTGGAAATTTACTTGGTCTATTATATTAAAGCCGTCTAGCCAAGTCCAATAATTCCTACATACATATATAGGCCTAATCAATGTGTATTAATCCACATCATATCCTATATAGAATACCTCTCTAAATTTTGACCAGCATGCATCTGGCATGGATTTGGGTTGACATTTCTTACCTGATTAGTGGATGGGTGGGTTCAAGTGGAGCCCATTGGGATTATTCGATCAGTCAAACCAACTATAGATTGGTCACACCAACTCTAGCCGAACCTGAGTCCAACATATTGCACCTTTCTAATTTGCTTGAACTGATTAAAGCCATCAATTATGATGAAGAGTTGGTGATCCGGTGAATCACCCTTGATGTTTAGACCAGTGAGAGGATATAACCAACATCTTCAAAGAATGCTAATGTGATATAGTCCGAATCTTAAGATAGAAATTTCATAATTTCAAAAAAAAAAAAGGCCCGATAAATCCTGAGTTTTTGCTTGGGAGTGAGACGTTAGGGGGGTATAGGGGCCGGGTGCAAGTTCAGGTCCAATACTTTTTATTGATATTTTATATTTATAATATAATATAACGTGTATAAGATATTGCTAGATCAATGCTTGGGTCCCATATAATTTTTCTAGCTGGCCCCACATGCAAATTTAACTCAAAAAATCGTTGTCTCACTTGTTCCCCACCACAGTGATGAAGGCCCACACCTTTACCCACACCTTTACATTTCGGCATATGAGACCCACTTCAAAATAGGTTGGGTGGAGCCCACAAGTCAATGCAAAATTAACAATTCCAATCTTATTCTAAGTTGGGTCCCACCATGCACGGCAATTCCTAAATCTATCCCAACACTAAGCAAGTGGGCAATAAGAGATTTTAGGGCAAGATTAAGTTGGAATTAGACATGAGCAATGAGAGAGATTTTACGGGAAGATTAGAGATTTTAGGAGAGATGAGACATTTTAAATTTTAGGAGATTTTAGGAGAGATGGGAGATTTTAGGAGATTACGTTAATTTGAAGAAGTTTAAATAGTAAAAGTGAATTGAGATGAGAGATTTTAGAAAAGGGACATTGGAAGGAATTTTTAGGACTTTAATTGGAGCTCGCTACTGATCACGCTCAAAATGTGATGTGAAATGCAACAGATTCAAGTATAACATTCACATACTTCAAGCGTTAAGAAGAATGAGAAATAACTACAATTCATCATTATTTTCTTTTTATTTACATGGGTTCAAATGCTCTGATTATGCGGATGCAAGTTGTTTATAAGTTTTGAAATATTTACAACCCTCCCTCTAGTCTCAGATGCGATCTAAATTCAAAAAGTGTAAGAAAATACATGAAAAATGAGAAACAATATAAAAAAGAGGGAGATAGTGGGGAGTGATCGTGGGCCACTAGTAGAGCATTGTTTGCTCACTTTTTTTGCTCTGTTTCGATTCTGTAATGCTTTTAGAGTGTTGGAACTTAATTTCTTTGATTTTGCACTGTTGAATGACCATCAAGAATGCTCAATTTGGCAGTGGAATCGACTTAGACCTTTGATAATCATCACCTCTTGATTACAGACTGTTTTTATACAAATCCGAAAAGGGTGCCTATACAAGCAAAAATGAAGTCAAAATGGTGTCATTCTGAACCTATAATTTTTAAATAATAGCATGAAGCCTAAAAGGCTTATTCATAACTTCCAGGATGGCTCAAAACCCTTCCCAAGTGAGAAAATCAAAAGAAAAAAGCCTTCATCTAAGTGGCCATTGCATTTATCTTCTTTAAGTGAGATGCATACTTTTTCTTCTTCTCTGAACTATTTCTCACCTTAAGTTAGTGAGAAATGAGAAGAAGAAGTAGACTTGGATTGTTGCAAGTACTTTGAAAGTCTTGTAGATGCTTGGAAATAGGCTTGTAACTTGTTGAAAGTGATTAATTGCTTGGAACTTACTTCGAATCTTGCTTCCACCGTTTCTTCAAAGCCCAAATGTGCCTTTTATAGGCTTCTGAGGAAGTTGGGATGGTTCTGAGTAGTCATAAGGGAGTTACACTTTGAAATAAAGCAAAATAACTCATAGAAACCATCCAGGACTAAGTCACAGGTGTCCATGACTGCGAGTCGTCATCACTGACATGGCCCAATTTTGGATTTTTGCACATGTGACCCATTTTCACCTGTTTGAGGCCCAAACGATATCGGATTTTCATGAAACTTAGAGAGATGATTTTTAATACTATTTTGAGTATGTCATACAAATTCAAGCCTATTTTGACCTTCTGAAGTTAGTCAACTCTCTCGTTGACTTTTCATATAAATGGGCTCTTGTTTCAGCTCTTTAAGGCCCAATGACCTCAATTTGGCTTGAAACTTGAAGGGACTAATGTGAGGGGTATCTTGGAGTGTCTACCCAAATTTCATGCAGTTTGAATTGTGGAAGTATGATTTTGAACAGCGACCCACTTGTCGTATATTCTAAATCACTATTCACCTTACACTGTATGTAGTTAGCTTGTGTTTTACCCAAATGATGTTCAATTGACTTGAAACTTTGAGGAATTATTTTTTAATATATTTTAAATCTATGTTATAAATTTCATCAGCTTTGGCCTCTTTGAAATAGGACTTTAGTCAGCGACCCCTATGACTCGGAAGTCATGGACTCCTAATTGACATGCTATTGAAGTAGGCCTAAACGAAGTCCTTCTGACTTAAAATTTTGCAGAATATCTTTTGAGAATAACTAAAACTTTGTATCCAAATTTCATCAATTTTGGGAGTCAAAAAGTAGGACTTTGGTAAGTGAACCATTGGCTTAGGAGTCATAGACCCAAAGTTGACATGTTTGTTGAATTGTGTCAAATGAAGTCTATTTGACCTGAAATTTTGCAGAGCCTCCCTTAAGCATAATTTGAGCTTCCTCCAGGAGATTTAGCTGATTTGATGTTCATGACGACCATCCGAACTGAGTTTGGGTCCAAATGATGTCCACATGCTCTGAAACTTTAAATGATAGTCTTTAAATATATTTCAGAGTATTATCTTGTTTTGACATGTAACTCCGCCAGTTTTTGCAGCCGGTCCCAAGTTAGGGTAAAGGAGGAGGGTGGTGTTAGGTAGGTTGATAGCCAGCGTAAAATTTTATCACAACCCAAACATGAATTTTAAGATAATGATATTTCGCGATAAGGTTAGGAAGTTCCCCGCTTTAAGCGACGTATTACAGCGTCACCCGGTGTAACACTCCAACCCAACTTAATCCAGTTTAACATCTAATTCATTCGATTTTGTGGTCATTTTCTAGTGAATTAGCTTCTTGCATGTTGTTTTGTCTTTTTGAGTTTCGTTTCGGGTCATAGATGGCTTGAAATTGAAATTCGATGCAATTTTATTTGTTCTTTATTCTTTTAGACACAACGCGTGTTACCTTCTTATTGCTTATACTTTGCTGAATCATTATATTCACTGGTTGTCCTTGGTGTTACAATTTTAGATTCCGTTGCCGACCCCTCATCAGTTGACAAGACTCCAGAAGAGACCATAGAAGCCCCGTCAGGGCTAAAGAAGTGGATATAATCACTCCACCGGAGAGCGGCAGGGCATGATAGGTTCCTTTTGGGATTTTTGTGGGATGCATGATGTGTTTGTCTTAGAGTTGTTTAACTTTTTGCATTTTGGTGTTTGGCTTATTTGAAATTGTTCCTCACTCCTGTTACGACATGATTTCCTCTATTTGTATTTTTTGTAAATCTTTTGTTAATCTTGTTGTGTTAGTGTTCTCTACTTATGCCTCTTTTTATGCAATAATACTTACAGCTTCCGCATATATGGTATTGGCACGAGTGAAATTTCCTTATGCGTGTGCATTTAGATGGGGTTTAAGTGTGGATGCACGAGAGTATGTGTGTCACTAAATAGGTTTAAACTTAATCTCCGATTTCTTGGGCTCGAGTTGTGAAACCCGGCTGCATTGAAAAGTGTACAATGGCTACCGTATAACTCTAAGCTAGTGCGGTTAAAGAAGTTAGTCCATGAGAAGAAGAGACTGAATAGGAAAATTAGACTTGCTACTTGGAATATAGGAACCTTGACAGGCAAGAGCATGGAGTTGGTTGAGGTAATGAAAAAAAAAAAAAATAAAGTGGCTTGTATACAAGAGACAAGGTGGAAAAAGAATAAAGCTAAGGAGCTCACGAATGGGTATAAACTTTTCTATACAGGAAAGAGTAATACAAGAAATTGAGTGGGTATAGTCGTAGATAAGGATTTAAAAGAGAAAATTATGGGGGTAAAGAGGTTTGGTGATAGAATTATAGTAATTAAACTACTGCTAGAGGAAGACATAATTCATATCATCAGTGTATATGCTCCCCAAGTAGGATTAGAAGAAAGTGTGAAAAAATTATTTTGGGAGGAAATGGATGATTTAATGCGAGAAATCCTAAATAATTTAAGGGAATTTAAATGGGCATATAGGAAGAGATAATAGAGGATATGAGAGAGTTCATGGGGGACAAGGATTTTGAGAAAAGAATGAATTCGGAAACACTATATTAGACTTTGCAATGGCATTTGATCTTATAATAGCAAATACTTACTTTAAAAAGAGAGATAAGCATTTAATTACCTATAAAAGTGGGAGTAATAGGAGTTAGATAGGCTTTTTTCCAATTAGAACATAGGACTGATTGGCTTGTAAAGATTGCAAAGTTATTTCAGGAGAAAGTTTGACTAGCAACATAGGCTCGAAGTTTTAGATATTTGCATTAGAAGTAAAAAGAGAGCGGTAGTAAACAAAATGGGCCCTAAAACAATGTGAAGAGATTTGAAGGGGAAAGAGCAAATATATTTAAAGACAAAATAATTGAGAAGAGAGAATGAAATATTGAAGGAGAAACTACAGTAATGTGGAATCAAATGGCAAATTACATTAGGAATATTGCAAGTGAGGTACTTAGAGAATAAAAAGGAAAGAGACATATTAATAAAGAAACATGGTGGTAGAGTGTGGAAGTTCAAAAAGTTATTCGACGGAAATGACATTGCTACAAAGTTTGGCATGAGACTAAGAGTTATGAAAAATTTTAAGCTGTATAAGAAGGCAAAGAAAGAAGCTAAAAAAGTAGTAAGTAGTGCAAAGTTCAAAACATACAATGATCTCTATAATAGGTTGGGAACAAGAGAAGGAGAAAAGGATATTTTCAAGCTCGTAAAATTAAGAGAAAAGAAAAGTAGGGACTTAAATAACGTCAAATGTATTAAGTACAATGAGGAAAATATTCTGGTAAATGATAACGATACTAAAGAAAGGTGAAAGGAATATGTTAATAAACTTCTAAATGAAGAACATTTGGGCGATAAAAGAGTTAAGGAAGATACTTCATCACTAGACCATGCTTTTCTTCGTAGAATTAGAGGGGTGAAAGTGAAAGAAGCATTGAAGCGAATGAAGACAGGAAAGGCAATAGGCTCAGATGGTATTCCAATAAAGGTATAGAAATGCTTAGGAGAGGTTAAGGTGAGTTGGTTATGTAGACTATTCAATAAGATACTTGTAACAAAGAAAATACCGGATGAATGAAGAAGAAGCATTGTAGTACCTATATATAAAAATAAAGGAGCACTACACCAAAAATGCAGGTTAGGAATGGACTATGGGCTCAGTTTTAGACAGTTCTTTAATTAAAACGGGTTTGACCCGTTCTGACATGGGCCACTTTTCGCCAAGTCCTCACGTCTGTATTCCTCACTTCTCCAAGGCGAGGGTTTTCTTCTCCCCTGTTTCTTCTTTTCAGAAATTCCAAACGTTCTCACTGGACAAAACATGAAGAAGAGCAAGAGATGAGCATCTTCTCCAAATGTTCTCACTCAATCGGATGGCTAGGGTTTTCTTCTCCAAACGTTCTCACTCAATCATATGGTTAGGGTTTTCTTCTCCAAAAGGGTAGCATCTTCTCGTCTTTGCGACTTGTAGATCTTCAAATCCCCTCTCCATTACTCACGATGGTTTTTGCGACCTACAGATCTTCTCCATTACTCACGATCTACTAAAATCCCGTTCTGACTTGTATAAATCTCTGTCTGCTACATGTCAATTTTTTTCTTATGGATCATTGAGCGATTTTTGTGTTTCGCTTAATCTGATCTTCTTCCTAGGGTTTCTGTTTTGTCAGATCTGTTGATGTTTTGCTTGTTTTTGCTTGCTTGATTTCTCACTTTTTGAGAAATGATATAGTCTTTCTCCCTAAACCCATCCTCGTTTTCACTCGTTGCAATTCCTGACTGGGTTCTTGATAGTTTACATTACTTGTGAATGATTTTAGTTTTTTGGGTTCTAATCTGGTTTCGGTTTTGTAAGGTCTTTTCTCATTGATCAACATCTCTCTCTAGCATCTTTTAACATTTTACCTGTGAAAATTGATTTTTTTTATAGTGAAAATGATTCAGTTTCGGTGATCTTTGTTTGCTTGTCTTGTGTGTGTGTGTGTGCGCCTGCGATCTTTGTTTTCTTCTTTGTATTCAGGAATGGGACTATTTCTGCCATGTATATTCCAATATGATATAATATATGAGCAGGAGTTGAAAATCAATCTTTTGATGCTCCTGTGCTTCAGTAAATATGTTGTGTATTCTCTTTGTTGTGTCTAGTCTTGGACTAAAAATTATTTTATGTTCTGGGTTTTGTTGCATATGTCATACTTTTTCATAGATTGTTGGGAATTATATTACTATGCTGAGAATCCATAACCATCCTTGGAAGACCAGTTTTTTATTGGGGTAGGCGTCCAAATTTGAAATGGAAGGGATGTTGACTTGATTCTTGTAGCATCCTTGAGCATATATGCTTCATATGCTCATGACTTCTATGTTGTTAATTTCATCTACGTCATTGTAACTTGTAAAGCTCAAGAGATTTGTCTTAGGAGATTACCCAAGGCCCCAGCAATCTAAAGTCCACAAGAAACTAACCTTGTCGTGTGGTTTGTTTTGTTGGGGGGGGGGGGGTTGTGTGTGTGTAAGTTATATGAGATGGTGTGGGACTGGGCATATGTGGCCCATGTGGGGCCATGTTACCATAGGGAAGGGGCATGGAAAGATCTTATTGAGAACAAAGAGTGTACAAAGTATCAACTCCATCTGATTATCCTAACCCCTTGATCTATGTCCCTCAAGTTTGATGGTTTCAAAAGGGAATCTTTTTTTATTTTTTTCCAATCCGACTGTGAATAAATGTTGGATGAACACCAAATTTGGGCTTGTGGCAATCTAATGGGGGTAGTGTGTGCAATGGGGGTAAGCTAATCATAGGTGGGCCAGGTGGACCAAAAAGTAAGGTAGATCGCATGGTTCTTATGTGTGGATGGTTTTCACTTAAATATTGTGTGTGTGTACGAGTGAGCATCATAAGCACTATTGTCGTCATCATTATTGAAGCCTTTTCTTAACTGCATAGGGTTGGTTTTGTGAGTTTTACTTCTCCATGTAACCATTTTTCAGATACTGTTCATTTAAAAATATATATATTCATTTAAAAATATATATTTCTCACACTGTTTATATTATAATATAATGTTATCTGTTTTTTTTTTTACTACTTGTTGCGGATATATCATTATATTTCACAATTCTACAATTCAGCTGCAAAACTTTAATGACGTTTCTGATAGACCTTTTGAGCGTGTCACATAGGCTTAGAATCGACTCAAAATTACTTCTGCTAGCTAAAAGAGTTTTGATAAGAATCATTTTGCTCCTAACAATCAGGGAACACTAAAGATTTTCTTGCTGTAACTGAGGTGAGTTCACTGATTCCAAATGCATTGATACCTGCCTGACTTCAACATAATTGGAAGGTTTCGATGTTCTTTCCAAGAAAAAAAAATTCTTTTCAAAAAGAAAAAACGGTCTCTGTCCAGATTTAATGTGAATTTGCACCAGTGACTTCTTAGTGTTCATTGCACCATTATCAATGTATGATACAAGATTCAATGCCTCTTTTGTTTTCTGGAGGTTTTTTTTTTTTTTTTTGTGGCCAGATCCCATATTGTGAGGTTTTAGGTGTTTGTAACAAGATAATGAACTTGTTGATCATTTAACCTTTTACTTTTTAACAAAATAATTTTACTAAGACAATTACCATGGCAGCATGAATCTTTTACGGACAATGATGCTTCTGCTTCGGAATCTCTCAATTGTAGGTTCTTCAAACTGCAAATTAACTTTTATTTTTTGCTTTAAGTTGCTGCTAACATTATTGTCCATGCATCTCTTACTACTTTCTAATTGCCGTATACTAAAAATATAATTGTCAAAACATGGTACAGGAAGAAGGGAATATCATTTGTTGCAATTGACCAAAATAGGCCTCTCTTTGATCAAGGACCCTTTGACATTGTTTTACATAAGGTTTGTATTTCTGCTGAATTATTTTTTCCCCCTATATTTAACACCAATATTTTAAATCTTAAAACTCACTGCGTGGTTGATATTGATCCCAACATAGTTGGGACAAGGCATAATGACGATTTTGATGGTTGATATTGATCCACATTTTTCAATTTTATTTGATGTAATGGATGCACTTTCTCCTGACTTTGGGAATTCCACTGGTAGAGAAGTCCCCAAAATCAGAGGAGAATTATATTTGTTTGTTGTTTTTTATCAGTGAGAATTATTTTTGTTACCACAACCACAAGAAAATGAACCCAAGTGCTTCTTTCTTTTCTTTTTTGTATGTCTCTTTTCTGCTTTTTATTATTATTTTTTTTACCCTTTGGTTATAATACTAAGTGTTTCTATATTATCCAGTTGTCCGGAAAGGAGTGGTGTCAAATTCTTGAGGTTAGTTAGTCTGAACTTCAAGAAGTTTATATTACCACACACCCAGATGCTTACTCTCCACCCTTGTTTGATTTTTAAATAAGTAAAAGCATTTTCTTTAAGATGCCAAATTTATGTCCTATCTTCATTATTGTTTGCTTTCAAGTGCTGTAAGATCATTAAAACAAGTGCATTGCATTTTTTTAGTCTGTCTTCTGTGCAATTTATGCCTGTTTCTCTGATTCTGGGAATGACTACCAATTCATTCAATTAAATATATATTTTTTGCGGGAATTAATTGAAGGTAATGGACAAAATTACTTGGAGATCACTGTACTGAATGGATCTCATCGTCAACCAAAATGGAGGAAATAGCAGATTCTTCACATCTATTTAACAATTAGAAATCTGGGTATTTTAAAAAATAAAATATACTTCTCAGAAGACTGAGTGCTGGTGCAGTTCTGTTAATCTGACAGACAGGTTATACAATTTCGTGTTTTGGACTTATCTTATCTTGATTTTTCTGTTTGACCGATTTTCAGAAATCATAAACAAACTAACAAGAAAAGGGCTCCTATCAGCAGCTGGAAGGGATATTTACACCATAAACAAATCAAAGGTGAGATAACATCAGATATTTCTTCTCATCACTGTTCTCAATAACTCTTAACTTCTCTTTTTACTGCATCAGAATATCAATCTAGGCAATGTCATTGTGAAGGAAGAGACTGAAGCACAAGATATGGTGCCTGGTGAAAAAGTGCCTAGAAAATTGAATGAAAACTACATGTACATGAAAGTGAGTGATCTATCTCCATGTATACTGCCATAACATTTTACAATTTGATGGATAATGCATGCCATTCCAACTTCTTTTATCACTGGCTTTGTATTGTGCTCTTCCAATAGACTATGTGACAATATCGAAGTTGTAGAGCAAGATGGAGGCGGAAGCTAATCAGATGGCTGTTTGGAAGCTGATTGATAAATGGCGTGGGATGGATTCCTTGATGTCAAGGGCAGCGGAAGGCTAGGTATATAAAAGCCAGCTTGATATATGGGCAATAATTAGGAAATGGGATTGATGGCATACAGTGAATTACCTCATTTGCATCCGTTCATGATCACTAGTCTTAGGACAGTGACACAAATATGCAGGTTAGGCATTTATTTATGATTTTTTTAAAACCTTTCAGGTGTGCTCTTGAGCCCAAACTAGATTAATTTTAGTTGAACCGAAGCCTAATTTTCATGCATGCTTAACTAATTTTCATGCATGCAGGGGAGAAGACTAAAGAGGAGGAAGATTCGTTGCTATCGGAGGATTTTAGAAGCGAAAATGCAGCCACTGCTGTTGCTGATGCAGTCAATCAAGTGCCTTGTTATAAACAGAGTTTGGGTTCAGTAGATGCTGCTAGTTTTCATAACAATGAAGATGGGTCTATGGAAGATGTGAACGAATTTAAAGATAGTCTCGGCTCCGGAGAATCAACAACTGATGCTTTCAGGTATGTTTATACTAGACACAGAACATTTTCTGTATCAATTCCGGTATATGATTCTGATTATCACTTCTATATATGTCCATTTATGCTTGCACATGTCTGTGCACATCAAAAATCTTTTGCAATCTTCAGGCTCTAAATGCCTGCAATGCATGCACATGTGTTTCCAAGTCATCGAGAAAATCACTTGTGATGCCCTGTTACAGATATGGACATTGGTATCAAGAGGAAGGAATTATGATACTGCATTCATCAAATCAAGGCAAGTTTCCCATGATCGAATTGAAAGGAGTTTATAATTATTAAACCTGATACAACAGGATATAAATCTCATCTTGGAAGTATTCTCAGTAACCCATATCAGTATTAGGATCATCGTCATTTTTATTTTCCATCTATTTGGGTCACTCAGTATTCTCAGTAACCCATATTTATTTTGTGAAAATAAACATATGATGTGAGTACTGCTTACATTTTTTGGCAACCAAGTTTGGTGTCAGTTTTGCAGAGGGAAAAACAATTTAAGTAGTACTTAAATTGTTTGATTGAACTTTAATCATTATAATAGGACTTCTAAATGGATTTCAATGTAATATGTGCTTCTTGTTTTGCATATCAGTATGGCTGCATGAATATTCTTTTTCTTTTTTCGGTTTTGTGCACAAGATGGGAGAACTTAAAAAACTAGTTGCGGAAGGAAAGATCAAATATATTGAAGGTTATGAAGCATTTGAGAGGATGGCCTTCTATGCAATAGCTTCGAATTTGGTGGTCTGTGAGAAACGTAAACAACTGATCAGGGTACGGTGTTGATGACTTCCATCTTTGGTGCCTACATTGCTTATTCTTACATGGGTCTCTTTTGGACCTTCACCATATCATCCCTTATCTATGTCATGGTAACTACACACATATACTCATTTGTGAATCACCTTCTCTCTCTCTCTCTCTCTCTTCTCTCTCTCTCTCTCTCTCTCTCTCTCTCTCTCTCTCTCTCTCTCTCTCTCTCTACATATATATATTATGGCTTGTAAACATGCCTATCATTGTTGGTTTTATAAATATTTATATGCACATCATCAAATATATAGATTTTGAATGGATTGACTGTAAAGTTTTTAGATTTGTGAGTATATGTATTTCTATTTGATCCCAAATGGTATGATTCAATTAATACAGATACTGACTTATCACTAGCTCCCATCTGCATACGGGATCTAAACCATACTATGTTTTCTAAAAATTTTCCACATCCAACAGAACTTAACAATAATGGAAAAAAAAGAAACGTGTAATCTATGTTTTCTTACTGTATTTTAAAATATCTGTTTCCATTGATTGATATTTTCTAAATTCATAGGTGGCTTTTTCCATGACCATTTCCAAATATACCAATGTTGAGAATATGGGTTAACATTCAAGTAGTGCAACAGGTGAGATCCATCTGTAGATTGTTTGTAGAATATTCTTGGAACTATCTTCAACCAAACAGATTAGTCACATGCTATGCTCAAAACAGATTAAAAGTTCTTGTGTCATAGAATTTACGGTGTGAGACTCAACATTGTAACAGGCTCCATTCTCTGTTCGACAACACTGGAATTAAGTTCTTTGTATTGGTCCACATTTTGCAGACACGCTAGCTAAGCAAGGAGTGGATAGAATTTTTTATTTGGTTGTTTTCGCTTTTTAATTTTGTTTTTAGTAGCTAGCATAGACATCTATGTTATTAACTATACATATATATTCCTTTCATATTGGCAGGTTCTAAGAAAGCTTGTGGATGATACTTCAAAATTTTTAAATGAGGAAGTCACCAAAGCTTGTGGATCTCTGCCATAATCATCACATAAGTTAGAGATTGAGCTTGAGCACTAACATGGAATGGATTTTATGATGGTGTATGTAAAGAATTTATATCATTAAATTTGAGTTTTGTGGTACCTTATCTTTTATAATACTTATGGCATTCAATGACTTTTTTTTTTATAAAGAAAGGATTGTAAGCAATGAAGTATAATTTCTATGAAAGTGTATGGATGAGCCAATGCTATATTTTGGAATGCTACAAAATTGTTTCTATTTTACATTTTAGAAAGGTTATAATCCCTTTAAATTTGGAAATAATTGTTTATAAACTATCTTTTATTATTTTAAAATAAAAACATTAGAATGGTTTAAAATTATCATAGAATTAAAATTTTAGAACGGTTTAAAACATTCCTAAAAAAACAACTGGAACAATTCAAAACCATTTCAAAAGTAAAAATAGGAATGGTTTTGATCAAACTAGAACAATTTAGAACCATTTTAAAAGTAAAAATAGGAACGGTTTTGATCCAACCGGAATGGTTTAGAATAATTACAGAAATAAAATTAGGAATGGTTTTTGACCCAATTGGAACAGTTCAGAACCGTTCCATAAGAAAAAAAAAAGGAACGGTTTTGAACCGTGGAACGGTTTCTGACCCAACTAGAACGGTTCAAAACCATTCCAAAAAAAAAAAAAAACCAAGAACGGTTTTGAATCGTTTCAAATTTTTTGCAATAGGCCATTCTGGAATGATTCAAAACCATTCCAGATATACTATTAGAAACAGTTCAAAACCATTCCAAATGACAATGTTTGGTATAATGAAAGAACACTTGGGCTGCTTTGGAAACTCTAAAATAATCTATGTTTTTATTAATTAGAGCTTATCTGCATACTTAGAGCATTTAGTAAACAAATAATTTAGTTTTATATTTTTAAAGTTAGGTACATATCAGAGCAAGTTCTAAAAGAATACACTAAGGATTGCTACTATTTTTTAGCAGAGGCTTTTTAACTCAAAGTAGGCAGGGGTGGATAGGGAAAGATTTAGAAATGAGAATTTTATCAAAAAAATCACTTTAGGCAATCTGGATGGTAAGATTTTTAATTACACCACAATAACATGTGATCAAGGTCTTTCTACAAGTACCTTTAATTTGGAGTATTCTTGTAATATTATTGGGTAAATGTCACAATAATTAAATAAATTTCAAATTAGTTAAAAGCAATTATAAGAAAATAAACTAAATATAAAACACTTGTAAATAAGTTACTCCCCTTATATCTTTCCTTTATATCCTCTTGTCAGGATTTTCTTGTAATATTCTAATTTTTAATGATTTATGTGTGGTATTAGGCTATTGTTGTTGTTTGAAGGATAGACTAAGTCAAGTCCAATAAATTTTAAGGTGTGAAAATAGTGTATAAATAATACCATTATACTCCTATTAGGTGTGAAAGCGATTTTCACACCTATTATATTTGCGAAAAAGGCACTAATTTAGTCTTTCACCACAATTCTTGTGGGCCCCATCAACTACCTCTTCTTCATTCTCTGAGCCCCATATTTGTAATCCAAATTGTTCAGTTCGTTTATAGTACAAAATAAAAAAAAAAAGTGTTCTGCACTTTTGTGGGGGTAATTTATCATACAAATCATTCAATATTCTTGTTATAATGATAAGCAACAAGATGGTGAGTTTCATATCTTAAATCTGCACCAATTTTGAGCAATTTGAGAAAAAAATGTCCAAAACATCCAAACATATGGAGTTACTCGTTGGATGTAAAACCGTTTCTTCCTCAATGCTAAATGGTTTTAAGACAGCCAGTCCTATTTTATTCTTTTATTTTCGTAAGATTAAGAAGGCTAATCTGAATTAGAATGAGTTGACTTAGTTTGACAACACATTCGGGTACATTGGATTTGGAATTACATGACATAGATACTGTAAGTCATGGGCCAGGCCATCATTGGGTTTCGGAGTGATCATCTTGAAAACTATCATTTACAAAGCCAATAAGAAACCCGGAAGAGTTTGGCGTGGCTAAACACATGCAGCACACCTGACTCAAATTTAGTGTAAAAAAAATTCACAGTAACTGGTATTAGTCTCATAAAGCCACTTCACCCAAAAATAGAAATTTGCAAGGGCTAAATTTGGGCCAACAATTGACGTCCAAAAATCTGGCTAGTTAGGCTAAACCTATGAAAGCCTTACCTGCTCCAAAAAGGAAATAACAGTAGTACTACCAAACTGCACTGATAGGAGCGGGTCATGCAGGTCACACTTTCAACCGACCCGTCAACATTCCTAGGCCGACCTGAATGGAGCCCATTTATTGTTCAGTTTTAAAATATAAACCTGAACCCAGATGCAAAAATGGTCCCTGCAACACTGGGACCGATTTTTGATGGCCTTGTGGGTTGGGCAAATTGCTTGTGTCTTATTTGAGGCCCAAGTAAGATATTAAAAAATTTATGAAAATGACACTGGACAGAAGATATCAACTGTAGGCACAAAACATCAGCAAACTATCATTATTTCCCACAAACAAACTACACTATCTTATCATTTCCTTCTATCAACAAAGTCATTATCATCTTTCCACAAAAAAAAAAAAAGAACAAAAAAGAAAAAGAAAAACAAATAATACAGTGCTATCCTACTCTACTTTCTAATTCGAATGCTTTCTTTTTTAACTACATACGGGGGCATTGAAATCCTTAAGAGTAACAAAGACAATTGAGGATGGCGCAATTGTCAGAGGATTAGAATCACCAGTAATATTAGGATTCAATGGAGGAATTTTTCCTGTACTGTTCACCACTAAGGGGTTCCCATTCAACAACACTGTTGTGCTCTGTATATTGCCATCTTTTGGGGTCAAATGGTACTCCCATCTTTCCCCCCACGTTCCAGCTGACACCACTGAAGGCAGTTCATCCTCTTGGGGTGCATATAAGTTCAGATCACTAGCCACTTTGATATTGAATGTGGTGGAGTTGGACAGGTTAATCAGCAGCAGGGTAATTCCAGACTGTCCAAAAGCAAATTCATATGCACGTTAGATCACAAATTTACAACCCACAAACAGTAACAGCAGTAACAGATATGAATCTTAAAAACTGTAATGGATATACCTTTCTGGACCTTTTGGCTAAAAAAAAAAAAACTGTAATGGATATATAAATTTTGACTTTTTGTATTCGTTGTAATTGATAAGGAATTAGGTTGAATGAGGAATTGGTATAATCATACTATGTAATAGAGTGTATGCTTTAGACTGCATGCTCTCAATTCAGACCCATCAAGATGTTGGCTTGAGCTTAATATTAAATACTTCTGTTTCAAACACTCTCATGATTTTGATTATGGATAATCTGAAACATAAATACCGTGTTCCTAGAACAGTGAGAGTATGCACGCAAGTACGGCGGCCCATCGTGAAAGGTAGCTAGAACACCTGTTCCCATTAATCGGTGGAAAAGAAGAGCACTGGCAAATATGCAAAGCAGAACTTAGTGCATGCTTTAGTAAAATAAGAATGTAAAAATATGACTCAGAATGATTAGTCACCTATAATAATCTGGGTTTGGCAGCATTGTTGTTGTATTGAGGAGACCATAGTTTCCACCAATCAATGTCTGTCGGCAGAAAACCTCAGTTCCGAATGCCGCCGACCTACCGAGCATATCGATGTACCTGTAAGAAACAAATAACAATTAATCATTAGTATTATTATTTGAAGGTGATGTTGGACATAATTGGTCCTCATAACCACATGTCTAATATTTTTGGGGCTCATAGCTTGAGCCATGCTTTCCCCTTTTAGTTTTTGGTTTTACTAAATATAACTTAAATTCAATTTTAGTAAACCCAATCAATTAAGAAATGACTAATCTTTGAGAAAATTAAGAAAACTTACCTTTAATGACGAGATCTGAAAAATACCCAGGAGTATATGATAAGGGAGATAAGAGAAAATCCAATTTGAGAATCACGATCTACTCATCATCAAAATCATGGCGCAAGATACGCATTTACTCTCTTTGATATTATATATTATTTAATGCATAAATCTAGATCTTCAGGTTTGATGTTTTATTACAAAGCATATTAAATCTAACATGTGAGGGTATCCCTAATGCCTAATCAAACGGTACTAATACCCCAAGTGGTGCCCCTAAACCCACATCATTTATCATCAAAACCAACTGGAAAAAGAACAGCAAGGTCATTGATGACGCGGTGTGAAACACCATAGTTCAAAATCATAGCACCAAACAGGCCCTGAGATAGGACCATAATTTGACCCCAACGTCGCCAAGCTGGGTAACTCAAAATCTGCCTTGGCGACCAACCTAGTATAAAGGGGCTGAGTTGGGATGAGTCAGGAATAGTTTTTTAACCAAGGAAGTGACATGACAAAACAAACATAAGAACTGGCGGAGTAGAATCAATAATCACCAGAAGCCATCAACAAAGGTATGTGATACATTGCCTCCATTATTGTATGCACCACCCGACTCCGACACCCAGGGAGACGACCAAGGGGAGAATTTCTGTACGCTAAGTTTAACATCATTGTAAGTCTGTGCAATGTTGTCTAACACCGAGGGGTCTTGCATTTTTTCCACCAAGTTAGGATCATTGCCTGAAAAAAAAAAAAAACAAACAAACAAACAAAAGAAACCTTCCACATGTGAATCTCTTTTTTTTCATTAATTCCATGTACTACAAATGCCAGATCCATACTATAATGGAAGGAATTGAATTGCATTGTTATTACCTGGACCAAGGTTGTAGACATGATGAGATACAATATTAACAATACTGGGATCTGTCAACTGAAGAAAATCATCAAACCATCGCTGATCGAAGAAACCGGCGGGGCCTAATATCTTTGGTTGATTAGGATGATCCGTATACAATTCATTAACAAGGTTTTTGAGGGTAGATATGTCGTCAGAATATTGTCTGGCATGTACCTTTGCACTAACACCATCACCACTTAGCTCATTTCCTGGTAGAAAGTAGAACATATTGTCAAACAGAGAAATAATACAAAATATTATATGTTTATGGTGTTTAAGAAAAGGGTATTTAGATCTCAGAACAAAGGTTATGATTTTGATTACCTAATTCCCATCCAACTATAGGATATCCCTTGGATACACTTAATTGAATAAAGTCACGAGCATTTGAGCTATTCCATGGTCCTGTCCAGAGAATGTCACCTGGATCTGTAGGCTTGTGTCTCCCATAAAGTGCATTCAATCCAAATGTTACTTGAACTCTGAAAACATTAGGGAAAAAAATCCTTAAAACTAATTCTCAAGCCACTAATCCGAATTCTAAATTACTAACAAAAAGACCAATAAACAAATTTTGTTATCTCAGTTCCGTTCATATCTTTGAATGCAAAGATAGAAAATTTCGAAAATTATAGACAAATCCTTACCCGGTGCTTGAAAAAAATTGATTGACTTTATCCCATCTGTCCATAGTAAGACAACCGTTGGTGTATCCAAACAAATCACTTGGACTAACCCAAAAATCATGAGTGCAATTGGTAACTGACTCCCCTACATTATAAAGCACTTGATCTTGTAATGACCCTCCAATCCTAATCCTCAAACTCTGGAACTCTGAAATCTCAATATAACAGAGGCCGAAATAATTCAGTCCAACAAACATTAAAGCGGGAGAGTGTAAAACATTGAGCAGTGAACTACTAACCCCTGACAGCGTTATTAATAATTGGATTGTCAACATCCTGTAAAAAAGAAAAAAACATTTATTTCATGCTTCTGCAATAAGAACTATACGTCGTAAGATGAAAGTCACTAACTTAACATGCATCTATCATTAATGCCCATGCAATGTACGGGTTATTTTTCATGTAAATTGAATAATAAATTAAAATTAATACTCAAGTCAAGTATTATTAAGTAATAGTCAATAAAAATGATCGATATTCACAGTTGATTGATTCCAAGAAATGATATGAATGAGAGAAAAATAAACAATTAACATATCAAGAGAGAATGAGTGCAAATTCATCCTAAGATCATGCATTTGGAATGATGATACATCTTTTGCTACCTTCTATTTACCCAGGCATATAAGATTGAAAACATAAAAACCCAAAAAAATGAAGTATCCACTGAAGGTCCAGAATTAATCTTAAAATTTAGGCGAAAGTAACCCCTAAATCAAACGAAAATATCAACATATGACCTCAACTATAAGGATGACTTCTACCATCTCCACTACCCCATTCACTATTATAATCTGATATTAATAGATAGCATCGAGCCTCACCAAAATATAGCTTATGCAAAACCAAGATTTTTTTTTCTTGGCCCATTCCAAAGTAGACCTAGGAAACCTCAAGCAACGTGCATAAATGCATGAATTGAAAGATCTGATAAGAACTAAAAACACAGAACATACCAGATTTAATAGGGAGGCATTACCCCATGGGCACACATTATTATTACAATTGGTGGAGGGCCACCAATCAATGGTAGCACACACAAAAGTGTTATCTGTTCTTGCAATGGTTGTGACCCCCTTTACAGTGACCGTGACAGTCGCGTTGTCTCCCCAGCATGGTAGTGAGAAATTTAATGTAAAAAGGGAGAGAATAATAAAACCCAAACCCATCTTATCCTTGAAATTACAAAATCTTTATCTCTAATCCTCTACTAGTTCTCTACTGATAGGAGTGATCAGCGGAATATGCATAGCAGAGATTAACTTATATATAATCATGTAAAGAGGATAAAACTCACTCTTATCAAACGACCTGCCTCTACGTAAAGGTAAGGATAAGCGTACAACATACAAACACCTGCAACTGATATTTGGAATTTTGAAAATGACTTGATTTTTGACTTCAGATGCTGGTACGAGTATTTGACTTATCTACTACGTACCACCTGTGAACAACTGTCCTGCTACAACTGTCTTTGCCTTCCAATTTCTCTTAGACACCTAAGAGCCCACTTAGTTGCATTGCCAATGCAAAGTGGAACTCACCTACAAAAATTTAAGTCCCACAAACGCGGAGGAAAGAGCTAAGGGAACCTACCTGTTACTGACTGTGGCTGGTGATCCTACTGTGTGACTGACTGTGGCTGGTGATCCTACTGTCTTGCATATAATATTTCTGTGAGTGTGAATTTTTTTATTTTTATTCATGTTGTTCGGGTTTAGCTTTGTTCTTTAAGAATTATTATTTTTTTAAGTTCTTTTGTTTTTGGCTTTTATCGTGAATTTGGTCTGATTTTGGAGTTCATAGCTTTCATATACTTCACCGGTTCACAATGTGAAATTTGACAGAGACCAAGCATGCATGACTTCACCGGTTCATATTTGTTATTTTCAATTACAACAAACAAACATACCCTAGGCCTGCCCGTGATACCATATATTCCAATTAAAGAGCTGAGTGGGGCCACTATTATGACGGTAAACCACCCACCTTTTGGAATTTTGGCAAGTGGGGCTCACTTTTTAGAGAAATTACAATAGAGAATCTAACATTTGCATTATTTTGAAAGTTTTGTAAGTTCATTTTTGTCCAGACAACTTATCAATTTTGCCCTATCCACTTCTGCCCACTTTAAGTTAAAAAGGCTCTGCTAAAAAAAATAGCCCTCTGTATTGTTTTAGAACCCAAAGCTCTGATATGAAATACATTTAAAGATCGAAAATTAAATTATATTTTTAATGCTCTAGTATATATGTAGATAAACTCTAAATCATAAAAACAAAGCTTATTTTTAGAGTTTTGAAAGTGGCCCAAGTGGTCATTACAATTTAGGTACCCAAAAATATAGGCCACTTAGTAGTTCTTAAAGAGTGGATTCATATTCACAATAATAAAAAGTGGGCATGCCTTTTATTTCCTCTAAAGATAGGCATGTTGTAATTTCTAAAGATGAGTCCCACGTATAATAATCCTTATGTGGATCTTTATTATAATTCGGTGTATGGATCCACATGATTGCTAAAGATGGCTAATTATATAGGGGTCACGTTATAAAACTCCCAATGCGTTTTTCACTATAAAAATACCCTTTTAAAATCTCTTGAAAATAAGCTATTCCTTTTTTTTTTCTTTGCACTTGTGAGGTGGCAATTTTTATTGGACAAATCAGAAGTGGCAAGAACTCTCCATTTTTAACTGGAGAGTTTTTGAGAATTCCTCATTATATATATATATATATGTTAGTAAAAGTGGGCATTGTTCTAATTCATAAATAGAAGTATCAAGTTATAGTTTCTAAAGGCAGACTTTATGTGTAACAAGTCATAAAGGTGACCCACATTCAAGGCCTCATTTTTACACTCACACAAGGTTGCTCCACATTTAAATTTGTATAAAGGCAGGTGCCATGTTCACACCTAATGGTTAAAGTTGCGTGCCATGTTCACACATCATGCTTAAGACGGAACTGAGGGTATTATTGGAAACAAAGTAAAGTTACTAATGGGCTGAACTTAGTTTTAAAGGCATTGATTCATTGAACAAGTGAACTAACAGGGCATTTAGTAGATTTACACTAGATTTTATCAATTTGTAAGTATTATAATAAAAATATTCATGTATTTTATCTGCAACAATGCTGAACTATCTAAAAGTCTAGAAAAATCACTCAAATAAAATGTTGACAGAAAGTACAATTGAGAAAAATATTACAAAAAAACTGTATGTTATATAGTTATTTATATATATATAGCCAATCTCAAGGTGAGCCCATATTTTATCACAGTGAAATTCAGTGAGAACCCATAAAAGTAGGTATTTCTTTTGATTTATTTAAATTTTTGATAGGTGCACACATTGAGAATTCTCATGAAACATTCGTTTAGTTCAAGTTGTTCCAAAGAAATTGTCCATCAGTTGCAACGACTAACAAGCATAAACGACATGAATTTTATAAAATTTCATTCAAATATAAATGAGTGAATTTTCTTTTCATATCCTATGCAAGAAAAAAGAAGCATGATAACCTGTATATGATTTTTATCATATGCAAATATTACTCGAGACAAACTGGCCCTAAATGTTAAATCGAATGGTAAGATTTTTAATTACACCACAATAACATGTGATCAAGATCTGTCAAAAAGTACCTTTAATTTGGATTATTCTTTGAATATTATTGGGTAAATGTCACAGGAATTAAATAAATTTCCAAATAGTTAAACATAGTTATAAGAAAACAAACTAAGTATAAAATACTTTTAAATAGGCTACTCCCCTTCTAGTTTTCCTTCATATCCTCACCTTATTGGGATTTCCTTGTAATTTTTTTTTTCTTTGAGTATCTTGTAACATTCTCATTTTTTATGAGTTTAAATAAGTTAAGTCCAATGAGTCCTAACGTGTGAAGCGATTTTCATACCTCTTATTTTGCGAAAAAGGCACTAGTTTTGTCTCTCACCTCAATTCTTTGAGGCCCCTTCAACTACCTTTTTTTCATTCTTTTAAGCCTCATACTTGCGATCCAAATCGTTTAATTTGTTTATTGTGCAAATAAACCTCCAATACTTTTTTTTTTTGGTAACCCATTTGAGGGGCTAGGATCAGTATGCAAACACCAATCCCTTGAAGCTAGATTTCTTTAACCATGGATACAAAAAAGTCTTTTGCACTTTTGTGGGGTCATATTTATCATACAAACCATTCAATATTCTTTACTATAATGATAAGCATTAAGATGCTCTCTATTTAATATCTAAAATAGTTAGTGAAAAAGTATCTTTATCTATTTTAGCTAGTGTCATCTTCAACAATGCTCTTTATTTTTTTTAATATTTATTTTATATATCCAATCAACTCAATTAAACAATTCAACAATCCAATCAAAAACAAAGAATTTTATACAAATAATATTTTAACATTTAGCTAGTCAGGATTAGCTAGCTAAATTTAGTTAGCCTTTTAGTTAGTCTGTTGGAGCTAAAAAAATGAGTTTTTACTCTCTATTTTGACTAACAAATACATTTAGCCAGTTTGTTGGAGATACTCTTAAATATTCACCTATGCAATTTGAAAAAAAATGGCCAAAACATACAAAAATATGGATGTACTCATTTACTGGTTGGATGTAAAACCGATTCTTCCTGAATGCTAAATGGTTTAAGATAACCAATCCTGTTTTGTTATTTTATTTTGGCAAGATTTAGAGGACTAACGTGAATTATATAATGAGTTGACGCAGTTTGACTATACATTCGAGTACATTGGATTTGGAATTACACGACATAAATATTAGTTTTGGGCTAGGCCATCATTGGGGTCAGAGTGGTCTAAGATGAAAAATACTATTCACAAAGCCAATCCGAATCCCGCAAGAGTTTGCCGTGGCCAAACACGTGCTGTACCCCTAAGCCATATCCATTGTTAACGAGATGAAAATAGTACTTGCAATGGGTAAGGTTGGATTGGGCTGGCTACTATCGGAAACATTTTTGGCTAAGATTCAAATCCAACTCATTTATCATTGGATTGGGATTACTAGCCTAAATTTAACTTGTGGAGGTCGGGAGGCTCAATCAAAACCATAAATTTCTTCCAGCTGATGTTGCCCAGAGTGCAATGAGTCAGGTTGTCTGTTGTTCTTTTTTTGCGAAAGGACGAACCAAGGGATTGCGAAGGAGGGTTTTGCATTAGTTTGGCTAAACGTATAAAAGCCTGACCCACTCCAACCTGGAAAAAAAAAACTACCAAACTGCTCTGAATAGGAGCAGGACAGGCAGGTCACCCTTTTAACGAACCCATCACCATCCCTAGGCCGACGTGAATTAGGAGCCATTTATTAATCAGGTTAAAAAAATAAAACTATAACAAGATGCAAAAAGGGTCACCGTAACACTGGCCCGTTTTAGATGGCCTGGAGGGTTGGATCAATTGCTTGTGTCTCGTTTGAGGCCCAAGTAAGATATTAAAAATATGACAATGACATTGCGCAGAAGATATCAACTGTAGGCACAAAACTGCAATAAACTATCATTATTTCCTATAAACAAACTACACCTTTATCAACAATATTATCCTCTTTTTACACCAAAAAAAGAAAAAAAAAGGACCACAATGCTATCCTTCTCTACTTTCTAATTATAATGCCAATGCCATCCTACTCTCCTTTCTAATTCTAATGCTTTTTATTTAACCACATGCGGGGGCCTTGAAATCCTTAATAATAACAAAGGCAATTGAGGATGGAGCAACGGTCAGAGGTATAGGATCAGAAGTAATATTAGGATTCAGTGGAGGAATTTTTCCTGTACTATTCACCTCCAAAGGGGTCCCATTCAACAACACAGTATTGCTCTGTATATCGCCATCTTTGGGCGTCAAATGGTACTCCCATCTTTCCCCCTCCGTACTTTCCCCCCACGTTGAAGGAAGTGCATCAGCATTAGACACATTGATATTGAATGCAGTTGAGTTGGACAGGTTAATCAGTAGCAGAGTAATTCCAGGCTGTCCAAGAGAAAATTCAAATGCATGTTAGCTCACAAATCACAGGATACAACCCACAAAATGTAACAGCAGTAATAGACAGGATTCGTAAAAGCTGTAATGGGAATTTAAATTTTGACTTTGGCATTCGTTGTAATTGATAAGGAATTAGGTTGTATGATCGATTTGTATAGCCATATTATATAATACAGTGCATGCTTTCAGGCCCATCAAGATGTTGGCTTGAGCTAAATATTAAAGAGTTCTGGTTCAAACACTCTCAAAGTGATTGTGATTGTGGATAATCCGAAAATAAATACCGTGGTCCTAGAACAGTGAGAGTATGCACGCAAGTACGGCGACCCGTCGTGAAAGGTAGCTAGAACATCTGTTCCCATTAATCGGTGGAAAAGAAGAGCACTGGAAGTTTGCAGATCCAAATCTTAGTAAAATCTCCACGCATTAGTAAAATAAGGGTAAAAAAATGTGACTAAAAATGATTAATCACCTATAATAATCTGGATTTGGCAGCATTGTTGTCGTATTGAGGAGACCATAGTTTCCACCGATCAATGACTGTCGGCAGAAAACCTTGTGTCCGAATGTTGATGACATACCAAGCATATCCATGTACCTGTTAGAAATAAGCAACAGTAAATTATTATTATTACTAGATAATCTTAATAGTGCCGCTAAACCCATACAAACAAAACATTCATTTATCATCAAAACCAAGTTTGGGGTAAAAAACGAAGAAAGAGACACCCCAAATCAAAGCATGCACCTTCAACCCAAGGCAGATATATATACATATATATATGAAGAATGTTAGTATGCATCATTTCCTCATTATAGGGTGAGGGATATTTACATGACTTTCCCGTTTGTACTTGAAAATTTCTCTTTTTTATGTAGCTTTTTATATTTTTACACATTAATATATCCAAATATAGAAGTGTCCCTCACACTATGGTGAGGGATAAATGCATACTCATATTCTTATAATATATATATATAATTCTATGAGAACTAGTTCATCATTGTTTTGTGAGAAATCTAAGTATGCCCATTTATCACCTAATCCAAATCTTGCAATACATCAGGACCTCCCCTAATAATTACACGTTCCAAGTTTCACTCAAATCCAAATTTACTAAACCATTGGATCGGCTGTGCACCAACCGAATGAACTAAATTTGTGGGCCACGGATGAAAAGGTTAGAGACATGTAATTCGCACCAAACTTGATATTTATGATGGTCCACATAGATATTTCCACCTCCCACACGCTCAAGCTTGGGATAAGGCACATTAGCCCAATCATGTGGGCCCACTTAGAGACCCACAAGGGAATGGGGATATGTGGATTTGAAGGACTCCCTAATATTTACAAATAATCAGCCTTATCCCTAATCTTTATCATCTCGATCTGGGCCTCAAAAGTTTAATGGTCAACAATTCATTTAAATAGGTGTTAGTAGATATTCAAATTTTGTGGACATGTGCAATTTAGGAGGGGCCCTATATGTGGTCCATCTTGATTACCAATGGTGGGCATGTACATATATGTGTATATATATATATATATATATAATGTGGAACCTGTAAAATTTGACCGGCTAAGGGTGTTTGATACATCAGAATGTTGAAGATAGTGACAGGTTGGAGACTATTATCTCCAATATTCTAGCATTATGAAAATGGTTTTTGGAAAAAGAAAAAAAATCTAAAAGAGAGGAATATTCTCTTAAAAAGTACTTTTTTTGTTGTTTTGGGGGTACTCCTGTATATTTTCTCTTATAAATAGTATTTTCTTTTTATATCTTTTTTTTCTTGGTAAAATTCTTTTGGTATCTTAAAGAGCCCTGTTCCTCCTTGATATAAGGATGAATCTCTCTGCTAGAGGAAAACAAATAATGAAAACGGTGGAGAGATGTAAGGTGATTTTTGGCCAGATGCAATAATCTAGAATTGTATCAATTGCAGCAGGAGTAATGGAAGGAAGTAGACTAGACCAATCGGAGTTACTATTCCAATTTAAAGAGATGAGGTGGCTAGACATGTGGGGTAGTGGATTTCCATGAGATGACTGATGCGTAGAAAGATTAAAAAAATCCGTTTAAGATGGTTTATGCATGTTGATTATAGGCCGGATATCACACCGGTGAGGAAAAATTTGGCTATTCAAGTAGAGAGCCAATCAAGAGGTAGGGGTAGACCGAAGCAAATATTGATGGAAGTTACTAAATCAAATTTGAAGAAGCTTAATTTATTTAAAAATTTGGCTCAAAATAGAACGGAATAAAAAACAGAATTCATGCAATTGAACCCAACGTAGTTGGAATAAGACTTTGATGATGATAATGATGATAACTAATGTGCAGAAAGAATTACAGTTTACTGTGGAAATTTATTTGCTACATTACTAAAATCTGTGATTTTTCTTTAAAAATTTCAAAACATTCAGAATACTACAATATTATGATATTGCCCTATTATCTTTTGTTCTAAAATAATCTTTCAGTAATTAACTGTGTAAATATTTAACTAATCCCCATGAAAAGGACTAATTAACCAAAACAAACATTAGAACTGGAGTCATAATAATAGGAGGCGGAGAATCAATAATCACCAGAAGCCATCCCCAAAGGTATGTGATACCTTGCCTCCACTATTGTATGCACCACCCGATTCCGACACCCAGGGAGACGACCAAGGGGCGAAATTCTGCACGGTAAGTTCAAGATCTTTGTAAGTCTGAGCAATTTTGTCTAACACAAATGGGTCTTGCATTCTTTCCACCAAGTTAGGATCAACACCTGAAAAAAAAAAAAAAAAAAAAAAAAACCAACAAGACGACTTTCACATGTGAATTTCTTGTTGTTCATTAATTTGATGCACTACAACTACCAGATCCTTACTATGACAGAAGGAATTGAATTGCATTGTTATAACCTGCACCAAGGTTGTATATATGATGGGATACAATATCAACAATATTGGGATCTGTCATCTGAAGAAAATCGTCAAACCATTGCTGATCGTAGAAACCAGAGGGGCCAGATATCTTCGGTTGGATAGAAGAATTCTCATACAAATTCAAAACAAGGTCTTTGAAGAGATTCATGTCTTCAGCATATTCCCCAGCATCGACACTCGCACCAACACCAGCACCACTTAGCTCATTTCCTGGTAGAAAGGAAAACATCTTGTCGAACGGAGAAACAATGCAGAAATATTATATGTATGGGGTGTTTAAGAAAAGGTTATTTACATCTTTGAACAAAAGTTGTGATTTTGATTACCTACTTCCCATCCCTCTATAGGATATCCATTGGATACACTTAATTGAATCAAGTCACGAGCATTAGAGCTATCCCATGGTCCTTTCCAGCGATTGTCTCCTGGATTTGTAGGCTTGTTTCTCCCATAAAGTGCATTCAATCCGAACGTTACCATAGCTCTGAAAACATTAGGAAAAAATTAATAAACCCTTAAAACTACTTCTCAAACCACTTATCTGAATTATGAAGTGCTAACAAAAAGAGCAATGCACGAATTTTGTTATCTGAGTTTCTTCCATAATCTTTTGAAGACAAAGATAAAAACATTTTGAAAATTATTGACAAAACCTTACCCTGTGCTTGAAAAAAACTGATTGACTTCATGCCATCTGTCCATAGTAAGACAACCGTTGGTGTATCCAAACAAATCATTTGGACTGACACTAAAACCATGGGTGCAATTGGTAACTGACTCTCCAACATCATAAAGCACTTGATCTTGCAATGACCCTCCAATCCTAATCCTCAAATTCTGGAACTCTGAAATCTCAATATAGCAAACGTCTAAGTAATTCAACCCAACAAACATTAGAGCAGGAGTGTGTAAAAAATTGATCGATGAACTACTAACCCTTGACAGCATTATTAATAATTGTATTATTAACATCCTGCAAAAAACAAAAACAGAAAAAAAAAACACTTATTTCATGCTTCTACAATAATCACTATCAATCCTAAGATGAAAGTTAATAACTTAACAGACATCTAGCATTAATGCCCATGCAATGCATGGGTTAATTTTAGTTTAAATTGAATAATAAATTAAATTTAATACTCACATTAATTAGTTAATAAAAAATGATTGATATTAACAGTAGATTGATTCCAAGAAATGATATGGTTGAGAGAAAAATAGACAACTAAAGTATCAAGAATGAATGAATGCAAATTCATCCTAAGATCATTCATTTGGGATGATGATACTTCTTTTGCTACCTTCCATTTACCCAGGCAAATGAGATTGAAAAAAAAAAAAAAAAACCAATGAAGTATCTACTGAAACTCTAGAACTTATCTTAAGATTCAAGTGAAAGTAACCCCTAAATCAAAGAAAAATATCAACATCTGACCTCAACTGTAACCTTAACAATGACTTCTTCCATCTCCACTACCCCATCCACTATTATAATCTGATATTAATAGAAAATCTACCCTCACCAAAATGAGGCATGTGCAAGACCAAGAATTTTTTTCTTAGGAACCATCATGTGCATGCTACCTTGATAACTATGACTAGCACCATCAAAATGTATAAGATAGCATGCACCAACTCAAAAGCCAAAAACTTAAACTAATAGGTAGAAGGTTCAAACATATAAATGAAGCCATGTCAAACCCATTATTCAGGCGATGTGGGACATCAACTTTTTTCTAATCTGATATTGGGGATTCTAGGTGGGCTCTTATTTGTACCCCAATATTTGTTTTCATTGACCAACTCAGAGGGCGGTTGAGACCCTCGCTCTCTGCCCTCTAACATCACTACAACTACACTTGTGCAACTTAAGCTCTTATAACAAGATCTGAGGGACTTCAAAAAACAAAGTTCACACATCAGTTGAAAGCCGAAATTTTCCAACACTTTTTTCATCTTTAACCATTTGTGTGTGTCCAAATGAAATAAATGTGTTTTGCATTCAACTAAATAGTGAATATAAGTTGGACAAATAATAATTTGGATGAGTGCCAGCTCATGGGAGATTGAACTTGAAGTGAATGAAGTGGAAAACTACGTGCCAGAAATTAAAATAACATAGCATATCGTGAATCTTGGCTAGTTGGAAGAGAGACTCGTAATAGATGGCCACAGGTAGGACAGTTAATAGTCATCTTAAAGTCTAACTTTTGGACTATTGTATTGCTTTGTGCAGGAACAAAAGAACAGAAAACATTTGTCTGCCATGAGTATTTTGCTTTTCATACCATAATAATTAGTCATGCAGGTGCAGAGCCCATTTTAACAATAGAATCCCTGACTGATAAATAAGAATTCCTACAACTAAACCTGACAATGAGCAACACTTGCATACCTATAAAATGGTAAGTAGGGTTCCAATTCATGAGAATTGGAGATTAACAATAGGCTTACATAGACGGATTGCTATTAATATATTTACAGATATCCCTAAATCAAAAAGTATTCTTCAAAAAATATATGGATGTAAGAAACCGTAGCAGATGTCCACCAGATCAATCACTGTAATGATAAATTCTTTAAAATAGACACCTCAAATCAGATTAACCAGATTTATTATAAAAAAAAGTTCATTAAGAGGAACCTCCTCAAATCAGATTAATCAAATTTTCGATTATTAGGCACAGATCACAATATCTATCAAAATCAGAAGTTCAGATCAATCATCGTATGGGACACTCAGGAGACTGTAATATCAATCATAGTAACCAAGTGAGGGCGATATGTGAGTGTATGGGACCACTTAAATTAGACATGCATACATTTGACAAGAGACTCGCCAATAGGGCGTGAGTATCAAATCTTTATCCTGCACTTGAGGTCATGGTCATTTGATTGTTCCATAATCATCATCATCGTCATAATAATAATAATAACATCATAATTCATAAGCATCATCATCATCGTGAAAACAACAACCTTATTCATCAATCTGAGTAAGATCAATTGATTTCAAAAAAAAAAAAAAAAAACATAATAAATACCGAACTAATAGTGAACTTAACATGCAACGTACATCAATGCATGAATTGAAACATCTGATAAGAGCTTAAAACACATAACGTACCAGATTTAATATGGAAGTATTACCCCATGGGCACATGCCATAGTCACACTTGGTGGAGGGCCACCAGTCAATAGTAGCACACACAAAAGTGTCATCTGTTTGGGCAATGGTTGCATTTCCCTTCACCGAAATAGTCACGTTGTCTCCCCAGCATGAGAGTGAGAAATTTAATACAAAAAGGGAGAGGATAATAAAACCCAAACCCATGTTATCTTTGAACTTACAAAATCTGTATCTCTAATTCTTTACTAGTTCTCTACTGATAGGAGTGAACAGTGGAATATGCATAACAGAGATTAACTTATATGTAGTCATTTAAAATTCAAACGTACAGGTAAGGATAAGCGTATCCAACGTACAAACACCTGCAATTTAATTTGATATTTGGAATTTTGAACATGACTGGAGTTTTGAGTCCAGATGGTCGTATGAGAATGTTACTTATCTACTACGTAGCCCCTGTGAACAACTGTTCTGCTACAACTGTCCCGCTTCCTCTGCTTTCCAATTTCTTTCTTTAGACACCTAAGAGCCCACTTAGTTGCAACAATGCCAATCCACAGTAGAGCCCACCAACTCAAATCCAAGTCCCACGACCAACAAAAATGATAGAACTGTCCCACTTAGTTGCAATGCCAATACACAGCTGGTGACGAATCGTGCCGCTGCTGGAAGTGGGATTCCTCAATTTTTTTTCTTTTATTTTGATTTATTCATTCTGGGAATGGAACCGGCAACTGTCTTCTGCTTTCTTCTTGTTTTTATTTTGAAGACTGCGCTGGTCTAGGATGGAGCTGGGAGCTGTGTGCAGTGGGCTCTTGCTGGTTATGGGCTAGCTGTTGTCCGCGCGCCCCCCCCCCCCCCCCTTTTTTTTTTTTTAATCTGTTGACTTGTAGTTGGGCCATGGGACTGGGATGGGGCTGCTGGCTTTAAATCTTAATAATAGTTTTATTTTTTTAATATATATGTATATGTTTTTAATTTTTTATATTTTTCAACATATGAGTCCAAAAAGTTTTACCAAATTTTTGAATTGGCCGAGGATTTTTATTTGCAAGTTAAACCCAAACGGCGTTTGAAAGGAAATTCACAACTATGACATCGCCCTGCCTTAAAGCCCATGCCCGTACAAGATGCTACATGGGCCTTTTTGTCATGCGCACATGTGCCCCATACAAAGACGTGTTACCCTTTGGCTTTGATACCGTACTGTGTCTATTTAGGCAGCATAACTACTTTTCAATACTCGCCCTCAAGTAAAATCCACTCTGCCATTTTTTCAGCACAGAATCCCCATACTCCTTCATGTACAATATTGATATGCATTTTTATATACTTATCTATAGTTGAAGTGTTCTCTACCAGCTTAAGTTTTTAGAGTAAATGGTTATCCCCTAACACCAAACCATACTTTGTTTTGGTGAATTATTTAGGTGAAGCTCAACAGCTCCTTTTGTTCATTTTTGTACATCCCAACAAGTGACAAACTCAGTTAGATTTCATACTACCAGTTATGTGTGGGGTCCAGATGGAGCCCACTTATAAATAGTCTGAACCACTCAAAATTAGTTGCCCCTTTATGCATATGGTCTGGCCAAATTTCACTCCAATAGGGATGCGGCTACTATGCTGTTTGAGTGAGTTTTGGCCAGACTCCATGGCGCAAAGGGGCGATTCATCTTTTAAATGAGGGCCATTGTGATGTATGGGGCCTACAGAATTTTTTTAATTCATGGTTGAAGTTTCTTTTATTATTTTTATTTTTCTGTTTTACACTTGTGCTCTCTATTAAAGCCCACTCATCCCTCATAAAAAAAAAAGCGATTAAAATAAATGTCTACCTGTTGAACTAACTCTGACAGAATTTTACTGGGCCAACTTCGTGATGATCACTTTAGAAAATCTATAAAAAAATTGAGCTTGATCAATTGGCCCTCAATAATTTTAATTCCAATAGAACCATTTCAAATTTATTACTTTTTTATGTGAATAAAATGTTAAATAAAGTCAAGTGTCTCATTGTGAGTAGTCCAACATAGGCCAAACGCTAATTAGAGTGGAAATTTCCATATAATACATAAGGGATGGTAGTTATTTTGAGTGATTTTAATTTTAGATATATGCTACATCGATGGGATTTATAATTTATAAAAACAGTGTCAGTTATTTTTTTAATAAATTTTAGAAAGTGTCAGACAAGACAACAATGCATGATGCTATAAATTAGGGGACCAATATTTTGCTTTATAGTATGTACTAATGGAAAGAATATTATTTTATAATATTTAACAATTTCTGGATTTTTTAGATTTTTTTTTAAAGCCAGGAGCTATATTGTCATTTGTTTGATTGTTGGTCATAAAATGGATTGTCATTGGATGCAAGATGATAGTTCTACTTTGACTATCCCTTTGACGTTCTTGGATCTGAAGGCCCACTAGATTGAGTTTTTGTACATAGCTCAACTGCAAAAACACTAATGTTTCAATGGGACCCACCAAGATGCATAACAATCAATTAAGGTACGATAATAGGGTTGTTCCAAAAAAAGATGAGAGTAATATGTCAAGACATCAATTGGTCCCCGCCCTTAGTTTAAAGTCATCAAAGTTTATTTCAATGTTATACACCCTGCATTTTTCTTTTATGTGATCCAATGGTGAATAACGTCTACAATAATGTAAAATGTGTGCTTTTCCAATTCAATGAGTGTGCAAAAGGATTGGATTTGTTAAAGGTACGCTCCAAGATAAAATATCAAAAAGAGGCATTTCGAAAGTAGGTTATTAATTTGTAGAATTTCATGGATGTGTACTATGGGGCTCTGACAACCATGAAGGATTATAGGTGTCTATGTTAGATGTATTAGGAGTTTCACTTGGATGTATGACAACCACGAAGAGGAAGGAAAATTGTAATATCTTAACCTCAATTCGGCCTCATCCTTGATGGTTAACACTCTTCCAAGGAAGCCCTAATAGGGGAAAGGGCCTTTATTGGAGTAGTACTGAGATGTCAAGTTCTAATAAATTTAATTTTGTAGGGCGAAGGGTCTATTTCGATGATTCCTTGTATATCATTTATCACTGTTAAGTCGCTCTGATGGAAGCTCATTTCCTGGGACATCTTAGGAATTCAGTGGAAATTAGGCAATCATGCACTAAGCTTTATGTAGAAGAATCAATTACTATAAAAAAAATAAATGGAATCAGCACATTTTATCAATATATACTTATGGAAACTGGTAGACATGAGCAGGACAATTAGTCCCTTAAGCACATGCTGGGGCCTTGAAGTCCCTAATAATTGCAAATGTAATGGACAAGGGAGCAACTCTCAGAGGGGAAGAAGAATCGGCAAGAACAGGATCCAAAGGAGGAATGTCCCCTGTACATGTAACTTCCAATGGAGTTCCATTCAACAGCACGGTGGTACTATTAATATTTCCATCGTTTATAGTCAAATGATACTCCTCTCTCTGTCTTCTCTGTGAATCTACACTTGACTCTTCTTTAGCTTCTTTGGGTGTATCCAAATTCATGTCATTAACCACAGAGACGTAGACCGAAGTCGAATTGGACAGATTAATCAGCAACAGTGTGATTCCAGGCTGACCAAAACAGAATTCAAATACATATTGGTTAGAACATACTTCATAAATACACCCCAAATGGATTTTGAAAGTTCAGACGAAAATTGATGCTGATCCAAGACTTCAAGTACCTTTTCCCTTGAACAATGAGAATATGCGCGCAAGTAGGGACTGCCATCATGAGTGATGGCAAGAACACCAGTTCCCATCAACCGGTGGAAAAGAAGAGCACTGATCAATTAAACATAGCAGGCTGATCAACATCTATGGGAGAATAAAAATGTACATTGCAATTGAAAATGTGTTGGTTTCAGGCTCCAATGCCATTAAATCACCTATAGTAATCTGGGTTTGGCACCATTGTTGTTGTGTTGAGGAGACCATAGTTTCCACCAATCAATGATTGCCGGCAGAAAACCTTGTGATTGAATGTAGATGTCATTCCTAGCTGATCTAGATACCTGAGGAAAAAACAGGATGAAAATGATATGAACAACTCTGTTGCAATATTCAAAATAGCAGTGTAAACATGGAATGTAAAAATATTCAATAGCATAAATCTCTAAATTATATAGCCACGATTAAATATGTATGTATGGAGCTATGTGCATATCAGCATGTTTGTTGACAAGTTTGGCAAAGTAAAGTAAAGGTAGATTTCACATAATGTTAAAGGTGTAGCAAAGTAGGTGGTGTTAAAAAGTGGAAGAGAGAGTGGCAGAGTACTTAAGTTTGTATTACATTTAGGATACTTTACCATGATCTACAAGGTAAAGAAGAAGTGGCTAGTAATAAAGGGGCAAAACTACAGTGCAACGCCGCTCTATTCTACTATAGTTCAACCCCTCATGTGATCAATCTAACACAGGGCTGATGACCAGCTTGAATTTTGAAAAGGTGGGCCCCACCATATATTTAACATAAGTGCTACACCATACTAAAATGCAACAGTGCTATACTGTGTGGTAAAATAAAGTAGTGTCTGGACTTGACTTCACCACATTGCCTACTTATCCAAACATGGTAGAAGGAAGCAAAGTCTATTTGACCATTGGACTTACCTTTACTTTTGCTGTACAAACATATTGGGACTGAAGTTTCACCCCATCAAATCTATCACATAGATGGGATTTGGGGGCCTGAGAATTTGACTTGGTTATATTTCACAAGTGGCTCAATTTTTTGACATATATGAGGTGGCTCAAATAAAACTTTTCACTAGATGGGTAAATGATAATGTTCAAAAACCAGCTCGTCAAACAAAGAAGGCAACCACCCGAGAAAGCAGAAGTGCGTGGACTCGATTGAATTTTGACAACTTTTAAGAGAAAAAATGAACTACATAATTACGCGCTGAAACTTCATAGACGATACCACATTAGTTAAAACAGAAGCAGAATCCAAACGATTAGAATAATATATAAGGAATATAAGCATAATAACTTATGGACATTAAGAGATATCGGTGATCACCAGAAGCTATTGGCAAATTTCTGAGATTCTTTGCCACCGCTGTTGTATGCACCACCAGATTCCGACATCCAAACAGATGCCCATGGGAAGCTTTGAACGGCAACTTGTAAATCGTTATATATCTGAGCAACATTATACAGATAGTATGGGTCTAGCATCCTGTCTGACAGGTTGGACTCATTACCTAAAAGCAAGTTTGCATATGTTGATTCTTAGTTCATCATATTATAGGGATGCACCCATGAAGAAAGCATTAGAGATCCATATAAATATTCTGATACAGTGTAAAAAGTTCTACTAATCAATTGATTGAGCCAACATATATAGCCTAATGCATATGAATGAAAAACAAGAATGGAAAACAGATGCATTGGCTGACCCGGGCCGAGGTTGTAGATGTGATGGGTTACTGCATCAACAACATTTTTCCCTGAACTCTGAAGAAATTGGGTATACCATGTCTTATTAAAGAAGCCTCCAGGCCCCAACAACTTTACTTGCATTGAGCTGTTCTTATATAACTCTTTGAGAATTTCTTTGAGAAGTATCATGTCTTTGCCATACTGATAAGCTTCTACCCGTGCCCTTATGCCTATTCCAGACAGCTCATTTCCTGATAGGAAGCAGCAACACATTATCAGATTATGAGAATTCATATATGATGAAAAGAAATTGTACATGGATTTATGTACTCAAGCTATAATTTTTACCGAATTCCCATGAATCAACCTTATATCCTTTAGATACTGTGTACTGAATGAATTGGAAAGCATTGGTGGATTCCCAAGCGCCTGTCCACAGAGTGTCTGTGGGACCTTTACAAGGCTTTGTTCTCCCATAGAGTGCATTCAATCCAAATGTTACCAAAGCTCTGTTGCCACAAAATGAAAAACTTGTAATTGTTTTTCAGAACCAATCAATCTGAATCATAATCTGCCAATATGCTGAGTCAACTCAGTGAATCATCAAGCACTGAAATTGCCAAGGTATGTAGTCAAGCCAGCTATATAGTTCTTTTGTGCTCAAACTCGGGTCACTGGTTGGCCTTGTAGTTTTCTGACAGAGCAGAACTCTCAAGCAGCAAGAAATGCAGTACAGATTCCAATATATTATCCATTTGGTTCCGGAAAAAATTGTTTTGAGTGGTAATTTAGTTTGATCATAAATTACAAATTCATAGAGGTAAATACTTTATATTACTATATAGTATTAACTTTATTTAATTTTCAAACACATTTTACAAATAAATAAAAACATAACTTACTAGTAACTTTCTTATGAGTTCAAACCATTGAATGCTCATCTCAAAGGAAGAACCAATGCAAGTGTCATTAGAATGAACTTCTATATGCAAATTATGATAAATCTCTATAGAAAATGGTTGAATTGCGACAGAAGTGCTATAAGCATGTGTAGACCAAATGGAACCTTGGGCATCATCAAACATATCTTCTTGGAAATCCTATTGTACCCTGAGTTCTGAAATAGGCAGGAAGGAAAAGCATGAATTGAATAAACTTGATAGAATGTAAAGATCCTTACCCCGCCTTGCCAATAAATTCATTGACCTTGTCCCATCTTTCCATTTCGAGACAACCTTCAGTAAATCCAAACAGCCCAGTTGAACTTCGCTCGAAGGGCCTGCATTCTGGGGTTGAATTTCTAACATTATACAACAGCTGGTTTTGCAATGAACCCCCCAGTCGAAGTCTCAAAGGATTGAAGGCTGCAATTTAAATTGAAATTCACATGTTATGGAACCGAGTCAACCGACCATACCTCAATACCATACTTTCTTCCAAAGGCTATAAGATCAGTAAAATGAATAACGTGTTGGCCAAGTCGGTCCAAACCAATTGGGTTTAGTATCTTGGGTGATTTTTCTAATTATATTAGGAATTTCCTGTTTGATTAAACAGTAGTTTCTTAATAGGTTAGGACTTTCCTTTTTTCTAAAATAGAGTTCTTGGGGAATTAGGAAATAATGATTATATATATGATGTAATCTGTAACCCTGAATAGAGAGGCTGAGATTTCAAAGCTGCGGTTTCACAGATTGGAGAAGAACTAGTGGAAATTGGTTTTCCGTGAACGTAGGTATCTTTGCCGAACTACGTAAATCTCTTATCTTTTTGTATGGTTGATTGTTGATCTTGGTTGCTTACGCACGCACGCGCACAACATAACAAAGGTATTCAAACAATTCTAAATAAAAAAAAGTTTTAAACAAGAGAGTGCAAATTATTTTATTTACACTGAAAGAATGAACAACAGAATACAAAATTCTCCACTTGCTTACCCTGAACAGCTTTCAGAAGAATTGGGTTGTCCAGATCCTGCAAAGAAAAAAAGAAAAAAAGAGACCAAGTTTAACCACACCATACATCATTACATTACATGTGTGTAAGAATGCATATAGAATTGGTACATCAACTACTAGAAAACATTTCAAACACATACCAGATTTAAAATGGAGCTGCTACCCCATGGGCACATTGCATAGTCACATTTTGTAGGAGGCCACCAATCAAGAGTGGCACACACAAATGGATCATCTGTGTTGGCAATTGTTTTGACCCCTCTCACTGTGACTGTCACTTTCTCCCCCCCACCAGACAAACAAACATTGTCCCCCAGAACGGAGGAACAAAGATTGCATAGGAGAATGGAGAGGAGAAAAGTAGTCGGACCCATCTGCCAACAAAAAATGGCGAGACCAACGCCTTCAACGCCCATCAAAGCCTTATAAAGAGTTTCATGCCAACCAATGTCTGGGTCTAAAGGGCTAATTTTAGTTAAGAGACTAGTACGGAAATGAATGACCCATATCACATATGAGGAAAACAGAAGCTAGAGAAATAGGATGACAAGTGTAAACTTGTTGAAGAGATAGCCCTGATGGGAGAATTTTTCAAACAAAGTCGTCAACTTCTTACATTAAGAAAATATCAGGGGGTTTTCAAATTTTTATTTTTTCTTGGGATATAATCAGGAAATTCTGGCTAAATTACAATACATTAGAAGCTGAAAGAGATACACTATAATTTAAAAAAAAAATAAAATTGGATTCATCATCACTGTTTTTTTTTTTTTCTTCTTCTTTTTAGTGGAAGACAAAATTCATGGAATTGCAATGGTTCTCTTCCATTGTGCACTGTTTTTGATGGAACAAAATTCAACCACTCCATAAAGAGTAGCTCAATTACCTGATTTGAATCATACAAGATTGCCTTTGTTTGATTCAATTGGCAACTAGAATCCAGGATGGCCCCTCGTGGTAATCTCATACATATAAATTATTGAAATTGTCTTCATAAATCATAGTCAAACAATGGGAAATTCTGAATCCATCGGTAGGGTGCACAACTAAATCCAAACCAATTGCAATCACTATCCTCCCTTGTGTTAGGTTTGAAATAAATTTCACTACCTTCACATTGATTTTAAGTAAAACATGCACCTAAAAACGCTGAAAAACCAAAGGGAGTCGAATCATATGTTTTAAGGTAATCAATTTGTTGGTGGAAACAACTCCAAATGGAAGTAAAATTTGTGCAGAGATAATATAAAAGGAGATAGGTAGGGGATCCCATGACCCACGGGCCAGCCAAGGCCTGATGGCCAACCTGGGCCCAACCACTTTGGCCAGGTTCAGTCCCAGGATTTAAGTACTCTAGCTAGGGCTGGATCTAAATTGAGGCCCTTTAATATTTGGCTTGGGTTTGGATCAAGTGATTGAAAGCATCGTACTTGTAGTTTAGGGATTGATTTACCCAAAATAGTGATAAAAGCATGACCAGCTCGATTAACTACATGCATGGGCGGACGCCGAAATGTGAGGCCGGCTGGCTAAAGCGTAGCACTTATGACACATGTTGGGCTTGGATGGATATGGCCTGTTTGAGTCATGGCTGGATATGGCTTAACTAGGCTTGACCTGGCCACAAGCACCCCAAAGATAGTGATTTTAAACAGTTTGGATTTAAGCAATGGCCCAATTTATACGTACAATTAAGAACATCTTTGAGGACCATCGGTGCCAATAGGGGATGAATTTGGGTCTGACCCGTTAATAACCAGGTCTAGGTCCTTATTTAGGTAAACAGATCCAGGTATAGATCCTATTTTTGGACTAGTAACCTAAATAGTTCTAGATCTGGTTCCACCTTGGTTTCGACCTATAGACCTAAGACCCGTTTATCTAAAGCATTCTCTATATAGAATCAAACCCAAAACCCCGCTCCATACATGGTTCCTATTTTGGTTCTGAGTCCATCCTCTCGTTGACAGTTCCAGTTTTAGATCCAACAAACTTGGTCCAAACCAGTTCCAGGTCCATCTTCTTACTAACGGTTCCGATTTCAAGTCCACCATGAACCTAGACCGGAACCAACCCACTTACAACCTTGCACACGCTTAATCTGTGACACAATTGGATTTCATTTGCCTGCTCGTCAAATGACTCTAACCAAGTGACTCAAGTTTGTCAAAAGAGGTTGCACAGTTAGTTGGCAACCCCACTTGTGTGGGGTGCCTGGGGCTCTCTCTCAACATATGTGGGCTTTTTTCCTTGTTGACTATCTATCCTAGTTTGTGAACTTCTTTTTTCCACTTGTGCATGCTCCTTTTCCAACCATGTGGACTTTCCTGAGTCCAAACCGCTAGATTCAAGTACCTAGAAAAGTGATTTAAGTTTTAAACCAATCATGCTACTCAACATTTGACAGGATAGGACCAAGGCAGACCCACCTATTGAGAACGTTGGGAGGATGCCCCGGGTTGATCATAGAAATGGCTAAAAAGGGGTAAAGGTGAGTGGCAATTCGCCCCTGTATTCAATAACCCTCACCCCAACTTTCGCAAGGAAAACTCTTTTGAGGCATCTGAACCTTTCTACCATATCTTGCTTCTCCTTCATGTCGGTCTCACTCTCCCACCTTAGTGCGGCAGTCAAGTATTCTTCCTTCTTTTTCTCTCTCGACAACTTTCTATTATCCAATCTTGTTCTCTCTCTCTCTCACACACACACAAAATTCAATGTGTCCTAAACTCCTATATACGAAAATCCCAATCCCAAAACACCAACCACAATCCCCTCTTCCTAAACCTTAATACTAAAATCTCAATCCCTAAACCCGAACCCTTAGCCCCTTTCTCTTATCCTCAATCCCTAAATCTCAAAACTCAACCCTAATCCTCAATTCCTAACTAATGCTCGATTAATTGATGCTTAGTGCTTTGATTTCTATATATTTTGAATGCACTCTTTTTTAAAAAAAATGGAGTTGGCATGACATCTTTTGCAAAACCCATCAACATTTTCCCCATGTTTATTGGTTTTCTTTTTAGTTTGAAATTTGAATTACTATTTTAGGGACTTGCATTTTATCCTTCTTATTTATTGATTTTCTTTTAGTCTGGAACTTGAATATCTATTTTAGAGACGATTTTCTCCTTGTTTGTTGACTTTATTTTAGCTTGGATGTCTATTTTAGAGACTCATCTCCAACTTGAACTAGTCTTGAACTAGTCAAGTAATTACTACTTTTGTCGTTGAGATGCTGTAACACTCCGATCCCCTTTGAGCCGGATTAATGGCTCATTAGTGTGTTTTGTTTTGTTTTGTTTATTTCGGACTTGGTTTTGGGCCTTGGATAGGTAGTTGAGTGACCTTTGACCTGAGATAGTTAGTTCTAAGCCATTTTTCGTAATTTTGCTTTTGTTTTGCTCATATCATCTTTGCATCATCTTGGTGTCAGCACGCGTATTTCGTTGAGCTCGACAACTTCCGTAACTGTGTCAGATCCGTTTGGAGTCAATTGGGGAAGATGGACTTCCGTGTGACTTGAACTGTAATTAGTCTAAACCCATTGGACCTTGTTTTAAACTTCCAAACATATATATGTGAGTCATGCTCCAGATGTCCAACTCCCTACTCATTTGCTCGATCGTTGCATGCAAGGAATTCCAGGGAAACTCCACGTTCTCTCTCTCTCTTCTCTCTCCCCTTCTCTTGCTCGATTAAGCTTTGGATTCTTTGTTTTGGATTTGGGTTTCTTCATTCTCTCATCTCTGTCTGTGGTTTTGGTAAGTGGGTTCTCTCCCAACTCTCCTTTCTTCTTCTCCAATTGCAGCTCTTTTCTTTGTTGATGTGTCTTCATCTCATGCATGTGCTATTGCTTTGATTTGTTTTGATTTTTAGTGGATTGGAGCTTGATTTCAGAGAATTTGTCAGATTTGAGGCAAGTATAAGTACAGGCTTGATAACACATATGGGTGCTTTGGTTGATGGCTTTGATTTCTTCTTATTCCTTGTCTAGCATGTTTTACAGCCACATTTTGTGAATTTGGAACCTCTGCAACTCATTTTGTTCAGCTTCTGTAACGAATTTCAGTTTCTGTAACTATCCCGAATCCGTGTGCTGTATTGTACGGCTAAGCCGTGCACTTCTACGGCTTGATTTCCAGAGACTCGAATTTTGAGTTTTGTTCTACGGCTAGGCTACGGCTAAGCCGTAAATTGTCCTACGGCTGAGCCGTAAGCTAGCCGTGACCCAACCGTATCTAAGCCGTGGATTTAATCTCTGATCAGTCGAAACTTTCCAGAGACAGTGTGCCTACGGTGTGGCTACGGCTAAGCCGTGGAATGCTACGGCCAAGCCGTAAGTTGGTCTACGGCTAAGCCGTATACTGACTGTAGCTCAGCCGAAAAAGGCATTAGATCAGAGATGGAAGGAGACCAGTTTAGCTGTGTTTTTAATGGAACCAAGGTTAAGCCTTAGTGCATATTGCGACGAGTGCGTAAGATGTCTTCGGCTCAACCATAGGTCCCTCATGGCTAAACCGTTAGGCATGGCAATTCTGAATTATAACTTAGGATAATGGTGAGACTTGTAGGGCTCAAATACAGGTTAACCACCCATGTAAACCTGACCAATGGATTCGTTGGATCGCATGAAGAGTCTGTTAGGCTGTGACTTATTCATGTGAGTGTTGATCACTGTTAAGCACCTCCCCATGGGTGTTGGTTTAAGGGACTTCGATGCACTTGAGGATTATATTGCAACACTAGGATGGCAACGGTGCATCGAATAACTTAAAACTACATCAACATGCACGGTTAGTGATAGTGATGCAACTAGATTAGGCTTGGCTTGTAATTAACCTTGATTCCGCATTAATCTGAGATGCATTTCATATTGTTTATAACTTTGCCCTCTGTTCTGTTAATCTATATTTATGCATTCCGCAGTCATTTTGCTTTCGTCCTGTACATCTGTATTATGCTTTGATCTATGCTGTGATGGACTTAATCTATGCTCTGTCTCTGGCTTTGTATATCTCTGATTTTTGGGTATTCCCTGGTGGCTCTGCCCAGAGGTTAATACGTGAGGATAAGATCCGGTCTTAGTCATCGGTGAGTCCAAAGCGGATAATCTCCCTTCTTTTAGCTTTGATTTGATTGGTATTAGTCTGGCTCTACTCAGCCTCAGCCCTAGGATGCCCGACGGGGTTACCTCCGGCTTAGATCTCTGTATCTCTGTATAACTGCAGTGTTGCTTTGTCTTGGGACCCCGGAACCCAGGAAACCGAGACCCGCTTGTACCTTTGGCCTGGACAGCGGTGTTCTCCTCTGCTCTGCTCTGCTCTGCTCTCTTTTGGAGAGAACATGGTTAACGTAGTAGCCAACTAGTTCAGTATTCTATGTTTTGATTCCATTATCATGTTTTACTTCTATGCACGATTTGCTTAACATACTAAGATGGACTCTGTATTTAATCTTCTGTCCCTATTTCATTCGCTTTGATACTATGCGTGTTTCTTTCCTGTTACTTATATTTGCTGGATCGTTGTATTCATTTGTATTGTCTGTGGTGTTGCAGGCACAGATACCTTGCCCAGCTCCCCGGCGGTCGAGGAGGCTGCAGGGGCGAGTGTAGAGGCACCCTCAGGTTTGGCAGAGTGGGCCTGATCATCTCTGCCGAGTGCGTTCATGCATGCTTCCAGTGGCTTTTCGTTTTGGGATTTTGAGTTTTGGTTTTCAGGGGATTTGTATTTGGACTTTGGACTTTGGACTTGTACTCTGTATATTTTGTGTATTTTGATTTTGGTGTGTATTCAGTTTTATATCAGTGTATTGTCCTTGTCTTTTCCGTTTCGTATTTGCTTTGGCTTCCGCTATTTTATTTTCCTTTGTTGCTTGCTAGGATACGTACAGCTTCCGCGTACGCTTAGTTCGCACGTGTTAGATCCCTTGTGTGCGTGCATCTGGACTGGGTTTGGGTGCACGTGCACGGGAGTACGTGTGTCACCGGTTTAGCTTTTCGCTAACCCCCGAATTCTGGGCTCGGGTCGTGACAGATGCTATGCGCCTGTTTTGCTATAAAATCCAAAACTCTCATTAAAATCTTGGATTTGCCTCCAACTAATCAACATGAAAATTTAGGCCCGCCTCCAAAATCCACTTGAAAATTCTAATTGTCCACAAAATCAAACTACCTATTCTAGTCCACCCCACTCAAACAAAAATCTTAGGTCCACCACTAGATGAGCCTAACATAAACCAGGAGCAAGGCTCTCTGGTGTAGTTGTTCTATTTTAGAAGGCTCTAGAGAGCTGCATAAGACTAGAATAACAAAGCGTTTGGATACTTGTGGAATGCTTGCAGCTCACAAAAATCCATTTTTTGTGGCATTGTATCAAATCTCTAGCACTGTATTTTGGGCCTATTTGCTTGCAAACATTTTTTATAGGATTTGTTATCTAGAATTTTTTGCAACATCAAAGGTGTTTGTCTCTCTAAAATTTTAAATAACTTAATTGATTGCGGAGAATTTTATTAAACTTTGGAAATTTCTGAATGCTAAAACACCCTGGGCATTTTGGAATGCTTGCAAAGAAGTAGGATAAGTGGCTCAAAAAGAAGAAAGAGATAAGCTCTCAATGGAAATTTAAGCAAGGGGATATTTGAAATAAATACTTAACCATTACATTAGTAATTCAAATCCCCTTGTACATTGCTATCTCGTATTCTTTACCCCCAACTTCTTTAACCATGACTTCCTACGTATTCTAGCAAATAAACAAGCTATAGAGTGGGGCACATATTAAAGAAGAAATATGTAGTTAGGTATGGTCTTGTTTGAAGGAAAATGAGGTTTTTTCATTGGTCGATTAGTATTTTATTGAGACTGCAAGTGGTTGTATATATATATACTACTATGCATCTATCTTTCATACTATAGTGAGGGGCATTTCCTTTTTTAGACCTACTAAGGTAAAAAAAGTGTCATGAGGTGTAATGGTTTTCTCTCTTTGCATATTAATACTTTTCTAATATAAAAGTATCCCTCACCATATGGATAGTAGTTTTGTCCTCTATATATATATATATATATATATATTGGTAATACAGTCAAGAGGGCTAAAACTAATAGAGCTAGCCCACACGTGGAAAGAGTGGAATCCATGGTTTGATTTCCAACCAAATGTGTGGGTGTATGTTTAAAATGAAAAATAAACATAGTTGTATGTGGATGTCATATACTAATAATATGTAAATTTCTTTAGTATGTGTATGCATATGTGGAGCATTTTGAGGAATGGCCAGACCTTTCTCAAGCGTGGAATGGTTTGGGTTGCTGGGCCCCGACTCCCTACTAATAACCCCCTTGCTTACAATTGATCATGCATTTTGCACGCATTTATCTGATGCCCAGGACTTTGTATTTAAGCAGGTCAAAGGAAGACCATTTCATTCCTCACTTTACGAGCCGTTTATGTGATGCCTAGGATTTGATCGACTTTTTTAAGGAAAATAATAGGTAATTATATAAGGAAGAGAACATAGAACAAACACAACAAAATGAAAAGGGTCTTAGAGCATTATATCCCGGCAAAATAAACAAAATAATACTAATAAAGGATAAAAGTAACAGAACGTTACTCTCGATCTGGCTTGGCTAAAGCATTTGGTACTCGTAACTTTCTCATAAAAAAATTGAAAAGACCTTGCCAAAAACTTAATCTAATAAAATGAAAATGAAAAATGAATTTATCAAGTCCCAAACACTCTGAGATCAAGTAACCCAAGATATAGCATTTGAAGAATCACTTTTCACAATAAGCTTGGATAAAAATATCTGAAGAGATAGGATTTGATCAACTTTGAGGTCTATGAAACAGTATCTTTCTTAATAGGATGGTTGATGGTTTCTGCTATTTTGTAATTAAGCATATTAAAGAGAGACAATTCCATTCCCCAACCCTAACCAACCCAATGATTTTTATATCAAGCGGGCCCCCTGCAAGCCTAACATTCCAAGCTTAGGATCAAGAAGAAACCAATACAAATACATCTTCAAACACACTATGTACATACACATGGTGATGATATACTGCACACCATTGTGCAAATACTAAGCACATGTTGAGCTTCTCTTTGTGATTTGTAAAGGAGTCCGGATCCTTTAATATTTCACCCCACGGTGACAGTGGTGGGACTTATCACGGTCCGCCACATCACCAAGGGGCAGCCTGTCATGCACGTGGGCAGCTACCCCATGCAAGATAAGGCTACCCTATGGTGACATGGCAAACCACGATAGGTCCACTTACAGTCACTATGGGGCAAACCCTCATAGAATCCCAATTCTTTGTAAAGCCATGATAGATTGGAGCTAGTGGTGGGTGGCAACTGGCAAATTTGATGCAACACAAGCCATACATAGGCAAATCTAGATTTAGGCTTTTGACTCACGGTGAGCATGAGTGGACCAATCATAGTCCACCACACCTGAGTCAATGGTGTCCCATCCAAAGCAGCCCTTTTCCATGTTAATGTTGCGAACCATGATTAGTCCACTCATTGTAACCGTAGGGAAAAACCTTAGACAATCATGACTCGTCATAGGTAGGGTTACCCAAACTACTAGACTGTAATTTGTCATGGTTTGCAAGTCATGATACACTTCTGACAAGATGATTTATATTATTTTTTTTATCAACTATGCATTTTTACCAATGAAACCAGATTTCGGATCTATTATTTCAAAACCATAGTCCCAAGTGTGATCTCCCCATGATCAAGTAGATCATCAAATTGGCTGCTTGAAAGGAGTCCCAAACCAATATCTCTCTCTCTCTCTCTCTCTCTCTCTCTCTCTCTCTCACACATGTATATATAAAACTAGGGGTGCAAAGTGTTAACTTATCCATTGACCCTACAACCAGTATCATCTTCATGCCTTCATTTGTGACCTAAAATTCAGATTTTATGGCATCTGTACGGTCAAAATCTCTTTGTTTTATGCAATTGAATTTTAGGAATTTGAAGACTTTCTATTACTATAAATGGTTAAAAATGAAGTATCAATGTTGAATATTCATAAGGAGCATCAAATGAGCCCCCCATTTCATTGAAATCAAATCAAGAGAAGAAGGAAAATGAATTCCTAACCATCAACCTTATAATTCAATTCCTTTGGAAGTTAATGTCCCATCTATACTGCTAGCTTATATCCTTTAACCCTCAAAGCATATCCTTCTTCACCTCTAACTACTTTAATATCCTTCGAGAGAGCTCATTTGACCATAAATTTACATATTTTTTATACAAAAAAATAGGCTCTTAGGGCTTTCTAGAAGCCCATTTTCTTGGACATCTTAGGACATGGGTTGAAACTAGGATACCTTAACATGACAAAGAATAAATCAATGATGGACACAAATGCAATAAAGTAAGCTTTCACTATTATTTCTTTACGTAATAACGTACACAGCAGTGGCACATTAGTCCATTGAGCGCATGACGGGGCCTTGAAGTCATTAAGAGTTAGAAATGAATTTGAGAAGGGAGCAACACAATCAGAGGGAAAGAAGCATCAAGAAGTAATGAATCCATCGGGTAAAGGTCCAATGGGGGAATGTAACTCGCATGCCGGGGCCTTGAAGTCCTTCAGAGTTACAAATGCAACTGAGGAGGGAGCAACTATCAAAGGCAAAGAATCATCAACAAGCTTAGGTTCCAATGGGGGGATGTCTCCTGCCTCTGTGAGCTGCAATGTACATCCATTTAACAGCATGTTGTTGCTCTTCAGATTTCCATCTTTGAAAGTCAAATGATATTCCTCTCTTGGTACACTTGATTTTGTTTTCAAAGCCATGGCCATGGGTGCATATAAATTCATGTCAGCAGCCACAGAGATATCAACTGAAGTCGAATTGGACAGATTTATCAACAGTAGTGTAATCCCATTGGACCCAGTCTGACCAAAACAGATTTTTAAAATAGATTAGTCAGAACCTAGTACAAACATCACATCACACGACTAAAATAGATTTTAGGAGTTCAGATAAAAAATAACCACCAGAAGAAGATGATCCAAGGGCTTTATGGCGAGTCTCAATTAAACCCTTTCACAAATAGACTGTTTCATTTTTTTTTTCAAAAATGGCATACTTATTATATAAGAAAAAGTTATGTAAGCAAAGTTGTCATACAGTAAAAATAGTACTGTATTATAGTATAAGTTATTAAGGCAAAAATGTTTAAGAAATAACAGAAAAAAAAATAGCAAAAGAATGTTTAGTTTCTTTGAGGATTCATGTCTGGTTCAAAAGGCTAATCATTTTTGTTACTTTCTGAGAAAGAGGTAGAAGGTTTTAAAGCTGATTAAATCAAACATTTCAAATAAACTTTCACAAACAATAAAAGCATTCAAACTTAGTTTTTAAATCAACTAGACCCAAAAGGCAGACTAGTCAATGGAATCTCAGTACCTTGTTCCCAGTAGAACAGTGAGAGTATGCACGCAGGTATGGAGGGCCATTGTGAGTAGTAGTAAGAACCCCTTGTCCCATCAACCGGTGGAAAAGAAGAGTGCTGATTAAATAAATACAACAGAGTGACCAACATCTATGTAAAGTAGTAGAATAAGCGTGTAAATTCAGTTGACAATATGTTGTTTTTTAGGGTCTAATGTCATTAGATCACCTGTAATAATCTGGGTTGGGCACCATTGTCGTTGAATTGAGAAGACCATAGTTTCCACCAATCAATGTCTGACCGCAAAAAACCTTGTGGTTGTATGTTGATGACATGCCAAGCTGATCTAGGTGCCTGAGAAGACAAAACCATCGAAGAGATTCAACTCTACATTTTAGTCAGAATAATATGAAAATAGAATACAATACTTAATCAAAAGAAGAAATTTAAAAAGTATCCAACCACCATAATAAAATACATATATGCATGCATGTACAATGCATCAGATGACTTATTGAGGTGAAGTTTGGCCTCGTCAAATAATCCTAGGGATGCAAGTTGGAGAATTGAAATTTTGACTTAACCAGTTAACTTCTTTGCATGACCGATCCTGCACCATAAACCAAAAAAAAAAAAAAAAGAACACCCTAGGAATGATTGAGAAGGGAGAGAAATCCAACCCCCGGCAATGTGCCCTCCTACATATCCATCAAGACCGTCCCCAACGTGAATTTGTGACTGGCTTACCATTCAGGTGATCTTTACCCTAAGATAAATTGCAAGGACAACGGCTGCATGTGAATATCACTCAATGGATTGAATCTGATTGAAATTTGTCCCAATTGCAAAACAAAAGGGGTTGAAGGGCAGCTGAAAACTGGTTGTAAATGAGCAAAGATTCCTAAAATAACATCAAGATATTTGTGAAGTTTCTTACTTCTACCAGTATTAGTTATCAGCCAAACCAGACATTTAAGGGGGCTTGAATCAAACCTTGGATTGAACTAGTCCCAATAGAACTGTTAAAATACTGAACATTTTCCAACAGCTTCAAGAGAGGATAATGAGATGATAAAACATAAGCAAAGCAGTTAATGGACATGAAGAGGAAGTTGATCATCACCAGAAACTATTGATGAAGCCATGTGACACATCTCCGCCACAGCTGTTGTATGCACCACCAGACTCCGACACCCAAGTAGATGACCACGGACCAAAGCTGCGAATGGCTTGTTCGATGTCTTTGTATGTACTAGCATTATTATGTAGAAGGTATGGGTCTTGCATCTTATATAACATGTCGGGATTGACGCCTATAAACAAGTTTGTGAAAACTGATTCTTAGTTCATCATAAAGTGAATGGACACATGAAGAAATTGTAACTAATACAATCTCGTGATAAACTACAAGGACTAGTACATGAATTGGCATGCATAGTCAGATGAACATATATGAATGAAAACCAAGAATGGCATGCCTAATCAGATGCACATATATGAATGAAAACCAAGAATGGCAAACACGTGAATTCACTGACCTGCAGCAAGGTTGTAGACATGGTGGGTCACTGCATCAACAACATTGGGCCCTGTAGTTGCAAGGAATTCAGCAAACCATTTCTGATCAAAGAATCCTCCAGATCCTACTATCTTTGCTTGCATTGAAGTATTCTTATATAATTCAGTGAGACGTCCTTTAAGAAGTATAATGTCTCTAGCATACTGGTTAGATTCAACTCGTGCACCAACACCATTTCCACTCAGTTCATTCCCTGGTAAGAAGTTGAAAACATTGCCAAGTTAGGAAATTATGCAGCAAAAAAAAAAAAAAAAAAGGCTTAGTACTTGGATTCAAGCGTCCAGGTTATGGTTTTAATTACCGAATTCCCATGAGTCGATCTTATATCCTTTAGAAACAGTGTACTGAATGAATTGTTCGGCATTGGTGGGTCCCCAGGCTCCTGTCCATAGAGTATTCTTCGAATTTGTAGGCTTTTGTCTCCCATAGAGTGCATTCAATCCAAATGTTCCCACAGCCCTGTATCCATTAAATGAAAACAATATAATTGCTTTTCAAGCTACAAATCCAGAGCATAGGTTGCAACCTTGCTGATTCTACTAAGTAGTCGTTCAAGCACTCAAATAGGAAAGGTGACCAGTTAACCAGATGGATAAATATTTGTGCTTGAACTCAGACAGAGTAGAGCTTTGGGCCATGACGATTCAGATACAGATATGTGGCACCGCCCAGTTTTATGCAATAGCAAAAATAACTAAGATTTTCAATGTCCATGATGTACACGTACAAAACAAAACTGGTGGTGCCTTATCTTAGTTTTTCCAAAATGTTTGTTGGTTTCAGTTTAAGGGGACATAAGGTAGATGGACCATTCTTCATAATTACAAATTACAAATTTTGGTGAGATAACTTTTTAATGTTAATAATATCAAAGACTGTTTGGTTGATTTATTTTGATTACATATTTATTAGCTAATGAAAGTACAACTAATTAACCAGAGTTACTGCTTCCTTGAACGAAATCATGGGTTCAAATTGGATTCTTATGTTGAGGGAAATTAGAACTTATCATGAGACTGATTTTCTCTGTGCTGGCAGAAGCTATTCAAATCATGGAAAGATAGATGGCTTATTTTGATAAATTTCTATAATGTTGTCAAGAAACAAGCATAGAAAATAAAATATAATTTATATTTATAACAACAGTGGTTGAATTGCAATATATGTATATACCAAATGCACCATTATGAATTTAAAGTTAATATCTTCCAAGGTATTTTATGGTGCTCCAAATGAAAAATATTAGTTAGGATTGGAGATACCAACCCTGCCTTGAGTAGAAATTCATTGATCTTGTCCCATCTTTCCATGGTAAGGCAACCATTGCTATATCCAAACTGCCCTTCTGAACAAAGTTTGAAGTTATGGCATTTTTCAGTCGAGTTTCTGATGTTATATAACACTTGATCTTGCAATGACCCCCCAAGACGAATTCTCAATGGATTGAAAGCTGTAATTTAAATTGAAATTGACATGTTAGTACCTACCAAACCTCAACACCTTACATGAATAGAAAATAATTACAAGAAAAAAAATTCTGAGAAGGTATCCACACAATTGAAGAGAGAGAGAGAGAGAGAGAGAGAGAGAGAGATTCAAACAAGAGAATACAAATCTTAAATTATAGACGCTAAAACAAAAGCCTAGAGATACTACCAATTTTATCAACCTCGTAGATTTTCACCCCCGATATTTCTTCTCTCTTCACTCCTTTGATAAAAGCCTCTTTCTCAGTGAATTCACTAAAATTTGCCAAATGTACTCCAATAAAATTGTTTAAAACTTTAAAATAATATGGAAAGTTGATTAGAAATTTGCTAACTTGACACCTAAAAAAAAATCGACACCGAAAAACTTACCAATTCTAATAGCACTGAAAAAAACCTTTTTTAAAAAAATAACTAAACAAATTTGGGTTTATTCTTTGTTTCTGGCCGAACTACCTAAACATGGCAACACGCACTCAATCAACCTGATGAAAACCCCTCCATTCAACTGACATCATTTTACAGATTCATTATTAGAATGGGTGCATGGTTGAACCACTTAAACATGTCCAAATTCCAAATCCTTTCAATAACATTTAAAAATTGCATAATGGAACTCCAAATTTTGATCTGCTTACCCTTAACAGCATTCAGAAGAATTAGGTTATCTAAATCCTGCAAAAAAAAAATTGTAAGCAAAAAAGATAATTAAAAAAAATTTAATCACACCATGAATGATTAGTTTACATGTATGCAAGCATACATGTAGATTTGGTACATCTACTAGTGGAAAACATTCAAACACATACCAGATTTAAAATGGAGCTGTTACCCCAGGGGCACATTTTGTAGTCACATTTTGTAGGAGGCCACCAATCAAGAGTAGCACATACAAATGGATCACCTGTTTCAGCTGAAGTTATAACCGCTCTCACTGTTACTGTCACTTTGTGCCCCAGACTTGACAAAAAAAGATTGCATAGGAGAAGGGAAAGAAGACAAATCCTCAGACCCATCTCCTAGCAAAAACAAGCAAGACCCACTCCTTAAAATCCACACTAGGATCTTTTCATTATATATAGATTTTAGACCAACCAATTTTGACCTGTTAAGGAGCTGGTTTTTGTTAAGAAACTAGAGAAGAGGAATAAACCTCTCAACAGAATGAAACTGAATTTCTTTAATTAAAGAGCTAGACTTGATAGAAGATTCTATCAAAACAAAGTAGGCAGTTTCAGGAATCGCAAAAGCTCTCGGGAGATTTACAAAATTTTGGTTTTTGGGAATATAATCATGAAATTCTTGCCGGAGTAATCAAAAGCTGAAAGTAATACAATAAATAGGAAAAAAAATTAAATCACTTAAAAAGGATCCATTAGCATATATATTTGCATTGGGGAACAAAGTTCAACCATTTGGTAAAGATTAGGTCTACCACCTGATTTATCATTGTAGGGCCCACCTTCGCTTGATCAAATCCATGTTTTGGAGTTGAAATGGGCCAACATGGAGATTTTACACAAATGATTGACATTGTCTTCCCGATCAATCAATGATCAATTATTCCAATGCCAGCCTCAAAAGACATGACTGGAATATACTGGACTCCGTTCAACTCCGTCAGTGGAATGACCCAAGCTAAGCCTTTTTTTTTTTTTTTTTTTTTGGCTGGTTGGCCTAGTGGCCAGGACATACGAAGTAAGGGGCGTCCAGTAGAGTTTGAAACCTGATGGGAGCTATAGAGGCAGGTACCTTATCCACAAGGCCAGCCCTCTATTTCCCAAACCAAGCCACTTGGGAGAATATGGTTATAGACCAATGAGCAGGACCCACAGAATTTGACTAGAGTGTGTTCCATGACATAAACCAGGATCAGGATACCAGGTCAAGGTGCATTGGTAAGCTCCAGGCGAGGGCCACAGGAAGTCAAAATTGCACCAATGTATGGGATCAATATTAGGGGTGTAAATCGATCAATATTCGGGGTGTAAATCAAGCAGGTCAGGCAGGGCATTGACCTAGACCAAACCCAAGCCTGCCTACAATTGCTTGCAGGTAAGCCTCAACCTGGGCCAGGCCAGCGGGGTTAGAAAACCACCCGAGAATTAAAATCCAGGTTCGCCATGGGCCTTGTCCCGAACAAGTTCAACCCATATTCCATTCCGTGTGGGCCGAGACAAGAAGGATTAGGTTTGATACCATGTAGATTAAAGCCCAAGCGGACTACTGATTTCTTTTTATATGAAAATAGGATTAAATTTTTGTTTGACGTTATATTTTAACAGCTGATTGTTAGTCTGATGCCAGCCATCATCTTTTCAATCCCCATATCACTAGCACTGATCATCATTTACTTCATTAAGAAATGTCAGCCTCTTTTAAGACCGTTGGGCTCTTCCTATTTCCTAGGCCTGGTTTGTCCCTGCAGCTAAATGGGCTGTGCCTATGCCTTTCTATGTTCAGAAGTTCTGAGATCTGACCTGATTTTTTTAACACAAAAGGTACGTAAGTTTTTGAAAGGAGGAAGGAATAAGCCAAACTTCTGTTCGCAATGGGTTTGATCCAGCCCAGCAATTATATGTATGTCGCTTGGACATGGACCTACCTGGGCTAATAAGAACCACGTACAGCCCAAACATGGACCAACTGCTAAAGGAGGCATGCAATTATTCTTTATATATATATATACATGTATAATTATTAATAAACATAAAAATTGTTCATAAGTGATGCTGCTTGGAAGCCAAAATTCAAATCTGCCCGAATTTGATTGGGTGAAAATCAATAGAATCATATCTGGATTTAGGGCAGGGTTGAGGCGGGCCGCTTGTCACAATTCGTCCCTCGTACACCTGATCATACATAGAATAGGGCCTACAAAATCACTTGAACTTACGATGCAACTCATAAAACTAGTGGCCTCGAGGGACCATTGATATAAAAATAGATAATCCATATTAACTGCAAAATAGTACATAAAATTAGTGGCCTTAAAGGGAGAGTCAGGGGTTTCTCAGTTTGTTAGGAGCCCGGTAACTAGCCTATGTATCCTGGTTAAAGCCTTGGGCATGCTGTTCTTTCTCACTTGCTGGCCTCCCTTCCTGCATGTGGAGACCTCCTCCTCCTATGTGCATGTGCTCTCTCCCCGCATATGCAGTTGATATGATGGGTCCCAGCCCTTCTTAGCTTTGGTTTAATTTAAAAAAAGGATCTGCTTAGCTTTGGTTAAATTTAATAAAATGATTGGCTCAACATTAACATCTTGGAAATGCTGGATATGATCTTAACGGTAGACCAGGTGCTTGGACTGACTTCAGAGTTCACCCAGACATGGCTTAGCTAATTTGGTACTCCGGGTTTGCTTATAGCATTAAGAGCTCAACATATAGTGAAAGATTTAGAATGCCTTTGGATTTATCATAGATTGTGATTCGATTATTACTTCTATACAGCGGAAAAATAAAAGCAATCAATCACACAAAGAAGACAATGTACAATTTAACATAAAAATCCAAACGGAAAAAAACCGTGATCCAAAGTAGATAAAATCAATTACTAACTTTCGCAGTACAAGATAAAATCACAACCCTATAATTAGTCCATCGACACAAGGCGTTATAGTTGTTCTCGATATATCTTCACAACACGCAATCTCTTGATGCTCCACTATTAGTGCCTTGATATCCACAACACGCAGTCCCTCGGTGCTCCACTGTTGATGCCTTGATATCCACAAAGAACAATTCTCTTCAATAAGAGAACTGTCTTCTACAATGAAGTAGAAGCCATAAATCTCCTACAAAGTAAAAATATCAACTCTAAAACTTGAAATTTTTACTCCAATCTCTTTGCAAGTTTTAAGTAATCTCTCCAATTGCAATCTCAATTTGGAATTTTGAGAGCTCTATGTGTTGTACCTTAGGGTTGAAAACCAAATCCAAGTGAAACAAGCAGTTCTAATACAATTAGGAAAGAAATACGTACAATTCGCTGCACTTCTGTCTCGTGCGCGCTCGAGCATGTGTTAGTGCCTCCTAAAGCGCGTACTACACACATCCAATTATTTGCTATCCATCTTATCAAGCTTAAGCGCGTCCTTCATAGGCTTGAGCACAGTCATCTCTATATAGTCCTACTTGAGTGCGTGAATATATCCGCTCGAGCACGAGTAGTGATATATGATTTCTTCCATTCAGCACTTTTATGACACAATCAACAATCCATAATTAAAATTATGAAATACAGATTCATAAACTCAAGTTTTGTCCAACGCATGAATTAGCCTATTAAAAAAAATCCTAACGTAAATTTTATGAGCAGGTTATTAAACCATTAAAGGTCAGCTGAAATTGAATGTGGTAAGCTCGAGCATGACCCAAGCCAAAGACCAGGTAATATTATAAGATAAAACCCAGGCCCAAGCCTAAATTTCATTTTCAGCTCACATGAGACCCGCTAATAGGAATAGTGCTGCTGTTCTTATGCAAAGAATGGTCCAACTTGGGAAGCACATGTGCAAGCACGACAATTATTCGTAACCCCTCTCTATGACATGTCTCCAAGCACGAAGTAGGAAATATTCCATCATAGAGGTCCTCTTTTGATGGCGTCAAAGTTATCTAAATCCTAACCGTTAGATAAGACCGGATTGTAGCAAAAGTTTTCATGTTCAATTGAAGGGCCTATTTCTTGAAGAGAGCTAAATTTGGGTCAATGCTAATTCCTACGGCAAAGAGGGGCAGGTGAGCCCCACTGGGTGGACTTCTCCTAATAGACTACTGATCCATGAATATTTCTGTCGGGTGTCAAGTTTAGTCACTAATCAGGACTGTCCTCACCGTTCAATTTCCTCCTTTTCATTTGATTGAAATGATAGTTTGAGGGGCCCAATCTCAATCATCTCAGCTCTTCTGAAGCTGAGGATTGACATTTATATGCATATAGAGAGTGATTTCATAGGATTGACCACATGATCAAATTAAGTAAACATGTATCCAACCCAAATATATGCAAAATTTACTTTGTGAAGATCCAAACTGTTCAAAAGATGTACCCAGTCATGTTTACCCACCTAGGTCAATAGTTCACTGAAAGGATAACCTTTTGACTTAAAAAAAAAATTTTTTAAGCAAAAAAATTTATTGAAGCAAAATAGAATAGTATCTTAATCCTAGTTTTCTTTAGTAAAATGAAGTGTTCTATAAAATGGGAACCACAACATGGGTCCAAAACATCAGTTCAATTCTCCCTCTATGTTCAAACCCGCAACTTCCGAGAGCAAATCATACTCCTTGGCTAACTGATCTACCCCTTAGGGTTTGATAGTGATTGCAACTTTGATCAGACCAAAAATTCATAGTTATAGCGGAGAAAACTTCACATCCACTTGCAGGACACAAACTCACTAATGAATCGGTATTCATTAATGTTTAAATCGCATTTTTTCTTATATCCAATGTCCGATATCATTTTTGTTTAGCAAAGCCTACTCCAAGGTCACAATTAACACGGTTTGAATCTTTTAAAAATGGACCCAACATGTCTATATATGATTTGACCTTACTTAACCACACCATGTGGTAAACCTTATGTACTATTCCCCAAAAATACATGCATAAGAGTTTCTGTAGGTATATATGTCTATATATGTAATTCAGTTAACATGCCTCCTTTGGGGCTTGGAGGCCAGGACGAGCCTGGCCTAAACTCCACTCAGGCTTCAAAATCTACCCCGATGCCTAGCTCATACCCAAACAAACCAAGCCCAAGTTAGACCCATAAAAATAACTTCTAGATTATACAGCATCAGGTGTTTAATTGAAGCAGCTTGGCTGAATCAACCCAACTTAGATGCTACTAATCATACAGCATTGCCTATAAGTATTCAAACTATAGTTACCAAGAAACTCATTTCAACTTGAAAATAACATGATTTCTCACTACCCCATGAAATTCATAAATACTAACAAAATTTCAAAATCTATATGTTTAACAGATTCAAAGGGCTTGTTTATTTGCACAAAACACAGAGAAATTAACGGTCAAATGAACCCGACGAGGATTATTGAAGGGGTGAGGAATAAAGAATATAAGGTTGCCATGTAAATGCCCATATGGGATCTAGGATTTGAATTACAAGAGTGATGGTCATGTACACATACGCCAACTTCCCTTCATTAAACCTCCATTAAAGGGACGATATAAGTGGCACAAGATATAAGGTATCAATGTAGATCAAACCTGGCCTATCTAAGGGTTTTAATTACAACGGAGAAAGTCGGGTATTCATTTTCATCTTCCTTTTATTCACTTTCCATTAAAGGAGAGGTTATTTGAAGGTCATTTTTTATATTCACCATGTATTCATTTCCCCATCTTCCTTTGATTCACTTTCCATTAAAAGGGTAGTTATTTGAATGTCATTTTTGTATATTCACCTTTAACCATTTATGGCATGAATATGACTTCCCATGCATTGTATGCAAACTGACATGCCGTTAAAGAAATACAGTCTTAGAACTCCAACGAGTCCAAGTCTTAGAATTCGAAGGAGTTCATCACTCAGTTCGCAGTGGTTCAAAATAATCAATGACTGAAAGAAAACCTTAAACCATTTTTTTTTTACTGGACAAACTCATCAATTGACTCGAGATCTGGCCTATTGAGAGTTCTCTTATCATGATCTCCTGCAGTTCCAATTGCTCCTACATGTTCTCTTGAGTAGGAGTTTTTCTGGGTCAGTATATTTTTGTTCAAAAGGTCGCACTGAACTCAAGAAACAAATTGATGGCATCAGAAAAAGAACATTGTGGGGCAATTGAGATTAACTAAAAAAACACAAAGGAGACAACACCAAAATTGAATGGCACAAACATAAATTAAACAAAAGAACTTGCGGTACAAAAGATGAACGCAAAGTCTCATCAACTTGAAGAATCGATAAATAGCAAATGTACAGAATAACAACATTCATAGGAACACGTAATTGTATAGAAACTTTGTGGGCTCACACCACTTCAAATCAACTACCTACCAATGGGGTCTTCAACCAGGGACAACTCCATGGAGACAACATCAATATTTCTATTCCAGCTCAATTTGTGATACCAAGAATAAATACCAACAGCAGAGTTATTTTGTTAACTCAAAGAGAGCTGGCAACACTATGGAAAATCACAAGTAAAACCCACCAGTCAACCACGTTGCTATCATTGAAAGGAGAGCTAACTACAAGATCACACAAACGCACTTGTTCTCTGTCGGCAGTTTCGATGCTTTCTTTTCTGTTATGTGATAAAATATTATGGATCAATTGGAAATTTATAACCAAAAGAACATATCCCAAATATGCTTGAGAACATATCATGTTTTAGAGGCATACCAGTTCCTTTTTCTGAAGGGGGCCGAACGACAACATGCATTGTTGTAACTTCCGCAGCATCACAGATAGGGCTCTTGCATTCTCCCAACGTTCTGTTGTTCTCCAAAACCTTTCCGGCATTTATTAACTTGACATCGTGCACTGTCCTTGGGCCATTTTCCTTCTCTGCTCAAATGATAGTCCATTTATATATATGCCCAGGAAAAAGAAAACAAAGTTAAAACATACAGGTGAGGGTATGCAATGAGTAAATTAGACAGGAGTTAGATGATGATCATGGCAAGTATGAAGCTACATGATGGTTCAATATTTACGTAGTTGATCAGTCAAACAGACGCAATCCAGTCATAGGCCATTCTTATCTCCTATCAGTGCCGCACAAATAAATGTGTACCTATTTATCTATATTCTAGATACATATTTCTTTATCTTATGCATTATGAGTAAATCATAAAGTTCGGTTTATGAAGTCTATCAGTGGTTCCCTGTGCATGTTGGTTACATGTACAGATGTGGGATGTGTACCAAATCTAAGACTTACGAAATGACAATATTAATAACAGGTGAGTTGACAGCTTACCCCAGCATTTCCTTTATATGCACCATTTTTAACAGGCGCCTTCTAATCCCTCAAGGTCCGATGTATCTAGACCATTTTTTTAGCCAATTTAATGAACAGATTTTAGACACATTAGCTTGTACAAGCATTATTTAAAGGCTTTGGCAAATGAAAACAAAGAGGCAATGAAATCTTTCCTTAAACAAGGAGGCAAGGAGATCCCTCATCTCCATTCCTAATCATAATTGTTGCAGAGGGACTCAGAAGATTGCAAACAAAGGCGACAGATGCAAAGACTTTTAAACACTGTTCTCTCTCCAAATGAAAGTAATTTTGCTCAATGCAATGCTGTTCAACTTTAGAATTGTCTTTTTATCTTAAGATGCTTTGAGGCAGGTTCAGAACTAAAGAGTAAATCGTCTCAAGAGCTTTATAACAGGGTTGGCAGTATCAGAAGAGAATCCTTTCTGATTGGCTGATATCATTGGAGGTCATTCAGTATGATCCCATTTAAATAGCTTAGTCTACCTCTCAGGCCCTTTAGAAACGCTTCTTTCTAGAATCTAATAATTGAAATGCTCAATAAAAAAACTGGACAGTTGGAGGGGAAAAAAGTTATTTTTCTTTCAAACGTAGGATCACTCTTTTCAAGCGGCTCTTCAAAATTTTCAAGTACATCATCTGTCCTTTCACCAAATTCCAAAGACAGAGGGTAAAAACTCAAAACAATCCAAAGGAAATCTATTATGGGTGGAGGACTGATAAGAAAATGATGCAAGCCCTAAGGTTAGGACTTGTGTAGGGGTGCCGAAGCACATGTCCAAAAACACTTCGAATCGTCAAGAAGACTTCATCACGCGAGGACGCACATCTCAGGAATAAAACCCAATTCCATTAATCAATCAAGTCCGAGAATCTCATCTCTACAATGCCATATATATAGTAAAAGCAAACTTAATACCTAAGCAAACCCTAAGCTATAAACAGAAACTTCTCTAATAACAATGTAATTAGAAATCTACTAATAAAAATAATATAAGCCTAATATAATTTGAAGAGGGACTACTTGTGGGGCCTAGACTGCGTCATCCCCCCTAAGTTGAAAGAAGAGTTCGTCTTCAAACTCGAGTCTGCCTCGGATTGTCTCTGTAAATGTGGTGAACATGAATTACTTCCTTCGTGGCAGCTTTTCAGGAATTCTTTTTCAGTGGTTGTGGTTTCTCGGGATGAAGAGTAACTTGCTGTCCACCATGCATAAATGTATAAGCGTTGTCGCGCATACCATGAGTTCCATTTTTGTCAAACATCCATGGACGGCCCAATAAGATATCACCACTATCCATAGATAGCACATCACACCATATTGTATCTTTGTAAGTCTCACCAATGGCAAAAGTAACTTTGCAAGCATGTCGAACATGCTCTTGATCACCATTCAGCAGCCACTTAACAAAATAAGAGCGGTTGTGCTCATAAACTTTCAACTAGAGGCGATCAACAAGAACTTGGAAGATGAGATTTTCATAACTTCCGCCATCAATAACAACTATAAAATCTTGTCCCTGAACTGTACCTAAGGAACAGAAGATATTTTTTCTCAACCATTTATTCTTAGCAGTTGGTGGAGCCTCTTTGACACGATAAAAACTTCACCTGTGGTATCTGCATATATTTCAATAATTTCCTCATTGTCAATATCCTTGGGATCAGTGTCAGTACCGTTAGTATCATCTAGGATATTTTTATCAACATCTTCAATCTCAATTAGATGTATTCGTTTTGGACATTCTGCTGCACGATACCCGTACTATTGACAATGAAAATAAATCATCTTATTTTGACCTTCAGTCCTTGCAAAAATCTGTCCTGATAAACCATTGAGTTTAGCATCTTCTAAAGATGAATTCTTTGGTGGAATCCATTTGGGTTTTTGTGCTTGATGATTTGTAATTCTCTCAGCTTTGACAGCATGTTGGATAAGTTCATCGACATTATCAAAATGATGGAAGGCAAAGATATGCTGAATGTCTATTTTCAACCAATTGAAAAATCTATCAACAACCACATCATCATCTTCATTCAAACCACAACAAATTTGTAGAGTCAAAAATTTCTCACAATAATCAACAACTGTCTTGAACCTTTATTTCAAGTTTTGAAAGCTGGAACGTAGATCTCTTGCATAGTTGACAGAGAGGAATTTTTGCTTCAAAATATTCTTCCTTTCAGTCCATGTATCAATAGGGTCCATGTTCTAATTCCTTCTTTTTTGTTGCATTTCAACCCACCAAGTTGCAGTATGCTTACGGAATCTAGTAACAATCAGTGTGACTTTATAATGCTCAGCCATTGGCTTGTGTGCAAAAATATTCTCCACACACACTAACCAATCCATAAATTCAGTAGGCTGCAATTTTTCATCATATTCGGTAAGCACGAGTTTAATCCCTAAATCTCGATCAGGATTATTAACTGGTGGATCTCGTGGATTTCGAATATTGGTATCATCATCACGATTATGATTCACACGCTGATTAATTTCTAAAGTTGTCACCCTAGTTTCCAATTGTTGCAGATTGGTTTGTATGCCATTAACTTCTGTAGATAATTCTCTAATGGCACCAACCAAATCTTCAATTGAAGAAGACGAAGATTCCACCTCAACTTGCTTCTTAGGAGGCATTTTTATTTTATTGCAAATTTAAAATCTAACGTACCTGATATGTAGATTTGTGCACCACTAACACAATGGTGCAAACTGAGCGAAAAGCGAACCTCGAATGAGCCTGATATCAAGAAAATAAATTCTAACCCTTGATGTCACAATATATTGATGGGTTGTAGAGTGCAGATGGGTCCAACAGTTAGCCGGATCCAAATCAAGCCCAACACCCTGTGAGTTGATATATATTTTTTTTTTGCCTTGGACTTTGTGCCAGAGAAGGAAATAAAAGAGTTGCTGCTCTTTCTGTTTTGAAACCCTTTCCTTTGAAACGAGATGAGGAGGTGGCTCCGGCGGGTGAAACTCCGTCGACTTAGTGGGAACGTTGGAACAAAGGAGAATAAGAGATGGCAATGTCGAAGGAAGGGAGGATGGCGCACAGCGACGGTAGTGGAGAGATGCTGATCCATGGCGCTTATTACTAGCGACAGTGAAGATGGCAACGATGGATCAGCGCGGGGTGGCAGCGGTGTCGGCAAGGCAGGTGGGAGAGCGGCGGCGGTGACAGCGGAGGTGGATGACAGCGATGGACGATGGTGATAGTCCAGCTACGTCTTCTGTCGTATCCTCTGCACCCTTCTCTTCTTCTTCTTCTTTTCTTCTTCGTCTGCTACCGGAGTTAGAGACGATGGGATTCACGGTTTTTTTTTTTTTCTGCGATCGGTGGGGTCTGACGGACACTGGGAAGAGGGTTTCAGGTTCACAGCAATGCTTGATGGGTTTGCAGCAGTGGGCTAAGATGAGATGGGCCTGGGAGGGAGATCGTTAGTGGATAGATGGTAATAGTGGACGGTGGCTAGGATGAAGGGAAGTTGGTGACAATGGGGTTGACCAAGAGTGGTGAGGCCGGATTGGGTATTTTGGGTGACACAGGGATTTGTAGGGGGATAGATACGGGTAACACGCCAGACAATCACGCTGAATCGTTAGGCTCTAATACCAAACTGATGCAGGCCCTAGGTTAGGACTTACGTAGGGGTACCGAAGCAAGTATTTGAAGACACTTCAAATCGTCAAGAAGACTTCAACACATGATAACACACCTCTCAGGGATGAAACCCAATTCTATTACTCAATCAAGTCTGAAAATCTCTTTTCTACAATACCATATATATAGTAAAACTAAACTTAATGCCTAAGCAAACCCTAAGCTATAAATAGAAACTTCTCTAATAACAATGTAATTAGAAATCTACTAATAAAAATAATATAAGCCTAATCTAATTTGAAGAGGGACTGCTTGTGGGGCCTAGACTGCATCAAAAAAATTTTCATCTGTTAATTAAAAGAAGATCAAGAACAGAAGAAACCTAATGAAAATGGGGGTTTAGGCACAGTAATTATTGTGGAAAAACTGGGCTGCAGGTCTAGAATTGGAGTGGACAGGAATAAACTATAGAGGTAGGTAATTGCTTGAAAGATGGATTAATGATAGTGCGAGAGATAGAAACGTAGAGAAGTAGGAGAGTTAGATTGAACAAGTGGATGGATGTTTCCAAGGTAAGGGAGGTCAATGGTAAGCTAAGAGTATGAGCTGAAAACTCTGTTTTCTTATTGGGGCATGAAAGCCACATTTGTTTTTGGAAAAATGTGTGGATAGGAGATGTCTAACTACAAGATTCCAAAGACTAACATCATCTTCTAGATGTTTCTACCAAAAAAAAAAAAAAAGATTCCTAAGACTTTATATGAACTAAAACTGCAAAGGAGCTTTAGTCAAATATTGCAAAAAGGAAGTAGAGGAAACAAGTACAGACATTAAGCTATAGGTGCGAGAGCCACAGAAGTTCAAGCTGCAAAAGCATGAAGTGCATACAGAAACATTCAAGGGGACTGTACTCCCATTTGAACGGGAAGATATATTTTTTTGGATGCTAGATTCCAGTGGGGACATTTGGAGGAAGAGCCTACTTCATCTTCTTACATAAAAATGTATCGTTCATTTCCTCGTACAATGATTTGTAGTTCATTGTCCGCACCCCATGTGACCTTTGGCTATTTTCTTGCTCATAATGAAGGGAAGGAGTAGCCTAATAAAGGAAAATGTTGCTTTACTTGTTGACAGGGTTAAATTATGTATTTTCAATGGAGTGCAAAGATTAGGTACTTTCAGAAGTCACTTTATTGGACTTCGAAAGAGAGCAAATGTGTGTTTATAGGATTAACCGCATCCAAAGGAAGAACATTTAACTTCAACCTAAACCAGGTCAACAAACTAGGTCAATGGAAGAAGTTGAAGCTGCGCTTGCTAAGTCTGGTCCATCAGCTACATAGGTGTGGAAGTCACAAAAAGAAAAAGGTATGCCCCTGCCTGCATTCTCAGGCCCAGCCAGTGTTAGACTCAACTAGAGCAAAAATCTAGGAAACCAAAATTACGAAGATGGTGTAATTCTTGCACCCTTTTGCTAGTTCATTATTAAGCTGATTATAAAGCATAAAAACTATAAACTACAAGATTAATTCCACCACCTTCAATAATGGCTGATAATATGAAGAAAAAAAGGATTTAACAATTAATTCCACCACCTTGGATAATGGCTGCTAATATGAAGGATAATGGCTGCTAATATGAAGAAAATAAGGATTTAACAATCTATTAATGGCATCTCCTATGCAAATATGTCATTAAAACTGAATGTAGAAGAAAGATGCACTTGCAAAAGCAGGGTCATTATAGATAAGTTATTTCCCGCAGCTCATTAAGTTTGTAATTTTGGTTTTTTTTCCCCAATAATAGTGGCAATACATCACATGGGACAGGTATTTTGCCGTACAATCTTATCATAATTATAATATATTTACCCCCTTTGTTGCTTCTCAAATTATTTCATCATCATCATCAAAACCTTATCCCAACCATATTGGGGTCAGCTACATGAATTCTATTTCTCCATTCCGTTCTATTTTGAGCCAAATCCCTCGATAAGTTAAAACTCTTTAAATCTGAATTAATGACCTCCATCAATGTTTTCTTCGGCCTACCCCTACCTCTCGATGAGCCATCTACCTATATAGCCAAACTTTTTCTCACCGGTGCCATTACCGGCCTACGCTTAACATGCTCAAACCATCTTAAACGGGTTTCTCTAATCTTATCCCCTATTGGTGCTACCCCTAAATACTCTTGAAAGCCCTCATTTCTAATTTTATCTTTCTTAATTTTACCACGCATCCACCTAAGCATTCTCATTTCCGCTACATCCATCTTATGAATTTGTGTTTTCTTAATTGGCCAATATTTTGCTCTATATGTCATAACTGGTCTAACCGCTGTCCTGTAAAATTTGCCCTTTAATTTCATTGGCATTCGTTTATCACAAAACACTCCAAAAGCTAGTCTCCACTTCAGTCATCCAGCTTTTATCTTATGCTCCACATCTTCGTCAATCTCCCCATCCTTACTAATCATCGAGCTTAAGTACCGAAAAGAATCTTTACGTGGTATCTCATGGGTTTCAATTTTGACAATGGTTTCAATACTTTGTATATGTCCATTGAAGTTGCAATTCATATATTCTGTCTTTGTACGACTTATTTTAAAGCCTCTAGATTCTAATGCCCCCCGCCATCTCTTAAGTTTTGTATTTACACCATCTCTTAATTCATCCACCAATATTATATCATCTGCAAACAACATACACCATGATACTTCTTCTTGAATGTGCACAGTTAACTTATCCATAATTAATGCAAAGAGATAAGGGCTTAAAGTTGATCCCTGATGTAAACCTATAATCACGGGAAATCCACATGTTTCTCCACATGTAGTTCTCACTTTTGTTATTGCTCCCTCATACATATCCATAAAAATTTCAATGTAACCTCTAAAGACATTCCTTTTCTTTAAAACCCACCAAATTAAATTCCTCGGTACCCTATCATAGGCTTTTTCCAAATCGATAAAAACAATGTATAGATTTTTTCTCTTTGCTCGATATTTTTCCATTAATTGCCTAAGTGAAAAGATAACTTCTATAGTTGACCTCCCTAACATAAAACCAAATTGATTTTCACAGATCTTGGTCTTCCGTCTTAGTCTTTGCTCCATTATTCTCTCCCATAACTTCATAGCATGACTCATAAGTTTAATCCTTCGATGGTTGGTACAATTTTGTATATCTCCCTTATTCTTATATATAGGTACTACAATGCTTCTTCTCCATTCATCCGGCATTTTCTTTGTCACAAGTATCTTATTGAATAGTCTATATAACCAATCAACCCCAACCTCTCCTAAACATTTCCATACCTCTATCGAAATACCATCTGGGCCTATTGCCTTTCCTATCTTCATTCGCTTCAATGCTTCCTTCACTTCCAACCCTCTAATTCTATAGAGAAAAGTATGCTCCAGTCTTGTATTGCCCAAAATGTTCTTCATTTAGAAGTTTGTTAAAATATTCCTTCCACCTTTCTTTAATATCGTTGTCCTTCACCAGAATATTTTCTTAATTGTCCTTGATACATTTGATATGATCTAAATCCCTACTTTTCTTTTCTCTTATTTTTGTGAGCTTAAAAATATCATTTTCTCCTTCTCTTGTTCTCAACCTATTATAGAGGTCATCGTATGCTTTGTACTTTGCACTACTTACTACTTTCTTAGCTTCTTTCTTTGCTTTTTTATACAACTCAAAATTTTCCATATTCTTAGTCTCCTACCAAACTTTGTAGCAATGTTTTCTCAAATTATTTATAAAAAAATAAAATAACATAATGGAGTACACTTTTTTTGATAAATTACAATAGAACTAATAAGCATCTAAGAACTTTTAAGTCTTAACTACTACCAATTAAGAAAACCATGCCTAAGAACTTTTAAGTCTTAACTACTACCAATTAAGAAAACCATGCCAAGCTGCCAATGCCCTTGGTGAATGTTTTCCATTTTCCAATGGTTTACACAGGAAAAGAGAGGAGACAGGAAAGAAAAAAAGAGTAGAAAATGGAATGAAAATGGTGAAGGGCCATGAGGATTGAGGGAATTATTGGCAATTAGAACTGGCCCTAGAGAAGCTCTCCGTCTGAATCTCCCAAACATTACTGTGGAGGGGACTCATTTTGTGCAATCCAATGGGCTAAAGCTATTGCTAAAGCCCCTTGGAAGTTGGTAAGTGTGGTGAATGAGATTTTGGATCTTGCTAGAAGCCTTCAAGTTACATTTTCCCACATTGATCGTAGTGCCAATTCAGAAGTGGATCATCTTGATAAGGAGGGTGTTTCCCATCTTGTTTCGGTTGTTAATGTGTTCCCCTTGTAGTTTTTGTCTTGCTGTCTGTAGGCTGGGGCTTTGGTCCACCGTTGTTGGGGTCTTCGCTTCAGTATACTTCTCCTATACTATACAGTTTTCTTTTTATATAGTCACGTTTTCAAAAAATAAAAATGGGTGGGTGTGAGTGGGGTGGGGTGGGGTGGGGGTGGTGTCTGGATGATGAGGGAAGACAATCTAGTTTTCTCATATGTGGTGGGATTAATTCACACGGTGGGTTGAGGGGTTGGTGCGGCAAGTTTGGAACTATTTCCTCCAAAGGGGGAATCTGATGCTTGCTTGACTATTAGATCTTCCCTCGTTAAATCAATGCAACTTTCCTATATAAACCATAAGAAAATGCAGAAATCATCCCCTTCAGAATTTTAAGATAATAAACAGATATTTTATTGATATTAAGGCAAAAACCAGAATCATCATTATCTAGGTTATCTATCTTGCTGTAAATGATATTAGTGCTTTTTAACCCTTCTTTAAAAAAGAATACAGTATTAGGATTTTAGCAGTTACATTGATGGATCCATTACAGGTCTGACTCAAATTTCTCTTAAAAATATTATATCAGCATAAGCATTGAGCTGGTAATAACTTTGATGATTGAAAAATAGGAGCACAGCCACTGGCCTCTCTCTGAATCAAAGCAAGGGATACCACCAAAGCCAACATGTTTATGGAAGTATGTAACAAAGGTTCATTTATCTATTAGTTTAAATTTAATTGAATAATTTAAGTTTTAAATACATTGAACTCGACTAGTGCAGAGAAGTCATTGGCTTTTAATATTTATTTAAACACCGGTCATTTTTTATGAAAGAATTAGCACACAAAATTTAGAAAAGAAAACTACCCATAAACAAGAAGCAGATCAACAATCACAGGCCCACATGTAGAAATACTATTTTCAGAACAAAAGGTGTCATTAAACTAAAAGGGAACTGATGCTTTCACCATGAAGAAATATCAATATTTAAATGGACATAAGAGAAAATTATGTAACTGGATAGCAGCAAAGTGACAACAGAACGCTACAAACCTCTAAAAAGCAAACAACATATACAGTAGATGGGTGCCAAATACTCACTAAAAGAATACTCACTAAAAATATAATAACATCATTATTTAGGGTCTTCCAACAACTTGACATAGATTTCTAACCAAACCACTACCTTTACATGCAGAGCAACCTACCAATACTCACTAAAAGAATTGTCTTTTTCCAACCAAGTCTATATTCAATACAAGTATGCTTAGTTTAGGCGGAGATAAAAATGATGCCAGTTAGAGTAACTGAAAAGCTCCTAAAGATAAGTCCCCAAAAAAAAAAAAAAATCATTGTTTTCACTCATCAAGTGCACCACAAGTGCATTTAGAATGTGAACCATTGTTATTCTTTTTCTCAATGACCATTTTTCTGCATATACTTGTGGTCCTGACATTTATAAGGGATAGATGCCAACTAACATTCCATCCAGCTAAAAAACTCCTACTTTGAGAAAATAATCACTACAACTACACAAATGACAACAAACAAGAAAGAGCCATGAAAACCTGCCTATCACGATTTTCATCAAAATCCACATCCACAACAGATACATGCCCTGTGAACAAATAGCATGACCAAACCACAACAAGGCAGACAGAAACCATCAACACCGATTCTTCCAACAGCGCCAATGTACAATCCAAATAACAGAAAAAAACTGATAATTATTGAAGCAGAGGTAGATCAAGGGGAAATTAAATAAATAAAAAGAGGAGAAAACAAGATCAAAGGAACACCTTTAGGCCATTGAGCAAGGATACTTTCCTTAACAGTGGTAATACTAGTGGCAGCAGGAAACCTTTTAGGACCGATATCGGATCCGTCGTGCAATCTAAACTTGATCTCCAATTGCTCAGACATGTCTTAGGATCAATCCAATCGTCCCAACAACCACAAATCCCCCTCAACCACCACGAATCCCCAGTTGGGTCTTCGAAAGATCTTAAACAGAAACTACCAAAACTCTTGATATGTATTCAAGATACTCAATTCCTCACTTGGGGTACTCTGCTTAGCCAAAAGCAACAGCCCAAATCCAAAAGTGGGTACAAAATCCACCACAATCCCGCCTTGGGTCTCCGCAGAAACTAAAAGCCAGAATCAAAACCTACCCGAAAAGGACCACCCAAATCCTCAAAACCGCCCAAAAACCTTCATGGGTTTTTCTCCTTGCGTACTGAATTGATCTGGGTTCCTTCCATTTCCTCCAAATTCCTTCAAGGGTCTTCTTCCAATCCCCTGGAACTGATCTGGGCACCTTGTTTATTTCGATTTAGAAGAGCAGAAATCAAAGCAGACTCAGATGGAACCAATGAGCTGCTGCTTCAAGACAGAGCACATGAATATAATCCCCACATTAGACGAGGCGATTTCGGAGTTTTCAAAGTCATCGAAATCTGTGGTCAATGAATCCGTCCGCACCATCTCGTTCCAATCTCCTAAGACCCTGGAAGCGGACGATTTCCACTTGTTCTCTTTTGGAAACCCAAAAGGCCATATAAGCAAACAACACTTTTTTTTTTTTTCATGGCCTTTGACAGCTCCTTGCTAACTTCCACAAACAGTGTAATCCGAACCCCACTTGAAATTTTATTGAGTAGAAATTGTGGAAATAAACAAATGAAGATTCGCATTAGAAATATAAGCAAGTTGGAATGTCCTCGGAAACTTTGCAAATTCTAGGAAGAACCAATCAAATCTTTTAACAATGCTAGTAGTAAATGTCATTTAACGTTATGCCTCCTAGAGCTTGTGGGGAATTTTCAATCTTTTAATAGGGTAACCTTTTTTGGTACGGGATCAGATCCTCCAAAGTCCAAACAGGTCTAGTGAAGATTTGAAGTGATTATCTTTCCTAATCTTAATGTAATCACAAATGGCAACTGGTTTTTCTTTTTCTTCTTTTTAACATTTGAAAGTATGGATATGGGTACACCTTAGAAAATTTTCACCTATAAAAAAGTATAAAATCACATACAAAGAAGTTGTGGAAGCCCATTTGGGCCAACCTATGATTAATCTATGTCTGTTCACTAAAGTTTGGGGTTCTTTCAACCTATACTCATCGTTGGATTGAATTACAAAAAATTCAGCAATCAATAATTCATTCAGTGAGATCATTAAATAAAGGATAAAGATAACTTCATAAAGTAGGTTTTTAGTAGGATCCTGTTTTATGATGAGATGATTTCGTCTGTCATCCAAAAAATCAAATTTGACATGCACGTGGATGGGGCCCAACATGTGAGTGGCTGAAGATAAGTCAAAATAAAATTCATGTAGCCACTTTCAATGGAGACAAAATATTGATGATGTTTATGATGTTGTGGGTTAACCCACGAGTTTTTTATCTTAATATTAGCAAAGCAAACCCACTACTTTAATATGCTTTTACCACTTGAGATACAAAATTTTATGGTCCGGCAGGCATCCATCGGTTTACAGTTATTCTCTGCATGTGGACACGGCGGCTTCACGTTACAGACTTGCCAATGTAATAAAAAAAAGATGATACCTGGCTCTGATGGATCCTTTTGCCACGAGAAATACAAGACCGGAGCCCAATTAAAAATTTGAGCATCATCTGACATTCTCAATAATTAAGTAGGAACTTCTAAATTTACAGTCAAAATGGAAATAATCAAATGACTAACAGTCATCCACCGTCTTTAAATGAACAATTTAAGATGTCAAATGAGATTTTTTTTTTTAGATGATTAATTATCAATTATCTCTTATCTACTGTTGACTAGGTCTACTAAAATACATGTTCAAAGATAAGTCATTAGCATTTTTGTAAAAGAAAAGTCAGACAAAAGTGGAATCTTGCTAGCATGACCCTACTGCCCTGATTGAAGGGACCCACCATGCTATTCTTAGAGATGAGCCACTTGAGGTCAGTTTGGTCATTGCGAAAATTCCTGTGGGCTGTATCCAGTTTTATGTAAAGCATAGTGTTGCAGATCATAATCCTATTATGAATCAGACAAATCTTAACCAATGGATGAGAGCTGTACATTACCATTCTTGTCCATGAGGAGAAGAACGGTAAAAAAATGAGATGATGTCCCTTGGCCACTGTGGAAACCTCTTTATGTAGCCGCGAGTATGAAACAGTTTGTTTCCTATTTTTTAATGAAAAAATTTTAAAAATTCAAAAAAATTAAACAAGAAGAATACTTCTCCATTTTAGTGCTTTGAAAGCTGTTTTTGGAGTAAATAAAATGACAAAATATAACATAAAAATAGGTGAGGGGACTTTTACAAGAATTTAAGTTTCAGACTTGGCCCACCAAAAATGGCATTGGTCATGGTCAAAATTAGGAATGATAATTCTCCACCTCTCACCCAATAATTCAAAGTGGCTGCCCTTTGGGTTAGATTTGGGTTGACATTATTAACACAATTAACAAATTGCTTGTTTCTGGGTTGGATGGATCTATGCTTGTTACTTACCCCACCATTTAAAAGAGTTCAGGGATTTAAATCCATTGCATTATCCTCATTTTTGTTGTTGCCCCTCCATGGGAAAATGCTGGCCGCACACTCAGAGTCTCTTTAAAATAGGCAAATTGGTTTTTTTCTCTGCTGAAGTCAACGCTCTTTAAGAATCCTAACAGGGTTGTGGGGTTGGAAGAAAATAGAATGCCAAAGCATTCTTAGGCATAGTTGAATCAGAAAATTCTATTGTGGATTCCAGGAAATTCTCATGCCCATGGTTTAGGGAATCCACCTTCCAGGTAAAACTTTACCTGCATCCAAGAACACCCAAGATTCCATGCAGCCAATGATCCTATTTCAAGGGCGCAAGTATCTTTCAGTCTCTGACAAATAAATACCAAACACGAGGACACTTCATGAGTTCATTCTATCAAAGCAGGCATAAATCTGCCCAAATGATTATATTTTTGTCAATACAAAGGCCAACCCCCTTTGAATTGTTTGGAACTCGATCACTGTGCAGTCAGGTCACCTCTATCTTCAATTACTTTCAAGTCTAATTATATGTAGCTGCGCATGGCAAAAAAACAGCAACTTCATGATCTTCCATTACACATACATGGAGTAATGAAAATCCAACAGACCCAAAACACTAAAAGGCATAAAAGGACGCAAGTTGTGATTCCTCCTGTGGTGTATGTAAATCGCCAGTCAATTCCAGACCAAATATAAAGTCAAGAATCACTTCAAACCAGGCAGAGAAAAAAAGAGATTGGATGTAAAAGAATTATCTGCACAATTTCAATATCTAAAAATTGGTAACAAGTACTCTAAAATTTATCCCCAAAAAATTCAAAGGGATCTGCAATACAGTAATGTCCTCATCAACTAAAACCATTAAATGGATACAGGAATCCAAAAAATAGAATTATGTAAAGAAAGATTTATAGATAATGGGATTGGGCTGTTTCCTGCTCGAACATGGCAATCCTGATCGTGGAATGCCATTTCAATCTAATTCAATGTACACCCCCCTCTTGGTGGCAAAAATGGGTAAGGAAGACACCTATGATACCGAAAAGGCTGCCCTTCAGAATAGAAATAATGATTGATATGTTACAGAAGCAAAAGACCATCTCATGCAACCAATAAAGCAGTCTTATAGTGGGGCAATATCTGTGGGTCACCAGATCAGCTCCCACTCGCATTGCTAGTTTCTCTTCTTCCTCTATGAATTCCATGGAAATTTACAGCTGCAAAATTGTAAATCCATTTCACCCTCCCCGTCATGATCTCCTTCCTCTCAGTTGGCATACTCAAGGCTCCATGATATGACAATTCCTTATGAACTCATTGGAGTAGTTCACATACTTTGTCCAAAATGGCTGAAGATGCTTGAAGGCAATCTCCAACCATGGCTTGGACTGACCATTGTAGTGAATCACAGCAGCCTCCCTCACATTTTCTACATCAGTTTTGTTTTGGTAGCCTAAGCCGAGCATGTGCCAAGATGGGTCAATAGGATGAACACTGCCTCGGAAGGCAATCAGAGCTGGCGGTAATGTTCCCAGCTTCCACAACGTTAAGTTCGAATTCAGATTCTGCACCCAAAATAAATGTCTTAGTAATGATGTTTAAATATCCATTAAATTGAATGTGAGTTGCCAAACAAAAACAATTAACAATAGGGAAATATTTTATGGGTATTGAAACAATTAACAATAGTGAAATACTTTATGGGTATTTTCAATAGGTTTTCTTGTTTTACTTTCTCTAGTTTAGAATCCATATTTTACAAGTACTATTTGAATTTGGTAAAACTCCATATTTTATGTATTTTCTTATAAGTCTTTTTTTTATTATTATTTTTTTAGGTTGGAATCCATATTTTACAAGGACTGTTCAAATTTGATGATTGTCTTCTTACAGACGCCATGTATTGACTGCACTATTGTCTTTGAAGGCCTTAATCAATGGAACACTAAATATATTTATTACAATATTGGTTCAGCTAAAACCAATTACACTGTTGAAAGATGCATTTTGATTTCTGGTTTTCCATAAAACCCCCAACATATGGAACATCAGTGCACAGTACAATAACTTCTTTCACTGTTCGCTTGAAGGCTTGGATAATTTAGCTCATGCTTTTAGGTATGTTTTACCCATGGCAAGGCCCATGGAAAAATAAAATATAACAAGAAAAGCACTGATAAAAGGAATGCCCAAGAGAGCATACAACCTCGAATAAAGAAATATAACACATAGCATGAAGCAAAAAAAAGTAGTAAAGCTAAAAAAGTAAGGGGTTGAAATAAAATACATAAACCATTAAGAGAGAATTAATATGTTAAAATTAAAAATATAGTGAAAATAAAGAGCCCTGTTAAAGTGCCCCGCAATTTCTTTGAGATTTAGAGGATGTTGAATCCCTTTCAACTCTACTCAGTACAATAAAAAAGTATAAATTAAAAATAAAAAATAAAGCAATAAAGTCCTTTAAATGGACAAGTAGGGCTTACCTATTAAAATTCCAAACCACTCAAAAGGAATATCCCCTTCTTATATGGGCCCCAACCAAATCTGATTTTAAGATGACATAGACCTACTATCTGATTGATCATTTTTGTAGCATTTCATTCAAGTGTCAATTTAGCAATCGACTAATATCCTATTAGAGTGAAATTTGGTGAGGGCCCACAATGAAGGGGGCATTTATGAATGGTCAGAATTTAATAGGTGTCAGTTTTTGAGGAAAGAATGATTTGGGCACCCCAATTAGGCTAGGAACCAGCTCTTCACTTCTATATCACTGGAACATTCACCAATTACAACCACCCCCTCACCATGAAACCATAAGAAAAGTAAAGAAGAAAAAGCTTTCCATTGACTACAAGCAGTCCCTGAAATTCTATGAATTACAACAGTCCCTGAATAAATCTCTAAGCAAAGCCCTGAATAAATCTCTAAGCAAATTGATCAAACAACCTTCTTCGATAAATTTATTAACGGTTCTGATAGTAACTAATATTAGCGATATGGTTCTATGATAAATCAGCTTTTTATAAATAATAACATTAACAGATCTCACCTCAAGGGGAGAGGTGGAAAGTGACACATGCACCTCATCAACCATTCTGCATGTGTGGAATATAGGTTTTTCTATGTTCATATAACTTGCTAGACATTTTGATTTCGCTTCGTAAACATACTCAACCATTTGTGCTATTACCATTGTCATTGGGTTTTTTACCTTTTCTTTTCTTTTTTTTGATGTTGAAGTGACTCATTGTGTTTGTGACAACAAGCAACTTCCAGTTGTGCCATGGGCTGTAGTCAAAAACTCCATGTTGATATTAACATTACAATTGCTTGTGCCTTGGATATGCATTGCACAAGGTTTATTCTGGAATCCACTATTTGGAAGTGGGTTGCCAATCAATAAAAAATAGCAGCAAATTAGAAAAGGACAATATCTATTACTAATAGATTCGTTGGAGCAATAATGACAATCTATAATGCCCAGATACAGCATGGATACGGCACAGACACGCTATGGACACAGCAAGGACACATATTTTACATATAAAAAGTGAAGTATAAGATACAATATGACACAATATGCTGCTCATTTTGAAGTACCCATGCATCACAGATAACAATCGAGTAACAAAACATATCATCAGACATCAGGTCTCCAAAAAAAAAAAAAAAAATCTTAAACAAAGACTTTTGGTTAGTAAGGTGTCTGAAGTTTAACCAGAGATGTAATCTCTGCAAAAGGTAAATGGGATATGGCTAAAAATAATGATGACAATAATGAGTTTCCAAACAAGTATACAGCCAAGTTGAAGAAGAACAATAAAGACAAAATTAACAGAATTCTTAGAAAAGAAAAGAAAAAAGAAATTGCTTACCACGAGTGAAGGTCAAAAATGTTATCGGCAAGTAAGAATTGAAAAATAAAGCAAACTGACAAGTATCAGGAAATTGTTATGGTGTGCTTTTAAGTACTGAGAAATTCAACAGCAGGATACTTTCTCATTTTAATTTGTCTAATAAGCGTCAGATAAGGCCTGAAATGTATCAGACGGATACTGGCAGTTCATAAATACTTGGTTTTAGAAGGTTGATAAATAATATTCCAGTTTTCAACACCTTCCCAACCACTTGCTAGAAAAGATGGTTATCTATCAGCCCAAATTATCATTTTGTAATATATTTGTACACCAGGAGACAACAAAGACTGTTGGGTAAGTCTATGAATGTCAGGAGAAGGATATACTGGAGAAGTATACACCCCAGAAGACCTCAATAAGGGAAGTGATATGACATGTGGAACTAAAGGAATAATTAGAATGACATTTATCTCAAGAATCTGCTCAAGTATGTTTCTTTAATGAGCATAGTAGTTAAGCATGTAAAAAGCCTATGGTGAGTCATTAAAGTGAGTAGGTTACTACCTCCTTCAGCCAGTGATGGTAAATGTCTCTGATATTTGTCTGCCTCCATGCACGCAAGTCAAAAATGTTCATCCCATATGCCCATGCGCACTCGGATGAGTTTAGACTCTTTGCTATGAGGGGATTGGAAAAATTGAAGTAGTTTTTGAAGCATTTAGACATTACCCACTCATCTTTGCCTCTGCAAGTTTCTACAGCTCCATTCACCTTGCCTTCAAGATCAATGTCCCACAGAGGTGACAGGTCACGCTGAACTACTACATCATCATCTAGAAAGACCACCTTGTCGAGGTTGGGGAAGAGCTGTTACAGAGACACCAAAAAGTAGCCTATTAGAATGTCACAGCAGGAATACAATTCAATGTGCTAGAAACAGCAACTGCACCAATTGATGATGCAATTCTAGGCCATTCAAGAAATAAACAATGGTAAAATGACTTGAACACCAACCTTTGAGTAGTTATATGTTTAGCCAGAAATTCAGGTTTTAAAAGAAGAAAGGCAAAGATGATACTCTATAAAACAAGTAGAATACGTGGAACTCGGTTTATTTTATATTTTACTTTTTATATTTTTACATTCAGAAGCTGCTTTAGTAGTTTTATCATCATTGTTGTTATTGTCATCATCAAAGCCTTGTCCCCACTATTCTGGGGTTGGCTACATGAATTTGGTTTCTCCATTCCAATCTATGCCAAAACATGCTTTAGTAGCTTAACCACCTTAGTACCCTACCATTTTCAGTTCAACCAAGCACAACTGCTTCCTACAATTTCATCTTCTCTGATCCTTTCCCAAGTTCCTCAATTTATAAGCTTCTCCTACTTTCACAGTTCCACCAAAAGTCAATCATAGGCTTAGATGAGTCAAACTCAGAACTCCAGGGATCAAATTTGATTCAGTTTCTACATTTCAAAATTGTGTTACATGTTCTAAAGCCTCAAATAACATAAGTTTAGGTTTTTATGTATAAACAGGGTTAAAAAGATCTGCTTTGTCTCTTTACCTCTGGAAGGTATATGCGAAGATGATTGAGTATTGAAATGTATTTTGGACTCCTGGCCTGCAATTTTGAAGCCACAAGCCTTGGGCTTTCACTGAGATTGGCCCCAGTTATGTGGTTCCCATGATAGTAGGTTCTGATCATGTGATGCTTCTCGACAGCTTCAAGCACGGGTACATTTTCCCTTGTTAGCCAATCAAACTGGTGAACACCTTTCACCTCAACAATGGCTGGAGAAAGAGGGTTCAGTGCAAACCAAGAATGCATACCCGCATAAGTCTTCTTGTCTGTGATGACATGGAAGACTACTTTCTCACGGTTTAAAGACGACATTACAGTAGAGGTGACCACAACAGAAGCTGCAAGAATGTTATCACTGGCTAGAACAAAATGGAAATAGGAGTTGTCGGACAGCAATGGTAGCAGCTCAGGAGGAGGCAACTGTTTACGTGCTAGAGCATTAGAAGAATATTCGTCAGTCAGGCGTAAAGAAAGACAGTGGATGCCTTTTGGAATAGAAGTTGCCACAAAATGCTTATACGTCAGCTCTGCCAGCTTGGATTCCCTCGCCTCCTTCTCAAGTTTCTCCATCTGCATGTGAAGTAAAGAACTAGCACATTAGAAAATATCTTCCACTACGATAAGATTTCATCGATTCAATATACGAGACAATGGCCTTGGGATGAAATCTTTCTAAACACAACTACTAATGACAAGAAACAATCTCCAGGAGTCAACTTAATTATGGACGAAACTTATAATAGAATTTTTACTTTCAATTATCAATAAATCACAAGTCAGGCGTAGTCCCTAATAGTCATTTATAATTATTGTCATATGTTGTACACTAAAATAACCCCATTTCGTTTTTACCGTAGTGTCCAAAAGGAATACCTCCTAAAGATTGTTCATCCATGACAAGAAGAAAACATAGAAATGCTAAGCCCACTTGGAACATAGAAATGGGATGTTATCAGAGAATTCTATCAAAAAGCATAATCAATGTTAAAAGAAGAAAATAGATCCACTGCCATCCCCTGGAGCACAGAATTCTCATGCCAAACTTTTTTTCCTGGGGTTGCATCCCAAAACAGAATATGAATATGTTATCCAAATCATCTACCATGGCCCACATGGGCTCACCTCTTTTGGTGACTTTAAAATTCCAATCAATGCATTTTTTCCATGGATGTGAGCCATGGTTACTTGTCTTTTTTAGTGCCCATTTGCACATCACATCTTCAATGGCTATGATTTCCATTATTGCATTTTTCCTAATATTACAGCTCATACATGGAGCAACATGTTGGGGTGGCAGAGGATTCACCTTGGAGACATCATCATCATCATCATCATCATCAAAGCCTTGTCCCAACTATATTGGGGTCGGCTACATAAATTATATTTCACCATTACGATCTATCCTAATCAAAATCCTCATTCAGATGTTTGCGTTTTACACGTTATGCAAATTTTACATATGTGAAGCACATTACTATGTTTGTCAAAATTGTCATTTTCAAATGAGAAAACATGTACATCCAACGGTTTTATAAGTATTCGGATATTTTGGACTCTTTCACAAAATTCTCAAAATCCATGAAGAATTAAGATATGAAACTAAACGTCCTGGTATTTACCATTAATACAAGAACATTGAATGGTTTGGATCATGAATTGCAGACAAACAAAAGTGCAAAAAATTAGATCTATAGGTTGGCGTTCTTCACAAATTACTCAAAATCTATGAAGATTGAAGATAATCGGGCTCAAGGTCTTGGGGTTTATGAGTTCAATAAACAAAATCAATTGTATGAATTGCTTGCGCCTTTTTGGAAGGAGTGTGAAAGTGATTTTCACACCTTTTCAGGTGTGAGAACTTTAGAGTGGAAAATACCATTTTCACACCCTCATAGATGCACCATACATGCATAAACAAGCGCATACAAACATGGTGGTGTATAACCATTATGCATGAGAGCCATTTACGTATGTAAATAACTGCAAATAAAGGACCCCTTACATGAAATCAAAATCACTGTGGGTATTTGACATTGTATTTCTTGGTACTCCAAGGGAAGCAAATTATCTGATGAATTCTTTGACTAAACAGGAGATAGCCCGATCTTCTATGTACTTAAGTCCTTTGTCAAAGCTTTGGATTTGGTGTTTTCTTTTGTCTTTCTTTCCTTTGCTTTTCAACTGCCAGTATAGTGTTCTTATACCAAAACTATACTTTGGATGTACTGCTTTCAATCAAACTAAAGTTATCTGGGCTAGTAATAGAAGAAGAAACTTTAGTAGGAGAAAAAAAATAAAATAATCTTTTGATGCTCAGCCATAATGTCCAACAAAGGGATTATAATTTATAACCCATAACTGTATTCGGGGATCCTGTCACAAGCTTTTACTGTGTAACCCCTCCATGATGGAGATATGCCTAACCATTGCACCAACCATGGGTTTGCAAACAAAACACAATAAAGGAATTACAATATCCACAACAAGATCCAATCTTTGGTATCTCCCAATTTGGCAAGTTCATTCAGAACCCCTGTTTCATTCACTTTGGGAATGCAAAAAGAAACCTCTATAGAGAACAGAATATTGCTACTTCATATACTACAAACGCACATCTCTATGAAGCTCTTGAGTTGCCCACTACCCAAGCCAAGGCATTACTAAGACCCTCTCTATTATCAAGGACCCTTTTTAAAATTTAATGAATTTAATTTACACATGAAAAAGAATATAAAATGATTGTGCCCCATTGGATGAATTGGGAAGGCAGAGCCTTTTTTTAATCAGCAACGGTAAACTTTGAATTTAGATAAAGTCATTACAGAAAACCTAAGAAAACATGCACAGGTATAAGAGCATTATATTCTACACAAACAAAAAAAATAGGCATCAACAAAGAAAACTGCAATAAAGAAGTGCCATGTAACGAAAAGTACTGTCCACCCTATGGAATGGCACTACTATACAAGAATACATCATTTAAAAATGAGCACGCTATTGGCAATAACAAGACACCATTTTCACTCCTATTTCTTTACTAGATTACTTGATTCCTCCTTATCCTTTCCCATCGGTTGGGAGAAGTCAGCATTGCATCCTTAAATGCGACTCGGTTCCATCCAACAAATAAAGAAGCAAGCATCAGCCCATACAAACTAACTTCTAGAATCCCCTTTGAATAGCACCAGTCGCTGAAGACACATTGTGCATTTGAGACCCTCCCTATGTTTTTAGCTGCCTTTCCAAGAGGCTAATTTATATTGGAAATTTTCAACAATCTACTCCTCCATAGAAAGAGATTTAGTGTTAGCTCTTCCAACAAGAACTCATGATTAGTTTAACACCTTCCCATTGAAGGGAAACCACACAAATTTGAGATTTGAGAACCTTCATGTTCACAGACTCTTAAGACTTTTATGATAACATTAAACAATTTTCCCCCCTTAACTCCAACACAAAACACTTAATTAATGTCCTCGCAATTAGAAGGCAGATCTAATACTTGGTACAAGGACCAAGTTGCTTGACCACACTTCAAACATCTTCTCAAAAGGAAATGCAGCTTTCATCACCCAATAGAAATATTGATTCTCAGCAATATTCTCCCACACCCTCTTCAATACCTGGGCCAATTCAAAATATCCTTTCCTTTCCATATCCCAGTAACCATTTTTTCTCCCTTATTTGAGAAAATAATTCTTCTCAAGAGCATCCCTTCTACTCCAGACCTCCATGGCTCCACTGCCATTTTACTTTTTGGAATGGTTCTCTACCATCATTTTGCAAAGAGAGACCACTTCTTTCTTAAATATTTTCCATCTAGTACCCCAATTTTCAAGCGGCAACTGCCCCTCCTTTCTTTCAGTTAAGTTAAAAAAAAAAAAATTTCCTCGCCTTCAATCCCAATTTAGATATATTCAAGCTTTTTAGGAATAAAAATAAAAATCCAGGATCCAAAAAAAAGCTGATAAATAGGACTGTTAGACAGTGCTGAGTTATCATACTACCAAAAGATATTGATTATTAAACTTTGAGAAATCTTAACATGGGCGACTTAAACCCATTGAGACTTTCAAAGCTCAAACTAAACATACAGCAACCTCACTTTCAAGGGCACTAAGCTTTCAGTAACTTTAACAAAGCAACATGAGATAAGGACATAATATCTAAGACCTAAGGCCATTTGCCTAAATCTTCTTGTCATTAATTGGTGTAAAGGACATAAACTAAAAAAAAAAAACAGTTTTAGTTAGAGATGCACTTCATTTGTTAGGATCTTTTACGATTTCATAATCAAAGTGGATTTAAAAAATTATATTTTGCAGGCAACTAAGGGTGATAAGGAAGCACAGAGACTGGGTTTATTCTCAGGCTACTTAGGGGGATAAGGAACCACAAAGATGGGGTTTATTCTAACAGAAATCAGATGATAATGTCTGCATAGATATTTGCTTCTTCCAGTTCTGAAGCAAATCAGATGGGGCTAGAGATCATTGCACCAGACAGAATAGGGAAATATATATATGTTTTTTCGGGGAGATAAGTAAATATTAACAAATCCCCAATAGAAAGGCTGGGAAACCCTCCATACGGAAACCAACTTGCTTGATATTTTCTATTACAATTCAGCTGGATACTTTGTTTGGCTTTCAATTTTTATTGTAACTTTGTCTCTTTCTGTCTTTGGTCACATAAAGATGATACTATAATTTCATTGTCGATTTCATTGCTTTGTATATTGTATTTGTAATTACCCACATAATCAAATCATTACATTATTTATCAATATTATATATATCACAACCCGTCACATTTAAAGAGGAAAACTGAAGTAGATTTTCCTTCAAGTAAGATCACTTCTTTGGTACATAATAAAGGTTAAATGCTTTTCCATTCAATTCAAGAGCTTCAATTATGCAATGGCATTGAATAGTGAGCAGTGTAGTATAAAAGACGTAAAGTTTCCTCCAAGCCAATTAGCAACAAAATAACACTGTGGATATCAGGTTGCATGTACAGTTTCAAAGAAAATCAACTAAGAGCGGAAATTCTTTTGGTAACAGTTATTTATGATTTGTTAAAAAAAACATAGAGCATTATAAAATGGGAAAGAAGTCCATCATGGGATCTATTGGTTAAAAAGTATATCATATTGAATCAACATTGATTATAATAATGACAATTTAGAACATCTCTATAAATATTCTTGGAAAAAATGGGCATACCATCGCCTTTAACATTATAGCAAATGTCTTGGCATCATATTGACTATTCTTCATTTCAGAAACAAATTCAATAAATGATGTGGGAACCTTCAGTCCGTCTGGGATTTCTTCAGACATCACTTGTTTAAGAATCTTGTACAAGTCTTTAACTAATCTCTGCAGAAGCACCATAAGATTATCCCGCATAAGATTATAACATCAGCGGCACCTCACCAAAATTTTATATGTTTCCACATACAATCAAGATTTTTAAACATGTCTAGAGAAAAACAAACACTTACCATTGAATCATCAGTTCTTCCAAGAAGCCTTGGGCCCAATCGCCTGCCCAAACAATCTGGAAAAAAAGGGAGAGAAAAAAAAAAGATGGCAATTATTGGCAAATAAATGCCTGTATAACTATGAAGTCTCTCGTGAACCACACTCAATCAATCAAAACCTAAAACAACCACCCAACAATTTAGAAAACATTGGGTAGGATTATCAGTGCTACCGAGGATAAGGCTCCAATGATGATGACGACAACCACGATGTTGATGATGTTACAACACATGGAGACAAAAGAAAGCCCAAAAAGATACATAATTATCCAATCCACATGTAACACTTGTAAACAAAATGGACAGAACCCAAATCAGATTAGTACTTATTGGATATGGCCTCCAAACAAAAAAAAAAAAAAAGAACAGCTAAAGACCTCAAATCAACAGTATGAGCTATGAAGCATCAAACAATATATACATATATTTTACCTAAAAGAAACTAACATAGGAAATGAGGCAACCCAAATTTCGTTTTTCATACCTTAAAGATTTCAAACTTGCACCAACAGCAACAACAACAAATTTATGGGAGATTGGAGATCTCCCATAACAAACAACAAAAGCCAATATCGAATCATGGGTTTTTGTATTATATAGCTCTAAAATGTCAAAAAAACACAATTACAATCAACAGAGGAAACAAAACAGTTACCAAAAAAAAAAAGCCCGAGCCAGCACAAAATCAATCAACCATTCAAGAAAACAAACAAAAGAAATGAATACAGAGAGAACCCATTGAAAAGAAGCATCCTAAAATCAAATTCAAATTGAGATCATGGGTTCTTTTGTTTCATTTATACCAAGAGACGAGCACTTGTTGACGCCCTCAAGGGTGACGACCGCAGTAAGAATGAAGACGAACGGCAGCAAGAAGGCAAGGATGAGGACGGAGTGGAAGAACGTCCGAGAGGAGACGTGGCGAGCTGCGACCTTGATCTTCATGAAGTCAAGAAACCCATTGCTGCTCGAGATCGTGATGCTTCTCATACTAGGCGAGAAACGAAGCTGCATCTTAGTCGCCACAGCCGATTCGACGGCTCCACGAAGATAATACCACGAACCCAGATCAGAAATCGCCTGTAAAGACCCAAGGAGATCAACATCAGATCCAAGAGGCACAAGCCCCAGAGAACGGATCGCGCGGGTAGCTGATGCAGATGAGCAGAGATCTCTTCTGGGTCCTCTCGGAATCGGGTTTTGCAGGGATTTCCGAAGCCGGCATTGGATTCCTGAAATGGGTTTTGGGCGATTTTTAAAGGCAAAGATGATTGTGGAACAGCAGAGAGGGATGGATTGTAACGGGTGCGTTTTCTTCCATGGATTTGAGAGAGAGAGAGAGAAATCGAATGAGAGAGAAAGAGAGGGCCCTTTTACTTTTCTGTATGTATTACGAGGGCCGTTTCGTTGAAAGGGATTTGGAATTGCTTCGTTTTACTTTCTCATTCGGTAAAATTTTATTGTATTTAATTTCAAACTGGACATTGGTTATATTTATCAATTCATTTTTTTAATAATTTTTTACTATTTTTTATATATACCCTGTCTTTTTTCTCTTTATAAAATTTTTCCCCATAGAAATCACTAATTATGAAAAACAAACCCATTCTTGAATTGAAGTTTTCAAAGCTCTAATCACTACTTGTGAAAAACAAACCCATTCCTGAATTGAAGTTTTCAAAGCTCTACCTTTAATATCAGCTGAACTTTTTCCTTTGAGAAGACCAAAATTGATTTGTCTAAACATTCCTAAATTGAAGTTTTCAAAGCTCTAATCACTAATTGTGAAAAACAAACCCATTCTTGAATTGAAGTTTTCAATGCTCTGCTTTCATTGTCAACCGAACTTTTCCATTTAAAAAGACCAAAATTGATTTGTTTAAGAAAAAAGAAGTTCTTGGAGTTAAAAGCTATCCCAAGCCCAAGAAATGCAAGCACCATTTATATTAAACCACAATTAAAATCAAGGTGGAGTACCAAACTCAAAATAAGTCCTTTGCAGGGTTAACCAAGTGATACACACTCGATGGATTTGATCAAGATGATCAAAGAGTATGCAAGTACAAATATTCTTGACGAGTTTTAATAGGCTTTACCTAAGTTAATATATGGTTTTTTTTTATGACGAGGAATCCACAGGCCCCCCTTACAGTTATCATTTGTAAAATTCCGGATACATAAAATCACCCGCTAGCCATGTGTGTCAGTTTTCCTATGATACTATATTATTACGGAGTTGTTCTCATATTTTAAAAAAATCCAACAAAAAGAAACGCAGTACATTGAAATTTGCTTAAATAGTTGGGAAAAAGTTTGGTTAGCAATTGCTAAGGTTTTCGTTTTTGAGCACATTAACAAAATGTGGAAGTGTTACACGTATGTTAATTTCTAATTGTGCCGATTACAAATAGCCAAAACAGCAAGGGTATATACAAAATTCCTTCAATTTTAACATGAGGTTTTTTTTTTCTAGGTTGAGATAATGTCCAAGAGTGATGATTTAACTTGGAGACTCAGTGATCGATACAGGGACATGTGTGGATACTTCAAATTACTTGGCCTTTTTTCTAAAAGAAAATTCACCTCTTCCAATGGAGGCCACACCATCATAGAAAGATTTAGACTTTCATTAGAGGAATATGAGATAGTAAAATGATCGAATAATTCTAATCCTTAGTTTTAAGTCTTCAAATTTTAACAATTGTCCACTGTGGAAGCTTTTGTAGTAAAATTTAACAATGAATATTGCCAAGGCGAGCTCCAATATATAGAAGGATTTAAATGATTTAATTGTTTAAAGGTGGGTTGTAAATGTGAAAAGTAAAAACTGACCAAAAAAAAAAGAGGGTTATTTTCAGAATTTCACTTTTAATAAAGTATGTATATTAAGCATTTGGGTTAGAAGAGGGATTTGAGCTAGAGCATCGAAGAAAGAAAGGTGATAATCTTTTCTTCTCTCTTTCCTCTCTCTCCGTCTCTCAGAAGGTGAATGAAGTCGTTTTAGCCTAATGTGGGCTTGGACCTAACAATGTTGGAAGAACGAGGAACCATGTCCGTTTTAGCCAATTTCCTGTTTTAGGGTAGCCCTTTGGTGCGGAGAAACATGTGGACGCAATTAGGTGTCTAAAATAAGGGTCTTAAGTTGAGAAGAAATGGACCACATGAGCTTAGACTACCCTCGATCCCCCCACCTTTCGAGAAGGCAAGTAAGTACCTCCTACACTGTTTGGGAGCATGGATTACACGAAAAAAAATTACAATCTACAGAAGAGCTTTTCAAGGTTTAGGACTCGAATTCTAATTGGTGCGAGGGAGAAAGGAGTTTCCTCAAGCTTTTCTATATTAGTATTCATGTGCCTTTCTTCTCACCGCTGTATAAGCGCGTGGGGTCTTTCATACGACAGCTGTGACTTCTTCTTCCTTTTGCTCTGAAATTCCATGAAATCCAGAAATTCTCCATCCCACTTGGATTTCAAATTTCAAAGCTTTATTTGGGTTGAACCAGCTTTCTATGACAGTGGGTGTCACACTAGCACATGCGACAGCCAAGAGGGGACAAGGGGAGACTCTAATGTTCAATTCTGCATTTGAATGTGTCTATCTATTATCACTAGAAATGTTAGTGATTGCATGAAACTGGGTGATGTTCTATGGCAACGTTTTCTATCTTATAAAGTTGCCAAAGGGTTCACCTTGGAATCCCAACGGCTCAAAACCAATTCCTTCCTTATATATCATTATGAGCTGTGTTTTTGCATTAAAAGATATATAGGAAATGAATGCATATGCCATAAGTGGCTATAAATCAAAACCAAAGCTAAATTTCAAACAGAACAGCAAATAATTTTTCCTTTTGTGGAAACAAAATCAAATGAAGATAGGAAATAAATATTCAAGCATTACCCTTTGTAATTCATGTCTCATCTTTCTTCAATTCTATTTTTAAATGAAAGGTTATTTCATGCGGAATTTGAAAATTTTGCCTTGAGTCTTCTCAATTTTTAATGTCTTATGTCATAAATTCTATGTATACAAATGCAAATAAGTAGGGCATAAATGAAATTGTTAACATATGTTGATGGCCTTTCATGTGAACAGTAATGTTGGGCCCCAACCACTTGAAATAGATTGGACTCAGATCTCCATATTGGATGCTTGATGTGAGGTGTATGTTCACGTATATAGGAGCTGATCTTACCACGATCACATCTTCCATTTCATAAACAACCAACAGAATTTTCAATTCAATTAAAATTATGCCCACCATTAGATTGATGACATATGAAATATATGATTTGACTACTTCTAATACCATTATTTTAATCATATATTTTTAATGTGATCAATATAGTGAACATAATTTTGATTATAATAAGATTGGTCAAGAGAAGCCAAGGTGGGAAGACAATGGTTTAAATTTCTATATTACATTCTTGTATGATAGATAATCTTTTCTAAGGACATATTTGTGCAATGGTAACAATTTTAGGGTGTTGTAGGTTCCTTTTCAGCAGTGTCGTGAAAAAATGGTTCTTACTTCCTTTTAAAGAAAATGGTTTATCACGTAGATACGAGGATATAGTTTAATTTTTCCTCTTTTTTGTGAAACATATATATATTTTTCACAAATTAAAGACTTCTAAAGAATCCTCTCAAAGATCTCCCCTCCCACCCAAGTAGAACAGATAACAAATTATAATACACCCCACTTCCCCCCCACTAAAAAAAAAAAAAACAAACAACAAAATATTAGACTATTTGTGACATCCTGGAGTCCTACATCGACTACAGAGAGGAAAATAACTGGGCTTATATGTAGAGCCAATACCCTTACCTTACATCGACTAGTTCAAATTGGGTCTCTATCATAATTTGGAGTAAGTGGGCCGGTTTTCATGTAGGCATGCTAAGAGCGCCGGGCAAATTACTGCATAGGGACGTACAACCCAATTTTGTTGGTCATTAATTGTAGTTATTCGTTTTCTGATGAAAGAAATTGACAACAATGACCATTCCAATATTGGGTCATGAAATGTATTTTCTAGAAGGTTGAAAGTTCTTTTGATATTGTTGATTTAAACAATTTGTCCCTTTTATTATATTAGAATCATTCAAAATAATATTATAGGCTATGTAAATCAATGATTAAACAATCTCTACCATCATCATCGTTATCAAAACATTGTCCCAATTATATTGGGTGATTAAACAATTTCTCTCTAATAATCAAACCTTGACCCTTTATATTTGGATGTTGATAGGTCAGTAATTTCTCCTTTTTTTTCATTTTTTTTCTACAATTACTACTTCCCCTTTCACTTTGGTTTGACCTTTGTTCTGGAAATCACCGTGGCCATCCATCCTCTTGCTTTAACGATTGGATTTTAGAATTGTTTCTTGAGAGAGTGGCATATGACAAATGTGATATTAGTCAATGAGGAGCCCAAATCAGTGACTTGGTCGCTACTTTCCTGATCAAAATCTCCAGCAGTCATCCTACTCCTTTTCAGTTGAATGGCTAGAATCATTTGGAACAGTTTGTGGGTAGGGATTGGAATGCAAAGCATGCTCAATTTGTGTAAAAGATGTCGGTTTGGTTTTTTTCATCTCTAAATCTAATTAAACAGTATGTAATTATTAATTTCATATTAATCTCTCATCATTAATATCTTCTTTTCCTATAAAAAAAAAAGTATGAAACAGTTAAGTTAAGGGTGTCTAATGTGGGGTACATGATTATCGGTCCACAAACGTTTATAGACCTTTGATATGACAAGCTTCGATGCCATTGGCAACTAGAGAGAGAGAGCATCTGATGGTGATGGTTTAACAGCATCTTTTAAGATTATAAGTGGTCTCCACTGGTGCTCAAGGACTCAAAAGTACATCCTCAATTTGTTTATCTATTTTTAAAATCGTTAACTCAAATGAAATTATCATTCCATAGAACATTTTGAATCATCCAATCAAATATTATTATCATCCATAAAACATTTTGCCCCGTTTGTTTGCAGTTCGAATACTTATGAATTGAATACATACAATTCAAACCATAAGCAATTATAAATAAATGTCAATGGTAAATATTCAAAAATAAGCAACAAGTAATATTTTCTCTGAGGAAAATCAAATAAAATAGAAATCGGGAAAGGAATTAATAGGCGTGATTCTTGATAACATGCTGGACCAATTGGAGATCATTTGATGGGCAGCCTAGATTTGATAATTGAACCATTTTTGTTTCCACCGGCATGCAACATGAGATTTTCTGTGCCTGTCGCATGCATGGGATGGGCTCTACCTAGTCAGTCATTTAATAAATAAGTGAAGACTTCCAAAGCTACGTCTACATCACTCTATTGTACTCTTCCTTGTGGCTGAGAATATTTACAGTCTGGCTAATGTTGCCAAAACATCCAATGAATTTTATATTCAAGTGTTAAGGGGTGATAAAATGACAAAGGACATAGGTTTTAAAAGTACTTGCCCAAAAGTTGTGTGTGTCGATCAAAGTTGGGCAGTGGGCACAGCTACACTGGCAAAAGTTTACGGGGACATGTTAAAAGCGATGTGAGCATCCGGCGAGGAATTTAATTGGTGTTCAGCCTATGCATGAATCATGATAGCCATAATGAAGTCCTTAATTATTTTTTGATAATGATTGACCTGAATAACAATTTTTAAAATTAATTTCACAATTCCTTCTTCCACAATAGGTATTCAAGCCAAAATAATCTCTCGCTCTATCTCAGTTTGTCCCTCAATCTAGAGATTTCCAAGGGGTCCTTCGGGTCAAAATGGATCTAGTTTACCCGTAGTGTGTAGAGGTTGAAGGCCAACCTGTATTTAAAATATTTTTTTTTTTGTCAAATGGGTAAAGTAACCCAACCCGCATTCAATATGGGCCCATGCGATCCTATTTCTTGAACTGTATCCCATGGGTCAACCCATTTCACCTGAACAAATCCTGCTTTGCATGTAGATGCTCAGCCCGGGCCTCGTCCATGCCAAGTGCTAAGGTTAGATTTGAGTTTAGCTAGAGGGTGTAACATGCCAAAGTACAAAACTATTAAACCACTATACGTTTATCTAATTTAATATGCGAGTTAACTCGACCCATTTAAATGGGCTCGCAGGTAATGTGGGTGAACCCCAACCTAACCCATTTAACTGTAGATCAGGGTTATCTGACCTATGACTAACCCGTCCAGTGTGCAGGATGAAATTATGCAGATCAAATGCAGCTCAGGCAGGTTTTGCCAACCCTACCTCAATCAAAAGGCAATACGTGATAATGACATCCTACTAAATAGGAAGTTACAGCTTATATAGGTGTCTATACTTTCATTGTATCATCTTATGACGCTGCTATTTAAATAATATGATTAACTAAGAAGACCTCTTCAAAATAAAATATTTTCTTTTTACAGAACTACATATAAATTTATATTAAATATGCTAATGATAAAAAATTATATAAAATAGCGGATTTTACCCCAAAAATCCTCCTAGTATCACTCTATACTAAAAAGAAACCCAAAGACGTGATTCTACCATAGTGATCTTCGTTTAATTTTTTTGAATTTGAGTTGGGAGGGAATATCCCTACTCACCCATGCACACAAGAGGGGATATCCCTGCCCGCTCATTTTTTCTTCTTCTTCCTCATCTTCCAACCTCCTCTGCTTATTATTATTATTATTATTTTTTCATTCTTCTTCTTCTTCTTCTTCTTCCTCCACATCTCTCCTTATTTCTCTATAACTCAACAAACATATTCCATCCCATCTTCAAAGGAAAGAAAAATATATATTTCTAAACTTCATTTCAAAATCTCTATAAAAAAAACCCCCCTATTTTTTGTAAGCAACATTCTAAAGTTTTTTTTTAATCCATCCTTACACCCAATCAAGACAAGAAAACCATATGTTTTGAGCCTCTGTCCAAACCTCTGGGAAAGGAGATGCTCAAAAGGAGGACAAGGATGCTTTCGTTGTGGACACCAACTATGACGAATTCGCACGAGGAGGTGGTGGTGTGAAATACCAAAGCGAGGTAGAACTTGGGCTAAATAAACTACGCTAAGATATGGTTCTGCCTTGAAATTGGAGGTTTAGAAAATAAAGAAGAGGAATAAAGAAGGAGGAAGAACAAAGAAGAAGAAAGAATGAATGGAGCAAAAGAGGAAAGATGAAGAGGAAGAATAAGAAGAAAATGGGTGGGGATATCCCCGCTGTGTACATGGGTGAGTAGGGATATCTCCGCCTAAGTGAGATTTCGAAAACTTAAACAAGAAGGTACCCCTAGAATTGCTATGGTGGAATCATCAATTTGTGATCATTTTTTGCATGGAGTGACTGTAAGAGGATTTTTATAGTAAAATCCTCTTAAAAATAAAATAAAATAGAATTGAAAAAAACACTTCAAGACACATACTTATAAATACACTCACGTAAATGCTATTTTTTGGTGAAAATGAAGACTGTACTGTACTTGAAAAATATGTGCGTGAATAGTGGCATTTTGGTTTTGATGGCTGAAGTTTTACTTGATTTTTTTTATTCCACTATCCAAATCATATCCAACAGATATTTCCTTTATACTTTTAGCATATGCTAACCAATTAACCATGGTCCTAACATTTTATCAATAAGCAGACTCATTATTGTAGTGGTAATGTAAAGGTTAATGTCATCTATAGCCACGGATGCTGCAGACTTGCCTTGTGTTATGACATACTTGAAAATTTTATTTTATTTTATTTTTACTGAGTTGGCTGAGTCTAGAAGTGGAGGCAATGGGGCACCCATCATGTCCTATCCACAGGGACAATCCTAGATTTCGAAACATTTGAAGATTGTTCACGTATAATTACATAAATTTTCAACAATGCTCTATTCAAGTATTTTATACATGATCAAATTTTCAGTCGCCTACACCTTTACAAGTAAAACTAGTAAAATGCCCCATGCTAATGTAATTTATTATATTAAATATATTATAAGAATTTTGTAAGAGTTCAAAATTTTAGAAATTAGTAGCACACTTGTAATTTGAAGGCCTAAGATAATAAATCATCACCTATAAGCTACAACATAAAATACTGAGAAATTGAGTTATAAAACTCTACAGTTGTGATGAAAATCTCCTAAGGAGATAACTCTTTTTGAATTTTGATAACAAATTAAATTTTGCCAAAATCAAAGGAGGAAAAAAATAATGTCCATGAATAGAAAAAGAAACGCAACAATAGTTTCTTTGAACTGTAAAAAAAAAAAAAAACTGGCAAGGATTGAAGTATATATCAAAAGAATCAATTATGCAAGTAAAAATTAGACTGAAATTTTTTCTCAAAAAATTAAATATTTGGTTAAAATGCATGTAATGGAACAATAAAAAAAGTCACGGAAAAAATGAGTTCTGAAACTACACATCTGAGATATGTTTCCCCATAATCGATCTAGTACTATATATAATCATAGTTTCAAATTGATTATTTGAATAAAGGCCCTTTCCAGATTCAAAAGACCCTTGAAACAATATGTAAAAAAAAAAAAAGAAAAAAAATTATATTGACTCATGTCATAAGCATTGTTCTGCACATGACCTTGTTTGGAAATCTCCAAGCTTTCTCTATCACAGTGAAAATAAAATATAACTCAGGAGTTCTCATTTGAGTATAAAACTTAATGGCAATCAATATATGGAAACATGGGAATAATCGGTTTGTGTTCTTGCAAAAATCCAATGTGGAATATGGACCACAGTCTACGTGCAAAATTAATGCCAATTTTTATCATCCTATATAAGTCCTCCACAAATAAGCATAGTTTGGCTTTGATCAGGTAGTGTTGATTGAGCCATAGATATTGTTGCCTGAACCACTTCTTAAAAGAATCTATCATAATATACATGCTAAAGTGAAATTATTTGGACTTGATAGCTCAAAGGATTTTAGTATGTTGGCTAAATTTATGGATTGGACAAAACTTTAATTCTAATCAGAGTTGCATTTCTATTTATTTTAAATTAAGAGTTTGAAGAGGCAACAAAGTCCAATGAGAGCTGAAAAAAAGAAAATTAGAAAAAAATCAAAGATGGCTGCCCGATCGATCGAGCATCAATCTGATCGATCAGATTCAAGGCAATCCCCAAATTTGATCAAATCGGATCATTGCCCAATTGATTGGACCTGCATGAAAAATTCCACCAACTTGCGAATTTTTAGTCCAATTTTTATGGATCTTTCCCAATTTATGCCAACTCCTTTCCTAATTGAAATATACTTATGAGAATTTTGGACTATAAAAAGGGGTTCTCTCTTAACCCTAAGACATATAACATCCATCTCCTATTTTGAAGTAGAGATTACTTATTGGAGATCATCTTCTCTACGAGTTTTGAAGAGTTGAATGGCTGAAGTTTTGTTCTATAGATCATTGTCTTCTAGTTATTTTAGTATTGAATATTGTCCTGAGGAGTTAAGTACAATATTTAAAAGGTGTCTAAGTGCTTGGATCTGTAACAGAGGAGAACAGGAAGTCGTTGCAACAGGGTGCTATGCAATGAGAATCACAAGTCTTTATGTTGTGCGATAACTAAATAAAGGTTGTGAGTATATCCCTTGTAACTGTGGTATAATTCATTGTGCTTGATTTTCGATCGTGATTTTTTTCAGTTTAGGTTTCCATGTAAAAATCATGTCTTCTTGTAGTGTGTGCTTTTATTTGATTTATTTCTGCTGCGTAGTTGATTGTTTGTATACATAGTACTGAAATTGATTGCGTTAACCTATTCTAGAGGTATTCCCCCAAAAACCTTCAATAGTCCTATGATCCGTGGAGAATTTTTCTTTTGAGAGCTTTAAAATGGGAAACAAAAATTAACTAATGGTCATTACTACATTAGTTAATTGAGCTTTTTTTGGAATTGTGTATCATGGTTCAAATTTCTACAAACCTTAAAATATTCTAATCATCATTCTCAAGAAAAAGTTAATCACAAAGAAATGCAAATAACTGAAAAGAATAAGTTCAATTTAAAAGAAAAAAGAATCTTTAGGAAGGTATTATAGCCTTAGCAGTGCTAATGAATTTTCATATAGAATAGAAATATGTATGAAAGCATGTAAAATTCAATTTGCCATTAGATTAGACACAAAAGAGCAAATAAGCCATTATAGCAGAAATTGAAAAATACACTATCATACAGAAAACAACAATGTCTTATTTATAATCCAACACACAGTGGTAAAAGTTCTGTTAATGAATTTATAAATATGTACAAAGATAAGATCCACATAAGAAATTAGAAGAAAAACTAATATGTACAAGCTAAAAGAAATAAAAGATATATCTTGCTGAAAGAAAAAGAAATAAAAATGTTTGAGTGTAGAAATCAAGAACCATTGCCGAGGAAGTGAAAGAGATTATTCAACCTCCGTCCTTGTCTGCTAACGCCCTCATTAGACCTTTGCTCGACAACAACCCATTATCCATCACTAGACCTGAAAACTTAATGGAGAGAACAAGGTAGAACTATGTTTTATTGATTGAAGACAGATCCGGATCTATTGCAGACAACGAAAGAGAAAAAGTCGTGGTCGGTTGCTTATGTCCGTAAAAAGCAAAGGATCTAGATTCTTTACATCTCAATTTTTCTTTTCAAGTGAAGAAAAAGAAGAAGAAGAAAAAAAAAGATAGGGAGGCTAGTTTTTACAAGGGAAAACTTTTTTCTTTTTACTTTCTGAATTCAAACTAATCTTCCATTATTTCTAGACAAAATTGAGAAAGGCAACTTCTTCTTCATAATAAGCACTCACAGAGAATGACAAGCCCTTTTTCGTATGGTTAATGCAAACTACACATTGAGGTTGCATCCAGTGCTTGAAATCTTGCAATCTCTTGTAGAGAAATAGTTGAAAGAAATAGTTGAAAGAAAATCATAAATGAAGAGATGAAATCTTTGCAAGAGAAATTACATAATAAAATATCAATCTCAATACTTTTCGTGAGAGAAAGAGAGATTGCTTTATCTCACCTGTATTCCCATGTTTGAAATTTGGATTTGTAGAGAGGTAGTGAAGGAATTCTCAGTGAACAAATATATAGTCATTGTAACACCCCATTCCACATCGCTTATAAATGAAATATTAGTTTAGTGTATAATGAACTATGTAGGTTATTACTAATAACTTAAGCTTAAGCATGTTGGGCTACATAACAGGCTCATCAAGTTATTAGGTCAGTGGGCTACTCAGGTCGTTATATTCATAGTCATGGATGCCCTCTTCTAAAAGGGAGAGGGAAGATGAAGAGGATTAAATATGTTGAAGAAAAGAGGAGTTATGGAAGCAATGATCATGAAATCAAATGGATGCTGAATGGGCAGTCATTTGGTTATTAAATCGATGGTCATTAGGTCAATATTATGGGATGGTTAAAATCAATTAGATCCAATTGATTCTAATTTCAATTTGAAGTCAATTGGCTTCATATACTATAATTGGTAAAAGATGCCTATGCTGAGCACGGGTGAACATCAAATCAATATTACTATGGATACAAAATTTATAAAGAAAAAAAGGATGCGGGTTACATATTGTGGATACTTTTTTTTTACTACAATTCAATTGATAAGTTAAATCAATAATAGTTTACTGGTAAAAAAATTAAAAAGGAATATAATTATTTTTTTAAAAAGGAAAATAAGGAAACAACAAATTATGCACTGCATCCTATTTTTGCCCTAACTATGTTCTTTTATAATCACAAAAATGCAAAGTATATTGATTTCTAATACATAGCACATCAAATATTATTATAAAATAGAGACTGTGTCACATTTGTATGGAGCTCTAATTTACGATTTCTAATTTATTTATATCATTTTTCACTCTATTGTAAAGAGTTCCATTAAATATGATTATATGGTTTTCAAGAGTTTAAAATGAAGAGAGGTTCCTTGCATCAACCATTGTGTTTTGTTATATATTGTAGTTGTAATATATTAGCTATTGATTGTATATATTTCAAAATAGACTATATAAAAAAAATATGATTATATGGTTTTCAAGAGTTTAAAATGAAGAGAGGTTCCTTGCATCAACCATTGTGTTTTGTTATATATTTAGTTGTAATATATTATCTATTAATTGTATATATATATATCAAAATAGACTATATAAAAAAATATGTTTTGTTTCCTTGTGATAATAATTTTGCATTATCGTAAGCTCTTTTGCATCTCAATTACGTTATTTTATAAGGATGATGTATATCCATAATCATATAAAATGTTTGTCCAAGGACTTTAAATTTCGAGTCAGACTTGACCCAAAACATAATACCTAACCAAGATCAAGGATCTTTAATTATCTACAATCTAGGTCAGGTAGGATACATATTAGATTTATGTATAAATTCTTAGTCTTGATTACATATTAGACTGCTATAAGTCTTAATGTTTGACCTTACAGCTTTTGTAAAATTTACATGATATATGTGGTATCAATAGCTAGATTTGCTTCAACATTGGTTATAATGATACAACTGATGAATTTAAATGTCTTTCTTTTAGCTGATCATGAAGTATTTTGGGATGAATTATTGTTCTTTTTTCTCTCAAACTTGTTTTTATGATATATTATTAATTTTTTTATTGGCTATTTTTTTTTAATTAGGGTCCTATTTTAATTTTGGGTCATGGATTGCTTAGCCATATACTACCATAAACACCTCAAGTTCTATCAATGTAACCATGTAAAAAAGGGAAGAGAGAGAGAGAGAGAGAGAGAGAGAGAGAGAGAGAGAGAGAGAAAATGAGGTCTAATAAAGCAAAGCCTAAACTAACACAAGATGGTTTTCCAATTGGTAAATCTAGAAAAATAATGAAAGGCACTTTTATTTTTTATTTTTTATTTTTTATTTTAATTATTTTATTTCCTTCATTGATTTGAATATCTTCTTTTTCATGTCCTCTCTTAGTATTTTATATAATTTCTTGGCCATTCTCATTGACAAATGAATATATAGATTTTTTTTTCTCAATTCACTTTATGCTTTTTGCTCAAATTTAATATTTCTGATTGAATGCAATACTTCTTATTGATAACACTATTGCACTTTATTATTTTTCACATGAATATCGTTCTTTTACCATAAATATTTAAGCTCCTTTTCATGTTTAAACATTATGAAAAAAATAACAAGAGTAATTTTTTTTCAAGTTTTAACAATTTTATTAATTAATATATCATCGCTTTGGCTCAACTCAACATGGGCCTTTGTTGCTAGTAGAAAAGGAAATAATTAAAAAAATTTTATGACGGCTGCATAGAATGGAAAATTGCATACCATCAGTTTTAATCGGAATTGATGATTACTTATAAAGTATTAGAAAAATAATTTCTTAATGATAAAGATATATCTTAATAGAAAAGAGTTTACTGATGTTGCTCACGTAGTCAAAATAAATTAGTAAATTCCTAATTTGAATAAGTCTCTTTGATATATAAAAACAAGATGTAAAATCACTTTACAAAAAATGAGAAACAAATTCGAGTAAATTAAAATATACCAAGAGACTCGAAAAATGTGCATACTGGAACTATTTCGCTTATAGAAATGAAGCAAATTGACTCACTTACTATGCGACAATATACACATGACCATCCATTGAATGCTATGGATGTCATAAGTATCACATGAAGGCTTTTCTTAAAATCCATTAGCTCTCTATTTCCAAATAAAGAGGGAAGTGAAAATATAAACCTACAAATTTCATGGACTTCCAAACCCAACCTTGTTGCATTATAGAGAACGAAGATAATGCTTTAAAAAAGTCTTATAGAAATTATTGTCAGTTTAAGAATTTGAAAGGGGGGAAAACAAAGAGCTAGAATATCTACTTTGATAAAAGATATTATTGTCTTTGATTGGAGGTGTAATGATAGAAGAGAGAGAAGAGTTAGATGATTTAAAGAGAGAAATCAAGAAGATGGAGGAATTATGGTTCTCTATAGAATATCAAGGGATAGTCAAATAGCCATAATCTCCACTATGATGAAGGATATTTTAGCTTTGATTGGAGGTGTAATGATAAAAGAGATGTAGGATTTAAAGAAAGAAATTAGGAGGAGGGAGGAATTATGGTTCTCCATAGAGTATCAAGAGACAGTCAAAATAAATTATGAAGGGTCAAAATCAATTAAACGAATTAAGATTAATTTTTCAATTGAACTCAACCATCTTAATATATAATAATTGTGCGGAAGGTGCACAACAGTACAAGAGGGGAGCATTAATTTGGTTTGGCGACGTTTAAATTTCTAATATAGCCCCACTAAAGAGCTAACTCCAGCCAGCATTATTCGCTGTGAAATGTGTCCGTGGACTTTGAGGTTTGCCTCCTACATCTTGACGTTTTAAATAATACATACACAAAACAATTCATACAAGAAGAAAAGGTTTGAAATTACAATCTTGCCCCTATGTTGTGCGATATCATGTACTTGCAGATGATAACACAAAATCCTGCTTACCAAAGCTAGGTAATAATTAGGAGTACACATTCAGACCCTAGTTGTCCAATTATTTAGAGATTGTGACTTATTAGTAATCAAATTTGTATTCTTATGTAGGCCCGATAAGTAAATGGAGTTGAGTCTGAACTTTATTTTTGGACCCGTGATGTAAATGGTTCGAGTCTTATTCCACGTTGGTTTCATCTCGTGGACTCGAAACCTAATATTTTACCTCAATTTTTAAGATTTTTTCTCAATGTTAATTTTTTTCTCCAAAGTATTTTTTTACATAGACTCAAACCCGCCTAAATTAATTTTAGTTCCATATTCATTAACGGCTTCAGTTTAGGGTCCATTAATAGTTTTGGTTGTCTATTTTTTCATTAACAGTTTCAACTCCGAGTCCACCATAGACTTGGATTGAACCAACCTGTTTGCAACCATAGAAAAAATTGTAAAATATGTGCAATATCCTACAAGTAAATATTATGCGATGTGCAGGTGATTGCCACTTATAAATGACTGAATTGTCATTTTAACATCATCTTAAAAAATAAAAATAAAAATAAAAAACACTAACCCTCTTGTTAATATTTTTAAAATGTGCCTATGAGAAAAGTCTTTTAAGTGTTGCCTATGAGAAGAGTCTTATAGGTGGTAGGGAGCTGAAGGTCAAATATCCTAGACACTCTTTCATAAGATTGGAATCTCTATCAAAACTTCTAATTGCTGCTGCAGTGATAAATCAGAACCGTCCATGAGTGACACTGACCATTCAAAAGAGATACATCAGGGTCTACCGCATGTCCGGACGCAGAGCTCTCATTGTCGCACTACTCGAGAAATGCAAGAACATGAGACAACTGAAGCAGGCCCATGCCCAGATGATCACATCCAACCTCGCCCAAGAACCCTACGCCCTCAGCAGGCTCATGGCCCACTTGGCCTCGGACCCCACCCCCTCAACCCTGGCCCACTCCCTCCTCCTCTTCGACCAGATCCAACGGCCCACAATCTGTATCTACAACACCATGATCAAGGCCCTCCTGCTCCACAATCACTTCATCCATACCCTTCAACTATGCGGTCGGATGCTCGTCCACGACCAACACCCTGATCACTACACCCTCCCTTCGCTCTTCAAAGCCTGCGCGTGCCTCCAAGACTCCCAGATGGGCGATAGAATTCATGCACTCTCTCTAAAGCTCGGATTAGCGTCTGATGTCTTCGTCGCGAACGCTCTCATGCAGTTGAGGCTTGGATGCCACGATTTGAATGGTGCGCGGAAGGTGTTCGATGAAATGCCCTTGAGAAGTGAAGTGTCGTGGACGATCTTGATCTCTGGGTATGCGAAGCGGGGTGAGGTTGAGATTGCACGAGAGGTGTTTGATGAGGCGCCGGTGAAGGATAGAGGGATTTGGGGTGCTATGATTTCTGGGTATGTGCAGAATAACTGTTTCAAGGAGGGGTTGACAATGTTTAGGATGATGCAGCTGGCGGATTTGGAGGTTGATGAGGCGGTTTTGGTGAGTGTTCTTTGTGCTTGTGCTCAGTTGGGAGCTTTGGATGTTGGGTTGTGGATTCATGGGTACGTGGAGCGAGTTGGGTTGAGGTTGGGTGTGAGGTTGGGGACTGCTTTTGTTGATATGTATATGAAATGTGGGAGTTTGGGGCTGGCGAAGAAAATGTTTGATGAAATGCCCGAGAGAGATTCTGTCTGTTGGAATGCGATGATTATGGGATTGGGTATGCATGGAGATGGAGACGTTGCACTTGAGATGTTTAAGGAAATGCAGAAGGCTGGGTTTCGCCCGGATGATGTTACTCTTCTTGCTGTTTTTACTGCCTGCAATCATTCTGGAATGGTACATGAAGGATTGAGAGAGTTTCGGAGAATGAGGGAGGTGTATGGCATTGAGCCGAAAGGAGAGCATTTCGGGTGCGTGGTTGACTTCCTTGGTCGAGCTGGACTGTTTGGGGAGGCAATGGGAATCATCAGGACAATACCGCCTTCTGCCAGCTCTTTGGAAGAAGCAATTGCTTGGAGAGCTTTGCTAAGTGCTTGCTGGAATCATGGAGAGACTCGATTAGCAGAGGTTGCAGCTGAGCATCTTATACAGTTAGAGCGGCACAGTGGAGTCTATGTTCTTCTGTCGAATATATATGCAACTGATGGAAAATTTATTGATGCTAATAGAATAAGGAATATGATGAAGGACAGAGGTGTTGAGAAAACTCCAGGTTGCAGCTCCATTGAGGTCAATGGGTCTGTTCATGAGTTCATTGCAGGAGAGAAAACACACCCTCAGATGGAAGAGATATATGGGATTTTGTTGAAAATGAAAGCGCAGTTGGATTTCGCAGCGCTCAAACCTGATATATCAGAAGTCCTTAGGGCATAACAGAAGCATGAAATATTGGAATTCAGGTATTGAGCCATGATGCTCCTCTTTTGAAGTTACAATATCCTTCAGCAGTTTTTGATGAAATATGTTTCTCTTCGGAAATGCCTTTCTCACATCCAGATTGCCGTGATTCCTCACTTCTACATAAATACTACTGCAATGAAGTGTGTTTTTCATCTGCTTCTCACTCTGGGAGTAGTGGTACTGGTTTCAAAGGTATATTTATTTGTTTGGAAGGAAGATTATAGATTTTATTCCTTGAACATTCTCATGTCTTTACCAATGGAAAAATAAATAAATTTCTCGTGTCTTCTTTTCTTACTTAGTCAGATGTTCTTACTATGAAGAATGAGGCTCTGAGCATTTCAAAGATACACAACCAGGTGCTTTGAAGTGTATATTTTTCATTTTCTTACCAAGACATCAGTGCAATACTCCACTTCCTAGGTACACATTTTTTATTCTTTGGCATGTCAATTGACGCTTCATTGTTTCTTCACCTCTTTTTAGGGCCCATTTTTTTGCATAGAATTAAATCCCTGAAAATTTCAGGGTAAAATGGATTCCAAATTCCAACGAAGTAACAAAGAGTTGAAAGGTGATGGATATAAGGTGAATGATGCAAATGAGACCCTGATTTACCTAGTATCTGATTTACTAGGGTGAGATTAGTTGATAGCAATTTGTGCATCTTCACCTTTGTTTCTTTGGTTGTAGCCACTTTGATAGGAATAATATCTCAAAGTACCTAGGACTTCATTTCCATGCTAACCAGCAGGCCCTTAGAGATATTTATATGCTTGTTGTGAGTCCATTAACCATCTGGTCTTTCAATGTGATCATGAAGAAGGGTGTGATCAGAAGTGGTTGCCTTGCTTTGCCACCTTTCAAAAAAGAAAGTGGTTGCTTGCTTTGCTGCCTTTCTAAAATGAAAGTGATTGCTTTAGTAGGTGAGTTCAGTTCTTGCAAGGTATTTGGAATACTTTTCCAAACCTTAGCCCTTGTTTCTTTCTGGAATTCTTGACAGGAATTCCAGTTGTCTGGGAATTCTGGAATTCCTGTCAGGAATTCATTGTTTCTTTATGAGAATTTTTGGAATTTTGGAATGCCAGCATTTCCAAATGCTAAAAAGGTGGAATTCCCAAATACCAACTCTCCCAAGAGGATTTCAGAATTCTAGAATTCAGGAAAGCTGTGCAGAAACTCCAGCTGCATCAACAAGTCCCTCAAGCTTGTTTTCCATCATCTCTCCCTGCCACACGCTGTAGTTCCCTTCTTATTGTGGTTTTCTCAAACGTAACAAGTATCGTAGCCGCAGGTGTGAAAGAAAGGTAGGTAATTTGTTTATCCGAATTTGAGTTGGAAGAAGTGCTCAGTTGCCAAAATGCAATCATGGCTCTTCATTCTTTTCTTTTTTGCAATTCCCCTTACTATGTGTTTCTCTGACGGTGAAACAAAAAGCCACCAATGCCCTTAATCCCTTTATACCATCATACATACCCACTTTACAAATGGATGCCCCATACATTCTTGGGCTCTACAAAGGGGCCATGTGTAAAAATCTATACCGATCATTATTAATAAAGGTCAATAGTGGGCCTCAATCTTTGAAGCATGTGAGACTTTTCTTCCTGTTTTTGAATCAAAACAGTGAAAGGTGACTAATTGAATCAAAATAAAACTCTCATCTAACTAGTAATTCGAAAAAGGCAAGGCCCAAGTTCTAGTATCTAGGTGGTTGTAATTTTTATTTATTAGGTTTTCCTTTCTTATTTTCTTGAATTGTGAATGTGGGCCCCAAGATTGAATTACATTTTTTTATTAATTGAGACCCATATTAAGTTGTATACATACATTAGTGGGTGGTTTAAACTTAAATTGGCATATGAACAATGTGGACATGAGTTTAATTCCACCTAGAAATTTTTGTAGTTATAAAACGAGGAATTCATGAAATCCAGGAATTAAAAAACTCTCAGATAGGAATTCATGAAAAAAAAGAAACAGAGAATTCAGAAATTACAGAATTCAGTACCATTTCAAAATTCCAGCATTTGGAAATCCCAGACAACCACCAGACATGAATTCCAGAAATTCTAGTAAAGAAACGGGCCCTTAGGAATTCCAATGAGGGGAAAGTTATCATGGTTAACGCATCTGCAGTAACACAATTGTTATAGAAAAAGAGAAATGATAGAGCCTTCAATCTTAAAGAGTTCCAAGGAAATATCTTTGAAATAATCAAAGCCATATTAGCTTTTTGGGTAGTGGTGAGTGTTATTAGTTAGAGTAGGACATATGGTACAAGTCAGTGACCTAGTTCAAAATATAATAATGTCCAGTGGCCTTTCTTTAATTTCAGGAATTAATGAAATAAACATATAGGTGTGGTCGTCCAACCCTAAGGGACAAATCATCCAATTGCTTCTTCATTATATTTTTCTTCTTTCTCTCTCTTTTCTATTTTTCGTTTCTGTTCTTTCCTTTCATGTTTCCTTAACAGGTTTGTACAAAACGCTAGATCCTCTTGAATCGAAGACTTCAACTTGGTATCAGAGCTTCAAATCACAAGGAAGACAAGCATGTCTTGAAGCCTAGTGGTCCAGATCTCAGAAAGGACGTGATCCCTGAAGGATTCTAAACCAGCCGAACATACCAGAGGTTCGGTTGGGTGTCTAGACACAAACAGTGCACAGTATGGTGCTCTGTGGTGTTGCTGGATGTGTAGTCCTCAGTTGATTTGGGCCATAGAAGCCTCGGTTTGACAGGTTGTGGCTGTTTTTCTTAGTTGGTTGGGTTTGACTAGTCTTGGCTCACATTTGTGTGCTTCATAACGGGTAGGAAGACAATATTTCAAATATTGATTCACTGCTGGAAGTTGCTGCTCGCTGTATGTCTGGCTGAAAGTTGTTGTTTGCTACTGGGTGCTGTCCTTTGCTGTTGGCTGTGAGTTGCAGTTTGCTGTCTGCTGCTGGTTGCTGTTTTTGCTGTTGGCTTTGAGTTGCTGTTTGCCGTTGGCTGTTGGCTGGTTAGATGATCGGCTATTGGCTGCTGGGTTTATGAGTTGCATCTGGGTCTGAGTTTGTTGTTTGTTAATCTGGGTGGATATTAATCTGAGGACTTAGTGGACTTGTGTTGGTCAGTGTTTGATGTGTGTTGCAGTTCAATAGATGACCATCTGATAGTACAAGTTCTGGTGCTTAGCAGTGTTCCTCTCATAGATTGGTGACTGTTTTTTAAAGTTTCTTGATTCATCAAGTTGGTAATAAGTTGAAATCTCTTTAAATGAAGTCCAAGGGTGAGAGCTCTATCGGATCCAATCAACAACTCCTTTTAAATGTTGTCAATCAATGCAAGGATAACACCAAGCCTTTTCAACGGTACTAATTATAAGGATTGGGCCTATTCAGCTAGAATGGCTATTGGAGGCTCAAGGAGACTTGGTTATATTAATGGAAGTATCAAGGAACCAGGACAAGATGAGCCTAAATATTCAGATTGGGTTTCAGAAATATGTTAGTCATAAACTGGATTCTTAATTCAATGGAAGAAGGCATTGCAAAAAGTTATAAGTATTCTTAGATTGCAAAAGATCTTTGGGAGTCTATTGAGGTTGCCTATGCATTGAAGGCTGAAGAGGAATAATGCCCGAATCTTAGAATTGAAAATGGAAATTGCTAGTTTTCAACAAGCAAGTCTGTCAATTGGAGATTATTATTCCAAATTCCTGGCATTGTGGAGAGAACAACAAAACTAGGTGGAGGATCCTTATAAACTTCTTCCTTCAACTCCCCATTTAGAAAAGCATTTTTGACATCTAGTTGGTATAATGGCCAATCACAATTTGCTGCGAGGGATAGTATGACTCTGATAGAAGTTAGTTTGGCAACTGGGGAGAAGGTTTCAAAGTAATCAACCCCATAAGATTGAGTAAAGCCTTTTGCAATAAGCCGTGCCTTATACCGGTTAATTGTACCATCAGAATTGTACGTCAAGGTAAAAACCCATTTACAGCCAATGATATGCTTTCCTTGAGGAAGAGTAGTCAGCTCCCATGCATCATTTTTTTCCAAAGCTGCCATTTCTTCAATCATTGCCTCCCTCCACTTGGGGTGAGTAAGAGCTTCTGACACAAGTTTGGGTATATAGGTGGTATCAAGTTTTGTAACAAAAGTGCAAGATACAGGTGAAAGATAATCATAAGACACAACATTTTGAATAGGATGACGAATAATGCAAGATTTTTTTCCTTTTCGCATTGCAATAGGAAGATCTAATTCAGTAGGAGTACCTGGCATAGGAAGAGTTGCAATTTGATGCTGGTCTTGAGGGTGAGGATCTAGATCTAGGGCGTCTGAGGATGGGGTGGTTGAGATCAATGGTCAGGCCCATTTCCTTGAGGAAACTTACAATGGTCTCTGACTCTTATTTATCACTTCACCTTCCTCTGGAGTTTTGGAGTTAAGACTTTCCTGTTCTACTGATTCATAATTTTCTAGGTGAGTTGGTGGCGTCATGAAATCAACAAGGGGAGCATGATCCTTTTCACACCCATTTGGTCAGGGACCTAGTTGAAAATGTAATAATGTCAGGGGCCTTTTTGTAATTTCAGGAATTAATGAAATAAACGTATAGGTGTGGTCATCCAACCCTAAGGGACGAATCATCCTATTGCTTCTTTGTTAGATTCTTCTTCTTTCTCTCTCTTTTCTTTTTTTCCTTTCTTTTCTTTCCTTTTATTTTTCCTTAATAGGTTTGTACAAAACCCTAGATCCTCTTGAATCTAAGACTTCAATTGTGAGAATGGAGTTTAAAGGGGATGGGACCTACTTCTCAAGCGGATCTAATTGGGTCCTTGAAACTGGTATAGAAATTGTTCTTTGGATGCCTTTCATTTCTCTTATAATCACTATTTAGTGGTCGTTTGTTTGTGCCCCGTTACATGTCATTGGTGAACATCCATAATGGTTACACATCAATCATGTTTGCCCACACTTACTTACACATGTGATGTGTAAAAGAGGGGTGAAAATGGTGTGAAATTGAGCCACCAAATTTGAACTCCCCAAGAGATGGTCAATGAAAGAACACCACACTCCCATATGTAACCATTACACTCCAAAGGATGGGCAGGTAATTACCATAATGAATCCTGGTTGGGTTTGCATCCCCTCTCCCCTCCTTTGTTTGTTTGTTTGTTTTTTGTTCAACTGGAAGACCAACTCTCCCAAAGCAGCAAAACAGTGTTCCCTTCCTCTTAGACTTCCACTCTCAACTGGACGACATCTTCCCTATAGGTTTTCCACACCCACTTCCCCTCTCTTATGTTTTGCAGAGAGGACACTCTCTTTACAAGTTAAGTTTTTTTTTTTTTTTTTTGGTGTGTGGGGGTGGTAATTAGGGTAATAATTTTGAGAAATGGGACTGGAGTTTGGCTCTTTGGCAGATCAATTCATCTGTTTTTTGTGTGCCAGAGATGAATGCAGGACCCTACATCGATCTTGACCCTCTATTTCCTCTAGATCTGCCACTATATAGAGAAATATCTACAGAGGCCCAGACATACATGTCCAAATTTCATCATCCAGGCCATTCGTTTGCTCGCAGTACAAATCTAACCCTTGGATCAAAACCCTACAACAGATTTAGAGTCTTTGTTTTGTATGTTCTAGACTTTCTTTCATGCGTGGAGCTCACAATCACATCAACGGTGTATAGTGGTGGAGCCATGATTTTCTTTCAACTAGGGCAAGTAGTGGACATCAATAATGGAAGGAAAAAAAAAATCTGATAACGGATGCAGATCATATTGGAGTGAAATTTCCTAGAAGTGATCATTTCTTATGTGACCCACTATTGATTTCAAAGCCCTCTACATTGTGTGTGTGTGTGTGTGTGTGTGTGTGTGAGAGAGAGAGAGAGAGAGAGAGAGAGAGAGAGAGAGAGAGAGAGAGAGAGAGAGATGGGACTGGAGTTTGGCTCTTTGGCAGAACGATTCATCGGTCTCTTGTGCCTCAGAGATGAATGCAGTACCCTACATCAATCTCGACCCTCTATTTCCTCTATATCTGCCGCTATATCTAGAGAAATATCTACAGAGGGCCAGACATACATGTCCAAATTTCATCATTCAATGGTCTTCTTGGTTATTAATCCAGGCCATTCGTTTGCTGGTGGTACAAATCTAAACCTTCGATCAAAACCCTACAACAGATTTAGGGCCTGTTTCTTTAATGGAATTCAGAGAATTCCTGTCTAAGGAATTCCTGAATTCCCAGACATAGAAGAATTTCTGAATCCTCTTTTTACTTGAGGATCCAGGAATTCCACCAAAAACTAAAGAGGATGGTATTCCAAAATTCTTCTAGAGTAAAAAAGGCATTTTAGATGGCTAGAATTCTGAAATTCTTATAAAGAAACGTGGCATTTTCAAATGCCAAGGGACATACTGTCACATCATGTCCCCAAAAACCCCAGCAACCCAAATTCTTGGCAGAAATTCTACCGAAAGGACAGGCCCTTAGAGTCTTTGTTTTGTTGTGGTAAAGACTTTCTTTCACGCATGGAGGTTGCAATCACATCAATGGTGTGTAGTGGTGGAGCCAAGATTTTCTTTCAACTGGAGCAAGTAGTAGACGTCAATGATGGAAGAAAAAAAAACTGATAATGGATGCAGATCATATTGGAGTGAAATTTCTTGAAAGTGGTCATTCCTTATGTGACTCACTATTGATTTCAAAGCCCTCTACAGTGAGAAAGAGAGAGGTATAAATCAACAAAAAAAAAAAAAAGCCTCCTCATTTAGTGTATAGTCCTCGGATTTTATTTAAATGGCCCACTATAATCAGTGACATTTAAACACTTCAATAATATTTAAATTCACAGTGCACTCATTTCGTATTGAAATTAAACTTTTCATAGTTATTTAAATATTGTATATATACCTCACGGTGCACTCATATCGTATTGGAGTTAAAATTTGCAAAGAAATTATGGTATTTTGTGGGATTCAGATATTCTTTAGTGCAAGGAGGCATTTTCATTTTCCTTGATTTTTATGCATTAATTATGTTATTTTTTATATGCTCAACCTAAGGTGGGACCAGATCCTATCTGAATGTCTGCAGTGGGATTTTCTTCTCATGCTTTCTTATCTTGTTTCCTGTGTCTCCTTTTGCTAATGACTGTCCTGTTAAACATGTCGTTCATTTGTATCTCTCTTATTTTTTTTCTTCTTCTTTGCAATTAGATGATGGTGGGGACATGGTGAACAACAATACACTTTGATGACAACAACATCAATGATCGTGGGGTCATAGAAAATGCTAATGAATCCGACAGCCGTTATGCTTTTTACTTATGAGATAGGATAGCTTTAGAGACATGGAATACTGATGCCAATGGAAGAGCCCTATGAATTGACATGTAGAAGTGTCTCTCTCTTTTTATTTGTATGGAGAGATTCATTTTGGGAATTTCAAAAATATATTCCTTTTGAAATGTACATTTTGTATTGACACAGATTATTTCTTTTTGGAAATGTTTCTTCTGTGTAGGTGGACTATAAGCTGCCTCTGAATGTATATTTTCTGTGGGTGTTGCTATTTCTTTCCATGAATTTGGAACATGGATGAAGTTTTTGTTAGAAAAGGGCCTAGTTTGTTTTTATGAAATTAAAATACATTGGGGCTTTTTTTGTTTTTTTTGAATGATAACTTGTATTTATCTAAGGCTTAGCAGTACAGAAGATATATACTGGAAAGGAAGAAGAGTACCAAAACAACAAAGCAAGCTACACAAAAGGGAAAAGGATGGGAGGACGAACACCTTGAGGCACAGACACCTCATCAGGAAACAAAAGAAAAATTAGGAAGGGCATGGCACCTTCCCAAAAAGTTAAGATGTCACCTCTCTCCAATTGCGCAGGATAACCTCGATTGGCACTCCCCAAAACTCCAAGAGAATTGAAACCCACGCTGCGAGGAATCTTGATCTGGAAAGAACAGAACCAGCTGTGGAGGACTTATTATCTTCAAAGCATCTCTGATTTATTTCCTTCCAGATTGCCCAGATAATCGCAAAGAATGAGGCATGCCATAGGAGCCTTCTTTTAGAAGAACCTGATCCAAACCTCCAAGCTGCAAAGAGGTCGAGAACAGACAGGGGAAGGACCCAGCTGCAATCAAAGTGGCTTAGAAACGAGTTACAAATTTGATGCGTGAAATGACATTGAAGAAACAGGTGATTCACTGATTCCTCTGCTGAAAGTCACAGGGGACTAGCATTTGACCACAATCACTTTACGACGACGTAGTTTGACCATACTGAGGATGCTATTTCTAAGAAGAAGCGACCGAAATGCTAGTATCCTTGGCGGCACCTTAGATTTCCACAGATATTCAAGATGATTCTCCTGGATGGGGGAGTGGACTTGGGAGAGGAGACAGCCTTGCAGAAGGAGGAAACCGAGAAGACCCTGTCTCAAGAAGGGACCCAAACTCTAGAGTCCCTACCCTCTATAGGAATGCACAGGAGTTCTAACATATTGTAAAGGCGTAAAAGGTGACTTAATTCATCCTTCTTCAAGTTCCTCCTAAATACTGGACTCCAAGTAACTCTTCCTTCATTCATGTCCATATAATCAAGTTCTAGTATATTGTAAAGCCAATTGATCTCTAGCTCAGCTAAAAAGGTCTGGGAATTCTTCTGCAAGAGAGCAATCCCCCACCTAAACAGCTAGCCAGAAGAGAACATCTTCACCAGAACCAATCCTATATCTGATATTCGCGGAGAACTTGTCATTGGGGCTTGTTTGCTTGCATGGATTTGAAACACATCCAAAGTGTTGGTATGGGCTTTTTTGTTTGTATAGAATTGAAAATTGAAATACATTGGGGCTTGTTTGCTTGTATGGATTTGAAATGCATCCAAAGTGTTGGAATGGGCTTGTTTGTTTGTATGGAATTGCAATGCAGTTGGGAGTGTTGGAATTTAGGCATGTTAATTTTCAGGTACTGAACTCAACTTTTGCAGGTGTTCTTTCTTTACAAACCCAGACTCGGAATAGTTTCTATTTTTCTTTTCTCAGTTTCATCATTGTAATTTGGGAAGTTTCCTCTACTAATAGCTTAGTTTCTTTGGAAAGAGGTGAGAATGAAATTGTTCAATTGATTATTAGTTTTGGCCTCATTTTTTATTTTGTATTTGTATCTTAGAGTTGCATCATCAAACTCAGCAGCGTAGTGATAGGATTAAACACCAGAGCAATGTTATGAGCCCCTAACCCACAGTTTATCGGAGCATCATGTTGACGCTCGTCACTATCATCATCATCATCATAGTCAATTAATTAATGTAAGAATGGTTACATCTCCGAGATTAAACAAAAGCAGCTAAATATTTTTATTTATTTTTGGTTCGATGTGGCCCACACCATGCATGGAAGGTCCAATCAATGCCGTCCTAGAATTCTGTTCGCTTTCTGTCAAATGTCAATGCAACGGTGTATTTATTCCAGACGACCGTGGGCACATGCTGGGCACCGTTTTACATATAGAGCATTAGTTCAGAAAACACAGATATGATTACAACAAATACAAGTTCTTTGCAATCAATACCCAAAACAGGGCCTGAGAACATTGATTTACCACATTCAGAGTTTAAATTCGTGGGTAATGCCTCTTTAAGCATCCATTACAATCCATGAACAATTTTTAGAACTTGGGCCATCTGTGCGAAGCTGCAATCCCACCAACACCAATGGTGTGTTCGTGCTCTAGGATTCCTCCCTCACAATCCATAAACAGTTTTAAGAGATTCATGCCACTAGAACTTGGCCATCATCCCATCAATGTGCAAAAAGCATCAGGCGAGCATAGATTCACACAAATGCATTTCACCTTTTTTATGTACACCAGACTCAAAAACACAAATCAGGCAAAGCCTTGAGCCCCACAAATACATATGAAAAGGGGCAGCCAGCGGTCCACATTTAACATACATGAGGTAACTGCCTACTGAAAAGCCCTGATTTTACAGGCGTACATGTGGGCAATGGCCCAAAACTTCAGCCTTTCAGAAAGAGTAAAATGGAAAAAAGAGAGAGATGCCTGAATCATTAAAGCACAAACATGATGCAAATTGCTAGTAGACTTGCAAATTATGTTTCTTTATTGATTGATAAATTTAATCATGTTGTCATCAGACGACATTTTTCTGCTGTTATCACCCATATCTTTCATGGAAGCTTGTAAAAAAGGCGCAATATCAATGTCAGACATGGGCTACAAATGTGGGAAAAAAAAACAACATTTTAAAAGTGTACATCAACTGTTTAAGCACAAAATGAGGTCCACGTACACAAATACTATGTCAAGCAAGCCAAGTTCAAGCTGCACTCTAACCATTAAAGCAGTTTGCAACAAGGAACCTCCTTCCAGTTCCCTGTTCTTCATGCAATATCACAACATCTCTCACCTTCTGTATCAGCTCCTCCAATTCATCTACTCCAAAGCCATTGTAATCTAGAGATTTCTTGTAGCGTTGCTCATATAAAGCTTCAAAACTGCTCAGCAGAATCTTGCATGAGTAGCTCACAAGAAGCTCTTGCAGTTCCTGCTTGAAATGTTCAAGGTCCTCGTTGAATCCAAGAGCTGGGCGTGAATCAGTCTCTGTGTTTCTCTCATATTGTCCAATGACCCTTTCATCATCTGAAAACTCATCTGAAGAGGCAACCATGTCCACATTTGCAACCATATCCATGTTCTCCTCCTGAATCTCCTTCTTATTCTTCGATCCTGTACCCCATTGAGCACTTGGGCCCACTCCGTCAGGCCTGAGGAGGGAATTGCGGAGGCAAACAAATTTCCTATTGCCTCTCCCTTCAACGGTCAGTGAATCAGCCATCTTCTTAAGAAGGTTTACAAGCTTAAATTCACCATACTCGGCCACGTATAGTGGCCGCCCAAATATCTTATTATAATCAGATGGAACACGCACAAGAGGCAAGCTTCCCCCTGCCAACTCGAGCAGCCTCACCAATTGGCCCTTCAAACCTTGGAAGTCTCCAGGCTGCACCCACAATGGCTCTTCCTGTGTTTCATTACGATCGCCAGCAACAGCACCAGTTAAGACCTCATTTGAAGTAGACAAAAGACTTTGGCATCTTGAAGCAGGAAAATAAGATGCTCCAATAAAATTGCTGCAGTACTCAGAAAACGGTAGTGGCATTCTTGAGATATCCCTTGAGACATGAGAAGAGCTGAAGGAATACATATGGTTGATATTGGCACTTGTGGATGACTCATTCCGTGAAATTCCTCTGTAGACGATTGCTTCGTCATTTTGAGCATCTGGATTGTCACCAAGATGGCAGCTCATTAGATATCCAGTAATGTCAGGCCCACGAGACATGAATGCCTTTGGAGGCAGGAAACCTTCCCCACGGGCCACACTGGGCCAGTCCCAGACAAATCTACCAGCATTGCTTAGAGCGGACGAGACACCTACTCCAGCTGGGATGACCAGGATGATGGTGTACCCACGTTGGCCCAATATATGCAAAGCAGGAGCAAAATCTACATCCCCTGATATGAGCAAGATTGAGGAGGGAGGGTGGTTATCAAGTGCAAATAGGAACATGTCAATCAGGATAGCCTTGTCTGCAGCATCCTTTCTACCATTTGGGACATCTATGAGTTTCACACCAGTTCTTTGGCAACCCTCTCGTAATCTTCGTGGAAAGGCATTGAAATCTCCATATGCAGAGAACATTGTCACTGCACCTTTTATTACAGGGTGTATCCGCAACGCCATTCGAATGTTTCCAGCAACATCCTCAGGGCGAACATCACTTGGGACTGGGCAGTTCTCAATGTCCCAGAGTATAGCCACGGGTTCATTTAAGGCTCTAGATTCCTGGATGGGGGTGTGAGGGACCCGCATGTTTGGGTTCATGGTATTTGCTCCATTGGTGTTTGAGGATTCCAATAATGAGACCTTTGAAGATGGATTTGAACTTGCCATCATGTTCGGATGATGAGTACAAGCGTTTTCTACAGATGATGGGAAGACAATAAATACAGTAACTGCATTTAAAATAAAAAAGCATAAATAGTGGCAAAATGCAATAGATACAAACACAATAGATGTAATACAGGTTACCAATAGGCAATTCAAATGGAATATATAATATGGTCAACACTTTAGTAAATGAACTTAATGCACACATGTAAATCTGAACTCTTGGCCTTTTGCAACTTATTTTGGATTGCTAACCTCAGCTAGCATACAGCCAAGCACCGTAGTGTGCCAGCTGAGTTGAAGGGTTTTTAAATCTAAAAGTTACACCATGGATGTTACGATTACAATTACAAACAAGGTAGTAGATGTAGTGGTCCTACAAGTGAAAACCGTAGAGATATCAATCAATCCAACCATAATACTGCATTAATGGCATGTGGTCATCAAACCTCAATCAAGTTCCCCATTGTTGATGAGCCATCACCTAACAATTTTCATGAACTTCGCTGTCATTATTTCAGCTGCCAGCTGTTCAAAGAAATTGTTTAACTCCTATGAACAGTTGGAACCAGTATCACTGAACCAGTCCAACTTTTCAGATCATGGCCGGTATTATATATTTATAGAGGTGAGGTCAAAACCACTATAATACCTCTAGAGTTTAGACGACATTATATAATTAGTGAGCAACTTGTTCAACAGATTTCATTTTATCATCAAGCAAAATTATAACGATTTCATAGATAAAAAAATTTATAATGATTATACCAGTTATCATAAGGTACATTAACACGAGCAGCAAAATGCAATGGTGCAATTATTAAGACATAAATTGTGATGCATGATGGATCCCTTGGAGTCAGCACTTCAGGATTCTTCTGCAGAAGAAATTTAGGAGTCAAGACCTACGGGTTTCCAATGAAGTCATCACCTAAGGAGAGTGGTGTGGAGCCATCAACCAGACAAGGAGAAAATCAGAAAACTGATCAAATTTTCATTAAATGAAAGTGTCGCTCATTATGAATATTTAGAGACTTGTAACTGAGGAAACAAACCAGGATAAACCCCGATACTACCTAAGGCAACCAAACTCCCTTTAACAATTTGTTTCCAAAACCAAGTAAACTTCTACTACTAAGACTCTTATCAACTTGACTTAAAAATAATTGAAGCTTGAAATTAAACCAATTCAAGTAGACCTTAACTAAGCAGGACTGATAAAAGTCATAACTGCACTACACCCTATCAAAGTACGGAGAAATAACTTCTTCCCTACTGGTTAGTAACATGGGCCTATGTATGAGCAAGCAAAAAGAAACCCCTTCCATCCCTACGTACACAATCTTTCACAATGTCCTTTTTGAATGAAAAATTAAAGTTTTACTAGGCAAGAGAGGTAAGATGCACTCCGTAGCCACCCATACCACCAAATTTTAAAAGAAACTCGTTCATACAGGCATGGATCAGGCATCAACTTGTTGGAAATCTCATGTAGCAATAAGGATATATAGAGCTTGTTAATAGGACTAATATTTTCTACGTCGTGCATGCCTGTAGTAGAAGATCAGTCCTTGCATTGAGGTTACATAAAAGATCAGGCATCATCTAAGGCCTACCGGCGTTGATTGTCCAATGGGTGGATGGATATCTTAGAACATAGGTTCATGAAATCATTTAGAGAAAGAGAGAGAGAGAGAGAGAGAGAGAGAGAGAGAGAGATTTTGTCAAAAAGGAAGCAAGAACTACAAGTTCTGCCAGAACGAATTCTTCATTTTATTTAAACCATCATTAATTCCCCACAGAACCACATTTAAGGCTTTCTAGCTTTTTTTTTCTGATCCATTTCCCAAAGACATAATTGAAGAAAATTGAAGTTATCCAATATCCACTATTAGATCCCAAGATGACAAACTACATTTTACAACTGCTGGGCTGATACAACATCCTCCTTTCCCAGGCTTGGGACCCTTTACATTATAGGGTTATTGGGGTACCACTACCAACACAAGGCAAAAGTTTTAGATGATAAATCCCAAGAAAAAGAAAACCAAAACTTCCCAAAATTTCCATGACAAGAAATTTCCAATTAAAATATTTTTGACACTAGCAGGCCTTTAAAATCAGCAAAGGGTACACATCTATCCCCCTCTTTTCTGCCCCCATCCCAAAATAAGAAGAAACCAAAATGAAAAATCCCACTTACAAAATCAAGAATCATCCCCACAACACACCACACCACACCACCACCCCCACACACCCCCACACCCAACCCCCCCACCCCCACCCCCCACAAACCACCACCACCACCACAAAACACCAACAAATTTTTTTTTTTTTTTTTTTTTGTCTGAGCCCTTTATATTGAGGAAAAAAGAAAGTGGGAGATGAGATGAGAATAAAGAAAAACAAAAGACCCCCCAAAAAAGAAATCCACCTCTAAAGATAACCTCAAAGTAGACATACCCAATACAGATAACTCCTGTTTTTTTTTATATTATTATTGTTATTATTCTTCTTCTTACCAATATCAGCAGCAGCCAGCAAGAACAGCAACAACAAGAAGTCCCAAAAACAAAAGAGACCCAGTTGAACTATCTAATTTTCATGCAGATAGCTGAAAAAAAAAGAAGAAGAAATTCTCTGAAAGATGAAGAGATTTGAGACTTACCCACAACCGATTGCGATCAGAAGTTACTGAAACAAAAAGAGTCCAAGTCTGATTTGGGGTTTTGAGAGAGAGAGAGAGAGAGAGAGAAATGAATCGCGAATCAATGACCGAAAAGCCAACGTTCGAAAGAGAGATACGAAAACTGGTGGACTGGACACAGGTGCCAGTCTTCCATAGGGGAACGCTCCATGTGAATGTGATCCGCCCACCTCACACGTGCTGCAGTTGTGGACCCCATTCTATAATAATAATCCAAGTGGCAGTGGGATTTGGACTCTGAAAAGTGGTACGGTGTTTATTAGTAAATAATGGCGTAAATGTCTTAAGTTTCAAATATCCTTCCCTCTTTGGAAAAAATAATGAAAATTTGACGGAGCCATCTAAAGTAGTGCCGTGAAAATTATTAAAATTAGAAATGTATTTCATCTTAGAAAAACCCGACTCTATTTTTCAGGACCTTGGGGTTCTTATTTTAGAGAGTCTTGAGCGTTTTCATTTTTAAGAAGATTTGAGTCTGCCTTTATAAAGAAAGTGGGTAGATGATACAATCTTGTATCAAACACTTTTATTTATTTGTTGTTTTTCTGTGTTGATGAAATGATTAGGTGTGAAAATAATAGAGTACCCACCAAAGATCAACCTCAGGTAGATATTATGGGAATGGGTGAATTATCCTTTAATCTAATTTTTTAAACTCCGGCACATAGTAGACGTAGGAAATAAATATGTCAAACATGCACTAAAGTGGAAGATAAAATGAGCATAATTACATTAACGTAGCATGTGGTTAAAACGATGTATATGCCATGTTTAATTAGAAGGGTAATGCCACCAATTTGTATCTATCCATTAAATCTTAGATTAAAGGGGCCTACACGAGGCAGATTAACCGCCATGCATATGAGTTTTGACGCTACTCTATCATAATTTTTCTAAAATATGATATTTTGGAAAATAGAAATCATATAGTTGAAGTGAGCATAGTTGGGACTAAGGCTAACAAAGCATGACCCCACCCGTGAGACCAATCAGACCCAAGCCGTGTTCAACCCACATAACCTGACCTGCATGATAGACAGGTCAATCACGGGTCAAAATTTTCTAGTCCACAATTGAGCGGGTTGGGTTATGGTTGCCCCACATTAATTTTCGTCTTCACTAATAACCTAAATCTATTAAAGAGTATGGCCAATTAGTCTAGGGTTCCTCACAGTCATCTCCACTTTCATCATTTCACATTCTTTAGTTTTTTCCCTGCTCTCCACTTTTTTCCTTGCTTTCAATTCAAATCCAACACATCTAATCATCAAAGTGTCAGTGCTTGAAAAATATAAGAACTCTTGTTATTTAATACTTTGAGATTTTGTTAGTTCTGAGATACAATAATTAATTTAAGGATGACACATGATAAAATTTAAGGGTGTAACGGTTTGATTAATTGTTTGCTTTGGAAAAACCATTAACCGAACCATAATTTACTGTTTTCAATTTTTAAAAACCATAACGGTAACCTCAAAAACCGTTAACAACCGACCCGCGGTTAACCATATTATACAGTTCGATTATGGTTAATTGTCACTTTAAAAAAAACTATTTGCCATAATACTAAAATGCAAAATACATGTATATATATATTGTCATAATGTAAAATACATCTTCAAAAGTCAAAACCAAATATCCAAGATAACAAATTGCATAATTCCAAAATACTAAAGTAGCATTAAAATGTTTACATATACAATTGAAATAATAACGTATAGTTTTCGATTTGGTTCTATCAATAACCGTAAGTTAAGACTGAAAACTAAAATCGAACTGTAAACCACGATTTTTTAAATTTAATAACTATAATCTTAATCGAACCGTAAAATACAGTTATTACCTGTTGGTTAGACAGTGTTCCGATTTTTTTTTACCCAGTGGTTAGATGGTGTTCCGATTTTTTTTAACACCCCTAATATATTTGATTAATATGACAATGATTTTATATTTCATACTTATCATAGTAGGAATAAGTAACAATTGTGCTTATCATGAGTTGGACAATTTAGAATTATACATTTTATATGGATTTTTTATAAATGATTTGTGAATTGTGATGTGCTTGTTCTAGTTTCATGAGCTATACTTGTGTTGTGCTTGAAATTTTGATCCGGCAAATGAAATGGACGTATGTTATGTAGCTCAACTTGACCCATTTAACCGGTATAGCACTTACCATGTGTCAACCCAACCCACTTTAACCCACATAGGTATGCCGGTTAAAGTGGGTAGGGTTGACACGTGGTGGGTGCGAATTACGGTTTTTCACCTGCCTAATAAATGGTTGAATGTAAGTTAAGTTGTTTTGACCCATTAAATAAACGGGTTTAATCTGTATAGCCTAACCCAACCCAATTGCTACCTCTAATTGGGATAATATTTTGATAATGATTATGAATTAGTTAGAAAGGGAATTTGGATGAATACTAAATTTTGGTGAAGCCAAAGTGAGGTAATAATTTGAAGGATTTTGACAATACCATGGATAAATGAGGCCACGAAGGTTGGACCATTTCATACTTACACAACTTAGATATATAATGTATAATGTGGGAGAATCAATATAATTATTATAAGAGGCACCACACATATTGAGTTTTCATTACTTCACACGTGTGAGTTGTAGTACCTTCTATTTTTTTTATTTTTTATTTTTTGTTGAGTTGGCTCGATATCCAAGAGAGGGAAAGCCAGGGCACCAATCAAAGATTGATCCTTGGTGAGTGATATGGGAATGGGTTGTTTATCCACCACTCCAACTCTCAAGTCCCAGCTGTATCTTCTAATATATCATTTGAATGTAATTTGCCTTTGATCAATCATAACCCACCTTACCCTCATTCCTCTAACACCTCCTACTGCTGTTGTTTCTCTCCCCTACATAGCATCCTCATAGTAAACAAGATATGTTCCCACTTTCACAAACTACTTCCCATATTTTCTCCCTAATTAGTTCAGCAGTTACCAAAAGAAAAAGTGATATCCAAACAGGGGGGCTAGAAGATGGAGGAGTTTGTATATCCCTTGTAGAGCATAGGGGACTGCTGGTTAGTTGCTATAGGAATGAGTTGCCTACCAAGAAGGGGTGTTCATGGGTAGGGCTAAGGCGTATCTAGGCCCAGTCCACCTTTAGAAACATTGGCCCAAGCCCGGCTCAAGCTCACAAGGGCCATAAAAGTTAAGCCAGAGTCCGTCCATTTAATCAATCGGGCAGACTCAATCGAGTTTTTAATTAATTTTATGGCCTTTTGAGCAGTTGCTTGTACTAATTAAATTGAATTACATGCATTTATTACACGGGGCGCGCTTTAGAGTTAATCACTTAATCCGAGCCTGGCCCAAAGCGGGCTGGGCCCGGATTGGTCTCAAGCTGAGAGAGCCCATGAACACTCCCACTATCGACCAGGCCAACCCTATTTGGCTTGTTGTAATTGGATAAAGCATAAACATGCACCGTTGGGCAGCGCGCGTGCCACTCTGATAAGTGACTGGCGCGTCGGATGCTGCAAACCTCCCACGCATTTATGTCCATTCCCACCATTTGCATCATCCACAAGTCCCTAAACGAGGTCAACTCCTCGTTTTAAAACCCTAACCCGCGTGCTAGTATCTGCACAAAACCCTATTCGGAGAACATCATTTGGGAAATCATCTCAGGTATTTTTAATCTTCCCAAAACCCTAACTCTCTTTGAATACTGGATTGATTTCATTTCAATTCATCTACGAGCACGTTTTCAGTTTAAAATGATCTATTATGTTGATTTGGTCAGTTCAGGTGCTGCTTTCTTGGGATTGTCTGCACTTGGCTTTTGGTTGTGATCTCATAATGGCTACTCGTAAGTCACCTATTTTCTACTATGTGTGACGTTTCTTACTTTGTTTGAAACTTCAACTGCCCCCCACTGCTCTGCATACCAATGCCCATGCTGTGATACTAATGCTAATCACACTTTTTGAATATGCAAAGCAGAGCTTTCATTTGGTAGAATGAGGACCTAAACAAGAGCACCATAAATTTTATTTGGCAAGATTCTCAAAGAATTACAATTCTCTTGAACTTGCTAATGGATCTGCTAAAAGAATTACATCCTCTCTTTGGATGCTGGAAGTCTTGAAATTTTTTTTAAAATTATTTGTGAATGTGGAATTGTGAATTGATTGGTGTATGAGCAAACGAAGACAGCGAAAGTCTCTTCTCCGTTTTCTTGTTTTAGATTTTCTTGCTCCATTGTTTTCTTAATTTATTTAGAGCAGCCAATGTGAAGCAGCGCAGGGGAAGAAGATTAGCCAACGGGCTAATCTCCAAGCCAAAAGGCTTAGGGATAAATTGTCTAGGTGTCTCACCAAAGACAAATAACACTTTCAACTGAGAACCAAAGCCCAAAGCTTTATTCAATATCAAAATCTATCGCTCTTGAAGAGATTACAACCTTTATTTATAACTATAAAATTGTCTAAGAAAGGAAATACCTAATTCTAAACAGGTAAGAAATCCTAAATCAAATCCAACTGGAATCAAATCCAACTGTACTTGCCAAATATCAAGCAATTACTATAATAGAATTCTACTACAATGCTACTATGTTTTGGGCCTGCGGGTGTAGACTTTCAATCGGGGCCCATTATGATGGCCTGGTCAATCATGGATCTGGCCTGCATCAGTTCTCCCCCGCTTGGAGGAGAACTCATCCTCGAGTTCTGTAAATATCCACCTGGGTCGAAAATCATTCGAACAAATTTCTGTGTCGCTGATTGAGCATCAGGTTGATAATATGCCTTGAAAGCTGGATCGAATCTTCTATTCCACTCAGAAGTAGGTTGGAGGTGATGTGTCTGTTGATGGTTGCATTGACAGTGTGATCTGACCATTATATGCTTTAATAGTAGACTCTGTAATAAGATAGCATAATTGTTTATTGACATTAGTTGATATCTGAAGATGAAATCAATATGGTGCACGTCAATTAATGTGGACATATCTGCTTGCGAAACCACTGGGGTAATTGATTTGTCACCCGATGTGGCAATCAGATCCATTGGATGATTATTGTCTGCTTGTACATCATCTTGCTTTATCTCTTGCTTCTCCTTTGAAGTTACAATAAGATCTTCCTTTCCATGAATGGGCTTTTCAACATCATCGTTAGAATTTGTTTCTTCCTTGTGTTCATCTTGTGACTCTTCAATTGATGGTGATGAGGTAGATGAAGATGTTGCTGGTTGTAATGGAACAAGATCAACATATTGTCCTTTCCAATAGAAAGAATAGATATTCTTCTCTTTGTCATATTGCACTTTCCGATGAAGAAGCCATGGTTGTCCCAAAAGAATATGAGTGACATTCATGGGAATTACATCACACCAAATTTTATCTTCATATACACCAATCTTGAAAGATACTAAACATCTGTGAGTTACAGTAATGACAGAAGCATTAGACCATGTAATTTCGTAAGGCATTGGAAGAGTCTCTGTAGGCCAATTGAGTTTGTCAATAACATATTGTGCCACAAAATTGATAGTACTGTCATGATCAATAACTAGATTAGTTAATCGATCTTCACACCTTACTCGCGTCCGAAATATCATAGTCTGTTTCCACTCTTTGTCTTCCTGTTCATTGGTGGTGAGAAGTCTGCGAATGACAAGGGTGTGAGTATCTTTACCTTCAAATTTTGTTCCCATAAGATGATCTTTCATTCGTTGTGGAGAATGTTCTTGCTTAGGCTTGACTTGTTGCAGGTGAGACCATTGAAGCATGTGCTCAATATGAATTGCTTCTTTGTATGCTTCATGAACACTGTGACATGGTTTCATCTTCTCAAGAATGTCTGGTTTCAAACCTCTGATAAAGCGAGTTATATCATGCAGCTTATTCTGTTCCAAGCCACAAGCTTGATGCAATCTCGAAAATTGATTTAAATATTCATAAACTGTCGAATTTGCCTGTCTAAGATTGAGGAACTGCTCAAAGTAGACCTTATTTGCAAAATACCAATCTCCATATTTATACTCATATAACATGCTTTGAATTTCATCAGATGGTCCAAAGATTTGCATTTTGATTTTACTATAAGAAATTCAAACTCTTCTGAATGCTCAAAATTGACTGACCTGATGGCTTGATCTTGTAGACAAAAATACGCAAGTGAAGATGGATCGTGAATCCGACTAAAATATCATCATTTGATAAGCAATGGCTGAGATCAATCAATCCAAAAAGAATGGATTTTTTTTTGGGGTGGGCCTGGGCCGGAATGGGCCTGGGCTGAACAGTTGGAGTGGGCCTGGGCTGCAGTGGGCCGGGGCTGAACAGGGGCAGCTGCTGTGGGCCTGGGCTGAATCAGGCAGGCGGGTCAGATCTGGGTCAGATCAGACCCAGACTGAAGCAAAGTGGATTGGACTGGGGAAAAGTCGGGTCAGCAGTGTTGGCCCAAACTGCGTTCGGCCCAACTGCTGAAAAGATCTGCCTCTTGCTACAGGAACGGCAGGAGAAGAATAAAAGGAAAGAGCAGTTTGCAGAAACGGACCTTTGGCAGAAAACGGAAAAGAAAGAGAGAAGAAAGGGACTGATCGTCGGCCGGCGAGGGAGAGAGAGAGAACTGCCGCGGGAGAAGGCGGTCGTCTGCCGGCGAGGGAGAGAGAGAGAGCTACAGCGGGGCGTCCGTGGTCTGCTGCCGGCGAGAGAGAGAGAGAGAGAGAGAGAAACGACAGTGGGGCGATGACAGTGGATGATTTCAGCCGGCGATGGGGTGGGAGAGGTGGATTGCAGCCGGCGATGGAGGGGAAGAGACGCCAGCAGGCACGGGCGAGGGCTCGGCGTCGCTGTGCGCAGGCGCAGGCGGTCGCGTCCAGCCGGCGATGGAGAGGGAGAGAACGCCAGCAAGCGCTGGCTGTCGCGTCCTCTGCTTCGCTGGCTCGAAGTCGTCAGTTGCTGTCGTCTGTTGCTGCAGTCAGTTGCTGTCGTCTGTTGCTTCGGACAGCGATTGCTGTTGGGTTGTTTGTTGTTTGTTGTTTTTTTTTTTTTTTGTGCGGGTTGGGGACGGTGGACAGCAACCAGGGGGAGTTTGGGTTGGCCGATTGTGAGGGACAGAAGAGGGATGGGTAGTTGGGTTGTCGATGCGAGATGGAGGGGGGGGGGGGTGAGGATCGGTGATGCGGAGGAGGAAGGGAAGATGGGCTCGGGTGAGGATTCCGAGTGAGGGGTGTGGGGAGAAGGGTTCCGGGAAGGGAATGGGCTCGGGTGAGGGTTCCGATGGCGCGGTGGGTTATGGAAGGGTCGATTGGGGGTCGCGGTAAAGAGATGGGTTGGGGAAAAAGGTCGGCTGGGTTGGGGTTTTTGATTCTGGGGGGGGAAAAGGGTCGGCTGGGTTGGTTTAGCAGGAAAAGGGTTCGGTGGTGGCTTTGCCGATGAGAGATGGAGGGGTGTGGGAACAGGGTTTGGTGGTGGCTGGTTTGGGTTTCCGGTTTCGGCTACGGGTGGGGGGTGGGGATCGGTGAGAAGGATGAGGAAGGGAAGATAGGTCCGTAGAGGGGTTGGGCTCGGGTGAGAGTGTCGGTTGTGCAGTGGGGTAGAGGAAGGGGTCTGTGGAGGGTATGGAGGTCGGGAGTGAAGGGATCTGGGTGACAGGGAGAGGGGAACTGACGACAGTGGAAGAGATGAACGAAAACGAACCACACGCACGCACGGGAACCTCGAATCGGCGACCAGACGGCGATCCGAACGTGGATCTTCTTCTCTGATACCAATTGAAGCAGCGCAGGGGAAGAAGATTAGCCAACGGGCTAATCTCCAAGCCAAAAGGCTTAGGGATAAATTGTCTAGGTGTCTCACCAAAGACAAATAACACTTTCAACTGAGAACCAAAGCCCAAAGCTTTATTCAATATCAAAATCTATCGCTCTTGAAGAGATTACAACCTTTATTTATAACTATAAAATTGTCTAAGAAAGGAAATACCTAATTCTAAACAGGTAAGAAATCCTAAATCAAATCCAACTGGAATCAAATCCAACTGTACTTGCCAAATATCAAGCAATTACTATAATAGAATTCTACTACAATGCTACTATGTTTTGGGCCTGCGGGTGTAGACTTTCAATCGGGGCCCATTATGATGGCCTGGTCAATCATGGATCTGGCCTGCATCACAATGTGATGGGGTGTCAGGCTATCTTTACCTCCAACCAATGTGATGGAAGTTTCTTCTCAATTTATTTATGGATTAGAGGCCATGATTGTTGATGTTAACAGGCGCTTTCTCCACTAATTTCTTTTCTTTTTTAACCAAAAGCTACACCAAAAGCCACTGGGCAGAGAAGTGAAATATGCACCTTTCATTGTATTCGTGGAAGACTGTTAAGCTAACCTGTCACGGTCCTCTTTCTTCTCCATCTAGATTTCATATTCTTCAAGGTTAGGTTACAGTTATTGAGTGAATGTTGGTACCTGCAAATTTCTGAAACACTATGGTGTCCACAAGAAGTGAAGATTTTAGATATTGTGCGAGAGTTCATTTGGGTGTGGGTAGTTATTTAATCTGTAACTTAAACACATGGAGGTTTTGCTCTGTTTGTTATATGATATACTGACAGTACCACAGTATGGTGTCATGCAAGGATCGAATGAGAAAATTTTCCTTGATCGGCCACTGAGTAAAATTTACATGGAGTTTTCAAAAATAATTTTTGCATTCGTGGGGACTGGGGAGGGTGTTGGTTTGGTTATGCCCCTGGTATCATCTAAATATTAGTTGACAGAAAACAATCTAAAAAGTTTTTCTAATATTCGTTGGTACAAAGAATAAAAGATACAAATAGGGATGCACTAAGTTTGCATTCATAGCTACAGCGTAAGTTTTTATTATTAAGTGGAAATGTGGAATGTCCATGATTCCTTGTTACGAAGATTACGCTTCATCTCATTAATGAGCTCCTGATGCAGACCTAGATCCGGAGGCCGCGTTCGATTGAATCCTCAAAGGGTCCAAAGGGATAATCCAAGCTTCTAAACAGAGATTGCCATGGAGGATTCCATGCACACAAGAACTCCCCAACTGAGACTCACAATTGGGGAAAGCCCAGAATAATTTTCTATTCAAACAATTATCAAATCTGACTCTCCTAATGGAGGGATTATTACAATTATATAGATTAAGGTGGTCTGGTGGACATCAAAATTATTTCAATAACAAAAGGAAACTAAATCCCTAAATATATATATTTTAAAAATGATTCAAATCAAGCTATATCCTCTATTTTTACAATTGCTAAATAAGTGTTTGGTCTAGTTGGGCTTGCGGAATGGGCCCAATGGCTAGGATGACTCACAGTTCATGGGTCCTCCCTGCATCAGCTCCACTTTCTTGTGTCATCAGTCTCTGTCACATTGAGAAATAGGAATCAAATTTGTTGATTCCAATTTGACTTAATTTGGATATAGGCTAATTTGCTTATTTATCTTCTAACATTGGTAATAGATGAAAGATAATTATATTGATTCACTGATTTTGCAAGTGCAAAACAAAACGAAACTTCCACCATAATTTTTTTAAAGATTTATTTTTTATTAGTTGTGGATGAGCTGATGGTTAGTTGTGAGAGCCATTCTCTCTCTCTCTCTCTCTCTGGAATTTTGTATGGATGAGCCATCATGTCACAAATAGTAAATGCAAATAATTCCTGCTGAGGCATCAGAATGTTCACTTTAGTTGTTGGGTCTGGGAGTAGTGGGTTAAATTTGTATTATACCTTTCTCGGCCTTTTGGCTAAAGATCAAGGGTTAAATTTGTATTGGCAGGACACTTGCAAAGTTACTGAAACGATGTGCAAGAAAATAATAATTGAAGGGCTGGCATTTCCTGGCCTATAGTTCTATCCATGGTGGACATTTTATCCTCTACACGTTGTTGGCAATATATATTTGTGTGGGCATTAGTTTCATATTGCTTTCAGAACCTTCATTCCTGTGCTTTCTGAATCGGAGTTTTCATAGTGGTAGTATGACATATAAGGCTGAATTGGAGTTTTCATAGTGGTAGTATGACATATAAGGCCATGTCTAATAGCATAAGCATGATAGTGAAGCAAGCAGTGTGGTATGTGATATAGACGGCTCTCCCTGTGAATCCATGCAGGACTTCAGTTTGAGAACTCTTGTGAAGTTGGTGTGTTCTCAAAGTTGACAAATGCATACTGTTTAGTAGCAATTGGAGGATCTGAAAACTTCTACAGGTTAGTTTTTAGACCCGCTAATATTTCTACTCCAGTGGCCTATTTGATGGATGTGATTGTTGACTGCTTTTATTCTCCCACAGCACATTTGAAGCTGAGCTAGCAGATGTTATTCCTGTGGTTAAAACCTCCATTGCAGGCACCAGAATTATTGGACGGTTATGTGTTGGTTTGTATTAAGAAAGCCAAAAAATTGCACGCTCATGTTTTTTTTTCCATGCACCTTACCTTTTATCACCTGCTTCTCATTTCAGGGAACAAGAAAGGGCTTCTATTGCCACACAATACCACTGACCAAGGTAAGGCTGACAGATGAGCAATGCTTCCTTTGCTAGGATAGAGTATGCCATATCTCATGGTTGAGCTTTAATTCATTGAGTGTATTGTGTCCTCCATAAAATATTGTTGTTAGATGTGTTTTTCATTTGTTAGATGTGCTTGAATGTTTTAACAATGGTCCCATTGGTGGTTGTAAGTTGTAATCCATTTGGGCTTGTTTGTTTATGAGCAGAGTAAGGAGGAGTAGGGGTCAAATTATGAATAAAGTTCAAGTTTGAGGGGTTAAAGTAAATAGGACTACAAGACAAACTTTTACTTCTCCCCAAGTTATTACATACGAGGAGAGTAAAACAAAGTGGGGTGAATCCCCTACTTTATTTCACGGTGAAAGTTTACTCTTCTCTCCCTTTTTTCTATCCAAACACTCATGAAGTAAAACAATTACATCACCTTTTTTACTCTCCTCTTACTTCTTCCATCCAAACAACATGAATTTAACTTGCATGCAAAAAAAAAAAACCACAAAAAAAAAAAAAAAATTGAAGTGAAACTTTGTCAAATAAGTCACTTTTTAACCCTCCTTCCACTCTACTTCCTGCTAAATAAACAAGATTTTATTGTTGTTATTTTTCGGTAGAAGGTTGGTTTTTTTATTATTATTACTATTTTGTTGTTGCTGTTGTTGTTATTATTATTATTTTTCTCATCATCATCGTTGTTTTTTATTTTTATAAGTGACATTTTTCTAAAAACCTTTTTAGAAGACATCTGCATCTTAAATGCTTGGTTGCTTTTCTAGAACTTCAACATCTGCGGAATAGCTTACCTGATCAAGTGGTGATTCAGCGCATTGAGGAGAGGCTATCTGCGCTGGGCAACTGTGTCGTATGCAACGACCATGTTGCTCTTACGCATACTGACCTTGATAAGGTAATATTTCTTTCTTTTATTCCTTTACCAATACATTTTTAAAGTTTTTTTTTTTTAAAGATGGAGAAGCTTTTTGGAATAAAAGTGATTTCTTTATATTGTCAAACTTGTCAAAAATATAAAATCTACTGCCTTGGACACTGAGAAGGTGAGACTTTGTTGTTTCTGAACTCTGATATGAGGTTGTTGATGTGGTGATTTTGGGAAGGCTTACATATCAATATTCAAATAAAAAACACTTACATGCTATTTGATCTTTGTAAATACACTCGTATGTTGAAAAGCATATATAGTAGTATATACTTGAACAAATGTGTAACTAAGGATGATATACATTATAGTTATATAAAATATAAATAGTATATAAATGCCACATGACTGTCAAAAAAATTAATGAATTTTGGAGTTGGCATTGTGTTATAGGGCCAATATGGCAATAGATATGTGTGTCAGCATTTGAGGCAACAATTTGGTATTAATGGAGCATACTTGCTTCTTCATAGCTGAAAATATTTCTCATATCTGAAAACACTTTCTTGATACTTTTACTTTCTCTTAGTTATAAACCCTTTTCAGTTCCTCTACTAGTCTTAGGTTAATAAAAAAGTAACTATCCATGAATTTTTTTTTTTAACAACTATCCTTGATTTCTTGAATCTTAGTATATACTTTTTTTCTTTTTTTTTTTTTGGGGCTATCAAACCACAGATAATTGGCCCATGTTACCATATCTCATGTCTAATAAAGTGTTTATGTTTGGCTCTATATTGGGCGTGTTGAAAGTTAATTATTGACGAGAGCATAGTGCAGTTAGAAGCTCCTCATTGTGTTCATGTCTTTTAGTTACAAAATTTAATGATTTTTAAAATTTATTTTAATATTGCTCCCCACCCCACCCCGACAGATGATATATTTTTTGGCTCCTCGAAGCTAAATTTTCAAGTTCTGCCTCTGGTCATATTACACCATCAACCTTCCTTCTGTAGGAAGTTTAATCTTAAAGAATCTATTTGATTCTAATACGTTTCAAGTTCAAAATCTCATGGAATCATAACTAGGAGTTGTAACCTATAACTTGGATGCCAAAGATGGTTGGGCAATGTAAATAAATGAACATCACTCTTTTCCTATGTTCTGTTCGTTTAAAAACCCCTTTCAGCCTTGTGGAAGACTTCTTGGCATCTCCAATGCTTACATTGAGGGGTTGTGGAACTCTACATTGGTTCCCATCTATTGAAAATCCAAACCACTAAAAATAATGTCCTCCCTTAAATGGGCCAATCCCAAGTTTTGAGCGTTTGGCATCCTTAATCATATGTTTAATCTTATTGTGGGACCACGATGAACTCATATTGGAGTAAAATTTAGAAAAAGCCTACTTAATGGGAGGGTGTTTATTTGAGTGTTTACTTAATAGTTGTCCCCCATTGTGTCATTCTACACCCCTCATGGGAAGTGTGTGAGACATTTAGAGGATCCGGAATAATAACTTTGCATTACCATACCATTTTTACCCTCAACTTTATCTTTTCATGACTTGGTCTTGGTGAATTGCTTTAAAACTGCCCTCTCAACCATAGGCATTGTGGTCCATCAAACAATCACAAATAACCAATTAACAGATTTTCATTAACAACAGTGGGTCTATTGGTTTACACGTGATCAATCCGGCATGTATTCACTTTGATTGGAGTGAGATACAACTCTCTGTGTTAAAAAGAAGAAGGCAATTATTTTTCATTATAGTTGTCATCATCAAAGCCTTCTCCAAACTATGTTAGATCAACTACGTGAATTATTTTTCTCTTTCTCATTTGAATTAATTAGAAAGCCCTACTAAGTCCTTATTTTGACTGCCCTTGAAAAATGGTCTTGAAAAATATTAAAGTATTTTCAAATATAGGAATTTTATTCAGATATTATTAAAAAGATGCAAATAATTTAGTTTAAATAATTAGTAACGAATCAATAAATATAAAATGTTATTGGTCTACTATTGCTATTGTGTAAAAAAAAAAAAAGAAAAGAGAAAAAAAAATCCTAGCTCTACCACTAGGCACGACTTCAAGATGTGTAAAGACTTAACATTGATCACTCTTCATTATTTTGGTCTCAGAGCAAGTAAGTTCCATTGGGTTTTTTAGTTGTTACAAAAGTTATCTTAGTTAGTTTACTTTGACTTCCATACAGTAGATTCATACATACACACACACACACACAAGAGAGAGAGAGAGAGAGAGAGAGAGAGAGAGAGAGAGAGAGAGAGAGAGAGAGAGAGAGAGAGAGAGAGGATTAATGTGGGTTCTTCACATACATCTTGAAGCCAAGTAGATGGAGTCTTCAATTCCTCAGATTATTCATGATGGAAATCTATAACCAGCTTGAGTTGATCATGACAGAATGCGAAGTAATAACACAAATTCAAATCCATCAGCAGATGCTTCTTCTTCTTCTTCTTTTTTCCCTTACTTTGCAGTATTTTCAGTTCTAGAAGCAGGAAGTATGATGTTTAGGAACAGTCCAAGGATTTAGTTTGGTTATGTTTTTTCTGTGTTTCATAATCCACCCTTATGTATGTGTTCATCTATTTGTTTGTTTAACTTGTGTTTCTGAGTAGAATAAAATTGGAAAATCTATGAAAATATCTTTTAACAGTATTTAACATGTTTTTTTTAGTTATTATTGAGTATGATCTACACTTTTGTTGTTTGGTGAGTTTTTTGAATTGTGTTAAATTTTGTGAAATGAAGTGGGATAAACATACTGTACAAACATACTTTTTTAAAGCTTATAAGATATTAATTGAGATGGAGAAGCAAAATTCATGTAGCCAACCCAACATTGTTGGGACAAGGCAATGATGATGATGATTGCTACACAAGCGGAAAAGATTGGTCCTCACTGCAGAATCTGCAGCTGGCCTAGCCATGAAAAGCACTATTTCACCAAAGAAGAAGAAGAAGAAAGAAATCAGCACCGAACATGGATTTCCAAAAGCCATGGCATTTTTTTGTCCCTCAGAAAGAGACATATACACAAACATGCCCTTAATATATGTAATGAACTTGTTGCCTTTGTTTTCCAATGAGCTGGCTTGGAAAAACTGATTATATTCATTTTTATTCTTAATCTCTGGGAACAGTGATGCTACTATGTATTTAAGCTGTCAAATTGTAGGTCATAATAACTTGAAACTTATCTTAAACTTTGGGGGGCTTTTGAGCTTTAAGCTGATGTACTTAAAACCTTTTTTACATTCTAAAATGAGTAACAACTCAACTGTTGAGAGATTTTTGAGAATTTACAGGCTCTTCCAAGTCATGCTTCATTTATTGATTTCAGGAGACTGAGGAACTCATTGCAGATGTTTTAGGAGTGGAAGTATTTCGACAGACAATCGCTGGCAATATACTTGTGGGTAGCTACTGTGCTTTGTCCAACAGAGGTGGATTGGTAAGAGATGGGAAGTGAATTTTATTTATTCTTTGAGTGATTGAAGGAAAAAAAAAACCCTTCTATTGACAGCTATCCAATGCCCATGACAAAACAGGTTCATCCACATACATCCATTGAAGATCTTGATGAACTGTCAACTCTTCTTCAAGTTCCTCTTGTTGCTGGAACGGTGAACCGGGGAAGTGAAGTTATTGCTGCGGGCATGACTGTCAATGACTGGACTGCTTTCTGTGGGTCAGACACTACAGCCACAGAGCTCTCTGTCATTGAAAGCATTTTCAAGTTGAGGGAAGCTCAACCAACTGCAATCGTTGATGAGATGAGGAAATCTTTGATAGACAGCTATGTCTGAGACTCTCAAGGTGGTGGATATTTGATGTTTTTACAAATTTTCATCATATATTTCCTGTTTCTGCTATTAAAACTATCCGTCTCAGTTTTATACTGATTGGGTAGTTATCTATACATGTGTTTGTACCATAAAATTTGTCTATTTCGTGGGACTACAGTGACTATCTCTGATTCTCTATTTTGTCAAGGCAATGAATGTGCCGCATTAAGCTGCATGATCAGTGTGATTGTTAACGTGTGGCCAGTCTGTGATGTTAGAAGTGCGAGAACATTATCAAATGCTGGACGACAGTGAACAGCAAGAACCAGGTGAATAGCACTGACCCTAGTCGGTGAAGATGTGCAGAGGCTTTCATTCACCTTGAACCAATGGAGGAACCTATCTTTGGTGACTGCTTGGCTTGCAAATCAGAAAGTTTATTGTCATGTGGCAGTGGATAGTTGGCTTGACCTTGTCTGTTGGGAACACACAGGCCTGGGCCCTTTTGCGCTGGGATGCATGCTACCGCCAAATCTAACTTGGATCATAAACCCCAAGAACTGTTTTTTCCTTGATATGGTAGTCAAGTCTTTGATGGTCTGCGTGGGCAGATGTGAAGAATGTTTTATTATAGTCGAAGCACTGGATCATCACCAACTTTATGAGCTAGAATTGTTCAAGGATGGGATAAACTAGTCCTCACAACAATTTCTTAGTGATGTTTTGCTATTATTTTATAGGGAAGGCATTAAAAATATCCAGTTCGGCATGTAATTGTCCTTAATTAGTTGGATATCCTTATCATGTCACATTAAAAAATCATTGGTCCAGAAATTTCCAAGGAATAGTGATATTCTGTGACCTGGCTTGGCCCAAATGGAGGGGTTGCTGTTCTTTTAGATACTCTAGTAGTAAACTGTGGTAAGGTGAAACTTGAAATCAATAGAGAATAAAATATAATAGGGTCAATCATAATATGATGAGTTTTTATTTTTAGTGGCCGGAGAAGTAATCTTGTTAACTTTTTTGTGTTAAAAGTAAATATTTTTTTTATCAATTGATAGAATAAAAAAGTAGCTTTTTAGCTTTTTAATATAGAAAGTCAGAATAATGTTTTGAAATATGGTATTTTGATTTGATTTTTTTTTTATTTATTGCGTGTTGAAATGACACCTCACTTTAATTTACAAGCAAAGTGAATTTACCAAACACTTAATGTCTCTAATGGACAATCCCTTTTCCAAATCTAATGGACAATCCCTTTTTCAAATTTTTGACTCTACGGGGCCCTTAATCGATATTGTAACCATGCAATATTTTTAGAAGGCCAAAAATTGCTGGGGTTATATTTCAACAGTTGATTCATTATGGATTTTGAGACTGATATTTGCCCTTTTAAAGTTTCTAAATGAGAATGGGTCTCTTACCTCATTGGTAAAAAGCGTCGGTTTTTAGGGGACTGCCCAACGTTCATGTGCGGATTTCTTTTTCACATGGGTGAGCTTCTTTTCCGTCTGCATTGTATTTCAATTGGGTCTCAGCCATTTGACTGTATTACCAAAAAAGAAAAAAAAAATCCTAAATGAGTTGTATTTAATGATTAATTTTAATCTTCACCATCTACAGTAAACACAGCACACCAATCGAGGTTGACCCTCCATCAGATGGATCACGATTAAGAAAAATTTTAAAGAATAATAAAAAGTGGGGTTAGGAAATGGACGGTGTCGATTTCATTAGTGCACCCAACTTACGGATAAATACAGAGTCAAGGAGCATCTTGTTATTTCAAAGTCAAAGTAAAAATGAAAAAAAATGATTATCTAGATCTTCAACAGTAGTAGTAAGCATGCAAATCCCAATCTTTGAATGCGGCCCACCTGCCACCTGATCAATGGTCCAGATCATGCATGCTCGATCCATCCCCATCAGGCACTCAAGTCAGCAGCAGCTGAAAACCATGATATGAAAATCAAGGTGCAACACCCACAACACGCTTTCTCTGCTCCTCTTCTTCTTGAGATCCGATCCGATCTGAAAGAATGAAACCATGAGTCTTCTCCGGCATTCTGAATTCTAGAATTCTTCTCCGCTACTCGAATTGCCATGGCGATTTGGAATTCTTTCGCTCAGCAGATCATCATCTGCCTCTGCCTCCTCCTATTATTCACTCTCGTTCACTCCAAAACCCTAAAGAGAGACGGTAATCTTCTTCTTCTTCAGACCTATCTGGAATCTCAGATCTAGGGTTTTGTGGTTTTTAGCTGAATTTTAGGGTTCTAAGTCTTAGATCGGATTTCGATAGCTAGCATTCTGCAATGTCGCGGTCTTTCATATGCTTGCAATTGAGGTTTTTTTTCCCTTTTTTTGTGGTTTCTCAGCTGATTACATACATTGGTCTGGTCTTGCTTGATTCTGAAATTGGATTCTGGTTGTTGAGTGATCCTGCTCGTTGTATTGACGGGATTCCAGATGATTGATTGCATTTTCTGTGGTTAACGTTGAGATTGATGTTTTCATTTCAGTGAAAGCCTTGAATGAAATAAAGGCGTCTCTGGGATGGAGGGTGGTCTATGCATGGGTTGGAGATGATCCTTGTGGAGATGGCGATCTCCCGCCATGGTCTGGCGTGACCTGCTCCAATCAAGGAGATTATAGGGTTGTCACTGAATTGTAAGAATTCACTTCAATCACTGTGTTTTGTTATCATCTGATGAAAATCTTTTGGTACTAAAAGCAAACAGCTTATCCCACGAGGATAGAAAAATATTCATGATGTTGTAATGTGTTCGAGAGGAACATTCACGTGCATCCATTTCTCACCATATGGTAATGGACAAACTTGATAGGGCCCACCTAAAGCCCCATTGATCATGGGACTTGGGAGGGATGGAAAGAGACATCTTGGATGAGCCCATATATTAAGTTTGGGGTCAATCCCATGTGTCTAGCCCATTCACCTGTAGCCCATAAATTTAATGACTTTATATTAAGAAAAAAAATTTGACCCTCAATCCTACGGTCTAGTCCATTCGGACTAGTGAAAACTCAGTGGATCCATTGTAATTTTGAAAAGTCAGCTCCACTATATTGTCCCTCACTGTAATATGAGCGATGGATGTGCATGAGTATATATATATATATATATAATATCTAGAAGTTGTGTTTGATCCCTGTTTGACCTTGAATTCTTATTGTTGTTGTTATTGTTCTTTTGCAGGGAAGTCTATGCAGTATCAATTGTAGGGCCATTTCCTATTGCTGTAACCAACTTGTTAGATCTGACGAGGCTGTAAGATCCTTTAGTCTGTTTTCCCTATTGATAGTATTTACAATCATTTTTTGGTCCTTAACACAACTTATCTAATTGCATGTACTTCCTGTCATTATAATCAGATTTTTGCCCCTAACAAATTGTAACTTAGTATTCATTCCATTGAACAATTTTGACCAGTTTTGAAAGTTGTTCTTAAAATTGAAGAGAAATGGTGTATTTCATGTTTGTTAGGTCTGTTTTGTGTGTGTGCGTGTGCGCATGCGTGGGTGTGTATGTGTGTTGTTGTTGTTTCTTTTGTTTCATGGTCAGTATGTGATAAGATTTGTATGAGTGGTATAATAGTGATATGAATTACCAATTGAGGATCCATGGCTGTGGGTGCCTTGCACACACGTGTGTTTATGCAGATGAGTGCATAAATTCTTGCTGATGCTTATGGGTGTGTGGCCATGGCCATGCATGGATGCTTACCCTTTCTGTTGTATGTGTCAGTTGTACTGATCTTTCAATATGACCTATTGATCTTGTATATGTGAAAGGTGAAGGCTCTTTGTGGGCCTTTTTTGTAATGGGATTGAACCCTTGATCACTTAAAATCACCTCAATTTTGCCTTCCTAATATATCCTTCATTATTTGGATGAAGAATCAATCAATCCTTTGTTTTTCCATTGTCCTCGCACAAGGACTTTATGGTTAATTTTGCATTTTTTTTTCTGCGTTCCATGGTCTTTCAAAGTCTTTCTGATTCCTAATGGATTGGTGAGACGGTGAAAGTCAAGTCCTTTTATCGGTCCAGCCCAATTTAACAGGAAATGATAAATCTCTGGAAATGGGTTTAGTTTTTTTTTTTTTTTGGTGTGTGCGCGTGCAAGGTTTGAAATGTAAAAGCTATTCATGGTGTGAAGGATTGAAGCCTTGTTTATTTTGAAAGGCACATTTATTGAGCTCTAGTGGATTATTAGAGGAGATCAAGATGTACTCATGATGTAGACCTGCAGACTGCAGTCCATCATATTAGCTATAACTCTTAGCTGTAACAGGTGTGATGAGATTGGTACAGGATTGGGTGGATTCATTCTAGATGTGAATACAAGCACATAGAATAACCATTAAAAAAAAAAACACGGACACACACAGAGAAGAAAGGTGGTGTTCCTGACATTAAGAATGCATGATCTCCATTCCTTTTCTCCTCATATTTCCCTTCTTTCGTACTCTTTGACGTTAGGGTTTCATCATTCAGATTACCACTTAAATGAAGATGAAGCTTTACTAGGAATTCTGTACTCAAACTCTAGAGAGATTGGATGGTGTTGATGGAAATGTCAAACAGAGGCAGTATGCTATCCATTGAAGGTGTTAAAAGTTTTATGTAGATGGTGGCTCCAAAGGGAATCCATGTCCTTAAGGCATGGAAGGAGTAATTAAAGATGAATATGGATTCACCATTTTATCATTTATGGGACCGGATAGAGTTGTGGATTCAAACAAGACAGAAAATTTTGCCATAGAGGGTCAAAATCATGGTACTGGAATTACTTTGTTTACTTGACATGGTACTAGTGCAGGGTGGTTCAGTGAAGTGCCCCTAGCATGGGCTAGTGAGGGATCCAATGGGTCATGTTACTTTTTTTTGTGTTGAACAAAGGACCTCACTTGAAGAGGTATCTCATATTTCCCGTTTTCTTGTTCCAAGGGAATGAAATAAGGGAATGGATGAATTTGTTCAAGTGGTTGTAATCATGTAGGAGATTAAGTCTGTGTTTAGTTTCTGTAGTAACTAGTAAATGATGGATATACCTTCTTAAAGTTATACATCTTTTATTTTATACTCCATGTTTGTCCATGTTGTTAATGGGACCACAGGTCATTCATTCTCATCTCATTAACATTCTGGACCTCCATTTAACTCTGAAAGAGAAGACCAGTTGGCCACATATTTATGTTTGCTTGAGTCAAATTTTTGCTTGGGTGTGCTGACAATGTGATGGGGGTAGGCTTACACTCTGCACTGTACTGTATACCTTAGTGGTGATGACCTGTCGGCTAAATAGATAAATTTGCATCTATAAAATTTTACATTTCAATGAACTTGGAAAAATGTAAATCCTTGGATGGATTAGGCTCAGATGAATTAGTGTATTAGCTATTCTTTTTCGTATTTCGTAATCGTAACTGAATTTACTTTTCTTTTATATTGTAACACAACTTGAACTCGCAAACTCATGATTGTGGCCACAAGCACCTTCCAACTGTCATATGGGTTTGTGTCAATAGCCTGTGAAGCTGTTTTACTACTGACATTATTATTATTATTATTTTTCATTTTAGGTAGTAGTTTTACTAGAGTTGTAGACTGGTGTCACCAACATCAATGTGTTAACCCACATTTTCCCTGAAATGGCAACCATTCCATTCTATCCAAATTGACCAAATTGCAACTTCCAAGTGCTAGAAATCATATCATGCCTCACCAAGTAGACTGATAGCCCTGTTTTCACGGGCTGAAGAGAGTCCTAGTTGAGACCAAATGCACTTGATTGACTCCAAATCACAAGAAGAAGGAGCTGTATACTACAGGCAATCTACATGACACGTGAGGTGATCAATGGACTTGGCTTGAGATTAGCACTTAATGCAACAATCTACAATCTTTCTTTGCCTCTGTCTTAATTTGGGTTAAATCTTGTTGAAAAGTGATCTAACCAGCATTACTGCTCCCAGAAGCGCATTAGGTGACCAATCTACTGCCAACCCAAGTTTCATATTCTTGTACCCACTGGATTGAACTGTGTAAGCCCATTTTGCTATTGTTATATGCATCAGGCAATACTGATAAACCATACCAAATGGCTTTTAAATTTGACTTGTGTGAATAGTTTCCTTAATAAGGATATTTAGGCCTTTCTACAATTGATGTACAGTTGTACACAACCAGAACCAGGTATTGTAACCCAGTAGAAGGTTTGAAATAGTAGGCAACTTGGATAAAGTCATTTCCAACAATTTGGAAGGTAAACTGATTGTGTAGTATTCTAGACTTTCACCATTGAAATGGTTTGTCTGCACAAAAGGGACATCAAGTTGGTGTGGGTTGGGTTTTGACAATTGAAAGATAATAAGAAGAAGAGATTTTGCACTGAAATTCAGTGTCAATCATGTGGTTAACCCTTTCTTGTAGTAGTGAGTACTTACAATCATATCTGTGCAAGTATGACATAGTTACAATCATCTCTCTATAAATATGGTGGTCCCTACTTCACCTGTGGTGGACTCAGTCTCACATTAATAGGTTGCAAAACATATATTACTTTACATCTTCATGGGAGAATGAACTCTCGCATCAAATTGGTTGGATGTAGAATTCTAGTTGTTCTGAATCCAGCAATAATATTTTTTTTATGCAAAACTCAAAAAAAAATCCTAATTTCTTTTATTTTTGTCAATTTCAGGGATCTCCACAATAATAAGTTAACTGGGCCAATACCTCCTCAAATTGGACGACTGAAGCGTCTTAGAATACTGTAATTGCTACACATTCAAAAGCTAATATTTACATGGGATATGTTTTTTGATTTATTCATGTGGCTCAGCAGTTGTTTTTGTCTTAGACTTCTATATAATGTTATAGCATCTATTTACATCTGGAACTCTACTTGTAACTCTCAATGTGATGGAAGCATGTTTTACATTTTTTAAATGTCAATTGATTTCCCATTTATCATGCAATATTCAGAAACTTAAGATGGAATAAGCTACAGGATGCAATTCCTTCTGAAATAGGCGAGCTAAAGAAGCTGACAAATCTGTGAGTAATTCATACCTTTTTGCGTCACTAAGAATATTTAACTCTACTGTATTAATCAAAATCCTCTATTAAAAAATATGGATCATCTTCAGCAATCACTTACTGAAAACTTTTCAGGCACTTGAGTTTCAATAATTTCAAAGGAGAAATTCCCAAAGAGCTTGCAAATCTACCTGAACTCCGTTATCTCTATCTTCATGAGAATCGACTTACTGGGCGAATTCCTCCTGAATTGGGAAATCTTCCAAACCTGCGGCACTTGTATTCACTATTTCCCTGAGCTGAATTTCATATATAAGCATGTATCTTGTTGTTGATGTTTTCCGTGTTTATCTTCTCATGAAACTTGTGCCATATTTTTTTAATCCATCGTTGGACTTTTTTGCTTAGGGATGTAGGTAACAACCATTTGGTGGGAACCATAAGGGAACTCATCCGTTTTGAGGGAAGCTTTCCAGCTCTGCGCAACCTGTAAGTGAATGTTAATGTAAACAAATGAAAGGCTGTTCTCTGTTTGTCATATACACACAGCAACATAGCAGGGGTAGAAAAATATCTAATCTGTTTACTTAAGGGAAAATTGTGATGCCAAATATGTTGAGATTCTGGTGGGAGAGATCTGCCCACAGTTCTTAGGACAATCCCATATAAGTTTCTTATGATTTCAGTTACTAGTTATTCAGTCATTATTTCCTCTCTATTATTATTATTATTTTTTATATAGTTCTGGTTCATTATAGCATATTTTCGATCCATTTTGTACCTGTGTTTACATCAGGTACTTAAATAACAATTTCTTGGCTGGAGGAGTACCAGCTCAGCTAGCAAACTTGACAAATTTAGAGATTGTGTAAGTATCCTGGACTGTCATTTTTACTGCCTTTTTATTTATTTCTATGTTCTCACAATTCTGTAGTTTCTGAAGGTTATTCGATAATTTGGTTATATAGGTATCTATCTTTCAACAAGATGTCAGGGACAATACCAGCAGGGATTGCTCAAATTCCTAGATTGACTTATCTGTGAGTTTTTTTTTTTTTTTTTTGCCTTTGCAGTGAAACTCAGTGCTCCACAGAATGTATTCCTTTAGTATTGATTTTCACTCTCGTTTCACTTCTTGCCATACTGATTTGTATGTTTCTGCTGGAAAAGGAGCAGTCAATTTTGATAAAAGGAAAAAAAGGAAAAGAAAAGAGTTATTGTGGTTAGCTATTTCTGTCACCACATGATAACAAATATTCTGATTCATTCAGTCACATGAAACTAAAGGCATTTTTGTGCATTGCTAGGATTCCTCGGTAGTGCCAAAAAGCATATGATTCTCCAATCTGCACAGCTGCTATTTTTCTGCAGTTTGTGTGGCACTAAGCCATGCCGGCAATAGTGAAAACTTGAACTGCTCAAGCCGATGGAAAATAGCTTTTTTGGGGTGGGGGTTTTTACCAGGGGACCATAACCACTTTTTTTGTGGCACTGTTTCATTGCACAAATTTGTTCTAAAGCTTCTAGAAATTCCTAGGGTCCAGTCTATTTCCTCATCTGCTGTGCCATCAGTTGCTTCATGAGTCTTAGACAAGTTATAATCTTTGTAATTTTGCACCTAGTCACCAGAATTGCAGTGAAATCTTTATTTTCTGCATAGAAGCAGCAGGAAGAAAAAGTGCGTTTTCTAAGTCAAATGTCCAATTTTCCGCCTAGAACTTGACAAATGGAATCTGAATAATGTGTCAAGACTGTAATTCCAATTCTTTATCCATTGAGGGACCATGAAGATTCTAGGGCTCTTCACTTTGGAAGCAAAAGCCAGCTTAAGTAGAATGTTGAATCACCTCAATCAGGCTGCCTATCTGACATCACCATTGTCAACATCATAATCATCACTAATTAATGAATATGTATTAATGAGTATGTGCTTTACAATTCCATCTTTGATGCAGCCAATTCATTAAAACTCTCCAGTTGCATTTAATTGGTCTCCAATCAAGGACACCAAGGACTGAATGGAAATTTCACAGTTGAGCCAAACCAAGTGGACTCCTCTTGAGCTCGGAAATTCGTTGGTGTTGAACTTCAATACTACATATTTGTCTTAAAAATGCAATCATGCATGCACCTTGTTTCCTGCACAGCCTTTTACTATTATGTCATGCCGTTGACCTTTCTTTGTAATTTCAGGTATTTGGATCACAATCTTTTCACAGGGAGGATCCCAGAGGCACTCTATAAACACCCGTTTTTGAAAGAAATGTGGGTTCTCGGTACCATTTGATGACCATTGCAAAGAATGCCTAATGCAACCCTTGACAATTAAGTAACACAACTCTTATATGTGGATGTAGGTATATCGAAGGCAACCAGTTCAAGCCAGGAGTGAACCCTAAGGGTATCCATAAGGTGCTTGAGGTTTCAGACTCAGAGTTTTTATTTTAGTTCACCTTGCCTTATTCATTATGTATTCTGGGGAATCTTTAGTGTCTGTAGTTGTACCACATACATAGCTTCTAAGAATATTTTTTTTCTCTTCAGATATCTTTTCCCTTGTGTTTGTATTTATTATCGAAGCATACAAATCAAGTTTTGTCTGCAATTGTAATCATAAAAATATCTGAGATGTTGATTCCATTGACATGCTTAATAAGAAGTTGTACCACATACATAACTGCCTATGCATGGTGTTTTACTTTTGCCAATTGGGAATGGCATGTGAGATGTGCCTCATTGATGTTCAGCAGAAGGAAATAGAGCAAGATTAGGTCACCGGAGGCGGGCCATCCTATCATATCAGTGTTCCATTTGGTGACAGCCTATTGGTCGGGTTGAAAATTTGATGCAGTTGGATAAGCCAGCTGCTTCAATTGGCCCATAAACCAGTGTCCAGGGCTACTGAGATCCTGTATTTTGTACATGATGACCCAATGTTAATCTCAGGCTTCACTAGGCCAAAACCAATATTTGGTCCCAGCCAATTGGCCCCATTGGCCTGAAAACCTGATGTTGCGAACCAAGAAGATCCACCCAGTGTGTGGAGGGGATTACTATGACAGAGGTTGAAGTTTGTACAGAGATAAATGTAAACCTTGTTTGCAGATCAAATCCATTCTGCACATGTACAATGGACTAGTGGGACAAAGTAGGAAGTGAGGCATTCTAGGGCATCCTTGCCTGTCCAACCTAAAAAACCAACGTAGTTTTCAAGGGTGAAACTCAACATGGTGTACCGGGGTTTAGTTTTACATTCATTACTTCTGGGTGGGGTTTGATTTAAACATTTTCAACCTGGTTTTATAAATGGGCCGGCTTTGGATTGAGTCGATATTCGATTCACTAAACAACTACATCCTGAGTCGGGACCCATGGCACTATAATCTTAATCCAATCTGGTTTGCAATTCAGAATTTGCTAATAAAATTGTGGTTTCAGTTCCAACTGGTGATCATTCATGTGCCAACTAGAGCAATATAATTTTAAATCCTCATAAACTTGGAAAATCACCCGACTTGATGGTCACAAGTCTCAAGTTTTAGTTAGATCTAAATTTATTGGACTATTGGATTAATTGTGCATCAATTCGAACGGAATGAATTTGTAGATCATGGATGAAGGGGTTTGAAACATGTTATTGGGCAAAACTTATATTCCTATAGTGAGAGAGAAAGTGAATACTTTTAAAGCTGCAGCAGAATATATATACACATCACCAGATCTTTTACAACCACCAGAGGATAGAGAAATTATAGGGCTATCCTGTAAATTCTTGAGATGTTGCACCAAATTTGGTGATCCAGAATGGCTGGCACAAATTTGGGCCTCTTCCCTAGTTCTTTTTATCTACAAATTTCCATGCTCGAGGAGTTCCAAATCTGGGGATATATGAAATATTATTTAGCAGGGCAAATCTCAAAACCATAGAGCAGTAGCTAATGGTATGGAACACTAACGTTAACGGTGGCAACTGTCTGCTTTGTTTGCACAGGTTTCTCTATCAGATTCTTGCTGGACTTGCCGACTGTCATTTCAAGAGTATCTTTCACTGTAATTTGAAGCCTCAAGCATTACGGATAGCCACTGATGTCATCTGCAAGGAGGAAGAAGTTTGGATCTCAAGTCCGATAAGTGGAGATCAGAGTTTCTCTCGATCTGATGCTGAACCTCTTCCACATGCTGATCATGACATGGGAGCTGGTCCATCTAGATCTGTCCAGAAGGAACATCTTTGGATTTCAAGCCTGATGAGTGGAGATCCGAGTTTCTCTCAAGCTGATCATAACATGGAAGCTGGTCCATCTGGGTCTGGAAGTCTGATCATTGGAGATCGAAGTTTCTCTCCAGCTGATCATAACATGGGAACTGGTCCATCTGGATCTGGAAGTCTGATCATTGGAGATCGAAGTTTCTCTCAAGCTGATCATAACATGAGAGCTGGTCGATCTGGATCTGGAAGTCTGACTATTGGAGATCCAAGTTTCTCTGAAGCTGATCATAACATGGGAGCTGGTCCATCTGGATCTACAAGTCTGATCATTGGAGATCCAAGTTTCTCTCAAACTGATCATAACATGAGAGCTGTTCCATCGGGACCTGGAAGTGTGATGATTGGAGATCCGAGTTTCTCAAACATGAGAGCTGGTCCTTCGGGATCTGGAAGTCTGATCACTGGAGATCCAAGTTTCTCAAACAAAAGAGTTGGTCCATCTTCTGATAACATAAGAGCTCCTTCGCTCACTGCAGCAAAGGAAAATTTTAAGATTTTAAGTATGATAAATGAAGAAGCTAATTTCATGCCATGTCATCAGTTCACCATCCTTATGGCCACTCGTACACATGCCATTCATAGGATTTTAGAGGTAAAAATTCTATTATGTTTAAAATAGAAAAGATTTAATTTTTTTTAATTTCTTATAGAGATTTTCTGTGGGTATCTAGGATACTTGGCTTGCAGCATAGGACCCAACTGACTTGCCACTAATTATTTGAACAGATATCTGTTAAGTTCTCCATTAATGCCGGTGGTGTGGGGCTCGTTTGTTTCTGACGAGAGATGAGGGAGTGGAGAGAGAGAAGGTGACATTTATAATAATATTACATCTATATATATACTATCACTGGAGGTCCCAACGCAAACCTTGTTTAAAAAAATATTATTTGTAAATAGAAATATTTATAAATCTCTAAATAAATTATAAATTAATATTAACATAAAATTCATTATACAATCATATTTTAAATAAAATCTTTAAAACCAAATGTTTTAAAGATAAATGAATAAAACGGGCCAATCAAATTATGAAGCATGTTGTATTGTAACATTGGAGTAGCTGAAGATTAATTATGAATAATATAAAATGTGATCTCAACTCCTCTTCCACTTATTTCCTCATGTATGCTTATTCTAATTGCTATAATTATTTTAACTCTTACGACTCCAGTTAAATATCTTAATATTTCAACATATATGTTGATTTGTCGTCGTCTGATCAACATGGGATATGGCCCACTACAAACCCAAATTGATTTGGGAAGCGTTGCAAATGGGCGGGCTTGAACCTCGAAACACATAAAATTTTAATAGTTGGGCCTAATCAGTTAAGGATCTAAATATAAAATTTCCCATGTAAACCTCAAATTTGGGCTAAATTATAATGCACGTGGGTTTGGTCCATCCACTTATAGATATACAATTTAGGTATGAGCTATTTCAAGGCCCTATATAGGGGCTTTTTTATATGTATACGTCCCTCATGGACTTTTCGTGCACACTCTTTGGTGGGGTCCATTGTGGACCCCACCAAGAGATGAAACTGGGGGGAGGGGTTGGAAAGATCTATGTTAAAGCACCCTACATATCAAATTTGATCCCAATCATATATCCCTAACCCCTTCATCCATGGCTCACAAATTCATTCCGTTTGGATTGGTGTATAGTCGATCCAATGATCCAATAAATTCGGATCCGACCTAAAGTTGGGGGGAGTTGCTATCATGGGATCCCATGTGTGTTACAATGTTTGGATTGAGTGATAGATGGGCTCCACCTAGAGTTCTCACAAAAAAAAACTAGTAAGGGACGGATGCATATGAAGATTCTCCGTATATATATATATATGATAATATTCATGTGCATATATTTTTCACCGTTTGGACTATGTTTTGAAGATCGCAAGCTACACCTAAACCCCATTAATAGGCCTGATTATTCAGTCCGAGTATGAGACGCCTTATATTCTTTAAGGCTTGTCACCAGCATATGTTAGTCGTATGCTACATAGATTTCTCAAATGGCCCACGTTGGGCATGGGTCTTTTCCTTTTCTATTCAATTCCAACTTAATTTTTTTTTCATAGTGAGAGGAGTGGTTGACCTAATGATTCTTTGTATATTGAACTATTCCATCGAATTTTTGAGTTGAATTTACAGATTAAAGGTGAAATTCTAACTTCTTTTATTAATATTCTAATGAAAGTCTATGGGTACATGATTTTTCTTTTTTATTTAGTCTTACAAATATGATATTTATTTTAAAAAAAGTGCATTAAAATATTTAAAATTTAAACACATAGTGATTGAAGTTTAATGGGTGTATCTATTAAATGGCTGTATCTCAATATTAATGTTTTCCACCAACTGATGGTAAATAAGAAATCTAGTAGGATGTACATGTTGTCAAGTTCTACATGAGAAGATCCAACCCTTCCCTTTTCTGATTTCTACAACGGAACAATATCTGTGGTATAGATTCTTCTAAGATCCATTTATATTTTGCCTTAATAGAAGTTCCATATCTGAATGTGCATTTGATGGGCTATGTTATAACCAGTTACTGTGCTTGAATATTTTTATACCAAATGGATTGCAATCTTGCTTGAAAATGCTTTCCGTATGAATCTATTTCAAAACTTCACCTAGCTCACGTGTGAAAGCTTACGAGGAGCATTGCAAATGGGCTATGAGTATAGTTTGAATATATACTATAGCTTCAGGGCCAATGTTTAACATGGGCCTTGTTAAAAGAATGTTTATAATTAAAAAAGTGTATTTATAATATATTATCGAAATCCGGGTGGGGCGCATCAAAATCCAAGCTTTTTTTTTTTTGCTAAAGGGTTAATAATTTCTTAAAGCAGCTACCCCATTAAAAAAAAAAATGAAACAATCATAATAACACGCATATAATACATCAATCATCATCCCAAATAATGCATCATTCTATCCTAGACTGGCCCACAAAACTAATTCTGTGTTTAAAATGATGGTTCACTACAAATTAGGAACTATAATGGCATTCAATCGGTCATACCAACAAAATAAGAAATTGAGAGAAAAACTAACAAAATAGGAAATTTAGAGAAAATAGGAGATGAGAGTTTAAAATGATGGTTCACTACAAATTAGGAACTATAATGGCATTCAATCGGTTATACCAACAAAATAGGAAATTGAGAGAAAAACTAACAAAATAGGAAATTGAGAGAAAATAGGAGATGAGAGATTTTAGGGGTGCCATGTGTCGTTATGCGGCGCACTTAATATGTATATATATATGAAGAAAGAGAACAAGAGAGCGACACATGGCATGCAACCAATGAAAAGATGCATTTATTAGAATTCCCTTTCCTATAATACCTTTCTTGTTATAAGATGTTATTATCATAGGTGGATGCCCACATTGGGACCCACATGAGATAAAGGAATTACTTAGGGTTAGAGTCTTTCCTTATTAGGTTGCTTGGGGAGGAAGCAATCTTCTTCTATAAATAAGATTCTTCTCCCCCCCTTTTATGTACACATCTCATTCAAAGAAAAGCTCTCCTTTTCTCCCTCTAATCTCTCTCTCTCCCCTCTTTTTAATACGTTATCAGCACGAAGACAACCCTCTCCCATCTTCGAAGTTATTTTTTTTTTTTATCTTCTACTTTTTTTTTATGCATAACGTGCAACGTGTTTGTGAGCCCAGTTTTTTTTTTCAACGTTCAACGTGATTTGGAGAGACGTGTTTTTTTTTCAACTTGAAGTTGCACTGTTGCACGTTCTTCTTGTGTGAAAGTTCTTCAACCGAACATAAAAGATGGAACATGTACTAGCGGATTCCTTTTATCCTCGTCTTGTGTGAGAGTTTTTCAACCGGTGGCTGAAACAACAGCCCTCAACTATTGCGAGTCTGCAACAAATCTGGCCTCCTGCTCCTTCGAGTCTGCAACCCACGAACGCTTGAGGTTTCTGTCATTTTCGCGAACAGTGAAAGTCGCTGATCTACAGTGCTTTGCAATCAAATTTGATCTAACGGTAACATAATTTTTATTATTTATATTTCTTTATTTGTTTAATAAATTATTTATGTTATGATTATTTATTTATTTATTATTATTATTTTCTTTAACAAAGGGAGATCAAGAATAGTTCATAAATAAGAACCAGAAGTTCTTTTCTAAATCCGGACCAGAAGTTCCGTGGATTATTCAAATCTGAAACCAAAAGTTCTCAGATCCTGAAGTTCTATATTAATACGGGCCTGCAGTTCCGTAAGAACCAGAAGTTCTTTTCTAAATCCGGACCAGAAGTTCCGTGGATTATTCAAATCTGAAACCAGAAGTTCTCAGATCCTGAAGTTCTATATTAATACGGGCCTGCAGTTCCGTAAGAACCAGAAGTTCTTTTCTAAATCCGGACCAGAAGTTCCGTAGATTATTCAAATCTGAAACCAGAAGTTCTTAGATCCACAATATGGACTTCCAGATTCATTCCTAATCAAACCTGAAGTTTGATATTTCGATCCAGAAATAAAAGTAATATGCCATAACATCAAGCCCGAAGCCTTGATAGAACCTGAAGTTCAACAAAAAACAATTTTAAGAACCTGAAGTTCTAATCAGGAACCTGCAGTTCCAAATCAAGCCAGAAGCCTTGTTTAAACTGTTTGTTTTTGGATTATTAAAAATTGATAACATGATGTTATTCAATTTTGAATTGGCAAACTTGATCTGACATGGCTCACCCCTTAATTTATTCTGAATGCCTTACAATTTTTTATTTGTATTTTATCTTTTGCATATCAATGATCATATATATTTATTTTTTTTCCAGCTCTTGCATAATGTCGAACTTAACCAAACTTGATTTCAAAGCCCTTAACATTACCGGGGACAGCTACTTATCCTAGCACTTGGATGCAAAATTACATTTACAATCCAAGAAGCTTGGATGGTTTAGTTTTCAGTTTCTTAATTTTGACAAACATTTTATGGATGTTTTATGATGAGTGATTTTTTTTATCAATTTGATGAAATTTCTTTTATGAAGTTTTCTTAATCATGTGATTGTTTAGTTACATTTTTTTATCTTTTGTTTAAAGGTATGGATCACAACAATGGGGATACTCACTGTCTTGTAGATAGTGCTACAACACATACCATTCTGAAAAACCAGAAGTTTTTCTCAGAATTGGTATTGAATTCACGAAAGGTATCCACCATAGCTGGACCTGTGTAAATAATTGAAGGCTCCGGAAGAGCCCACATAACGTTACCTAATGGTACTCATTTATTCATTAAAGATGCATTGTTCTCCAGCAGTTCCCGAAGAAACTTGCTCAGTTTTAAAGACATCAGAATAAATGGATACCATGTTGAGACTGCTAATGAAGGTAACAAGGAAATGTTACTTATCGTTACTAGTATTGGAGGCCGAAAACAAATACTAGAAACATTAAATGCACTTTCTTCTGGGTTATATTATACGACGATATCCATCGTCGAATCACATTCGGTTCTGAGTAAAACGAGACAGTTAAGCCCGAAGCTTAAACCAACCCCAAAGTTTAGCAACCCTCAAGCCTTATTGCTTTGGCATGATAGATTAGGGCACCCCGGAGTTACCATGTTGAAGAAAATCATTGATAACTCTGTTGGACACCCTTTAGACAACCATAGTTTGACCATACCAAATGGGTATCTATGTGTCCCATGTTCACAGGGAAAGTTAATCACTCGACCTTCCTTCGTTAAGATTGCATTAGAATCCCCATCCTTTCTGCAAAGGATACAAGGCGACATCTGTGGACCGATCAATCCACCTAGTGGACCATTTAGGTATTTCATGGTTCTGATTGACGCTTCCACCCATTGGTCTGATGTTTGCCTACTTTCAACTAGGAATATAGCCTTTGCCCGTCTATTAGCACAAATCATTAAACTTAGAGCCCATTTCCCTGATAATCCTATTAAGTCTATACGACTTGATAATGCGGGTGAGTTTACATCACAAGCCTTTGATGACTACTGTTCATCTCTAGGCATTGTTGTCGAACATCCTGTCCCTCATGTCCATACCCAGAATGGCTTAGCTGAATCCCTGATTAAGCGCATTCAACTTATTTCTAGGACTCTGTTGATGCAGTCTAAATTACCAGTTAGTGCTTGAGGACATGCTGTATTACATGCATCAATGCTCATTCGACTTCGACCCACAGCCTACCATCAATACTCTCCCACACAGCTTATAACGGGACATCAACCTAATATCTCCCATTTGCGCAAGTTTGGTTGTGCTGTTTTAGTCCCTATACCACCCCCTTAACGTACTAAGATGGGACCACAACGTAGGTTGGGCATCTATATCGGTTATGACTCTCCTTCTATTATTCGCTTTTTAGAACCAATGACAGGAGATGTTTTTACTGCTCGTTTTGCTGATTGTCAATTCGATGAGACAAAATTCCCACCGTTAGGGGGAGATAAAGAACGTATTGTTCCTGCAGAACAACCCGTTCCTGAAGAACGGCGTGAACTAACGTGGAATGCTTCCACTTTGTCTTATTTAGACCCACGTACTTCACTATGTGAATATGAAGTCCGTATAATTGTGCATTTACAAGAAATTGCAAATAAATTACCCGATGCATTTAACGATGCAGCAAAGGTAACTAAGTCACATATTCCAGCTATGAATGCACCTGCTAGACTTAATGTCCCTGTAGGACAAAGTCAAAAAGTGGCAACAAAAGAGTCTGTAATACGCCAGAAGCGTGGCAGACCTGTAGGTTCAAAAGATATAGCTCCGTGGAAAAGGAGAAATATACAATCATCATATCCTCCCAAAGATACACTTAACACTCCTGAAGAGTTTCCTCCTGAAGAGGGTCATAACGCTCCCGAAGAAGCTATGGAAAAATCCACTCTCTCTAGAATGACGAAAGTCCTTGATGAGACTATAAAAGCCCCTGAAGTGGCACCGGTACCGGATAATGAAGAGATCTCTATATTTTATAATTATAGAGAGAGATGGGATCGAAAAAGAATTGTCATCGATGACGCATTTGCATATGCGGTAGCTACACAAATATCAATGGAACATGAAGATGATGATTGGGATACAGAACCACGTACTATAAATGAATGTCGACAAAGAAAAGATTGGCCAAAATGGGAAACTGCTATTACAGCAGAGTTAGAGTCTCTCAATAGACGTGGTGTATTTGGACCTATAGTACAAACCCCAAAAGGTATTAACCCTGTAGGTTATAAGTGGGTGTTTGTAAGGAAAAGGAATGAAATGAATGAAATCATTAGATACAAGGTTTCCTGCAGAAACCTGGGATTGATTATGAGGAAACATACTCCCCTGTTATGGATATAACGACATTCAGATATCTGATAAGTTTAGCGGTTTCCGAAAATTTGGATATGAGACTCATGGATGTTGTGGCCGCTTATCTGTACGGGGACTTAGACATAGAAATTCATATGAAAATCCCAGAAGGATTTACTTTGCCTGAAGCAAAGCCCAAGAGTACGTACTCAATACAATTGAGACGATCATTGTATGGATTGAAGCAATCCGGAAGAATGTGGTACAATCGTCTCCGTGAATATTTGTCTAAGGAAGGATATGAAAACAATCCCATTTGCCCATGTATCTTCATAAAGAAATCCTCAAAAGGTTTTGCAATAGTGGCAGTTTATGTCGATGACATAAATTTAATTGGAACTTCAGAAGAGCTCGAAATAACTGCTGATTATTTGAAAAGGGAATTTGAGATGAAAGACCTTGGGAAAACAAAATTTTGTCTCGGCCTGCAGATCGAGAGAAGTTTTAGTGGAATATTAGTCCATCAATCTAATTATACCAAGAATATACTGAAACGCTTTGGTATGGATAAAGCACATCCACTAAGCACTCCCATGGTTGTTCGGTCTTTAGATATAAACAAGGATCCATATCGTCCAATTGAAGAAAACGAAAAGGTATTGGGTCCAGAAGTACCATACCTGAGTGCTATTGGTGTTTTAATGTATTTAGCACAATGTACTAGACCGGCTATTTCCTTTTCAGTGAATTTACTTGCTAGATATAGTTCTGCGCCAACGGAAAGGCATTGGACTGGTATCAAACATATCCTACGCTATTTACGTGGCACAATTGATTTAGGACTCTTTTATTGTAAAGATTCCAAGTTTGTAGGATATGCAGATTCAGGATATCTATCTGATCCTCATAAGGGTCGATCACAGACAGGTTATGTATTTCTCAATGGTAATGCTGCTATTTCTTGGCGCTCTAGTAAACAAACTTTGGTAGCTACTTCTTCTAACCATGCTGAAATTTTAGCCCTCTATGAAGTTAGTAAGGAATGTGTATGGCTAAATTCTTTAATTCAGCATATTCGTAGTTCTTGTCAATTGCCTCTCAGTACAGGTACCCCGAGTATTATCTACGAAGACAATGAGGCATGTATTCAACAAATTAAAGAAGGGTACATTAAAGGTGACAAGACAAAGCACATTGCACCAAAGTTCTTCTTCACACATGAGCTTCAGAAGAACAATGAGATCGAAGTCAAGTAAGTTCGTTCAAACAACAACTTGGCTGATTTGTTCACAAAGTCATTACCAAAGTCAACATTTCAAAGGCTTGTATATGAGATCGGCATGCGGAAAGTGTATCATCAAACAATGTAAAGGATATTATCGTCAGGGGGAGTAACAGATTCTGGATAGATACCTTGAAGCCTATCAATTAGGACATATGTGCGCTGTACTGTTTTTCCTTCTCTAAGTTTTGTCCCACTGGGATTTCCTAGTTAAGGTTTTAACGAGGCAGCATTATGCACGTCCAACACCATTTCAATAACTTTGTAAAAATGTTGTACTCTTTTTCCTTCGCTTAGGTTTTTATCCCATTGGGTTATTCCTTTGCAAGGTTTTAATGAGGCAACTATTATTGAATGGTGGTCATCCAAGGGGGAGTGTTATAAACTATTGTTATTAGTGGATGCCCACCATGGGACCCACATTAGATATGGAAAGCTAGAGTCTTGCTATATTGGTTTGCTTGGGGAGGAAGCAATCTTCTTCTATAAATAAGATTCTCCTCCCCCCCTTTTATATATACATCTCATTCAATAAGAAAAGCTCTCCTTTTCTCCCTCTAATCTCTCTCTCTCCCCTCTTTTTAATATTTCTCTAAATCTCTCTACACAGTTATATCTATATCCCTCCTCTCTCCTAAAATCTCCATAAGCCAGCATATGGCTGATCATGTACCATTTGATGGAATAGTAATATTCCTAATTTCTATCTACCAAATAAATTGTATTTTGATTTTCGCTCCACCAAATACACCCGGCTGGACAATTTGTTGCTTTTATTTCTACTTTCAAACTAGCTTTTCAAATCAATGGTACCACAACTACCACCACAATCCCATCATTTTTAAGACAATTTTTACTGATAGATTGATAATAATATTTTGAATGAGTTAAATTTATAGAGTACAAATTGAAATTAGTCTTTATCTAACTTTTCTAGTTTTTTTTTTCTAAAAATAACCCAAATATAGTTGGGTCTCCATCTATGGGTAAAGACAAGTTACACCTCAAACCAGGTGGACCAAGCATGAATGAGATTAGATGAAATTTTACAAAAGAACAATCTGATAGGTCCTCTCGAGAGAGAACACACAAAATTCTTTAAATCAATAGTGGGCCAATACTTCAACTAGATTTTCAAATCAGCATTACCATCACAATACCATCATTTTCTAAAAACTTTTACTGATAGATTGATAATATTTTGAATGAGTTGAGTGGGCCAGTACTTCTCTGATTTGCTAGGAATCATTAACCCCTAGATGGCCCCAATATAATTGTAAACATTCAGGTGGCTACCAACATGTCATACATACACCCATAACCAATCTATTGGGGATTGGAAGCCCTCATCCTATATGATGGGTCCACTAAACATTAGGCACATTTGATGTTGCTAATTTCTTATTTTTAAATACACGATTGATTAAAATTATGATAGCAATAAATAGGGTAGAGACCCCTATAGTGTATTCCTTGGAAAGAATAATGAAAAAATAAAAATTTTTTCCATATGCAAAAGCTTTTGATCTCCACTCACTCTAAGTCATTGATTTTTTTTTCCCTCCATTTTGCTCTCCCCCTCCCCCACCCTTCCTTGGACTTGATGGGTGTATACATGAGCCAATGCTGTCAAACATGTTTTGGTTATGATATTGGGTATGATATTGCAAGCTATGTTGCCTGGACATTTTCAAATGTGATCCTATGTGTATGTTGGTTATCTTACTCGCTATTTTGCTAGATTTTTTTCATATTTTTCATTTCTTTCTATTGAAATCTCTTGCAATATCATATATCTATAAGACAACGAAAGATACATATTGTCTCAAGTCTCCTTATCATCTTTTCCCGGTCTATTAGATGTTGGGTTGTTACCAATGGATTGTTGATTTATTTTTCTTCTTCAAAATATGATTTATTTATTTATATTGTTTAAAAAATCACTTTAACCGGTTCATCAAATGTATATAATACAATTTGAAATTCTTGGGTGGTAGTGATTGAATTCTATTCTAGGGGTTTTATTGATGTTATGTTATTTTTGTTTAGCAAAGTTGTTGGAAGATTTCTGCGGAGATTTCAAAACATTAATTGATATTTATGTCAATTTTTGTTTAGTAGATAAGTAATGGGAAGATTTCTTTGAAATGACTACTCCGTGGAGGCAAGTGGTACTTGCATGTGGTAATTTCTATAATTAGAGAGATTGGAATACTAACATTAAAAAGTTAAACTTTTTATAATTAGAAAGGGGAATTTTAAAGTCTAGAAGTGGATTTTGTTGATTGTGATTTCTTGGGCCCTTTTTTTCCTTGAATGTTTCTCGTTTCTTATTTTTCCTTCATTTCTTTTGATTTTCTCAAATTTCTCAATTTTATGGTTAGTGATTTAATTATTCTTGGTTGTTGTTTCTTAATATCTTAAAATGTGATCTACGCCATTTCTATATTATTCCATCGGTGTCTGTACATTATTCACTCTCTCTAGCTCCCTCTCATTTTCTTCTACAAAGTCTTTTCTTTATTGTTATTTTCAGTTAAGTAATTGACTTTATGAGAAAGATTATGAGAATGTGCACCCATGCAGATTTCCATTCCTAATTTGAATACAATTTGTTTCCCTTGTCTTTAATCTTTTTACCGCATCTTTCTTAATGGCATAGGTATCTCTAAGGTCTTTGACCTAAGAGCATTAATGCTCCTGAGGTAGTGCCCACTAAACCCACATAAATGCACACATATCAAATGTAGGGTGGTTTTGTATAATACATGAGAAACAAATCCATGCCTTATGTCACTCTACTAACTATTGAGAGAGTGATAATTTTATGTATTTGCTGATACTGATACATTTTTAAGATCTCATGTGCACACATATATATTTAGAACAAATTAGTTATATTTTTAAGTATTTTATTTTCTTACAAATTCCTTATTTCTATATCTGAATATGTTATTTATAGTTTTTAATTAATTTAAGCTTTCTTTAAACATTTTGCATTCCTCTTTATCATTTTTTTTCTTTTTAAATATCATTCATTTTGTTGTTAGGCCATAATCATATCAAAAGATTACAGTTAATAGATGATCCACAATGATTATGCCTCTGTGTTGATTTGATAAATAAATTCAAATGACCAGCGATATTAATATTCTAACAAACGATCTATGTGTCATTATTCCTCTACTATATCATGACCATTATCATACCAAAAAATTGAAGTTGGTTTTTTTTATTTTGGATTCCATTTGAACTTATTAGGTTTGTTAGGTTGACTCTAAATCATCTATAAGCTTTGTTTGCGAAGAAGAAAAAAAGAAAAAGAAAAACAGAAATAAAATAAAATAAAACAACATCTACCACATATAATTTGAATTCCAAATTATACCATTTTTCCCTGTTTTGAAATTTTAAAAATCTTAGAATGAATCCTTATCTTGCTTTTTCCTCGTCTCATTATGGTTCATAGAAATTTTTGTTTTGTTTTCTTTCAGAAAGATAAATATTCAATATTTTAATTACGTTTTTGCTATGATTTCTATGATAAAATTTATTTATATTTTATTTAAATATTAATAATTTTTTATAAGACTTAATTATTATTTTTGAATCGCTAGTGCCCAAAGTACTAGTAATATAAATAAGAGAAGGTGAAAGAAAGAAATAAAGAAAAGAGAGCGAGAGAGATTCGTTCTGGGAGAAGGGAAAATGAGCAAGGGAGCGAGGGAGACAAAAATAAAATAAATAAAAGAATGTGGGTCATTTTATTCAAAACTTGGTTAGAACTTTGTTTGGCCATAACTTGCAAACCGTAAGTCGAATTGAGTCACCTTAAGTGCCACCGTTCATAAAATAAAATAAACTTTCTAAAGAGTATACTTTTGGCATGATTTGAAAGAATTAGAATTTTGGCCTATTTTAATGGGCTTTTGGTTATTTTTCATAAAATGGCTTAATATTTGGAAAATAAGGTATTTGGTGGCTAAGATCAGCCTGAGTTGGTTAGATTAGAAAAACAAGGTTAATAGAATTAGGAGAGTTATCCAATGAACCCAAAATCTGACAACTCGAAAAATTATGAAAAAGAGCTTCTGGACTTTCTAAAATTGCAACTTACTCTCCTATTGAGCTCAAACAAGCTTAAAACTTAGCAGGACTTCGCACACGCTATCCTAGTACTATTTCGGACTCGCTTAGCTTCTAAACGCACTTAATTGACTAACAGATAATTAACTAAAATTAACTACAACCTGCGAGTTTAGGATGTTACACATTTAATTCATTGGAGTGTGCTGACTTCCTTAAAATTACAGATCTTTCACTTAATGAGCCTGGCATGGAAGTTGTATTATTTGATGAAGGCAATGAAGTTGAAGTCGATGGATGACTGAATTTAAATCATAAATATTCTTAGCTTGATACGATTTGCTTTGATGTTTACTTCATTTTTAGTGCTGTGGATTGTATTTTTTGTTGAAATGACATTAAAGTCTTAACTTGTAGGTGCCTTTTGACATTAAATTATAGTTTGTAGGTTGAATTTGTAATAGTATTAAGTAACTATTGGCTTTTGCATTAAGGATTCTAATAACTATTGGCTTTTACATTAAGGATTCTAACCTATTTTAATTATTAGCATATTGCATTATTAAAATTAAAAAAATATAAATTTTAATGGACATATCACAGCTGCACCCGTATCCTACTTTTCTAGGATTTTACTATATTGGTGTACCCATCCTTTATTCATACGGTACCCATGCTTTCTAGCAGCAAAGTAACTTGGGTGAGTCTGGTTCAAGTAATTGTTGGCATCATTATGCTCTATAAATGGAAATAAAAAAAGCTTCTTGCATGATTAGAATCTGTAACCATTCAGTAGTCAAGAATTTTTAGGCTGCCACCACAACAGTGGGTTAAGTGTTGCATTGACTTCTCCCACAATCATCATTTGTAACAGGTCTCATGAAAAAAGTGCACCCAAGTATTAAAAAAAAAAAACAAATTTAAGACGAAGATGCCATCCCTCCCTAATCAAGTTTTGATACAAAGAAAGGGAAACAAAATCCCATATCATTTACAGTATCAAAAATCAAATATACACGTCCTCATTTATATTACAACAGGAGAGCCGAAGCGAAAAAAACAGATTCAGAATCATACTCAGGAAAGGCAGCTGAGATTAGCATTCAAATCCGTAGGCAAGCTAACTTCCACAGCCAATGTGTACTATTTATTTTCCAAGCAGTCGACGGGCCCGTTGATTGGCACCTTTCACCCTGTGGTTCAGTTCATCCACATCTTCATTGAAATGATCCAGAGCATTGTTCTGCCTGCAATTTACCATAAAAATATCATACTTATTACAACAATACAAGGGAATGAATGAAGCTACTGTGATTATTTTGCTGTCATGTGAATAGACGAAAATAAGGTGGGGTATCATGCAAACAAAGGGACTCACCTTTCTATCTCAGTTCCCATATCAACCGCCATATCCTTCAGCTGATCCAACACGTTACTTAAATCAGAAAGGGCATCATCTTGCTTGGTTTTCTCATCCTGAATGACAAGCGAGAGAAAGAGAGTATAGACAACCAGACAACCACATGAATACATGAAGACTGCAAAAAATGAACAAAGTGCAGTAATTACAACAATTCCTAAATGAGTAAACTGAAAAAACAGACCTCAACTTTCTTGAGTGCTGATGAAGGTTCAGAATTCTTTTGTCGAGGCTTTGATCGTCCTTCAGGACTGCCTACAAGTCCCAACCTCTCCTTCTGCCCTTGTTGATTGCCTTTTCTTATAAATGAATCGTCTGTGAAAATCATATAAACAGGAGAATTCTCTACAATAATTAATAAAGAAAATTTTTTTCATGGTTAAGATTACACAGGACATAAACATGGAAAGTATTATCTTCACATGAAATGGACATTTAAGTTAAATAGACCAAAAACAAGTCCACATTTTTAGGCCAACCTCTTGTGATCAGAGGCCCAGTGATTGCACGAGTTTTCTTTGGTTTCCAAGTCCTAGAGAAAATACCTCCAAGACTTCCTAGAATCTTCTCACCCTGAAACAAGATAAAATTATCATCAGGAAGATGTATTCCACTCTCTGTAGACAATAGCCAACTTGAATACAAATGCTAATATCAGAAAATGAAATCATGTCTGATGTTTCAAAATTCAAACATGATTAAGAAATTGGCCTGGCCAATTACTTCATAAAACCAGAGTTTGGACTCAGTAATCAAAGCTCAGCCATGTTGCAGTTTCAACTCCCAAGCCAATTGGCTAGCTTTTAAATGTCACATAGACAACATCCTCATTTGGAAGATGGAATGGTGAAAAAGAAAAATCCAAACAGGCAAGGAAGAAACTTCAATAGAAAAGGGTTGGGTATGGGCTGGGACAGCCACATATCAAGCTGGCATAACTTAGCAAAGAAAACCAGGGGTGTAACTTGGTTCAGATTAATTTGGATGTTGAGCCAACCAAACCCATCCTAACTCTAGAAGGACCAACACAAACCCTGACTTCAACATGAGCAAGAATCTATCATCAGTCTACACAAACACGCGCATAAGGTTAATTTTCAGTTTCAGCTTGAAAGGTTTCCATAATGGGGGTGAGAAAGAGAGAGAGAGAGAGAGAGATCTTCATCTATGATCATAGAAATATAATGTATTTATAGAGTCCCTTTTAAGAATTTTCAGGCATGGAAAGCTAACAGTAATTGAGGAGGGACCATCTAATATGGAGGGTACTGCATTGATGACTTCAGAGCTATTCAAAACCAAGCCGTTAGATCAAGTCAGATAAGTCTCGAACTAGCATGATCAATGCAAGAGCCTAGAACTTGAATATGTCAAATTTGAGAACATGCTACTTCCACATGGAGGGCAGGGAAAGAGTTGGTTGGTGTGGGGGGGGGGGGGGGGGGGGGGGGGGGGCGGGCGGTGTGGTGGTGTGGGGGTGATGGATTTAGATTTCTCATGTGGTGGGTCATTCTACTATATTTATATGCCTATAAATATGTGTGTTCATATCTAATATAATTCTTCACTTGTTTCTTTTCTATAGTCCATAGTCCATGTATAGAAAAAGTAACAAGGATTCCCAAGGGAAATAGAACAGAGAGAGAGAGAGAGAGAGAGATCATCCTCAGACTTGAACCACTTTCAATAACCCACTTTTGGAAAGAAAGAAAATTTCACTATCCCTCTATACAAATGAACAAGTTTTGCATTCTCAGATATGAGAAGCTACAATTGCTCTCTCAATGAATAGGGACTAGGAAGTCTGGAGTTGGATGGATTTAACACTGTGGTTTCTAGGCAGAAAATGTAGTAGCCTGTTGCAATGGAAACTTAAAATGGTGAAAATATGAGAGCTTCCTGCCTCTAGGTCTTGTAGGAGTGATCATTAGTGAAAGTTAAAAGTACTACAACTGAGAATAAAAAGGAGTATTTTGGAGTTTTAGGGTAGCATCAATAGAAGATAAATTAAGAGAGTTTTGTTTGAGATCATTTGGGTATATTCAACACATGCCAATAATGGTGCGAGTATGTAAAAGTCTATGTGCAAATTAATGGCTGCATTGTTGGTGGAAGTAGTAAGGATAATTGGGATGGACTTGGAATGGAGAAACAGAGTGCATGCAGTTGATCCCAACATAATTGGGACAAGGATTTAATGATGATGATGGCCACTTTGGCATAATTGCAGCTTAAAAAAAATAGAACCAATCCATCATCACCATCAAACTCAATTTAAGATAGCATTAAAATTACAGAAGAGTTCACCAAATATCAATAACAGATGAATATTACTGAGCACTTCCTCTTAACAATGATCAAACTCCCAGACTCCATATCAAAATGTCCAAAAATAACTGTTACTTTATACCATTACATGTAAAACCCAGACAACAAAAAAAAGTAAACGACAATATTAAACTTCAACTAATAAGCCCCATCCATCTATTGAAGATGGTGATGACTAATGTAGAAAAGACAACAATGCATAACAAGCAATATCTTACAATCAATTACTCAACATTGTCACACAAAAGCTCAAATGAATAAAGAGATGAAAATACACAAAGTCAATCATTTCCCATCCATGCAAGAGATGCCCCATATTGCTACTATTGAAAAGCCAACTCCTCACTGCACACAGTGTTTTATTATATCACATGTTAAATGTTAGATGATGAACTATTATATAGGTGTCAGTTTATACAGCTACAAAAAATATAAAAAATACATCTGGTTAAATAGAACAACACTCAGACCATGTAAATAATACCTTAAAAAAATGAAAACAATAAGCTACAGCATTTCCAGAAGCAATGCGAATGAATGTCCAGCCAGACAATTCCTTTTACATAATTTTTTTCCCCAAAGCATCAAGTCATAATTTTTTTTCCCAAAGCATCAAGTGACTTGCAAAGATGATCAAGCTTTACATAATGTTTTTCCTTCAATATGAGATAAATGATAAACAAGACTCTAAACAAAGGAAAGAGCATTACCATACTGAGATCATGATCTATGTTGGCAGCAGTCTGATGGGTCCTTGTAATTTGCTCCCCCTGCTGGTGCAACATGACCAGAGTATTTGTAGCATCTTGTCTAATATCTTCAGCAATCTTCAGGCAGCCATGGACAACCTTTGTGGTCTCTTCAGCCTTATATACGGCATAATTCTCCAGCTCTTGCACACTCTGGTTCTCTAAACCACCCGAGTCAGAAAAATCATTCTCGTAGCGATTCTTTCCTGCTGACCCTCGAGTGGCATTTGACTTAATGTTTAATGGGGCAGATGAAGTCCTTGAATGCCTTAAGTTGGACTTCGTTTCAGAATCCGAATCAGAATCAAATGGGTTAGAAACCTTGCTAACCGGCTTTTTCGTCATTTTAGTTCTAGACTAGTAGAATTACAAATGGCAAGAATGTTTGATAAAATCAAAGAAAAAAGCCGGAAATATGAAGCAGGAACCCAGGAACCAATGCAGCAATCCAATTAGGGTGCCTAGGAACGCAAACAAGACGAGTTATGAAACTTCATTAATAGTGAATATTCTGAAACCAACAGAACAACTGACAGAAATGTGGAACAATGCAGAATTGCCTGATTCTGATTGCACCAGAATGTCAAGAGTATCCTAAGGAATCAATTTCATACAAAAAAGGTCTGCATACGTTAACCTGATTGGGCCCCACTGAGAGATTTGGGATCCATTCCCAGATGAGAAGATTATACCCTTCAATGATTGGCCTTATTTCTGTACCATCTATCTCAAGACCATTGATCAAAGGATTAGCATCTACCAACCTGGGTGCCACCATTACGTCATTCAAAAGTCTGAATGACCAAACCATTGGCCCCATTACACTTAAAACAGTTCTGTTAAACGGACATCTCACAGCCACGTACGTGTCTATTTGATCAAAGACCCAACATGCTAAAATAGAAGCATTGGAAAGAAATCTAAAGATTGTATCAGAGTTTGGGATTTGAATTCCATAACATAATTACGAAGAACAATATAAACAGAGGTTAAAATAGGCGTGCCACTGAAAAAGTGTGGAAAAGAAAAGGCTAGAAAATGAGTAAATGGTTGCAAAAACCAACCCTCACAGAGGGAAAAATGCAACAAAGTGCGTATTTATAATTATTTGAAAACTGCAAACCATTGGCATAGAAATCATAGAGAAAGCAGGATAAAACAAGATGACTATCAAAACCCAGGAACAGGCATTCAAAAAGACTAAAAGCAAAAGAACAAATGGCCAGATCAAGGACATTTCAAAATTCCCAAAACGATCTGATTGGACAGAAGAAGAACAAGAGATTGATCATCTAGCACAAAGAAACATAAGGGCTTTTCTCTCATATTTTATTTTGGGTGATTGAAAAGAAAACACTAACAAAACACCCAAAACAAGAAAAATTCAAAACCCCAAGCAAATCAAATAGGGACTTCAATTAACTAACAAGAAGAAAGAAACAAAAACGTGAGAACCGCAGAAACCAACATGGAAAGAGATTAAATACAAAACCCAGAAAGCCCAGAACATCACGGAATAAATCAAGAAAGATTTTGGAAATGGGTACCTGAAATCAATCGATTCCCTTAAAAAAAAGGGAACGATTGGAAGAAGAGAGAGAGAGAGAGAGAGAGAGAGAGAGAGAGAGATGAGGAGAAAAAAATGGAAGCTGTTTGAGAGCATTTAAATATCAAAGAAGAAAGCGTACTTACATGAAGATGTTCGTCAGGAGCGTCGTTGTTTATGGAAAGGTGGTGAGAAAGAAAGGAAGAGAAAGGCTGTTTGAACGGAAGAGATGGAGAAAAAATGGTCTGATGGAGCGGAAACGTAGCCAACGTGAGATCCAAAGGCGAAAGGAGTTTTCGACCGTTGCAGGATCTTTGAAGTATATACTACGTGGGCTTAAAATTTAAGTCCTGTGTGTACACGTTGATGTGGGGCGCATGCGGATGGACGATGATCTGAAAATAAGGAAGATCATGGACCCTCTTCATCAATTTCATTTGCCAGCTGCGCCCCACTCAAAAGAGAGGTGGTGTCCGTTCACCCATGTGGGGCCCAGAATGTGAAAGCTATCAAATTTGGTGGACACTTGGGCCGACTCATCACGAGTGAAATATATATGTGGGTACCTAATCCTGTGAGGCCCGTGTTTACCGTCCTCACAGTGAGAAATGCCAAGTGGGGCTGCATTCATCCAAATGGAACACACGTATATATGGATTTGAATCGATTTGAGTTAATTGTACTATTGGCTGGTTTTATACAAAGCGGTTAAATTTCCAGACCATGGATGAAGCGGTTAGAGGTAGTAGATTGACTTCCCATTTGATACTTAGATTGGACCCACTTGGATCTTTTGATCCTCCTCTGTTCCATGATTAGTGGGGTCTTAGGGTGGGCCCCACCTAGCAATCCATACGGTACGACCATAAGAATCATCCTTGCATGGTCAGTTCTCATACATGAGTGTGTGATAATTAAAAAAAAAAACTAGTTTTGGTAAATGAAAAATATTATGGTGAGGGATGCTTATATGGCTTTCTTTTTTAAATGCATAAGCATTTCTCCTTTCTCATATACCTTTTTTGTCTTCCAATTATGAATAGAGTGAGGGATGAATGCATACTAATATTCTCCTTTGTAAATAAGTCCTACATATTTTCCTTTTGCTTGGAAGGGACGTCTGCCTTAGCCTACTTGTTCTAGGCCTTACACTTGGGCCCCTGCCCATCCAAATCATTTCTTTGGCGTTTGGATCTTCTTAAGTTTGAAATTAGAGGAGATTTTGACCATCTTTAAACCTAACTTTTAAAAAATCTCTACATAATAGCTTAAAAACTTAACAATTTGCTAATGTTTTGTGCAATATCCTAAGTTGAGATATTGTACAAAATCGTCTTCTCAAGTGCTAAAGTGCAAACACCACTTAACTCAATTTTAAGGATGTGTTTCAAAGCCTAATAAAGGGGGGATAACTAAGGGGATAAGTAACTTTTTGCTTCATGTTTTACTTGTCCATTGTTTGTTTGCATTTTTAGTATTCGGGATTATACAATCATAGTCCCACGCTATAGTAAGTTAATACCTAGTATTCCAGCTTAAATAATCTCACTGGGGCTGTAGGATAATTTGGGTTGGCTTTGAGAGGGAGGGGGTGGATTATATTTTTTAAGTCTTTTTTGACCCTTGTCCCCCATTTATTTGGATGCAACCAAATATCAAATTGGATTCATCTTTTGGATAAATGGAGTCCCATCTCATACAATAACGTCATTTGATGGGCTTGGATGGTATTAGCTATCCAATCCTAAGTGTATAGGCTGCCCTTTCTTTGCACTTTATCCTTTGTCCCCAATATTGTACAAAAGTACATTTCTACTCTCTCCCCTTTGTAGTGCTAGTCAGATGTCATATAAATAGAATCTTTTTCTTTTTATTTTAATAGTGGCCCTAGTATGATAGCACATTTCAAACCTGTAACCTCCAAAAGTAAATGATTGTTCTAGGCAAGCTAAGCTACCCTTGAGGTTATCCATTAGAAGCAGCCATTCTAGTCTATACTAGGTTTGATGTTGCTTTCCTCTTGTTCGCTTATCTACAACCCCTAAATTAGTGATGGAAAGAACAAACTAAATTAGTGAAATAAAATAAATTATTAACACTGTATCATTTCATAAATAAAAAGAGCCAAAAAAGGAAAAGAAAACGCACTCCCGTATAAGATTTCGAAAGGATCTTATTCTCCTTAAATAAAAATTAACAATACTAATAATGTTATACCACAGAAACTTCTCTTGCTTATGCCTCCAAAAGGATGAGTTGAGGGTCAAAAACCTGTGGTGATCAGTGGAATGGACTAACAAAAGATAAAGAGTAATATTCCGAAAATTGAGGAAGGATTTTCACGAAAAGAAGAGTCACTGCAAAAAAAAAAAAAAAAAATTTCCTGAAATGGATTAACTACGTTTATGGCCAAGTTTGGGGTGACTTATGCTTGCCCAGCCCATAATATGCCCTTCTATGGGGCCATAGAGGTGGCAAACGGGTTAGATCGGTTTATACAGGTCAGATACTCCAAATTCTCACCTGCATGATCAACCTGGCCCATCCCATGGTAACCCGCATAGCCATTGTGGATCAGTTGGGTCGGGTTGGCCCGCATAATCCACACCCTTCTAACCCAACCATTTAACTAAACCTGACCCATGCTGACTTGCAATCTTAACTTAAGCCTAATGTCATTTTAACAACTATTAGAGGTCCATTACCTAGTTTTCCATTGGGCAACAGTGTTGCCAAGGTCCATTAACCTTTTTATTTTCTTGTGTTGAACCAATTCGCACAAACTTTAACTTATTTGTGAAAGATTTAACTGAGCTCAACTTCATTAAAATAAACATTAGAGGGTTAATTTCGGATCACCCAGGTTAAACATTTTACCCTAGACCGACTTGCTTAAATGCGGGTCAGAAACATCCAACCCCTGACCAACATATATACTCTGCTGGTCGTCTCGGATGGGTCATGGGGATCAGATCAGTTTAGGCTTTGCAGGCCCCATGCTCAAACTTGCACTCGATGACTTGGGAAGAATATGCGGGACCACATAATTAATTTATCCCCATTACTTACACTGTTGAGTCTTGAGCCGTTGTATTCTAACATAGGATGATCCAGAGCGTGAGTTGCAGGGCCCACCAAAAAATGGTTCTGATCACTGGAATGTATGTCACCCTTATGTCAGCTTTCGCCCTAAACTTATATCTGACCCACTTATTTCAACATCACTCATTTCGCTACCCTTGGAGGTTGTTTACTAATTTAATTGGTTGAGTACAGTGAAGTGAATGGTCATTTCAAAATATTAAAAAAACATGAAAGGGGTTAAATTAATTTCATGATTAGATTTTGTCTTTTAGTAAAAAGATAATATAACTTTTAACTGTTTGTATTTAAAGTAGATATTTTTTGTCAGTTAATAATATGAAAAAGTAGCTTTTTAACCTTTGGATGTAAAAAGGTAAAAGAATTCTTTTGAAATATAGTATTTTGATTTAATTTTTGAAGTTTATTGTGTCTTGAAATGAAAAATGACTTCAATTTTACTTCGAGGTGAAATTAACAAACATGCTCTAATAAGGATGTTTGTTTATGAGGTTGAGTAGAGTAGTGTAAAATAAAATTTTTTGAAATTCAAAATGTTGCCCTTCTTTTTATAAAAGATTCAAATTTCCTTCTTCATTTTTCAAAAAAAATAAAATAAAAAAGTCATCACTAAATTACAAAAAAATATTTACTCTTTATATAAAAACTAAAAAAGATTTCATATCAAACATTTAAAGAGAAAAAGTCATTATAACCTAATCATATATTATTCTTTATTGATTTTAAATTTATTCTACTCTATTTTATTCTACCTTTCAAACAAATATTCCAGCATAGCTATAAACATGTGGGCCTGTACTGAATTTTTATTATTTCCAACTCCAAAGTTAATTATAAAAGGTAGCGCAATTGGCCTAAGACTACAGCTTCCTTCCTAAGACTACGATTGGAGCTGTGGCACTGCACTAGCTATGGTCACTAAATTAAAAAAAAAAACCTCAAAAGTTAAGCCTCAAGGGATTCGCCGGATTCAAGAAGGTCCACTGAAAAATGTGTGGGACTGGGGATGGGAATCTTTAACATCCATTTGGCAGTTGAAGCTGCCAGCTCGGATCACTGTTCGGAAGCTCACTACGAAAGCACTAATGACGGGAGGAAAAAGCACCTCGTCTTTTCTTCTTTTCTGCGTCTTCACCTTTCTCCCGTGAGTTCCATCACTCCCCACCCCAAAGTTGCATAGGTCCTAATTTAACATGGGCATAAGTCACCATTCAAACTTATTGCAGCAAGTTTGCATCATGGATTTTTTTCTAATCCAAATTCTTTAAAAACTAAATCCAAATTCTTTAAAAACTGACTATGTCTCCTATTACGTGCAATTTAAGCCTCCCCATGTAGCGAGTAAGTCAGATTTTTTCTTAGGCAAGTGGGCCAGAGAGAGAGAGTGCAAGTTCGAAATCGCAACTCCATTTCCCATCCATAGTCTTATCCAATTATACTGCACCTTTCATTTATTTGCATCATGCATGTCTTTTAAGCTCGACATGTTTGACTTATAAACTCCTAAACTTTAATTAAGGGATAAGGTCATTGGATTGGCCCAGTAATTATTCACTAATCCAAGTCCAAATGTTTCCCTTCCCTCACCTATTTTGGCTTTCGTGCATCTATACAGGTGAAAGGTTCTTCACCCATCTGGATGTTTGTTGCTTAATTACAAATAAAACAACATTCGTCCGCAGCACAATGGAGCTCACATGTTATTGATGGATAACCCTTTTTTTTTTTTTAAGTAATAGTTGATGAGTTTGGATTAAGCAACTGGTATGTGTTGGTTTTTGTGACATTATATTTTTGACCATTTTCAATTTCTAAAGCTCCCTGTAACAAAACATTTATTTGTGATTAAATGTGATTTTTGCTATCAAGGTGGTGACTTAGTTAGTTTGGATCTTTGATTTACTCTTCGAGATTTGGAATTGGAGTGTGCAGCTATGTATATAATCAGGGGGAAGTAGCCCAAAAGTGATTCTCCACCTTTTGTAAATGTCTAAAAAGTGACTTTTTGCCTTTTCTGAGTTTTGATATATTTTCTATAAAATCTGCTAAATTGCTATCGACCAAAATAAATGAATGTTAATAAAGAATTATGAAATAGTATTCAATCTCGTTCGATAAATTGCTTTGCACAAGTGTACCCAGTGTTGTGATTTTCTGACATCACCCGTTGTGCACAGCCATGAATCACAAGATCAACACGAAGCAAGCCACATACAAGAAGAGACACGAGATTTACGTGGTTCACCCAAATAGGGCTACATCCACGGGCACAGGAGGACGAACATCTTCACTATGACAAATAAAGCATACAAGAGATTCTCATACTCTCACATCATCTCTCCTACGTGGTGTGGGAACACCACGGGCAACTGCCGCCGCAAGGTCTAGGGTTACAGACTATACATATATATAATCTCCGCTTTCTTGGCCACCAAGAAAGCCCCGGTACAAGTACCAAAATACCCTTGACCTTAAACCAGTCCCTGGCTAACCCAGTGACTCATCCGGCTAAATCGGAATACAAGACATAAATCCAACACCCAGGGCTCGTTAGCTTTGCAATTATGATGAAAAGCGTTTAGGTATAATTGAATGAAAAGGCAGTGTGGTAAAATAAAAGCCAGTTGCCACCTGTTTTTTAATCATAAATTTACTATAAGCCACTTTTTTTTATCATAAAAAACTATGGTATGAAGTGAAGTCAACACAAAATGCAATTACTATACCAATTACTCGCCACATATTTGTTCTCAGCTTTATTTTACCTTACATTTACTATAATAATATATTAATAGGGGCATCTATCATTATTTTTCTTTACATTGCACAGATAAAATTTCAAACAAACGAGCCATATAATGTCCCAAGCGGCACCCACATGGACACCATCCACTCGGTTGAATTGATATTTCTTATTCCTTTGCATTGATAAATATGACTTAGTCCAGTTTTCCATTTTTTTTATAACGTGGGTATCTTGAAGATCTTTTACTGAATATGATTAATCCTTTAGGTGGAGTCCACTAAATCTACACGAAATCACATCAGCCAAATCTACTCTAGGATGAATTTAGAATAGATGAGAGCCAACCGATGCCTTGCATGGTTGTGCCACTCTTGGATAATATGAGACTAGTAAAATACGCCGTATGTGCTTAACACGAGGAAATATATAATTTATAATAACAAAAATAGTAAAAATTATAAATAATATTTAGTCTAAACATGAGATACAAATTCAGATAAAATGAAATTAGATTTTTGTAAAGTTTACATATATATAAAATAAATAATTAGATTTGCTTCAACGTCGGTTATACGACTAGATCTAATGAATGTTTTCTTTTAGTTGATCATGAAGTTTTTTGAGATGAATTATTGGCTTTTTTTTTCTCCAACTTATTATTCTGATGTATTATTAATTTTTTTTATTTGCTAGATTTCTTTATTAGGGTCCTCCCTTAATTTTGGATCATGAAGTTGCTTAACCTTATGCTACCATGCATGAATAACATAAACACCCTAAGCTCTACCAATGTGACCATGTAAAAAAAAAAAAATGTTGAAATGAGGTCTAATGAAGCAAAGCACAAAGCTTAAAATAACATTGGATGGCTTGATTTCCAATTGTTATATCTAGAAATATAATGAAACAGCACCTTTAGTTTTGAATATTTTTATTTTAATTATTCTTCATTGGTTTGAATATCAACTTTTTTATTCTCTTAGTATTTTATATACCTTTTTTGCCATTCCCATTGACAAATGAATATACATATTTAATTCTTTTTTAGTTCAATTCATACGTTTTGCTCAAAATCAATATTTTTTATTAATGTAATACTTCTTACTAATAAAAATATTGCTCATTATTATTTTCTACATGAATTTCATCTTTTTACCATAGATATTTCAACTCTTTTTCATCTTATCTTCATCTAAGAATTCTGAAAAATACCAAGAGTAAATTTTTGTCCAAATTTTAACTATTTTATTAATATAAAAATATCTTTGCTTTGGCCCTGCTCAGCATGGGCCTTATTTCTATTAGAAAAGAAGACCAATTAAAAACCATCAGTTTTAATTGAAATCAAGGAATGCTTTTAAAGTATTAGAAAAATAATTTCTCGATGATAGGGGCATTTCCTAATGGAGAATAATAATTATGCTGATGTGGCTTGCAAGGTCAAAACAGATTAGTGAGGGTCGAAATCAATTGAGGTTGAATTACCAATTTGAGTTGGTCTATTTCGTATATAAAAATGAGATGTACATTCACCATACAACACACATGAGAAATAAACTCAAGTGAAATTAAATTTACCAAAAGAGTCGCAACTCGAAAAGTGTGCCTACGAAACTAGTTTGTAAAAAATACTAGCTTAGAGGAATGGACCAAATTTACCAAGAGACTCACTACTTGAAAAAGTGTCTCTACTGAACCAGTTTTGTAGAAATCCCACCTTAGAGGAAGGGAACAAATTGACTTGCATCTGTTAAATGCAATGGTTGTCACAAGTACTGAAAGCTCTCCTCAAAACTCATAATTTCGCTCAACTTCCAAATAAAGAGGAAAGTGGAAACATACACCTACAAATTTCATGGCCACACAATCTGGTTGCATTGTGGAGAAATTACATTATAGAGAACGCAAAGGCTAATTTAAGACCAGTCTTATGAAAACTAGGAATCTAATGATATAGGGGGAGTCAACCATCAAAGAGCTTGAATCTCCACTTTAATGAATGTAGAATATTACTCTGGCTTTAATTAGAAGTATAATGATAAAAGAGAGATAAGAATCATAGAATTTGTAAAGAGAAATTAATAAGAGATGGGGGAATTATTATTCTCCATGGAATATCAATGAACATTCAAAATAAATTATAGAGAGCCAAAATTAATTAAATAAATTGAGGTTTATTTTTCAATTTAACTCAGCTGGCGTAATATATAAGAATTCTTCCAAAATATGGGTGGATCCTTTTGAATTTTCATGAGTCGTAATGCTTTTTCTCTTCGGTGTCCTTGCATACGGACAAAAGCGCTAATCCACTAGAAACATATACATATGCTATCTTAGACAACTGTCCCTTAGGAAACGAACGGACTAAAACAATCTAAATACAGACGCAAAATATATCTTTATGTCATCCGGTGGGACCCGCGGCTATTCAACGGTTCTAAATTTATCCACATGAAAGGACTCACTTTTCTGTGCACTGCTACTGAAAGGATCTATAGGTTCAACTCTTAGTCGTTTATTTAATATTTTAATCTATCACTTCTTCACGTGGGACCCCGCTACTCAACGGCTCTAAATTTATCCAACTGCATGCTCATCGCCCCTACACTTTCAGGAGCCTTCATGTATAAATTGTCATATAAAGACCTTTGTTAAGAACTGTACTACATCTACATTCCATAGGTTTCACACTGGCTTGAATTCGAAAATCTGAAATTGCAGTGCGCAAAGATACCCTCAAGACAGTCCGGCCCGGGAAATATGCTTGGGGGCACTATGAAAATATATAACATATAAAATAAAGATTGGAAGTGATGTTTCAAGGTGTAATTTTCATCTTTCCAGTTAATTTCCACATTTTCCATCCCATCAGTCGAAAGCATTTTCTTCTTCTTACATGAGATAAAGAAAAATATACTTTTTTCTGCTTTTGAAAAACATTCTAACATATGTGGTACACTACACCAAATTTCAGAAAAATTACAGCGTTGTGTTTATTTTACCTTTGTTTTTGGAAAAATGACACCGCCTGAACCCTTTTTTTGGGAACTTAGATGTAATGGTATCAAACAACAAAAAGCTAAAAGCTCAAACTAAAAAAAATCTAAAAATCAATCTTCAGTTTCTCGATAATAAAATATTGTGAAAATAGAAATTTCGTGATAAAGTGTTTACATTAATATTCATCATAAGAGTTATTTTCAACAAAGTTAAAAAAACCAGGCCCCAATTTTGCAATTTGTGCAATATCATGTGAGAATAAAGGAATCTCAGCCCCTGCGGTCCTGCTATGGCATTTTCACATTCAATGTCATATTTACAATTATAGAGGATATCTTAAATATAGGACACCCTCTCTTGTGCACGCACCCTCTCCGTGTCTTGAGAAGCCTTCTCGGAGGTGACACCACCAATTCATGAAAGAGTGGGGATGAAAAAGATCTCAACTACATTTATTTTTAACACCGTTATACAATCCTAACCCTTTGATTTTATAGCACTAGAATTTGATGGTTTTCAGAAATATAATTTTTTCAAAATTTTGTAATCCAATAGTAGACAATATTGGTTGGAATAATGCCGAATTTGGGCTTCTACGAAATATGTTGTTGACATGTTGTGTTGTAGGTGGTTAGGGTTGGGGGGTTGGGTACCGGAAAAAAGAAAGATATATATTGTAACATATTTGTGAAAAATGCAAATGACCTTACAAAATATGATATCAATATGTTTCATAATTCCAATTGAAATGAGATACTGTGTTTTATAAAATAATTTCAATAGACCCTTCAATAGATTTTTAACAATATCTCCTATTGTCTCGTTAAAGAAACAATGAGGGGAGTTTGTTTAATATAATTGAATTTCAATGAATTCTAATATTTTTTAAAATGAAGAAAAAATAATAATATTAACAATGGTCATCAAAGAATCTTTTCATTAGTGAAAATAACCCAAAACAACATGAAGATTTTTTTAATATAGTGTACCATTAAACCTTTGCCTCTTAAAATAATACTTCATTCGAGCTCATTTTACAAGGAATTCTCGCATATTTGATTCCATTGATCATATTCTTTTTGGCCTTGCAGTACAATTGAATGAAATACGAAGTGAAGAATATAAGGCTCAAATGTAAATACAACCCTTGCTTTCTTAATAGATATTTCTTCACACCAATCAAGGGGCTTAAGACCAAATGTGAAAAGAGTGACGCCCAAGGTCGCCAAGAAAGCAACCCTACGTTCTTTGCTTTCTTAATATTTTAATTACTTTAAGAATGTAATTCTTCACGAAGTATAAGGAAATATTCTTGCACTTTTCTTTTTTTTTATTATCTTATTCTGAGTAGTGACATCACAACCCACGTATATGATATAGCGTATTTGACACTTTACTATACTATAAAGTGACATGGAGCCTCCATTCATCGCACATGAGAAAAAGTGTGGGTCACATCAAAGTACAAAAATTCAAAACCCCTTTATTTTTTATAAAAATGGTAAAAAAAATAATATTCTCAAAATATTGCAAGACAAAAAAAACCATCTACTTCTTACATAAAAGTCAAAAGAAAAAATTTTTAAGCTAGTGAAGATAAAAGAAATCATTACATTATGATTATACCTTATCATATTCTATCTCACTTCACTTTTACCCATAAACGAAGCAAACAAGCTTGCTAAGGGCTTTTTAGGTTTATAGTAAAGTTTGATGACTTATTCACAGAGTCTAAGAGAATTTTTTCGATAAAATCCATAAGTATTTATTTTCTTGCTCTATTTTTCATTATTGGAGAGATAATTTGATTTTAGTTACTTTTTAAAAAAATAAAAATCTTACCGTTCATGTTATTGACTAATCACACATTCACACCAGACAAACCGGCCCTAGGAGAAATTAGCGGGAATAAAAAACCTCTCAAAAATCAAAATGGTCAGACACCAGATCCATTTCCACGGATCAAGGCTCCTGCGAAGCCGCACACGTTGTCCACTTCAAGAATTATTAAACGTGCGAGCGCTACGATTCACGCGCTCCCGCGGACCACAAACCGATCTCCCGTTCAAATGCATCGAAGTGCCGGATCCTCTATAAATCTCCCACTTCGTTTTCTCTGCTCGTTACGAACGTGACCATGTCATCACTCAACAACAGACTTCCCTGAAGATAAGGCCACTCTCATCTCATCTCATCTCGTCTCTCTCTTTCTCTTGTAGAGATTCTGTGATTTGATTAGGGTTTTGAAATGGCATTTGCTCCTCCTCCTTTCTCCCCAACATCCTCCACTCGATCTTCGAACCTCCTTTCTCGCTGCAATTCGATCTCCAGACTCGTCGATTTCAGCTCCAGAACCACCAATCTCCGCCTGCTTTTGATCAGAAGCGTCGATTCCCGTCGCTCCAGATGCAGATCTCTTTCTGTTCGAAGCGTTTTCAGCGATCAGAAGCTCAAGGAAACCGTCTCCAGCGAAGGTAATCCGTCATCATTCCATTTCGTCTCGAACTTACTGCTTCAGTGTAGATCGTGCGCTGATCTGTGCCCGATTTCCGTGATTTGATGCGTAATTAGGGTTTTCTCTTCGAATTTGGCTTTGATGTTTGCCGGTTGTTTGGGTCTGCGAAAACTTCAGGTTGATTTGAAGTGGTGTTGGTGTTTAGTGAAGAATGAAGCTTTAAATTTGATGTTTTGAAGAAGAAGAATTTTGTTTAACCTTGTTATAGGACTGTGATTTTAGGTGTTTCGCATTCCCTCGATTCCTTCAAACTGGATTCTGCATCTATAGCGGCCAGTATCAAATACCATGCGGAATTCACACCATCATTCTCTCTCGAGCATTTTGAGCTCCCCAGGGCTTATTTTGCGACCGCGGAAAGCGTTCGCGACTCTCTTATCATAAATTGGAATGCGACTTATGATTATTATGAAAAGATGAATGTGAAACAAGCATACTATCTGTCCATGGAATTTTTACAGGTCATTTCCATTTCAACTTTGCTATTTTTGAGGATTCGACAAAGATGAGACTTATGTTTCCATGCTTAATATCTAACACCTCATTTGTTTGAGAAATCCAGGGTAGGGCTTTGCTTAATGCGATTGGTAATTTAGAGTTAACAGGAGCTTATGCTGATGCTTTGGTCAAGCTTGGACATACACTAGAGAATGTGGCTAGGCAGGTCAGATATGGTACACTAGTTTCCTTAATTATGATTGTTTAACATTGAGAAAGACTGATTATGGTGGGGATCACATCAAACTGCATGAGCTGCTACTTTTGTCGATTTAACAAAAAGTGCCAATGATTGGGGTTAAAAGTGGAAACACAATGATCTATGATGTACTGCTGATTTTTCCACACTTCTGGTTATGTATCACACCTTACAACAGTCACACAAATATCTAAACTTGTTGATCAATCCGTTAATAGGAACCAGATGCTGCACTGGGAAATGGAGGACTAGGGAGGCTGGCTTCTTGTTTTTTGGATTCACTTGCAACGCTGGATTACCCCGCTTGGGGTTATGGACTTAGATACAAGTATGGCTTATTTCGGCAGATTATCACAAAAGATGGTCAGGAGGAAGCTGCTGAGAGTTGGCTCGAGGTATGATTTGTTTATATTCACTTTTTAATTCAAAGTTTGTGTGTTGGTCTGTCTTTGCTGGGAATTTTGGTTCTGCTACTGTAAACAATATCATGGTACTCATTGACTGATAATATTCTTGCAGATGGGAAATCCCTGGGAGATTGTTAGAAATGATGTTATGTATCCTATTAAATTCTATGGAAAAGTTGTCACTGGATCAGATGGAAAGAAGCATTGGATTGGTGGAGAAAATATAAAGGCTGTTGCTTATGATGTTCCGATACCTGGATATAAAACAAAAACCACAATCAACCTGCGCCTTTGGTCAACAAAAGCTCCAGCACAAGATTTTGATTTGCAAGCTTTCAATGCTGGAGATCATGCCAAAGGATATGAGCCCCAGACAAATGCTGAAAAGGTCTGGATTCTGTTATGCCTGTTAGAATAGATATTCTATTCAATGTTTCCTTGTCTGTAGAAAATTAGGGACTACATCTTGTCACCTCTTTGTGGTAATTTTATTGAGAATGGCTATTAATTAAAATACAATGACTGAAAATGGGAAACCTAATCACATCAATAACTGGAAACCTAATCACATAATATATAGAAAACCTAATGTTATCTAAAAGAATATTTATGAACAGATAATACACTAGCCTAATATACCAAATATAATCTGCTCATAATCTATGATGATCTCATCTCCACATCTATTACGTGCATCAATAACATGAAATGAGATTTTAACTTTCAATCCCCTCCCCTACTCCAAAAAAAAAAAAAGTTCATAAAACTTCAAAACCCAAAAAAATGATATCCTTCTTTTGCCTCCAACCTTTATGCCAACTTGTATGCTTATGGAAAAATTGATTTTGAAATAAGATTATAAGAATCATGATATTATTGATTGATCTGTGTGAATTCCACCTGTTAACTTAGATTTGATTTCATGTTATATTTATTGCTTTCTTTTGTCGCTTTCAATCAAATCATCTTGGGGCAATCAGTTCCACCTTTGGTCAATCAGTCCTGGTTTCTATTTTCATATCCTACCCATTACTGAAACGTTACTTGGCACAGGGTATATGTGGTGGGTTTAGCTCATTACCTTCGGTTTTGTTTCACCATGTTATAAGTAGTGTGAACTCAATTATTGAAATTCTTATAGCTATAATATGTATATATGTTATCTCCATCAAGGATAAAAATAGTGGTTGCGGCGGGCCGCTACGCTCGCTGCCGAAGCGCTATGTAGCGGGCTCTACGTATCGGCGTAGCGGTGTGATTTGAAAAAGTTTTCAAAAAAATCCGAAAAAATTCCAGAAAATCCAGAATATTGAAAAATGATGGAATATATGTTTGTTTGCAAAAGTAACTAGTATATGGGTATGTAACGGTGCCCTCATTGTATGAGGTATTGTATTGCTATATCAATAGAAAAGAATTGGAATGATCAATGTTTTTCATATGGATTCACGTTGTTTAGTTATGTCAACTTAAATACTAACTTGAGGCTTATGAAAAAATGTTATAAACAAATTCCATCAAGATTCATTCAAGAATGAAAGATAAACTATGTTCAAACTTCATTGAAAAACAATCTACTAATCTACTTAAAGAGCACCAAATTGAATTTGATATTGGTGGGCATTGGGATCTTGGAATGCAAAGAAGAAACCAAAGGAGCTTGAAGGAGGTGGATATCTTTATTGAGGTTGACTTTCATCATAGTTACCATATGAGTAAAACCCTGAAGCCGAAGATTGTTCTTCTTCTTGTTACACATGACCATACTGACAATATTGTGATGGTTCATGAGGATACGGCCTGTAGTCTGAATGCGGAAGTGGAACATTGTAAATAGGATTTCAAGATGTTATTTGTTCCCCTCCTACATTTCCACTTCCACCCATATTCCCTTGTTTATCTATGTGTGTGGATGGTGACACTCTTTATCGCCTTTGATAAGCACGTTTCGGATTCATTCTTGATTGTTGGGAAAACTCCTCTACGGTCTTAACAGGGACGACATTTTCTTCATCATCATATTGGTAGAACTCAGTAGGACCACCTGTTCGCTGTCTCCTCCATCTCCTCCACCATGGCTACTGAAAGAGGCAACGGTGGAACTACTATTGTCAGAAGATGACATAGTATGACCTGGTTCCTTTCCTTTAGATGTTGCACTTGCACTACTTCCTTCTCCCTGAGGTCACTGTCCTCTTGACAGTTGTATATCTTCAGCAATTAAACGTTGCACTTCTTGTTGAAAGTCTGGATCTGAATCTAGCAATGGATCCTCAGTCTCAGTTATCTATGGAAGTAAGGGATCATCGTCTCTGAATATATGATTCAAATTAATTGGATAATAAGTAGGATCATCCTTTGCCTTTCTCTCTCTATTTCTGTTTCTCAACTTGAGATTGTAATGGCAGTATACCAATTTGTTGAGTTTTGTCATGGTTATCCGATTCCTGGGCTTTGTATGGATCATGGAGAAAGTGCTCTAATTCCTTTCATAATTTGATGATGTTGTTGTTTGACTAAGGATGCAAATGACTGCTGTCCTTAGATGTGGAGTACTCTCTCCAAAACTCTCCCACCAATCAGCTTAGATGTGGAGTACTCTCTCCAAAACTCTCCCACCAATTAGCTGAAATACAAAAAAAAAAAAAAAAAAAAAAAAAAAAGAGGACATCTTTAAATCGTAGAAAGTCCCTTTTCTATGTGTTGTTAGTCGTGTATAACTACCGGGTGGACATCTTCCACTCGCTCGCTGTATAAGAGGGTCAGCGAAAGTCCCTTTTTTATGTGTATAAGTAGAAATCTACAATGCAAAAAATTAAAAATAAATAAGTACACCATATCAATATAATTATCTCAAATATATTTGAAAGATTAAACAAATTTATTAACTAACTCACCTCTGATATGGCTTTGATGTGATAATCTTCACTCAAAATTCTTTTTAACACTATCCTTAATCCTACTCGCAATTTCATATTTATTGCTTTAGTGTGGTATGGGGTATTGTGATAGTAGAATTTAGGAGTTAAAAAATAACCTATATTGAAAAAAATAGAACGTACAATGAGTTAAATTGTTAAAGAGTAAAAAAAAATTAAAAAAAGAAAGCATTTAAAGAATTATGTTAAATTGTTAATTACCTGCAACATGCAATGGATGGTGCAGCCGATCGTTCCACTAGGCATCAATAATTCTTATGTATTCATCATGATATGGGCAATTTTCTATAATGGCTTGCTTTGCCCGATCAATTGCTTCATAAATGTACCTCATTGTCGGCTTTTCATCACCATTTGCAATTCGCAACACCTTCACTAAAGATTCATATACCTTTAATATGTTCTCTACTTTGGCCCAAAATTTATTATCCCTCATTAGAATTGGGATAATATCGAACTCCGGACCACGTGTTGCTTTGTCTCATTTCGAACGAAGCCATTCTTTTGGTGCAAACATCTGAATTAGCTTCGTTCTCTATTGTACTAGGCTTTCCATAGCAATGAAATAGGTAGCAAATCTAGTAGATGCCGGACGCTTCAAAGTATGATTTTTTGTGAATTTCTTCATCAAGCTTAAGAGCCATGAATGGTCATATATGAACCTTGTAATGCTTCTACATGCACTGAGCACAACGGCCACATGATTCTTCTTTCTAATATCTTCTATTATAAGGTCAATGCAATGTGCTGCACATGGGGTCCAAATTAAATGTGTCCTTTTTTCCATTAACAATTGACCGACCTTCTTAAAATTGGCTCCATTGTCTGTCACAATCTGGACAATGTCCTTCTCTCCAATACTTTCGACAACTTTATTCATAAGTCTATAAATATTATCTGCTATCCATTTCTCTTCAGATGCATCAACGGACTTCACAAAGACGGTCCGAGGGATATTATACACAAAAAAGTTGATTAATTGTGTTTGGGTGGCGCTTGTCCACTCGTCACACATAATAGTGACCCCATTTTGCCCCGCATGGGTTTAAGTGTCTCCACCCAAGCCTTTATTTCTTTATACTCTTTTTCAAGGTATTTTGTGCCCACATCATACATGGAATGCGACGTAATACCCCGCCCAGCTTGAGCCACAACATCAAAAACTGTCTAATGAAAATAAGGAGAATCAATTGCCCCTTGACAACATTAGAGATTTTTTGTTGCTTAGTTGCCTCCGATCTATGTGCTAGAGGATCAACAAAAGCTACCCTGCTTCCAGTTTGTGTAGGTATAGCCATCCAAGTAGAAATAATCTCTTTATCATCATCCTGTTGTCGGGTGCTAAATGATCTACACATTTTCCTCGCAATGCCCTTGCTCTTGCACCAGATGAGCCACCTGCATCATAGTTTCTACGTTGACTATATGCTTGACGCTATGTTTCTTCTTGGCATGACAGAACGGACTCTAAGCATGCAACCATCATTTCTGGGTCTTCAACCTCATCATCAGAAGTAGTACAAAGACCTTCATCCCCAAATACATTATAGCGTGCTGCATCAACACCCTGCTGCCTCTTCTCTTTAATTTGTACTTTTCTCTATTTTGTTTGATTCGATAAAATTTTCATTTGCTCCCTAACTTCTTTGGGCATTTTAGGACACCCTGCAACATTGCCTTGCACATGGGCCAAATGTTGCTTAAATCTTGTAATGCCCTCATTGGGTGACAAAACTTGCACTTAATCTTCAACCAATTGTTTTCAATTGCCTCACCAAAACTCCATGCAAGATTTATCTCACGTGGCATTTTTTCATGTTACAATACCTAAAAAATATTCAAAAGTAATAGGTTAAAATTTAAATAAATTTTAAAAACATTAAAAAATTAGAAGAACATGCAACTACGTGGGTGAGATTGATCTATGGGAAACATAGATCTAACATTTCGGGACCATTTTCAACCCATTTGATTGATTTTACTTTTATAAAAAAATATTTTAAAAAAATACAAAAATTTGAAAATAAAAAATATGAAAAAATTATAAGAACACAAAAATATGTGGGATTGATCTATGGGAAACATAAATCTAACATTTAGGGACCATTTTCAACCTATTTGATTGAGTTTACTTTTATAAAAAAATATTTTTTTAACAAAACTACAAAAATCCAAAAATAAAAAATATGAAAAAATAAGAGGAACACAAAAATATTGGGATTGATCTATGGGAAACATAGGTCTAGCATTTAGGGACCATTTTCAACCCATTTGATTGATTTTACTTTTATGAAAAAATATTTTTTAAAAAAATACAAAAATTCGAAAATAAAAAATATGAAAAAAATTATAAGAACACAAAAATATGTGGGATTGATCTATGGGAAACATAGGTCCAGCATTTAGGGACCATTTTCAACCGATTTGATTGAGTTTACTTTTATAAAAAAATATTTTTTTAACAAAACTACAAAAATCCAAAAATAAAAAATATGAAAAAAATTAGAAGAACACAAAAACATGTGGGATTGATCTATGGGAAACATAGATCTAACATTTAGGGACCATTTTCAACCCATTTGATTGATTTTACTTTTATAAAAAAATATTTTTTTAACAAAAGTACAAAAATCCAAAAATAAAAAATATGAAAAAATTATAAGAACACAAAAATATGTGGGATTGATTTATGGGAAACATAGATCTAACATTTAGGGACTATTTTCAACCCATTTGATTGAGTTTATTTTTATAAAAAAATATTTTTTTAACAAAACTACAAAAATCCGAAAATAAAAAATATGAAAAAATTATAAGAACACAAAAATATGTGGAATTGATCTATGGGAAACATAGATCTAACATTTAGGGACCATTTTCAACCCATTTGATTGAGTTTACTTTTATAAAAAAATATTTTAAAAAACAATACAAAAATTCGAAAATAAAAAATATGAAAAAAATAGAAGAACACAAAAATATGTGGGATTGATCTATGGGAAACATAGATCTAACATTTAGGAATCATTTTCAACTCATTTTATTGGTTTTCCATGAATAAAATAGATTTCTTTTTTCAAATAGTAAAATAATTTGAAAATAAAATTAAAAATAAAAAAATTAAGAAAGTGATAAAAAAAGAGGGGCTTGATCAAAGGGGAACATGGATCTAACAACAACAACTCATTTTCAACTGATTCATGGAAGAAAAGAGAAATAAATTCAAAGTAGAAAAAAAATAAGTCCCAAAACTCACCTTTTTTGAGTTTGATGCTTGAATCTTGAATACCACCTTGATGCTTTGATGTTTTTGTTAATGATTCTAGTGTCTTTTTGAGAGGATTTGAAAAATGGAGGCAAGGAAAGGGGTTTGGAGCAGTGAAAAGTGGAGAATACAAGGAGTAAAGATGACAACGTTAGAGAAAAGGTTGAGTGGTGGGGTTTTTAACCCCACCCGTTATGTAGCGGCGGCTACGAGCCGCTACAATTGTGAGCGCCGATTTTTCATAAATGTCGTAGTGCCCATGGGCGCTACGGGCAATATGCGTAGCGGCCGATATTTACATCCATGATCTCCATTGGGTATGAGTCCCAACTAGACCTTAACCTCTGATTAGCAATTGGGCTAAAATTGTTGACTGAATCTAGACCTGATTATCAATTATGCCCCACAAAATGGGTTCATATCTGAAATCTTCAAGTTGGGTCCTTCAAGTAATTTGGCATTGGAACCAATTGATGACCTTAATAGTGCAAAATGTTGTATTGCTGAATGAAATGGCGAAACAGCTGTCACTTTCTCCTAACTTCCAATTGTTCAAGATAAAAGCCTGTGGTGCCTCTGTGGTGGTGAAATATTCTCACCAAGGCTATCATGGAGTTGTTGAAGACAAATGAATTTCAATAATTCTTATGTGAATTTGAAAGTTTTGGGGGTGTTTTCAAGTATGTGATTTCTATATTGTAATCAATTAACACAATATGCAGTGGAATAATAAAAGTAAATCAGCCAATCAACCACCACAAGAAGACACATCGATTTTTTAACGTGGAAAACCCCAATTGGGTAAAAATCATGAATCCAGTAAGGATCAACTATCAAGCAAAAGCGAATAGTCATAAGATATACTCACAACCCTTATCTAGTCACTCTTTCGACCTAAGGACCGAAATCTTCTTGCCCAACTCCTTCTGTCCCGACACCCCTTCGTGTGCACTATTTTATACTTGATCAAACCACACCTTAAATGCACAAGATGCTTTCAATCTTCTATAAGAGATGTAGAAGCAGTATTTTCTAGCTCAAAGCTTTAGCACAATCCCTCAATGAAAGCTCTACAGAAATAGAATCTCCAATATGAAATCTGAATTCAAATTATGGAGATGGATGTCCTAGGGTTGAGTGAGAACCCCTTTTATAACCCCAAATTCGTGCATCATAAGGATACTCCTAATAGAACAAGAACTACTAATTCTAGCATAAGTAGGAAAGAATTCTGAAATAGGTTGGTGGTGCTTTTTCTGTCATCCGATTAGTCGGGTATCACCTTTGCCCCAGGTTTGATCGATTGGGCAAGATCGGATGGATTAGGGTACTCTTTGTTTTTCTGATTTCTTCATTTCAGCTCTTCTGGCAATCTGAACCACAGTCCATTCAATAAGAAATATAAAATACAACTCAATGGATCCAAAGTTTTGTCCAACCCATGAATTAGCCAATTACAAAAACCTAACAAAATTCCAACTAAAATTGTTATTTGAAATATTTGGTTCCCATGTCAGATTTGCTATATACTGTACCCTGGAGATGAGTCGATGGAAGGAAAGATTCTTCGTCTGAAACAACAATATACACTATGCTCAGCTTCTCTTCAAGATATCATTGCACGTTTTGAGAGGAGATCTGGAAAGTCCATTAATTGGGAAGATTTTCCTAGTAAGGTTGCGGTGCAAATGAATGACACCCATCCAACACTATGCATTCCAGAGCTGATGAGAATATTGATTGACATGAAGGGTTTGAGCTGGAAGGAAGCTTGGAGCATTACCCAAAGGTAGAGGTAGTTTCACTACAGTTCAATGTTCAAACTTTGATGAAAACATATATCAGATGCACTTATCTTGTTTTGCTCTCAACTTTTTCTAATCTTACTTGAGTAACTGGAAATATTTTCTCTGAATGTACGTGATAAGAGAATGCATATTAATCAGGCCCTGAGGATTTTAATGTATAAATAGGAAGGGATTTGGTTTTTTGGATTGAATCAAGGTTTTTTTCTTTTAGATTATAGGCTGTTGGTATATGTGCGTATGCTTAAACAGAAACATTAAGATTTTATGACTCTGTGTTATTTCACTCATTGATCTTTCCAATTTTGGAAAATCTGTAAAATAAAAATAAAATGTTTCTTGATTGTCGAGAATTTTGTGAATGCCCGTGTGTCTACAGAAAATGGTTGAATTTTTGTACACTTTAACAAAAACATTAAAGTTTCCCCCATTCCTTTTCTTTTTCATTGTTTGCTCTTCCTTCAAGATTTTCCAATAAAGTTCACCTCAGTTTTGATGTTCACTTGGTCAGTATTGAAACCAAGTCTACTCAGTTGCATTCTACAGCAAGTAAATCATTATGTGGCATGTGAGTGAAACTTGGATGATTCGACTTGTTCACAGCTAAAACTCCTAAGCTCTAATTTACTTCATAACTATTATTTTCCTTTTTTAACATTTTTTTATTCTCCCTTCCTCTCACTAATAAAATCCTTCCAAAGTACCCTTTAAGGTGGTAAGGAGAGCGATATGATTGCAAATTCTGCCTCTTCATGTGGAATGACCTGAGAAGCCCGAAAGAGAATGGATGTTTAGGTGTTGGTTATGTTAAAGAAAGAACAATTTGAGCAAAGTAGAGTTGGAACTTCAACTTTGGTTGAAAGATTCTTTGGTGGAAGGTAATGACCTTTAAACATGATGATTAGCATACAGGGTGGGGTTAGGCATGTGAAAGAGAAATCTGAGATGTTTGGTTTGGAATGAAAATTCAAATTTGGGACCCTGAATAACAATATGAACTTAACGATAGCTAATTATACAGGTTGTAGATCAATTTGTGGGGAAAGAACACATTCTTGGAGGATCCATAAATAGTAGAACTTCGTCTAGCGTCAAGATATCCTAGGTTATATTCATTGGCTTTTCTTACTCAGATTTTTTGAAACCTAAGACGCATTGGCACATTCCAACATGGATTCATGGATGACTTCATATAAGAAACAGCTAGACTCATGTTTCTGCTGATTTCTGTTTGAAAAACTCAAAAGGCACCCTTTGAATTTGAGTTCTGCATTTGGAGTATGGAGAAAAAACAGTCTTGTTGCCACACTTGTGATGCAATGTAACAAAAACCATTTTTCGAATGAGTCAAGATGAAAAAAATTCATAGCTTAAGTCAACAATATTCATACCTTCCACCAGCATCAGGATTAGTATCAGAGCTTCAGGCTGCATAAAAATAATTCAAATCAAGGTCACCCTGAATTTGGAGTTGCTTCATGGACATCATCTTTGTTATCTTTAACTGTAACATGATTGTAATGTAATGGTAAAAGTATCATGTGCTAATAGATTCATCAAATGATTTTGGAATAGTTGCTGTAATTTCTTATCCTTCTATAACCTGTTTGCCAGAACTGTAGCATATACAAATCACACTGTTCTCCCCGAGGCATTGGAAAAATGGAGTTTTGAGCTCATGCAGAAGTTGCTTCCTCGACATGTTGAGATCATTGAAATGATTGATGAGGAGGTACTGTTTGGATTAAGTTGAAAACTGCAACATAGATAGATACATACATTACCTATATGTATGTACAGTGAGATGATACCCATTTATGAGATGGCTGCAATGACACTAGATAGCTTGCCTAGGTGGGCGGAATTTGAGATATGAAGGGAATCATGTGAGTTTGATCTGAAAAACTTTCCCTATCCAAGGATGGTTGGGATGTGCTGAAACTTCACCTGCCCATTATTGTAAAGGCTGATGAATTAGAGTTTGCCTGTTCATGTCATCTCACAAAGATGGCTCATAACTCACTGCCTACATAGACATGTATGCATCTTTTACATTATTGATGAGTGTGTGGAGATTGAAGTTGGACCTTTAAGTCACTCTAATATTGGCTGTTTGTACTTGAACCAAACCAGCTGATTCACAACATAATTTCAGAGTATGGCACAGAGGACCTTAAAATGCTGGTGGAGAAACTGAAAGAAATGAGAATCTTAGAAAATTTTGAGTTACCTGCATCTATTGTACAGTTACTTGTAAAACCAAAAGAAACCTCCTTGACTGACATGGATAAACTTATTGAACCTGAGGAGAAAGTAGTTGAACCTAAAGAAGAGGAACTTAAACCCAAAGCAAAGGAAGCTGAATCCAAAGTAGAATCTGGAGAAGAGGATGTTCCTGAGGAAGAGGATGTTGAACCTGAAGAAGAAGAGTTGGATGATGACGTTATACTGTTGTCAGTGCTAGATCCCCAGTTGCTAAAAAGCATTCGCATGGCTAATCTCTGTGTTGTTGGTGGCCATGCAGTAAATGGGGTTGCTGAGATTCACAGTGACATTGTAAAAGAGGAAGTTTTCAACGGCTTCTACCAGGTATTCTGTAAAGTTGATGTTTTACTGGACAAATGATTTCACTAGTATGTAGCCAAGCAATTGCATACACATTACACATCCATGTTTGTTGTAACTAGGAACTACTTTGCTAATTCCTAGTCCTCATGCCAGGGACTTTGTGAGATGTTTTGCTTAAATTCTCCTTATTATTTTCTTATCCATGGCAGTTGTGGCCTGAGAAGTTTCAAAATAAAACCAATGGGGTGACTCCCAGACGATGGATTCGGTTTTGCAACCCTGATCTAAGTAAAATCATAACAAAGTGGGTTGGTACTGAGGACTGGGTTCTGGATGCTGAGAAATTGGCAGAACTTAGAAAGGTAATTTATCACTGGCCAGTTTTTATCCTTTGATTATCACATTCTTTCAATTCTTGAAACAAGCAAACTTTCATTTCTGCTAAATGATTAGAAAGTGTCACCATAGTAGTATGGTTTTTTTAATTACCAAAATTAGCTGCAGCATCAAGTAAAATCTGTGCAGTGAGGCCTTTCTTCTGTGACTCCACAACTACTCAATATTCATCTTCTTTGACAAGCAACTCTACTTTTTCTGAAGGTATGATCAATTAATTCCATCATTATCACTTCTAAACAATCTCTATTAGAGATCACTGATTGACCTTAGCCACCACTCAAGCTCCCATCAACACTATCTCCTCTTTCCTCCTTCAGTTCACCTTTCCACCATTTTTATATTGTGATTCTTTACATGTACCAGACATCCAAAATTTGTTTATTATCAAGGCCATTCACGATGTAGTTCTTGGTTTTCCTCATCATCTTCAACATAGTTGTGGCATTGTTGTTAGAAATATTTAGTTTCTTCCCCTTTTTCCCTTACTTTACACCCTTTTGATGTCTTTGTACTCTCTGCATCAATTCCACACATCCATCATCTCTTCCTTTGTCTTCTTTCTTCTCACGTTTGTTTCTGACATGAATCTGGCACATGCATTTCCGGTATTTGCCCTTCATTGTCATGCAATGCTTCAACTGTTCATTTTTCCTTTCTAATCACTTACATCATGTTATTTTAATTGCATAAATAGCTCCTTTTTTCCATCTTCCATCACTTTCGATATATTTATCCCTTTTCCCCATTATTTCTTATGAATCTAGGGCATTTTCACTATTTTTGTAACAAATATTTGAATGCCACTGGAAGCTTGTAAAATTGACAGATTAATTTCTTTGCAACAAGATGGGTTTATACCTTTTAATCAGTCCATCTGGCAATTATTTGAGAATATACACCCATTGGTATCCTCCCCTGTGATAAATAGGGTCTTTTCCTGCAAACAAGGGAACAAGTTGCCAGTTCCCATTCTTTGTGAGTGCATCCATCTCTTCAAACCATAGCCCTCCTCCATTCGGGATAAAGGGCCTGCCCTAGATGTTTGGGCTGTTTTTAGAAGAAACAGCAAGGGCAAAGGAGCTGTAGGAAGGAGAGAGGTCTCCAAAGCAAAGAAATTTGAATGATGGGATGAATAGTGCAAGAATGCTTCTTTTTTAGTTTTTGTCCTATTTACTTATGGTAATTATTGTAATACCCTAGTAATGAGTGTTGATTGCCAACAGTTTGCTGATGATGAAGAACTCCAGACTGAGTGGAAGGCAGCTAAAAAAAGCAATAAGATGAAGGTTGTGTCATTGATCAAGGAAAAAACAGGCTATACTGTCAGTCCTGATGCAATGTTTGATGTACAGGTTGTTGCCAACCTATGATAGTCAATGGTTCATTTGGTTCTCATCAACTGTAAAATCTTTAGTTTCTTGTGATGGATCTTTGCCATTAAATTGTTAGGTGAAGCGCATCCATGAGTACAAGCGCCAGCTGTTGAATGTCCTTGGAATTGTTTATCGCTATAAAAAGATGAAAGAAATGACTGCAAAGGAGAGGAAAACAAAGTTTGTCCCTCGAGTATGCATATTTGGAGGGAAAGCATTTGCAACATATGTGCAGGCAAAGAGGATAGTGAAGTTTATCACAGATGTAGGAGCTACAATAAATCGTGATCCTGACATTGGAGACCTATTGAAGGTATATGGCTTTTGACTGCTTAATGTTTTCAGTGAGCTTTTGTAGATTTCCTTTTTCCCTATTGCCATATTGGACAGCCTTCAACACACATACAAAACCATGGTTTTAAAAAACAATGAATCTGTGTCGGCTCAGACTCAGCACTTACCAGGTCAACTCACCCCTCAAGTCGAGTTGTACGGGGTCTATCAAGAAAGGGATAAAACTGTTATTTTTCCGTGTTTTGTTGTTGTAAGATGATGTTGAAGGCTTTTGGAGTCTTTTGCAATAATTTTGGAGGGGGGAAAAACACATTTTCTAGAAGATACAAGCATTCGACAATGGCCTGTGGCACATTAGAAGGTGTTCAATATGGCAACTTTGATGTGGGTTCGAGCCATGTTACCAATAAAAAAAATGGAAAGAATGGATCCAAGAATTTAAAGATCAGAGGGAATGGTCATTTAACCGAATGAAATCCAAATGTGACCGCCAATTATTAAATTCATTCTGAACAATTAATACATCCATGGCTTAAATTCATAGATCATTTTCCTTTCTTAAGCTTTTTCTTCATTTATTTCCTATTTTTTTGGGATTGGGTGGCTCTAGGGTGTGAGTCGGTCCAACTCAATTTGAGGTTGACCTAATCGCCCCTCAAGTCCAAGTCTCAATACCTTGGCCAAAACTCCTCCATGCAAGAATCAGGCATTATTGTGTTTGTGTATGAGTACTTTCTACATTATGAATTGATACTATTCAGCGAATTTTCATTCATTTATGTGCCACTGTATTAATGTGTCTGATTGTTCTGAGCCTTTCTTCCGATACAGATGCATCCTCTTAGCATTCAAATCATTTTCTAATTTCTTTTTGTTTGAAAGCAGCTTATAGGCCTTTTTTCATGACAGTTTACCTTAATTCTTTATGGTATATTATAAGGGCTGACAAGGTTTTTGAAACTTGTATCCAACAATAATTCTCTCACCTTAGTTTACACTTCACTAGCTTCATCGTTCCCCCAAATGCAAATATTCTTGTAGCAGAACTCTAATGTTTAGTTGTCATTTAGCTTCAAGATGCAAATACCTTGATATTCAACTTGGACTCAGTTAAGTAGGAAGGATAAAATTAGAAATGGGCAATTTCGAGGGCATTTAGGGATAGCATCAATAGAGGATAAAATTAGGGATAACTGTTTGAGATGTTTTGGGTATGTCCAATGCAAGTAGGCAACGATGCCATTCAAGAAGAGTTTAGCCATGTAGGTTGATGGCCCACAAAGGGGAAAGTGTAAGCCAACGAGGACGTGGAATGTGGATGGAGCTAGTGAAAATAAATATGAAGAAAAGCAACTTGTCTAAGGATTTGGCTTAGGAAATATTGGAATGGAGAAGCACAATTCATGTAGCCGACCCTAATATAGTTGGGATGAGGCTTTGATGATGATGATGACTCAACTTGGACTCAGTAAAGGCGAAGCCTGAATCAACTAAGAGTATCTGGTCAAATACAAGCTTTTTTTTGTAGAGTTTTAAGTTCCATTCTCAACTTTTGAATTGCTAATTCATCGACACACTTGCCACTGAATTTTGAGAAAAATAAAGGTGTGATGCATTTGTTGAAAATGAGTTAAATTGAAGTGGTGGGATTTTTATTTTCTTCTTCTTCTTTTTCTTATTATTATTATTATTTTGGTACCATTTGTGCTTTATTCTTTCATTGGGTTCTACCATCACAGAAGTTGACATACAATAGTTATCATGTAGACAATAAGACGTACATTATAGTGGCATGTGTAAACAAACATAATGAGACTAGGCTAAGATGGAAAAAAGACCTTGGACCTTGTGCGCTGTTTACAAATGTTTGTGATACATTTCACTGTGTTTAAACAATAAAAATCCCCAATGTGTGATACCCTTGTTAGGTACATAGGTTTTAGACTGTTGAAAGATCAAATTTGGATTCCAATGATAGTGAGATTCTGTTAACAATAACTCTTTTTTTTTTTTTCAGGTTGTTTTTGTTCCTGACTACAATGTGAGTGTTGCAGAACAACTTATTCCTGCAAGTGAATTATCTCAACACATCAGGTGTGTGGACGGTTCTATCAAATAGTGTTGGTTTGCTTTCAATTTTCCCTTCATATATGATTTTCTTATAATATGCAAGGTTTCTTATTTCAAATGTAGTCTTTGAATTGGTCCAATTGAAACATGCTGAAATTTCTTTCTTTTTTTTTTGGAATGGTTACTATTATTAAAAGAAAAGAGACGCCAGTACAAAAGAATTATACTGGATAGAGACCAAAAACAGCTGAAACAGGCCAAGCAAAACCAAGAGCCTAATCAGTGAAAGGACAAGCACAGTGTAACAAAAAATTAGTATAGCACTAACCAAGGTTGTCAACAGAGATAAGGTTAAAAAATCCTTATGAAGTAAATGCTATTTCCTTCCAGTTGACCATCAGCTGATCGACCGTGATATCACTGAATGAAGGTATTATCTTCATCCATTGAGCAATTGAGAATTTGATCTTGGCGCATAGGACTCTTTCATTCACTGAACCCGCTTCAAAACATCCTGCGTTCCTCTCCTTCCAAATGTACCATATGACTGAAAGGAAGGACATTTTTCACAGCACTTTTCCTTTTGTTGATCCAGCAGTATATTTCCAAGCCTCGAACATGTTGTAAAGAAGCTTCGGTAAGGCCCAGGAACATGCTGAAATTTCTTTCGATAGTAATTGTTAACTGAATGCAAGGTTTTTAAATTAGTGGCCAGAAGGGCAATTTTTTTCCTGCATATAAGCATAAGGTTACCTTTTCAATTGCTTTGTCATTTCCACTGGAATAAATGTGATGTAAATAAAAGGATTGAGCCAAATCTGATGTAAATTGGGTTGATTCAGCAGACCTAAGTAGGGCTCGACTTGGTTCAATTTGACCCAATCCAAATGAAAAGTATCATTTAAATTTAGTTATCACTAATAAATTCCAGCACTATCAACCACTGACTCAGCAGTATGTCTTTGTTGATATTATTCAAAGCTACAGCATACAACTGTTTGGATTTGTCAAACCCCACCGTTCATGTGAATGATGATGGTGGCTGGCAAAAAGAAACAAAATTCAATGATTAAAACAAGTTAATCCGCCCCCCACATGATGTATTAAGTAGCATATTGTAATATGAATGATCTCTTGGGTGACTAGGTCATATTGGATTTGACTGTGATGTAGAGTGTAGACTGGCGTAGCCCTGGATCTCTGATTGACTGTAGATCAATCTCCTCATGGATTGATCGAATCTAGAGATGGATTCTAGCCACTAGGGCATGCTCACAAGAGATAAAACACCATAAAATAGATAAGTCTCAAAAGAGAACTTTAACTAATTTAAAATAAGCATGTCCATTACAATGAAAGGCTCCTCCTTATATAGGAGTGATTGCTTTTAAACTAGGAAAAACTAACTCTAATCAATCATGGCTTACTAAAAAAAATTAAGCAAGTACTAATCTCAACTCAACATAAAATAGGAAATAAATAATTAATTAGAACTATCTAATTAAGGATATGGATCCCTGGTATTGAGGAGATCATAGTTCAAGTGGGGCCCATCAAAATGGCCCATTAATGACGGGATCTGGCCTGCATCATAGACAAACCAGCAGCAGAAATCTTGTGAGCCTTGTTGACAAGATGATTCAGATTGGGTCCACATGATTACACAACTTAGAAAGTGATTAGGGTTCGCCTATCCCCTATCCCAAAAAAAAAAAAGCCGAGCCCCAAAGAAAAAGATATATAATAATAATAATAATAATAATAATAATAATAAGAGGAAAAGAAGAAAAGGAAATATCTTATTCTACTCCGAAAGATTTAGTGGCCAAAGGCTTACATGCATATATAATGAAATGCTTTCCAAGAATCCTTTCAGTCAGAATTAGAATGAGGTGAGGCTGTCTCATCCTAGGTCAATCAATGGTTTAACAGGATGGCTTTATATCATCACCATGGCCCTGAGCTGATTGGGCTTGACTCATAAGCAGATTGAACCAGCTTGATCCAGGGCCGGTTGTCTGAAGGTCTGGGCCTGGCCTGGTTCTGCATAAGAATTTCAACATAGTACTTCATGAACCTTATTGTCTCAATTTGATATGGACTTAGGCTACTTATAAAACTCCAAATAACTCAAGATCCTTATTGTCTCAATTTGATCTGGGCTTAGGCTACTTATAAAATTCCAAATAACTTAACAGAGCCCGGGTACTAAAGAAACCCAAAAATGATGTGCATGAAACTCCATAACTTATTTACTTTTTGTAGAATTCGACTGAGTTTTGAATTAGATGGTGTTGGAGCTTTTCAGTCCCAAGTTGAAATTTAGTTTATGTGGTCGGCTCATGGTCTGTTAGCCTTTGTAGTTCTTGATTACATATCACTACAGAAGTGTACAATTTGATGATATGATGAGAATTGAGAATATGCCTTGGATATAGATCAGCACAGTATGGTACAATTTGAGTATGTTTTGAAAAACACTTCTTGTTGTAGCTAATGACTCTCTCTCTCTCTCTCTCTCTCTCTCTCTCTCTCTCTCTCTCTCTCTCAGTACTGCTGGGATGGAGGCCAGTGGAACCAGCAACATGAAATTTGCAATGAATGGTTGTGTTCTTATTGGGACCTTGGATGGGGCCAACGTTGAAATAAGGGAAGAGGTTGGAGAAGAGAACTTCTTCTTATTTGGTGCTCGAGCTCATGAGATTGCAGGCCTGAGGAAAGAAAGAGCAGAGGGCAAGGTACAGATGGACCATAAAGGGGAAAAAACTCATTCTACTAATTTGTCATTCCCATCTATATGATTTTCTTTCTTACTTTTCTTCCTTTCTGTTCTTTATGTGCAGTACGTGCCAGACCCAAGATTTGAAGAGGTTAAAAAATTTGTTCGAAGTGGTGCCTTTGGAACCTACAATTATGATGAATTAATGGGATCCTTGGAAGGAAATGAAGGATTCGGTCGTGCAGATTACTTCCTCGTTGGCAAGGATTTTCCCAGTTATATTGAATGCCAGGAGAAGGTTGATGAGGCATACCAAGACCAAAAGGTAAATTATATGCATGTTACATGTGCTTTTTTATGTTGCTAGGTACTTGTGTATGCCTATATACTTATAGGCAGGCATGCATACATTTACTACATACATACATACATACATACAGGCGAATAATCACTTGGGCCATTTGCAAGAGCCCAGTGGGGCTCGCCTTTAATCTCACCCCTCTCCTTGACCAAATTTTGCTAACAGTTGGATTTGAAACCCATTTTTTTTTTTTTTTTTATGTTTTCCTTTTACCGAAGGATATAAGATTTGGTTAGACCTCTATCCAGATAGTGCCTTTTCGTGCCCTCCCCCACCCCAAACCCTCCTCCCAAGTGGCCCCCACTGGGCTCTCATCCATGAAACCATGGGCTATCACACCCAGGAGATCACACAAGGTGTATGTTTTACTTAAGAGGTACCTCTCACGCAAGGGCTATAGATTTGCATGAGAGGTGACTTTGGCCCACCTTTGGATGGGGTTGGGGGAGATTTGAAGATTTGCCTGGCCCTTCTGCTGTACAAAAAATCAGCCTCATCCAATCATATCAGCCTCATCCAATCATCCTAACCTTATCATCCAGGGCCCACAAGTTCAGTCCAGTTGGATGGGTGTACAATCGATTCAACATTTCAGACCATTTGGATCTATCTAAACTTGAGGGACATGCGTACGATATAAGGGGTGGGGGGTTTTTTGGTCAACTTAGATGGACTAGAAGGTTGGCCCCACTAGGGCTGTGCATTATGCGCATTGAATGCATAAGATAATTTTCATATATATATATATATATATATGAAACACAGAGAGAGAGAGAGAGAGATGCTCCTGTATGTACTACTTACACAAGAGTGTGTGAGACAACCTTGGGGAGCATTCGTGGCTGTCCAACTACTAAAGACCAACATAAATAACCACTCAAACGAAGAAAAAAATGAAAACCAAAAAGGACCTCTCCTCTCTCCCTCTACCACTGCTTGTTGCAAGTGATTGCCCCTGTGGGGCCCCACTTCGGTGCATGTCAACCCTGGAGCATGAGGGAAAATATCTGCCCTCGTGGATGAGGGAAAAAAAAAATACTATACTTGCATAAGGGGCGAGCCAAAATTTTCTTGATTTGTCATCCTATGTCATAGATATTATGACCTAAAGATCAAGGGTGGAAAAATGATAAAATTTTGAAACATAAAATCCAACGGTGGATATATTCCGAATGAGTGTCGAATTGGGTATGGTGCCAATTTATGGAGGGTAGACGGTGATGGGATGGTAGGTGGGCCGTGGGCGTTGGCCTATATGGGCTATGGGCTATAACTCATGATAAGATCATGGGCTGCATGACTTACTTGATCGTTTATGTGTTCGTGTGCATATACAGAAAATTGATTAGTTGAATTATGTAGCTAACAAACCATGTTCTAATCTCCCTCCTAACGCCACCACCTCATGTGAATTGGCACCAGGCCAAGTTTGACACTCATATGGACTAACATCAACCATGGGATTTACATTTAAGGGTTTTTTTTTTTTTTTTTGGCTGTCTTTTGACCCTTGTTTGTGGGTAATATCTACACCATTTGATTTCCAATCAAGCTGATCCCATTCATGTATTAGCCCCCTATCCCTAATTATTGGCAATGCATATTGCTCTAAAACTGAAAAAATTGTATCGTAAATCATTTAAGGATGAATCAAATTGTATCACTTTGTGTGAATTTTATTCTATTATAGAAAATTGAAAATTATAATTTTTTAGAAAATTAGTATTAATGATCTATCCATAGCAGAATGAATACAGTGACAATAAGATTATATACAATCATATGAAGAAAGTCATTAACATATATTAATAAATTATAAATGATGATATATGCATGAATTGTAAAATATCTTTAAATATCTACGTTTCAAGGAAGAGTAAACGAGTTGCAATTATTCTTTTATCTTTAAAAATTAGAAGTTGAAAATAAAATCCAAATCATCAATGTTACATGGTTAGAAAGTTGTGGCTCCATTTCATGTTACCCTAAAAAAAATACATAGTACGTGTAGGATGAAATTAAAGAAGTGTTACATGAATAAAAAAAATGGAAAAAAAAGGTAGGATGAAACCCATTAATATAAACGCTCTAGTTACTTATTTCTTCTTTGTCTCTAAAATTTCACTAAAACCCAAAAATTCATGAGGTTTCATTAATCACTTGATGACCTCATAAAAAAATAAATGCAAACAATTTAAAAACAATATTGGCCTTAAGGCATGGGTTTGCTCCCCCTGTTGTGTGCTTGAATCCTGCCCTACTTACCTGATGCATGCACCTAGGAGAATAGTCTTGTTGGGTTTTATACCATGGGGAAAACCCTTGTCATTGAAAAAAATATTGGCCATATGGTTGTGGTTGTTCCCACCTAGAGGAATCACCGAATCATAGGATTCACCAAAGCATGTATCAAATCGTAGGATTCATACCTAAATCCTAATCTTCAAAAATTAATGTGATTCCTTATATGGATACGAATCTTTTTCCTCAGGATTCAATATGAATTGCTAGATTTGGGAATCCTAGAATTTTAGCAATGATTGGCATGCAGCCTATTGGGTCCACATGGCTGTCTATCACAGTAAGGATGAACTACTTTGCTTAGTAACCACTGGCATATATGTAGAGTTGGCAGCGCAAGGGTTGTTGATTACAGAAAAGGGTGAGCCTCAGGGCTCTGTGGATCACTTGTTGTATGTGGAGCCAAAATTGATCCTTATGTGGGGAGCACATGCATGCACCCCCAATCATTGGGATGGGGTGGGATTAGTGAGTTTGAATTTTGAAAGGGTAGGATAGTTTCTCAATATGTGTAAACACACACTGAACCCACATCAGGCAGAAGGTGATCTGGTGGAGGCAAGTGGGGGCCACATAGGACAGTGAGTCCTAATGGGGATTAGGTGATCAGGTCGATCTAAATGAAGGGGTGATTCAAGTTTCATGCCTGTCCAATCATTCTAAACCTGCTGAAACTAGATATATGTGTACGCATCTGTGATTTTTTGTTGTTTTTTTTGCTTGCATGAAAATGTGCCCGCAACATAAGGTAACTGACACATTAGAGTTATATGGTTTCCTATGCAGCCATGTGCCCTATATATTTGGGTTTTATGAGTGCATTGACATATAGAGCATATCATGTAATTACACACTCGTATATGCTTTTGTATGGGTCCACATGCATATTGAAAGATAAAAAGAACATTTATGAGTATAATTAAAAGGTACAAGACTTGTAAATAGTTTTGAGCCCCGGCGGGCTTTTAGTTGGAAGTCTTTGTCTTGTAAATAGTCTGTTTTGGTCTGTTCTTTTGTTGTCTGATGTACAGTTCTTGCTTTTGTTAATTTAATATCTCCTCATTAGCAGCAGCAGTAGCAGCAACAACAACAACAATAATAATAAGAATAAGAATACAAAAAAAAAAAATTTTTTAAAGAAGTATATGCATTGTTGCATAGGTTATGGACCCATTATGATAAAGATATATCATATATCATTCCCAATTTCAGTGTTGTTTCACCTGCCTTGGCAAGGGCATGAGCTTCCCGGTAAGCTCCCTTGAACATAAAACAAAAGATAGCCTCTGTTATTGACAACATTGTCTTTATGTCTTTGGTCGTGAAGAATACACTCAAAAGGAATCCTTGCTTTTCTGCTCAGGAAAAATGCAAAGGCTTTCTTATTAAGACCAGATCCTTCTTAAAGAGAGAAGATTTCGGTGAACGTTTCCCTATTCCAAATGGTTTCTCCCAAGCACTCCCATTAATATAGGGTTTGAACCAACTAGATTTAGGAGGAAAATTCACTATTTTCTTCTAAGCACTCCCATACATACTTCTTATTGCATCTATCCATGTAGGATGATATTTTCACATGATCAATGCAGCATGCTGATCAGAAGGTACTTACATGGAAATTTTATTTGGCGTTTTTATGATAGAACACATCTATTATTGATGCATCCATCAGAGGCTTTTGATTTGGAGCTCCTGTCGATTGATCTGATGCAATCCGCCATGGATGCAAATGCCTATAAATGGCATTTCTAGGATGCCTGCTACTCATGCAAGATTTGATGGGGATGTTTTTCCCCTCTTTTTTCCCTGCATTATTGTCCTGCTAGCACCGATATAATGGGTTGATGCTTCCTACTTTTGAAGACAAAGTAGTTTGCAGCAAAATGAAGGGTCAGCAGACGTGCACCTTACGCGCATGGTGTTGGAGGCATCAGGAACCTGTTCTAATCTGTCGAATAATTTTGGGACCTGTAGTGCATGAGAAATCGAGTTCTTTCATGTGTCCATACGTGGGGTGCATGCCATTGTTTTAGAACTCATTCTGACTTGCTAGCAGAAGGGTGAGTCAACCAATGAGTTGAATCAAACTAAATCTGAATGAGTATTCAATCAGGCATGCCCAAGTTATTTGATGACTTTCTGGGTTGGGTTTTTAAGTTTCTGAATGCTGGTGTGCATTAAGGCTGATAAATACATGAAATGCTACAAATGATGTTTTCAGTTTTCTTTTTCTTCTCGCCTTTCTTTTCTTTTCTTCTCTAGTTTTCTTTTTCTTCTCTCTCTCTCTCTCTCTCTCTCTCTCTCCCTGTTTTTGAAGAGGTTCTGAGAAGTGTCACAGGTTATAAAGTGAAAGAATTTAGCCTTAAATAGGGAATAACTGGAGAAGTAGAACTCACAAATCTGGAAGTAAAGTAGATAGATGGAATGAAGCTTCAGTTAGACAATGATGGTACATGTATAGCGTGCATGAATTTATTATAGTATTCCTTTTTTACCTATTTTTGTTAATGTTTGCATCAAATTCCTTTCTTTCTTCCTTTCATCTTTTTTTTTAGCCACAATGTCTTGGTGTTTGGTTGTGCACGTAATTTTGGTATACCTTTGCAGACGTTGTCTTTGACACTTCCAAATCTAATCTATTATATCTGTTCACATGTACATGTACATACAATTCGCCACCCAATTATTACAAGATACTTTTTGAGCATTCATGATTCAAAGTTAGTTCATCTTCTACATGCATCTGCATATGTAGTATTTGTGTGTGAATGCCTGCTAACATTCATGGAATGCACATAATAGGATGTAATTCGCCACACGATTGTTTAACCTGGGCAGAAAGAGCTTCATTTTTTTTGGGTCCCATCTGTTCTAACTATGATCAATCTCACTAAACCACCTTCACCCTCTGTCTGTGTGCAATTGGATTGGTACTGGGACACTGAATTAACTGCTTTGAATCTCCGAAAGTGTACGAGTTAAAATTATCAAACTTTTGAGACCAAAATCAAAAGTAAAGATGATCTGATCTGATATGATGGTTGCATTGGTGTACTTTTGTGTATGTTATTACTGTCTTTTGATTAATGTTTGCCATCTGTGTTTGACAGAGATGGACAAGAATGTCAATCTTGAACACTGCTGGCTCCTACAAATTCAGTAGTGATCGAACCATTCACGAATATGCAAAAGATATATGGGATATCAAACCCCTTCAATTGCCATAGATAAGAACGTGTATCTGTTATCTGAAGGTAAACTGGAGTTATATCAATCCATGTGTAGAAATAGTAGCCCTTTTTGTACTTTCTGCTATGATAATAAGTTGTCCGTGCTCCCTATCTTGTGAGTAAGAGAACTTCTGGAGAGTGTTCCTTGCCTGTTACTGCCACTGCGACATGCTATTTAATGGTTCATTAAAAGCACATTTGGTCGTGTAGGAGTCATTGCCCTAAACCATTGCCATTCAACGTAAACTGGAAGCCCCTCTGTGACCGTGCCTTAAACGATTAAAATCTTGGAGAGAAGAGAGAAGGATCGGGTTAGTGTTTGGGGAATTTAATTATCACCCCCTCTGTTTTATATGACTATAAATAATTATCGTCATTTCTTCTTCAAATGACCACGTCTCTTAGTTTAAAAATCTGTTGTTTACCTTCTTTGCTTTTAATCTTGGGCCAATTTTTTACCCATGGATGTAATCATATGAATTTCTCTATTGAAGGATGAAATCTTTTTTCATAGCTTACCTAATTCAAATTATACTGAAGGTGTTAATCCTAATTTGATCAAGATAGGGTAAGCTGTGCATAAGAACCATGCGGACAGTTTGCTGAAGGAACCAGGTTACCAGAAGTAGGTAATGGGCATCAAATTCGGAGTTCGTAAATTGCCATTGCCATTGCCATTTGAAGAAGACAAAACCAAATGGGTTGATTTTGGCAAAATTTAAAAAATATGGGTTTTAAAGATTTGAAATCAAATGTGGTTTTAGTTTTTGCTTTCATTCTGAGAACTCCTTTCTGCAAGATATCAAGTCACCTACTAGTTAAAATATAAAAAATAAGCGTTCTAAGGATTTGAAATTGAATGTGGTTTTGACTTTTAGCATTCACTCTAGTTCATAATTATGAGAAGTCCTTTTAGCTAGATCTCAAATAACTAATTCAAATATGATAATACAGAAAATGAAATTAAAGGAAAATCTGAAGTTTTGAAACCGAAATCAATGGATGGCTATCAAAGTCGGAGACTTGGAGGTCATGTGCTTCAAAATTCCTTATCTGACTATTAAGTTTGTAGGTGTTATAATGAGTTTTCTCCTTTTATTGTAGTTTTGTTTTATTATTTTTTGGTTTTGATGGGTTTTTTTTTTAGTTTCTGTGTTGATTAGGTTTTCATGGATTTATGTTTTTTCTTTTATTTTTATTTTTATTTTTATTTTTTTAGATATTGGGTTCCATGAGTTTATTGGTTTCTTTTTAAGTTGTTTTTATCATTGGATTGTTTATGGACCTTTGCTTTCATGTTTTTTTATTATTCGATTGTCTATGGACTTTTGTTTATCAATTTGATTTTTTATTATGAATTTATTCTTCTAATTTCAACAGAATGTTTGAAGTAAATTACTTGATTTCAAATAAATTGGAGTGCTCTCATTTTGAAATTAATCAACTATATTTTTTGTTATTATTGTAGTTTTTAATTTTGATTGTAACTTCAATATAATTTTAAAAAACCTATGAACTTTTGAAGTTTTGTTGTGCACTGTCTATCTCTTACATTTTTTAAGTCAGAAGTAACTAGCCTGACTCAAAACAAAGCAAGAAAGAAGAAGTGGTTGTGGTGGAATGTAGAGGATATGATGCTGCTCGATTCCAGAATATTGAGCACGCCCATGGGTAATCCAGCTTCCTGTACCTGTCTTGCATGCTTTCAGAACACAACCATTTTCTTTAAAATACTGAAAAATAGGAAATTGGGATCCTCATAGGGGAAAATCCTACGGTGATCGTGGGTGGATCTGTTAGGGTCCACTACATCACTACAGGCAGGCAGCTCCCTACCTTGGATGGGTCAGCAGCCTGTATGCATAGTAGGCTGCCCGCGGTGACATGACTGACCCTAATAGGTCCACTCATGATCACCATAGGGCTTTCCCCGTAGGACCCAGACTAAAAAATAGGTGCTTTGAATCTTCACCTAGTAGTTCTAAGCTCATTCAATCAAACACGTTTGAGTCTTGAACCCTGAGGCTCCCAGATAACTTAACCAAATTTCTGTTCTTCATTGCTTCGATCTCTTCAATGGAGGAAAGATATCAAAGAACCAAAAATAACAGAATCTGTAAACCTACGAACCCCTGATCACTACCAGAGATCCTGACCTTTCTTCATGCTAGCTCTGCTTGGTTAGGGGAATTAAGAGACACGTGCAATTCTTGTTAGAGCTACCTCCAACCAAACAGGCCTGATGAAGTATTCAAGTCACTGTGTTTTTGCAGCGATTTACACAATAATTTTGTGTGAAAGGAAAGACCTAAACATTTGCGCTCCCAACCATAGATCTGGCTTGCCTGAACATTTCCGTGGATCGAAATGGGCTCCAAAGGTAGATGTGAGTATTCAAAACACAAGTTATTTTGACGGCTTTTCATAGTGTTCACCATAAAAGCGAATACGCTAACCCAAACTTCCCATAGTCTCTGTTCCAGGAGCACATTGCAGTATTGTCATGAACTAGACCCATCTAATGGGATCATTGATCTTGTATGAATCGCTTCTGCATAAGTTAGCCGGGAGTAATAACTTGAAAGAATAGAGGAAAAGATTGAATAGAAATAACCAATCACTGTCACGTATGGCGGTGCTTTACTTGTCATTTTTCGATTGTGTATGTCTTTGCCAGTTTGGGTTAAAGATCAATGATTACATTTGTGGGGGGGGGGGGGGGGGGGGGGGGGGGTGTTCTTGAAATTCGACTCTATTGTCATGTTCATCCTTTCATCCTTTTAATGAGATCCAACGATTTGGATCTTTTATTTGGGGCCCACAAATTTAAAAAAATGATATCAAATGGTTCACTAATTTTTTTTAAATATCTCAATATTGGTGACAATTCAATGGCTGAAATTCGGTTTCAATATAACCATAACCTTATAAACATTTTTAACCGTTTAGATTATGATTTATTTTCTAAAAAATAATAATAAAAAAATGAAAAAAGGGACTCCCTATGGACCAATTCAAAACCACAATTTTTTTAAAAAAATATCAATGGCTCGCTTTTTTTGCACATATCTCGAGATTGGTGATGATCTAGTGGCTAAAATTTGAATGCATGGCCATGTTTGATCTTGTTAACATTTCAACTGTTTTGATCTTCATTCACCCTCCCAAATTTGAAGAAACATATATATATATATATAAATGGACCGGGCATGATTAACCACACAACACTATAGCTCCACCTCTTATTTTTTGCCCTGGGTTAATGACACATATGGTTACTAAACTATTGGGTTGTTTCTAAAATGGTTACTAAACTTTCATTTTTTTCAATTTGGCCATCAGAGTTCTGAAATCACTTTAAATAGGTCATTTCGGCCAAATAAAGTTGGTAAGTTCCGTGGATCTCACGTGTGATCTGTTAAGGGCATTTGTGTCAATGTAATGACACATATGGTAGCTAAACTATTGGGCCATTTCTAAAATGGTCACTAAACTTTCATTTTTTTTAATTTGGCTATTGAAGCTCTAAAATCATTTTAAATAGGTTATTTCGTCCAATTTCGTCCAAATAGAGCCATTAAGTCCAAGTCCCTATGTATTGTTTCACATTGTTTATTGTATTCCCAATTTAATAGTTGAAAATGCAAAAAATTGATGGTAAACTAAATGGGTAGTTTTGCTCAAGGTACACAAGAACTTTGCAACGCCTAACAAGTACATTGGAGTTGTTGCTGCTAGACTTGGCAAATGCTTTGGGTTGACCAAATTCGAATTGGGTCTAACCGAACTTGGATTTATTGGTTCCAACCCTAACCCAATACGTTTTTCAAATGGGTTGGAAACCTTTAACCCGCACCCATGTAGGTTAACTTGACCCATCCCACCTAACTCGAGTTTGATGCATGTTGGGACGGTTGACCCAACCTAACCTATGTAATTCCTATTTTGTATCTCATCCAAGTTATTTTTTGTGGCCCAACTTTATTTGTACATCTCTTATTACATCTAAATTCATTTAAAATGTTTTATTGAATATAAATTTATAATTTACTAATTTTTAAGGTGTGACAGACTTGTATTTTAAATGGGTCAAGTTAGGTGGGTCAAAAACGGGTTGATTTGGCCCAAGTTAGCAGGTTGGGCTAGGTTTTGCCAGCTCTAGCTGCTGTTAATATCATCATTGAACTTAACAGCTCTATTTGGGCGTAATTGGACGAAATGACTTATTTAAAGTGATTTCAGAAGATCGATGGCCAAATTGAAAAAAATGAAAGTTTAGTGACCAATAGTTTAGTAACCATATGTGTCATTACATGGACACAAATGCCCTTGACAGATCACACGTGATAGGACTTAATGGTTCTATTTGGACGAAATGGCCTATTTAGAGTGATTTTAGAACTTTGATGGTCAAATTGAAAAAAATGAAAGTTTAGTGACCGTTTTAGAAATGCCCCAATAGTTTAGTGACCACATTTGTCATTAACTCTTTTGCCTATATTTCTCAAGTGCCTAATTGATAGGGTGTGGAAATACAAGGCGTTGCCTCTACTTCTTTAAAATGGGCAGAGGTTGAAAAGTGGTACCAAACGCTTTATTTTTTGAAATCTCTACTCATTTTAGAGAAATAGAGGAGTGAAGGCAAATTCTAGACTGGCCAAACAGTGTTTAAGTTTGTTTTTTAGTTAGAGTTTTTCCATGATGCACATGAAGCTTGCAAAAACTTGACTTATCTAGAGAGTGAGGCCTATTCGAAGGGATATTCACATTAATTGGCTCTTGATTATATGTAAAAGTTGTGACTACATGTTTATTGAGTCCTAAAGCTCTTGGTTTTTTTTTTAACATTGCTACCATGTATGGATTAATTACAGTTTGCCATGACACCAAGGAAGCCTGCCATTCACATGCGCGGTTGGCTCGTTGCCTCATTAAGATAGCCCATTATATGGTGATGTGGCATACCATGATTGGTTCACTTACGATCACCATGAGTTAAGACATTGAGACAACCCCGATTCAAATTTATTACACAAGTATCAATCTAAATGAACATATCACTCCCATTCAGTTGAAATAGAGATGGACCTCTAAATGGATGGGTTTCATGGTAAGCTAAAGCTCCAAATCTAAAATCCAAAACTCATGAGTTTGGAGTAATTAGTTCGGCTCAAAGCGCTAAGACACCTTCATACGGCAAAAAAAAAAAAAAAAAAAAAAACCGTATATCTATTATCAAAGCATGTCACTTCAATATCAATGACTGCACAATTTAACAAGCTCCAAATCCAAGACCCATATGTCCACACTGCACACTAACATATATGTAACGGAGAATTAGTAAGGTAGTGTTTGATTCGCTGTAATGAAGGCTGGAATGGAGTGACCATTCCATTAGAGTGACCATTCCCATGTTTGGTTCGTGAAAAAACGGCGGAATGACCATTACTTCAGGAATCACCATTCCTTTATATAAGGGAATCACCATTCCACCGGGAGGGCAGAGGAATGGCCATTCCATTCCATTCCCAATTTTATTTTTGACGAATTTTATTTTAAAAAGCTAAATTTTTTAATTTTTTAAAATTTTAATAAAATATAAATAAATATATTATATAAATCATAAAATAAACATAGTTGAAATTAAATTTAAAATATCAAAATTTTAAGAATAAAATTATATACAATGTTTGGTCAAATAAAAAAATTAAAATTTATTTTAAAAAGCTAAATTTATTAATTTTTTAATATTTTAATAAAATATAAATAAATATTATTATATAAATCATAAAATAAAAATAGCTGAAATTAAATTTAAAATATCAAAATTTTAAGAATAAAATTATATACAATGTTTGGTCACATAAAAAAATTAAATTATATTTTAAAAAGCTAAATTTATTAATTTATTAATATTTTAATAAAATATAAATAAATATTATTATATAAATCATAAAATAAACATAGTTGAAATTAATTTAAAATATCAAAATTTTAAGAATAAAATTATATACAATGTTTGGTCACATAAAAAAATTAAATTTTATTTTAAAAAGCTAAATTTATTAATTTTTTAATATTTTAATAAAATATAAATAAATATTATTATATAAATCATAAAATAAACATAGTTGAAATTAAATTTAAAATATCAAAATTTTAAGAATAAAATTATATACAATGTTTGGTCACATAAAAAAATTAAGTTTTATTTTAAAAAGCTAAATTTATTAATTTTTTAAAATTTTAATAAAATATAAATAAATATTATTATATAAATCATAAAATAAACATAGTTGAAATTAAATTTAAAATATCAAAATCTTAAGAATAAAATTATATACAATGTTTGATATAAATTTTATTCCATTCCTGGTATCATTCCATCATACCAAACACAGGAATCGGAATGAAAGTCCTATTATTGGAATGATTCCTCTGTCTAACTAAACGTTGGAATGAGAATTACCATTCCTGCCTCATTCCATTCCAGGCTCATTCCAGCTTTCATTCCATTTATCTCAGCAATCATTCCAGCGAACCAAACACTACAAGTATTTTATCAAATTCGCAGCTCCCATCAATTCTTTATCTAATTCTCGACTCTTGTCGCTGAAAAGGGCCGGTAGCAGAAGCCGCAGTAGTACCACAGATGCAAAGTCCTCATCATCTTTCTTCTTCTCAAGAGAAAGAGAAAGAGAAAGAGAAAGAAGCAAAGCTCCTAAACCCTAACCCTAGTTCCCTTTCTTCTTCTTCTTCTTCTTCTTCTTCTGCAACGCCTACGCGTCTATGGAAGCCTGCTGCTCAGCGCAATCTCAGAAACCAGTGGTCCAGATTCCTCTCCCAAAAGGACCGTTGGATCTCCGCTTCATCCAATGGTAGATCGCATGCCACATCTCTCGTGAACGCCTATCTTTCTCAGAGGTGTCTCTTCTTCAACTACAATTGTCTGTTTTTCTCTACGATCGCATGCTACATCTCTGGTTAACCCCCTCTATTGCTTGATTCCAAATTAGGGTTTTTCTTTTTTTAACTGAATGTGGTGGAACCAGGTACATGCCCGAGATGGATTTGGGTGTTCTGAGTGAAATGCCCCGCATTCGGCACAAAGCCTGTGAGAAATTGGCTCTCCAGCAGGTAACTTTCTTCTGTACGGTTTGAACATGATATGATACCATGTGCGGTCCAGTCCTTTAGCTGTTGATGCTTAGATCTCTAACTTTGGCAGCTGATTTATTTTGGTTTAGGAGCAATGCCAGAGCAAGCTCTTGTCATGTTACAAGGATATGGTATGCATACATTGCAGTCTTGCAATTTTTAAACTGCTCATACCTTTTTTCATTGGATGGTGAGTTTGTTATGATTATGGTTTTAAAATAGCGGCCTTGCGTCACTCACAAGTGTTGCGGGCTGTAGTGGTGGCTATTTTGATGTATCCGCGGGTATGCCGTGCCCGCGACCGACTGACAACCGATATGAGCTCAGTTTTTAGGGCCTTTTCACCCCTCACCTCCTATTTCAAGCATCCTCCACCTGTCTTTCACATTTTAAAGCTTAAAAAAACTAATAAAAATACAAGAAATCACCGGATTGAATCTGACATACAATGCTCTTATCATCGGATAAATCTCTAGGTAAGAAACATTGTGAGTTTCATAAATTTTTCCTTTTACTATTTTCACTCCTTTTTTTTCATGAATCATGTTGAAATCATTGTTATGTCTCATATGAGTAAAGATTTCCAACATTTAAGTACAAAATGCCTAGGCGTTAGAGTTGCGGCAAACAATATACTTAACACCTCCTTTGTCCCGCCCGCTCGGACTCAAAGCACGTGCCCGTCATAAAGCGGCAAGAGGCTTTCTGCCTTGCGCGCCTATGCCTGCAACATAATACCAAGGACACAGCAGCGTGGATTCGAATTTGAAATTTATGGTGGATTTGATACTATGTCAAGAGTTGCTAACCATTGCAACTAAAATGCCTAGGTGTTAGAATTGCGGCGAACAATATATTTAAAAATATACATTGGACTTGTTTGGTCATATATATATATTGTTGGATTGGTAACTTTCATTAATCAAAGCTTAACAGTACAAGAGAGATATACCAACGATTTCATAACCACCTAGCAAACGCAAGAGATACTACAAGAAAATTGATCAACAATAAAGCTTTATATAACAGAAGCAGTGCAAGGATCAAAACTCAAATACCCAAGAACAGGAGCCTAGCAAAAACACTCTCAGATCCCCGAAATTATGCAGCTGCCTCTTTACATTTGAGCACAATGAGGTCAATGGACAGGCCATGGAACTGAGGAAGGATAAAACCCATGGTACTTGATTGATTACAAGTTTGTGTCAGTTTTGTATGCGTATTGCTTCAATTTCTTCTTAGATTTTTATTTGATGAAGATAGGATTGCATGTAGGCTTTAGTAAGATTTATTTATTTATTTATTACTATTGAAATTGGAGTGCGGCGGCATCATAGAATGACTATGATTGGATGTTTCTTGTCTTATGGGTTATTTAATGCATGCAATGTATAGGGTATGCTTTGCATCTTGTACAGGGGTTGCTCCTATTTCGTGCATCATTTCCCATTGTTTGGGATTTCTTTGTTTGAGTTTTTGCACACTCATGTGCATATGAACATGGAAGGGTGTCCCCGGATCAGCTGTATTCATTGGGCTGTTTGACACCTTGACCGTATAGGAGTGAAATTGTGATGTTGCATGTCTTCACTTCTTCATTGGCAAAAGCTTCACATTTCAATATAATTAGTAACTGGTTTGATTTCATTACTACTTTGGAATCATTCATCAAATGTTGTATTCATTGGGCTTGGCAATTGCCTATCATTTTCGGATTGCTTAATACTTTTGAATTAGTATTGGCCCAAGCAGACATTTTTAAATTTTCTAACAACATCTGGGAAATGATTGTTTTATTCTATTCATGATGCGTTTGGAGCTTAAACTTTTGATTAACCTGGGTTGATTTATTGATTCATTTACACCACAGGTAGATGTTGTGTCTCAAATGAAAAATGTGTCTACCTCTATGCGATGTTTTCTTAAAGGGTCTGCTGATGGCCCTCTTGTACAATTTGGTAGTCACCCTGAGGATAGCAATGACTCTGGAGATGGCGGAGGCATACCAGTTTTCTCATGCTTGTCAGTCCCATCTTTTGGTATGCCTATCTAGGCTTATTTGTTAATTATTATTATTATTATTATTATTTGCAGTTTTTTGGACTTTGGAGTACAAGATTATATTTGAGAAAATAAATGTATCTATGAGGAGTAACTTGTCATAGGTTTCAGAGGGCTATGCTCCATTTCTTTAACCTAGGTAAAATGCTTTTGTGGGTTTCAATGTCCTTGCATGTTGGCAATTGTCATTATTTGTTAGTCCGCAGCTCTGTATTAAGCTTACTTTTGTTGTAGCAATCGAGAAGTAAACAAACTTTGAGAGGTTTCAATGCTAATTTGCATAAGCTCCTTTTAGTCACTTTCTTTTTTCTTTCCGTGTGTGTGTCCCGCAGGCGCGGGCCTGCATACTCATGGTTCTGACAATGAGCGCCTTCCAACTTTCCTTTTTCTGCATTTTGATGATGTCTTCATACATTTGAATGTAGTCATCCAAAAGTTCCTAATATATGCATAGGATACCTCATATATCTTGTTGGTTGATGCATAATCTCCTATAGCTTGCTAACAACAAAGAATTGAAAATCCTTCTGCATTTTTTCAAGTTTGCAAGGATTAGTTTTCATGTATACAGCAAAGAATCCATTTGTGTACTCTTAGGATTGAAAATCTTCATTGAACTTTTTGCACTTTTGTCAATCCACTTATAGCTCAATTGTGAGGCATCTCCCTCTTTATAGACATGACTAGGAATTGATCTCTGGTTGTGTTGGTTTGGGGCTTAGGTAGCGGGTGTGTGAATATTTGTTGGAACTTTTCACACTTCCCAAGAAATGGATGTCGAGGATAAAGAAGATAGATTTGGAAGAAGAAATTGATCTCTATCTCAATTCCATGGCTCTAGCAAATGCCTAGTTGAAGATGGATGGAACAGGTGGAATGCAATTGGGTTAGATGTATCTTGAAGAATCTGTTGTAACTTGATATGCACAGGAACTGACTTTGAAGTCTTCTTCTGCACTTAAATAACATTGCAGACGCCTCACATTAGTTAGCTAAGTTCGTTATTTTCACTCTAATTTACATAATAACCGTACTAACTTTCTTCACAGATTGACAGGTTGTGAATAGCTGACCCCATTTAGATGGGTATGGCTTTAACCATGAGGATAGTGGATGACTTGCAAATGACGCAGTTGTCATTCATGAAGAAGCTCATTGAAGCATACATCTAAATTGGGAACATGTATTCTATTCTTGACTAGCCAGGATAGTTTCAAACTAATTGAAACTTAATAAGAAACTGATGACACCAAGTTTTTTCATGGTCTTTGTTCTTTTGAAGTGATGCATCAAAGGCAGAAGCATAGACCAGCAATTGATACTCCACCATCGATTTAAAAATTCCAGATGATACACTGAGATGGTTGTTTCCTTTCCTTGATATTTAACAATTTTACTCTTCAACTAGAATTGTCTAGATTTGGGTGTCTATGGACTAGATTTCAGTGTTTAAAACTCAATATCCAACTACTTATTATTGTCACTATTGATCTGCCCTTGAGTGGTCCCCTTACTGTCTTTTGTGTCAGTTCACTCCCCCGAAAAAGTGTCTACATTTATTCACTTTGAGCAAAAGTTTAAAATTATAATGCAAAATGTAGCTTTTGCCATTAAACTTAACAGGGAATATATCTAAGTGATCGGCTTCTGAGTATTCAACTTTAAGTGTTTAAATGGTTCACAATAGGCAATAAGCAGGATGCCACAGGGAAGGAAAAAATAAATATTTTTTGATTCGGTGAGGAATCTGGGGAAGAAGGAAAGCTGACAATCTAGTAAAATCAATCAGGACTTCTTTGCAGAACTGTCTGACTAAAGCAATTAATCTTAACATTTTATTTAAGGAATTTCTCTTGTGAAAACTGTTCTACAGTCGGCCGATTGCTTCTGTTTTATATATGAAAAAAGAGCTACATACAATAAAGTAGTCTCTAATATGCTTTGGATAAAAAAAAAAATATAAATCCTAAGTATTAAGAAAGAATGGTTGATTCAGAAAAATATAGAAAAAAATAAATGGGAACTTGCTCATCAACAGTCAAAGAAAGAAAAAACTGTAAAGTTGCTCATCAGCAGTACCTTGTGGGCTCTTGGGTCCCAGGTTAGGTCATGGTTCTTGACCTTTTAAAATGGCCCACAAGGATTGGATCACTTGCTGGTCAAATTTGGCTCAATTCTGGGCTTGAACTGGCTTGGGCCTGAAGACTGAAGCTGTTTTGGATTTGGCCTCCACTCTTTTTTGTCATTCTGGACCTATGTCGATAAACCTGAATGGGTTGGATTGCATCAGAAGAGAATGCTAATAATTATTATTCAACTGATAAAGATCAGTGATGGATGACTTCCTGTCCTTGGAGAAACATAATTTTCTATTACCTATCGGATCCTGCACTCAATTTGGAACTCTGTTGGAAACTCAGAAAGCTTTACGTGCCCAAAAACTCTAACAACTCTGTCAAACTAGTGATGATCGAATTTTCTAGCCGACTCACTGAACTTTTAATTGGTTCAAGCTTTTGAGGGTTTTTGTTTGTTTTTTTTTTTTAATCTATTGTCCCTAAACAGTAGTCAGACTGATAATCTTCTCCATCGTATCTTCCAAATTTCCTTTCTCTCTTAAAGAAATTATGGGTCCTAAATATGTATTCAATGTGTAAGCTTTTTCTTAGCTCGCTTAGCAGTGTTATAGTGATAGTTTGGTTTGGCCTGACCCTTTTAATGAACCAATCCATCAAAGGGCCCAGTTGACTAATTCAAAGCATTGCCGACTAAGAAATAGGTCTGTATTATATCACCCCAATCAGGGGGATGTAATCAGCAAATGGGATTTTGTTACTGTAGTTTGAGAAAACAACTCTATAAAGTGAGGAGACTGATGCAAAGGAAAGGCACTTGATTGTTCCAAAATTCCCTCTCTTAAGTTGTTAAGAAGTACCTCATAAATAATGGCTTTGCAAGCGAGTTCCTTTCAGAACTTTTTATTTTATAGTTTTGTTGGTCCATCTGTTTGCACAAGTCCTACAGTAGTTTGACTGATTTGTTTGCATTTTTTTATACACTTCTTATGTTTTGTTATATTTCTTATGATATGTTTTTAACCTCAGAAAATTTGGGGCAGGAGCTTCTTCAGATGTTTGTATTAGAGCTGTGTTTGAAGGTATCAACCACTGATCTCGCTCCTTTTTTTTTTTTTTTTTTAAAATCTATGATTTCAGAGTCGTCTGTGAATTGCTTTGAGAAAGTTGTGCATATGTTTCAAAATTTTTCCAATGAACTTTTTTGGCTAATAAACTATATTATCTGTAAATTAATGATTCTTTTGGTTTATTTGTTCCTTTCCCATTCATGGAATTGGCTGGCTTGGATAGCGCTTGCTTGTCATTGAGCTACTCTCCATTAGCTGCAAAGAATCTCTGAAAGGACAAACCAGTAGATTAAGTTGGTCAGATGAGCTTTATCTAGGGGAATTTGATGACTTGAGTTCATTAAACCTGTATTCTGACAAACAATGCCAACCAGTTGCTCCAAGGATAATTGGTTGGGAATTTGATAATCCTACATGTGGGCGAACAGACCATCTTCCAGACCGCGAGATTTTGCAGGTATGGTTCTACCTAATGTGTTCTTAGTACTACCTGTATAAAGTGGATGCATTAACATGTGCGGCTGCAGTTTAGTGCAACTCTGTCATGGCTTGGTGATACTTGAAGGTGGCCTCACCTTTGCTCCACATTGTTCTTTCCTGGAGGTGGCATGGAAAGCGGAGCCAAGCACATTTCTGCTTTTCTTACTTGTTTTCCCTGTACAGATCACTGCTGAGAGTGTTCCAAGTCGTAATTGAAACAGACTGAAAATCGACTTGGGATAGACTGCAAGTTACAGTGCACGTGCCTCTTGATGTCTTGATGCACCCAAATTATACCATAACTTGGGAACAGAGTTTGTTGGACAAGAAAGTGATCCCTATATGCCAAAAGACTTGTTTAAGTGAATTAAAATATTATTAATATATCTTCCAATATTAAGTACTATAAAAAAAAAGGAACCAGGTGGTGGTATGTTCGATTCACACAATCACATTCCTATAAAAAATAGTAATGAAAAAGAAAAATAGAAAAAGAAAGTGAAAAATGTTTATATGTTTCTCAAAAATTACCAAAAGGGAAAAATTAGATGGACATTGCTGTTCTTGACATGCCGGCTCTTGTGATTCTATTAAGATGGCTCAAATCCAAACTGTTGGCTGTTCTTACATGCGCTTCTATTTGTTTTAATAGACGGTTTCCCAAATATAGTGAATAGCACCTGCTGTTGAGAAGGTTTAGGTTACCCCTTAGGTGGGGTAGATTTGCTCACTTTGGCCTCTTTTTCCCTTTTTCTTTATAATCTTTTTTTGGATCTGTAGGAGTTGGTGATTTCCATCAAGAAGTCATGATGAAAAGAGAACGATTTTTGATGATTTTTGTTTTCTACATTTAATGTAATGGCCTAGGTAGTTGATGCAATTCATTTAATGCTTTGCTCCAGGAAGGGATCCACCCACCACAGCAGCCTCTTCTTAATTAAAAACATTAGATCTTTACTTCTCTTGATACATCTGTTGTTCATGTTCGAAGAGAATGGAATGAGGATGCTGGTGCACTTGCCCAGGCAGATTTTTTTTACCATGGTTTTAAAAGTCATTCAAGTCTATCGATTAGATTCAGTATCTACCGAGTTGAGTTACCCCCAAGTTGAGTCAGTCTCATTACTATTGGGAAAACGCAGAAACTGATATATTCCTCCTTTTTTCTTGTTGTGAGAAGATACCGGAGGTATTTGGGGTCCTTTTTGCACTGATTTTGAAAAATAGGTCAGATGTAGTGTTCAACTGACTGACCGAAAATCAAATACAACCACTTATTATTACTTCTATACAGTATGAACAATTAGAACGTATGTAGCTTAAATTCGGAGTTGTTCAGTTTTTTACTTCTTTAAGACTTTTCTTAATCAGCTTCGTCACAATTTTAAGGTTTACTGGGGCTTAAGGGTGTGACTTGGCCAAGTTAACTCGAATGTGGCTTGACCTTTGTTTGTATTGCAACTTTTTCTTCTCTTTTATTGTCATCATACTATGTTTTTAGTCTTTGAAAAAACAAATGAAGATGACCCCTCCCGAGCAATGCATTTGAGAGTATCCTAGAGGGTGAACCATGAAATAATTGCTGCGTTGTGAGTGCAGGATGATATGGTTTGGTTAGGACATTCATAAAATTAAATTGTGTCCGTGTATTACCCCTCTTAACTTGTCTTCCTGGACTCATCTATATTGCAGGTGTATTTAACAGCATGGCTAGTGGAGGTGAACATTGATCAACACAGGTAAAAATAAGAGGAAAATGGGTACTAAAGAATATATATATATAAGTAATGATCCTGTACAAGCTTTTCTTATGGTCTTAAGTACAAGCTTGTATAAGATCGTTATTCTCTCTCTCTCTCTATATATTCTCAAAAATTGCCCATTTAAAAAAGGAGAGTTTTTGCCCCTTTTGACAGGTCCAATGAAAAACTGTTACTTTACAAGTGCAAAGCAAAATAATAGGGGATAGTTGATTTTAAGGAGATTAGATGATATATGTTGTACTGTTCATGTTTGGGTTGTGACAAAGTTTTACGCTGGTTGTTGACCTACCTAACGCAAGCTCTTCCTTTATCCGAGCTTGGGACCGGCAGCAAAAATTGACAGAGTTAACATTTTAAAATAGAACGGAATGAAAAAATAGAATTCATGTAGTTGACCTCAATATGGTTGGGATAAGGCTTTGATGATGATGAAATGACATGTTAAAATTTCATAGGCTAAAAAAGGGTTTTTTTTTTTGGTAAAAAAAAGCTTCGGGAGTGTAGTGTTCCTATATATATATATGAGTGTGCTCAAGTTGTGGATTTTGTCGCACAAGAGATTATGCAAGATGATCTGTGGGGCCCTCTAATCATGAATGGGACCAGCCTACATATCAAATCTCAAGTCAATCCATCATCCTAACCCCTTGATATATTGCTTTCGGGGTTAACAATTTCAAAATGAACTATATATATATTAATTTCAATCCAACACTCTGGTTCATTTTGAATGATACAAAACCCATGGGATGTCTCGCACAGTGTGAGACATCTGCACTTGAGATTTGCCAAGTGCCCTGTATCCGTGCCTACCTTTTTATGAGGCCCAACTGAGACTCCAGCAATCAAGGGTAAGGTGATGGATTGAAGATCCGGATGGGCCCTACCTATTTGTAAAATTTTAAGCCCTTCAATCATCATAACCCCTTGATCCGTGGCCTACAATTTAATTGTTTTATATCAAAAAGAAAATTTTGACAGTTGATCCAGCAGGCAGTCCCATTTGGATTAGTATAAAAGAATGGGAGTAGAACTTGCACCAAGGAGATAATCTAAGGGGCCTGAAATTTTACACGGGTAGGGCTCATCCTCATCCATTTTTTTCATCCCCCATCTTCCCATTTCTAGGGGAGGCCCTAGTTGTCGGCCCCACCAAGGGTCGTACGGGCGCACAGGTGAAGGACATGCACATGTTTAGGCATCATTATTGAAGCAGCGCAGGGGAAGAAGATTAGCCAACGGGCTATTCTCCAAGCCAAAAGGCTTAGGGATAAATTGTCTAGGTGCCTCACCAAAGACAAATAAACTCTCTCCACTGAGAACTAATTCCAAAGCTTTATTCAATATGAAAGTCTATCCCATCAAGAGATTACATCTATATTTATAACGAAGATATTACCTAATAAAGGAAACAACTATGTCTAATCAAATAAGAAGTCCTAAATCAAATACAACTGGACTTGCCAAATATTAATAAAACAGCTAAAGCAACTACTAATAATATAATCTACTTTAATCTATTAGGCTGTATTGATCTTGGGTCCAATGGCCTGGTCAATCATAGATCTGGCCTGCATCAGTTCTCCCCTGCTTGGAAGAGAACTCGTTTTCGAGTTCTGTAAATATCTGCCTGGGTCGAAAATCATTCGAACAAACTTCCGTGTTGCAGATTGAGCATCAAGTTGATAATATGCCTTGAAAGCTGGATCGAATCTTCTATTCCACTCAGAAGTAGGTTGGAGGCGATATGTCTTTTGATGGTTGCATGTATTTTGACAGTGTGATCTAACCATTATATGCTTTAATAGTAGACTCTATAATAAGATAGCATAATTGTTGATTGACATTAGTTGATCTCTGGAGATGAAATCAATATGGTGCACGTCAATTAATGTGGACATATCTGCTTGCGAAACCACTAGGGTAATTGATTTGTCACCCGATGTGGCAATCAGATCCATTGGATTATTACTGTCTGCTTGTATATCATCTTGCTTTATCTCTTGCTTCTCATTTGAAGTTACAATAAGATCTTCCTTTCCATGAATGGGCTTTTCAACATCATCGTTGGAATTTGTTTCTTCCCTGTGTTCATCTTGTGACTCTTCAATTGATGGTGATGAGGTAGATGAAGATGTTGTTGGTTGTAATGGAACAAGATCAACATATTGTCCTTTCCAATAGAAAGAATAGATATTCTTCTCTTTGTCATATTGCACTTTCCGATTAAGAAGCCATGGTTGTCCCAAAAGAATATGAGTGATATTCATGGGAATTACATCGCACCAAATTTTATCTTCATATACACCAATCTTGAAAGATACTAAACATCTGTGAGTTACAGTAATGACAGAAGCATTAGACCATGTAACTTCGTAAGGCATTGGAAGAGTCTCCGTAGGCCAATTGAGTTTATCAATAACATATTGTGCTACAAAATTGATAGTACTGTCATGATCAATAACTAGATTAGTTAATCGATCTTCACACCTTACTCGCGTTCGGAATACTATAGTCTGTTTCCACTCTGTCTTCCTTTTCATTGGTGGTGAGAAGTCTGCGAATGACAAGGGTGTGAGTATCTTTACCTTCAAATTTTGTTCCCATCAGATGATCTTTCGTTCGTTGTGGAGAATGGTCATGCTCAGGTGGGACTTGTTGCAGGTGGGACCATTGAAGAATGTGCTCAATATGAATTGCTTCCTTGTATGCTTCATGAACACTGTGACATGGTTTCATCTTCTTAATAATGTCTGGCTTCAAACCTCTGATAAAGCGAGTTAAATCATGCAGCTCATTCTGTTCCAAGCCACAAATTTGGTGCAATCTCGAAAATTGATTTAAATATTCATAAACTATCGAATTTGCCTGTCTGAGATTGAGGAATTACTCAAAGTAGACCTTATTTGCAAAATACCAATCTCCATATTTATACTCGTATAACATGCTTTGAACTTCATCAGATGGTCCAAAGATTTGCATATTGACTTTACTGTAAGAAATTCAAAATCTTCTGAATGCTCAAAATTAACTAACCTGATGGCTTGATCTTGTTGACAAAAGACGCAAGTGAAGATGGATCGGGAATCAGACTAAAATATCATCATTTTGAGAAGCAACTGGATTATTTTTGCTGGGCCCACTTATATATATATATTTTGTACTGCTGTGGATCTGAACTTGAGTCAGGTCAGACCCGGATTGAACCCAATATGGGTTTGATCTCGGGTAAGAGTTAGGTCAATAGGTATGGTCCATTGCTTTCGACCCAACTCGAGTGCTTGCGGCCCAACTGCTTAAATCCTTTTCTCTTGCTACAGTAACGACTGGAAAGAGAGAAAAAGAGAAGGTTCTTCTCTTCTGCTACAGAAACGAAAGGAAAGAGAGGAAGGGTTGACGACGAGAGGCTGGCGGCGATCAATGAGGGGAAAGAGATCGTGCTGCGGGTGGACCGCTGCGGCTGCGGATGGCAAGGCGGCGAAAACAGGAGGAAGAGGTGCTGGGCCGGCGATGCTAGAGTCTGGCGACCGACTGCGAGTGGCCGGATGTCGTCGGTGTATGGTACATTGCCTACTGCGTTCTCTTCTTCTCTTTCTCGTTTTCTTCTGCGTTGCTCCCCCTTTTCTTTTGATTTTATTCTCTGGGTTTGGGGATGGTGGACAGCAACCGAGGGGGATTTTGGTTTGGCTGATAATAGGGATTTTGGGTTTCTGGTGGTGAGGGACAGAGGAGGTATGGAGATCCGGCGAGGAGAGGGATCGAAGAAGGTTCCCACCGACAGGGGGGGTTGGGTTGCCGATGAGAGATGGAGGGGTGTGGGGAAAGGGTTCGGTGGTGGTTGGTGGAGAGCTTTCCGGGGGGGTGCTGCGGGGTTGGATCGGGTCGGGGATGGATTGGGTGGCCGCCGGAAAAGGGAGAAGGGTGGAATCAAGATGATGATGATGAAGGGAAGATGGGTTCGGTGAGGATTGGGGGATTTTTGCTGGCGGTGAGGAGAAGTCTTGGAAAGGGGTTCCGTGAAGGGGTTGGGCTTGGTTTAGGGTTTAGGGTGTGCGGTGGGTTTTGGAAGGGGTCTGTGGAGGGTATGGAGGACGGTAGTGATGCGGGAGAGGACTAGGGTTTTCGGTATTGCTGTGGTGGTGTGCGGTGGGTTATGGAAGGGGTCTGTGGAGGGTATGGAGTGCGGTGGTGATGCGGGAGAGGACGAGGGTTTTCGGTATTGCTGTGGTGGGTGGAAAGGGTTGGGGATTTCGGGATGAGGGGATCTGGGTTACTGGTTTAGGGGTTAGGCTGGGCGGTGGTGGAGGAGGAGATGCAAGGGTCTCGGGAGTGGGGCGATGGTGGGATGTGTACGGACGACAGAGGAAGAAGATGAACGAAGACTGAACCAAACGAACGGGTACCTCGAATCGGCGATCAGACGGCGGTCCGAGATTGGATCTTCGCTCTGATACCAATTGAAGCAGCGCAGGGGAAGAAGATTAGCCAACGGGCTAATCTCCAAGCCAAAAGGCTTAGGGATAAATTGTCTAGGTGCCTCACCAAAGACAAATAAACTCTCTCCACTGAGAACTAATTCCAAAGCTTTATTCAATATGAAAGTCTATCCCATCAAGAGATTACATCTATGTTTATAACCAAGATATTACCTAATAAAGGAAACAACTATGTCTAATCAAATAAGAAGTCCTAAATCAAATACAACTGGACTTGCCAAATATTAATAAAACAGCTAAAGCAACTACTAATAATATAATCTACTTTAATCTATTAGGCCGTATTGATCTTGGGTCCAATGGCCTGGTCAATCATAGATCTGGCCTGCATCAATTATGTATTTGTACATGAATTCACTGTGGTCCCTTTGTGCACAAGGCATCAGTTTGGAACATGTAGAAAAAAGATTAGAGGTGCCCATTGGTGGTTTGTCATAGATTATTCTTGTTCTTAAACAATGGATCTTTCACCCAATTGTAATGTTCTCCCACATTTTGATTCTATCCTTCTTTCTATATGCTGCTGAATGGAAATGTCAATTCTCTTATAATGTGTTCTTGCCATGTTGTTGTCCACTATGCAGACCACCAAATGAAAAGTTCCTCTGTTCTCTTGACCTTTTATATTTATAAAAGCTAACTAGATAATGATTTTGTCAATTAACATTTTTATGGTTTTCTGTTTTTCCACAAGGGTTGATCAAATCTTTGCCATGGTTGGGGAGGAGATGCATATTAATCTTTCATGAAACTTCCTCCCAAGCAAAAATATCATCAGAGATCCCTACATGCATAGCTCGGTGGTTGGGACATCAAATCCCCTTAAGCCCCAGGATTCGAAATCTGGTAACCCTGTCAGAAAACATCCATGCCAACCAGTGTGAAGCATGTACCAAAACTGCTACATATCATGAGAGAATAATAGAGTTTTGAGCACAAACGAGTGCACATATTTGGAAAGTAAATTCATGTGGACAGATGCAGAATTTGATGAAGGCTTCAAATCATGAAGCAATTGTAGATGAGAATGTCCAAGAGGTGTATTATATCTGAAATCAAATTATATACATATATATTTTTTGATCATTGTGTTTACTTGGCTATCTTGTTTTTGGGCTGCAAATCAAAGGGTTATTGCACAAGCCAAATATCTGCTTCTACCTAGGGCTGTTGAAATAGGTGCCAGGCTTGAATTTTGAACTATTTAAGCTGGACATTTTCACAATCAAGGTTTCCCTACTGCCACTGTACCAACTAGCACAAATTGACAAATGAGAGGGGAATAAGAAAAGGAGAATAAGGTGCAATAGAGGACATTGATGAGGGAACATATGCACAAGCATAAAGATGAAGATAAAGAGAAGTCTGAAGACAATAAATACCCCCACACCTTTTCACACCCATAAAGAGATGCACCGGGGTCGGTAACAGGAATGAAACAATCCACCAGCACTTTTTTGAACCAATCCAAACTTTTTGTGTGTTTGATCTGCCTTCCCATTTCATATAGAACATGTACCATCCTAACAGTATTTACAAGCCTTTTTATACATGATTCTGTTTTGCATCAAATCAACATTGTTCTCCTTGAAGACGCAAGCAGGCCCTTCTCCTGTTGCATCTTCTGCCAGGAGGAAGGAAGGGCCCTGTTCTGATAACCGAGCAAAATGAGTGATGATAGTGACTCCAACGAGGGAAGTGAATGTGGAACGGCCATTGCAGCGGCTTCCTTTGTGATTGCAAAGCTTGAAGAAGAAGAACTGCAAGCCTCCCGAGCCAAGTACACAAGCAGAAACGAGTTGGAGACCGGTAAGAAATCCAATCACCTACATGAAACAGTCCGAACTGGAGATTTCAGGTTTTTTTCTCCTCGTGTTCAACCCCCTTTCCAGTGTTCGGTTGTTCTAATGTTATGGTTCCCAGACCTGCGTTTCTATGTTCGTGTCTGGCCCAACCCTGTTTCTCAGGCAGCTGGGGTCCTCTTGCAAGCTGCCCAATGAGAAGGTTGTAGAATCATTAGGGCCTGATTGTTTTGCATGAAATTGAAATCCCCGGAATTGCGAGCAATTTATTTCTATCAAGGTTGCAAAAATAGTGAAACAAAGGTTTAGACCCACAAACGGCAATCGTATAATCTGCAATGAACACCCATGGATCACCTTGCTGAATTAAAATTTAGGAAAGTCAAACGTTCCATTTATGCCCATGATATCCTTTACCCGGCACTTTAATATTCTTTAATGGAATCCATTTTTTCATGAATTCTAGGAATTTAATTGCATGTAAACGAAGAGTCCTTTAGTGAGGATTCTGTCCAAACTGATCCAACTACCAATTTCATAAGGTCGGATTGTGATAAAATGAAACAAACTATCAAACAAAAGATGCAATTGGTCAACCATCCACTGTGCTATCATGTTTTGGTGCTTGCAATTGGTTTGTACTAGTAGCTTTTGCTTTCAAGCCCGTTTGATTGCTCATTATTGCTAGTGAAGTGCCCATTTATTAGCATGAAGTTGAATTTCTCGGAATTCAAGCAAAGGTATTCTTCCTAATGAAGTGGCAAAACTGAAGGAACTTTGAAAGTTTACAAATGGCCATCAAATAATCTCTTATTTGGTGGGGTATGAATACCAAACAATCTTCCTCGTAAATCAAATCCTGAGAATGTTAAACGATGCTTGCTTATGGGTATGAATACCGAACAATCTTCCTCGTAAATCAAATCCTGAGAACGTTAAACGATGCTTGCTTATGGAAGGTACTATGGTAGAAGAAGTGAAGGTAAAGATTCATAAATGACCATTAAATAGTATATATATTTCTTTTGGTGATGAAGGCCGTAACAAATGCACAACATCAACTCCTAGAGAAGTGGGGTTTCATCTACATCTCCGCTTTAAAAGTTTTACTCTTTCACTGATTCTCTCATTTAGTAGGACCCTCTCTCTTCGCTATGAAAATTTCAAAAATTTAATACAAAGTTGGCAAGTGGACCTTGAATTTTTTTTTCAAACTTCGCTATGCAAATTTTAGTTTTAATCTAAATGTTCAAAAATGACCATCAAATGAGCTTCCTTTAATGGATGGAAGATGGAAAATGAATACCCAGCCATCGCCCTAGTAAGTCTAGTCTGGATCATCTATGTGCATATTGGACACTTCCCATGAGTAGTAGAGTCAAACTTCATAGTGAAGCTTCACTTACTAAAAATCCAAGCCATCTAGGATGTCTTTAGATTTCACTTCAATAGAAGTAGTTTCACCACGAGATTGAGCATAAACAATAAAAAAGTGATCGACAAAATCTTTTGTAGTACTCACCTTATTTATTATTATTATTTTGATGACCCAGGATATCCTTCACTAGCCCAGCTTCCTTTGGCCTTCGGCCGGGGAGTTATCCAATTCCAACGAATATGGATTATATCCTATAGAGTACATACAAGCCACATACATAATATTAGGATAACGTAAGGGGTGAGAGTTGAATTCAAGACCATGGAGAGCAAATCCAGGGCTCAAACTAACTTAGGCACCGCCTTGCAGCACTCACCCTAGTAATCATATTATCATTTTTACCGTGGACTAACTCCTACTGGAGTTTCTACCAGGAAAAAAAAAACTCCTACTAGAGTAAATAATTGGAGACAACCGATGAAAGGGAGAGCATTCGTTTTCATTGACGTGGACTTTCAATAGGTGTGCCCCCATTGTCGATTTAATCTCCCCTCAGTACAAGGACTAATGAGCATTCGTTTTCAATGACTTGGGCTTTTCAATAGGTGCGCCCCCATTGTCGATTTAATCTCCCCAGTGCAAGGACTAATGAGACATCAGATGATCCGGGCTAAAAAAGCTAGGGCATTTTTTGCTTAGAACCAGAAATACGAAAACACCCTTTTCACTTGTAGCATCTCACGTTCTCCAAACCCCACAGTGGTGGGAGCCTCGTGTATTGAATTGCCTTTTTTTAACATGTGGTTGTTAAAAGCGCAAGCTCAAGCCTGACCATGTACCAACTCAAGGAATTGATATTGGGCATATTAAATGTTTATTATGCGACATTTTTTGCCTGCATTTTGAAGTTCAGGGAATAGCAAAATCTTCTACAATGCGAGCATCTGTGGGTGGGTTGTTCCAATCCAACCATCAAAGGAGTAGGGGGCCTGTCATAAACCTGGAACCCACCCTCTCTCCCCAGTCAAAACTGGTAAATACCATAATTTACAGAACCACATTCAGAGATGTCTGTAAATTCTGCGAGTCGTGGAATACTCAAATGTTCTCGAAGTGCCCTTAATGTGTTCCCACCCGCCGCAGGTCCTAGATTTCAAGCTGTAATCAGAGCTAGCAAAATGCAACCCGACCTGCATATAACCGGCATAACCCGACCTGCATGATAGACGGGTCATTAGGGGTCAAAAATTTTTGACGGCAATTAAACAGGTCGGGTTAGGGTTGACCCTCATAACCCACATTAATTCTTATTTTTATTAAAACCTATTTAAGAATACAAGCAAAAACTGTTCCTCATGGTTTTTTCCACTTCTATCTTTTCACATTCCTTATTTTTTTTCATTGCTCCACTTTCTTTCTTGTTTTCAACTCCTACATACATAAGTCATAGTTGTATTGTGGTGACTTTTGATTTAACAAAGGCAATTGATGTGTGTTATGCGGCCCAACCCGACCAGCAGAGGCTATGCTGGTTAAAGTGGGTTGGGGCGGGTTAGGATCTCTAACCCATTTAATAAATGGGTTGGATGGGGGTTAGGCTGTTCTGATTCGTTTATTAAGAGGGTCTGACCTGTTTAGTCCAACCCGACTTGATTGCCACGTGTAGCCTGTAGTATGGACCATCCAGCAGCCCAAGGGTCACGGGAACGGGCATAAGCTACATGTAGCTGGAACTCATCCCTGACACACCTACTAGATATTCGGACACCCTACCCAAAGTAGAAAAAAAATCCAGGTTTTAGTGCTACATTTGAGTCGGCTCAGTCAGGTTTTGATTGGGGCCAAAGTTGTAGCCCTAGTTATAACCATCTAATTGGCAATTCAAATACTCTGAAGGGTTAATAATAAAATGATCCATGGTCCGAACTAAATGTCTGAAAGTATATGATCAGGATTATCCTACTGGCTTGATTTGCAGTTTGAACTCCATCCACAATGCAGAGATCTCCTCATGGCATGCAAAAGTGCCCACGAGTCTCACAAAGTTCAGGTGAGCCTACCTGTTAAACTTTAAGATCCCTAAATCAGCGGTTGTTATGATCCAAATAGGACATATTGGCTGCAAATCATGTCTACATCGCGACCTTTCCAAGTAGCTCCTACAAGGAGCTTATATTTTTATCACTCACAAGAACAAGGAGGTACCTCTTAGCAGAACATAATGTTAGCGCCACATGGGAACCACCTAGCATCAGTTCAACCTCCTTGCGCTCACTAACCCATTAATCAAGCAAGCCTTGCATATGCAATTCTGCATTGACTAGTGTTTGGAATTTGGATGGCTCCTCTCCATCCACGCGCGGTTATATTGTTATCTTGTCTTATGCTAGCAGAGAAGAAGAGTGCAGGAAACTGGTTCTGGTGGCAGAATCCAGGCCAAATGAGCCCTGACTTTGAAACTGCAATCGCAGCTGCTGCATTTGCTGCTGCCACATTCAAAGAACCAGAACCAGAAGCCTCTCAAACCAAAAACAAGAGTACAGTAGACAGCCGGGGTGGTCCGCCAGAGACTGGTAAGATTTCTGAAGATTTTACTGTAAAACAAGTGAAACAAGAGAAGCAACCTGCAGGTAATTACCAAACTTGGGGAATTTCTGTCAGTGTTCTTTCTACCTTAATCAAAACAACAATATGATCAATCTGCATCAGGTAAAGATTCATCGAGGAAACCAGAACTGACATCCTGCAAGCCACCAGAAAATACTGTCACCAATGAAAACATGCAAGATGCAGTTAAAGGTGCTACCAGAATAGAAAAGAAAGCAGATGCTTGGGAGAAATCGGCAATCGCTAAGCTAAGAAAGCGGTAATAGTTGTAGTTGATCTTTTAAAGCTTAAATTTGAGCTCAAGTGTTTAAACCTATGCTATATTTATCTATAGTTGCATCTTTCATTGAAATGTGAATCTCAACAACTAACAATAAGCTGAAAGTTTTAGGTATGAAAAAAAGTATTCCATAATTCTATCATGGGAGAATGAGAAGGCGGCAAAAGCAAAACGACATTTGGAAAAAAAAAAGGTTTCACTCAATTTCTTTCCATATTGTTTAACACACTCATTGCTGATCATTAGTAGCTGATCATCCATTTCTGGGGACTGCAGGATACATTAAAACTGAGAGAAGAAAGGGTCAATGAAGCATATGAAAGTGAAGTTGCAAATATCAATATGATTGCCAGAGGAGCAAGGGCAATGGCAGACGAGTGGAAACAAAATGCTGAATCCAAGATAAAGGATAAGGCAAACAAGATCAGATCAACAGAGAGAGTTCCAGAAACATGTTTCTGCTTTTGATTAGTGGAATCCTTTTTTTTTTTTTTTTTTGTTCATTTTCATCTTTTAGGGGCAGATCAAGCTGATTGGTTTGCAAACATTAGTAATAGTATAATCGCAAAAAGTGCCTCCGCAAAATTATAAGGGCATTCATCACTTCAGCTAGCAAGAGAAACTGGCAGCAAAAATCAGTAAACAAAAGATCACAAAAGAAAATAAAAGCAATATAAATATCTGAATCCAGTGGAAAACCAATGGTAGAGTGCAACTGTTTTATTGTAAAACAAAATAAAGGATGCAAGGTACACATACTGGAATAAACATCCATCCGGTACAACAGGAAACTGGTAACCTGTGAACAAACGTACATAGCACAACAATGGAAACACTTAAATAATTGTCACCAAACGTTAATAGATTGCTGAAGATTGAAACGTGCCTTACTGATATTTTTACAAGCTCAATGAAAAATTAAATGAAAACATGAGGTCCTCCACAATCGATTACAGCAGAAGGTATCTACCTACAGTAGTTTTTTTTTTAGACCAAACTCAAGTAAAATACACTGCAAGCACACTCTATAACCAGAAAAAAGAAAGAGAAACAGTATAGGAAGCACTAGGAAACTTGGGAGTTGGGAGTAGTTCACCATTGGAAGCCCACAAAACATAACACATGATACAATTTGAACATATCCTAAATAAATGGGGAGGGTTAAGATGCATGTGGAGAATTAACTAGCAATGGGAAGTGACCCCTTTCGTCGCCTAACCAAAACAAATAAATGCAGTGTGCTGACCAACATTGTAGATGCATAGCAGATATCTAAAAAGGGATGAAACCATGGTGGGGTTATCTTCCACCGACGGTAAGAAAGAAAAAAGTAGGTCAAGTCACAGCACAGAAATTAGTGCAAGCCGATGATAAACTACATGGTTTCGAGTATAAAGGTAAGGCCCTCAAAACAAAAGCAGAAAATCAAAGGGTTAAATGTCTGCCAGGGAAAAAGGCAATTTGAAATATAATGCAATGTTTCCTTTCACTGTCTCTTTAGTCACTTCGAACCAAATAAATACACATTTACTATAAGAAGATATTACCAACTCATAATTAACATCGACAGCCAGTGTTACACCAATTGGTATGGTTGAGAACAGCACCCGTACTTTACATGCATTCAAAGACTTTTGACATGGACAGATACACAGGGTACATACTTCTATGAATCACTGGATGAAGCATATTTTGCAGTCAGGGAGCATCAACAAGTGAATAGTTTGTACATAGCATAGTGACAATGGAGAAAGCAAAATCCAAAGCATCAAATCTAACCTGGAAAGGGCAGAGGATAGGGAAAATACAATCTAAAGTCGAACCACCCCTCAATAGTGGACTTATTTTAATAAATTCAGGTGTAATAGATACAGATGAGTATACGATCAATTACAAGAAGTATGAGAAAAATCACATCAGTGTGAAGTTTAATTTAAAAAAGAAAAAAGATAGGCTGAAAAAAAAAAAGAATCATCCCCAAAAACAGATATAGCAAGCCAAGTAGCCAACACTACTGCAAACTTTTGCAGCTCTTCCATCTGGGCTTACCGAGTAGAACAAGTCTCTTCATCTACACAAATACACAAGCTTTCTGATTCCAACATGCACATGTAAAAATCCCATCTACCTCACAGTTATTTGAATTATTATTATTTTTTTTACAGAAAACAAAGTATCAGGCTCCAATCCAAACAAGCACCATGAAGAAAAAAATATCATAACCACACGAAAATTATAAGTTAAAAAAAAAAAAGTAACACATCCAACTCAAACAGTAGCAGCAGGTTTGCTTTCTTGGAGCAAGATGACTGTTTCAAAAGCACCAACCAAGGCCTTCACTTTGCTTTTCCTTGTCTCAACAAGCTTATTTGCAGTTTCTTCAATCACATCATTAAACAAACCTTGCTCTTCTTTCTTACACTGCATGTCTTGATGCCTCAGTACAACAGCTGGAGTCCCAGATTTAGTAGCATTTGCATCACCACCACCCAAATCTCTGTTCCTCCTAAAGCTTCGCCTTCCAATAAGAGACTTCCCACTCAGGCTCACACCCATCATTCTTCCTTGCCTGAACTTGAGTCTCTTCAGGCCACTGTTCTCAGACTCCTGTTTCTCACCCATCACTCTTCCTTGCCTGAACTTGAGTCTCTTCAGGCCACTATTCTCAGACTCCTGGTTTTCACCCACCACTCTTCCTTGCCTGAACTTGAGTCTCTTTGGGCCACTATTCTCAGATTCCTCTTGATTCTCACCCAGTACTCTTCCTGGCCTGAATCTGAGCCTCCTTGGGCCACTGTTCACTCTTTCAAGACTAACCACATTTCCTCTCTGGAACCTGAGTTTTTGTGGTGCACAATCTTTATCTTCAGGGCACATCATTGTACTTCTTCTGAGCCTCCTATTGTCTCCGCCTTTTGAATATTCAGCTCTGATCTTTCCGGTTTTGTCATGTTTGCGAGAAGTGTTATCACCTTTGTTAAGTTCAGGCTCAGACTCCTCATTGGCTTCCTCTTCTTCATCAGACGAAAGTGAGGGGCATGATGATAGTGATGACAGCGATAATGACGACCGGGATGCCCGGTTGACAGTTTCACCATGCTCAACAGGTTTCAAACTTTCATCCTCTGGTTTTGGCTCAATGACATACAGAGTCTTCTCCGTTATTTGTTCATCATCATTGGGTTCTGCTTTTCTACTCCTGTTTTGATTCATCTTAGGAGAAACCATTTTTGAGCTCCGGTAAGTCATTGGTTTTAAGCTTGGAACTTGATTTACGGGTTTGGGAGATAAAGAAGCAATGGGTGGTTTCTTCCTGTCTCCACTTTTTGACAACCCTGTGTTCTGGACTATCTTTTTCTCACTGTTTCTTCTAACAGTCGGACTTCCTCCTGAAGGACTTGATGCCTCTTTCTCGCTGTTTCTTCCACCACTTAAGCCACTAGAATAACTTGATGGACTCCTCCGACCAATTTTCTGGACATCTGCATTTGCTGAAGGACTCAATGGGATATTACCACTGATTTTTCTACCATTCAGCCCTCCTAATGGATTTGATGGGCCATTCACACTTCTGCTTCTACCACTTGGAACTCCAGACTGATTTGATGGCGATGATGACTTTGCTGTTACAGACCTCTGCTTAGAAGCCATTGCAGGTTTAATGGAGATCTCAGTTTTCTTCCCAGATGGAAAAGCCTTCTGTTTGATGATTTTAGGTTTTTCCAGTAATTCAATTTTCAATTCAGGTGTCGCCTTGAGCTTTACCATTAGTTTCTTTTTTCTGTCTCCTAGATTAACATTTTTTATCTGATCCTGGTCTTCAACAGAGTTTCTCGAATCTCTGGGTACTTTACGACGGACAGGACGTCTTTCCTTTACTTCAAAAGCATGCTTTCTACCATATTTACAGAAGTCGTGACAGGAATTTGTAGAAGCCCTCAGATAATGCGGGATAACCTTTTCAGCACCATTTGACAAGGGCAATGGAGTTCCCGTAGCCGCTTGTCCTGTTGAATTCCTCAGTAAATAACCTCCTTTTGACATAACAATGTCTGGGGACACTGAGATGATATCTTCTTCACCCATAAAACAGAAGTATGATCTTTCGTTATCTGTCCAGAAAGATGTGATCAGTTCTGAGTTAAAGATAATGAAGCCTGCGATCCTCAATCAAAATAAAAGAAGTGCAGATCCTTTTTAAGCCATGGAAATGGAATTCTAGAAAGTACTCTACAAACAATAGGTGTAATCACTGTATAGGTGGTGCAGTCAATGCATATCCACTTCTGACAATAAGGGCAGATTGATGCCACTAGGCATATTCCGAATTGAATCAGACTCCAAATCACAATTAACCACAATTCAACATGAAAGTGGAAAGAACTCACCAGTAGGTATTTGTCTAATATGTAAGTGCAACTGCTTGGAAGTCTAAAGCCTCGGCAAGCTTCTCATCTGAAACCAAAAAATGTGGGGAAACAAAACAGAGCATCCAATTAGTCCAATTAAAAAGCCCATCGACACTGACATATTAATCCTAGGAATGATTTTGTAATAATAGTAAAATTTATCACAGAAATCAAGTTCAAAAGTACTGACAAAAAAGGAATGATTGCTAAAGGTTTCCATGCTATTGCAGATACTATCAGTGCTGCATTACCAAACAACAAGAAGAAGACAAAGGCTTTTGTGTAGATGAAACAGCTTCCAGACCACGACCTCTATTTAATCTGCAACATGAACCAACACATTAAAATCCAGAGGAAATGGGAAAAATTAAACTCTTCACAGATAGAAGTCTAATTTAAATCATCAAAACAACCAAGACAATATGACATCACCTTCTGTAAATTGGTACTTAAAAGTCCAATACATAGATACTTACACCCCAAGAAAAAGGCGAAACGGAAAATCCAGCGATTGCTTTCCAAAATCAGATCTCAAAATGATATGATAGAGACGATATTAGAAGTTTCCAAAGATTTTAGTTTCCAATTAAAGAATAAAATACAAAAAAGCCCAACAAGATTGAAACTTTATATGAACAAACAGAACAAAACCAGCATTTCAAATTTCAAAGACAAATAGTTTTGCATTTCCATTTCTCTACCAACTTACCCTGAAAAGAAATATAAAAGGCTAACATTGAAGTGACAAAAGATAAAGTATAATGCGTTATGTCAGCCTTGCACACCCTTTATTTTTAAGGACAGAAATGAAGATCTGTCTCTCTCTCTCTCTCTCTCGGCAAAGATACCCCATTACCAGAAACCCAAAAAAGCCAACCAAAAGCATTCCTTTCTGCAGTCACTCTAGCACCCAGTTCAGAAATTTTGTACTATAATAACATGCCAAACATGGATTGTCTTCCATGCTAACCTTGTTAAACTCCTTTCTCATTGGATTATGTTTTATTCGATTGAGGAAAACACCCCATGGCGATACTTTTTGGAAGAAAAACTCTTTCTAAATAGATGAATCAAGAAACTCGTGACGAAGAAATCCATCCATTTGAGACATATAAAAGAGTTTCATTTTACCAAACAAATTAATTTTGGATAACGTCTTGAAGTCTCTGCTGTTCAAAGATTATAAAGACTAGAGGAAATACACTAGTCTTTTGGGGTTTTTTTTCTCTCTTCATCAACATCATATCTGGGGACAAAATAGCAGAATCCCAACATTTTCAAATCCATTAACCAGTGAAGAAAGCGCAAACTGTCTTAAGTCTGCTCACAAAAACAGCAGAAACGAATCTACAAAACCAAACGAGCCTACCTAAATCGTATGTCTGCGAATAATCTCACCCGATTTCTCAACAAAGCAATCCATTTCAAAAATGGAAACAAATATGGAAAAGGATTATCATCTTCCCTTCTGAAAACACAATCAAAGCAAACAAACCAACCCCATAACATCATACCATCGTTCAACAGCCTTCGCCAAAAAGAGAGACAAAAGAATAAAGACAACCCATTTGCAACCCAACCCATACTCGAGAAAAAAGACCCACCAAAATCGCACCTTTAATCATTCTCTCCCTCCACGAACTAAAACCAAGACAACCCATTTGAAATCTATAACACAATATCTCTTCTCCCTCCTTGAAAAACCAAACAACAAATTCAATAAAACCCCAGCAAGATCATACCTTTCTCCGACTTCCACCACCCCATGAAGAGAACACAACACAACCCATTCAGAATCTATAAAGATACATCCTTTGGTTTGCAAAACGAACCCAGACAGATTATAATAGGGAAAAGAAGACCGAAATCAGTACCTTTCGGCATACGCAAAAGCAGTTCAGATGCAGGTATTAAAGAAGAAGGAAAGCATAAATGAATGAACGTGAAACAGTAGTGAAAACCACTGCCTTTCTCTTCCTTGTTTTGAAAGATCGTGCAAGCAACTAAGCGAAGCAAAGGGCAGGAAATGGAATCCGAACCACCATCTTCTTCTGCTTTTCGTACATGACGTGTGCAAGGATCGCTTGCAGACGTTGTTACAAAAAAACATATATGGCAAAGTCACAGGTAGAGGTAGAGGTAGAGGTAGATCTGGAACTGGAAAGCACCATTTATGGAAAGCATACTTCTCGTTAGTTTGTCGTCAATTAATCGCCTGACGATATACTGATTTCTCGTTGTTAATTTGTGCAAGTTGCTGTGTCCGGATTTCAATCCTTGAATTTTGACTTTTACCATGAAAAAATATTCCTTGAATTGAAGGTTGACTAAGGACTTACTAAGCACGGCACGGATCGGGTCGGTATTGGATCCGAATTGCTTAATGCGAATATGACCTAGACCAATAAAAAAAAATTTCTCTTAGTCAATAGCCGCACAGACTTGACCCTTCATAAGTCTCTACGATGATTGTAGACGGCAAATACTCACAACCATTTTAGTGGTGAAATGTAAATGTTCTTCTGTGAGTGGTAATACATGCAATTCAGCTCCAGAGGACCTATTTGTGCCACCTTTGAACAATATATGCACTTTCATACTCTTATCCTAGTGATTTGGTACGAGGTCCAATTTCACCCTCATCAAACTTTCTATCTAAGACTTGATTGAATTTCAAATAAATTTGCGATTAAAAGATTATTTACTTTTATGGTTAGGGTTATTTTTTGCTAACACGGTGTACTAAGGAGACGTATTCAGCTACCCGATCTCCACTGATAAAAACAGCATATCCTCTGAGGAGGACGTTCCCCTTTCTTGCAAAGGACATGCTACTTATAATTGCTAATTTTGGGTCTTGAGGTGATGGACTTCAACCCAAACAAAGTAACATTAATTCCAATTGCCAAGGCAGCACACTTACGGGCATGCCTCAATTTGAAATGGGTCGGTACTTGATCTGATCATTTTAAGTTTAGGTTATGGACCCTTTGCGTAATTGGATTTGGCTGTCTGAACCAACCCACACCTAACCTGTTCATATCATAGCTTAGAGACTCATTTCTACTTGCTACAATTCCTTGAGCTGGTAAACTAGGTTGAGTGAGTTTGGCCAAGTCTAACTGAGTATATGCTGAGCTGAGTCACTTGCTGTGATGTCCTTTTGAGCCAAGGGGAAGGAGTCCTTATCAGTTTTAAACTCCAATTACACCACTAATAAATAATAAAAAAAATGAGAGAAATTTTTTCTTCCTTTCTTTTTAACCCCCACTAAAAAAACTGGAAAGAAGCGTGGTGTGAGCAGAGAAATGAGAAAAAGGATGGGCGGTGGTGGGATGAAAGTTGTTGAACAACGCGGCAAAGGGCCCAAGAATCCAAAGCTGTGATGTTTTTAGCAATACATATGTACTCACGTGGATCCGGATATAAATATAAAATAATTATAAACATGAGTTGAGATTTGACATTGATTGTTCCTTTTTAATTAAGCAATGTTTCTTTTAATTAAGCAAATGACACACCACCAATCGTATTCTGCCTTCTGGCTACACAACAAGTGTCAAGAAATTCAGAACCACTCTTCCACTCTTCTGATGGGCCCACTGTGGATAAGATTAACACACCTTTCTTTACGTCCATCTTAACCGCCGGACTTAATATATATTTATAGGAAGAAATGATCCGGTGTCTCCCGTAGCCACCACTTTTAGGGTGTATCATTTATAGGGGTGTGACAAAAAAACCAAAAAACAGTACAACCGGACCAAGCCGAATCGAACTGCAGTTAATAACTATGTGTCACGGTTCGGTTATGGTTACAGTTATTAAAAAAAAAATCGACCGTGGTTAATAACCGTGTGTCACAGTTCAGTTACATTTACAGTTATTAAAATAAAAAAATCGTTTGTTATAGTTTAATTTTGGTTTTCAGTCATGGCTTACAGTTAACAACCGAATCAAACCGTAACATACGCTTTGGTTAACTGTGAAATGATTAATCCCGTCTATTGGATTAAAATTAGAAAAAAAAATAAAGGGGCTAAAGTATGATTATTTTTAACTTTAAGCAAAAGGATGAATCCCTAAGCCCTAAATCTAAAAAAATCAAGCAGCCCACCTCTTCAATAAAACAAGAAGAAGAATAAAAAGAGGCAGATTTGATCATTTAAAGGATTGAAGGAGGAGAAAGAAAAAAAGGCCCTAGCCCTTTTTAATGAAACTTATTGTTTGGTTTAATCCAACTCAATCTTGATTAAAAAATCTGCTTGAACTTTCAAAATATTTTTTTAACCTATTTCAATCTTGTTTTCACCAGTTAATTCGTATAGTTGAAGATGACCCGTAGCGTTGATTCCTCTGCGTGTCTTACCTAAAAAATTTAAAATTTCTGTTATGGCGTTTGAGGTTGACAAGAGTTATTAGAACTTGAAAGGCCCTCCTATTGAGATAGGTTAGCTAAAAAGCAAGTTCACAGTATTTTATCTAACAATTAAACTAACTATAGAATTATAGATTGTAATATGTTACACCCCTCATCGTTAGATCGAAGGGGTTATAATTATCTCTTGGAGTTAATATTTTACAAACCCACTAGGTCTTTTTAGATCTTTTCATCTCCACCTCCTGTATATAACATCGCCATGGCCTAAAAAAGTTGTCTCTCATAGATGCCTCTTCGAGAATAGCCCAACCCATCTTTAAAATATAAATTATGCATATCTCCCACACATAATAAGATTTGGAAAAAACTATAACGGTTGACCATAATCGAACAAGTCTTTTGAACATGTATTTTGCATCTTGACAAAAAAAAAAAAAAAAAAAAACTACAACAATCAACCGTAACCAAACTGTCTAATACGGTTAACCACGGTTTGGTTTTGTACGGTTTTTATAGTTACGGTTTTTAAAAATTGAAAATCGTAAAATATAGTTCGGTTAACTTTTTTTCCAAAACATACGGTTAACCGAACTGTTACACCCTATTCATTTAAGTAATACTCATTGTGGACGGGGGTAGACCAGATATGAGCTTTTGGGGCTGCCGCCCTGTTGGACTTTAAAAAAGGCCCAGTGTCCTGTTACACATTTTGGCCATGTCTGCTCCCCTCAAACGACAATGAGATGCATTGCACACGCATAATTGAAATTATATTCATCATTGGATTAATCACTGTTGATGTTGTGATTAATTCGCTCATTTAATCATTGTAGTACTGTGTTTCAATCCAATGATGAATTCACTTGGACCATAGCGGGTCCTGACTTGAAGTCTTTTGGGCGAGAAGGTTCGCGTGTATCCCCAAATCGAATGAATCATTTATTTGGTCCTCTAAAAAGCAGGGTGTAAGTAGAGATTCACTGGTTAGGCATCTTTCTTATAATGGGACGATTAGGTATCAATCCCCCATTGACCCATTAGTTAAGCTTACTACTTGAGTAGTGTATGTTAGTATTCCCCAAACAAGTTCGCAAATTGGGATGAGAGCTTGCAGTTTGATCCTCATCCCTTAACTGAGCTTAAAATTATACTAGCTTTATAATACAATAGGAGCCCTTTTAGTACAAAAGGCTGCTTGATTTTAAGCACACGAGAAAATCCTTAGATAACTAAGAATTACATAGATATATGAATTATTTCAAGGGATGGCCTATTTGTTGCACGGAATGCATAAATTTAGTTTTACTAAATGATCACTAAAGTTGTAGAGGTGAAGAATATGAGGCAAGGAACAAAAGGTACGTGGAAGAATGCCGATGTGACATTGGCTTTTCGGGTGTTCGATTTTCAAAATTTTTTTTTTCATCTTTTCTTGATTCAACTTCAATTAAATGATAGAGTATTTGATGGTGATTTTGGATATTCATCTTTGATTTTTCTTTATTAAATACTTCTATAAATACATTCCTAGAAATTTAGTTGCACGAAACAAATGAGCATTAAAGAGAGGTTTCATAAGAGCCCTCAATAAGGCAGCAAAGAAGAATAAATAGTTGGAAGCCAGTGAGTGAAATGGTTTTTATAGTGTTTAGTTAGAAGGTAACATTCACAATGTGATACACAAGTACAATGGATAAAGATTCAACGATGATGATAATATATTAAGCTGGTTGATCTCAAATTGAAATGAGCTAATTGATTTTTACTCTTGCTAAATTTATTTTGACTACTTTAAAGTTCCTTCTGTAACTTCCTTACCTTCTCATATGCTTCCATACTCGCAACTCCCCAATAACATTTCAACCATTTGTCCCTCTCCTCATGGATGTTTCGACCCCTCAACTTATATCCCTTTATCAACACAAAATCAACTCTTTCAATTTCCTTTTCATCATTTCATCACATGGAGCTCCCTCCCTTCCCTCCCCTCTATGACTTCCAAGATTCCGAAGCCAATTTGCCTACGTGAAACAATAGCATCATATCTATTAAAGAGTATGATTGATATACCACTGCCATCTCACTCAATTTTGCAACCAATTCCTCTCAATTTTGCAACCAATTCCTCTCTTGGAAACGAAGGTATTGGATTTAGTGAAGAATTGTGTGAAGTCAACAAAGACAGTGTGAGCTTGGGCTCTGTTTGTAGAGATGAAGAGAAAAGGAGAAATGGGCATTGCAATTAACAATGCGAAGGAGAAATGGGCAATGTAAAGGGGGGATCCTGTTGTTGATCTCAATTGAATTTAATGAGATGAGGAAGATGGCAAGGTGGCCCAGCAAGAACATGAACAGCTTAAGGTCTTTAATTCACAATGTTGAGGTATGTGTATCGGTTTTTGTAATGGAGGACATAATATGGTCATTCCACACGAGATGGGCTTCATTCTTTACCTCTATAGATCTTAACTGAATGAATTGGATGGACCCATTTATGTAATATGTGATATGAGGCTCGCTAGATTATAAAATTGCGAGTGATTCTCATCTCCTATGGTTGTCCAGATCAATGATATAGGTAATGTGCAGGCTATATAATTTGTAATATCTACCGGTGTCTTTGACCTACTTGGCTTGATTTTAGAATTGAGTCAAAAAAATCTAAAAGTATTTTTGAACTATCAAGAAAAAAAAGAATTTGTGAGTTTTTATAATTACTAATATAGTTTTGTGCCTATAAGTCCTTACACTAATATAAGATGTTGGTTCCAACTATGAAAGAGACCGATATCAATTTGAACCAATTTCTAATTGATTTTGACTTCACAAATTAGGTTTAGATGGTTTGCTAATTACTCACTTTATTATCATTATAATTATAGGCTTACCTAATTATGAAGCAATTATATACTTTTCCCCATACTTAATACAATTTGTATAACTTAACCTCTTTAATTAAAACCATCACCACAAAAACTTTTATATTGCACATCCAACTTACAAAGGATCCTGACTCTTTAAAAATTTCCCCTATTGAATAGATTTAATATATATAATTTAAAAAATGAGTAAAACTTAAGATATTAACTTTTTCAGAATTCACATTACATTTTATATATTTATATTTATATTTCCTACATTTAAATATAACATTACCGGATTCATATTTCTTCAATTAAAAATTTTTATTTATTTTACATTTAAATAGATCTATCTCTTTTTAATAATGTCAATGTAGATAGGAATTTATAAAATTTAAATGATATAAAAAAATTATGTACATCTTTGAAAATTGGTTTTATGACTTTAGATTTAGTAACTTATTAAGAGATAAGACGAACAGTAATTTAACTTAACATGTTTTCTCCATTTTCAATCTTAACATTAATTCAAAAATAATTGTAGCTTTTATAATTTTACGTCACTACTTACTTTTTAAATAAGTTTTTAGGGATAGAATTCTTTTAACGCTAAATACAATATAATTTTATTTTATATAAGTACTAGATTTATTTATTTTATATTTATTCTCTTTTCATTAATATTCTTAAGAAATATATAAATTCTATGAACAAATTTTCTTTGCAGAGGGCTTAGCATAGGCCATTTTGCTAGTATTATTATTATGGGACATTGACCTCTGGTTTACTTACATATTTGGAATTCTCCTCCCTCTTTCTAAGTTTTAAATGTTTTTCCACACCTACAATTAGGATCTTTTAGGACTAAAATACCCTCTAGTGATCATGTCTCCCGCCTGATACCCACTATGCATTCTCTCAAACTACTACAAATGGATTTATATTTCAATTTTTTTCCACCCTTGGTCTTGGGCTTTAATATCTAACACCATATGATGACCAACTAAACTTATTTTTGTCCGCCCCTTTTTCAAATTCGTTTTTACCATTGGGATTTTATATTAAAATAATTTTATCATTTTTTCACTTTTGATCTGGGGGCCTTAATGTCTACTCCATATGATGGCCAACTAGGTGGTTTTTTTTTTTCTTCTTTTTTTTTTTGTGTGTCCACTCCTTATCCAAGTAGAGAGCATTTCATTCCCCCAATGAAGATGATCATCATATGCCTAAGTGGGTCTCATAAATCCTCACCATAAGAATGAGCTACGTTATTTAATATTACTAGTGTGTGTCATTGCATAATGGGTTCCTTTGAATTTTAAAATTTTAGTTCCAACTAATAGATTGGCCCTATCATATTTTGATGATAATGGATTAATTTTTGTAAATTCCTGAGAAGTCAATTCCATGCAAATAAACAAACGTTATATATGTTCAAGATAAAAAGTTAGTGTTAAAGTGGTTTCATTATAATTCTTAATAATTTTTTTATTGCAATCAAATTGGCCCTAAGCAAGATAGGTAATTAAGATCTCATAAGTCTTCTGTCCTCACCATCTATCAATGTGATTTTTGATATTAGGACTAAAAAAAATATATTTTCATATCATGAAAAAAATACAAATTTTCTTAAAAAGAATGAATAGAAAATTAATTAACTTATCCTATTCAATGCCCACCATTCATCGTTCAGTTAATCATATGAACGACCACTTCAATATGTTTAGTGTATCATATTTTTTACTTCAATAGGTAAAAGTGGATTATTCATATAGATGCATGTCACACAGGTTGCAATGACCAAAGGTTTGAAAAATGATGAGGAAAAGAAAAAATTATAGCAAGAGGAATAGAAAATGCAAGAATAAAGTTGCCACAATAAAAGAATGTTTGAGCAGTTTTATCATTCATGGAGAAGGTCTTGGTAAAATTAGAATTTTTGATAGGGCGGAGCAAAAAACCATTTCTAAAGATAAGTTATAGGAAAAAACCTCTATCAGTATTAATAATATGATATTCGCCTTTAGATTCAGGAGTGGTCATGCCTCAATTGCTCATTCACATCCTCTCCTACTATATAATTTAAAATCATATAGGAATTTTTAATGGTCATCATTCAATTTCATTACTATTAAATAGTGGTGGATGGGTACTTTTGTTCCTCTTCTTCAACCTCAATTCCTTTTTCTTCTTCCTTCGATGAATGGATGGTTTCCTTCGTTTAGCATTTCTATACCTGAATCTTGCGTTACCCAATTTCTCTGCAATCTGTTTGGCAAATCTGTGGTTTTTTTATTTTATATCTGCTTGTAGAAACTTAGAATGTGGGTGGATTTAATGATGCGAGGTGTGATTCTGTCCTATAAATGGCAAACAGGTACAAGGTCTATTAAATAAGCCTCAACAAGGAAGGCCAATAGACCAGAAATGCAAATTAATCAGAGAATCCTCCCCCTCCCAATCAGGGTTTATGGGTAGGGTGCAGCTGGACCTTGAACTGGATTGGACCTGTTAATCTGGAGTTGTCTTTTACCAGTCCTCATCATATGTATTATGTATTTAAATCTGAAAAATTATTAGGAATGCCCCATTTAAAAAGGAACGTTTCTGTCCTTTTTCTATCCTCCAACTAGGGACAAGTTATGTAGTGACTTTTTTTTCTTTTTTTAAGTAACATTAATTGTTTTTCACATTTATAATCTCATATTAGTTGGAAAAAAAAGGCATTTTCACTTTTAAAAACATCTGGGCGCTATCTAGCGCTTCTCTGTAAATTTTGAGTCAGATTTCATCAAATATATATTTATATATTAAGTTGGATCTAAATTCATGTATTTAAAAATTAATTTCAATCTATGTCCATCAGGGTCTCAACCAACTTTGACCCGTTTAAGTCCTTGCTCTCTCATTTTTTTTTTTTGGCCAATACAAACATGTTGCCCTCATCCTCTTTCACGCGCCTCTCACCAGCATTACTAGGATCAATCTCTAGGTCTCTCCCCATATGTACAAATGCTCCCTCCATGCGTGTGCAGTTGATCTCTCTTCACTTGTATGAGTGTTCAATCCCCACATGTGCAGTGCTCCTATAGGTCTCAAGCCCCTTGGCTGGGGTGAAAAAAAAAATGATATCAAAATGTGAACGTGTGTGTTTTGCCCTCCTTCACTTTCACATCTCCAAACTTTTTTTTTTTAATATCCAGAATCATTTAACAGCTCTCATTTTCATTCACACCTCCTTCCCCCTCTATCTGTCATGACCCTCTGGCCACGAATTAGGGAGCTCAACAAATTTCTTGCTCCCTAAGAGTTGATTGGACTCAAAAAGCATAGTAGATGGTCCATACCACCCCAGATCTCTTTTGGATGACAGCAAAGCAGATGGAAAAGAAAGTATACACGGCAACTGCCCACATTTTTTAAAAGAAGCCCAAGAATTGGTGGCTTGATTTTTTTTTTCTTTTTCCATTAAAGAGTTTCTATGCATAAACCATCAAGAGTAGAGATTGGGCCAGCCAAACCCAAGCCTTTGGGAAAAAGCAATCCAGGCTAGTCTTGCTTGGGTTCATGCTGTGGTCTCGCTTTTGAAGCTCCAGTGGAATTCAGGCCAGGCTTAGGCTGAGGCCTTGCATAGTCCCCTGTGAAAATTGAGCCTGACTCTCCCCTGTGAAAATTGAGCCTGACTATCTCAATTATATAAATAGTTTTGCTAATTATAATTACTGCAAATAAAAAATATATATTTATCTGGTCATTAAAAAATATATATGTCTAAAAAAAAAAAACCAATCGAATCTATCAAACACTCATAGCTCAATGTTGAAGTATCTCTCTCCACAAAAGACAACAGAGAACGATCCCTCACTTGTTGGTTAAGGACTTGAATAGAGAGTGTGTGGGCGTGTGTAGATCAGGAAAACCAAAATGTGTAGAGAGAGAGAGAGAAAAAAAAAACCCACCTATCCATATGAATGATACTTGCTCATCCAAGTAACTAAAACATGAAGTTCTATTTTAGGAGTGCTTGCAGCAGAATTTTTTCAGTAAAACAAAATAGTTGCTTGATTTTGTTTTCTCTTTTGGTGACTTTAATTTTGTGGAAGAAACCGATTTTGTTCTGCGTTGTAACAATGATTAAAGAGATACAAAAAGATGCGTGTGATTGATTTTTGTGAGAAAAAGGCACATTGGATACTATTTCTTCACTGAACTTTTGATCCACCATCATTTACTATAATAATGACAAAGGAAAAGGTTTCACCCTTAATCCTCTCTTAATCGAGTATTGGAACATGCGCCAGTGAGAAGCTTCTCTCCCTCGCTTTCTGGTTGTGAGGATGATGAAGTGCCGTCCACTTGGGTAGGAGAACAGTAGTCTCGAAGGTTGACCTTCCAACCAAAAGTAGGTGATATATACAACACTTCCACCACCAATTTTATGCGGACAAGGGCATGCAATCTTCTTGATTCAGTAACGCAAGTGACCTGGGCTGTCCCACACCATGAACCATTTAATTGTCCCAATTAACAGCCTAGTCATGAGATTTTGAGTTTGAGTTATCAATAAAAGAAGTACTTGCACATGGAATATGCATTACTATATGACATTAAAGTATTAACAAAAATAATTGAATAAATAATCCACGGTTGCTTGCTTTTGATTTAAAATCAAATAAAATAAAGCGAAAAGAAAAGTTCAACTCAAAATTGGTCATAGTCTTCTTTCTCTAAACAAGCTCGTATCTTTTGATTTATCCGTTAAAATTTTTTCCTGTTGGGTTTTGTCTTTTATTCCGGTTTAGCTGGATTGGTTATTTGATGGATAAGTTAGAACCAAGGGCTATGAAGTGCATCTTAGTTGGATGTGCTTATTGGGTGAAGGGATACAGATTGTGGTGTACTGATCGAGATTCACCCAAATTTATCATCAGTAGGGATGTTACATTTTATGAAGATGCTTTGCTCGATGCGAGAAAGCAGGTGCAGAAAACAGAAATAGGTAGCAATAGTGGTATCGTTCAGGTGCAGTCAGACATCCCAGTTTGGAGGGAGAGTGCATCTAGCTCCTCTCGGGATATAAAGGATAATTTGATTGAGCAGTACACAGGTAGACAGCTAAGAGTGAGGAAGCTGCCATCAGATACGGTTTCGAGGATATGTTTGTAACATATGATGTGGTTGCATATGCATTGACGGTTAGCCATTTACGTATCTAGAGTTAATGGAAGGATAGAATATTGGTCAACAGGCAACAATCATAGATGAAGAGATAGAGTCTCTTGATGATGCCAATTAGGCCGTTGGATGCAAGCAGGTCTATGAGAATAAGAAAGGATCTTCCCATGTTGGTGAAGTGAAGTTTTAGATTCCTAATCATGCATGTAGTTCAGAGAAATCATTGTATGGGTCGAAGCAAGCTTCTGGACAATGGTACAAGCGATTTGGGGCATTCATGATGACACTGGTTTAGAACAAGTTTAAGTTTTGCTTGGACTTGATCTGTGTCACTCATCATTAAAGAGTAAAGACTGTGTCCGGTGATAGTGGGCACAGGGACGTACCTTTTAACGAGGTACGTGGAGCTGAAGACATTACTAGTTATTTTTCTGGTGGCTTGAGTTCTACGAAATTCAAGCTAATGTGGAGATTGTTGGGTTTATGTCTTATATTTCAAGTTCACTGAATTGGTCCATAGGGTTAGTCTTGGACCAGGCTTTGGGTCAGGGGTATTTTGGTCTTTGAACCGGGCCTTATTAGGGGTTAAGAAAGAAATAATTATATATATGAAGTAACTTGTAACTTTATAGTTAAATAGAAGAGTGCAGTAAAAGAGTAGAGTTTTCTTTTGGCCTTGATGTAGGCATCTTGCCGAACCACGTAAATCTCCCTTGTGTGTGTTCTTATGTGCTTGTCTCTTCTTGTGTATGGCTTTAATTGTTGATCACAGGTTACGCGCCTCCGCATGTGCACAATATTTTCATATCATATATAATAGAGATTTTATAGACAAGAAGATCAACACGCCAAAAATGTTTCCTTACCCAAGGACGTATTACTTCATTAGAGGTTTTCTCCCTTTGCAAGAGGGTTTTCTAATCTCATAGTTTTCTTTTTTATGGCCGAATTGCAACTTTTCTATTAGAAATTTTGATTTTTTACCAATTAATGTAAATGTTTCCTAGTTTAGTTCTTAAAATTTTTATTGCCTACCATGTGAAGTTCATTGGGTCTAAGTCTACTATATGTCTTGATTAGTAAATGGGTTAGTGTTCTAGTGCACCATGACACCTGTTTTCTATATAGCCTTATTTGACTAGTGTTGCAGGTTGTTAAATTACTGAAGACAACAAAGAAGAAGTATAACCATCAAAGTAGTGATCATTAATGGGATGGTTAAGAAGAAGCTTTTTGCAGTTTAAATCAATGGACAAACAAATGGTTCATATCATTAATCACTATGCCTTTGTGTTAGAGTTAATTGACAATGAATTAGCTTGAATTTAGTGGCACTAATTGAATGTTGTAAGGATTTTTGTGCTGACTAATTCATGAGTTGGGCAAAACTTGAGTCAGTTAGTGTTTTATTTTACATATGTTTGAGTATGGATAATGGTTTGAGTCATCAGATGTACTGAAGTGAAGAAATTAGAGAAAGAGCGACAAATTGAAGTGATGTTTTACAGACAACATGGATTAAAAAGGTTATATTTCACAAACCAAGCATTGGATACGGCAAGCAACCTACCGTTGGAAAGCTCGTTTCAAGTAGATATCCATAGAGCCCAAGATTATATCAATCAGAGCTAAAACGAAAAAATTATGGCTTTCGAAAGTTTACAGAAAATGTATTGAAATTTCACCTGGGCAGAGGCTTAATGCAACCGATCGGACCATTAATCCATCGATCGGACATGTGCAGAAAGGTCCCCAACTTGTGATTTTTCAGTCTGATTTGAAGAGGAACTTGCCTGTTTCATATTAACTTCTTTCTTGATTGAAATATATTTATAAGGCACAAAGTTGGGGCTATATAAAGAGGTTCTCTTTCAATCCTAAGACAGAAATCTTATTGTTCTAAGTGGGGAATATATTTTGGAGATCATTTCCTCTAGAGCTTTTTCATTGAAGAGTTGAAGGGCTGAAGTTCTACTATAGATATTCTTGTTTTTACATCTTTTGTAGAAGATCGTTTTCTAAGCGTAGAAGATCTGAGGAGTCAAGCTCACAACTAGAAGGCATCTAGTTGATTGGATTTGTAGTAGGCAACGACAGCCGGTCATTGTAGAGTAATTCTTTATAAGAAGTTAACGTTACAGAGTCATGTGAATGTCTGTAAGTGGCTTGTAACTGTATGACAATCCATAGTGTTTGATTATTAGTATAGGTTGGACTCGTGGTTTTTTTTTTTTTTTTTTTTTTTTGGATTTTCACATAAAAATTATATCTTTTTTTAGTGTGTGCTTGTAGTTTGATTTATTTTCGTTGCGTAATTGATTGTATGCACACATATTATTGAGCTTGATTGTATTAATCTATTTTAAAAGATCTCTCTCCTGAAAATCTTCAACTGCAAATACATGTATCATGTGATGAGTGAGCTACCATAGATTTCATTTTTGCATTTTTTTATGTGGAAGACTGACATAGGAGAGTAGAGCTATTCTTTAAAAATGGAGGATAATGACCTTGTGTCTCTTGCCTGCTGCGAGGGTTTTGAGTTCTGTACTTAGTTGGACCCATGAAAAGCGCTGTTGGTCCTCCTCAGCAACTTTTCAACTCGGCAACTTTTCAACTATCCCAAAGGCGAAAGGTGTGGTTTTGTGTTTTGACCATCCTCTGCCAGTGAAAGTTGTACAATCATTATAGATACCCAGGAGAGTAAGTGGAGAGGATATAATGACGCATGAACAAAAAAAGATCGTTCCAGCATCTTCCACTTAGCATCATCTTCTTGTTCTCTTGTTGAAATAACATGATATTATGTACTTGATACACTCAGTGCTGAAACTAAATAAGATATTCAGTGGTACCATTTTTTTAATTTTTTTATGGCCCAAATATGGCTTGCCACCAAGCCTTTAGGCCTGTGGCTTCCAGGTCAGAAGTAACTCAATTTTGACAAGTAAGAACTTATTTTTTAGGGGTATATACATGGCCGCATAGATATTACCTAAGTAATGCAAGAAATATGAGTCAAACTTAAGACCTTAGGGAGTAAATTCAAAATGTAAGACCTTTAGCCTCCAGATCGGGAGTTACCCAATTTTGTTAAGCAATGACTTATTCTTTAGGGGTATATACATGGCCGCATAGATATTACCTGGGTAATGTAAAGGATAGGAGTCAAACTTAAGACTTTAGGGTGTAAATTCAAAGTTCAAACCAATTGCACTACCACCTTGACGGCCAGTGTACCCATTTGGAGATAAAAACATCTAATCTAAGTAGTTGATGGGTGATAAACTTGAACTTTAAAAAAGTGATAAAATAGAGAAGCAAAACAATTTTTGAAGCAAAACAATTTTTAGTGCAACGAATTATTTAAGCTTAAAACCCCATGAAGAACCATTGCTGAAATTTCAGGGGTAAAAAAAGTATATTGAGCTTAATCCATAAAGCACCATTACTATTTTTAAGGCAATATCAATGAAGGGTAGGAGTCTGAAAGGCTGCCGCTGGAAGCATGAAATTCTTGCATATTCACTTTGCAACCATCTAAAACCACCCATGTGGCAAACAGAGTAGTAAGACCTGATACATACAATGACTTCAAAACTACCCCTGGGTCATTTCACATCCAATGAGCACAATTTCATTAAATGGATGGTTATGATGATCGAACCAAGGCAACTTTTGGTTACTAGCAACCAAAGGTGGACCCCACAAGATAGACAACTCATATCATTATGATACCTTACATGGAGGCACACACCATGCTGTGGATCTCATCATTTACCTGGTAGATCTAGTATTCTGTTTTGTATCCTGTAAAGGACCATGAAGAGTCCACCGAAAAATTGCTTGGTACTTATGATTCAGTGTAAAGATTACTTCCCTCTCCTGAACTGCAAGAAGGTACACGTTTTACCCACGGTAAAAAACAGAGAAGGTTCACTTGAATTTACTGAAGCAAAATTCCTGTTACTTATTCTACATGCTACTGAATTATGTTGAAGGAAAAGAAGAGAGTTGGACAAGTTACTACAACATGTAACATTCATTCACTTAATAGGGACAAACGGCCTACGGAAAAATTTTAGTGGCTCTTGATATCACATTTCTTCTTTCAGAGACCGTCTCTAGACCGAGCACTAGGCAAGGTATGACAGAACCTTCTTATCATCTGGGCCGCTTTGCCGTTAAAGATGTGAAGTGGGTGGGTCGGCCCTTTAAGCATCATAGGCTCAGCCCAGCCAGAAAATTAGATAAGGCCCAATCTATGGGCAATAAGTCATAGAACATATCCAACCCTTGGAGGCTGGGCACCAGGATTTCTCTATGGCTAAAATAGTAATGTGGTTAGGACCAATAAATCAGATTTGGGGTTGGGATTGGGCTTTGGGGGGCTCAAATAGTAATGTGGTTAGGACCAATAAATCAGATTGGGGGTTGGGGTTTGGTTTTGTTTTGGGGGGTGTGGGGTGTGGTGTTGGTGGTTAGGTCTTTTATAAGAAATCAAAAGATCTGATTTTGGGAGAAGATGAAAGAATCCATGAACTGCCCCTAACAGGTAGTGGGGCTTGATTGATACAATGTATCTTCTTTGACAGAATTTCCCATCCATCTCCAGCAATAGTTTGTCTCTTAAAACATTCATTTAAAACCAATAAACAAAAATTAAAACGCAGTGCAAGGGCCCATTTCCATTTATGAATATGCCACAGAAGTAATATTTCGTAGTCTCGTCATATAAAAGAGAATTAATCGATTAGCTACCCATAAATATAGGATTTCAATACTCTGAATAGGTATGCAGGAGAGAAAAATAAAAGAGGGGAATAAGTCAGTTGTTTAACATTTCACCATTATCAATAGTACTCACGTTTGGATCACAAAGGCTTTGTGTTGCACATGGGCTGCACTTTAGCAAGGGCAAGTTCATTACGTTGCATTGAACAAGCGTATTCTTTTATCTTGCTATACTTCTTTCTTTATCTCCCACAAAAACTTTCTAGCATTATTACTTAGTTGATTTATTGTTAGGCTAGTCAGTATTGCATCCTCTGCAACTAACACTAACTATAGGCAAAATCATATACACTAAAGAACTAGAGATGAACATTCTTCAATCAAACTGTGTCCAAAACCAATAAACCCAATCAAATCACCCTCGTTGTATGATCCAACACTAGGGTGATTTGATTGAGTTGAACCTTCTAAATCTAAGCTGAATTTAGGTTGATATTTTCAATCCGATTAATAAATGAGTCACTACGGATTGAGCCCTAACCTTGTACCCAACCATTGCCACCCCTACACAACACCATTAATATACTTTGGCCATACCTTTGTTTTCATACTAAATGTATGGCCGTTGATTCCACACAACTTTCCTAAAATAAAAAGTGCAAAAATAAATAAGATTGAGAAATGGGCACCTACAATGACAAAGGGATATAGATAAATGATATTAGAAAGAGGGTAAAAAACAAAGAGTCAAAAAAATGAAAAAAAGGAGTTCCCTTCATAAGGTTGGGTGACATCATCATATATTCAAATGTCATACAAGCACGCGAATTCACAAATCGTAGTTAAACAGCCTAACATTTGATCACCTACCACAGTACCAAACGGCCAAGTTCAGCCACAAGGTACAATCTCAACAGACCACGACCATGACTACATCAAAGTAGCCCACCACTCTAACTGATTGTCGGCACAGAAGACCATCAAGGATCATCCTCAGAGTAGAGAAGTCGTCGAATTGAAACATTACTAGGATTGATATGAAGAATCACCCCTACTTCAGCGTGGTTCGGGGTTACATTTTCTCACAGGATAGACATAAATGAATGGCCTTTCAAGTGATTATTTCTCTCACTAGCCAATCCAAACAAGGGAATGCAAAATATAATATAAGAAATGAGGGAAATGCAAACATAAGGGTTACAATGATGTATAAAACCAGTATGGCAGCACTAGTGGGAATGGCATATAACACAATCAAAAGGATCATGAATACCAATGGAAATTTGGCTGTCAAGTTCACAAAGAAGGCCAGTGACTTACGAAGGGAAGAGTGGAACCTCCCTAGGTTCCAATAATCATCCACAGAGCCAACATGATTGCGGTCCAAAGGCTGTTCGGGTTGGATATATGGAGGGGGCCTTCTGGGGCTACTGAGATTAACTTGACTGTCTAGAGTTGACTCAGTGTTTGAGGACCAAATGCGTTGATGCTCCCCACAGAGAGCCGAATGCAACTTCACCCTGTCCCCATTCATGCTCTCAACCATCCAGAGTAAGAAAAAATTCTTGCGGGGCAACTTAAGATCCCCCCTGTAGAGCAGCCGAAAGGATAATAAATTACACCATGGGCAAGCTATGAAAAGTGGTAGTTGGATTGGGAAAGAAGGAAGATTCACAGTGGCCCATTGGAGCCCAAGGATACAGTTCTTGCAAAGGGTGTGACCGCACCATAAGACATAGGGTATATTCTCAACAATATTGAAGGATTCATAACATATCTGGCATTCCAGGCCTTCCTCTCTGCTTGTACTTGAAAAACTGTCTTCATCCGAAAACTCCAAACTAGCTCGATCTGGCTTCTCATGGTTGTTTTTTGATCCTACAGTTCCACCAATGGAAGTTGAAACAAAGCTCCACATGACAATGGCAGAAGAAAATTGATTATCTTAATAACAGTTGTGTAGGATGTTGTGCACTGAAACAAAAAGTTATCAAACTCTGCTACGAATCACAGGCATCAGTGGTCCAATTCGGAAAGGTAATTGTCGACAAGATCGCTGCTGGAAGGCCCTGAAAAGAACGTATACTGTAAGAAAGCAGCCTCAAATCGTAGCATTCCAGAACAAAATCTATATACTCCAGAGCATGTGCAAAATGAGAAAACATATGAGAGCACTACGATATGGATATGTAAATCAATTTAAGATATACACGTATATATAGATAAATAGGAAAATCATCACGTGTGTTGGGCTTGATAAAGGTGCCAGATTGCTACCTGTGTCATGGTACCCCACTCACTATCCCCATGGATTGGCTGAAGCCCGAATTTTGACACTCATCAAACCATTACTGTTGGATTGAAATCCCACCACACTCAATACCCCACAGCAAACAACCCTACCTTGATTGTCCTGGTCGTATGTGGGCCATATAGGGTTCATTCCACCTGTGACACCATCTGATTCATCTCACCAAATCAAACCCTCCTATATATATAGAGAGAGAGAGATGCCTAGGCATTTTTATAAAACCCTACCATGTTGATATTTTGAACATATACGAGGTAGACTAAAAGATACTGGCCTCAAGATAAATAAGTACACCATTAAGTAAAAGCATATAATTTGCCATTTAAAAAGCATATAATTAAATGAAGGGTTTATTAAAAGGCCCCTGCAAAATTGGTTTTTAGGAAAACCTCCCTTCACTAATGGAATGACAAGTCAATCTCTCATTGAATTTAAAAACTGGTCAGCCATTTTACCTCTATAAATATTCCCATATACGTGATCCTACATATTACCATCCTTCAATTGCAAAAATAAGATGAAAGCTGGAATTATTTCAAGCCATCATTGAACACCAATACAAGGAGCTTATTAGTGAATCACTTTTTAAAGAGAACTATCCGGCGGACAAATTCAATCAAGGGGTGTACCAAGTAGAAAAGACAATGTCAATCAAGGGGTGTACCAAGTAGAAAAAAGGATATGGACAATGGAACTTAAGTAACACAAAACAGTATCTCCATACTATAATAAAAGAAATACAAAAAATGTTATAGTATAATTTTATATTGATATTAACAATGATAATAGCATAGGGAAGTGATTGCATTAAGTTTCGGCACATAATATGGTGAAATAATGTCAAATCAAATATAGACATATGAGGTCTACCTCCCAAAGATCTGAACTAATCAAGCTGTGACCCATCCAGTTACCCATATAACCGGCTTGAACTTTACTCCAGAAAAAGGAAAATGAATAGTTGGATGGAAGGAAATCATGATTAGAGCACTTATTGATAAATACATGTGTTGATAAACACATATGCGCACATGAGTGAGTCCACGTTTTGGTGATCCAAATTGCGTCCTCCCCGCTAACAACATGAAATTTCAATGCAGTTGGAATTACATCCATTGTTGGATTGGACAAGCACAATGTAGCCACATTTTTCTTATATGGCCAATGTAACGGGCAATGTTACTGTGATTGACCTTGAATTTGGAGTGTGTACCATGCATGGAGGAAAAATCGATTCCATCTTTCAGATCTATTTTATGTGGGCTCTACTATGTGAAAATTTTATTTTATAAGAAAATGTGATAAATATTTGATTTAACCACATTTTCAAAATTTGATTAAACCAAGCAGTGATTAGTAAATCATGGATCTACTATAACAGTGGTGGGACATCTTTCGAATCTTTTGAACAGAAAGAATCTTCACAAAGTGGGGGACACAGGTAGAGATTTAATCCCATCTTATTTGACCACATTCATATACATATCCATGTTGTGAAGGCAGTGGCTTAATTGGTTTGAGCATTGATTTTGCTCCCCAAGATATGAAGTTCGACTCCCACCCATTACGTTCTCCAGGTACTATGTGTACAACCATGTATGCAAACCTTAGGAAATAGTCATTCCTCATCAGAATCAAGTAATCTTCGGGCCAAAGGTTAAAAGTCTGAAGCCTGGGCTAGAGAGATACTCTACACCAATCTAAATGGACAGAATTTGTAGGCCACAGATAAAGGTATTAGGGTTATATGATTGGAGCTAAACTTGATATTTGAGGTGATCCCATATAAATCTTTCACCCCCTTTGTTCTCATCCCCAAATAGGATTTACAAGTGGATCCCATAAAAATTCTTACAGTAAGTATACGAGAACACTTCTTATAAGATTAAAACATATATATATAAAACAAAACCCAAGGCAAAGTAATTGAGACAAATAAAACATTACATATAAACATAACCAAGTTATAAATTTCTTTTTGCTGTAAAAAAAAAAAGACATTTTAGAGGATAATATGAAAGAAAGAAAAGGGAATAGCTCATTGCATTTCTTGAGATTTCTTTGTCAAAATAAATAAATAAATAATCAGAGATGATCAATCAAACAATTGTGGACAACAATAAGAAAGTTGACTCAGATGCTTTCTGATCTTTTTTGTGCCTCTCTTCTCCTTTATTTTCATTGTGCCAAAAAGGATCAAAAGCAGATGCAGAGAAGTAGGTCTAACCATCAGAGTCTCTAACAAAACGAACAAAGCAGAGACACAAAGCGAACAGAGCAGACCAGAGAGAGAGAGAGAGAGAGAGAGAGAGAGAGAGAGAGAGAGAGACAGAGAGCAATTGAACGATTGCTGCATTCCGTAGTAATGACTAAATTTATAAGATTAAGGATTCTAATCTGCATTCGGTAGTAATGACTAAATTTAAAAGATCAAGGATTCTAAGCCTAAGAGCGATTTATTCTTGACTTAGAAACTAAGAAATTCCACTTCAAAATCCGCTCATATCACCAAAGGAGCAAAAATCTGACAACAACTTCTTTCGGAACCTTAGTTGTGGATGAAATCGTTCTCAGATACTTAAAAAAGAGAGAGGCTTTGAATCACAAAGAAACAGAGAGAGAAAGAAAAAAAACGCGATACACAAAGTACAACACGGAAAGTAAAAGACCCAAAATTTACATCATACCGTCAGCATTCGGCTCTTGATGCACTCTGGCGAGGTGATCACTGGGTCTGGTTGGTTGTGGCAGGCTAGCAGCGTCGCAACTCGCCTTACCTCGACACTTCCAAACGGTTTTGGTACGCAGCATTGAATGAGTTCAGAGGAGAATTATGAATTTACCAAAAACAACGAGTCAAGCAAACAAAATACGAACTCAGCGACTCTTCTGAATTCTCTTGTCAAAAGTGGCCCCCCTCGCCTGAGCCGTTTCATGGGTTTTAGAAACAGGGTCCCCTCCCGGCACCAATTTTTATCAGAATAAAAATTAGAAAAAAAAAATATAGAATAGAGAAGAGTAAAGCCCACTCAAAAAGGTCAAGGTTTCTTGGTCTGAGTCCTACTATTTTAATCCTTAAAGAAATGACCACCTGTGCAACCCGTTGAATAGATTACTGAGAGAGGGGGTTACTAGATAATCACGTGCATGAGCCTTGGTTGGTTACGACTGGCAGTGCTCCAAGTGATTTAACCTAAAAACGTAAAAAAAAAAATACTCGGATTCTCCTTTATTGATGTCTAGAACTCCATCATCGCTCACATGATAATAATATAAGCAATGCTACACTTATACTCTCATTATCGACTACAAAAATACTACTGTTTATTAATTTAATTAGGTGGGTGACGTGAAGTGAATGATTATTTTAAAAGAAAAGAAAATGAGAGCGATTAAATTAATCCAATTATGAGATTTTGTCTTTTGGTGAAGAGAGGATGTAACTTTTTAAATTTTTGTATTAAAAAAGATATTTTTTGTCAATTAGTGGGATGGAAAGTAGCCTTTTAGTTTTTTTTTTGTGTAAAAAGGTAAAATTTTTTTTTAAATATGATATTTTGATTTGACACTTTTAATATATTGAGTCTTAAAATGAAAGATATCTTTAATTTATTTTAGAGTAGAATCACCAAATGCATATGAAGGAGTAAATGGGAGAGTAAATGGAAGTTTATGTTTAGACTTTCTCTCGTAATATAAGAATTTGCTAAAAGGGCATACATTCTAAGATAACCAATCCAAATTATCATCAAAGATGGATGGAGTAGCCATATCAGGCATGGAATAGGCTACACCGGACGCGATAGGGGCTCGGTCGGGACTCAACAGAGTTGGTCCAGGTGAGCAGTCTGCTTGACGTCTCCATCGCCTGAGAAAGGGCATGTTGGTGCATTGATGATGTGCGAGAATCTCTATGCTGTGCACTGGGGGATTCAAATCCGACCCTCCATATTGCAAGTGGATTTTTCACGTGTCAATCTCTTTAAATCAGGTTTTGATAGGGGGCTCCTACCGGATAAAATAGACGCTTTTAATGTGTATGGGTTTTATGTTGGGCATCAAAATTAAATTTGAAGTGGGTAGTAACTACTAAGTTATGTTTAATGTGTATTGGTTTAATGTTTGGCATCAAAATTAATTTTACAGGGAGCAAGTGGTTATATATATTTTTTTTCAAGGGAAAATATAAGTTCTTTTGTCCTCGATCCATCTCTTGGAATCAGGGGTGGACCTAATTATGGTCATGTGGGTCAGCGGCACCTGTCGACCCGTAGTGTTCTTGTAAAATTCCCAAAGAGGATATGAGCTCAGCCTAAAAAATCATATTAAAAATTTTTAGTTTGCCACAATACTAAACTAGCTGGTTACACCCTTCAAATAAAAATTTTGGGTCCGCCGGTACTTATACTTGAAAAAGAAAAAAGAAGCATTTATAAAAGAAAATAAGTGATAGCTCCATGGCAAGACACCTCCCTTATAAATCTCTGACTAAAGCACTAATGGTCTCAAATGTGTGTATTTACCAGGGTAAAATAAAAATATAGATATTAATAGCAAAAGTTTCGAGGGGTTTGTTGCTTTGGTGCAATGGTACAAGTGTCAAGTGCCATGCCTGATAATGTGGGTTCAAGACCTTTTACTTACTTATATAAAATGTTAATCTGCATATAATCATCCTGTTAAATATACCTTGAGTCCAGCCTGATTTAAACAACTCTAGTATAGACCCTTTTTGCTAAATATACACTGGTCCATGGCTTCTTTTTTGGATTTATGGACTCAAGCCCAGCCCATTTGATAATTAGACGAAAAATTACGCTAAAACACAACCCACAAGACTGAAAAAGAGCTTCAATTCACCCTAGTGTGGGCTGTGCCAAGTCTGCCTGGCTGATAAGCACTCTTCTACTTTGAAAGCACCAGTCCCTTCTTTAAGCCTAAATACAAAGCACCTCAGGCCAATTTGTTTCAAATTGTTAACACAATGCTACACATTGTTGACGTGTAGTCATCAATCTTCTTGATTTGACTGTTCAACCGAGTGAAGTTGCTACGTCAGATTCATTTTAACCACGAAAGATCCCATTGCAACGCAGAGTAATAAAATAGAAAGGGCTCAAAATAAAATATTAAGGGCTCGTGCATATACATGAAATTGAATTTTCAGTATTCTAAAAAATATATTTTTAAGATTAATTAAAATTGAGGAGACAAAATGTGAAAATCTATAAATGAAAATTAATACCGCTCTTACTGTGGTAAATAAGATTCTAAGAAAGTCTAGCCCTCATTTACATCTCCATTTTATATTTTTCACTCCTCACTACTTTAATAATAATAATTTGTTGAAACATATTTTACTAAGTATTTCAAGAAAATTTTGTTTGTGGGGTACGCATTTCAAGGAAGTCAATTGAATGCAAAGAACAAGCCCCAGCTGGCAATCTAATTACTTTCACCTGCCAGTTATTCTTAATTTTCTACATATTCTGTAGTAAATCACATGCGGCCATTTTTTATGATAAGACACTATACTCTATGTAACAACATGTAAATGGCTTTTCTTAGTGAAAGCATACATATCACGTTTAAACAAGACATGTATTTTTTCTACAAGTTGATGATTTTCTAGTGAGAATTTGTCACCCAAGTCCCAACACAACAATACATTAGATGGTGACCAGCCATCTTATACATCTAAACTAGGTATTTATATTTTTAAGCTTTTTCAGCTTTTGCATGATATTGATTGGTTTGTTTCAGTTTAATATTTAACACAAATTGCATGCGACCATTTTTATAGGAAGAGAATATCTTTTGTAGAGTCATTGAGAAGCAATCCTATTACATTTAGTCAAGGGATGCATATATTTGAGCATTCAAAAAAAAAAAAATTTCAGGCTTGTAAGAGTAGTTTGTTAGTTGTACTTGTTGATTATTTTCAACTTGAATATATGCTTTAGTAAGTCGTGGCAATTCTCACTGAGGTGATAAAGTTTTGAATCTCCCATTCCATGTATGAGTCCCTAATATGTAGCATGAGTTAGCTTTTTTTCCTTACATGTGTGAGTCTTATTATCTCATATTTATAAGTTGTCCACCCCTTTCATGTGTGAGTTTCGATTACCACATATGTGCAAGTTTCATAGGGACTCAACCTAATAGCATGACTAAAATAAATATTAATATATGTTTAACAAATTACATCCAACCCCTTTGTGGTTTGTAAACCGGAAAAAAAATCCCTGTCATTATTTATTGCTTCGAAGCTACAAAGTAACTGACAATCCATTCAAACTAGGTTTTCCAACTAAAAAAAAATTATCGTCTCCCTCAAATTATGATGATAGCCAGTTTTTAGCTGCTTCAAGATAATGTACCAAGTATTTGCGGGAAGTTAACTTCTAAGCTCAATCCATTTGAGCACGGTCTTTTTCACATTAGAGGTGTTTAAGTTCTAGAGGGCCGGGATTGCTAAGTTAGTCATCCTTTCAAACGTAATAGAAGTTGTGAAAACTGCTGAGGCTAAAAGGGATTGGGGAATGAGATGAGGATTTTGAATATTCTTGATTTGGCTAAGAATTTTGCTATGGAAGATTTTTTTCCATATACCTAAGACTTCTAACATGGCTGCTCATAAGTTGGCCAAGAGGGGTTCACTCTTCTAGGGGAGATCGTTTGGGAGGACCATTAACCAGATTGGCTTGAGGAGTAAGCAAGCTAAGTTCTTCCATTTTCGTTTTGTTCTCTTTGTCATTTGTGATATATTAAATATTTTTTTTCTAATCCCTACTAAAATTTGGCCGCATTAGTAGAGGCGGCTAAAATACTTTTTAATGTTTTTCTTTGATTGGGGCCCACTCTTCTGCAATCCCCCTCAAGTGGAGTCAATTAGCAGCAGTTTGGCAATTTGTTTCCTTTTACAAAAGTATTTACAAAAGTAACAAAAAAAAATTGCAAAGATAATCGTGTATGTGCTGTTTCACTCAACTGAGAAACTCGAAAAAACAGAAATGATAGGTTGCAAGAATTCATTTAGCTAGTGCCGCAAGAGAGTTAAAAAAAAAATTTCTTGAGGAGGCCATAGCGGATCATAATGAATAAGAGGATAGTTTAAAAGCTTAAATAAGTTAATATTGATGCAAACAATGCGTGCTTGTAAATCGTAATGGATTCCTTGGTGGCGAGTGCAACCACATACACAAAGAGAATCCCAATTTGTGGAAGCCGAATGGCTAAAACCTGAACCAATATCATGAGATGGTGGGTCGAGAGATGGTGACAGATAACAGACTCCCAGTGCTCTTCAAGTTAGAGCTCATGATCAGCAAGTTTGAAACAAGTTATCAAACTCATTTAAAATGAGGGCCACCTTTCTTGTAGATTGATTGGGGCATCTCTTCCCCTGTAGCCCACCATCCCAAAAGAGTATGGACAATTTACGTTTTTTTTTATATTTATTTATGCTCAGTTATGCATTAATTCGAGCCACGTTCAGGGTGATTTTAGGTTTTAGATGCATTAATTTGACTTGACCTCTATATCTTTAGATTATATAATTCTTAGTGCATTTCTGTATATATGAGTGCCCAACAGTACAAGTGACAATGATGATTAGGAGTTTTATTCACGTCTTAGGTCCAATTTCATTTAACAAATACAACCCCATCTGTGGCTTTTATAAGTTTGATTGATATGACAATCATTAAACAAGGCACAGGGGCAGGTTTGATTATGGTATAACAGGAAATCGGAAATTCAATGGCCCAAGACACCTGTGGTGCACTTTTTCAATAAGTTAGGCTTGATATCTATCGCCAATTAGTTCACCAACTTTCATGATGTGCGGAGTGGAGACTGGAGACCATGTGCAGACCGCTAAGCACGGCAGAATGCTTTGAATTCCATTTTTTTCTTAGAAAAAAGGTCTTACTACCAACCAATCTTTGCTCGAGATTGAGTGGGACCCATTTCATATTTTCTCTTTCTACAAAATAATCAAATCATCTAAAAAAAAGGTCTCATTACCAACCATCTTTATTTTTTTTAAAGGTTGTTAATTGTTTTGAAAGGTAAAATCACTGATAATGTCTTAATATTCGACTTTATTGATATTTAGATTTATTAATTTTCATATTAATCCTTTTTTGCTGTTGCATTTCGACATCTCTATTATTTTTTGAGTCTCACTCTCATACGAAGAAAACAGGAGAACTTTGCATTGACATCTCTACTACTTTTCAAAATAAAAATAATATTATAAAATCAAACAATAATTAAACTTTTGGATTTTTTTGAAAAATACTTTAAAGAGTTGGAGAACTAACCCTCACACAAATGTCCCTGTAAGAAAATCCGCTTGGAAAGTTGTGCATGACAAAATTGAGGACGTTTGCATGCAAGGGGATTGAAAAAAGGGTTTAAAAAAGAAGGAAAAACTTTAAAATAGGGCTTCAGCTTTTGACAGATTTCAAACAGGACAATATTAAAACATGATTTCAAAATGGGCCCTAAGCTTTCCAACTGCATTTCAAGTAAGGACATCCAGCCAATTTTCTTTTCCTTTTCTTTCTAAAATCTCTAAAATGCCCTTAGCCTTTATGTTTTGAGAGATCTTCATCTAGTTGAACCCATTTCATTTTCATTTCCTTACCTTTTACAGCCCCCACCAACATTATAACCCATCTCACAGCCATTCCAGCCACTTTCTCTTCTCTTCCCAACTTTACCAATCCCATCTCTAACCCACATTCTGACGATTGCATTCACACTACACTACCCATGACCAGCCCACCATAATAGCCTCTTCATTGCGCAAACCATCCACCACCATCACACCAGCACCTCCATAACAACCACTTTCACCCTCACACACCACTGCAGCCAACATGCACCACTACACCCACCTCCCCTTTCCATTGCTGGGCACTTGATACAAGATCTCACTATCCCAACAAAACCCCTTGCCATCCACCTGCACACCATCACCTTCATTGCCTGCACCACCCCAACATCTCCCTACTATTACTATTTCCACCCATTCCAGCAAACCCACATTCACCTTCACCAACTGAACCTAGCATCACCCTCTCATCATTGTAATAGCTGTTGATAGTTTTTAGTGTTGCGGAAGTGTAGATCAGGATTACAGAGCCGCTACAAACACGATCAAGATAGCACCGGCTTGGATCGAGCAATGGATGTAGAGATGCTTGATTGTCTATTAGAGATCAATTATGTACAATTTACTCTTCACAATCTCAGAGTAAGGATAGATGCCTTTATAGAGAAGATGATGATGAATAACTTATCGTTATTAGTTATAAGTATTCTGGTACTCTACTAGCACCTAGCCATATCTATTTATAGTAGTTGGCTTAGTAGATGATAGACTTCAACTTAAGTTATAATAGAATAAGGAAGGAGAGTAGGAATATATTCTTTTAATTGGAGTTTGAGTTTTACAAGAATTAATATATTTTCTCTTTATTCAAATAAACTCCGTTGTGAGGGGTGTACATCTGTGTTAGGGCTACCCATGAGTGGGTCCCATCACAAATGCCAACACATTACCCATACCCCCCACCTTCACCTTCATCACTACCTTGCAACCGAACTCATATAGTCATGCCCATCAATACAACAGCCACCAATCTCCTCCACCCACTCACTAGTGCCTCACATCACTTTAACCCATCTTCATTACCAGTGTTGAACCTAACCCAAGCTTGTGCCTGACCTGAAATAGACCCAATTGGGTCTTCTTCCTCCTCAATTTTGCAGACAAAACCAAGATATCTGCTCTCTTAGCAAACCGATCTAAACTAGTGTGTGGCCCACCTTCCGACCAGGAGAAGATCAACTGGACAGTTGGGCGGGAGTCTTACTAGTGATGTTGTGCGACGGTGGTGGAACCTTCTTTAAGTTCGACCATTGCAAACAAGGATTAGACTCTCCTTCGACTGGGGTGCACGAGGAGGTGTGGATTGTTATGCTCCGAATTTTTGTTTTTTGGGTTATAGCAGTCCGTCGGGTTTGAGTTGGGTTGAGAAAGGTATATGGGCTAAGTAATCATTTTTGGGCCTTGGGTTTACGTTATTTGACCATTTTAGGCCGATAAACTCTTTTTGAAATTTCGTAAAACTTATTAAAAAGCAGAGAGCCATTCCTTTTAATTTAGAAAAACCCTCTCTCAATATAAACTCTTAGGGTTTTCCCCATTCTCCTATCCTCTTCCTTTCTTCTTCAATCAAACCCTAGAAACTCTTTGGGGGGAAACCAAGGTTGGATCTTCCAAGCTTGTTATTCAGATTTGATTTTGGTTTTAAGATCCAGGCAATTGGATAGTTATAAGCAATGGCTTTTGGTTACTTGTAATATATTTTGGTTGCATGTTGGTTAATATGCTTTTGTAGAGTTTCTTCGTTTGGGTTTGAACTTTTGTATGAATTCGTTGTTTTGATTTAATATCTTGATTTGAGATCAATAGAATAATTGATTTTTCCTTTATTTAAATAATTTAAACTTGTTTTGAAAAAAAAAAAAAACTGCAGCAGCGGTGCTGCCTGCTAGCCAGGAGGGCCTGGTTGCAGCTGGGCCGGGCTCGTGCAGTTCGACCCAGTTTCTAAAAAAAAATCATATATGTATATTTGTATAAATAAAATAATTAGAATTGTGGAATGGTAATTATAAGGTTTAAGGGTTATAATTTGGTTAATAGCCTAGTATATTAATAAAGATTTGATTCTATTAAATTAAGTTAAGTTAATGTCATTAGAAATTTTATTAGGATTAATTATCAATTTAATCGAGGATTATGTAATTTTATTCATGTGTATCTAGATTGATTTGAAATCAACTAAGATGTATTTGGTAGTGATTAAATCTTAAATATAATGTATTTATAATCTTAATTAGGATTTTAATTTGAGTTAGATTTTGAATTGAGATCCGAGATTTGTATCTTTTGTTCGGTTTAAAATAATAAGATGTATTTATAAACAACAATGAGATATAGGGAATTAATTATTCCCTTTCCCTTTTTTATCATAACTTGATTTAAATTTGGACTTGTAATTTAGCATCTTTTATCCAATTTGTAAAATACACTAAATATACCTAATTAGTTTTGACGAATTATATCTTTTTAGAAAAGTTAGTTGAATGTTCACATGAGAATTATACTAAATGCAGAATGAGAATATGAGGTTCGAGATGCACTATATGATAGGCACCAAAAGTAGTATATCGGCATCGTGGACTTATATTTCCATTGTGATAGAAAGTTGGTTCTCATGTATATATTTAACCAACTATGACCGTTAGGTGGTTTAGTTCTTACCCTCAGAAAACTTGAATTGACACCCATTCATAATACATTTTCAATTATAAAAGTCTAAGTACTCAAATTGTTTTTGGTTCGATTGTTGGGATTAAGGGTGTGATATCATAATTCATTCTGCATCAGTATACGTATATATTTGTAGATATGTATATTGTCGCGGGATTACCCGATTCTGTTATTATCTGCGAGAATACCCGTTTCTGTTATTATCTGCGGGATTACCCGATTCTGTTATTATCTGCGGGATTACCCGATTCTGTTATCTGTATACGGGACTACCCGTTTTTGTTATCTGTATGCGGGATTACCCGTTTCTGTTATCTGTATGCGGGATTACCCATTTCCGTATATTTATCCGCGGGAATACCCGTTTCTATGCATTCATGACATTGGGATTTGCATCTGATTTATTTTGATTCATAATGAATATATTATTTAATTCAGTTGATTAATCCATTGCTTGCAGTTTACCTTTTTGCCAGATTATGTCAATCTGACCCACTACTTTTGGTGTCTAGATTCCGTTACCGGTGCCAAACCGGAGGGTCAGGCGATGCAGAAAATTCCACTAGATGGCGGAGTTGTTGAGTGGAGCAACATGATATCGTCTGAAGTGTCCTAGTGTGGTGCAGCGATCGAAAATCTTAGATTATGCAATAAGGTCATGTTTGGGCCATTAGTTTATTAATTTTAAGTTTATTTGTTTTGAAATTATAACTTTAATTGTTATGCTTCGAAGCAGTTGACCTTGATTTTTATTATTAATGAGATTGTTACTTGATTGTTATGTGAAATCCGTCTGCGATGAGTATGAATTTTTGGTTCCGCGTGTGATTATGGTTGCTTGATCACCAAGCATAGCTTCACGAAGGACTTCGATCCACCCGGAATTGGGGCACGTATTATTTATGTTAGAAAAATTTTAATTAGCACCAATTCTCATACCCCTGGAACCGGGTTTAGATCCGGCCCAGTTCTGGGGGCGTGACACGGATATCAACACCTCTTTTACTTTAATAGAAGTAGCACAAGAAGGTGGCAGGGGCAAATGATGGCGGTACTAGTTTGACGAACTTCTGCTACGAAACCGAAAAGCTTAGCCCCTTTTTCGGCCATTCTTTACAATATCGAACCAAGATCAGCCTGCTCTGCACACAATTAAACTGGCTAAGGGGAGGCGTTCACTTGACAGCGAAGAAAGTGGGCAATGGCGGTGGTGGTTTCCCGAACTTCTTCTGTTCATTCTCCAGCGTCTGTTACATTCTTCTCCGGAACATGCAAGAGGGACATGCCCTTTCTTCTCAAGTAGAGGCGAAACGGTAACAACAGCGGTGGATGGATTGTATGGTTGATCTCTTTTCCAAGATTAGAGCTCCTTCTCCGATAGTGGTACTGCAGTGGTGTAGCGATGTTGGCCTCTATCCCATTTTGTTTTAGGTAGTGCAGTGTGGATGCAGTGGCTAGAGTGTGGGTTGCAAATGAGATTGGTGAAGGTGGGAAAAGAGGAGAGGATGATTGGGATGGCTATGAGAATATGAAATGGGTTGTGACGATGTGGGTGCTGTGAGAGGTGAGGAGATGAAGATGGGGAAGATGTATAAAAATATAGATGCTAAGGGTCTTTCAGGAATTCTAAAAAGAAATGAAAAAAAATTGGCCGGATGTCCTTAATTGAAATATAGGTGAAAATTTAGAGTCTATTTTGAAATCATATTTTAATTTTGTCTTATTCTTGAAATCTGCCAAAAACTTAAGCCCACTTTGAAAAATTTCCAAACAAAGAAACCCATGAAATTGAGTGAGGACAATTCATTCTTGTCATGCCATTTTTGGGTTACCTCTTCATTTCAACCGTGCAAAGAAACAAAAAAGATGGAAGAAGGAAGAAGAACAGACTCAAGAGAGTTCGACGTTGTAATCCTTGGAGCTTCTGGTTTCACAGGCAAATACGTAGTCCGAGAAGCCCTGAAATTCCTCGACCACCCTTCCTCCCCCCTCAAAACCCTCGCCCTCGCGGGCCGCAACCCATCCAAGCTCTCCCAAACCCTCACATGGGCCTCCTCCCCCTCCCCTCCTCCTCCCATCCCCATCCTCCAGGCCGACGTCTCCGACCCCTCCTCCTTGCTCTCCCTCTCCCGCCGCACCAGGCTCCTCCTCAACTGCGTCGGTCCCTTCCGCCTCCACGGCGAGCCCGTCGTCGCCGCCTGCGTCGACTCCGGCACTGACTACCTCGACATCACCGGCGAGCCCGGGTTCATGGAGAAGATGGAGTCTCTCTACCACGAGAAAGCGCGAAAGGCGGGTTCTTTGGTTATCTCCGCTTGTGGGTACGACTCAGTTCCTGCGGAGATGGGCCTCATCTTCAATTCGCGGCAGTGGGTCTCTCCTGCCGCGCCCAATCGGGTGGAGGCGTATTTGAGCTTGGAATCGGAGAGGAGGATTGTGGGCAATTTCGCGACGCTTGAGTCGGCTGTTTTGGGGGTGGCGAATGTGGGGCAGTTGCAGGAGCTGAGGAGGTCCAGACCCAGAAGAGCTAGGCCTGTCGTAAGTGTTTGCTTTTCTTTAGTTGGTTTTGGAGGGTTTTATTTATGGGCTTTAATCCTTCTCACACACCTACCTGAGAATTTTTATGGGTCCCATTTGGGGATGGGACTGGGGGATGGAAATATCCACGTGGGAACACCTTAAATATCAAGTTTGGCTCCAATCACATGTCTTTGACTCCCCTTTCATCTGTGGCTTACAAATTCATTCCATTTGGATTGGTGCACGGTCAATCCAACGGTTAGTAAATTTAGATTTGATCGAAACTTGGGGCTTGTGGCTATTAGGAGTCCTGTGTATTGCAAGATTTAAATTCGGTGATGGATGAGCCCTACCTAGACTTCTCACAAAACAGTGGTGAGAGCTCGTAGGGTTATTTCCCTTTATTTATTAGTGTGGGATCATTGGTTTGGGAAGTGTTCTTATAATCCTCTGCATTGATTGTTTTTAGTCTTGTGTCCCTAATGAAATTTGATTACTTGGATCCAATTTGCTTGCTAGATTGAATTGGTATGCAATCTGGGCCCCACAAGTGGTCCCGCTTCAAGTTAGATTAGGATTATATTATCTTTATTCGTAGATTTCTAATTATATTATTATTAGGGAAGTTTCTATTATTAGATTAGGTTTTCATAGGCCTTAAGTTTGGCTTTCTTATTTATACGGGCATTGTAGACTTTAATTGATTAATAGAATTGTGGATTTTTATCTTGGAGGTGAGTCATCGTATGTGAAGTTTTCTTGACGATTTGAAGTGTCCTCGGACACGTGCTTTGGCATCTGTATGCAGTCTTAATCCTAGGGCCTGCATCAATTTGGTATCAGAGCGTAATCCTTCGATAGATCGGCGTGTTACCCCTATCCTACTATCCATGTGGCTGTTGATGTTGGCTTCGGGAGATGGACTGGATGGATATGGGTAATCATGCTGATGATCAACGGACCGTTCGGCTCTGATACCAAACTGATGTAGGTCCTAGGATTAGTGTTTGCGTAGGGGTGCCAAAGTACGTGTCCAAGGACACTTCAAAGCGTCGAAAAGACTTCATACACGAGGATGCACATCTCAGAGATAAAAATCCACAATTTTATTAATCAATCAAAGTCTAATAATTTAAGAAAAGCAAACTTAAGGCCTAAGAAAACCTTAATCTATTAATAGAAACTTCCCTAATAATGCAATTAGAAAGTTATTAATAAAATAACATAATTCTAATCTAATTAGATTTGAACGGGTTCACTTGTGGGCCCTAAATTGCATCATCCTCCCCGGGTTGGAAGAAGAGTTTGTCCTCGAACTCGAGTCTTCTTCGGATTGCCTCTGTAAATGTGGTGAACATGAATGACTTTCTTTGTTGCAACTTTCTATGAATTTTTCTTCAGCGGTTTTGGTTTCTCGGGATAAAGAGTAACTTGCTTTCTATCATGCATGAATTTATATGTGTTGTCACGCATACCAAGAGTTTCATTTTTGTCATACATCTATGGACGGCCCAATAAGATATTCTCACTATCCATAGGTAGCACATCATACCAAATTATATCTTTATAATTCGCACTAATGGCAAAAGTAACTTTGCAGATCTGTTGAAAATGCACTTGATCACTTCTCATCAGCCATTTGATAAAATAAGGGCGGTTGTGCTTGTAAACTTTCAACTTAAGGCGATTAACAAGAGCTTGATAGATGAGATTTTCATAACTTCCTCTATCAACAACAGGTGAAGCTTTTATCGTCATCAAAGAGGCTCCATCAATTGTTGAGAATAAATGGTTGAAAAAAAAAATCTTCCGTTTTGCGGGTACAGTTCATGGATAAAATTGCATAGTTGTTATTAAGGGCGGAAGTTATGAAAATCTCATCTCCCAAGCTCTTGTTGATTGCCTCCAGTTGAAAGTTTACAAGCACACCATATATACATTTATGCATAGTGGAAAGCATGTTACTCTTCATCCCGAGAAATCAGAACCGCTGAAGAAGAATTTCTGGAAAGCTGCAACAAAGGAAGTCCTTCATGTTCACTACATTTACAAAGGCGATCTGAAGAAGACTTGAGTTTGGGGACAAACTTTTCTTTCAACCCGGGGAGGATTATGCAATTTGGGCCCCACAAGTGGTCCATCTTCAAGTTAGATTAGGATTATATTATCTTTATTAGTAGATTTCTAATTATATTGTTATTAGGAAAGTTTCTATTATTAGATTAGGTTTTCTTAGGCTTTGAGTTTGCTTTTTTATTTATATGGGCATTGTAGTAGATTATATTTAGACTTTGATTGATTAATAGAATTGTAGGATTTTATCCAGGAGGTGCGCCCTCGTGTGTGAAGTCTTTTCGACGATTCGAAGTGTCCTCGGATATGTGCTTTGGCACCCCTACGCATCTTTAATCCTAGGGCGTGCATTAATTGGTATCGAACTGTTAAGTGAGTAGAACTTTGCGGGATTATTTGAAACACTAGATAGCAAGTAAATCTAGAACTAGGTAACTATGGTTAGGATCATTTTGTTTTGCGCCACAAATTTTAGGGTTATTGTCATGAAAACAAAATAAGTACTATGGATTGAAAATCCTTCTAGTCTAGAATTCTGTAGCAAAGAAGTCATGGTTGATGAAGGTAGAAGAATTGCACACATTCTAGCTGACGCATGTTCTCATTGTGACAAGTTCTGCTCCTTTGGTTAGAAGCTAATGGCCAAGGTTCTTAGTAGAATCAGCCTAAGAAGCATGGACACGGACACGAGACACAGATACGACACGACACGGACACGCCGACACGGCATTTCTCAAAAAAGTAAGACACGGACACGTTGGGGACACGTTAATAATATATATTAATATATATATATATAATCATCTACTAAAAAAATAATATCATTTTAACTTTTTTAATCAATTTAGCAATCAAAAAATAAAAATTCAAGTACCAACTAACAAACATATCAAATTATCAAATATCAATACAACACTAAAACATAATTCATAATCATTAAACATGAAATATCCATAGTTCCATAAAATCCATATAAAGAAAAGGGCGGATCATCTCTTTTTCCTCCCTAAAAAAAAAGAGCAAAAAAGAAGCCAATCTTGAGGCCTATTCTTTATTTGTCTTTTGTTTGTGATATGATTGATATTTACAATCATATATTTTTTCATGGTATAAAATTGTCATATATCAAGTTTACAAGTTTTAATAATCACATGTTAACAAAGTGTCCAAGAGATATTAGCCACATGTTTATGTTTTAGTCATAGACACGGGCTAGGAATTGTGGGACACGTTGCAAAAAGAGTGTCAAACAAGTGTTTGAAATTAAGATTTTTAGTTCTTAATTATGGACACGGCTAAATAGTATCGGACACGTGTCCGAGAGTGTCCAAGGAGTGTCGGTGTCCGACACGTGTCCGACACGGACACGTCACTTTCTTAGAAGTGTCCGTGCTTCTTAGGAATCAGCCCTTGGATTTAATGGCTCTTTTTGGGCAGATCAAATGAGTTGCACTTAAGAACCGCCTCTTACTTCGGTGGTAAGAGGTGTTTCTTACCTGGGTGCCGAGGGTTCGAACCTGGGTCGTCACCTTCCCTCACCCGAGGGCTGTTCTACCAAACTAAATGTCTACTTCCCTCACCAGAGGGCTCTCTTACCCCACCCGAGGTTTACTTTCCTCACCAGATGGCTAGGGTCCCAGCCCCCTAAGTTGGGTACAAAAAAAAAGAGAGTCTCACTTTGATTCTGATTGAAGAAGTCCAACTGCCGAACTATATAGCTTTGTCAGAGAGTAGAGAAGGGAAGAAAAATTGCTATTCCCACCTTTCCCCACACCACAAGGAACAGTGAAAATTAAGCAGCATTCTTTTTATTAAAAGATCAAAAGAGTCCTGTTTATCAAGGATTTTAATCTCCTACCATCACTCAAATAGTAGGCCATGTAACCCACTAATGGTTATGCATGCAGCCATGCCCTCACAATGTCATAGTAATGAGTGTAAAATTTCAACAATATCAAGACAGGAAGAAAATCTTAAATAATATAATTTATTTTTCTTAGAAGATAAAAAGAGATTAAAGATATGTTTATATATTTTCAAAATTTTTACAATTAAATATAAGTATATATGGCTCATTTTAATCCCCCATCACTTAGTAGGGATGTGCATTGTACACCCACCCGTGTGTGCGATGAGCCTGCAGGATGTGTGTCATGGACATGCCCCTAGTTAATAGTTTTTGGATCTAGCTTCTGGCATCTCAAAGTCTCAGGCTGAGCCCCACTTGCATGTGTGTGTGGTGTGAGTAGTTGAAGCCCAAAGATTTTCAAAAGTCATAATCGAAGTCTGTTATAAAGGCTTCTTAAGATTTCCCCCATTTCCAGTATGGGTCTGAGGGTCTCTATTCACACTCAAGTATAAACATCTGCTCTACAGGACAAGAAGCAAACGGTGGTTTTTGAAGGTGATTTGTGGCTTAATGTTGTTGGTTTGGGATATATCCAAACCCAACATTAGGATTGATGTTTTTTGTCATGCTTTGAAATGGGTAGGAGTACTTTGTCATACTCTGAAATTATGAATTGCCAACCCTAGGTAGATGTGATAAGGCTATGAGATGATGATGGTGATTCCAGTCTGTTGCAGCCATGTGAATGTAGAAGAATCCACCCAAATTAGGCACCTTTTTCACACATGTTTACTCGATGATTTAGATTAGAATTTGACCAAAAATCAAGTAGAAGAAGAAATCCATAAAATTTTATAGATGCATTCATATCTGATCGTCTATTTTTTGGTCACTCATGCAGCGACTAACATTCTCTTCCGGTTTTGATTTCTGAGCCGTAAGCCCATCTCACAGTGGGCTACTGATTTATGGTTCCCTAGAAGTTTGCAGAGAATACAGTGGAGATGTTGGACATGAGCAAACCATCCTTGGAAAGAAATATTGCAAACCTCCTCCCAAGGTTTATGCAAAAAAAAAAAAAAAAAAGAAAAAAAAAGAAAAGGATAGATGCTCTGATGAGGAAAACTACATTTTCACTCAGCCACTTGTAGTTGTGGGGCACATCTTTTTGCAAATTATTTATGACCATCAGCCATGGCTATGCTTTAAAATCTAGCCCAATTTTTGTTCTGGCCATTCCAAAATTATTGGAGTTGTGTGAAAGGGAACTAAGAATGCAATTGCATTTTTTAGGTCAGGGAAAAATTATGCGTTTCTATGCTGAATGTTCTTCTTTCCCCACTTTCTTTTGGCTGCAAAAGCTCCTCTTGCAAATAGATTCTAAAGTCTTAATGGGGCATTTATATTGAAAGTACAGAGTGAACTGTTGAAGAAACATTGCAGATAAATAGGGTCCTTAGACCATATTATCTCTGGTCTGAAGTTGATTTCCATCTCCTAATGGTTCAGAAGATTATCTTGCTGTTTAAATGTGGTACAGATTTCTAAGGAAATGAAAAGCTGGTTTACTGGTTTTTGATGGATTCCTCCTTCAAAGAATGTTTATCTTTCATAATGTCTTAGCAAATGTAATAACTTTTCCACTACCGTTATAGAAAAGAAAATAATCCCATGAGTCGGTTGGAACTTGTGGTGCACATATCCAAGTTGAATTAACAAATATTAGGTGAAACTTCAGACTCATCACATTAGGATTTTCAAGCATGAGTTGCTCAGCTATGATGCATGGAAACCTCAAAATGGGCAACGTATTGTGTCGTATTGTATCTAATTCTTCACTTTTAATGTTTAAAATCTGTGTCTTTGGCGTGTCCCTGCCGTATCCATGCCGTATCAAGGCATCATAGTAATGCTCGCTTTTATTTAATCTGTATAGCTACATAATATAGTTGATAACTCATGGCAGAATGCTGTTGACAGATAAACTCACTAGACTTCTTATTTATTAGTGGATTAAACTTCTGAATAAATTTAGGAAAGCAAATAAGTATCAATCAATATATATGGATGTTTTATAAACTACTGGTTGCTATAGTTTTGAGATGATTCTAACTGGATTTCCTATTTGATTGCAGATTCCAGGCCCCCCTCCTCCCAGAGGACCAATTGTGGAACACCAGAAATCCATTGGTCTTTGGGCAGTAAAGTTGCCTTCTGCTGATGCCATTGTTGTTAGAAGAACACTTGCTTCTCTCACGGAGAATCCGGATGGCCTTCCCGGGGTTAATGACGATGAGGATCAGATTGAGAAGAGAAAGAACTTCTGGGCAATGGTAAAACCAGCCCATTTTGGTGTAAAGATTGGCTCCAAATCTCTGTTGGGTATTGTGCGTTTTATATTCATTGGAATCTTCATTGGTCTCTTTGGAACATTTGCATTTGGGCGGTCTCTTCTGTTAAGGTACCCTGAGATTTTTACCCTTGGGATGTTCCGAAAGACTGGTCCAACAGAAGAAGAGGTTAATAATGCCACCTTCAAGATGTGGTTTGTTGGACATGGCTACAGTGACAGCAATCTTGCTTCAAGAGAAAAGAGGAAACCTGATAAGGAAATTATCACCAGAATTTCAGGCCCTGAAATTGGATATGTGACCACTCCGATTATTCTTGTTCAATGTGCTCTTATTTTATTGGGTCAACGTGACAAGTTACCACAAGGAGGTGTGTTCACACCGGGAATTGTCTTTGGTCCGACTGATCTCCAAAATCGATTGCAGCAGAACGGAATATCCTTTGATATTGTTGCAAGAAATGCCCTCCCTGGCTGACTTCTGGACTGCAGGGTAAGATCTCCTGTTGCTACATATCTCAAAATCTTCATGAAATGCTTTTTGTTAATGGAACAAAGAAAGTGTTTCTTTTTTTTTCCCAATGTGTTGGTGCATGTGTGCAAGAATAAAGAACCTTCTGGATAGTCATTAGAAACAAGTCCATGGTAATACAGTAAATAATGGCACTTAAGATCCAAGTTGTTGATTTTAAGAGGCATTTGCTGATTTGCTTCACGGGTATGCTTCAGAGCTCGTGCAAGGAAAAACTGAATTACAGGCATTTCTCTCTTTCATTCTTAAAACATACCCTCATTTAAAAGTTCACTGCACTGAGTTTGCATCGTCTGCAGCACTTCTGTGAATAGGTCATGAGTTAAAATTTCCCCCATGTCTGGACAGTTTGTTGTTCATTTGTAGTGCAATGATATTAGCCTTCTGGCTGAGAAAGGTATGCAATGATATGATGGTCAGGAACATCCTATCAATTTTAAATCGAGTCCAGGTGACAATTTTAAATTGGAGACGCCTACATTAACCATTGTACAGTGTTTTGTTAGAATATATTTAGTGATAATCCAATAATCCAATCAAAAGTGATAATAGGATTAAATCCTTCACGGCTTCAGATTTCTCACAGGTCGGCCACTCCAAGAAGCCTCACAAATTTCTTGTGAGTTGCAGCGTATTCAGATTTGGATTACTTCATTACTTTCAAAATGTGCGGGTGCTATTTGGCAAGTCTAATAATAGGGTTTATTTGATTTAAAACTGATCCAAACATATGTTTGAGTACCTTAGACGGTTAGAAAAATATTTTTTCCTTTCTAACTGGATCAATGATTTAGTCATTTTCCTCTTTTTACCGGGGGTTAAGAAAGGGGAGAGAATTCAATCAGGCATCAATGTCCAAAGCAATCTATACAAGTTTGTGCTTATGACAAGTTTGCACATAGTATTTTTACCATATGACACTTTGCACATAAACGTGTATGTCAAGCTTTTCCTTTCGAATTGAATAGTACATGCTATGCATCTTACCAAACAGATTACTTGTAAGTTATATTAATTGAAATAGTTCTATTTTAAATTGATCTAATGAAAATGTCTTTATTTCAAATGGATCAAAGTTTCTAAACACGCGTTCAGAAAATAAATGTGCTAAAAAAACAGACAGTCAAATGGAACTAGCCACAATGGCAACCCCATCGAGTATAAGAATAACACACAAGAATTCTTCCATCGAATTGTTGGTGCTAATTTAAAATTTGTTGAGTGATTTGCCACAGTGATTCATATGATGGATTGCAGTGAAACGGCCTCGTTAGAAATACCTCCTCCAGGTCTAGTTCTTACACTTCAATTCTTATTAGAAATACCACCAAACAAGACATACTAGCTGGAAACAAGAGCTGAAACCGGTTGCTGGCAACTCTCTTAGAACACAGTATTGGCAACACACGGTCTGAGATTGCTGTCAACCCCAGTACTCCACAAGTACAGAAATACCACACAAGAATCGACCCCCAAAATTCCCATTATTGGTGCCCATCTAAAATTCGTAGAGTATTTGGCGAAACCGGTTCATGTGATCTGGCTGGAGAGAAATGACAACAGAGAAGCCCCCATTCTCATCATCAGATCCACTCTCAGTGGGCGTGGGGATCACTAAACACATGCCCTCAAAAGGTATTACTCCCGTCCCAGTAAACACAGGCCTCCCCCACCCGAAATCTGCCTCATGTATGGGCATCCTGTACCAGCTCGTGATTCTCAGATTTGGAGACCGAAACGTATCTGACCCAAACATGGCCGTTTCAATATTAGTTCGCACCTGCTCCAGGTAATCCACAGCCGACCTCAGGTACTCATTGTCCATCCGCCCAAGCTCCCTGTGTATAATCCCAGCAGCGTGTGCGAGTGACCTCGACTGGGTGAGGTCACCCACAAGCGCAACAGGTGAAGCTGTGAAGAGCACATTCCCAAAGTAGCCCTGTGAGAGCGAGGGCTGAAGTCGCTTGCGGCCATTGACCGGGATGTAGAGCTTGGTCTCTTGGTTGTCTGGGATGTCTCTTGCCTTGCAGACGCACCGCCACAGGTGTGCTGCCAGGGTCTCGAAGGTGGTGTAGGTGTTGCTATGAGACTCTTGTTTGGCCTGAGACTTTAAGAGATGGAGTTGGTGGGCTGAGATGTTGAAGATGGAGACAGCAGTTGAGTTGGAGTTGTTGGTTTGGGGAGGTGGGGTGTTGAGAGAGGGAGCGGGCTGGTATTCATGGTGGTGGAAGAAGGGGGTGGGTGGTTTGTTGGCTTGGAGTTGGGTGCGGTCGATGGAAGGAAGAGTGGAGGGGTTGGATAGACCACGAGCTAGTTCGGACCAGGTGTTAATGAAGTGGAAAGCTGCAGTGCCATCTGCTACGCTATGGTGCACAAGGACCATCAGAGAGACGCCTCCACATTTGAAGTAAGTCACCTGTTTTAATCAGAAAATCAGCCCATATTTAGTCCGGCCACTAGCCTAAGCTTAGTCATGTACAAGAGAACTTTGAGAAATAGCAATATGCAAAATAGCAAATCTTTTGGAGGCTATCAATTGCTAGGTATAATTCCAAGAAAGGTAAGGTCATAGAATTTCTGTTATGACTGTTCCTTTTGTTGCCTTCGCATTGATATTGAACAACGTTCTTATGGCTATCATATTCTAGGATGTGTCCAATTGTTAAAGCCCTTTTGTAGCTAGTAGAATTAGTGGTGAAAATCCAAGATGTGAATCCAGAGAACAAATCCTATGGGGCTGGTGATCTCTGCCAGATTGGATTCTCCCTGGATCTCTCATTTTCTTTTGATTTTTTGATTCATTTCCATGGATCTCAATATCTATATATATATATATATATATATATATATATATAATGCTCTAGAGATTGAATTTCTCCAGTAAAGCCACAGGAACAACTTTTCATGTTAGTGCAATATATGTGCGTGATTAAGGAAAATCGTTGAGGTTGTGGCGCTAAAAAGCTGTTGAGGTTCTTTGGGCAAACCATAATGGACCCCCACATTCAAACCTGTGGCACCTACAAAATATCACATGTCCTACTTTTAGAACAACAAAAATTTTCTGAGTCGAAGTGCTAGAGGAATGGGACATTTACTTCTTTAGATGAAAACGTCAGTCCACCAACTTGAATGGCAGTTGAGAGGTCAGATTTTAACCCAACGAAAAACCCGACATATTTTGTTGTAAAATAGTATGAGTATCTCCGCATATCTATCTTTGTACAAGTTAAATTGACTGCGCTAATCTTGGTCGCATGATGCTTAACAAGCAAAGAAAGAAGATCTTCTTATGTATATATATACCTGGGTGAGGAGAAGAGGATAAGAAGAGATGCCATTACTGCAATCGACTTTAGGACTCAGTTTTGAGAGTTGCACGGTGGGTGCAAAGTCACCAAAATCATCAATCACAGAATCTGTGACCGCTTCAATGAAGACCGCCCCCTCACCGTTGCAGTCGATCGCAAGGCAACCGTCTTCTCCTCTCTTCAATCGGCCGGCCATGGGGTAGAAGAAAACGAGTGCATCGCTCAGTGCCTTACGAAGTGAACAAGGATCAAAGAAATTGGTAGATCCAGTGCTGGGCCTGTAGAAGTAGATGTAGGTGACGTGTAACCTTGGCATCACCAGGTCCATGTTAGAGAGCCACAGTGTCCCACCTGGGGTCTGTGCTGAAGGGCGCACCACGGTTGAATCTCTCAAGCTAATTGTACTGCTACTCATCTCTGGAACTGGGAATGCGGAACTGGATTGGGAATGTGGAACTTGGGGGTTGGGATGGCTGTTTATATGCAGGCCAAATGTTATTAGTATCGCAGGTGCGTATTTTTCCTGTTGACTTTGCCAATCAACCACTCCCAAAGTCTTGCGCTTACCAACTCCTATAATCAACCACTCCCAAAGTAGATCCTTACAAAATTGTCCGAGGTCTGGATTTGGCCCACTTATGCAATCATCATCGTGATCATCATCAAAGTTTTGTCTCAATTATATTAGAGTAGACTGCACGAATTCTATTTCTCCATTCAAACTTATGTTTGAATTGTAATAAAATTTTACATTGACTATCAACTTATTTAATGGAACACTGATCCTTTATCCGGACTTGACTGGCAGTGAAAACTAGCGGACTTTTACTTAATGCAATCCAAAATGCGAAAAACCTAATCCCCCCATGTGGGATGAGCTAAAAAATTTCACTAAAACTGATGTTGGGGTCATTATTGGCACCGTCAAATTGATCAATTTATATAAGTTGAACAAGTCTTCAACAACCAGTCCACGTGCAAAAGCCAATGGGGTAGGTGTTCAACGGGCCAATGAAGTAAAATGGATTGCTCGAGGAGTAGCAAACGATTGGGCTTGGCACCTCTCAGGGGTAAAGCTGTTGTCACCTAACAAGTTGGTGTGCCACCTGTCCAACTGAGGCGGCTCCTCTCAGGGGAGGTCCCATTGTTCCACACTTTCAACTTATATCAGCGAGGTAGATGGATTTTATTCTGTATTTAATGCGTGATAAAATAGGTCTGAGTCAAATCAAAGTTCTTTAAGATAGGGTCAAGTAGGGCAATGGTTTTGATGCGAATCCACATCAAGATAGCATAATGATTATGGAACCATGACGTGCTTATGGGAGTATTATCAAGGTTTGCATGGGTTGATCAATATGAATGGCCTTCTTCAGCGGTTTGATCTAGGTGTGAAAGATACAATTCTATGGGCTGACCAAGGTGTGAAGAGCCAAGATCAGTGAAAGTATGGGCTTGATCAAGGTTCAAAGATGACCGGGTTATTTTTGAGTTGATCAAGGTGTATGCGACAATAACCAGTGCTTTACGGTAGGCAGGATCACAATCCTATTGACTTTAATAAAAAGATTTACTGCCAAAAATAGGTTTTGTGCAGTTTTATATCTAATGGTTGGGTCAGTTCCACATAGGGGTTTGAGATCCAACTTACCCGATTACTAGTATTCGGCCAAACTTAGAACGGACTACTAAAAGTAAAACTATAATTTTTTTAGTATAACTCGTAATATTTATATGTTATTCATATCATAGCCATCGACCCAAGACACGTCTAACTGAAAAAATCTGATCCGGGTCCTTGGATTAATAATAAGTTGATCCAACTATGTACAATTGGGTTTATTATGGGTCCACTTGGACCTAATCCCTTTGTGGAGGGAATCTGATAAAGCACAAAAGTCACTTACGGCAACTGGAGATTCGCAATCGGTTTTCTCCGAGAGTATGGGATATCCACGTCAATTATCAACATTTGGGCTAGTGATAACCCTCATTTTGAGGATTTTAATGTCTGAGCCTCTTCTCGTGAGATTTGAAAGTCCTTTGCAAATATAAGACATCAATATCAATTTTTCTCATCTATAGAAACTGCTGTCAATGTGCACAAATCTGAATGAAGAATCCTCACACCGATAAATTCCTCACCTATTACCAAAAGTGTCCCAAATGTCTGGCCATTGTGTGACAAGTGCATGTTTGCACAATGTTCCAAAAATTGATATTGGGATAACTCTGGTGGGGTATATAGCATTGAGAAAAATTTAGAAATTGTACTATGCTTGGAACATTATTTAGAAAATATCATTAAAACTAAAAAAATTAATTAAAATAATAAAAAAGAAAAAAGCACATTAGAAACAATTTGAATACACATTAGAAATATATATATATATAGAAAGTGAGAGAGAGAGAGAGAGAGAGAGAGAGAGAGAGAGAGAGAGAGAGAGAGAGAGAGATAGATAATTCTATATATGTATGTGGCCCCCCCCCCCCTCCCATACTTTAGCATCAGTGGTCATGATAGAAGCTTGAAGCATCATCTCAACCACTTGATTAATGACTGATAAGTTTTCATTGACTAAAATGATTATGCAGCCGATCCAATGGTCTGGCTGGCTCATTTGGATGGGTGCCAACTTGAATTGGTGATTATAAGGGTAGAATGAGGATTCCCCTATTTATAGGTGTGCCCCACTAAGCATTTAGGCACATGACTCTCCAACAAATACTCACACATGCATAGAAAAAATGCTCATGGATCAGGCCGCCCTAAGCCAGACCTGGGCCCACCCTGTTTTTGGCCTTATATTTCATTACTCGGGCTGGGTTGGGTTCAAGGTTTAGGCCAATATACCCGCATAAGATGGATAGATAATTAGGGCATTCCATCTTTAGAAAGACCGACTCTTAAAAACCATCATCCATCTGATTTGAACCGAACCAGTGAAGATGTGACTCAGAGATCTATAGACAGAAGAGAGATGGTCGCGTTAGAGGTGGGCTTCACCCGACCAGTTTATCATCTCATCCATTGGATTATATATACATAAGGCCACTCTATATCTCTCGTGCACTTATGAAAGTCATGAAGATTCAATTCCAGTTTCTAAGACAGAATTCACCCACCTTCCTCTTTCCTTCCACGCCAGCAAACCCATCACGGTAGGAAAGAGGCGGAAGCAATTCTAAGAAAAGGAAAATATAAAACAGAAACGAGCACGGTTAAGCAAGACTAGTAATTGGCCTTGCTTATGTGACGCAGGCTGGAGGCAGGCTGGGCTTGGACTAGGCACTTATGACCCAGTCAGGCTTGGGTTGGATATGGACCTATGCTTTAAAAGTTGGGCCAGGCTTGGATATGCCTCACACCAGATCGACCCCGCCTGTGAACATCCCTACACCTGAGCATACACTGCCCAAGTCCTACACCTTTGGTTTGGTGCAATAATATGAGATCAATCCCTAATAATGATCTTGTGAAGGGTGGTGCCTCAACACTCAGCTACTACTGTATTGGCCTATTATAACATATTAAAAGTAAGGGTTTTAGCTTTAATTTTCATTGTCGGTTAAGATTTTGACGGTCAATTTTTTTTACAAATCTTTTCACTTTTCTCCACACTCACCTCAATCAAACTACCTTATTTCTTTATGGGCAACATACCTACTTTCCATTTTTAAACTTGTACTTTTCCATTTCTGCAATAACTCAATTTCTACTAGCTCTACTATTTCCTTAATTTCTACTCCAATTCCTCTTCCCATTCTATGTCATTAGCTCTTAGATTATATACATAGATACTCTTATAATTGTTTCTTCTTTTGCTTTCTTTCTAAAATTTATGGATATAAATTTTTAATGCATGAATGTTTTAGTTGCAATGTTAGACATACACGTGCAAGCATGGATTACTATGCTAGTGCATAATTATATTTGTCCTTTATATGTAATATTTGATTGGCAATGAAAACTTCCATTAAAAAGGGAACAAATACAATGAGAAGAAATAAAAGCAATAAAAGATACAAGAGCATAGTATCTCATACACCAGACTATATAATGATCCATTCAATCTATTGTTTAGTTAAAGTATCCGCTATAGAATTTAACCGATTTTAGCTCATGATGAAACACTACGTTAATGCTTGAAGATAAAGCTTGAATATCATTAAAAATGAATCGAAACTTTCAGGGATATACTTTTCAGTTGGATACGTAAGCGATTTCATTGGCGGAATCATTCTTGACAATAAGGTTACCATTTTTAAAAGTGTTTCCTATAACAGCTAACCAACAAAAAGCCTTAACACAATGTGGAATTAGACCCAACCAGACCAAAGAGTAAAAGGCTCTATGATTGTGATTATCCTCCAAAGCCACATAAAAATATTTTGCCAAGAATTCTTAAAAAATGGAAGGCTTTCAAATTCGCAAATCCTTAGAATTCTTATAAAAAAAATGTTAGATGAAATACTCAACCTCTTTGGATGAATGAAGAAATCTTCTAAAAGGAACATCTCATAGAATATAACCATCCATCTCCTCATAGTATTTACTACTAGGTGACTCCTTATCATAAGCCACTCTAAAAACCCTAGGAAACAATCCACATAGAAGATCCACCTCTTCCCAATCATCCAACTAAAATTTAATATCTCTTCCATCCTCTACGACAAAACCCACTCCATTGGACAAAATTTTCCCACTAACATTAAATGCATCTCCAACCGAGACAATACCGCCCCACAACCTTGACCAACGAAATCTTAGTCTAGAGTTTGACCACCAACCCTACTGGTCTTCTCTATACTTCGAAGGAATAATTCTTTTTCAAAGAGAGTCTTTTTCCTCTCCAAACCTTTACCGTTATTTAACCAATGGAGCTTTGTTTTTTTTTTTTTTTCCTGCAAATCACCCAAATACAAGCTCCCACTTGATTTTAGTTTAATCACCACACTCCATTTATATGATGTCTCGAGTTCAAAGCTCATCCTCATCATGAAAAAAGTCCTATTTTAAGTTCACAACAATAAATTATTTATCTTGATAACAAAAATTAAAAAGATATTGCAGTAAGGTCAAAATATATATCCACCATATTTGTACCGCTGGTTATGGATAGCCGTTGCTCTCTGCACTACCACAACTCGAACATATATGGCTTAATATTTACGTGTGTAGCAATAGGCATTTTCTTGAACAACCTTAAAAAATATTTTTGATACAGTCAAGACACTGGTTATACCTGCAACACTACTCAAGCAAATGCATTAGTGATCTTAACACAACCAAGGTCAATGAGTATGAACGGGTGAGATTGATCAAGGCAAACGAACGGCCTATGAGTACTCAAATTTCTCCACCTAGGATCCCCGTTTGGGTAAAAAAGTATAATAGCTTGGCTTAATGGTTAAGTAAGAATGAGTTCGACTTTTTATCCAGGAAGAAATGGTTAAGCTTCTGACCTCAGCAACCCTACTGGATAATAACTAATGGTTTCGTTCAGTAAAAGTTAATCCGGCTCTCATATTGATCATGAATCCAAACCTCACAACAAAAAATTAAAAAGCAGAGTCTTCATATCACAACAAAGAATTTTTCACTACAAATTGTATAAAACAAAGGTCAAAACTTGGGTCTAAACCATAGTTACCTAGTTTGTTAATAAGGGCTTCAAATTCTGAATAGTAGGTAATGATAGAATCTTCGAGTCCCAACAACAAAAACCAGTTCTTTATGGATGAGGTAATGATATGGTTAATTTATCAATTTGAAAACAATCTTAATTAAAAGCGAATGAGCTGTCTAAATCCGCAATTGGTAATTTTCTAATTCCAGCCTTGACTTGCGCAAGTCAAATTTTTGTTGGGTCAAATTCCGACTTGTAGCTGTTGCCCTTGCTCATCCCATCAATGATAAAATGTATTTTATTTGTTTAGGTTTGAGGAATTTATAAGAAGAAACCTTCTAGTTGGACACTACATGAAATTGATTTCAAATAAATTTAGTGCACAAAATGAGTCCCCTCGAACCGATTTAATGTACAAATTTTAATTTTTTTTTTTAAGATTGGGGGAGGTCTTTTTACGTAAGTGTGATCGTGGCTACTTTATTCTTTTTTCCCTTCTTTTTTCTTCCTCTTTTTCCATCTCCATTTTCTCTTTCTTCATCTTTCTATTTCTCTTCAGTAAAACCACCTACATCTCCATAAAACGCCTTGATTTTCCCCAAACCTCCTCCTCCATTGAACAGCTAGATTTTTCCCAAATCTCGATTAGGGATTAGACACTGTAAGGTTTGGTCAACTGATTTGGGAGGGAATTTTGTTTAACCAATGGCTAGTGTTAAGAAAGGTTGACCAGCATCCATTTTTTAAAATCATATCCATTCAATCACATCCCTTAAATCATGTTGTAATTGATTCAATTAGCTAGTTAAGGAAACATATCATTACCATGTACAAATCATTGCTTGATTTCAGCAATCATCATTGATGTCTTGTATCTATACAATTGTAGATAAATATTTGCTATCCTTATATCGGACACAGATAGAGAGGAAAGCTTTTCAAATTCAAAATCCCTCTTTGCTGGTTCTTTTATGGTGTCAGAGCACCACGCTCAATCAAAGACAACTTTCATGGCTTCCTCATCAACCTTGTCTCAATCATCTTTAGCCTCTATTTCTCTACCATCATTCGCCACTACCTTCCAATGAAACTCTCACCAGCCAATTATTTGGTTTGGCACTCTCAATTTCTGCCCATCCTAAATGGCTATGACTTTATCAACTAGCACATCCACATATATCAGCTAATAAAGAGGCACTAATCAGAGAAAGAGTGTCTATTATTTAGTGGCACAATAGACTCGGACATCCTGCATTTTGAACAGTTCATGAAGTGCTTTCAAGATTTGCTCTTCCAGTTCTCTCCAATAAAACTCACGGGGTATGTGTCGCCTACCAATTGGAGAAATCTCACAAACTGTCCTTCTCGTGATCCGCATCATCTAACACGGGCCCATTGGATCTTTTGTACTACGATGTTTGGGGACCAGCCCAGGTACCGTCAGTTGACGGACATCGCTAATATGTCCATTTTCTTGATGATTTGCCAAAGTTTACTCGGATTTTTCCATTATTTAATAAATCATATGTGCTATTGATATCCAAGAAGTTCAGATCTTTAGTAGAAAATTTATTTAATTGAAAAATAAAAAATCTTCAATCTGACTAGGGAGGAGAATTTTGATCTTTATCCACTAATTTGCAAACTCGCAGAATTGCTCATCGAGTCTCATGCCCTCACACCCATGAGCAAAATGGTGCAGCCGAAAGAAAGTATGGGCATATTGTTGAACTTGGGTTATCCCTAATGACACATAGCACAGTTCCCAAAATCTTCTAGACTCATGCATTTGAGGCCGCAATTTATTTAATCAACCGCCTCCCAACACCAAATTCGAAAAATACATCTCCCTTGGAGAAACTATTTGGAGGTGCACCTGATTACTTATTATTGGGTGTATTTGGATGTGCATGCTATCCGCTCTTACGTCCATACGATAACAAGCTGCAAAACCGTTCTGCACAATGTATATTCATTGGGTATAGCTCAATGCACAAAGGCTGAAAGTGCTTTAATCCCACCACAACAAAGTCATTATAGTTTGCCATGTTATCTTTGATGAGACATGTTTTCCTATCCAACCATCCCGTGGCCCACCATCCACCCCACCCATAATTCCATCCTTTTTGCCCTCAATTCCCAATAACCATAATTCTCAGCCAGCACAATTAAACTCAACCGGCCCACCATTACAAGATCATCATTCATCCATCATTAAGTACTAGATCTTGTAGCTCACATGCCATCCATGATAGCCCATCTCTTCATAATCCTACAACATTAAACCCTTCCCATCAAAATGATCCCAAACCAACCTAAAGCACCAAACCCCACCACATGATAACTCGATCTCAAGATGGCACTCACAAAATCTGGCTACCAAACATCCCTTACCCGCTGCCCTCGTAACATATAATTCCACCGACAATGAAGCCACATCCTTTTCCCAGGCTAACAAAGTCTCTTAGTCGCGAGAAGCTATGACTTCAGAGTTCATTTCACTCATTCACAATGGCACACGGATCCTCACCCCTGCACCCAAACATCGCATTAATCGGCTGTAAATAGATCTTCAAAAGCAAGCAGCACACAGATGGCTCCATTGAGCAATACAAAGCTCATCTCGTGGCTTTGGTACAAACTAAGAAGAAGGTGTGGACTACACAGAAACTTTTACTCCAATTGTTAAACCTACTATTAACAGGACTGTTATTTCTTTTGCGGTCTACAAAGGATGGCCTGTTCGATAATTTGATGTTCACAATACCTTTTTCCATGGCCACCTTACTGAAGAAGTATATATTGCTCAACCGCCAGGGTTTATCGATGAACGATATCCTCATCATGTGTGCTGCCCAAGAAAATCTTTATAGGGCCTCAAGAAAGCACCGCGGGGTTGGTTTCATTGGCTTAGTTCCTTCCTTCTTGAGATTGGCTTTGTTGGATCCAAAGCTGACACTTAATTATTTATTTTCAGAAAAAAAGGATCGCAATTTTTCTACTTATTTATGTAGATGATATTCTCATCACAGGGAACCACACAAAAGCAATATCTCATCTTATGTCATGCCTTGGTCGTGAGTCCTCCATAAAAGACTTGGGGTCACTCCATTTCTTCTCGGGAATTGAGGCTATCCTACTAACTAGGGGTGTACACGGATTGGATTGGATCGGATTGACCCAAATTCGTCACCAAGCCGTTACTTACGGATTCATGGTTTTATAATCCGTCACCAATCCGTTGCCCTTTAAAATCGATCCGAACTGAACCGTGGATCAACGGTTTGGATCGGTTAAATCCGTTCAATCCGTTGATAGTAAGTGACAAGGATTATGACTTATTATGTGTTTTATACATGGTAGTCTAACAATGTGTTAAAAGTTACTGTATCTAGAGAACAACTATGCTTTTTCATTCCTGTCTACCACTGTGATGGAAATCTAGTTAACAAAATGATAGCTCATTACAGATTAATATCAGTTGTGCACCAATACAGGTACACCAAAATCCAAATTAAAACAGCCCTTGAAAATGAGATGATAGAATGAGATTAAATGATAGATGATGAATGGAAATTAATGTTTTTTAATATTTTTATATAAATATATATATCTTAACGAATCGGATCGGTTTAAATCTACGGATTAAAGATAAAATTCATCACCAATCTGTTACTAACGGATTAAGACTTTTCTAATCCGTCACCAATTCATTAACCATCGGATCGGTTCAAAAACCGCGGATCGAATCGGATCTGATCGGTTTAACGGATTGACGGATTTTTTGTGCACCCCTACTACTAACACCAGCCTTCATCTCTCTCAACAAAAATACATTTTAGAGCTCTTGGATCGCACCAAAATGGTAGTGGCAAAACCCATTGCCACTCCAATTGCTTCCAACAATAAGCTATCTTGCATATCTGGTGTTGACATGTCAGACCTCACTTTATAAAGAAGCACTGTGGGCGCAGTTCAATATGTCACGGTTACTCGGCTTGACATTTCTTTTGCGGTAAAAAGGCTGGCCAATTTATGCAAAAGCCTACCGATGAACATTGTGCACTTGTCACGAGAAATTTTCAATATCTTAAACAAACTAGCACTCATGATCTCTACATTTCTCTCTCTTTCTACTCTTTATCTAGTGGCATTCTCTTATGCCAATTGGGCTAGATGTCGGGATATCGCAAATCTCAAGGAAGATACTTAATTTATTTGGGGTCTAATCTCATATCCTGGCAATCACGAAAGAAACAAACTCTTGCTATATCCAGTACGGAAAAGTGAATATCAAGCTCTTGCTTGTGCCGCAGCCGAACTTACATGGCTTTAGTTCCTTCTTTATGAACTTGGCATTTCCCTCTTACATCCAACCTTTTTTATGGTGTGATAATATTGCCGCATCATAATTTTCAGCAAATCCCACTTTTCATGCCTGCACAAAATACATTGAAATTGATTTTCACTTTGTCCATGATAAAGTGGTAAAGTGGGATCTTCAAGTTTGATTCATCTCCACCAAAGATCAACTCGCAAATATCTTAACAAAGGGACTTTCAACGGCCAGATTCAATCTTCTACGGAACAAACGCAACATCACCTCTTTGCCGTTGAGTTTGAGGGGTCATGTTAAGAAAGGTTGACCAGCATCCATTTTATTAAATTATATTCATTCAATCACATCCCTTAAATCATGTTGTAATTCATTCAATCAGCTAGTTTAGGAAACATATAATCACCATAGACACAATCAGTGCTTGATTTCAGCAATCATCATTGATGTCTTTTATCTGTACAATTGTCGATAAATAATTGCTAGTCTCATCAGACACGACCAAAGAGAGGAAAGCTCTTCAAATTCAAAATTTCTCTTGGCTGGCATTCTTTTAGCTAGAATGCAATATCTCTTGATGGATGAAATCACGATTGAAGAAATTGAGTTTTCTCTCCATTGTGTGGCTGCTACAGTATTATGTGTGCACAGTCGACAGGTGGTGCCTTGGAAGCTTGGAAATCCCTACCCTAGATTTGAAATTCATACTAAAGTTTTCCTAGTTCTTAGTAATGCTATCAAGATACCCCTGAAACTCAAACGGACCCAAAATCTAGTAGAAAACGATGGCAGAAACTGAAAATTTAGAATTCTGGACGGTTTGGAGACAAATATAGACTTGGGATGTGGGGCCCAGGTGGGGCAGCTGATTAGAGATCAGTGCCCCACATCTTGATGCGGATGATGGCCAACCCCAGTGGTGGAGTCCGCTTGTGGTTCCAACCGTTGGGGTTAGCATTCGAGAGCTCCAAGGTGGCCAGGCGAGAGAATGCTCCTGACGGTATAGGTTGGGAGTATGTTTTGAATGCTTTAAACTTTCTCTGAAACTTTCAGAAAGGTCCCTGTAGTGATGATTAATTAAAATACACCCATCTCCAGGACTGTTTTGTTGAGGATATATGAGAATGATGACATTAATAATCATTGTGTGACGTTTGATAAAAGGTAGATAGTATAGTATTTCCTGATATTATATAATCAGAATGCATTTTCTTTCTCTTTGTAAGTTTTGGAGAAAACCTGAGTGTTCAATCGAGGAGGAGATTTGGAAATAAATCAATGCATTCGATGAAGAATCAGAAAAAGGGTAGATGTGTGTGCAAGTTGTTTTAATGAAGAGGAACAAGAATAGGAAGAAAGAGGAGATGAAGATGCTGTAAAATCTTCTTTTTGTTTTCTCTTGCTTGTTGTTTGTGTCAAAAGGCAAGAAGAAAGCCCATTTAGGCCTATGAAAATACAAGATGTCATCAATCATCATCCCATTTAATGCATGCAAGTGATAAGGGTATTTTTGAGAGAAAAACCTAAAACTACTTGCTTGGAGTTGGAACCGATGAACATATTTATGGACATATTAATCATGCCCTTTTCATCAACCAATGAGATTTAAAATTTTAGCTATAGATTGATCTGTAGTTAGTTATACATGATCTCATCCTTATCTTTCCTTAAACAATCATATAGACCTGGCAAACAGGTTGTGTTGATAAAATTCAGATTGGGTCAACCTGAATTGGATTCGAACTCGAATTTGTTAGTTCCAACCTTAATTCGATCTGTTTTTAAAATGGGTTGGAAACCTTCAACTTACACTCACAGCGGGTTAACCCGATTCAACTCGCCTAACTCAAATTTGATACGGGTTGGGTGGTTGACCTGACCTTAATATATTTAATTTTCATTTTGTATATGATTTAACTTATTTTATGTGGCACAATTTTATTTGTAAATCTTTCCGTATATCTAGATTCATTTAAAATATTGCATTAAGCATGTCTTTATAATTTATCAATTTTCAAGATGTAAAAAATGGAGAATCTTTAAATATTTTCTAGCTCATTTATTGAGAATTTGAGATAATCCCTTTTCAATTTTTGTTTAGTTTTATAATTCTATATTTGAGCATAAGTATAAGACTTATCAACGATATTGTATTTAATTCATATCCATATTTTAGAGGTAGATTTATATATAACATAAAAATAATAAGCACATATCTATATTTCAACTACAAAACATTATATTTTCAAATAAAGAATAAGTTTTATATTCTAAGTATTAAAATTTAATATGACTTCTCCACAAAAGATTAAGAGTATATAATTTATGACCTACATAAATAAGAAACGTAATATGGAAATTGAAAAGTCATAGTAATTTAATAAAATCTAAATGGGTCAAACAGGTTAGGGCGGTTTAGGTAGGTCAACCCTGACCTAACCTATATTTTAAATGGGTCCGGTTAGGTGGGTAAGAAATGGGTCGAGTTGGGGCAGGTTGGCGGTTGGCTGGATTTTGACAGCTCATCCAAATTTCTAGCAAAATGATAAACGTGCAATTACTTCTAATTATTAGATGTATTGGAAAATCATACGCATTACCATATACCACTTAGTTTCATAGGCACTTTGAAATAAAGGGACCCACTATGCAAAGATGCTACACAAATATATTTAGCTGGACCTCACCTGATGACCACACGCCAATTATATCCTCTAATTTCCACATATAAAATAAGTTGGGACCACTTGTAAGCAACAAATACCACCTACACAGGAGTGTGGGCCCCTCTGAAGTACAAAGGCTTAAATCATGGTAGTGCAGCATCTTTTTTAAACCCATGAGTGGATCCCACCATTAAAAATTCAAAGAGTTAATAAACCCTTATAAATTCAACTTCAGTAGCGCCCCATTATTACACTAATAAAAAAATTCAATTTCAGTAACCTCAGAAACAAATAGTGGGTCCCATTTATAGAAAATTCAAGTCGTCTACCTGCCTAACGACCTACTGTCTGTCTTGGCTGTAAGTAGAACATTTGTTGAAATCGTTATGACGATCACTGCTGGATTACATATTTCTTGAAGATCGAGTCAACTTCCTGCACTTTCCATATTGGCCCAGTACGGATTAACACATTTAAAGAAATCAATACAATACAACAGGCATTTAATCAGGTAGAAGGTTTGGCTTTCCTGTCATTAAGGGTGATGATGTTCTGCCAGAAATCTCTGTGATGCGGATTGCATAAATGAATCCAAATAAGGGTCCACTCCCGAAGATGAAAGTAGTGTAATGAAATGAATTTTGTATGTTTGCTAAATTTATGAATTGGATAAAGCTTAAGTCTTAGTTGAAGTTGTTTTTTTTATTTATTTTTATATTAGGAGTTCATAGAGTTTCAGAAAAGTTAAAATAAAGATATTTAGATTAAAAAAGTTATATTTCATAAATTGAGTGTCGAATTAATATGGGCAAACAACTTACCGTTGAAAAGCTTGTTTTGAATAGACATTTGTAGGTTTTAAGTTTGTATCAATTAGAGCTTAAACGATAAAGCTATGACCTTGAGAAGTTTGCAAAAATTATGTTGTCCAAAATTACGAAACTATCATTGTGCAAATTTTTATTCCTATTTTAAGTAGGACTTTCTTATTTTATATCAATTCTTATTCTGGTTAGATTACTATTATAAGGAACAAAAATGGAGTTACAAAAAGGAGTTCTCTCTCAACTCTAAGATAAAGATCTCATTCTTCTAAGTAGATAATTTTTTGGAGATCATCTCCTCTAGAACTTTCATTGAAGAGTTGAAGGATTGAAGTTTTGTTTTAAAGATCTTTATCTTCTTCATCTCTTTATAGAAGATTGTCTTTTAAGCGTAAAATATTATTCTGAAGAGTTAAGTATAATATTTAGATGGCGTTTAGGTACTTGAATATTTAATAGACGATGGCACGGAGTCGTTGCGGTAGGATACTTTGCAATAAGAATCATAAGTCCTTAGGTTATATGAGAACTGGATAAGGGCTGCGAGTATATTTTTTGTAACTGTGGTATGATTCATTATACTTGATTTTCGGTCGTGTTTTTTACTAGTTTTGGTTTTCACGTAGAAGTTATATTTTCTTGTGGTGTGTGTTTTTATTTGATTTACTTTCGCTACGTAATTGATTGTTTGTACAAATAATATTGAAATTGATTGTGTTAATCTATTTAGAAGCCCCCTTAAGAACCTTCAAGAAGGACTGCCAAGATTAGTCAGGTTTTAGCTGAAGAGAAACGTACTAAGGACCTTGTGCTCTTATCATTTTCTAAGTTTTATAATAAAACTTGACCAACTAATCCTTATGTAACTATTGTAGTGACATATTTGATCATCTGAATATCTAGGGTTCAAATTTTGGGTATACTAGCTTTATCATGGATGAGGAGATGGCATACTTAGATTTTGAATGCTGTCAAGTACTAACACACACTTCTAATCACCACCGTAATTCACCTAATTATTTAGGGTTCAAACCTTTGATATGCGAGCTTTCTCTTGGATTTCAACCTTTGACTGGGTAAAAAAAAAATGTTTTATAGCAAAACCTCTTCCCTCTGTAGTGGAAGACGATACCATGCACATGCATCACACTTCTTTAGATCCTCGATAGAAAATGACGTTCGGTAAATAGAACCGCAATCGGACAAAATCGTTGGTTCTTAATTTTCATTGCGGAGATGGCAAAGAATGTGTAAACAAATCCCATTGCCTATTTATAATTAATCAGTGCGGTTCACCCATACCACTCAAGTTGCTTAAAAAAATTATCCTTCTGTCTATTTACTGCGTGGCACATTTGTCTTCAATATAAATTATGCATACCATCAGGCTCTTCACCCATGGGCGATGTCATTTTATTCATATGTATTTCATTTAGACCTTTAATTCATCTCACAGAGGTGTGGCCGTAGTGCTGGAGTGACATCTGGATTTTAGGCATACAATTTAATTAGTAAACGGAGTCTTCGTGATTATATCAAAGGAGCTCGGATCTTGATCTTATGTTTGGGGTTGGTTTGTCGGCATTAACATTTAAAATTCATGATCAAATAAGCTATATAAAAAAATTAAAAAAAAACATAAATAAATAAAGCGGATGAGGGGTGAAATACATACGCTGAGATGCAGACGTGAGACCTTGACTTTTTGAACATTTTGCAGGATGGTCAGTTTCAATTTTCATCCAAAACAAATAACTCACCTTGTTTTGGATGATGAATTCGACTACGAAAGATCGGGTGCAAATCCTGTTAGGGAGAAAATCTTCAAAGCCAAAGTCCAAAGTGGCTAGCATTTTTTCTCAAAGCTTTATAGATTGTTTACAAACCTATCCAATTTTGTTTTTTTTAGCACCCACTGTCGGCGACGACCCTGCCTCATTAAGACTCAACGACAAATTTCATTTCTTTATTTTTCGGTGCAACTACTACAAATCAAACACCTACAATAGTCACAGAAACAAATGACACAAAGAAACCAAACACCTACGATAATCACAAAAACAAATGAAACAAAGAAACCAAACACTAAAACTACGACTACGACCACGAGCAGCCGTAAACAGTGACCGAGCCCCCCAAAGGTGAGAAGTCAGACCCACCCATCACGTGCCAGTGGCCTTCGTGAGCGACGTAACGGTCAAGGACGAGCCCAACAACAGCGTGCCGGACTCGCAAGTTAAGGTATCGTAACGGAGGAAAAACTCCACCAACAGCAGCCTCCCGATCAACACCACAAAGTCCTTCCCCGGGCACTGCTTGTTCGCGACCGTAGGATTCTCATTCTCAGGCCCATTAGACCACAAGACATACTTCAGCAGCTTCTCTCCCTCACCCACAAATCTGTCTGCTTTGTACTCCTCAGCATTTTCAAAGACCTTCGGGTCCTTGGTCGCGAAGGGCTGAAACCCGAATAACATCTCACCTTCCTTCACTTCAAAGGCCGCCTCATGGCTTTCGATGATCAGGTCCTTCTTCGCCTTCCCGTACTGGAACATCACCGGCGGCTCAATGCGCAGCGCCTCGTAGACCGCCGACTTGGTCAGTGGCATCTTCTCAATCGCCGACAGCGTCACCTCCCCACCGTTGGATTTTAAGACGGATCGGATCTCGTCGGCGAGCTGATGGTGCAACTTCTCCCCGGCCTGAGCGACGTACTTCATGAGGCCTGGGAAGAAGACCTTCATCCCACCAAAGCTGTTGAAGCATGTAGCGAAGAGGATGTTGTGGCATGCTTCATCTCTCTCCAGACCCATCTTCTCTGCTTCGTCCAGAATTGAAGAGGAGGCAGAGTAGAAGAAGTTGTAGAGCTTCTGGTAGTCGGACTTGACGAGGAAAGGAGGGAAATGGAAGGTATGGAGGAGGAGATCTTCCACTACGTTGGGTAGTAAGCCTACAGTCACCAAGGGGTGGAGCTGGAAGAGGAGCCACTTGGAAGCGAGAGTGGACCCGTCCGATCCGAGACTGGTATCCGACGGGTTGACCCCAAAGTAGGCCTGGGCAAGAAAAGAGAAGGATGTGGTGTCGTTGCGCGAGTTGAAATCGGATTTCCCATCTTTGGCGATGTCTGACTCGAGGGTGTCGAAGAGGGTGGTGAAGGAGGTGTGGAATTGGGGTATGAAAGCCTGTTTTCGGGTCGTGAGGAGAAAGAAGAGGAGCTGCTTGAGGAGGGCGTGTTTGGGCTCGGAGGGGTCGAGGTAGGAAAGGGCCCGGTAGCCCCCGGTGAGGGAGGTGGAGGGCATGTAGGTGCCGGTGAAGACGTCTCTCTTCTCGACCTTGGAGACGTCGAAGAGGACAGGGAAGCTGGCAGCGTCGAGGAGAACGACGACCCGGGGGTTATGAGCCATGAACGGGCCCGGCGGCAAGTTGGCTCGGAAGACGGTGGACCCAAATTTTGTCATTCGGGTCCGGAAGTAGTTGTCCCTGCCCTGATTATAGTAGTAGTCTAGACGGTCTTTGATGGCGCTGATGAAGGGGATGCCATACCCGCCGGGTATTTGTCGGATCGGGAGTTTAGTCGTCAGGTCGTCGGAGGTGGGTTGGATTTGGTTTGAAGATGCAGAAGAAGCCATGGTTAGCTTCTTTTAGAGACTTATGTTGTTGTGATGTTTGGAACTACCGAGTAGAAAAAAGGTGGTCATACAGGAGGAGATGAGAGGGCCTTGGGCCTTTTATAGGCTTTTGGAATGCAGATTTCGAGCTGCGTAGCTTTATTTCACACGCGGTAATCATGTCATGCTTATGTTGGACTACTTGACCGGTCCACGTTTTCCCTAAGCTGCTGCTAGGGCCTCATGTTCAATTCGTAGTAATCTGGTAATATATGATTTTTGTGACTGCGGCCGCAATTACTTTTGAGCTGCGTCTGAATTCGGATATCCCAATTTTCAGTCTGACTTTAATTTATCTCTTGGTGGGATTGGTTTAGTGTAGGGTTGTAAGCAGGTTGAGTAGGGATTAAAACTATGTGATGCTTCGGATTTGGATGCATATTTTGATTTGCTTTGGCAAGAAGATGATTTTGCTTTACATTAATTTCTGTTTGTAGGAAAGGGTAATCTTTTATTTCTAGCCCACTTGTATGAAATCAATAACCTCTCTTATGAAGAAATCAATCAGGGGCGGACGTGGGAAAATTTCTTTGTAGGGCCCACTGTGTAAAATAAGAAAAATCTTAGGGGGGGCCATGCATTTAGAAATTACTTAAACTGTAAGGGGTTTATTGAAATTTTGGGTTGTTTGGGGAAGAGAGGGGATGGCCACCCTAGCCCCTGGTTCCGCCAATGAAATCAGTCCATTTTTTTCTTTCTTTTCCTAAAAATGTCACAATGAACAAGAAGTAATGAGTTGCATAACCAATCAAAACAATTTTTTTCTATCATAAAATACTCTTATCATACAAATACACCCTAATCTTCTTTCAAATTAAACGAGTCATATATATTCCATCGGATCCTATATCTGCTAGTAAAAATCTTGCAATTACTTTCAAATTGGATTTGGTGAAAGAAGGAAAAAAAAAAAAACAAAGTAGCCTTAGATGCAGTATGGCAAGTCTAGCTTTATTAGAGCATGAGCAAATCGATGGGCGTCAACTCAGTTCGAATTGCTACCTCTACCCGGCTAGATAATTTGCGAGTCTGATCAGAGAAACCACATTTGATCATAGATGGTTGGAACCTGTAAAAGCAAGAGAGGGGGTGGATATTTCCCAGAGATTAAATGTTCAAAACCATCCAATCATTGCCATTTATGTCCTAGAGATTAAATGTCGAAAACCATTAAGTTGTTATAAGATGTTATTATCATAGGTGGATGCCCACATTGGGACCCACATGAGATAAAGGGATTACTAAGAATTAGGGTTTTCTTTATTGGGTTGCTTGAGGAGGAAGCAATCTTATTCTATAAATAAGATCCTCCTCCCCCCTATTATGTACACACCGATCTCATTAATAAGAGCTCTCTCTCCCTCCCTCTACTCTTCAGTTTTCTATTCTAACACGTTATCAGCACGATGCTGTAACTATTTATGTTGTTGATCAACTTCCTCCCGATTTGATCCGAAATGTCGAAGCCTAACGCCCGGCGGTGGAGGTTCATGGATCTCGTCTCCGCTGGTTTCTTCATCGCCTTCCTTGTCTCCTTCGTGTTCATCTTCAAACCCCTCAGCGAGTCCCTCCCTTGGCAGATCCGCAGCGAACGGAGAAGTTACCGCCTCTGCTCGACGCTGGGAAGAAGCCAACAATCGACGTATTCCCTGTCGGAGCCGTCGACTACATGCAGTGCGAGGATTCGAGGAGGATCGGTTCCTGGTTGCAGTACCTAAAATGGAGAGGCACTGCTCTGTTTACAGAGAAACAAGCAGAGCCTATTTCGGTTAATGCAGCCGGTCATCGCCATCGAGGGCCTTTTGTCGCAGTGATCGATGGTCGGATCGAATCCTCTTGGAGGGTTTGGATAGATCTCTGTTTTTTTTTTTTTGTGAAATAGAAAAGTGAAGATCAATTCCTTGATCTTGGTGGGCCACAAAGAAGAGCAAGGGTTCAGATTTACTAACCCGTGCCCGGAGAAGAAGATAAGAAAAAGGGGTTCGAATTGCTACCTCTACCCGGCTAGATAATTTGCGAGTCTGATCAGAGAAACCACATTTGATCATAGATGGTTGGAACCTGTAAAAGCAAGAGAGGGGGTGGATATTTCCCAGAGATTAAATGTTCAAAACCATCCAATCATTGCCATTTATGTCCTAGAGATTAAATGTCGAAAACCATTAAGTGGCTTAGAACTGATGAATTGTGATGATTTATTGGTGAAGATTGTAATTTGTGTCCTAGAGATTAAATGTCAAAAACCATCCAATCATTGCCATTTATGTCCCATCATTGCCGTTTATGTCTCAAAAATTAAATGAAACAACCTGATTTTTATTTTTAATTAGAATTAATCGTGACCCTAGATTTAATCTTGATGAACCCCACATGTGAATATTATTTTTATGCTATTTAAAACTTGGATAATTAATTAGTTGCTATGTGGGTCCCATAAATTACTAACAGTTTGGAAATCTTAGAGTTGTGTTCAAATTGGAATTTTATTCGGATTAAACCTCTAAGTGTATTGATTTATCCTAACTCTGCTTAAGGATAGAATTTCATTTGAATTAAAGCTCTATGGCTACGTTTGGCTAGAATTAAAACTTCTCTGAGACTTTGCTTTTATTTTCCTATAAATAGAAAGCTCTCTCTCCCTTGAATCCCATATGCGAATCTCATCTAAATCCTCTATTCTCTTCCCTAGAGTGCCCTCTTTTAAGGTATGGTTTCTCTTCCCTTTCTCTCTTTGTTTTTGTAGATACTATTATGGTAGGTCATTCACATAGTCTTTGTAAGGACCCTATCCCAAGATTTTTTTTATATTTATTATTTAATTTTGATCTTAAAATTAGACCATGCTTGGACCCCACCCATTCATTGAATTAAATTTGTCATCTTTGTGATATCATCTTATTTTGGGTGGGACCCAACATTGAATGATGGGGATTTAGATTTTAAAATATTAAACTTTGTTAGGGGAATCATGCTTCAGTCAACTTGGAATCTCATGAAAAGAACCTACGTATCCCACTAGATTTCTCTCTCTTCATGCAAAGAATGTGTCTTACACCATCTCCTCCACCTACCTCAACTGAACTACAGGGGGAAACCAAATTGAGCATATCTCCTTCCCGCTAAAACAAAGGAAAAACTTCCTCTGTCCTCCTTATATAAAGAGATCTTACCTGTACGAACCTTTTCTTTACAACACTTCTTAAGTACCAATCTCTCTCTATCATACCAGTCTTTACTACCTTTCAAGCTCTCTCTCTTACAGATTTTCTTCTCCACACAAGGTCTCCTTCCCCATCGAGGTAATTCATACATCTCCTTTCTCTGATAATTTCTAGCTTACTATAACTATCTTTGTTTTATTCCTTCCCTTTTTCTTTTATTTCTTTTAGGACTATTGATTTCAAAGGCTATGATCCACCATCCTTTAGTGGGACCACAGACCCAGCGGAGGCTGAAACCTGGCTAAGGAAAATTGAAAAAGTCTTCAAAGTGATGAAATGTGCTGAGACAGATAAGGTGCGCTTGGCCACATATAAGATCAAGGGAATAGCTGAGCACTGGTGGGAATTTGAGGAAGAGGCTATGAAGAATGCTAAGATAGAAATTACTTGGGAAGTTTTCAAGGATAAGTTCAACAGGAAGTACATTCCGAAGCACATCAAAGCTCAAAAGGCACAAGAATTTGCTAATTTAATTCAAGGGAATATGACTGTGGCTGAGTATGAGGCAAAATTCTCAGAACTGGCTAGGTATGCACCTCACTTGATTCCCGATGAGGCGTCTAAGGCAGATAAATTTGAAAGGGGGTTGCGGCTAATTCTTATGAAGCAAGTAGCAGGGTTTGAACTGGAAGAATATGATAAATTGGTTGCTAAAGCCTTCAAGATGGAAGCTACTTTGGCCCTCACTGAGCAGTTCAAAGATAAGAAGCATAATGGAAATAATGGAAATAACTATAAGAGGGGACCACCAAACAAGAGCCATGGAGGTTATGCACAACCTCAGAAGCAACAAAGGACAAACAACATCAGGACTTCGGCTGTCACATGCAGTTATTGCCAAGGACAACATCATGTAAATGACAGCTATAAGAAGAACAAGTTATTATTCAACTGCGGTAAGTCGGGGCACATGGTTAAAGATTGCCATCAGCCACGTCGTCAGGGGCAACCATCTTCGCAAGCTCAGAAGCCTCCACAACAACAACAATCCTCACAACAACAGCAACTACAACACAAGTCCTTCCAGAATGGTCAGAAGGCTCCTAGCAAAGGCAGGGTGTATGCAATGACTGAGAAAGATGCAGATGCCTCCCAAGCAGTGGTGGAAGGTACGCTAATAGTTGCACAACACCAAGCCAAAGTCTTATTTGACCATGGCTCCACCCACTCATTTGTTTCGCCTGCATTTGCTTCTAAATTAGAAGTTATGCCTGCATCTTTGGATTGCGTCTTAACTGTAGTTACCCCTGTTGGTGAGAGTGTTGAAACAAGTATTGTATATCATTCTAATGTCATAAAAACTGGGGAACATGAATTCTTAGTGGACCTTGTTTTGTTATGTATGAATGATTTTGATATCATCTTGGGGATGGATTGGTTGGCATCATATCATGCTTCCATTGATTGTTTTGAAAAGACTATTACTTTTAAGATCGATGGATGGCCGACCTTTCAAGGGAAGAAAAAGGCTATCAAGATCACTCGAATTTCAGCGATTAAGGCAGAGAAATTGCTCCATAAGGGGTGTGAGTGTTATTTAGCCTTTGTAATGGAGGGGTCGGTAGAGAAGAGTTTGGATAATATCCCTATAGTACAAGAGTTTCCGGATGTATTCCCAGATGAAATCCCTGATTTACCACCCAAGCGTGAGATGGATTTCACTATTGATTTAGTGCCTGGAACAGTTCCTATCTCTAAGGCACCATATCGAATGGCACCGACAGAACTTAGGGAATTGAAGGAGCAATTGCAAGATCTGTTAGATAATGGTTTCATAAGGCCCGGTGTATCACCTTGGGGTGCACCCGTGTTGTTCGTAAAAAAGAAAGACGAAACTATGCGGATGTGTATTGATTATCGGCAGCTTAATAAAGTAACAGTGAAGAACAAATATCCACTGCCAAGGATTGATGATCTCTTTAATCAACTGCGTGGGGCGCAATATTTCTCAAAAATTGATCTAAGATCAGGGTACCACCAGCTCAGGGTTAGGGATGAGGACATTCCTAAAACAGCATTTCGAACGAGGTACGAACATTACGAGTTCCTTGTGAAGTCATTTGGTTTGACCAATGCTCCAGCAGCCTTCATGGATATGATGAATAGGGTGTTTAAGAAATATCTAGATCAGTTCATTGTGGTTTTTGTGGATGATATCCTAGTTTACTCCCAAACAAAGGAAGACCATGAAAAACATCTTAGGACCACCTTACAATTATTAAGGGAACACCAATTATATGCCAAACTTAGCAAATGTGATTTCTGGTTGGATAAGGTGGTATTCTTGGGGCATGTCATCTCTAGGGATGGTGTTTCTGTTGACCCGACTAAAATTGAGTCAGTGGTTAATTGGGAAAGGCCAAAGTCGGCATCTGATATTCGAAGCTTTTTGGGCTTAGCTGGGTATTACAGAAGGTTTGTACAAGGTTTTTCTTCCATTGCAGCACCATTGACCAAATTAACAAGGAAAAATGAACCATTCAAGTGGTCGGAAGAATGTGAGAGAAGTTTCCAGGAGTTAAAAACTCGGCTTACCACTGTCCCAATTTTGTCTTTACCTTCGGGTAATGGAGGTTTTGTGGTGTATAGTGATGCTTCTCATATTGGACTAGGTTGTGTGCTGATGCAGCATGGCAATGTCATTGCATATGGGTCCAGACAATTGAAAAATCATGAAAGAGGTTATGCCACTCATGACTTAGAACTTGCTGCTATTGTATTTGCACTTAATCTAGCGGCATTACCTTTATGGTGAAAAGTTTGAGGCTTTTACGGACCACAAAAGCTTGAAGTACCTCTTTTCGCAAAATGAGCTAAATATGAGGCAGCGAAGGTGGCTAGAGTTTATCAAAGATTATGACTTTGAAATTTATTATCATCTGGGAAAGGCCAACGTAGTGGCCGATGCATTAAGCAGGAAGCCTTCAGGACTGGTAGCAAGTTTGATGTACCAAGAACGGCGATTGATTGAAGAATTCGAGGACCTGGACTTGAATGTGGAAATTAAAGGAGGTAAGGTCCGTCTAGCGAGCATGGCCATAGCGCCAACCTTGATACAGCAAATCAAAGAGAAGCAGATGGATGACCCAGAATTGGCTAAGTTGATTAGAAGGATTGATGAGAGGCGAATTTCTCTCTTCAAGATGGTGTGTTGTATTTCAAAGGACGTTTGTGTGTCCCAAATGTTCCAGAGTTTAAGCCAATTATCTTGGAAGAGGCGCATCACACCAAGTACACAGTGTACCCTGGCAATATTAAGATGTATCACAACTTGAAAACTAGGTATTGGTGGAATGATATGAAAAGAGAGATAGCCAAATTTGTTTCCAGGTGTTTGGTTTGCCAGAAAGTCAAAGCGGAACACCAGAAGCCTGGCGGAACTTTGCGGCCCTTGGATATACCAGAATGGAAATGGGAGAATGTGACTATGGACTTCATTGTTGGGCTACCTAGGACCAGTTTAGGTAAAAATTCAATATGGGTTATTGTTGATCGGCTTACCAAGTCAGCCCATTTCTTACCATATAAAACAGGAGCCTCATTCGATGCCATGGCAAGGCTATATGGAAAGGAGGTGGTTAGATTGCATGGTGTGCCAGCATCAATTGTTTCAGATAGGGATACACGGTGCACCTCACACCTATGGAGAGGTATGCAGGAAGCTTTGGGGACCAAGTTAAATTTTAGTACAGCTTTCCACCCTCAGATAGATGGTCAAACTGAACGGATGAACCAAACTTTGGAGGATATGTTGAGAGCCTGTACGCTTGATTTCAAAGGTGATTGGGATAGGCACCTACCTCTGATTGAGTTTGCATACAACAACAGTTACCAGGCAAGCATTAAGATGGCTCCATTTGAGGCATTGTACGGTAGAAGTTGCAGATCTCCCGTTTGTTGGGATGAAGTTGGTGAACGAAGAATAAATGTCCTAGATCAAGTTAGAGAAATGATAGAAAAGGTTAAGATAATTCGGGAGAGACTTCGAGCTACTCAGGACAGACAAAAAAGTTATGCGGATAATCGAAGGAGAGACTTGGAATTCCAAGAAGGTGATCATGTTTTTCTAAAAGTTTCTCCTACAAAAGGAGTCATGAGATTTGGAAAGAAAGGAAAGTTGAGTCCACGTTATGTCGGACCGTTTGAAATACTTGAAAGAATCGGAGCAGTTGCCTATCGACTCGCTTTGCCACCTCAGTTTGCAGATGTACATAATGTGTTTCATGTCTCCATGCTTAAGAAGTATCATTTTGATCCATCCCATGTAATAGATTTCGAGCCACTTCAAATTCATGATGATTGGTCCTTTATTGAAGAGCCAATTCAAATTTTAGACCGAGCTGAAAAAGTGTTGAAAAGGAGGACTATTTCTATGGTAAAAGTACTTTGGCGATATCATAATTCAGAGGAAGCAACTTGGGAACCTGAAGACTCAGTCAAGGAAAAGTATCCTCACCTCTTTCGGCACCAACCATCAGATGAGCATAATTTGGAGGACCAAATTCCCTAAGGTGGAGAGAATGTAAGGACCCTATCCCAAGATTTTTTTTATATTTATTATTTAATTTTGATCTTAAAATTGGACCATGCTTGGACCCCACGCATTCATTGAATTAAATTTGTCATCTTTGTGATATCATCTTATTTTGGGTGGGACCCAACATTGAATGATGGGAATTTAGATTTTAAAATATTAAACTTTGTTAGGGGAATTATGCTTCAGTCAAATTGGAATCTCATGAAAAGAACCCACGTATCCCACTAGATTTCTCTCTCTTCATGCAAAGAATGTGTCTTACACCATCTCCTCCGCCTACCTCAACTGAACTACAGGGGGAAACCACGTTGAGCATATCTCCTTCCCACTAAAACAAAGGAAAAACTTCCTCTGTCCTCCTTATATGAAGAGATCTTACCTGTACGAACCTTTTCTTTACAATACTTCCTAAGTACCAATCTCTCTCTATCATACCAGTCTTTATTACCTTTCAAGCTCTCTTTCTTACAGATTTTCTTCTCCACACAAGGTCTCCTTCCCCATCGAGGTAATTCACACATCTCCTTTCTCTGATAATTTCTAGCTTACTATAACTATCTTTGTTTTATTCCTTCCCTTTTTTTTTTTTTACTTCTTTTAGGAATATTGATTTAGTATTATCTATATGCTTTGCTTTTGCATACCCATATCATCACCTTTGCAGAATTGATTTTCCACCTTCTCTCAACACTTACACCAACCCATGTTTATAATATGGACCTAGGCCTTATTCTCTTAAACAAACAGAACACTAGTTTCTTTGTTAGCTCTATCACCTACCTCTATTTCCTTTATTTGTTTTCACCCATGTTTATGGTGTTCCATGTTTTCCTTCACATCATATTTTACTGCATTCTTCTTCATCTCTCAGTTATCATCTCCATCATACACCACTATAACAATATTCTTTTCTTTAGCTTCTTCTGACTTTTTCATATTCATTTACGTTATGCGTTCTTCTTTCATATTTATTTTGTAGTTTCATCTTGTCTGTTAATTTCTTTGATGCTCTATTTTAATTATACATCATGTATAGTCATCGAGATGAAGAACCCATCTTCACTACTATAAGCCTCCAAATGCGCATTTCACCCATCATAAAAATCCAAACATTACACACATTTGCCATTCTACCAACTTGCAGAATTTTAAATTCAAGGCCAACACTTCACTTGGGGTTGAACCCAAGCATCTGCACTGCATCTCTCCATTATCACATCCTCATCTTCCTCATAGAAACTATATGCAGAAGCTAGTGGGAAGCCAACTTAGAACTTAAGTGTTTGTGGCTACTGCAACTCAAGACTTTAAAACTAGGCTGTTTTACTTTAAGAACTAGTACCCAACTATGCTATCCCTCTTAACAAATAAGCCATTCTCAATCTCTGCAACTCTAAAAGTTCTTCCTTCTCCACAGTTTTTCTTCTTCTTTCTATTTCTGTTACACTCATACTTCTCCACTTTATTTATTTATTTCTTTTTAACTATTTTCAAGTCTCCATCTCCACCTTTGTATTCTACTGTGTTCCTTTAACCAAACAACCCATCATTCTCCACCTTTCATTCTAGTAAGCCAGACACAACTTCATTAATTGTTACAATTTACCATGGAAACAATCCGCCCATTCATCACCAATGGACCCATCTAATCTAAGTCTAGACCTAACTAGTTCTCATTCACCTCCAATCTTCATCACAAGTAAATCACCAAAATCATTTATAATATATAAATTCAACCATTCAACTCAGTGCCATGCAACTGAGAACATATATGTATCACATCACCAATAGTTGGTCCCACTTGAGTCCAATATCCAAACTTTCTATTAGACCTCTTGGACCCACCAACCTTGACCCGCGTAAGATACCAATATAACTCTATGTCACTGTGGCCCACCATCCTAGCCTACTTGGTCTATATGTTTTATTCATGTACATGCTCAAGTTCATGATCCAGTAGTCTGAGCCCACTCACTATCCATTTACACAAACTATTGGCCATGGTCCACCTTAAATATATACATGTGTAACTCCTACTATATATGGCCCACTTGCACTATTTAATATTTTGGGCTCAAACCACGTGTCTCAACCCATCAAACCCAACCTTTACCCAAACCAAACCCATTAATTGCACATGAACCTGGATCCTAATTATTAGTTACCTATCATGACCAGGGAACCACACTAAGATTCCAGAACGTCCAGGTCAGGGCAAGTTTAATCAAGTGATCATCGTGAATCCAGGCAAGTAACCTTACTATGGTTCTCTAGTATTAGAGTTTTCTAATTTGCCTTCTAAAATATTAAATTGTTATGTGATCCTTGGTTTCATGCGGGGCTCAATCCTGGCATCTTAGCTTATCTAGGGCCATTGATTTTATTGATATGATTGAACCTTATGAATTAATTTGTGAACTTAACAATCATCAAAATTGTAAATATTGAACTTATTCCATGTTTATTTGATGCTACCATGAGATATAAAAAGTCTTATATGATCCCTTACTAGAAATATTTATTTCATTGTTGGACTCCAAAATAGTGACATAATTCTAATTATGTTGCAAAAATGTTTCACATTATATTTTGCTAAGAAAATTTAATTTTGAGTCTTATGGTCCACCCTTGAATGCAATCCTTGACTTTTGAGGCATTATCCAACGCATGGGCAACACAATGTGGGAATTCTCACATGTGGACTCTAGCCCTCTTTATGGGTATGACATTGGGGCCTGAGAACCCCTTTGTGCGTGATAACTAGACTGCAGCTGGTCCCTTATGGCTTCGGGCCTTTATATGTGTGATTATGGCTTCGGGCCCTCATATATGTGATTATGGCTTCGGGCCCTTATATGTGTATTGTAGCTGAGGAGATGCCTTTTCTTAAAATAGATCATGTGATCTTTATTTTATTGTCAATATACATAAATTATTGCAAAATTATTCATGTTACCATTGTCTTGTTAATATTTCTTAACACCTCATTTTTTATTGGGTTATCCTTGAATTAATTATTATTTGTTCATTATACTTAGATTGCTATCATTTAATTGAATAATCGTTTGTTATAGTTCTATAGTTTGTTTACTTGTGGAGCTTTATGCTCATATGTGTTTGTTTCCTTTTTTTTTTTTTTTCTTCTTTTCAGACATTAAGATTGATCCCACCAATAATGAAGAACCTTAGCTTATTTGCGGGAAATGGGCGAATCTTGAGAATCGAGTCACTACTTAGTTTTTAGTGTTTATTTGGTTTTATTATGTAGTTGGACTATGACATATCTATTTGAATATTTCATTACTTTGAGAGCATTGGTTTAGGCATTTCTATTTATCTTCTATTAATGACTTAACTATTAATGATTTAATCCAATCTAGTTGACTATGAATCCTCTCAAGTAATGATTCAATTAAATGAATGATTTATAATATGAAATGTGGGACCGTTACGCCATGAACTCTGAGGGTCCTAAGGATCTCGGAATTCGGGGCGTGACAGTCTTTCATGGTAGCATATTCAAGTAGGTTTTCTTTATCATATTGTTTGTTCATGCCATGTCATGACCTCCATCATCATCTAAACATTGTCACGAATATCACCATTAGTCACTCACACCCAGGTCACATGTGCACCATGCAAACCAAACCTATCCCAATTGGATTTCACCACAGTCGAATCGGACTCAACCTAAACCCAGCAACCCATGGACCAGCTCTGACGAGCCCAGAACAGCCATAGCTGAGCCAGGCTTGACCCGAGCCCACACTGTTCATCGTCTTCTCCTTTTCTCCACTGCAAACGTTCGTCCTCGTTTTCCCCTCTATTTCTCCCCACGTTTTCTTCTCCTTCCTTGCCGTTCTACTTCTTCTTCTTCCGTTTCTTCTCTACTCTGTTTTCCTCCTTCCGTTTTCTTTCTTTCTCCTCTGCTGACTTCTTCCTCTTCTTCCTACTTCCATTCTGTTCTTTCTGTTTCTTTTCTTCTTTTTTCTATTTTCCTTTATCCTCTATGTTTTCTTTCCTTCTTTGTTTTCTCCCTCCACTGCTAGCATGCATGTTCACCTTTCCACTTTTCTTCCTCCACTAGGTCATCTGCATTTACCTTCTTTTCTTGTTCTTGTTTCACTTCTTTTCCTATGGTACCCTATCTGCAACTCAAGCCCAGCCTTTCGTTTTTTTCTTTATTTTCTTTTCCTCCTCATCCAACTCGAGCCCCGCACCCTCTCCTTCTCTCTTGCTTTTTCTTTCTTTCTTACTTCTTTATTCTCTGTTCTTTTCTCCCACCTGCTTGTTCATCACCTGCACCCATTTGTTTACTTCTTCCTTCCCTATTCGTTCTTGTTTTCTCTCCCTTTCTCTGGTTCATTTCTTCCTTCTCTTTCTTCCTCGGTTCTTTCCTCCTTCAATGCCAAACAAGAAAACCTGCTGTCACAACCCGAGTCTAGGCAATCGGGGATTAAAGTTAAATTTAATCAGTGACACACGTACTTCCGTGTGCCCACACTTAGACCCCGTCTAAGTGCACACGCATAAAGGAAGATCACACGTGCACTTTAAAGTATCCACGGAAGTTGGAAGTATCATTGCATAACAAGAGGAGATATGCTAAAACAACACAATATCTACAAAAGATTACATGGATTACAAGGTAAATAAGTATGAGACAGGATAAAAAATGTGGAAAGTCCAACCAAGGCCAAGTGACCAGAACCAAACACATCCCAGACACACCAAGAAGACCTATATGAAATGTTAATGTCGCTCTCTAGCAGAATGATCACATCCACTCCGCTAGCCCTGACGGGGTGTCTAAGGTCTCCCCTGGAGTCTAACTGACCGACAAGGGGTCGGTAGAGGGATTTGAGCCTGCAACACCAATGACAACTTATGAATACAACGATTCAGCAAAGCATAAGCAACAATAAGCTAACACATATTGCATCTAACAGAATAAGTAATAACTAATAAGTCATAGAGTTCCAAGCTCGTATACTAGGCAAGTTGTGCAGGCAAATAAAGCATGCTATAAGAATCAAGGTATATATGTCATGTACTTGACTATGTGGTTACTACAATTGCCATATCCTCTATCTAGGGATTCTTACATACTGAGAATACCATTGACTGGGCTAGGGTACGAATGGGTCTTGGGTTCTTGGGGTCCAGAAGCCTCAAGACATAAACACACTGCAGCGGTACCATACATACTACGCCAAAGTCAACCCTAGCGGGTATCATAAGGCTGAAGCTGAGTAGTGCCTGACCATTTTGATTCAATCATAACTAGACTTGACTAATACATGCAATTCTCTCAAAAACAATACTACATTACATTCCATTCATATCATACTCAAGTCAAAGTCAATAACCAATAGCAATCGCAATTATCAAGGACATATCAAGCAACTCGAGTGCATACAATATTGAAAAATAAAACGATGCATAATCAATCAACACATAAGAGTGGAGGATCATTAATCGTGATCCAATATGCCATGTAAATCAATTTGATAGAATTAAGAAAGTTTACTAGTCATCCCTAATCTAGTTATCCAGTGTTTCTAACCATGTATGATGATGTAATTTTAAGTTATCCGATACACAGTTATCTTTCTTATCGTGTTGCATTGTGTCAAGAGGGTGTATCGAAGTCTCTTAAACCAACACCTATGGGGAGGTGCTTAACAACTGGACAACACACATGAATGAGGCACATCCCTCTAAACCATTCATGTGATTTTCATATTCCATTGGGCAAGTTTAAGTTGCCTCCATTTTAGCTAAAAGGCCCTACAAGGTCCCTCTCATACCTACTTTTCTTACTTTTCAATGGTCTGACGGCTTAGCTGTGGGTCATATACAGCTTGGCTGTAGATATCTTCTGGCTTACCATATTATGTATTATGGCTTAGTCGTGGTTCCCCAGGCTGTTCATCCTCATTTACGGCGAGCCAGGACTAACGCGTGCTCCCTTTTACGGGGTCACCGTGGTTGTTCTATGGCTTAGCCACGGCTGGGTACGGCTTAGCCGTAGCACAACGCACGGCTTAGCCATGGTTGGACGGTAGAAGGTATTCTCCCTTCTCTGCTCTCTAGAAGTCAAGCCGTAACTTAACCTACGTTAGGTCACGGCTAGCTTATGGCTTAGCCATAGTATATTCTACAGCTTAGTCGTAGCTTGACCGTAGAGGAAAGTCCAGTTTTGCGGCTCTTTGGAAAGTGAGCCGTGAAACTCTACGGCTTAGCTGTAAGTTTTAGGAGCTCACAGTTTATACCTATTACAGAATGAACTGAACTAGGACAATTGAGATAACGGACAACAAACAAATATAGATATGATACAAAAGGGCTGTAATTCACATAACGCATAAAAGATTAAGATGAATAATAGCAATCATCTTATACCACCATGTATTCATCCAAATCGTGCTTATACTTGCCTCAAAGGAGCTTTATCAAGTTACTCGTTGTCCTTAGGCTCAAATCGACTATTGAGATGTAGTCCTAACACCATGCATGCAAGAAGAGAGAGAAAAACGTTGAGTGCTCATGGTGTAAACTAAGAATTCCAGACGCAGAAACGATCAAGAACCTAAACCTTACCTTAGAACTCACAAGAAATGGGCGATGCAAAAGATGCCAATGATTCTCCCCTTTGCTTGGATCATGAAGAAGAAGAAGAAAAGAAAAGAAGAAACGAAGGAACCGATGTTAAGAGAAGAAATGAGAGAGTCGGTGCATGCATCGTCGTTTTATAAGATAAGGATTGAGAAAATTATGGAAAAAGCCACCGATTAATGATAATTACAGTTTGAGTTAATTAATCGTCTAACAAAAATAAATGACGTCGTTTGCATGCGAGTCAGTTACGGAAATTGATAAGCTTGACAAGATGCATATGTTGACACTAAGATGATGTATGAATGAAGACGTCTTACCAAATTTAAAATTATGAAAAAGAGCTCATGTCTACCTAATCCATGTTACACTTAACTCAACTACTTGTTCATGACCCGGAACGAAACAAAACAAAACCAAAACACATACAACAACTAATTTGCCATTAATTAGTCGCTAAACCAGATGAAGTTGGGTTGGAGTGTTATACCTGCACCCCCATTTCTCTCTTCTCTTTTTCTTTCCCATCTGAACTCGAGCATAGAGCATCCCATCTACCTTCTTCTCTATGGTTTCTTCTTTTCCTCTTCTCCTTCTTTCTCCTCTCCTTTCCAATCTTCCTTCTCATCTCCCTCATTCATGTTCTTCTTCTCCCTCACCGTGTCAACTCACCTCTTTGTTTCTCTTCCACTAATCGTCGTCTTCTTCCTCGTTTCCTCTTCCTGTCTCTATCTCCTTCTTCCTGTTCCTTCTCCTTTGCGGTTCTCTTCCTGTTCCTTCATCCAAACAAGGTTCCAGTAGGGATATGAACCCATCTCCATTCTCTCCTCCCTCTGTTCTTCTGCTTTTCATCTCTCCTAGCTCTCGTTTCTTCCTTCTCTTATTCCCTGTGTTCTTCTCCATCTTGTTTCTTTTCCTCTTGTTTCTTTTTTTTCTCTATTTCTTCTCTTCTTCTTGTTTCTTTCCTTGTTTGTTTGTTTTTTTCTTTCTTTCCTTGTTTCTCCTTCTTCTCTTTTCTCTCCTTGTCCCTGATCGAGGAAAACAGTCCAAAGCTTGGACCCATCTCAGCAACCCATCCGTTCCTCTTCTTGTTTTCTTGTTATTCCTCTTTGATCTATTTCTTTATTCTTCACTGTTCCATCTACCTTTTTCCATCTTGTTTCTCCTTCCCTGTTTCCATTTTCATCTTCATCCTTTGTTTCTTCTTCTCTTATTTCCGTTTCCACTTCTCTTCCTGTTCTTGGCGGATGAACCCAGTCCAGAAACAGAACCCATCTTAGGCAAATGGGACCCACTTCCCAAGAACCCATTTGATCACTGCCTCTGGCCCACCTTGCCTGCAGGTCTATCAAAAGACATTTAAGTTCTATAAAATGACCTTTTAACCCCAAGCCCACTCAGCTGAACATATGAAGCCCATTGTTCCTGGCCCACCTGGTCTGTAGGTTCCATTTGTTGTGTGTAAGCCTAAGTTCATGACCCAATAGTTTTAGCTCATCCATTGATTTTTCCCCACACCATTTGTTAATCTAAGACTAATCCATTTAACCTATTTGTTAACCCATGATACATGACTCATAATTAGTGCATGAACCTACTCATTGGGCTCAACTGCTAAATTTATTTGTTAACTATTATTATCAGGCCTCACACTGAGATTCTAGAAGATCTACGTCAGATTCGCTAATCACTGTTGATCCAGGCAAGTAGTCATACTATAGTTCCTAAACCATAGAGTTTTCATGTCCTTGTCTCAATTTGATTTAAAATGTGGAATTTTGCAAATTGCTGAATAATCCTAGAATATTAGGATATTTTGATGCCTTGATTTGTTTTGGAATACCATGATTGTGTTGTACTCAATCTCGTTCTCTTTGCATTATCAAGTTATAAAAAGGATTGTTTGTAAAGTATTGATCCATTTGCCACTTGATGTGAATTGTGAAAATTGTGATAACATAAGGTTTGATTGTTGATCTCAACCATCGCTTTTGTTGTATTTGAAAACTTGGAATTTGTTGCAATTGCTATTAAGCTCTTTGTATTGTAAGGCATTCTCTAAAGTATGAGCAACACACCGTGGGGTCGCATACTTGTGGATTTTAATCCTTTTTGAGTATAACATTGGGATTGAGACCCTTTTATGCGATATTTTTAGATTGTAGCTAGCCCCACTTTATTTTGGAGGTTACTGGTATTCTTAGGTTTTGTACTACTTTGGATATGAAATGGCTTGCACCTAACGGGTATATTGTGTTGACCCAGGCTTAACTCTGGCGAGCACACTTTGTTACTTTATTTACTGCGGAGATGCTTTTCCTTTTTATTTGCTGATTTGGTTATTTGCTCACTTGTTTGAACCACCTTGAATCTTGGTTACATTATCTTCTTTACGCTTCTAAGATATTGCACTTACCTTATGTGATATATCTTTTATATGTGAACTATGATTCTACATTTGATTTCTTTGATTGTTACCTATTTTACTAGGTTTTATGATTCGTATTACTTGTTGAGTTTTACTTACTCATGTTTTTTTCCCACATATTTTAAGGTTGATCCGGAACTTGCGGAAACCTAACTTTTTTTGCGGAATTGGGACTGAGAGATGAGCTGCGGGACTCTGGCTTTAGATTTAGGGGATTGAATTGGAAATTTATTAACATTTGAGAAGTTTATTATTATATTTTAAGGATTACTTTCACTTTAGACATATTTATTTATTTAGTATATTAGTGGATTGGTTTAATTGTTATTCCATTTGGATTATTTAATAAAATTTGAAATTAATTAATTTATCTGTTGTGGACTTGTTATACCTTGTGATTTGAAGGTCCTAAGGACCTCGGATTTCGGGGCTTGACATTAAATGTTCAAAACCATACGATGAAGTTGAGGTGGTGCCATGGGACCTTGGTGAGATTTTTCCTCACTAAATCTCAATTCCATAAAGAGGCATAGAATTAATGAATCGTGGTGATTTGTTGGTGGAGATCCTAATTCGTGTCCCAGAGATTAAATGTCCGGAACCATCCAATCGTTGCCATTTATTTTGTAAAGGTTCTTCATCGTAGGATCTGAAAGTTTTAGAATTGAAGACGAGAAACACAATGAGAGGAATGTGAGGAATGTTTTCTAATCATTAGTCACCAAGGAAGGAAGACGCGTTATTTGATTTTATCGTCAAAGGTGTGCTTTCTGCTTTGTATACTTTTTGGTTGTTGGGTCAATCGCGCATGTCTGACCTCCAACTTTATTCTTTGCCCCTGGTTTCGATGAGTGCCAAATCTGCACACGCAGGTTTGAAATCCATGGGCCCACCACTTGCTCCTTCATTTTTGTGATGATGGCCCACCGCTCTGCAACTGTACCGTTGAATCCTTTACTAGGCTACTTAGTAGCACCTGCCCGTATTGGAAGAAGATTGATTGGTATATTGTTCGATGAAAACAGTGTGGATACAGAAATTGGGGTCCCTGAATAAAGTTTGAACTGCTATTAGGGAAATAAATCTCAGTGCGGTTACGTGGGAGCTAATTGGCCTGGGGTTAAAATGGTTTTCGACGTGTGATAATCTACTGTCTGTATTGATGAATTTTGGCTCATTGCCAATGTTTTTAAGTTTTATTATCCTTCGGGGGTGTCATCTTTATCTATTCCATTTTCCAGCTGAGCCACGATGGGAACGTGGGCAGCGTCAGCCAGCATGGTTGTAAATTTCATGTTGTTTTATCGTTTGATGGTTTAGAAATTGATAGAAAAATTATTATTAAAGGAAAGCGCGTCCAACTAACAAAGCTTGGTTTGGCTCAGCCTAATTGACTAAGTCTAGGTTTGGGCTTGACAAATATGGCCCGTGTCAAGCTTGGACTGGATATCGGCTTGTGTATTTAAGGGTAGGCGGGGCTTTGATATCCCTTAGCTTGTGCTGGCCCATGAAAACCACTAAGCGGGAATGATCTGCATTTTTTAAACAAAGTTTCAGACCCATACTAGCCATTGATCAAAGATCTTGGGCTTCGATTAGTGGAATGGATAATGCGCTTCTTAATTAATTGACATGTTAATAGAGGTTTCAGACGTTCCAGCATTTCTACTTGTGCTATATAGCTCTGCTTGATTTTGGATAAAGCTCAAACTCAAATCAACTCGATTTTGAGTACTTAAGCGAAATTAAGAGGTGTTCGACGTTAGCTCATAATCTCAGACTTGACCTTCATCTAAATTTTCTTCTTCTTTTGTTTGGCCCTTTATAGATCATTCATCATGCTCTGGGCTGTATAGTCAGCAGGATACCATACCAAACACTCCCTTTTTGAGGTTAGTGTGCATGGGGCCAACACTAGCAACATTTGCTGTACCTCTGATGTTTTGAAACGCATCCTAAACAAACAATATGTACAGGCTAACCACTGATATTTAAGATGGGTAATATTTCGGTGCATCCGGTGGGCATGGTTTTGCTAGGCATACTGGCTACTAGGGGCAACCTGGGGACCGTAGATTATGGGACATGTGGGGAGGAAAGATCCAATGATAGTGGACCTAGATATAAAAAAATGGGTTGATCTCATGCCTCTAATCCCTTTGTCTACGGCACACAAGTTTAACAGCCTTATATTAAATAAAATTTGACCCTTGATTCGCAAACCCTCAGGGTTTGGAGACTATCATGGGGTTATGTCGTGAATTTGAATGGATCATAAGCTGGCCTATTATGTTAACTTCATTGTAAGACGGTATCATTGTAAAACGGTAACAGGAGTTCTCATGGGAAAATTTGCCTTCAAAGATATAATTATTTTACTGGCTACTTTACCTATACTCACTTATTAGGAGGATCAAGAAATCTAAGAGTAGAAATGTGTCAACGTCAATGGATCATTCCTCAAGGCACTTTCTTTTCTTTTTAGGAGGAAGGCTTTCATTAACTCATGAAAAACACATGAATGACAAACAATTAACCACAAAACACCAATAGAAACAACACGTGGCCACCTAGCAAAACCGCCAACTCCATTAACTCTCAATATTCCATCCCCAAATAATATCCTTGTTTAAGGAGTAACTTAATCGAGCTAATATATGGGCTGCCCTATTCAACATTATTATTATATTATTATATTATATATATTATAACAATATCTTTTTTCATGGAAGAGTGACACGTGGCACAATTCTTTTCATGAAAGAGCAACACGTGGCACAATTTAAAGATTCTCTGCATAATATATATATATATTCAAAATTCGTGTGTTTGCATTGATATCTTTGATTTAAACTACAGTTTTTTTATCATGTTGGTTGACATCATATTTAAATTATTTTAGGGTTTAGCACATGAGATGGGATAAGGATTCTTGACAAGTTAAAATCAAAGCAAAGAGCAGACATACATATAATATTAATCTTTACATAAAGAAATCTTGAATGGTATAGCCAAACACAAATACCCCATTTCATAAGAGGGTAACACGTGATGCAATTCTTTTCATGAAAGAGCGACATGTAATGCAATCTAAGGATTTCATCCATATTAGCTAAACTCTATTCATACCAAATTTCTAAAATCTCTCAATTTTCCTAAAATCTCTCCTTGATTTTCTATAAAATCTCTCCCTCCCTAATTTCTCTCTCATTCTTCTACAACTTCATCTCTATCTATTCTCTAAAGGACTCTTATCTCATATATCTATACCATATCTCTAAAATCTCTTAATTTTTTAGCCTTTTTTGAAACACCGTGTACCTTTTTAATATTTCTTAATGAAAATAACTATTTAAAGCAAACTAGGAGGAGGGCTCTGGAGGGTGGCACATTAGCACACATGGCTTCTCCTTTCAAGAAAAAGCTTATAAAAATAATAGATAACTTTGTTTTATAGGTGGCCCACACTTCACCTATGGTTCTTATATTCCATAAAGTCTTTCCATCAATATCCCCTAAAATTTCTCTTGTACTGCAATTATTCTCTCTTAGCTTTAGCTAATCTGTTTTTCCATTTTGAATTTAAGATTATGATACATTTCTCATTAAATCCTTCTCTTCCTTAAATCTTTCCATAAGATAAATAATCTCAACACAATCCCCTCCCTAAGATCTCTCTCATTGCGGAGACTTTCGAATTTGATCTTGTTAATTTCTAATCATAAATGATCTCTATCATTTTTCCCTCTTTTACTGCCATAGGATAATTTTAACAATAATCTCACCCCATTTACTCCCCTAAATCTCTCTCATTTCAAACTTTCTTTCCAAGTAATAGATTTCATCTTCGAATTTTACATTTTTCCTCTGTTTCCTCTCCTTTCATGCGACAATGAACTAACTCTGTGCAACTGGCATTACTTCATTGAACCATGCAAATTGTGTCTACGTAAGTTTTAAGAGCTGGCAAAAAAAAGCCATCACAAGCTTCCTAGCTGCCCAGACTACAAAGGTGGGAAAGCCCGGTGATTTTTAGATGGTAATGCTGTGAGTGTGGAGAGGATGGAGGAGGAGGAGAAGACCAAGGAGAGGAGGTGGTTGGACAGACATCCATGTGCTAGCTTTATTACAAGGTTTGCTGTACAAATAGAGGTAGGAGAAGGCCTGAGGTAGAGAGAGAAGTGGGCTTTTAAGCTTTGACGAAGGTGAGAGAAGCTGCAGCTTCTGATGTTGAGGCTGCTCCCATTTTGGCTGAGGTTTTGTGGGGCGCTTCAACTTGATGATGTCTCATTTTCTTTCTTGGATGTTCTTTCTAGACATAGGTGGGTAGATGAGCTTTTGTACATAATACTTTTGTGTTCATTCTTTTTGTATTTTTTTTTATTTTTTTAGTGGTTATGAAAATTTGGGTTTTATCAAATCTGTGAGTTTTTTTGGTTAAAGTCAAGTGATTTTTTAGGCTTATTTTTACGTTTTACGTATGATTCTTGCCTTCTCTTTATTGGTTCACCTATTCTTTATTCTTCTTTCCCCTCTCCCCCTTTATAGTGCAAACATGCATCAATCCGTCCATTGCCTTGTATTTTAGATCTGACATTACACTCTCACTCAATTAGAATATTAAATTATTGTAGAAGAGGAACATCTTTTTTAAATATCCTTGAAATTTAGATCTAAATATTTCAATGTTTTGATGTGGCGGAGTGTAACATAGTACATCTGTTGAAGGTCATCCACTTTTTTTTGTAATTAGTTTTGATATCCCATCAACATCTATAGAAGGTTATCCAGTTCTTTGCCAATAGTATTGAACTCCCATCTCAAAGCAATTCTGATAGGAGGGATGACAAGGTAAACAAAAGAGGGAAATCCTTTGGAAATTAATAATGGAAATTACGTGGTCTATTTGGAAGGAAATAACAAAGCACTTTTTTTCATGGGAGGAGTTTTCTACAGAAGAATTGTATCATTTAATACAGTTATCACGAAGTATTAGGGTTTTTTGTTGTTCCAATATTTTCATCGAAATCCAATTATGCTTTCAGTTATATGAAACAAACTTTTAATTCTATCTAGGTTAAAAGTTAAAATACTAAAGTCACAATAATTAACAATTAAACATGTCAACTGGATTAGGCAACCTATTTTTATACTTCTTAGTAAAACATAATCCGTGACCAACCCCTATTTTAAATAGGTTGGGTTAGGTAGGTCAAAAAATTAGGTTTGGTTGGGTTTGTGGGTCGGGCCATTTTTTTCTAGCTCTAATTTCCCATCCACTTAATACTCCCTATTTCTATTTATATTCAAAATTTGAATGCCAATGAATCTTACCATCAATGAATGATACTTATCGACCATTGAGCTCTCTTTAATACAAATTTCTACCGTCCCTAAGATCTTTCTCTATTTTAAATCCTAACATCTCCCCATAACTAAAGATAGAAATCATCTTAGATTTAATCCAATGAGATTTGGATCAAATAATTCACCGGTTTTTTTTTTCGTCTTATGTGAGTCTTTCCAAATGAAAGGAAAATGTTTGGATGTACCCAAATAAAAAAATCACCAGGTATGTAGTAGGTATACTATTACTTTTCTATTTGGTTTAGTTATTATTATTATTTGTCATGTTGTTGAGTGAATTTCAAACATTGCATCTTTCTTTTTCTTCTTTTGATATATGTTTATTTATATGATTATTATTAATAATATTCTTCTCTTCTTCTTTTTTTCTTTTTCCTTTAGCGGGAATTTGGTTTTTTTTTCTTTTTTGTCTTTACTTTAGGCTCAAAGTCATGCATCCACACACACTTAGGATCTTTTTATAATATTTTTTATTTATTTAATAAGACTTGAAATACTAAGTTTATTGAGTAAAATAGTTTAGTCCTTGGCTAAGCTTATCTAGGGTATTTTTCTCTAAAAATATAATTTTTTGACCTATTTTCTTATCTTATATCATTAATATCTTAAAGAATTTTATATATAATAGAATTTTCCTTTTACATTATTATTCTTAATTACATTTTAAAATTTTTTAAATTTTAATATATTTTCATTTTGGGCCCAAGCTTAGCAACAATACCTCTTTTCGTAAGATACGTGGCGCAATTCTTTTTATGAGAGAGCGACACGTGGTGCACTGGTATAAAAGTCATAAATTTTCAAATTTTATAAATCCTCTATAAATCTCTCCAAAAAAACTCTCATTTAATTTTTAAACTTTACTTTTTTCTCTCTCTTATCCCTAAAATCTATCAATTTGATAGATAATACCAATCATATATACAAGTATTGCTTATGCATACAAGATCTTAAAGATCTTATATGTCACTATTATGATGGTTTCATAATACTACATATTGAGTTGGGTTAAACGTCCCTGCCAGGGATTATATTAAAAGGGTATTGTCACAACCCGAGCCCAGGGACCGGGGGTCAGAGGAAATCTAACCAATGACACACGTACTCCCGTGCATGCACACCTAGACCCGGTCCAGGCATACACACACAAGGGATCATTCACACGTGCAAACAACTGTACGCGAAAGCTGTACGTATCAAGGCATGTCACACTATATCAAGAAACATAATGGATTACAAAACATTTGGCTGATAACAAGAATAATTACAAGAACGTATGACAATATAGCGGGCTTACAACAATCAAAAATCAAAATACAGAGATCACTCAAGGCCCACGTTACAAGTACAGAAAATTCCCCTCAATAGACTCGAACTCAAAAAATGGGGAGAACAAAATGATGCAAACCGTACTCTGGAGGATGGATCAAGTCCACTCCTCTAGGCCGGAGGGGGCCTCGCGAGCCTCTCCTGGAGTCGGGTCGACCGACGCAGGATCGGGAGAGGGATCTGAGCCTGCAACACACAAAGACAACTAATAAGTACAACGACTTAGCAAAATATAAGCCAACAAGATGATAACACGAATTGTGTCTAATAATGAGTTACTAGTCACAGTGCAAGATCCATAGAAATCATGTGCGTATACTAAGCAGTAATGCAAATGAATAAGCATGCTATCGGAATCATAAACAGATAACAATCAAAGTGGCTATTACATTGGCCATTTTCTCCCTTACGAGAGCAGTCGAATGAGAACACCAGCGACCGGGCCAGGGTACGCATGGGTCTCTAGTTCCCGGGGTCCGGAGTCCCAGGACAGAACACTCTGCAGAGGCAAACACATAAACTAAACCAAAGTTAACCCCGTCGGGTATCCTAAGGCTGAGGCTCAGTAGTGCCATATAACAATCACAATCAAATCAGATGATGCACCTCAATCAATCAATCATATCAGATCACATACCACATACAGATCTCACATATCACGCTGAACAAACAATAGGAAGTGCATCGCATATACTGATACTGAATGCAATAAGTTGATACTGATACTGCATGTACATAAGCAATAACGGAAGATACTGAATGTGAATAACAAGACTGAATACAATAAGCAAGACCGAAGCATGGGTAGCTAAATACCCAGAACAATTAAGCACTGACTCAAGTACTCCAGTGGAGGAACGGTAAAATACAATACACAATAATAGAATGGTCCCGCCTGGGCTTCGCTCTGGGGTTGCTGCATTTCCCACAGAATCGAGAGGTCCAGCGCCGAACACATAAGAGGGCATAACCGAAATCAATATGCTGTACAAATCAACAAATCAAGTACTTATACGAATCAAGGTCAATTACAAGCCAATCCTACACTAATTATCCAGTGTTTCTAACCGTGCATGTTGATGTAGTTTTAAGTTGTCCGATGCACCATTGTCTAGTGTTGCAGTATCTGGAGTGTGCATCGAAATCCCTTAAACCAACACCCATGGGGAGGTGCTAAACAACTGGATAACAAGCATGAATGATTCACAGCCCTCGAGATCATTCATGTCATTCAAACATTCCAGTAGGCATGTTCAGGTTAGCTACATTCTAACATGGAAGTCATAACAGTCTCTTTCTTAATCCTAGTCCTGTTTTCATTCAATTCTCAGGGTCTCACGGTGTAGCCGTAGGTGACCTTACGGCTTAGCCGAGGCATCTTACGGCTTAGCCGTACTATGCACTGCGGCCGAGTCGAGGCTCCCAAAATGTCCATCCGGATTTACGGCTCAACAGTATTTTGCTCTACGGCTCAGCCGTATCCTGGTCTACGGCTTAGCCGTAAGACAATGTACGGCTTAGATCAGGCTGGGCCGTAGAAGAATGTTAATTTGCCAACTCTCAGTTATTTTCAGATATCAGTCTGTATTGTTCTACGGTTAGGGTTACGGCTGGGTCTCGGCTTAGCTGTAAGCCATTTTACGGCTTAGCCGTAGCACATTTCACGGTGTAGCCGTGAGTGCACGGACTCATTTTTCTGGAATCGTTACAGACATACAGAAATTGAACAAAACGACTGGAAACAAGAAGCTAACAGCAAAATGAGTTCGATGGGGCTGTCTAACACTGAGAAACACAAGGAAGAACAGAAATACAACAATCAAATCCATATCAATTAGTGTTCATACTACTTGGGCTTATACTTGCCTTACAAATGGAAACACTTCGTTGCTTGGCTCAATCCACCGGGAAACACACCCACAATCGAGCTCCTTTCTCTTTCCTCACAAATCAGAAACGAAGAAGGGAAGAGAAAGAGCTGAACGAGAGAGAGAGACGACTGAGAGAGTGAGCTGAGAGAACGAGAGACGATCGAGAGAAACAAGAGGGTAGGTGGGATATTTAACTTAAAGTTGAGTCCAAATTGCACTTAAGTCCAAACAGTTTGCACAAATATCAGTTTGAGTCAAATGATGATCCAACAAGAGCAAACGGACTCATTCGGATCCAAGACAGTTACGAAGATCGACAAGCTCAACGAAATACACGCGATGACGTCCGAATGACGCAAAACTAACAAGGTCAATCAAAAGCCAAAATTACGAAAAAGGGCTCGAACTACCTAGACCAAGTCAGACTCAACCCAAACAATCTCTCTAAAACTCAAAGCCAAAGAAAACAAAATCAAAACACACTCAACGCTCAAATCACACGCAATTACTTGCTAATCCGGATCAACTCGGGTCGGAGTGTTACAGGTATTTATGAATTATGCATGACTTGCTACATAAGAGAAGACTCGCGCCTGGTATTGCAGCGACCTATGAGAGATTTGTGCAAGACTCTGTTGGCAGTGTTAGGTCCCCATCTCTCTCCATTGACCCTCTATTTCTTACTTCCTTTCCTTGGACTTTGGATCTTTACCTGTCCCTTTCCAAGCCCTAACCCCAATTGGTTACTCTCATGATAGAAATGAAGGAAAAGTAGAAGGGATTTAAATGGAAATAAAGAGAATATGAGAAGGACTAGCTTCCACCATTGGGTGATTTTTGAATGACATATAACCTCCCTCATATTGCTATAGGGCAACAATTCACTACACGGGGTGAGTAGCCATGAAAATGTACTTGCTAGATCTATAGTTCCAATGGTAGTTTTGAACTTTTTTTTTATTATATGTGTAATCCTATGGCAAATACTTACTTTAAAAAGAGAGATGAGCATTTAATTAGATATAAAAGTGGGAATAATAGGAGTTAGATAGACTTTCTTCTAGTTAGAAAACAGGAACGATTGGCTTGTAAAGATTGCAAGGTTATTTCAGGAGAGAGTTTGACTACGCAACATAAGCTCGAAGTTTTAGATATTTGCATCTGAAGTAGAAAGAGAGCGGTAGTAAACAAAATGGACCCTAAAACAAGGTGGAGAGATTTAAAGGGGAAAAGAGCAAATATATTTAAGGACAAAATGATTGATAAAGGAAAATAGAATTTTGGAGGAGAAACTACAGTAATGTGGAATCAAATGGCTAATTGCATTAGGAATATTGCAAAGGAAATACTTGGAGAATCAAAAGGGAAGAGACATATTAATAAAGAAATATGGTGGTGGAGTATGGATGTTCAGAAAGTTATTCGACAGAAAAAACATTATTACAAAGTTTGGCAGGGGACTAAGAGTACGGAAAATTTTGAGCTGTATAAGAAGGCAAAGAAAGAAGCTAAGAAAGTAATAAGTAGTGTAAAGTTCAAAGCATACGATGACCTTTATAATAGGTTGGGAACAAGAGAAGGAGAAAAGGATATTTTTAAGCTCGCAAAAATAAAAGAAAAGAAAAGTAGGGACTTAGATCATGTCAAATGTATTAAGGACAATGAGGAAAATATTTTTGTGAAGGACAACGATATTAAAGAAAGGTGGAAGGAATAGTTTAGCAAATTTCTAAATGAAGAACATTTGGGCGATACAATAGTTAAAGATGATACTTCATCACAAGAGCATACTTTTCTCCGTAGAATTAGAGGGGTGGAAGTCAAGGAAGCATTGAAGTAAATGAAAACAGGAAAGACAACAGGCCCAGATGATATTCCGATAGAGGTATGAAAATACTTATAAGAGGTTGGGTTAAGTTGGTTATGTAAACTATTCAATAAAATACTTGTAACAAAGAAAATGCCGGATGAATGGAGAAGAAGCATTGTTGTACCTATATATAAGAATAAATGAGATATACAAAATTGTAGCAACTATCGAGTGATTAAACTTATGAGTTATACTATGAAGTTATGGGAGAGAATAATGGAGCAAAGACTGAGAAAGAAGACCAAGATTTCTAAAATCAATTTGGTTTTATGCCAGGGAGATCAGCTATGGAAGCTATCTTTTCACTTAGGCAATTAATGGAAAAATACCGAGCAAAGAGGAAAAATCTACATATGGTTTTTATCGATTTGGAAAAAGCTTATGATAGGGTACTAATGAATTTAATTTGGTGGGTTTTAAAGAAAAGGAATATCCCTAGAGGTTGTATTGAAACTTTTAAGGATATGTACGAAGAAGCAATAACCAATGTGAAAACCACATGTGGAGAAACAGATAGATTCCCAGTGATTATAGGTTTACATCAGGGATCAACTTTTAACCCTTATCTCTTTGCATTAATTATGGATGAGTTAACTGTGCATATTCAAGAAGAAGTACCATGATGTATGTTGTTTGCAGATGATATAGTATTGGTGGATGAATCAAGAGAGGGTGTAAATGCAAAGCTTTAGAGATGGCGGGGGGCATTAGAATCTAAAGGTTTTAATATAAGTCGTAGAAAGACAGAATATATGGATTGCAACTTTAGTGGACATATACAAAGTGTTGAAACTACCGTTAAAATTGAAACCCATGAGATACCACATAGAGATTCTTTTCGGTATCTAGGCTCGATAATTAGTAAGGATGGGGAGATTGACGAAGATGTGGAGTATATGATAAAAGCCAGATGGCTGAAGTGGAGACTAGCTTCGGGAGTGCTTTGTGACAGACGAATGCCAATGAATTTGAAGGGCAAATTTTACAGGACAGTAGTTAGACCAATTATGACAAATGGAGCAGAATGTTGGCTAATTAAGAAGACGTATATTTATAAGATGGATGTAGCAGAAATGAGAATGCTTAGGTAGATGGGTGGTAAAAGTAGAAAAGATAAAATTAGAAATGAGCACTTTCGAGAACATTTAGGGGTAGCACCAATAGGGGATAAGATTAGAGAAACTCATTTAAGATGGTTTGAGCATATTGAGCGTAGGCCAGTAATGACACCGGTGAGAAAAAGTTTGGCTATATAGGTGGAAGGCCCATCAAGAGGTAGGGGCAGGTCGAAGAAAACATAGATGGAAGTCATTAATTCAGATTTGAAGAAGTTTCACTTATCGAAAGATTTAGCTTAAAATAAAACGGAATAGAGAAACAGAATTCATGTAGCCGACTCCAATATGGTTGAGATAAGGCTTTGATGATGATGATGATGATGTATAATCTTATGATAGATTTGTAAAGAAAGAGATGATTAAGAGACCTTAGATGAATTTTTAATTAGGGGACTGAGTCTTAGCTGAATCTTCTATGGCCTTTAAATTGGTTGTTTTTTATGTTCATTTTCTGTTTCTATAACATGTTGATCTAATTGATAGTTATTGGTGAATGATGTGTAAGATTTACACATAATAAAAATGGTTGTATTGCCACATTGTATGTCTGAATTAATGTTAGGAAGATGGGATCTTGGCCAATTTTGTAACATTCCGATCCAACTTAATCCGGTTTAGCGACTAATTAATGATGAATTGGTTGTTAATTGTGTTTTGCCTTTGTTTTTGTTTTGTTTTAGGTTATAGATAGGTAGTTGGGTTGAGTTTGACCTGGTTTAGGTAGACATGAGCCCTTTTTCGTAATTTTAGATTTTATAAAATGTCGTCATTCATGCATCATCTTCTGGTTAACGTGTGTCTTTTATTATGCTCGTTAATTCTCGTAACTACATTATTTGCTAAAGATGTTATTTGCTTTTGTTGGACCCGCATTTGACTTGAACTGTAATTAGTAGCATGACTTGGACTTTCTTGTAATTTATCATAATCCTTATCCTTATATACTCCACTGACTCTTTCATTTTTCACTTTCTTCTTTCTCTTCAACGTTCAACTCTTCCTTTCTCTGCACGATCAAGGTCAGGGAAGGGATTTTGTGCCCTTTTCTTCTCCATCCACCTTGTGTGTGCATAGTTGCAGGTAAGATTAAGTTGTGGTTCTCCTCCTCTTCTTCTTCTTCTTCCTTTTCTTCATCTTCTCCATGTCAGTTTTGGACTTACACTCATGTCTCTCTCTCTTTCTCTCATGCATGGTGATTATAAGCGTGCCTAGAAGCGTGAATTGAGCCCAAGGACAACAAAAAGCTTGTTAGAACTCATTTGAGTTAAGTATAAGCATGATTTGGATTAACCATGTTTGTATATGTTTGATTTTAATTAATTTTTGTACTCTTGCATGTAAAATATGTTTACAACCCGAAGTAGGTTTGTTCCCATTTGTTTAAGGTGATTTTGTCATATTTGTACACATGCTATTGCTTCTATAACAGGTTCAGAAAATTATCCCGTGTAGTCTACGGCTAAGCCGTGACTGTACTACAGCTCAGAGTCCAGAATCTAGTAAAACCCAGATTTCTTCTACAGCTAGGACACTGCTAAGTTATGTAATGTGCTACATCTAAGCCATAGCTCAGCCGTGACCCAGCCGTAGATCAATACAGGGTGGAGTTTACTGGATTAACTGAGAGTTAGTATTTCTACAGAACTTTTATGGCCCAGCCATCTCTAAGACGTCCACTGTGCTACGGCTAAGCCGTAGAACAGAATACAGCTGAGCCGTAGAACAAAATACAGTTGAGCTGTAAATGCGGATGAATAGTAAGGGGAACCGCGGCTGTGCCGCAGTGCATATTACGGCTAAGCCGTATGTTCACCTATGGTTAAGCCGTACCACCCCTGAGAAGTGAACAAAATGATAAGATTAAAAAAGAGACCTGATATGGCCTCCAGCTAGAATGTAGACAACCTAAACTTGCTTAATGGAATGTAAGAATGGCATGAATGATTTCGAGGGCTGCGAATCATTCATGTACGTTATCCAGATGTTAAGCACCTCCCATAGGTGTTGGTTTAAGGGACTTCAGTGCACGTTTCAGAGACAATGCAACACTAGACAATTGTGCAGCGAATAACTGAAAACTACATCATCATGCACGGTTAATAACTCTAGATAACTAGATTAGGGTTGGTTAGTAAAAGATCGTGACTCTCGTAAAGAATCTGATTTGCATTGCATCTTGGCTTCGGTCTTTGCCCTCTGATACGCATGCTACGCTGTGGCAACGATTGGATATTTCCCGACTCTGTCCATGGTTAATTTCGGGCGGAACAACGGTCTTGCATATTCGATACTACCCGTTTGATTCATGTGAGTTGATAAGCCTTCATCTTTTTTGTTATCTTACTCCCGCATGCTCGGTTTGGCATCCATTATATCTTTTGATTTGGTAAGTTTGATTTCTTTGCTCTGTTCGATTCCTATGATCAGTCTAACTCGTATGACCTCTTGATTTGTCTGATCTATGCTTGATAAGACATGCACGTCACGTTTTGATAAGATATACACGTTATGATAAGCTATGTATGTTCTTATAATTTTTTGACTCCATATGGTCTGGCACTACTAAGCCTCAGCCTCAGGATACTCGACGGGGTTGAATTTGGCGTAGTTATATGTCGCCGCTGTAGTGTGCTCACGTCTTGGGGATTTTAGACCCCAGGAAACGAGACCCATTTGGCCCATGGTGTTCTCATCACATATGCTTTCTCCACGGAAGGAGAATATGGCATATGTAGTAGCCACCTAGTTATGTACACATCACGTATGTATTGATTCTGATAGCATGTTTTATTCATTGCATGATTTGCCTAGCATACGCAATTGAAATTCTGTGGATTATCTGTTATCACTTATTCTATTAGATACAACATATGTTAACTTGTTATAGCTTATACTTTGCTGAATCGTTGTATTCATGAGTTATCCTTGGTGTTGCAGGCTCAAACCCCTCGACCGATTCCTCGTCGGTCAATCAGTTCCAAGGGAGACTTCAGCTGTCTCTTCAGGGTTCACGGAGTGAATGTCATCACTCCATCGGAGCGCGACAGTATGATACATACATATGGTCTTCTTTTAGTGTCATTTTGGGTTTACTCATGATTTGTATATTTGTGATTTGAATCATTTTTTATAACTCTGACTTTTATATAATCTTTTGGACATAACTCAGTTTGCTTTCCTGTCTTTCTAGTGTTACGATTTGATACCTATAGCTTCCGCGTACATGTATGGCATGTGTGAATTTCTCTTGTGCGTGTGCATTTAAACTGGGTCTAAGTGTATATGCACGGGAGTACGTGTGTCATTGGTTAGATTTTCGCTGACCCTCGATCTCCTGGGCTCGGGTTGTGACAAACTCCCAACATGGGGAATTTGGGATCTGGCCACAATAATGTGATCAGTTTAGGTCATGGTTTATTACCATGATACGTAATTTTTGTGGATTCTTTATGTTATGTCGACAATGAGTTGATCTCGCAATGTAGAATACACTTTGGTTAAAATCCCAAATCTTTTACTTTTCCATTAAGCAAAGTCCTAAATTTTCTAAGTATTTCTCCCTAAAAAAACTCATTCAATTTTACACTTTTCTTTTTTGTCTCTTATCCTTAAAATCTTTCAATTTTAATTTTATACCGTGTCATTGTTGGATACTTGAATAAAGCAAGCATTTCACTTTTGGATACTTGAATAAATCAAGCATTTCACTTTTGTATCAAATTAGTGTCAAAATAGCGCCAAATGAGTATTGGCAGTTTTAGATGCTTGAACTTCACAATTTGATAAGCCATGCCATGGATGCTCATGTGTTCAATCATCCATTGTATGGGCTGTAATGGACTATCTATCTTTTATTTCAAAAAAAGAACTATCATTAAGTGCTCGAATCTCCGACGGCCATATCTTGACCCTTTCTTAGGTGAGATAAATTTTGAATTTTCATCATCTCAAGATTTATGATGGTTTTCTTCATTTTCTCCATGTTTTCTTTCTTTTGGGTGACTATGTGAAGAAAGTCCTTTTTGTAAAGCATTATATTTTTTATCCTTAGCTTTTATTCATTAGAGTTTCACTCATAGCTAATATTTTCTATGGTTTCTAAATTTTCTTTATTGTCGTTGGAATATTGATTAGTTTAGCTTTAACTTTTAAATACAATGTAAATTTATTGTGATAAAAATTGATGTTGATTGATGTCTGTCAAAGCAGCCCAAATTAGTTTTGGTAGTCTCGCGACCTTTTATTTTGTCAACAGATCCTCTTATCTTTATGAGAGAGCAACACGTGAAGTATTTTAAGGATTCCATTCATATTAGCTAAAATCTATCCATGCCACCTCTCTAAAATATCTCAATTTTCCTAAAACCTCTCTTTAGTTTTCTATGAAATCTCTCCCTCCCTAATTCCTCTCTCTCATCCCTCTACAACTTCATCAAGGTCCCACAATCTGCGACATATTATTTTATATGGATGGAGTTCAATTTTGATCATGTATATAAACAGGCTCTACAAACTGGAAAGAATAAGAAAACACGATATGTGTGAACAATTTCCTCAAGTGGACCGTTACGTCCTCGACCACTTAAGTGCATTTCAAACTGATATCAGGTGTTTGGATCAGAACCTATGTTCAAGTGTGCTCTAAAAATCGAGGCCTGTGAGGGGTGCCACATCAGCATCCCCTATATTTCTTTTTTTCTGGAGCGGCACCTCAGCATCCAAATCCTCCTAACTTTCCACCCAACTTTCCATATTTTTCAATCTCTTTTCTTATCACATATCCTACGAATCTTTTTTAATCACATATCCATCACACATCAACATCTCCTCCCACTGCGTCAACATCAGATCTGAAGAAAAAGAGTCACCACTCATAGAAGATCTGAAGAAGGAAGAGTCACCAAGAACCCTTCGTCGCCACCAGCGGTCCTCACAGCATCGACTCGGACTCTGTGAAATCAGATTTGAAGAAGAAGAGTCTGTGAACTCGCTCATGCAGATCAGTTGCCGCTAAGAACCCTCCATCACCACTAGCAGTCCTCGCAATAAACGGACTCTGCAAAATCGCATCTGAAGAAAAAGATTCTGCGAACTAGCTCAGATCGGATCTGAATAAGAAGAAGATTACGGCCTTCACTCGGACTCTGCGAACTCGCTCACAGCAGATCCGAAAAAGAAGATTCACTAAGAACCCTCTGTCGCCTCCTGCAGTCCTTGTAGCCTCTGTGAAATTGGATTTGAAGAAGAAGAGTCGCCAAAAACCTCCGTCGCCACTGGCAGTCTTTGCAGCCTTCACTTGGACTCTGCGAACTCGATCATAGTGGATCTGTGAACAGGCTGTCGCTACAAACCCTCCATCGTTGGTTGCATCGACTTGAACTGCGAACTCTCAAACTAGATTCGAAGCGGAAGAAGAGGTTGGGGTTTTTGCTGCGAACTCTCAAACCATATTCGAAGCGGAAGAAGAGGGTGGGGTTTCTCCTCGGGGCATAGAGTCGAACTCCAAATCGGCCAAAACAAAGGTAAAAATTGTCTTCTTTCATCTATCTGATCAAGTGGTCGAAGGATCCAGCGTGTGATGCAGAGTGGAAACCTTTTATTCTGCTGCTTCCTGGGTTTTGTCTCTCTGGTGCTCTTGGAGAGTATGGGTCTTACATGCAATTGAATTATAGGAGGGTATCGAATCTGAGTTGTCCGATAGGTGGGCCACCACCCAGTAGGATAAGTTATAATTTCAATAATCAATGAGAATCTTCTTTAAGGATTTTTGTATGATTTTTCTTGCTTTATCTGCTCTTTCTTGCTGTACTCCATCTATGGAGATGTAAATGATAGGATTATCAAGAAGAGTATATTCCATTTAGGTCCTCTTCATCTGAACCGTACACTCTACCAAGACATGTGAACTCTTGGTATATTGTGTTTTGCATCTAATTCCATTGTAGATTTAAACTTTGAGGGCCATACAATTCTTGCACCGTAAAGTGATTAATCCTTTGAAATTCATGTTTCTTTTAAAATCCTAAATAAAGTTAGAAAATTGTTGGTTAAATGAATAATTGAAAATCTTAGATTTAAAATCATGCCTTTCAAAATGCATTGAGATTAATTTTTTATTGAAATTTATCTTTAAAAAGATACGAGGAACTTTAATGTGAATATATTAAAATATTATAGTAACATTTTCTAAATTTTTGTTCAAGTAATTGGGGTGCCAAGATGGGGCCAAGAAATTAATAGTTTAATTAACATTATATTTTCTTTATAAAGATTAATAGAATGCAATTTTTTTCTTATCAATATTTCAGTCAATCCTATATTTAAAAATATTTATATTTTTTCGGCCCGGGTTTAGCACGGGCCTTTTTTTGCTAGTTATATATATTATAACAATACCTTTTTTTGTGGAAGAGTGATCGTGGCGCAATTCTCTTCATAAAGAGCAACACGTGGCACAATTTAAGGATTCTATCCATATTAGCAGAACTCTATCTATACCACCTCTTTAAAATCTCTTAATTTTTCTAAAATCTCTCAATTTTCCTAAAATCTCTCATTGGTTTTCTGTGAAATCACATCCCTGGAATCTAACATATGTCTCCTCTCTCCTAAAATCTCTTCATGCTTTTATTTTTCTCCTTTAATCCTTAATATAAGTTGGAATTTTCCTAAAAATTCTCAATCTAATCCCTTTAAGATAGATGTCGCATGGCATTCCAAAATCCAAACAGTAGAAATAGGTAAGAAAAAGAATATGAATGTCTCGATCTTATCTTGCAATACTCGTACCCTCTTTAGCTTCTAGGCCATCCGTAATGTGGACTTTTTCCATTAGATTTGAATCTCTAAATCACATGGTATCTTTATAATATTCGAACTATCCCTTGATTTCCATATACAGAATAGAAGTGGGGAGTCATGAAATGGCATCAACACCTCCATCCCTCCACACTAAATCCTAGCAAGGGATCGGCAACTTCATCCATCTCTCTAGCTAAAACATGACATGACGGTCTCTCTCCCCTAAAAAAAAGGTTAAAAAAAACTTTTATATTATAGTTGAGCTTCAACATTTCCTTTTTAAAAGCATTAGACGATATTATTATTGCAATGACATTATTATTGACGTTGTTTTATTGTTTTGTATGGTTGCATTTGTTAAGTGTTATCTAATTGTTCAATGCCACATAGAGATGTATCTCAAATTTTTACTTAGGTGAGTTAAATTTTGAGTCTTGGTTTGTATGAGATAAAAAATAACATTGATTAATATCTTGATTTGTATCAAATTAGTGTTAAAATATCGTCAAATGAGTATTGGCAGTTTTAGATGCTTGGACTTCACAATTTGACTGGCTATGCCATGGATGCTCATGTGTTCAATCATCCACTGTATGGGTTGTAATGGACTATCAATCTTTTCTTTCAAAAGAAGAACTATTATTAAGTGCTCGGATCTCCGACGGCAATATCTTGACCCTTTTCTTAGGTGAGGTAAATTTTGAATTTTCAGCATCTCAAGATTTATGATGGTTTTCTTCATTTTCTCCATGTTTTCTTTCTTTTGGGTGACTATGTGAAGAAAGTCTTTTTTGTAAAGCATTATATTTTTTATCCTTAGCTTTTATTCATTAGAGTTTCACTTATAGCTAATATTTTCTATGGTCTCTAAATTTTTTTTTTATTGTGGGTTGGAATATTGATTAGTTTAGCTTTAACTTTTAGATACAATGTAAATTTATTGTGATAAAAATAGATATTGATTAATGTCTGAATTAGTGTCAAAGCAACACAAGTCAGTTTTGGTAGTCTCGCGATCCTCTTATTTTGTCAACAGATCTTCTTATTTTGCCCACAAAAAAAAAAAAAAAAGGAATGGCCGACATCTCTTCTAGGTAATCACTATAGCCATTGACCCATATAATGTCAAAACAATTGTGGGACCCGTGATTATACTCACCTAATTACATTAGTCACTATGAGGGGTCCTTTTGATGTTGATACATGGTGGGACCCATCAAATTGATTCACATGGTAGGTTTCATCTAGCTAATAAAAACCAAATGACAACATGATCACACAAGCTAATGCAGGTAATCACTATATCCCTTGACCCATAATATGTTAAAACAATTGTGGGACTTGTTCGTTGATTATAACCATGATTATACTCACCTAATTACAACCGCCACTACTAGGGTCCCATTTTAGAAACGGTTGTTATTTGTGACATGGCCTTCATAACTGAGACCATAATTATACTTACCTAGTTACAACTGCCACTATGAGGGTCCCACTTTAGAAACGGTTATTATTTGTTACATAACCTTCATAAATGAGATCATCATCTCACAAAGAAGATTTTGATTTTTGTAAATAACTTCTAGTGAGTATGTGGAATTGGAGTCATTTACCAATGAAATTGTATTAACCACAATTCTAATCTTTCCTAAGCCCATCAAAATCTCATAATCTCTCAAAAAGTCTTTAAATTTATACTTTTCCCAAATTAAAAACATTCCCTAACATTACCATAAAATGTTACCCTACCCTTCCGCAAATCTTTTTTTTTTTTGGATTTTAATATTTTTTGTTTATATTTTTTTGATATGCGCATATATTGCTTTTATATTAGACTATATGTTCTTCTCTTTCTTTGCCTATGTTGGGCATGAGCTTCGAGCGCTAGTATATATAAAAAGAATTCCCCCCTAATAAGAGTGCTCCTCTCCTAAAATCTCTCTCTCTCTCTCTCTCTTTCTTAAATTTCTTTCTTCTCAAAGTATAGGGATTCTCTACATGAGGCCCTGAGTTGGATAGCCCACTTTTCACATTTATCAAGAAAAAGAAAGTGATTTTTATGATATCTTTTTCAAATAAATTATATTTGATAGAGCTTGCAGTAATCTCCAAAACATATTCAATTAATAATTTACCAAAACCAATACATTATAGAGGCATTTTTATATAAATAGTAGTTGAAATTTTAAAGAGGTCGCTCTGCTAGACGTTGGACTTACGCTAGATGATGGATCTAGTTTTTTACCCATCATACGTACCCAATGGATGAAAGATTTTATTTTTGTGCCTATTATACCCATCCACATGCTATCAATTAGATGAAACAGAAACCAACCAACATGTGTCCCACGAAATCCAATCCATCCATGACCTATATATATATATATATATCTTTCTCACCCTCTAATTTCTACCCCTCCCCTAAAATCTCTCTCTCTCTCTCTCTCTCTCTCTCTCTCTCTCTCTCAATTTTCTTTCCTCTCAAAGTATAAGGATTCTCTACGTGAGGCCCTAAGATGGATAGCCCACTTTTCACATTTATCATGAAAAAGAAAGTGATTTTTATAAAATATTTTTCAAATAAATTATATCTGATAGATCATGGGGTGATCTCCAAAATATATTCTGTTAATAATTTACCAAGACCAATATATTATAGAGCCATATTCATATGCATAGTAGTTAAAACTTTAAAGAGGTTGCTCTTTTAGATGTTGGACCCACGCTAGGTAACGGTTCCAATTTTTTACCCATTATATGTGCCCGATGGATGAAAGATCTTATTTTTACACCTATTATACCCATCCACATGTGACAATTAGATGAAACAAAAACCAAACAACATGTGTCCCACAAAATCCAATCCACCCATGACCTATATATATATATATGTATCCGTGTGTGTTGGGAGGACCCATTATGTATTCTCAACAGGAGATTTTGCTATAGAAGTTGTTAAAACAGAAAAGCATGTAAACGGTAAAATTCATTAGATTCAAACTAGCGACCTAATAATTCACTAGTGCTTTAGGCTACAATTTACTACAGTCTTCTCTCCCATCTAATCTAAGGTCAAATTTAAATATGCAAAATGTATAATGTAATACAATTTTACGTGGGACCTTTTCTTTTCATTTTAATAAAATATGGAGAGTGCAACAAAAATTATCATCTTATTTTTTTTTCATATTGTTAGTAATTTTCTTAAATTAGTTTGTTTCTTTATTTTTAAATTTAATGAAAGATGCCCTTATTTTTTCCGATATGATAACTAACAAGTGATTGAGTTCGCCTCATATAAACTTGACTTATAAAATTGGCTCATGTCACTAACATAGGTATGAAGATTCAGTTTTTTTTTTTAATTTCTGAGTCTCCATATTTACCGTAATGCCAATGTGGTTTTTTTTATTTTTTTTATAATTGAGCCACAGTCTTCCTCTAATTTATCTTAATTGATAAATTTTGATTCATTCTTTAATGAAATATTTATTATAATATTTGTACTCATGGTAAAATAACTGCCCAGTTTTCTTTGTTTTTATTATTTTCTATTACAAATTATTTACATGTTTATTCTTAAAATGGTAAAAGGTTGTTTATTATTTGGTTATTAGGATTTGGGTTAGAATACTATGTCATTATGGGCTCACCTACTCAATCCAAAGATTTATCTTTTCCTTACTCCTTCCCTCATTTTGCTTCTTCTACAAGCATTTTTGTTAATATTGTAATATTTTTTATTTATATTTTTTTATATACATAGATATTTTTCTCATTGTCACTCCCCTTAAATTTCTAGATAACTCTTCACCCTTACCTCCATCAACTTTTAGACTTTAGTTAACAAACAATATCGATCATTCATCCTAAAATCTCTCTAATTTACACCAACTGCTAAATAAACCGACAAGCAGCACTGTTGAGGTGTACATTTTAGTGTGATTCCAGCGTTTGTCTCCATAAAAGTGAAATTTGAGCTGGTGTCCATGTACACTGATCCATTCATTTTGAGGAGTTTAATTTAAGAAGGTAGGCCATACTAAATTGACTTGTTAGATGGCTAACCATTCAGACTGAAAGACACCACCATTATCATAAAATTGAAAAGAATTTAATTTTCAAAAAAGACATGTAGGACCACCCAAAAGACTCAATCGGTAGCAAAAGAAAAAGTTGGACCGTCAATGGCTAAAGCCAGCTTGACTTGGGTTGGCCGCACTTGGCTTTAAGAGTTGTGAGATTGATTAGTTCTTTAGTTGTTGCTTAACTCATTAGGTCATGAGGAGAGCTTAGGCTAATGCCTGTTCAGCTTGATTCCATTAAGTGCGTGGCTCGATTATGTTCACATCATATATGAGCTCAAGTTTGAGTATTTGCCCAAGCAGGGGGTGTCAGTATACAAAAATTTCAAGTTCAATGCATTTATAAGAAAAAAGCGGAACTTGAACTTAGACTCATGCTTGTCTAATCTTGATCTGTTTACACCGCTATAGTATAAATAATTGTACAAATGATTTAATGATATTATTATTATTCATATTCAAAATTATAATCACTTTCTTTTTGGAATGATATATTTTAGATTATCTAGGATTCTAATTAATCTGAAATATGCATCGATGTAGTAGGAGTACTTCAAATAACAAGGAATTCTATGATTTGCACCATTGATTGGTCCCATCGTCTTGGTTGGTGATCTTGCATGCATGCTATTTAAATTTCTTCCGGTGACTTTTGGATGGCATAAATTCTGAAAATGTTAGATTTTGTTTAATGCGATTAAATTCCAAGTCAATATTACGATGGCCAAGGTTTCAATCTTGATCTTAAATATAATTTTAAATAGGTTTCAGTTTTTATCTTAAATATAATTTTAAATATTAGACTATGAAAATTGGTTTATAACTTATGCAGCTTCACATGATTACGGTCACAAAAGATGGACCCTTATTGCAAACAGTATGAATGTGGGCCCCATATTTTAATTTCTAAAGCTATGTAAGTTGTTGTAATTTCTAAATGTAGGTCCCAAATCCACATTTACAAAAAGGTTGCCCTGCATTATTATACCTATAAAGGTGAGCTTATATTGTAAGTCCTATGAACATGGATCCTATTTCATAATTCTGTAATTTTAAAGATGGCTTCTATGTCCACAAAAGAGGTGACTCCACTTTATAATTCTTGATGGTGGGTAATATCGTGCCCAGCCCATGGGTTAAAAGACACAACCATTGATCAGCAAAATAGGGCCTGTTAAATAAAAATATTTATAAATTTTTAAATGAATTGTAAATTAATATTAACATATACATTATAATATATTCATAATAAAAAAAAGTTTAGTTTTAATCATTTTTGTTTTTATAATATTTATTTAAATGTTAATAATTTTTAATAAAACTTTTTTTGAAGATGTGGAAATCCTAACCCCACCTAACAAACATTTTATATAAAATTTAATTATTACTTTTGAAGCGCTAATTATAGGGATAAAAGCAAAGCTAATGGACTTAAAAGAGGTGGCAAGAGTATTGACATCCAAAATGATAGTACTGATAGACCACTCATTGCACCCCCACCTTCGATCTGTCGCCTTACTCAATGCAAAGAGGATTGCCTGTATTTTAACTTCTTTTGAAGAACAGACCTTTGATTCTTGTTTGACAGCCACATCAACAGCAAAGCTATTGACATAAACAACAAAACCAATTTTGGCCTTTCCATTTGCAGCTCTAAAACAGAGCATACCCCTTATTACTGCTAACTCTAGAAATTAGACCCCACTCCCTGCAACTTGTTTCATCTAATGGGGAATCCTAGGTCCCTCTATCATTCCTTTGGTGGAGTTTATTGCATGAGACACTGTTAGAATTTTAAAAATACTATCTTGAAACCCATCCATGAATGTTTTGAGCATGTTTATTTGCATGAAATTGAATGCATAGAAATTTAAGGTCAAGGTTCCAACAGAGGATTATTGAAAAGTAAAAGTTGCAGAATACAAGATAAAAATTTGGAAGGGACATTAACTCTTTTAGGATTTAAATTACTGGAATGACAAAACCACATTGTGCATTTGTTTATCTTAATTCACATAATTAAATTGACCACATATGTAGAAAGTTGGGTACGTGGGTTCATTTTTGTGTAAAGCCTTTCACATCTTACCCCTGTTAAAGGGTATTATATATTAATTACACCCTTGAAGAAGTGCTAAGATAGCATTTTTATACTTATCTCTTCTTTTTTTTTTTTTTAAATCTTTTGGACTTTAGTGAGACCTCAATTCATGATCCGGACCATTCCAAATTCTCGTAGAATGCCTACAGTTTGAAATTTAATATCTTAAATAATCCTCTCGAATTTTGAGAAACAAGTGAAAAATGTTAAAACATGTTTTTATTTCCTGATTTTTATTCCACTATTTTAGTTGTTTAACTATCGATAGGACCTGTTCAATATTCTCATATAATTATTAAACTTAGTAGTAAAGTTTCATATGTCAGATCCTCATACACTTTGAGAAAAAAAATTAAAAAAGATCATAATAATAATAATAATAATAATAATAAAAGCATCCTTTCAGTCTTTCTGCACTAATAGTAACTGCTTAATTCAAGATTCTAGCTATTTAGCATTCTCAGAAAACCAATAAACACCAAGATGTTAAGTCTCATACAAAATTCTCATAGGACTAATAAACATTCTCAAATAACGAATAAGTTTTATAAACGTTTGAAGTTCTTCTCTTAGATCTTCACAACCTTGGAGAAATATGTAAAGACATATAACTATCCTCATCTCATTTACTTAACTGTTCTGTACTCTTGTAGGGCTAATCCGTCATATGAACTGTTAATTAACATTCTCAAATAACTAATTTACTCCGATGTGTGAAGTTTCATTTCTAAGATCCTTATGGCTTTCAAGAAATGTTTGAAAATTCCAAAAATAGCCTAATCCCTGTTTTTTCTTTACTTTTTTTTTCTAGATAATGTAGGCCAACAATTAACAATCCAAACGATTCAACATTCTTTTAGAGCCGATAAACACAGATGATGATTGAAGTTTTGTATCTAATAGCCTCTCAGAATTTGAGAAATTATAGAATAATGCAAAAACAGCTTAACTCATTTTTCTGATTCTCTGTGCTCTTTTGGCCCAATTCCTCCCCAAGTCGTTGACTGTGTCTGAGAGCCACATTTCTTTTCTAGGAACGTTTTGGGTCTAAAAGCCGAAGGAAAACTAATTGGTCAATAAACTGAGAGACGCTTGCTCCTTTTTTTTCTTTTAGGATTTTACCAAAAAAAATCATCTAAGGAGACCATCAAACTATAAAACTCTTCCTAAGTGTTGGTGGTTGGACTGGTCATGTATGACTACCCCGATTCACTTTTTTCATCTAATTGGTGAGCGTCAATATTGCCATAGGTTTTTTACACTAGCGATGAAATTGATGCTCCCCCATTTTCATTTAACACAAGAAACATGATGGATGAATATGTATTTCTAAATTTTCATTGAAACAAATATTAATGCTGCTGAATCTACATACTCATTGAAATCTTCTATATTCATATATGCAAAAGAAGCACATTATGTGCTTGTCAATACAATGCATTTGTATGATTTGCAGTATTTGGTTAGGTGACCTATGAACAACTGAGCCACATATAGTTTGAAGATGCATGATGCATGAATTTGTATGCGTTAAAAATGCCTGTGATTTTGACAATATAAAGTTCAGTTTAATAGTTCTAACAACATAAAGCCCCCAATTGCTGTGCTATAACATTAATGAAATTTGGGTGGAAGGAATGACAACAATAGAATTGAGATACTGCTTTGCCCACAATCCTGTTTTTCATGTTGATTGATGCCTGGCCTAAAATATCCAGACAGTGGCTACCCAGACTATGGGTACTATCATCTATACTACCAAAATGTCTCCATGCTTAGCACGGGCAATAAAAGCCATACCAAAATTCACTTAATAAATTTGACTTTATGAAAGTAATGACAAGCTGTTTTTAATTTTAGGTGCGTATATTATGAAAATATAGATAGCAATATATTTTTTTAAAGAGAATTTATATGCATAAAGTTATAATCACGATAAGGAGGATGCTCTTTCATGTGTAGCAATTACAAAATAAAGAAAAATGGACTTTCTTTTTAAAATATGCAATTGCAAGTGTAAATAAATAATTGTATAAAGATTTTAAAAAATTCTAAGAAACTTAGAAATATGAGATTTTTGTATAAATAATACTCACATGGAAAAAAATTATAAGCAATCTCAAATATGGTAGTTAATGGTTGGAGGGCATTGGTAGTTAGTGAGTAGAGTTTGGGGCAGGTATAGGTTTCTAGACTCTGACCTGAGTAGAGTTCATAGCAGACTTTGGTTTTGGGTATGCTTAACTCATCCCATCAATGTCAGGGCACGGCTACCATTATCTTTCATCTCTCTTGGCGTATTGAATGATCGAAATCTTTCTCTCCATCATCCGTTTCAACACTCTCTTTCTTATTGTTTCTCCTGCTAAAGAAGAAATTATAACGGAAGTAGTGTTCATTTAGGCCTTCCCTTATACCTGCAAGTATCACCTGGCTCCATATCCATGTTTCTTCATCTATATCCCCAAAGCAATTGAATCTGCATAAAGAAATGGACGGAGATAGACAGTGATAGTTGCATCAGTTAAAATTAAAAAGAAAATCAGAGTGTGAGAGAGAAGACTGAGAAACTAATTGAAACCTGCTTATTACTTCCTTCTTGGCAAAATAATAAGGTAGAAGCAGAATGAGGACATGAGAGAACTACCACTACGAAGCTAAAACTGAGAGAATGAGAGGATAGATGTGAAGGAGGGGTTAATTAATCAATCCCGCAATCCCATTTGGATGAGACGTAAGAGAGGATGAAACTTAAGATTTTTTCTACTAATCTAAATTCAAAAGAAAAATAAGGTGACAATAAGAAAGCAAAATGGAGAGTTATTAGGAGCGATTTATGAAGTGTTAAGAGAAGTTAATTTACGAAAGTTAAAAGAGAGAGATTTAGGAAGAATGTATGTGAACGGACACATTTGAGAAACGTTTTGCTTCATATATTGTAATTGACATCATAAGTAAATCAAACGGTTCTATTAATGGACCATATTAGTAGGGCTGATATTAGTAGGTGGTCAAACTTATAAAATGGTCAAAATCATATCTCCATGGCCGCATAAATGGTCAAAACCGTTTATTAGTAGCAACACAGTGAACCAACTTCAACTATAGGTTTAACCACATAAATAAATATGGAGGGAAACGGAATAGCAAGCCACATAAATACAGAAAACCAGTGGCAGAACTAATCACTGACACATCACCACACAATTTTAATCTGAAAAGCACTGCCATTGAAGTACCCAGTTCAAAAAGGAAAGGATATAAGCTCACCCCATAGTAATATTGTCAAACCCCTGTGTCATAACATCTTGGATACATGCGACTCAATTCCCATTCTCATGGAGATTTCATCAGCTGGGTTTGATAAGTAGTGCATAGTATACAAAATGAAGTAGACCGTTGAGTGAAATTCATGATGGGGCCCTTTCCCATTTTGAGGGCTAGATCATATCTCTTACATGTGGTGACATTTTTTTATGGAAGGAGGAAGATAAAAAGCCTTGAAACCACTCTTTCACGAAAGGAAGAAGAGGAAGAAATAGGAATTTTTGTATTTAAATGGAAGTATGGGAGTATCAATTTCGTGGCTAGTGGAAAAAGCTAGCAGTGATATTAACGGTCAACAATTATGTGGAACAAATGAATCGGAGTTGTCACGTGTGATCACTTCAATGCACACATACCTAAGATAAGTTTTATGGTTTGGTAGTCCCTTTAGATGATTTTTTTTTTTGTAAATTCCTCTTTCATTTTTATTCTTTTACATTAAGTTGATAAATTCTGAATATTTTAAAATGACAAACATGACCCCAAGGGGTGGCTAAACTGACTTAAGATCACGGTTTACGTTCGGAAGTTGCGGGTTTGAGCTGCGTTACCATACTAGGGTCACAAGGAATTTTTTTTATTTTCCCTAGGCCCGAAGGGATTAATCTATAATTGTCAATTTCGTTTTGGTCATCATTTCAGTTTAGTCCCTGAGATGAATTATTTCAATATTTCAAAATTTTGGAAAAACTTTTTTAAGTAACTTTTTTGAATAATAAAAATTATAAAATATATACATATATGTGAAACAAATAGGAAACTAAAATCAAAATTTAAATTATGCATGTTCTTTGAGATATATATTGAGAAAAAAAATTTAAAAAATTAGTAAAAATGAAATTTTAAAAAATTAGTAAAAATTATGCTGCAAACCAAAATGGGCCGAAATATACTGGAATGAGCAACCAAAATTGGCCGAAACAGATCGAAATTCAATCCAAAAATATCTACCCTCCATTCTGTTTCAAGCCAGGACCGAAATGAAAAATTTGGGCCATTTTGGCAAAAATGAAATGAAATTAACTACTATGGATTAACTTGACCAAAAAGGCTGAGACACACTCCGTTAGAAAAAAAAAATGGCAAACATGATAAAATGAAAGCTGTGGGAAAACCTTGTGCTAATAAAGTGTGCAATCAAATATTATACTATGTTCAATGGTAGTAAATTTTATATATGCAAAATCAACATCTATGCAATGAACAATCAGCCCCATCAAATTATTTTATCCTTTGATTATATAGCATTAAAGGTTAATGGTATTTTAACTGTATATTTGTTTAGAGTCAATCCAACATTCCAACCGCCAGTGAACGTTAAGTGCGTGTAAATTTGAGTCTGACGCCGGATTATGAGTTAAAAAGACTATTAAAAAGGCTGTGATGATAAAAGGTTGGCCAAGGTGGGCCTCTGCTTGACTGCATTTGCAATTGCTCCTAGGCACACATGTACATTGTTCTTTTCGTTTTAAACAATCGGTTTATTTTTAACTTTTGTTCAGTAACAGCAAGAACATGGAAAAAACGTGAAAATGTTGCCAAAAACTGGACAAATGTGGTCCAGCCTGCTGCCGCTATGACAGTTGTCGGTTGGTATATTAAATGAAGAAAATTTTCAAGAAACTATATTATATACTTTTTTAGCGAATGCACTAGGGTGTAATGGTTCTGAAAACCGTGAGTTCTAAAAAAATATCGTTTCCCAAATCCAATCGCGGTTTTTAATTTTTAAAAACTGTAATCGCTATCGTATGCTAAAAATCGTTAAAAAAATTAAACTGTGATTTATTGTATTAGATGATTCAATTACAGTTAACCATACTAAGAAATAATTTATATATCGAACGGCTGTGAAGGTTCTGTAATAAGAGATTAATTGTTGATATTAATCTAAAAATATGATTTTGAGTGTTATGATTTAATTAACCAAACTATATGAGGGGGGAGAGAAGGCAATCCCATCCTAAACGTCCCTGCCCGACATTGCAATAATTTCATCAGTTTCCTTCTTCATCCTTAATTATAATAATTCATAATTGATTTTTACATTTTCCATTGTTCCAATACAACATGCTACATAATTTGACTGGCCCGTTTTAATTATTTAACCTTTTGGGTAGTATTTAGGGATTCTATTTAAATTATGATTGTGAAATGAATTTTAAGTTAATATTATTTTATAATTCATTTAAATATTTAAATATAATTCTATTTACAAATAAATTAATGGCTGGGCTATGTTGGGCATGGGTGTATCAAGGTCCAGGTCAATACCTATTAAAAAGTAATTATATTTTAAAATAAGGCTATTTAAATCAATTTTAAAATGCAAAAATAAGTTTGTAAAGTTCATAAAAACACCCATCAAAACCCAAATAAAAAAATGTGGAAATAAAATTGCATAAAAAGTAAATTCAAGAAAATAGTAAAGTCCTTACTATCTGAATTCTCCTCTAAAACCTCTTGATGTACTTCCACTTTTGCAAAAAGATACAAAAATTCATGTTTCAGTGGAGACTCAAAATGGAAAGAATTCTTTATAATAAAATTATTCACCAAATTAGTTACCCCATCCCACCGGGCGAGACACCCCTTTGGAAGCCGAGGGCCTACATCTTTCTCTAGTAAATGGATCAATTGGTGCTTTTTGCAAATAATAAATTCAAATTAATTTAAAGACAAAACCCACCATGTTTTTTAATTTCCAAGTAATCAAAGAAATTTAGCCAGGAATGCTACCAAAAGGATAAATAATTTGGAAAACCAAAGGAAGATAATTTTTAGGTGCGCTCATGTGTATACAGCTTAGATGCACACGACTTAAGTAATAAAAACGCTTTTGAATAATCCCAAAGGAACGCACACTAATTTCCCCAAATGTCAATGATCTCATGTTTTTAACACCGATATAAATGGGATTGACCGTTAGATTGAATTTAAAATGGACGTATTCTAAAACTATTAAATATGAATGCCAAGTATTAAGAAGTTAATATTGATGGACATTAAATTTTGTACATATGTTGGTCCATCTAGGTATTTTAATCTCTACTTTTCCATAAATTGATATAGGTGCAGATGGCCTACAAGGCTATGTCCAAATTGTTTTAATGAGCCTGTGCCCACTCGACACTTATATCATAACCTTAGTTTAGTAGCCTTAGTTGTCTACCAAAGGATTAAGGGAAGACTCATTGAAGGTGCCAAGTGGGACCAACATGGGGTTTTAAGTGAATATTTTTGGCTACCTTATTTGTATTTCCCTTGTTGCATTTTTGTTTTTTTTTAATTAATGGTATTCATTGAAGCTATAATATGTGATGGTGAGGGAACCTGCCAGGCTTAATATCTACATTCCATTTCATACTTAATCAATCACTTTAATCACCAAAGGAGCCTACCTTTGATGGCTAAAATGGAGAGTGGCAGCTAGATTTTTTTTATGTTGTAGTTCATCAGTGGCCAGTTGTGTTTTTCTTTGATGAATCTGTGGGGCAAGAGAGTGTGTGCTTTGGCTTTTTTTGTGTTTTTTTCTCTGTATTTCATCAATGGGGGCCATCTCTAATTTTTCTTTGATGAATCTAAAAGAATGACTCAATTAAATAAAAATAATGGTTCAAAAATAAAAAAAGTTAAAGAGTAATATGAAAGTGGCCCTCATAAATCGAGTGATTAGAAAGAAAAAAACTTTGACTTTCTCAATGGGACTTATAGATTGTTCGAGGTTGAAAAAAAAAAAAAAGAACTATCTTTGACATTGGGCCACACATGTTGATGAAACACAACAAAGGTGAAGCTGGCTATGAAACGGGGTAGCTCACATTTTGGGACATTAGGAAGCAATAGCCAAGAATAATTAAAATTGCAAACCATAAAATCAAAAATTTTGAGAAAATTAATAGAAATGTAGAAAAAAGAAACATTCAAGGAAAAAAATTACAAAAATAAATTTATAATAATGAAAAAAAAGTACAATAAATCATAAAAATGGATCCCTCTTAAACTGTGACAAGTTTGGGAGCACTACTTTTTGAAAGATTTTAGAGATAATGGATATATAAAGGAAAGTTTAAAATTGAATGAGAGTTTTACTAGGGAGAAGATTTGTGTAGGATTTAGTACTTTATTAAAAGTGTGCCACGTGTCACGCTTCTATTCTCTCTCGCAATAGGGGTGAATTTGATGAATCTAAAAGAATGGCTCAATCAAATAAAATAATGGCAAAAAAAATTAAAGAGTAATATGAAAGTGGCCCTGTAAATTAAGTGATTAGAAAGAAAAAATTTTTGACTTTTTCAATGGGATTCATAGATTGTTCGAGGTTGGGAAAAAAAGGAAAAAAGAACTGTATTTGACATTGGGCCCCATAGGTTGATGAAACATAACAAAGATGAAGCTGGCTAAGAAATGGGTTAGCTCACATTTTGGGACATTAGGAAGCAATAGCCAAGAATAATTAAATCACAAACCATAAAATCAAAAATTTTGAGAAAATGAAAAGAAATGTAGAAAAAAGAAGAAATAAGAAACATTCAAGGAAAAAAATTATAGAAATGAAATTTATAATAATAACAACAAAGAGCAATAAATCATAAAATTGAATACGTGACAAGTTTAGGAGCACTACTTTGTGAAAGATTTTAGAGATAAGGGATATATAAAGGAACGTTTAAAATTGATTGGGAGTTTTTTAGGGGAGAAGATTTGTATAAGATTTAGTACTTTATTGAAAGTGAGCCACGTATCTCACTATCGTTTTTTTTCACAAAAAGGGTAGATTTTCGTTATATGTATAATAATCATCATCGTCATTAAAACTTTATCCCAATCATGTTGGGGTCAGCTACATGAATTTTGTTTCTCTATTCCGTTCTATTTTGAGCCAAATCCTTTGATAAGTTAAACTTTTTCAAATCTGAATCAATGACATCCATCAATGTTTTCTTCGGCTTACCTCTGCCTCTTGATAGGCCATCTACATGTATAGCCAAACTTTTTCGCACCGGTGCCATTATCGGCCTACACTTAACATGCTCAAACCATCTTAAACAGACTTCTCTAATCTTATCTACTATTGGTGATACCCCTAAATGCTTTGAAAAGTGCTCATTTCTAATTTTATCTTTCCTAGTTTTACCACATATCTACCTAAGCATTCTCATTTCTGCTACATCCATTTTATGAATATGCATCTTCTTAATTAGCCAACATTCTACTCCATATGTCATAGTTGGTCTAACTACTGTCTTGTAAAACTTGCGCTTTAATTTCGTTGGCATTCATCTGTCATAAAACACTCTAGAAGTTAGTCTCCACTTCCGCCATCCAGCTTTTATCCTATGCTCCACATCTTTGTCAATCTCCCCATCCTTATTAATCATCGAGCCTCAGAACCGAAAAGAATCTCTACGTGGTATCTCATGGGTTTTAATTTTGATAGTGGTTTCAACACTTTGTATATGTCCGCTGAAGTTGCAATCCATATATTTTGTTTTTGTACGACTTATTTTAAAGCCTCTAGATTCTAATGCCCCCGCCATCTTTCAAGTTTTGCATTTACACCATCTCTTGATTTATCCACCATGACTATATCATCTACAAATAATATACACCATGGTACTTCTTCTTAAATATGCACAGTTAACTCATCCATAATTAATACAAAGAAATAAGGATTTAAGGTTGATCCCTGATGTAAACCTATAGTCACGTGAAATCCACCTATTTCTCCATATGTGATTCTCACATTTGTTACTGCTCCTTCAAACATATCCTTAGAAATTTCAATGTAACCTCTGGGGACATTCCTTTTCTTTAAACCCACTAAATTAAATTCCTCGATACTATATTATGGGTTTTTTCTAAATCAATAAAGACCATGTGTAGATTTTTCCTCTTTGCTCGATATTTTTCCATTAATTGCCTAAGTGAAAAGATAACTTCCATAGTTAATATCCCTCGCATAAAACCAAATTGATTTTCAGAGATCTTGGTCTTCCGTCTCAGTCTTTACTCCATTATTCTTTCCTATAATTTCATAGTATGACTCATAAGTTTAATCCCTAGATAGTTGGTACAATTTTGTTTATCTCCCTTATTCTTATATATAGGTACTACAATGCTTCTTCTTCATTCATCCGGCATATTATTTGTCACAAGTATCTTATTGAATAGTCTACATAACCAACTCAGCCCAACCTCTCCTAAGCATTTCTATGCCTATATCGGAAAATCATCTAGGCCTATTGCCTTTCCTTTCTTCATTCGCGTTAATGCTTCCTTCACTTTCACCCCTCTAATTATACGGAGAAAAGTATGTTCTAGGGATGAAGTATCCTCCTTAACTCTTATATCCCCCAAATGTTCTTCATTTAGAAGTTAGTTAAAATATTCCTTCAACCTTAATTTCTTTAATGTCATTGTCCTTCATCAGAACATTTTCCTCATTGTCTTAGATACATTTGACATGATTTAAGTCCCTATTTTTCTTTTCTCTTATTTTTACAAGCTTAAAAATATCCTTTTCTCCCTCTCTTGTTCCTAACCTATTATAAAAGTTATCGTATGCTTTGAACTTTACGCTACTTACTACTTTCTTAGCTTCTTTCTTTGCCTTTTTTATATAACTCAAAATTTACTATATTCTTAGTCTCTTGCCAAACTTTGTAGTTATGTCTTTTCTGTCGAATAACTTCTTGAACCTCCACACTCTACTTCCATGTTTTTTTATTAATATGTCTTTTTCTTTTTGATTCTCTAAGTATTTTACAACATTCCTAATGCAATTTGCCATTTGATTCTACATTACTATAATTTCTCTTTCAAGATTTCATTCTCCCTTTTCAATCATTTTATCTTTAAATATATCTGCTATTTCCCCCTTCAAATCTCTCCACATTGTTTTAGGGTATATTTTGCTTACTACCGCTCTCTTTCTACTTTTAATGCAAATATCTAAAACTCCGAGCTTATGTTACATAGTTAAACTCTCTTTTGGGATAACCTTGCAATCTTTACAAGTCAATCGGTCTTGTTTTCTAACTACAAAAAAGTCTATCTGGCTCATAATACTCCCACTTTTATAAGTAATTAAATGCTCATTTCTCTTTTTAAGGTAAGTATTTGCTACTACAAAATCAAATGCCACTGTAAAGTCCAATATAATGTTTTCCGAATACATTTTTTTCTCCAAATCTTTGCCCTCCATGCACTCTCTCATATCCTGTATTATCTCTTTATATATGGTCGTTTAAATCCCCTCTAAGGAAAATATTATCACTATTTGTGATTTTTCGCATTAAATCATCCATTTCATCCCAAAATTGTCTTTTTACACTTTCTCTAGTCCTACTTGGAGAGCATATACACTGATGATATGAATTATGTCTTCCTTTAGCACCATTTTAATTGCTATAATTCCATCACCAAACCTCTTAACCCTTACAATTTTCTCGTTATATGTATAATAATATAAAATAATATATGCATGTGTTAAGTTAAACAATCGTGGACCCCTCTTTGGTGAAGTCAGGTTTTTTAGCTGTCGTAGGGACCACACCTGCATCAGCTAGGGTCTAGGATCGTTCTTATAAATTTAGTCTTCGATGGATCACTAAACTCTAAACCACACGTCAAATGGCTCAATTGAAGTTCAATTTATAATATAGTCATTTGGTGTCAACCAAAACGCTCATATGCTAGCGAAACTTGAACCGGATCGTATTGTCTATTTTAGGGCTTGTTTCTTTAAGCAGAATTCGTAACGAGAATTTGTAATATTAGGAATTTTTAACATTGATATTACAGTTATGCAATTTGTATTTACTATGTTTTTTCTTGCAATTGCTAGACTTTTGAATTCCAACCATCTAACAAGTTAAAAATATCCTTTTAAGTTCTCTAAATTCCAAGTTGCTCAGTATTTACAAATCTCTAAATTTATAAAATCTCTAGAGAAGAAATCTCTAAATTTTGCAAAAAGAAACAGGGCCATAGTCTCCAAATTTCTTAATATGGTATTTTCTTTTTTAATGAAGTCTCACATATTTCAAGACGAAAAGTTTTAAATTATTAAGAGCTAGAATTATTATTATTATTATTATTATCTCACTCCTACTATTGTCATTATTATAACATAAAGTACGGGGGCATACGATCCAAATAGGAAGAGAAATGGAAAAAATAAGGAAAATTAGAAAAGTAAAAACTTTTGAAAAGAGTTTTTTGTCTATTAAATGAGAACCTTACTGTACCCATAATTTGAACTCACTGCATCAAATTTCAAAAGCTGTCACCTTTACTGGTGTTGTTTTTCAAAAAACGAATGCCTATAGCAGTGGGAAAATTTATCTCAGGTCCATCGTTGTCATGTTTTTTGTGAATTTTACGGCCGCTGTTTTTTAAAAAAATGACTTCAAAATTTAAGAAGGCCCGTGGCTGTTGGTTTCCATAGAAAAATGAAGGCCCATGGACGTTATTTATTTTACAGATTTTGATTTGGTGATTGTTTAATTTTTAGGGCATAGTTATGTAGCTTTCATGGAAAATTGGGTTGTTGTCTTTTTTTTTTTTTAGAATTGTTGACAATTGAGATCATTTTTAAGCTATTCCTCCCTGGGAAATATTTGCCACAAAAGATAATAACTTTCTCAAAGGAAAAGAATCCTACTTCTCATCTTTTCCACTGAAACATAGTTGCACAAGCACATCGTTATGGTCATGTTTATGCATTGCTAAGAAAACCTAGATTTGCAAACAACACCACCCTTCCCCATTGGCAAACAAAGGGGCTCTTAGGCTCAAGTCCATTTTTTTAGAAATTATATAGTTTTAAGTTTACCTCTAAAGATTTTAAAGCTTTAAGTCTACTAAAACATTTTTCCTTTGAAACACAAAAAAACTACCATCGTGTCCCTCTTGTTTTTTTCTTAAAAAAAAAAAAGAAATACAAATTAAAAAAAAGTTATATTACAATCCGAGCGTCGGTGCCCGGCCACCCCCTCCAACAACTAGCTGGCCACTGTTCCAAAAGTAAACCCTAAAAAAAGTAAAATAAACCCCAAAAAATAAACCTTAAAAAGAAATAAGTGAACTCCACTGGTGGAATGGCCATTATCACAAAAGAAAAAGAATATAATGGACTTGAAGCATTATATATATTAAAGCTTTAAGAATGGAGGCCTGTGGAGGGTGCCACATCAGCACTCCTTATTTTTATTTTTTTCCAGAGTGCCACGTCAGCATCCTAAAATACTACTATCTCTCCTCCTATAATCTCTCTCCGTCCCTTTTATCTTTTAGGCAATTAGTATTTTTTAATCTTAAATCTCCTAAAATCTCTCTTTTATCCTCTAAAATCTCTTGTTGATTTTTCCTCTTAATATCTAATCATTCCATTCATATCCCCTAAAATCAATTTTGTCCACTTTCCAAAATAGATTGATCACATCCTCAGGTCCTAATTTCTCTCTCGCGCTCATCTATCATTCTCGTCTCTTAACACCATAATAATGTAGATCGTTTCTCCTTCTTAACCTTTCAAAACATTTCCACAAAATGTGATAACGCTTGGGATCCCATCTCATTTGCTTTGTCCTTTTCTTCTCTAAGTATCTCTTTCGTCTTCCTTCAAACTAACGAAGGGAGTTGAAACTGCACCCCGCCTCGACCTTTTCTTCCAATATCTCTCCTTGATTTGACCATGAAAGGAGAAAGACGAGCTAAAGAGTAGTTTTCTATTCTCATGCTTGTAAGAAGCAAACACCATGACATCGGCATCATCAACTCCCTTAAATCTCAAGTTTTTCTTCTTGATTCATAAGTAGCTTTCCCCTTTTATTTTTACAAAATCCAAAATGCAATTATTTTCCTTTTAATTATTCCTTTTTCTCCTCTGTTAGAGTTAAAAGTGTTTTGTTATTGTTTTAGTTTCATGGTAAGTGGAAATAAAATAATTTCATTATTTTCCATTACGGTTTCTGACTGTTTTGCTTTGAAATGATTCAAGTAGTCAAAGAAAGGACATGGGTTTTTTTCTCTACACATCAAAGATTCTATTGGTTTTATTGTATCTAGGCAATTTTCTGATTCAAGTAGTCAAAGAAAGGACATGGGTCTTTTTCTCTACACATTAATTTATTTAAAGTTCTTCTGAGGTTTGAAAATAGTTTAGGATATGTGAACTAGGAGTGAAATTATTTTTCTATCGAACCTTCGATGAGCTTGGCTTGCCATCTGGAGATGAATTAGAATTTAATTTTGTAAATTTCTTTCTACGTTCAAGAAAGAGAGTGTTATAAATAAAAATCCCAGATATTATTTTTAGAGGTTTGCCTATTTGTATGATGCAACACCTACATTCATCCACAACATAGTCTCATCAAGAAGGATAAGAAAGCATAAATTTTTTTTAAATGCATATAGATTCATCTAATCTTTTTTATTGTTTTGATAAAATGTAAAAATAATATGTATGTATATCTCAAAAGTTTTATTACTGTTGAACACAAGTATTGAAGTCATAGAGACATATGGCACATCTATATTTACAAATTATAAATAAATATTAATCTTTCGCATCGAGTAAATTAAATTAAAATATTCCTTTTATATAGTATCATTGTATATTTGCGCAAATAAAGATGTACCCGTTGTCTTTATAAATATCATTACTTTTGTTGAATAATAATAAAACATCTGAGATATAATTGATTTTATAAAGCCCGAGCTCCGTACAATAATTAATTTTATATGGCCAGCTCAATACGGGCATTGTTGCTATAGCTAGCCAAACCTTATAATACTAACAGACTCTTGCAACTTAGAGTAAGGTCTAGATTTTCACATAATTAAGTTTAAAGAATTAGACTTCCTACAAAATTACTTAAAAAAAAGAAAAAGAAAAGAAAAGTTTTTGCTTCTACCTACTTTTAGGTAAAGATAAATACAACAAAAAATTGATATACATGAAAGACTTTAAAAAGGAAGGCACATCCTACGTTGCAAAAGCCGTTGAACCAAAATCATCACTTTAGTTTACCCTAGAGACATTAATTAAAAAACGTAAAGTGAGATATTAATTAAAAAAGTAAAGTGAAAATTCTTCAAACGTCGAGATTTCCAGCCACTTCCATTGAATTATATATAACACTTAATACAAATACATCAATCGAATTTCGAACAGGCTAATCGTCCATTGACTCCAACATCACTCCAACTCATAATAACATTCAACATGGGCATGTCGGCAGGTAGAGAGAAGAGCTTCGAAGGTAGATGAGGTACCATACACGTGACCGATCAGTTCATTATATAAAAAAACTCGTGTCCGGAGCCGGCTCACATCGATTGGACGTGATTTGATTTAAGCTTTTTTATTTGTAGAGACGTAGTACGGATGTAGTTGATTTACGTCACATGGATACAGTTGTGGTAGTACGATGAGCAGCCTTCTTCACAGAAGTTACCACAACAGCGGGCCCAAGCTTCTGCTTTTCTACAGCAACAACAAACGTGTCGTAACGGAGGAACATCTCCACTACCAAAAGCATCGACACCATCACCACGAGATCCTTGCCAGCGCACTGTTTATTTCCCACGTCTGTATTATCCGTCTCCCTTCCGTTAGACCACAGGACGTACCTTAGCAGCTTCTTTCCCTCCTCCCCAACAAACCTCTCTGCCACAAACTCCTCTGCTCTCTCGAAAACTTTTGGATCCTTGGTCGCAAATGGCTGATACCCGAGTATCATCTCGCCCTTCTTCACCTGATAAGCCCACTCATGGCTCTCTACTATCGCATCCTTCTTTGCCCTCGCATACTGATACGGGATCGGTGGCTCTATCCTTAGAGCTTCGTACACGACCGACTTGGTCAGTGGCATCTTCTCCTCCATCAAGGGCAGAGTCACTTCTCCACCTTTGGATTCGACGGCTAATCGGATCTCGTGGGCTAGCTCCTGGTGCAGCTCCTCCCCGGCCGAGCCGACCCACTTCACCAGCAGTGGGAAGAACACCTTCATCCCACCGTAGGAGTTGAAGCAGACGGCGAAGAGGAGATTGTGGCATGCTTCTTCTCGAGAGATTCCCAGCTTCTCTGCCTCGTCTAGAAACCAAGTCCCGGTTTTGGAGAAGAAATCGTAGAGCTTTTTGTAGTCGGATTTCACGAGTGCTGAGGGTATAGGGAACGTGTGGAGAAGGAAGTCTTCCAAGATGCTGGGTAGAAATCCAAAAGACTTCACTGGGATGACTTGAGGAAGCAGCCATTTCGCTGCTAGTTTGGGATAGTCCGAACCCGTCTCCGGGGTCGCACCAAAATACGCACGGGTGAGGAATTCGAATGTCGCGGAGTCGTTGAGCGCAGTGAAAGAAGCTTTCCCATGAATGGAGAGCTGGGCTTCGAGATCGGAGAAGAGAGAAGAGAAGGTGGCTCTGAACTCTGGGATGAAACGGTTGCGGCGAAAGGAGAGAAGAGAGAAGATGAGGTGCTTGAGGGTGGCGTGGGTGGGCTCGGACGGGTCCAGATAGGCGAGGACGCGGTGGCCGCCGGTGAGGGAGAGAGAGGGGACGAAGGTGCCGGTTAGGACGTCCATCTTTTCAACGGTGGAGAGGTCGAAGAGGGTGGAGAAGGATGCGGCGTCGAGGACGGCGACGACGCGGGAGTCGGAGGAGATGAAAGGGCCCGGAGGCATGTTGGTGCGGAAGACGGTGGAGTTGTATTTGAGGATTTTATTTTGGAAGAAGGCGTCTTGGCCTTGGAAGTAGAAGAAGTTGAGTCGGTCGGATATGGGTCCAAGAAGAGGAAGACCGTAGTCTCCTGGGATATTTCGGATGGGGAGTTTGGTACTATAACTGGAAGATGTTGTTGATGGCATGTTGTTGTTTTGTAATGGAGAGAGAGAGAGAGAGAGGTAGAGAGGTAGGAATGTGTTGTGCGAGAGAGAGGTAGGAACAACAGGTAGGAATGTGTTGCGGGGGGAGAGCAGGGGAAGGGGAAGGTTATTTATACGACTGGAACGCAAGAGTCAAAGTTTTATCTTAAATTCTGAGATATATATATTTTGAGGCACTAGGAAATCGTGTGGCCCGTATATCACGGGTCTTATGCCAAATCAAACAAGGCAAATGTCAATAGAGATTACAACTCCACTTTAGTATGAGACTTGATCTGGTTTCATAATAAGACTTCCAATAGGACCAGTAGATGTGAGCTTATAGTGGAAGATGTCTCTAGTAAGTATGACTCTTTGGGATTTGTTTATATAAAAATAAAGGAGCCCTAGGGTTTGAGATATTATTACTCTCTTCATTCCCATAGAAAAGACAAAAGGCAAAGAGATCCACAGAGTTTTTCATCACCAAAACACACATAAATCTTTGACCGCCTGATGGAGTCTCCTCATCTGGATCCATCAGTTGGTATCAGACTCCAATACATTCTACAGTTTAGATTTTGCAAAAGTACTGTAGATTATAATAGATTTGGATTTTTTTTTTTTCATATCTTTGAGTCTCCGTCTTATTTTTGCCCCTGCAACGTGAAGAAAGAAGGAGACGAGTGATGGTCCTGATTTTCTTTTTAAACTAGCGCACGTGAATCGATATTATATAAGAGATATAAGTCATCTTCCTCCTTTGTCGTTTTTTACAACCGAAAAGGGTAGATCAGACTTTTTCTTTTTCAAAGGGCCATGTGTTTTGTCTAGTGCAGGGAATTAGACAACCACCATTTCCATCTTATCTTTTCTGGAAGCAAAAGAAACGTGGGCATTGTTCTAGAGCCACGTGAAGACAAAACTTCAAAGGCCATAATAACAGCAACTACTGTTGCACGAATACTCCAGCGCCAACGCAAGGGATCCTTGGCCAACGTGAAAGTTTATTTTCCTGGTTCTCTCTCTTCTCTTTATATTGTGAGTCCGGTCAGGTGGACCCAACCCATCTCAGATTAGATCCAGCTTAAAAGTGCCGACACAAAGATCGTACGGCTAACACAGACATGGGCACGGATCACCATCAAATCTTCTAACTGCGATATCTTAGTCATTTGGAGTCAGATCGACGATCCATTTGCGCCTACGGAATTCTTGCGAGCAGATCTACGCATTGACAGTAAAAGGAAGACGATCCAGTGATTCAGATAAAACAGTGATATTTTTTTCTCATACTATCAGTGGTATCTAACCCATCCTTTAATTAAAAATAAATACAAATCATGTCTTCCAAATCAGCCTTGCATGATCTTGCAAAGGCTGATATTTTTAACGGTAAAAACTTAGCTGTGTGGAAGCGTCGGATGGAAGTGTTGCTGTATTTTGACGGATTAACTTATGTGATTAAATCCGATCCAGTCCTTAAGCCTGCTGATGATGCCCCTAAGGAGGACCATGAATTATATGAGCAATGGGTCTTTGATAACAAATCAGCGAGGCATTTATTAATCGGATTCATATCCAGTGAGTTGGTGAAACAGTTTGAGCACTTCACCACAGCAAAAGAAATCTGGGACTATGCCATGAACAAGTATGATGAAACTTCCAAATCTCATCTGATAGAGGCATTTAGCGCATATGTCAATTATAAGATGCCAGAGGGGTCATCTATAAGGGATCACATTGATAAAATGTCGGTCCGACATAGTAATCTTGCGGCCTTGGAAAAAGAAATGGACGAAAATTTTTAGATTATGTACTTGCTGATGAGCCTTCCACCTTCGTGGGAGAATGTGTCTCAAACCCTTAGCCTTCAAAAGGGTGTAACCCTTAGCGAGGTTGAAGCAAAATTACTTGCTAAGGACAAAGGTAAACTGCCCGTGGTATAACACCTACAAATTCTGCTATGATTGCTAAAGCTAAGAGTTATAGCGGTGCATTAACCACCAATCCAAAGCAGAAATTTAAAGGCAATCCAAAGCAGAAATGGCCTAAAAATGGTGTTTGTTTTAATTGTGAGAAGCCTGGACACTTAAGTTCTCAATGCAGAAAGAAAAAGAGTGAGAATAACCAGCAAGGTAAAGTGACCAAAAAACACGGAGATTATGTTGAGATGGTCACTGAGTCCATGATGGTGGACACCAATGACAAGAATTGGTGGATTGATTCTGGAGCCACCAGACACATATCAAGGACCAATGCTGGATTTATCGAATTCAAAGAGATGAAACCTGGAAAACAAAGTATATACATGGGGAATGAAACATTTTGTGATATGTTGAGGATAAGAAAAGTCAAAATTCCCTTATCAACAGGCAAATCCCTGTATCTCTCCGATGTCCTTTTTGCTCCCGTGGCGAGGAGGAGTATCATCTCTATGAGCCAGTTGGCAATGAATGGATTCGAAATTAGATTCAAAGATAATAGGGTTACTATTGGAATGCGCGGTAAAGTTTTAGTCCATGGTTTTCTTTCTGAAAAATTGTATTTGCTGGATATTCTTCATAATGAAATAAAGTCCACTTCTGATTATTCTGTATATATGAATGTACGCATGAATGGTTTGGCAATGTTATGGCATTTGAGATTGGGCCACATTAATAAAAACAGAATCAGTAGAATGGTTAAAAATAGACTTTTACCAGACCTAGGTAAAATTAAGTACCCTATATGTGAACCATGTATAAGTGGAAAGATGGTCAAGAAACCATTTCCAAAAGGAACTCGAAGTTTTGAAATATTGACCATATTTCATTCAAACATATGTAGACCATTGAATGTACACAATAGAACTGGAAAGGACTATTTCATTACATTCATTGATGACTACAGTAGATATGGGTATGTATACCTAATTAAACATAAGCATGAGGCATTAAAAATGTTCCAAACATATGCTGCTGAAGTCCAAAATCAAAAGGGCAAGAAAATAAAGAGGATTAGGTCTGATAGAGGGGGTGAATACACTTCCGAACTGTTTAAAGAATATTGTGCACGTGAAGGAATCATTCATGAATATTCAATTCCATATACCCCACAGCAAAATTACATGGCCGAGAGGAGGAATAGGACCTTAATGGATATGGTAAGGTCAATGATCAGCCATGCGAGTCATCTGCTGTATTTGTGGGGGGAAGCATTAAACATCGCACAATATATTTTAAATAGAGTATCCTCTAAGAGTGTGCCCAAGACCCCATATGAGTATGGACTGGTACCAAACCAAAATTAGAACATGTGAGAGTTTGGGGCTGCCATGTACACGTCCTGCTACCACCGCAGGAAAGGCATACACTGCAAGAAAAAACGAAAAAAATTATTTTTTCGTTGGCTACCAATTACATTTTAAAGGATATCGTGTGTATGATCACGATCATAGGATAATCATGGAATGCCGAGATGTGTTTGTCCTTGAGGATCCGAGGATCAGTCCTAGAGTAAGACCACAGAGTATGGAATTATATGAAATCTCTATAGGCAAGGGGGTTTGAGCAAGTGGGGGTTCCGACGAAGAGGACGTTGGACCTAGAATTCCTGGTCAGGGCCCACTTGAGGTGATTGAACAACTCAATGATCCAGTTGGCAGGCCGATTCAGGCAAGGAAACAACTGGCATATCTAGATAATTATTGCAGTTTATTAGAAACCATGCAAGATTTGGATCTAACCTCCTACTCTCAAGCCGTCAAAGCGCAAGATGCGCAGTGTTAGCTAGAGGCTATGAGAGAGGAGATGGAATCAATTGAAAAGAACCAAGTATGGCAATTGATAGATCTACCTAAAGATCTAAAAGCCATTTGATGTAAATGGGTTCTTAGAAAGAAATTTAAAAAGGATGGATCCTTGGATAAATATAAAGCACGGTTAGTAGCTAAGGGATTCACACAAGTGGAAAGAATAGATTATGAGGAGATATTTTCTCCGGTTGTAAAATTCCAATCCATACGAACCTTAGTAGTATTGGTAGCATGTCATAACCTTGAATTATCCCAAATGGATGTGAAAACAGCATTCTTGAACAGCGAACTATAAGAAGAAATTTATATGAAACAACCCGATGGTTTTGTGGTGCATGCCATGGGTCTCACCTCAGATTAAGTAGGGCGATGCCAATATAGATTGCAACCCTACTTTAGTGTAAGACTTGATCTGGGCAGTATAATAAGACTCCCAATAGGATCAGTGGATGTGGGCTTCTGGTGGAAGATGTTTCTAGTAAGTGTGACTCTTTGGGATTTGTCTAAATAAGGATAAGGAAGCCCTAGGGTTTGAGATGATTATTATTCTCTCCATTTCCATATGAAAGACAAGAGGCGAAGAGATTCACGTAGCTTCCCATCAATGGAACACACATAGATCTCTGGCCGCGTGACAAAGTCTCCTTATCCGAATCTATCAAAACATAATTTAGCAGGTATAATATTCACGGCCAATGGGATATCGGATTGTGGTGGAATATAGGATATCGACCAAATTCGCTTTATCCTAAATTTAGAGCTCTGTTTTCACTATTAGTTTCTACTTTTTGGTCCTTGTGTGAGAGCTCTTACAATATGCACTTTTGGTTTTGACTGTTGTTTTTTTCCCTACTGAAAGCAACGATACACTATTTAAAGGTGCACCTCTCAATTTTAGAGCACACATATGTGAGCAGCTCTGTAAAAATTATCTAAATTTTGATGGTATTGGAGGCAATTATAGTTATAAGGGCAGCCCGTCAACATCGCTCTATTTTATTTCTATTTTGATTATTATAATGGAATCATAGATTAAGGTCCATGGGACAAAAACGGAAACCAAAGATAATACTTTAGCAATTAATGCAACTCACCCGATCATTACAATTGCTTTTTTACGGGGGAATAAAAAAAACGTGCTCGAGGGGAAGCAGGGAAGGGGAAGGTTATTTCATTAACTCATTCCTTCTACACGTTTTTTGAAAGTAATGAAAGCGATTCGTCTCCCACAAGGTCTTATACGAACGATTGTATAGACGCCACGACGACAAGCTAGACGTCGTCGATCCCACAAGTGTGCAGGATTTGACTTTTTAAGTCACGTCTGTGAGCCTGTGACCGTCTTTTTTTTTTCTATTTTTTTTATCAAGAGTCTGTGACCTACTGCATGCTTAAAGAGTGGATTCAAATCACAGGCCCAGGTCCAAGTTGACTCGGGGTCCAGAACCATGGGCTTGGGTTGGGGCGGCAGGTACGGCATTTTGGGAAGGATAGAGGGGCAGGAATCGGGGAAGACCAAGGGTTTCCCTGTCCCTAGCTCTTTCTTTCATTTTATACATCTCGGGGAGAGAGAGAGAGAGAGAAGTTTCCTTAATACTGCTGCAGGCAGAGAGAGAGAGAGAGAAGTTTCCTCAATATTGCTGCAAGCCTGCTCATGTAAGTCATAGCTGTCGTAAATTTTGTTCCACTCACTTTTTTTTAGCAAGGGACCAAAACACCGAGGTGCCGAGTGAGAGAAGTTTCCTTAATTCTGCTACAGGCAGAGAGAGAGAGAGAGAGAGAGAGAGAGAGAGAGAGAAGTTTCCTCAATATTGCTGCAAGCCTGCTCATGTAAGTCATAGCTGTCGTAAATTTTGTTCCACTCACTTTTTTTAAGCAAGGGACCAAAACACCGAGGTGCCAAGTGCCCGCATATCACGACTCAACCGAAAGTGCCTTGGATGGTAACTAGTAGTCTAGTACTACTTAGGGTGTCTTTTTCTCTGCCTTCTTTCCAAAATGATTTTCTTCGAAAAAGTTCATTTATATTTATACTTTGAAACTGTTTCTATCTTAGGGAATTTCGTAGATGGACTAATGGGTGGCCTAGCAGAGAATTTATATAGTAAGACGATAACAAAAAGCTGGTATAAAAGCATTATATATTATGAGGTGTGGTGGTTTTATCTTTTTACATATTAATACTTTTCAAATATGAAAGTATTTCTCATCATAGTGCGAGAGACATATGTATATGAATCTTGTTTATATATATATATCATGCGGAAATTTGTTAAACTTCAAATGTTGATCGACAAATGTCAAGTCTTAAGTCAGTTGCATGGTAAAATCCAAAAAAGAATTTTTTTCTTCAATTGGTAATGAAAATAAGTATAATTGTCTATACTTTATGTATTGCCAGACCGAGAAACCATTTTTGATTTTAGAAGCCCAACATTAATCTAACCATCAATAATTCAAAGTTCGTACATGCTTAATTAATTGAGTGTTTTCATCAAAATAAAAAAAAGAAACTATAAAACATTTCCATATATATCTCTAAAATACAACTTTTATAATTGGATGCATTGTGAAAAGAAGAAAAAAAATTGTGAGCAAATTTGCTTAAGCCTATTGAAATTAATTGTTAAATAAGGTGAGTGCAAAGGAATACTCCAGGAGAGTGGAAAAGGTGACGTGGCTAGTAATCACATTCTTGTATTTCTTATGACCTCAAAAGCATTTCCTATAAGAAGCAAAACATTTATTCTATAGTGAATTGTAATTGTTATAAAACTTCAAAGATCTTGTAGTAGAGAAAATGATAACATTGTTAGAAAATAAGAAAGAGCCAGAGAAAGAAGAATAAAGAGAAAAGGAGAGAGATTTTATTACTGAGAGTTATTTGTATATAATAAGATGGGAGGAGGATTTTATTTATAGAACAAGATTGCTTCCTCCCCAAGCAATCTAATAGGAAAAGACTCTAACCCTAATTTATCTCCTTATCTCATGTGGGTCCCAATGTGGACATCCACCTATAATGATACATCTTATAATACTCTGCTTTGGATGACTACCATTCAATACAGTTGCCTCATTAAAGCCTTGCAAAGGTAAAATCCAGTGGGATAAAAATCAATGCGAAGGAAAAAGAGAACAATGTTCTACAGAATTATTGACTTAATGTTGGACGTGCATAATGTTGCTTCATTAAAATCTTAACTAGGAAAACCCAGTAGGATAAAATTTAGAAAAAGAAAAAGAGTACAGTGCACAGATGTCTTGGGTAGCATACTTCAGGACGGCTCCCCCAATTGACTATTCCCCTTGATGATAATAACCTTTCACATAGCTAGGCATGTCAATCTCATAGACAAGTTTCTATAATACTGATTTTAGCAAAGACTTCGTAAACTAATCAGCCAGGCTGTTTCTTAAACGAACTTGCTTGACTTCAATCTTGTTATTCCTTTGAAGCTCATGAGTGAAGAAGAACTTTGGTGTAACGTACTTCATCTTGTCATCTTTAATGTATCATTCTTTAATCTGTTGAATATATGCCTCATTGTTTTCACAAATAACGCTCGGGATACATGTACTAAGAGGCAATTAACAAGAACTACGAATATACTGAGTTAAAGATTTTAGCCACACACATTCCTTATTGGCTTCATAAAGGGCTAAAACTTTTGCATGATTTAAAAAAGTAGTCACTAAAATTTGTTTAATAGAATACCAAGAAATGACAGTATTATCACTAAGAAATATATAATCTATTTGTGTTTGACCCTTATGAGGATCAAAGAGATATCCTGAATCTGCATATCCTATAAAATTATAATCTTTACAACTATAAGAATGAAACAGATATAACTATCATATCATTTGTTTGATATTAATTCAAAGCCTTAGTGCAAAACTATTTATAGCAAGCATATTTATAGAGAATGAAAATCTCATTAGAACTTTTCTCGATTTGTGGGTCAAGATAAAATTCTCTTATAAATAGTCAATGGTTTTCTCGAGCTCTTCTAGAGTCCCGATTATATTTATGTCATCTACATAAACTTTGTGAATCGTTATAATGATTTTATAAAAATATATTGACAAATGGAATTGTTTTCATACCTTTCCTTAGATAAATATTAACTAAGACAATTGTATCATATTCTTTTGAAATGCTTTAGGTCGAACAGTGAATGTCTTACTTATATTGAGTATGTACTCTTTGACTTTACTTCAGGCAAAGTAAATCCTTTTGGGATTTTTATATATGTCTGTGTATGTTTTCAATCCTAAGTTTCTACATGAAACCTTGCATCACAAGTCTTACCTTATATCTAGTAATTTCATTTATTTTTTTTACAAATATCCGTTTGTCATTTATAGGGTTAAAACCTTTTGGGGTTTGTATTATAGGTTCAGATACACCACGTCTATTGAGAGATTTTAATTCTTTTTTTATGAAACTTTTCCATTTTGACGAATCTTTTATTTGTCGACATTTATTCATTGTACGTGGCTCTGTGTCCCAATCATCATCGTCATTTTCCTTTGATATTTGTGTAGCTACTGTGTATGCAAATGCATCATCGATGATAATTTCATTTCTTTCCCATATCTCTTTTGAATAATTATAAAGCATAGAGATCTCTTTATTATTAGATACCCATCGCCTTTTCAGGAGCTTCCAAAGTCTTTTCCAGGACTTGTGTCTCTTCCGAGACATTAATTGCTTTAGTAATTTTAAAGAGAGTAAATTTTTCCATAACATCTTATTGAGTGAAATGGTGTACCTCATCAAGAGTGTACAATTTGTCATAACCTCTTTGAGAGTATAATTGGGACCTAATTGCTTATTTCTCCTTTTCCGAGGAGCCGAGTCCTTGGAACCTATAAGTTTGATACGCTTCTAATGTGTAATAGATTCATTTGCTGCTAAATTTAGAATTTTGACTGACAGGGATACTAATTTGGGCTTTTCCTACAGGTACATTAATTCGTGCTTGTGTGTTCATAGCTGATACATGTGACTTAGTTATTTTTGTTGCATCATTAAATGTATCAGAGAATTCGTTTGTAATTAAGTGCAGAATTTTTCGTACTTCATTATCACATTGTGAAGTACATAGATTTAGATGAGATTGAGTGAAAGTATTCCACATTAATTCTCACCGTTCTTAAAAAACGGGTTGTTCTATAGGAGTAAGGCATTCTTCATGAACTCTCTTATCTCCCCATAATGGCCGAAGACTGTTTCATCAAGATGACAATCAACAAAACGACTAGTTAATACATCTCCTGTCATTGGGTCTAGATATCTAATAATTGGGAGTGAATTCTAACCAATATAGATTCCCAATTTATGTTGTTGCTTCATGCAAGTCATAAATCTGTGATATCAGGGCTTATGGACGTAATAGGATGCTTAGCGAAGTATATCCTAAATAATTTGTGATAATAGGTGGGTATAAGCTAAAAAAAAGGGCAAATATCTAATAAATGGATGTAGGTGTTAATCAAAAGTATAAAATACTTAAATATGTCTACTAGGGGGATTTTATGGGTTCACAAATGCATACTATATCTTTTGCAGAAAGGATGGTTGATTGATAATATTCTAAAGAGTGCTTAACAAAATTATCAATAATTTACCTTAACATAATACCCTTAGGGTAACCTAACCTATTATGCCAAAGCATTAAAACATTAGGTTTACTAGGGCTTCGGCTTATTTTAAACTTATGACTTGACTTTATCGTTTTGCTCATAATCGAATGTATTTGATATTGAAGATTGTCTTGTAATATAGCCCAATGGTTTGATGAGAATACACTTAGCTTTTCTAGTATTAGCTTCTGGTTGTCAATACTAATAATGATGTATCAATATTTTGTGTTACCTTTACTTATAGTGTTTATACGTGGTACCTAGTCATTATGATATTTTTTAATCTAAATAAGTTTCTTCGAAAATTGCTAAAAAATCATAATGCATCTTTAATGCATATGTGGGTGCCATTTGGTAACATTATGTGAACTCTTTTGGAGCATTCAAGTATTTATACAGATACAGCTATAAGTGACACCTTGCACGAATTAAACACCAACTCTGAGAAAACTTCTGGTTTTTCAATATAGTGTTTTTATTGTAATGTCTACCGGACATATATTATCCTCAATTTCATGCATTCCATAATCCATACCGCAAAAAATAATAAACATAACTATTCAATTGTACTACAAAAATAAAACTTGAGTACGACTAAACAATTCATCATTCAAAGCAAATTAATATGCAGATAAAAGATACGAGGGATAAAAGAAGAAGTCATACTATCCAATGAAATATCTAAAAATTGAACTTAATATTCAAATTCACAATAATGGTTGTGGTTCTTATAAACCATGCTTGGTGGTTCTTCCAATTTAAAAAAATGCCTTATTAATCACCTCTTCTGGGGTGATTATTTTTATCTCTACTAGAGAAACTATTATGTCCACCTTTTCTGGTGGTATGACCATCGTCTGGTGATCATACCTGTCCATCAAGCATATAATGGCATAGAAAATGAAAGGTAATATCATATCCTTTGGTGATATCTAATTTCTCTCTTTGATGGCATCACCAAACATTTTCGGTTGTATAGAGATCGATTTAACAATAAAAATCTTAACAAATAGAACTTCGGGTTCTTAAATGACAATATATAATAAAGAATCGGCCAAATAAAAAGTTAGAACTTTGGGTTCTTAACTGGGAAATCAGAACTTCTGGTTCTGTCAAGATTTCAGGTTTGAGATTGAATTTAAGGTTCTTAACCTATGAATCAGAACTTGTAGTTCTGTTAATGCTTCAGGCATAAGTTAAAGCTTCTAGTTCTCTCAAAACTTCAGGTTTGAGTTAGAACTTCTAGTTCTGGCAAAACTTTTGATTTGAATTTATGGCTTTCGTATCAATCTATATAATTTTAGATCTTTAGAAATCAAAGCTTCAAATTTGATTATAAATATAAATCTTCAAGTTCATATTCCAACTCTAATTAGAACTTTTGATTCCAGTTAAAAGACAGATCTTCGGGTCTTAGTTATTCATTTGATATAAAACTTCTAATTCCATTCACAATCCATCGATTCTAGTTAGATCTTCCTTTAATAAGAGACATAAACCATCATCTCCAAATAATATTATAATTTTATGTAGATTTTGAAAGAAATAAAGATAAAAACATGTATATAACTATCAAACTCATAAAAATCATAAATAAGGAGAAATTACTTAACCTGTTGAATCATCCTTCTCCTGTAGTCAATGTGTAGATCTGCTTATGAGCTTTCCACAGAAATAAGTTTCTGCCATCAATTGGGTCAAAACTGCCCTTGATCGTAAGACCTACTGATGTACGCTGACGCCAGCATTGGTTTGTTGATCAGACTGGACAGATGGAAATGGGTTTAGGTCAACCTGACCCGACCTGAATTGCACTTGTTTGAACTTTTGGGAGCTGCAAAATGGGTCAGGTTTGAACCGACTCGGAACCTGGACTTGTCTGGCCTACACTATGAGATTAGCCCTGTTGTTGGAACAGGTCAGGTCAGAATTGACCCAACCCTAGCAGGGCCTGGAATTACCCAAGCCCAAACCGCGGCTGCTTATCTTCTGTGGCAGGAACTAGGTGCTAAAACACGTAGCCCCTCCCTTCCTCAAGTCTGGTATGGGAGCTGCAGGCAGCAAGGCCTGGTGGAAACGGATGACGAAGACTTGCAATGCTAGTAGCGGGGGTCACCTTATCCTCTGTTTTCGGCGACGGTAAGGAAAGGAAAAAAAAACAAATTTGTACTGATCTTTGCTTCAAGACCGGAACACTAATACAATCATCTTCCTCGTTGATAGCCTCAAGAAAACACTAGTCTGACTACTCTGTTTTGGAATTACAACCTACCCCAAACAGTTCTAAGAACTCTTCTTCTTAGGCATAAGTAAATAAACCCGAACCTCTTCCTCTTCTTCATGGCCGACCGTGATTAGGAAAAATAAGATCTCCCTCTCTATTTCAGAAAATGGAGATCAATCTCAACCGAAATCACTTCAAGAGAGATTTCGATGCTTGAGATTTGAAAAAAAGAAACTTTGTTGTGATTTTCTACAGGCACTGGATTAGGACCCAAGGAGCATGCCTATGACCTTGAAGAAGATGAGGCCATTCGATGATGGTGTTTTACCTTGAAGAAGATGAGGCTATTCATGCTGATACGGTGTTAGAAAATAACAAAGAACCAGAGAGAGAAAAATAAAGAAAAAAAGAGAGAGATCTTATTGCTGAAAGTTATGTGTACATAATAAGAGGGGAGGATGATCTTATTTATGGAATAAGATTGCTTTCTCCCTAAGTAACATAATAGAGAAAGACTTTAACCCTAAGTAATTTTCTTATATCATGTGGGTCCCAATGTGGGCATTCACCTATAATAATACATCTTATGACAAACATTGTATATTTTGTCGCATTCATTTTTTTAGATAATATGGATATATTTTAAGCACAGTATCTTTTCCAGAGTTATTACACTCATCATGGACGGTTCCTCCTTTCATTTGTTCACATTCTCCATCAAGATGATAATTAATGTAAACGCTGCATGTTTAACTTTTGGAAGCCTTTCACTTCCTTATACCAACTATTTCCAATTGGGCCAATTTCAAATATGAATGTTGTCACCGAACTTGGTAGAGATATTTACGGATTTAGGCATTAAGATTAAGGACAAGCGGATTATGGTTAGGGTTTAGAGAATTAGCAAATGGAGGTTTTTAGTTTTATGGGTTTGTAGGGAGATGAGCGAGAGATCGTGATAGAAACAAAAGAATACCAGCCTAGACTATTAAAGTCAACTGAGAAAAAAGTGATCGGAGGAGAATGGGGTTTCAGTGTTTTCGAAAGTGAAGCAATGGGTTTTGAGTACCGAGAGGGAATGCTCCCCCATGCCCTAGCCCTAGCCCTAGCCCTAGCCCTTGCCCTTATGGGCTTTGCCATATCCACCTGGGGCAGTTTCCCCATGTTCCTAACAAATGGGTCTGCTTTGCAGGACCCACTAAATGGCGGTCAATATTCTTCCTTTCATATAAACCTGGTAAACTTGTGGAATGGTCACGGATGGAGGGGTTGAAGCATGAGAGTTACCACATTTTTTATATTTGGATCTATCATGAGTGGATCTTACCGCACTTCCCACGTCCTGCTAAGTGGGCTATGGTAGGGGTGTTCATGGGCAAGGACGAGCCGAGCAAAGCCCAGGCCTGGCCTAGAATAAATCTTTAAGCCTACACCTGGCCCAAGCTCGACTCAAGCCATAAGTGGTTGGTGAAAGTGCAATAATTAGATCTCGCCAAGTCCTAGAGGGGGGGGGTGAATAGGACTATTAAAAATTTCTTTTCAAGACTTAGGTTTTATTAGTGAGCAATCTGAAAGATTATTAAAGTTGAGAGTCCCCAAGAAGATTTAAGAGAGGTATTTAGAGTTGTGAGTGTTTAGAAATGCAACTAGAGCAACAAAGATGTAGCTTATAAAAGATCATCAACACAAGTGACAAGAATGCAAGGCAACATCCACACATAACAAACAATAAACACAGTGATTTATAGTGGTTCGGTCCTAGACCTACATCCACTCTCAAGAGTAATCTCTCTTGGTTCCACTAAATAAGAGGTACTTACATAACATACACCTCTTGCAACAGTTTTTGATTCGGTGGTTTGTCTTCCACCAACTAGGGTTTTTGATCAGGTGGTTGATCCTTGATCTAGTCCACCAACTACAACAATTTTTGATACGGTGGTTTGTCTTCCACCAAATACAGCAATGAGAATTGAAATATTAAAGAACACCTAAACAAGGAATTGTATACTTTGGTTATGAGTGGTGCTCTTGATGCTTGAAAGATTACCTCCAAGCTTTGGCCTCTTGTTCTTGCTCCTTGGAGATGAAGATCTTCAGATGTGTGCTCAGCCAAGGGAAGAGGTTTTAAGAGGGTTTGGAAGGCTAAGGTATTCTCTCAAATTTAATGGAGCCTTTCCTAAATCACCAACTACTCTTCTTGTAACTATAATGGCACTTTTTGGAGTTGGAGAGTAGGTGGTTGTGAGAGCTTTGAAGATGATTTTAATGGAGGTGCAAAGGCTCAGCTATACTAGTGATTTTCTCAGTAATAAATTTAGTGGTTGGAGCAAGAGAGAGGTCCTCTTTAAATACAGATGAGCTCCAACGGATAGATCTATGGCTAAGAACAGAATGGTCTACGGCTTAGTCGTAAGTTCTGACAACATCCAACGGCTAGTTTGACCAGGTTCAACAAAAATTCCTTCTTACGGTTAGGCTTACGGCTTAGCCATAAATCCTTATACGGCTTAGCCGTGAGCACCTTTCGGCCTAGCCGTGGGTTAGCCGTAGACTAAAATCTCCCAAAAACTGCTCTCTGGAGAGTGGCCCGTAGTCTTTACGGCTTAGCCGTGAATCACATTACGGCGTAGCCGTGAAGGCCTTTCGGTTTGGCCGCAAGGTCAACCGTAAGCATAATATGGCCAAGTGCACTCTCTGGATTGTGGCCCGTAGATTTTACGGCTTAGCCGTAAAACACACTACGGCTTAGCCGTAACATTTTTCGGTGCAGCCGTAGGGTCAGCCGTAGAACAAAAAGCTTCAAAAAATGCTCTCTGGAGAGTGAGCCGTAGGATCTACGGCTTAGCCGTGGTCCAAGCCGTAGAACAAAACAGGGTGTTTGAAAAACCTAATTTCCTATTTTATTTCTATGGACGCTTAGGGATCACAGTTACCTTATCCCTTGGCACTCACAGATGATCTTCTTTGAATGATCTTGAACTTCTTTGCTTAGTCTTCATTGATAGGTCTTTCTTGAATGGTCTTGAACTTGCTTGAACTTCTTTGAACTTGGCTTGATCTTCAATGAACTTCCGAATTGAACTAGGTCGTTCTAGAACCGAACTACACTTTGGTCACGTAATTGACAACACACTCTTACAATGACACTAACAATCTCCCCCTTTGTCAATTTCGTGACAAAATTACGTAATGTGAAGAAGATACAACATTTAAGCTCAGCAATTGAGATACAACAAGTATTACATTAGTGAATACACCTTAAGCACCCACATCTACATACACAACCCTTTGAAGCTCCCCCTTTGAAGATGCTTAACCTGCAAAAGGCTGCAAACACAATCTTCTAGAAAGGTGGGAGGTTAGAAAGCTCCCTCTAAAAACATGCATACAATTCTCCCCCTTTTTGGCACAATATTGACAAAGAGATAAAGCAGAAATAAGAACAGAAGTGCACACAAAGATAAGCAGGTGCAAAGTAAGGGCTATATTAGATTAGAAATTAGGAGCAGTACAACCAGATCAAAACAATACATCACCCATAAGAATAAAAGAGATAACAAACAAGACTAACATGTGAAGTACAGCCACTGCCCAAAATACAAAAAGAAGACAATAACAGACATCAATCCGAAGGAGGAGATGGGGAAGGAATCGCCACATCGTCTCGCCGGCAGCTCTTGGAGATCTTTGACAAGTATTGAAAGGATTTCTTCAAGAGCTTCTCCATCTTAGTTTGCCTCTGTTCGAGGGCAGCCAACCGAGCTTCAAACGAGGAAGAGGAAGAAGCCGGGGGAGGAACCGGAACCGGAGAAGCGGTAGAGGGTGCTGCAGGACGAGACGCATCCGGTGAATCATCTTCGTCGCCGGAGTCAGGAAGTCAGGGACCAGCTGCCTGCTATTTGGAGAAGCGCATGTTCTGAATATTAACGGTGCCAAAGGTGGGGTGAGACTCAGGGGCCTCATCTGTAGGTAAAGTGACCCCACACTGAGAGGCGAGGCGAGTCATGAGATAGCCAAAGACACATGCATTGGTGCCTCTGCCCGGGCACTGCCAAAATCGAATAATGGTGGCGCAGATGAGAGATGGAAGACACACTCTGACCCCCATGTGGACTGAGTAGAGTACATTAACCATGAACGGGGTGAGGTCAGAGAAATTCCCCCTCCGAGGATAGATGTTACAGGTGATGATAGCATGCAGGATCCGGTAATGAGGAAGCAGGGAGGCGGCAGGAAGGAACCCCTTGTCCTTCTATGGGATGGAGGCTCCACAGAGGGCGAAAGTGGCAGTGTGTTTTTCCTCTTCGGATAGAGAATCCGAGATGACCGAAGTGGAATCGGAGAGAGGCACACACAACAGGGCGGAGATGATGGCAGGGGTGATGGTATTGGTGCCATCAGTGAACCTAAGGTCAAAGGACATGGTTTCTAATGAAGCGTGTGAGATAGATGCATACATGGTACGCACAATCGAGGGGAAGCCAGGACCACCCCATTTCAGAATATTTTCCCACCCAATATGGGTGAGAAGTGTATGGACTCCATAGGCTTCAACAGCGAGAATATTAACATCACGCTCTACAGTAATGGGCCTGGAAAAAAAAGACCGATCACGAGTGGGTTCCCGTGGAACCAACACTCGGGGAGAGGGTGGAGATGGCTGACGAGGCCGGGAAGAGCTACTGGAGGCACGAGGCCTCTTACCAGGGGGGAAAGCATTCTTGGTTCGTGGAGGCATGATGATAATCCGAGGGAAGGCCACACACTACAAACAGGAGGAAGGAGCACAGTGGAGAAACGAACACAGTAAATGGGATGAAATAGTGAGGAAAAAGGAAGAGAAAGAGAGAAGACACCGGAGGAGGAGGGCTGGAGGAGGAGGACGCCGGAGAAGGAAGATGCCGGAGGAGGAAGGCCGGAGGAGAAAGATGCCGGAGGAGGAAAGCCGAGAAAGGAAGAGAGAGCAGAGACGGGTTCGTGCAGAGGGAAAAAGAAGATGAAGAGATGGGTTTAAGAAGGCCTCGGCGCGCAGAACGAGGACGAAAAAAGCACTTACGGCTTAGCCGTAGAGTGTTTTACGGCTGAGCCGTAAACCCTTACGGCGGCTTAGCCATAAAGTGGTGTACGGCTTAGTCGTAGACCCTGGGCAAAACACAAGTTAATCCAAACAGCAAACACCAATTGATTTCCTCAAATTTTCAAATTTTAATACATCAAGAGGTTTAGTCAAGATGTCTGCAAGTTGTTTTTCAGTTTGAATATATTCGAGCTCAATGATTCCTTCTTCAACCAATTCTCTAATAAAATGATGTCGAATATCAATGTGTTTGGTGCGAGAGTGCTGGACCGGATTTTTTGAAATGTGTATGGCACTCGTGTTATCACAATACAAGCTCATTATTCCTTATGTAATGCCATAGTCCATAAGCATCTGCTTTATCCACAAGAGTTGAGAACAGCAGCTTCCGGCAGCTATGTATTCAGCCTCGGCAGTGGAGAGAGATATCGAATTTTGCTTTTTATTATACCAAGCTACTAGACAATTTCCAACATAAAAACAGCCGCCACTTGTGGATTTTCTATCATCTAAGTTTCCTGCCCAATCAGCATCTGAGTATCCAGCAATGGAGGATGAGGAGTCATGAGGATACCACAGACCATATTCAGTTGTATCTGCAATGTACGTAATGATTCTTTTTACAGCAGTTAGATGAGATTCTTTTGGATCCGCTTGATATCGAGCACATGCTCCCACGCTAAATGCTATGTCTGGCCTACTTGCAGTAAGGTATAACAGGCTACCGATCATACTTCTATGCTAGAGGCAACCCCTTTACCATTTGCATCTTTAGTAAGTTTGATGGTTGTACTCATGGGGGTTTTGACATGTTTCCCAGTCATTAGACCAAATCGTTTTACCAGTTCTTTAGCATACTTGGACTGGGAAATGAAGATACCATCACGTAATTGTTTGACTTGTAAGCCTAAGAAGAAATTCAATTCGCCAACCATACTCATTTCAAATTCAGATTGCATTAGATTAGCGAACTGAGTAGTCAATTCATTAGATGTGGAACCAAAGATGATATCATCTACATATATTTGCGCTATTAAAACTGACTTTCTTGTCTTTTGGATAAAAAGAGTTTTATCAACACTACCTCTTTGAAAATTATTGTCTAACAAGAATTTTGTCAACCTTTCATACCAAGCACGTGGTGCTTGCTTAAGACCATACAGAGCTTTCTTCAGTCTAAACATATGGTCAGGGAATTTTGAGTCTATAAAACCTTTAGGTTGTTTAACATACACTTCCTCATTCAAAATTCCATTTAGAAAAGCACTCTTAACATCCATTTGAAACAATTTGAATTTTAAAAAACAAGCTATAGATAGTAAAATTCTTATTGATTCTATACGAGCAACTGGAGCAGAGGTCTCATCGAAGTCAATACCTTCAATTTGAGAATATCCCTGCGCTACCAACCTAGCTTTGTTCCTAACAATAACTCCATTTTCATCAAGTTTATTTTTGAAGATCCATTTAGTGCCTATCACATTTTTATCCTTTGGTCTTGGAACTAGATACCAAACATCACTTCTGGTAAACTGATTCAATTCTTCTTGCATAGCTTTTATCCAATCATTGTCTGAAAAGGCTTCATCAACGCAGGTAGGTTCTAAAACAGAAGTAAAGCACAAGTGACTCATAATGTTCTCCAATTATTTCTTAGTTTTGACACCTGTTAGGGGGTCACCAATAATCTGATCTATAGGATGATCTTTTACATTCACCAAATTTTCAGTGGAAATAGGTACATCAGTTTTTATTGTGGATCGTGTGGGTTCAATCATTGAGGGCACTTCCACTTCATCAACATTATCAGACATTGTGGATTCATCATCTATAATGACATTTATTGATTCTTGGATTACTCCGATTCTCATATTTAGTACACGATAGGCTCGACTCCACGTTGAATAGCCCAAGAATATACCTTCATCACTTTTTGAGTCAAATTTACTTAGTTGTTCTCTATCCTTCAAGATGTAACATTTACTTCCAAAGATCTTAAAATATTTCACATTTGGTTTCTTCCCAGGCCACAATTCATAAGCTGTCTGATTTGTACCAGTCCTAAGATAAACTCGGTTGATGATGTAGCAGCTGGTATTAATAGCTTCGGCCCACAAGTCTCTAGGAAGATTCTTACTATGAAGCATGACTGTGGCCATGTCTTGGAGAACTCTATTTTTTCTTTCAGCTACCCCATTTTGCTGGGGAGTTTTAGGGGCAGAGTATTCATGATGAATCCCATATTTCTCACAAAATTTATCAAATTGATCATTTTCAAATTCTCCACCATGATCACTTCTGATTCGGGCTACTGAAGTACCTTTTTCAGTTTGAATTTGTTTTACAATCCTTTTGAATTCTCCAAAGGCTTCAGATTTTTCTCTCAAGAATGCAACCCAAGTGAATCTAGAGAAATCATCTACCATAACAAGAAAGTACCTTTTCTTACCTCGACTCTCTCTTTTTGTTGGTCCAACCAAGTCCATATGAATAAGTTCTAGAGGTCGAGTAGTTTTCATAGCATTCACCATTTTATGGGCACTTCTAATTTGTTTTCCTTGAAGACACTCTCCACAGATCATCTTTTCTTGACTACTGATCTTGGGCAGTTCTTCAACATATTTGTTTAGATGGGATAAGTCCCTGTAGTTTACATGCCCAAGTCTTTGATGCCACAATTTAGCTTCATCAATACTAGTTAGTAGGCAAGAAGCAGAGGATGAATTATTTGTTTTTCCCACCACATAACAGTTGTCTGTAGTTCTAAGACCTCTCAATATTATCTTTCCATTCCTTGAGATCTCACAACTATGACTACTAAAGTTTACGGCATAATCTTATCACAAATTTGAGATATGCTAAGTAAATTATGTTTCAACCCATCAATGCACAAAACATTCTCAAAAGGTGGTAAGTTAGGAACATTTAAGGTTCCTTTCCCAATAATTTTCGCAGTACTGCCATCACCAAAAGTAACTGTGCCTCCATTGAATTCAATCATTTTAGACAAACAAGTTTTATCACCAGTCATATGTTTTGAGCATCCACTATCCAGATACCATCTTGATTGTTCTGCAGCTTTAAAAGCTGTGTAGACCACTAGATTCTTGTTTTTAGGTATCCATTTAAGTGTACTAGTAGTGGGGATTGCAGTTGATTTTTGGTGTTTCACTTGAAAGGTTTTATGTTGGGGAATAGGAATGTTTGCTCCATTCTTTTTGTATATTTCAAATTGTTTTCTTAACTTTTGGACTTCTTTTAGCAAATTATTCATCTTTTGGTTTAAGGGGAATGTGTTTATTTGAGACTTCTGCTTTTTGTTTTCAGGTTCCACTTTCTTAGTGGTGTTTTTCTCAATTTTCTGACTGACGTTATAATGAATTTTTCTTAACTTGCACTCCATTTTGAAATGACCCCTTTTTCCACAATAATGACAGAAGATATTTGATGAAACAGTATGAGTACTAGTAGATGCCTTATTCAAAGTGTTTTGAACACTAGTATTTTCGTTCTTTAAAGCACTTTTGACAAAAACAGTTCCGGAACTTGAGGACTGATTAGCATTTTTGTCATATCCAAGACCGGTCATGTCTTTATAAGCTTTCCTAATTTTGAATAGTCTAATGTATTTCTCATCATTTTGAGTAAATCTGTACTCATACTTTTCTTTATACCGTTTCAGAATAGCCACTTCATTGTGGAGAGCATTATTTTCATCTTTTATTTTTAAAAGGGATTTTTCATGTTCTCTTAATTTGAGTACATTTTCTCTTTCTGTTGATAATTGGATTTTTACACTTTCGAGTTCTTTGAGCAATTCTTCCTTTTCAGCATTAATACTATCAACTTTTTCCTTTAAATTCTTAATTTTCTTTTGTTGATTGTTTACAGTTTCAACGAGCCTACAGGTTCCCTCATAGAGTAGTTCATAGGAATCCGTGGTGTTGTCATTATCCTCAACATCTGAATTTTCATACTCACTCTCTGACTCATTGCCTGAGATTTCTTCATTCGATATTTTAATCATTTCCTCAGAAAGATTGAAGGTGGCAGTGGTAGCCATCAGAACTATATATTTGTCTGATTCATTTTGATGTGATTCATCTGAGTCAGAATCTGATTCAGATGAATCGTCCCAAGTGGCTGCAAGATTCTTCTTTTTGAATTTCCCTTTTTGAGGACAATCAGTGGATATGTGTCCAATTTTCTTGCATCTGTAACACATAGGTTCCTTATGTTTACTTCTAGAGAGGGAACTTGACCGACCTTTGTATTTATCATTTGTGGTTTCATTTTTATACTCTTTCACCCTCTTTTTCTTAAATTGTTTCAAAAATCTTTTAGCCAAAAGGGCCACATCTTCATCCTCGTCATTACTAGTTATTCCTATGTCATCTTTAGAGGAAGATGTGTTATGAGAGGTGATTAGAGCGATTGATTTCTTTTTGTCATTGTTAAATTTGAGTTCAAAGGTCTAAAGGGATCCCACTAAATCTTCAATTTTCATTTGTTCCGAATCCTTGTGTTCTTCTATAGAGGTTACCTTAGGATGGAATCTTTCCGAAAGTGATCTCAAGATTTTACTACAAATTTTACCTTCCGGAAGAGTTTCCCCAAGAGCCCACATTTCATTTACAATTTTCATGAGCTTAGTATGGAAGTCAGTAAACATTTCATTTTCTTTCATGCGAATGTTTTCGAACTGACTCGTGAGCATCTGAAGTTTAGATCTTTTGACAACTGAGGTACCCTCATAAGTTACTTCAAGGATTCTCCATGCCTGTTTTGCATTAGTGGTTGTCATGATCTTTTTAAACTCTTCTTGATTCATGGCACACACTATAGCATTGTAAGCTCTAGCATTATTTTGTCTAAGATTTAGCTGAGCTTGAGACCATCTAGCTGGATCTAATGGTCTAGTGGTTGTGACACCATTTGTAGTCACATCTTCAGTGGGTTCCGTCCAGCCTTTCTCTTTAGCCTCCCAAACAGCCCAGTCCATGGATTTTAAAAAGGCTGTCATCCGGGCTTTCCAGAAGACATAATTTGTTCCATCAAAGAAAGGTGGACGGGTGATAGAGCTTCCTTCAGGATTCATGGTGAATCTAGCAAAAGATGGATCTACTTCAGGTTATTACACTTTTAAGAAGTAACCCGCTCTGATACCAATTGAAAGTGCAATAACTAGATCTCACCAAGTCCTAGAGGGGGGGTGAATAGGACTATTAAAAATTTCTTTTCAAGACTTAGGTTTTATTAGTGAGCAATCTGAAAGATTATTAAAGTTGAGAGTCCCCAAGAAGATTTAAGAGAGGTATTTAGAGTTGTGAGTGTTTAGAAATGCAACTAGAGCAACAAAGATGTAGCTTATAAAAGATCATCAACTCAAGTGACAAGAATGCAAGGCAACATCTACACATAACAAACAATAAACACAGTGATTTATAGTGGTTCGGTCCTAGACGTACATCCACTCTCAAGAGCAATCTCTCTTGGTTCCACTAAATAAGAGGTACTTACATAACATACACCTCTTGCAACAGTTTTTGATTCGGTGGTTTGTCTTCCACCAACTAGGGTTTTTGATCAGGTGGTTGATCCTTGATCTAGTCCACCAACTACAACAATTTTTGATACGGTGGTTTGTCTTCCACCAAATACAGCAATGAGAATTGAAATATTAAAGAACACCTAAACAAGGAATTGTATACTTTGGTTATGAGTGGTGCTCTTGATGCTTGAAAGATTACCTCCAAGCTTTGGCTTCTTGTTCTTGCTCCTTGGAGATGAAGATCTTCAGATGTGTGCTCAGCCAAGGGAAGAGGTTTTAAGAGGGTTTGGAAGGCTAAGGTATTCTCTCAAATTTAATGGAGCCTTTCCTAAATCACCAACTACTCTTCTTGTAACTATAATGGCACTTTTTGGAGTTGGAGAGTAGGTGGTTGTGAGAGCTTTGAAGATGATTTTAATGGAGGTGCAAAGGCTCAGCTATACTAGTGATTTTCTCAGTAATAAATTTAGTGGTTGGAGCAAGAGAGAGGTCCTCTTTACATACAGATGAGCCCCAACGGATAGATCTACGGCTAAGACCAGAATGGTCTACGGCTTAGCCGTAAGTTCTAACAACATCCAACGGCTAGTTTGACCAGGTTCAACAAAAATTCCTTCTTACGGTTAGGCTTACGGCTTAGCCGTAAATCCTTATACGGCTTAGCCGTGAGCACCTTTCGGCCTAGCCGTGGGTTATCCGTAGACTGAAATCCCCCAAAAACTGCTCTCTGGAGAGTGGCCCGTAATATTTACGGCTTAGCCGTGAATCACATTACGGCGTAGTCGTGAAGGCCTTTCGGCTTGGCCGCAAGGTCAACCGTAAGCATAATATGGCCAAGTGCACTCTCTGGATTGTGGCCCGTAGATTTTACGGCTTAGCCGTAACATTTTTCGGTGCAGCCGTAGGGTCAGCCGTAGAACAAAAAGCTTCAAAAAATGCTCTCTGGAGAGTGAGCCGTAGGATTTACGGCTTAGCCGTGGTCCAAGCCGTAGAACAAAACAGGGTGTTTGAAAAACCTAATTTCCTATTTTATTTCTATGGACGCTTAGGGATCACAGTTATCTTATCCCTTGGCACTCACAGATGATCTTCTTTGAATGATCTTGAACTTCTTTGCTTAGTCTTCATTGATAGGTCTTTCTTGAATGGTCTTGAACTTGCTTGAACTTCTTTGAACTTGGCTTGATCTTCAATGAACTTCCGAGTTGAACTAGGTCGTTCTAGAACCGAACTACACTTTGGTCACGTAATTGACAACACACTCTTACAATGATACTAACAGTTGGCTCTAGCCTGTGCCAATATAAAATTTATTAAGCCCAAGCCCGGCACATATATTAATTGAGCATGATTATTAAGCATTCTTAAGTTGGTCTCTGGTGGGTGCTAACGTAGCTGTCATGCACTAATTCTAATTTATATACACAGTTACGTCCAAATGAATCCATCTAAAATGAAAAAAAATCTGCATTAAAAGTAATTGCAATTGCAATTTTCATATAAAACTATTTTTTCTACTCTTTGAGTTGATATTGCCTCTTATTTTAATAAAAGCAAGACTAACTAATAAAACATAACTGCATTTGTGCAAACATCTTTTTCTAGTACAAAGCAATTTGAATGAACATTGTTTGCATTTTATATAGTGTTCTTTGAAAAATAATTTTTAAAATTTCTACTATGAAGATTTGCATGCAATATAAGAAGTGCAAGAAAGGGAAGTTACAACTTAATCTACTTATTTAGGCCAGCTCAGCTTCGGACTTGCCACCACTTAATTGAAACTAAGCCTATAAAACAAACGGCCTTAAATTTTCATTCCAAACCCGACCCAATGATTTATACCCAATGCCCAAGCCCGGGCTTAAGATTACTACTTTTTGGGATTAAGCTTAAACCTTGATTCTATGAGCTTCTTAAACATTGTTCTACAAGAATATGAAGAAAAGCATAAAAACATTATTTGCTTTCTTGGGGGCTATGAAAGTGTTTTTAGGAGGCAAAAAATAAAAAAAATGGAAATTATATAAGATGTAATATGTAATTTTAGATTTTGTGTGAGAGAGTTTGGGTGTCTACTATTGTTGAACCACATGTGGCTAAGTAAGGAAAGTTGAGCTTTTTTTTCATTGACATAGGTGAATTTGTTGAACCATGTAAATACCTACCTGTAATTGTTTACCTTTAAATATGGCTTGACTGATTGTCAATTGTGGTGTTTTATGCTTCTGCTGTAAACATGCACACAATAATTGATAACAAAGCCATAACACGGTAAAGCCACTGCAATTTTTTTTTTTTCAAAGCCTGTCGTTGGGCCCACGAGTTGCAAGGGATATGGCCGCCAGGGTATTATCATCCAAAAAATTAATGTACAGCCCTTTTTGCAGATGTTTTTATATAGTTTTTCATATATTCCTAGGATTAGAGTTTAAGTTTAATTTTTATTAAATTTATATTTATTATTGTTTGATTTTATAAATTTTTTAGAAAAATACTTTTTTGACACAGTTTAGGCTGCACCAGGCGATAGTGACTCATCCTCGATCATGAAGGACTACAACATCGATATTTAAAACCATAGTAGTGTTGATGGGGACGAAACAATCAATTGCCTGGTGGTTTAGTTTGATGTGATTGCTGGAATTAAGAACGAACGTTAGATGAGATTCATTTGGTCAAATTTTGAGGTCCTTAAGGACGTTGGGTAGATGTGGACTAATAAGAATATTCGGTGCTCTTTGCACGGGGCCACTCATGAAAGTCTAAATTGTTAAATAACTCCATCGTATTTGGGACTATGCATAATTTCACTTATATAAGAGATGGGCCGGTGTAGATTCATTTGAACTCTTGACATGTACTCCGACCACAATGATAAAGTCCTATAGTTTGCCAACATTTCCTCTAACAACTAAGGTTGTGGTTAAGAGTTGACCTTGAACGTTGCGCATTCCCTTTGGGTTTAACCTTTGAGAGAGTTTTTTAATAAAAGAAATTGGGAGCACATCTTGCGCGCACCAGTGGTGAGCACCACTTTTTAGTGGAGCCCACTAGGGATTTCACTTGGGGATCGGAGGAGGGGGATCGAAAGATCTCCCCTCCACCTACACATACATGGTGAAGAACATTCAAATCAATATTCTAATTACTTAATCAATGGCAGATAAATTTTCACTGACCAAAATGAGTACAAGTTAATCTAACAGCCCAATCAAATTGAATGGGTGCTGAACTTAGGGTCGGTAACTATCACAGAGGGTAATTATTATATGGTTCACTTTGAGTGATTATAAGTTTGATCCCACTAAGTATTTTGAAAAATGATTCTCACCTTATCGTGAGCACCTATGCTCGGTGAAGATTTTTCGAAAGAAATTTTAGTAAAAATAAGCTTTTTAAATTCTTTCAAATATTAGCGAAGCAAAAATCCTACTAAAACTAAGTGTAATTTTTAAAAGTGGCCTTGATAGACTTATAAAAATAAAACTAAAGTGCAAAGCATATTAAAATTAGTGGGCTCAACATTTAGACATGTCACGTGTTGTCATGTGGACAACTTACCTGTAACATGGATTTCACGTGCCCAAAATTGTTACCTATAAATAAATATGTATGTAGTGTATTACACATAAAATATGTGCTAATTATATATATATAATTCTCCAAATTCATTTGACCAAAAAAAAAAGGGTTTGGAAAGGCAAACCAAACCAAAATTTTGGATATGAAATCCAATGGAAATCAACGCGTCTCAATACGAACTGCGATTGTGGACAAAATTTACCATTCGGGCATGTGGGATTTGGGTTCTCGTCACCTGCATGCAACTCAAGTCACGTGCAAATTGAAACGATACAAAACTTGACCCTTTGATGAATTTTTTTACCCTAGAACCCACGCCAGTGGGAGACGCACATGGGTGACGGAAGAAGATGTCGGGTACGATACGCGAGCCCTAAGATAAGAAAAGGAGTCCTCCGGTGAAACGAGGAAGACCTCGTATGAAAGAAGGAGGCCTTAGTTTAATCGTTGATGGTCCGGTGAGAACTGACAGGTGTTACCATCGATGCAATTCTTGACATTGTCCTGAGTTGCTCCCTACAATAGCGATGCAAGCGGTTCCCACTTCCCCGTTGGTAGGTATTGGCTCCAGATGCTGCTCTCTTTATAATGCAATTGCAGAGAGAGGACCCTTTCTCCAAACATAAGATTATCCATGCTGCGAAGCAATGCCACTTGAGTGAATTTTATCGATAAATTAAACTCCTATATGAATGAAAATAGTCATGTACATCCAAATTAAGAGACCAATCTTTTACAATTACTCCAGTGAATATTGAAAGAGTTTGAATATATAATAAAAATTTATCTTTTGAGTCCATCCATATTGATGGGATAAATAGATGGTCCGAGTTAATTGATCATTTATATATCTTATATGTTGTACGCCAATGATTTAAATGTGCGAGGTGGACAGCACGTTGCAACCCCAATGATTTAAATGTGCAAGAATGTGGACACCACTCACCTCTTTCATATGCAAAGTCAAGCAACTTATAAGTGAATGGTAGTAGGCTGTTTTAAGGGGCATATTTCTTTAGTAGAATCTCAGCGATTCATGTCTGGGGCAAATGGATCTACCAGAGCCAATCTGACCCAAACTAAATCATCAATCCGAAAACAAAGGCCCATACGTTAACTGCTCAATCCTAACAAACGCTATTTAAGGAGGCCACCAGTAAGAGTATAGCAGGACATTGCCTGCGCTCTAAAAGAAAGAGTTAGTCTTCATTCTATGTGCCTGTGGAGCAGTTGCTCACTTGGTTAGTAACGCTGCATCTCACTGATTGCTCATGGACCCCAGCCACCTTACATGACCCCAATGCGTAGAAGGCTCGCGGCTTGAACATAATCATAATTGTCTGGTCTAATTGTTAAACGTGCTATGCTTCGTTTGAAGTTCTGGTCTGGCCTAACATATTTTGCACACAGAAAGGGTGCATGCGTGATCCGGACTATATGTTAGACATGTTAACCAAACACGCCAGTCTTATATGGTTCACCTAACTGGAGTAATTAGACGCCTATACGTTCGTCTTTATGCTAAATACAGAGGAAGACTGATTTTTCTGTTTTTATTTCTTTGGGAGAAAGAAATCTCTCTCTCCGATGCTCTCTAAGTTGAATGATTACCGGACAAAAGGAGTTATATTTCACCTGGCTATCTTGAGATTGATCTTGTATGCTAATCTTCCCTTGATGGTGCTCTTGATCAAGTTTGGGGTCTTCCTTATAACCCATGTGTGTAGGCTATCCTTCACACTTTGTGGGTGTGCTCTTCCCCCTTATACAAGCTCTCCTTCGTACTTTGCGGGTTTGCTCTTCCCACTTGTATAGGCTCTCACTCGCATAGTATGGGCTTCTTGTTCCCGTTTGTGTGAGCTCTCTTAGGTTGCACCCCAACTTTGGTGTTAAAAAAATTTGAATGATTGCCAAGAAAAATCCTATGATTCCAAAATGAAATTCTGAAAACCATTTTTGGATATTTACCTTTGATTCTTTATTCTTAACCACATACAAAAGTACGATGCAAGGAATTCATTTATAAGAAACAAATAGACACTTAATAAACTGATAAAGAAGGCCCTTACATCTTTGATTGCAGTGACCTTGTTGAATAGTGTTTCATTTCCAAGACAGTGGCAAGCATCCAGTAGTCCCACAAGCAAGGTTGCAAATGGGTACACGAATATTCAATTACTTGCAATATATGACCCACAAGAAATGGGTCGGAACATCATATTAGTTTCGATTGCTATTCGGTTCCGGATCTGAAAGTTGTATTTAAACTCGGGATGAAGCAGGTTCCAGTTCCAAAACCATACACGTTTCACCCGAGGACCCAAAACCAGACCCTTTGTCCGTGTCATCATTTGTGAAGCGTATGGTTAGCCAGTTTAAAGTGAGACAGCTTCGTTTATGGCACCGTTTTCGAAGGAGTCCTGCTATTTGTACATAGGATTTTTCTCGCCTTACACAAGCAAAAAAATTTTTTTTTTTTAAATCCAAAATTTTCCCAAAGTACCCTTCTCTCTATACACACCTCCTCTCTCTTTTCCAGTTGACAATGAGCTCTAGTTGGTGGAGGGTTCTCTCTCTCTCTCTCTCTCTCTCTCTTTTCCTCTCCTGCCTCCTCTTTCTCTTCCTCTCCCTCTCCCTCTCCCTCCTTCTATTCTCTGTCTCTCTCCCTCTCCCTCCCTCTATCCCTCTCTTTCCCCTTTCTACCGCTTCTCGTTGTCTCCTCGCAGTAGGGAGATCGGGATCGTCTCCCTGCAGCAGGGAGCTAGATTGGGGTCTCCCTGCCGATAGCCCTGTAGCGGGGAGATGTTGGTCTCCTTGCTGCGGGGAGGCCGGTTGTTGCGATGGGAAAAGGGGAAGGGAGGAAAGAGGGAGAGAGAGAAGGAGAGAAAGAATAGAGGGAGGAGGAGGAGGAAGAGGGAGAGAGAGGGAGGGAGAGCCCCTTCCTCGGCCAAAACTTGTTGCATGCCAGAGGGGAAAAGGGGCAGAGATGTGTAGGGAGAGAATGGGTTGGTGTAATTTCAGAAGTTTTGGTTTTCTTTTTTTTTTTTTTTTTTTGTGTGTTTTTTTGGCTGGTGTACGAAGAGAAGAAAGAGGAGTATCAATAGTAGGACTCTTTCGAAATAGGATTGTAATTAGTTTGTCCTTAAAAATAAGCTCCATTTACCATGTTGCCATCAACTTATTTGCCTTTTTAAAAAACTAAGCACACAAGTGAGAAGCTGCACTTGTGTAAGTAAGAAAATATGGCAGTACTTTCACCCTTTTATGGCCTGTTTGGATATATAATGTAATAAAGTGTAGTGAAGGCAAAACCTCAAATTAGGAAAGCAAAAATTTTAATGAGATCAAATCATAATATAATTATTTTTTATTTTAAGTGGCTTGAGAAAGAGTTTTTTTGACTTTTTGTATTAAAATAGATATTTTTTGTTAGTTAGTAGGATGTAAAAATAATATTTTGACCTTTTAGTGTAAAAAAGGTATAAAAATTTTTTAAAATGTGGTATTTTGATTTTACTCCCTATAATTTATTGTGTCTTAAAACGACAACTCATTTCAATTTTATAGTAAAGTGAATTTAACAGACGCAACAAAAAAGCATATATATATATTTATCACTTTGAGTACAACTTTACTTCTCTCCTCTCACAGCGGTCGGAATTGGAGCAAACGGGACCGTTTAGGTTGAGCCTGGATCGGTTCTGCATTCCTTTTATAGGTTCTGGCTGGTTCCACGTCCGAGTACGGATCAATGGCTTAGAAACCGGATCCGAATCTGATACATAGAGAATGGCTTGGACCTGACCTATTTCAGCCCTACCCGCAAGGAATCCATAGAGAAGTGGGATGAATATAACAAAATCAACCGAAATGTAAAAGAAGAACGGAAAAATAGTACAGTTATTTAATAGCCAATTATCTCGAATGGAGAGCACAGAACCATCAACTACATCCTTTTCTAGCACCAACTTTCTTCGAATTCAAGATATGTTGACTATTCTACCACGTCACCAAGTGACTTTTGCAACCTTGCTGTTCATTTTTCACTTCCTGTTGACATTCAATTACCCCGGAAAGGTATGACATCCATCCAACCTGATATAGGATGACCTCATTGAATGCGTTGTATTCTATGAGTCCGTATTGTTGGAAACCAAAGCCCGTTGAAATCTTGGAAAATGCAAATATCACCCTCTCATGTTTTTTGAATTTCAATCCAATTTTAGAATGTGGACGTTTGTAAGTTCATGGAGGGTAGTATCGGCACGGTTGAGAGTAAAACTCATGTCAACACACATGCGATTCTCTTCCTATTTCTACTCCCACTTGTTTCAAGCAAGAAAAAGAAGGCAACACAACTGAAATAAAATAAGAAATCTTCAAAAATGAGATACAGCTGTGAATATCAAACATCGAAAGTGAGCAGCAGTTCATCATATCGAACTTAGGACAGCAATAACGTTAGAATACTTACATTCTCCGTGATTGCCAACCACTACAGAAGTTTATACATCCAATGCGAGACAATGATGAAGCATATGTCATGGCCGGTAGCAGGTGTCAGGTACTCAGGTTAGAAAGTATTTACCTTTTGATTGGATGCCGCTTCTGGTTGATAAATTATTTCTTTTTGGTTTTTGGCAAGTGAAGTTGCACCAGTTGTCAAGAAATGAGAAAGAAACAACTACATTTTGTCGTAATATGTACCCAAAGAAGACACCTACTACCGACCTGCTTTAATGATCTCGCCCATCTGTCTCTTTTTCCCACCTATGCTAGGATATTGGCTACTGCGTTCTTACCCACTGGCAATATAGGGAAGGACGCTTTCCTGGCGTGGTTAAATTTCTATTATTATGATTTTGAGGGTTGGTTAATTCATAGATTATGAATAAAATTTAAATTTATTTTGAATTGTAATTTTATATGTTTTTGTTCGGACAGTAGTGTTAATCAATGGATAAATTGAATTGAAGAAAGAATGGAAATATAAGTGTTTTTCTCAATACAACATCAATTAATAAAATCATAATTTTCAAATAGAACATCAAATCAAAGCAATCTACCTACCGTTGAAAAACTCTTTTCAAATAGATATTTACAGAATTCAAGATTGCATCAATCGGAACTAAAACGAGAAAGTAATGATTTAGAGAAATTTATAAAAATTGAAGGCAGAATGACTGCTCGCTCGAGTAAGTTTAACAAGCTCAGAAAAACTTTCAGATAGGACCATTGCTCGCTTGAGCAAGCCAAAGCTCCAGTCGAACAAGCCTATGCAAATTTACAAACTGCATTCTGCATTTTTCTTTCTGATTTGATCTACACTTATCCGTTTGAGCCTCCAATTGGATTTTGTCTTTGAGCCATGAATCGTAAACAATTTAGAGCGTTGTGTTGTGCACCCTAAGAATGTCATGTCCTTATTCTAAAACCTACAAATCTATTGGAGATTTTTTTCTCTCTAGGGCAATTATTGAAATATTCTACTATGCCATAAAGCTTTTGCTTCCAGAGGTTTTTTAGTCTACTATCTCGTAGGAGATTTTGTGTCTTGAGAGGTATCAAGGCGGATTGTGTTAAATATGGTGAGCGGTGAATAGTGAACGGCGAGTTCATCAGCAAAAAGAGTTTTTAGGTTGAATTAATTGGAAAAAAGAGTTGTGAGCATATCTTGTAACTGTTCATTCCTACTCGTATTTGGTTTTTCTTTGATCGAGAAGAGTGGTCTCGTAGTTTTTTTCATATTTGAGTTTTCCACGTAAAAAATCTCATGCCTTCTCTTTGTAGTGATTGATTTACTTTAATTATCTTGTTTATTGTTTTGTAATTTGGACTGCATATTAGAAATCTATTTGAGACCTGAACTCCTAGTTCAGTAATTTCCTCAATTGCTATCGAGGTTCGAATCTATTCCATCACCTATTATCTCACATGCACTAGTGAGTCATCTTATATGTGAATTCATATTATCTCACATGTGAGTTTATTCGCCCTTTGAATGTGCGAGCTCCCATTATCTCATATGCGCAAAGTCTCACATAGACTCTGCCCCGTGGCTAGACTACCAAAATAAAGACTTTTACAGTAAGAAATTGAAGATATTTTCTACGCTTCTCATATGCATTTTTGAACTTGTACCCTTGTAGTGCAAGTAAGAGAGCTTTTCCTTTTATTTTTTACTTGTAACCGAAACCGGTCGTTGCCGGTTGGACCTACACGCTAGCCCATGAAGAAAGGCTTAAAAAACTCGAAAAATAATGATAGACAGTTCTGAGAATTGTTGCCGAACGAACGGATATCTGGCTAAAACAAATGCGTCCTAGTCCTTTGTTTTTTTTTTTTTATTTTTAGGGAAAGGATGATAGATTAAACTATAAGAACCAGGGCACATAAAACGTGAGGGGACAAAAGTCCAGAAACCCCATCAACTAAACATACAACAAGATAGTCGAACAAATGCGTTCTAGTCTGGTGTTCTTTTCAGGCTATGGCCTTTTGGTGGTGTTGGTTTTGTTCATCAGTATAGTCCGCAATTATCTGATATGATAATAGTGGTATGAATGGAGTTTTACAATGAGGTAAATGTTGAATGCATTTTTTTTTTTTTCAAATGAGAGAACTCAAAAAGTCATAATCATGTCATTGGAAACTTTTATTAGAAAAAAAATGTGTTTACTTGTAAATCATGCTCTCGGAAAAACAGTTTACTTGTAAATCATTTTGATTGGGCCACAATATATGTTTGGGTATTGAATTTCACTTTGACAGGGTAGTGAAATAGACTTCCAATGCGCCAGAGAGTGACAATTGGCACCGTTAAATGAACTTTATGTGGCCGGCCTCAAAGGTCAATATGCAGTACGTGTCATAGAGCAACGTCAAGCTGATCAACAGAAATTAGGTGAACCACGTTACCTGTTTTCCCGAGATGCAGAGTCCGGATCCTCTATTACCTTCTTGCATGGTCACCGTGTGCACATCCGCCATATCAGCCACAAATACTACAATTCGAAATTTGAATTTAATGGAAATTATGTGCACGTGATATATGTCATCACGGCGGTTGATGTAGCGGATCACAATTGATTCCCTCATTGTGATTGTGCAACAAAGGGATGATTCAAAATCCTGGATGCAATGCAAAAGAGTAAAGTTGGGGTCCTCATAGTCGAATTGAGATTAAGTGAGGAAATCCTCCCATCCGGACCCCCTAGCTCATAGCCCGGTGGTCACGGAAAATTTGGTCCATTAAAAGTAAATTATCCGCACTTCATATAGACATCTACCAGATCTTAGTCAAGCGCAACCATATATAAACATGTGAATAAATTATTACAAAAACTCATGTATTTTATGGTGTTTGCAAGGGCTTGTTTGTTTATATTAGTATACGTAGGAAGATAATACATGAGGTGGCAAAAAATATAGGTTGAAAGTAAATTTTTAAAAATAAATATCAAATAACATTTTTTTATGAAAATAGAATTAAAAGAAGATCGTATTTGAAGTTCATTTTTTTAGTTGATCTTTTATCTTTATTTTTAATCACCTTATGTATTCAATTCCTATTCATTTTAATTCAATTAAATACGGCCTAAGTGTAATTTGATAAGGATTGATACATGATCAATATATTTATTTTGAGTAGCTCAAACTTTTATTTAAGTCCAACAAATTTCTTATAAGTGAGGCTCCAAGGAGCTAAACTTGAAGAAGTTACCTTTTTATGTTGGTGTGAATCCTCTAAATATACTTTAAAGTCATGAGTTTTGAAGATAGTTTTGGCCAAAACTTCTAATTTTGACCTATAGTAATATATATCCTCTAAAACCTATCCACATTCTCTGCCCATTGCTTATAAGTCATCACTCAAGTCTTCTTCCTACTTTTTACCCTTATTTAACAACTTCTTTTCTATTTCAAATCTCATATATTATTTCTTTCTACATCATATCTACTAAATGGACTCTTAGATTAAGAAAAGAGATACTGTGAAAATCTTTTTTTTTTTTTCACCCTCTTTTTAAAACTTTGATGCTCTATTTACACTAAATCATTTTTAGCAAGTATTTGAGGATGATTTGCGTTGTTTGAATTTCTTTTTAATGAATCATAGAACTTAATTTTGCAATTATTGGTAGCACGGGCTGCTTATGAGTGTGTCTCTCCCGTCAGGTGTTTCTTGGCCAGATTTCATTCCAGTACTAGAGTCGGCAAGAACCTAGCTCATCTTCTGTGAACGTAATCAATTAGATTTTTTTAGGTCTCTTACCTGTGCATTAATCTCCAGATGGAGTGGTGAAATAAAAAATTTTGTTGGTGTAATAGGAACAGATGGCTGTCTCTTGGAAGGTGACTTGCAATTCTGTAACTTCTTTATTAGTTTACTTTTTTACAACAAAAGGCACTTTCAGTATTTTAATGTCAACAAATAAAATAACACATTTAATTGAAGCTTGCTCATTTTATTAGTTGTTTCTTGTCAACTTGCCTCTGCTTTTGGAATCCCAGCCTTCCAAACTCAACTAATTCACCGTCCTCATATAACACGCTCTTTTATTTTTCATGGTATTGAATTTTAAGAAATTCATAATAAAAGAGGTTGCAAAAGGACTCTTAAAATGGTGAAAAACCATAAATGGTCATCAATAATCTATTTGCTAAAAAATGATTACTCAACCATCACCTTGGTAGATCAAAATTTGTCATCAAATCTACACCTCAATTTGTTATCCTTCATTTGCATGAAACTGAATAGATGAGAATTGTAACGTTTTGTAACCTAATATGAGTATTAGTCTAATTAAATTTTATTTTTGCTAATTAAGCTTCCTTAGAACCTAGACAAGTTTGTTGTAGTGCTAGGATTGTGTGTGTGGAATTTTGTTGGGTTTTGTGCTCGTTCGAGCATAGCAGGGGTTATTCGCGATTTTAGAAAGTATAGAAGCCCTTTTTTGTAATTTATCATTTTGTGAAGTTTTGGATCTATCGGGTAGATCACCTAATTTCAAGACTTTAATCCTTATACCCTGAACTGAACTAAATCTGTTTAACCTTCTAAATACTCGAATTACTTAAACTAAACTCTTTCTTGTAATTACTTAAAACACACTGTTTTATAGACCCTAAGCCCAGCTTTTTACCTTCTTTCTCTTTTCTCTTCCTTTCTCTCTCGTTTCTTCTCCTCCCTCACCCTATTTGCTGTTGCCAAATTTCTAATTGTCGAACCATTAGATTTTTACTCCTACCTTCTTCCTCAAGCATTCCTCAACTTGTGGACACCATTTTCATCTTCTTTCATCCACCATTGAGCTCTACATAAGCTCTTAACCTTCTTTTTTCTTGGCCTTTTTGGTTTTTGAACTTAGAAAGTGTTTGGAGTGCTCATTAGGTCATTTTCTTTGTGCTTGTAGAGTGGTTTTGGTTTGGGTGAAGTCTTTTCATCATTTGAGCTCTGTTTGGTATTGAGAAGGCTAGGACATCTTCTATTTTCACCCATTTTTATCAAGACAAGTTGATAAACATTCTCTTATAATGAGATGCATGTTCTATGGTTGATCTACCATTACTGCTTCAATTAGATGGTTTGCTTCTTAAATGAAAATAGATACAATTGTTGATTTAGGTGTGATCTTGAATGAATGAATGGATGAAGTGATTGGAGGTGCATTCATGTGTGGAATGAAAAGGGCAAGGCCCTATTTTAATGCAGGTACAATGTGGAAGAAAGGAAGGTAGTTGGATTCCCAAAAATAGAAGAAACAAGGGACTCCCGTATGGAATGAGCCTAGGCTTGATCAATCGGGCCTTGGCTTGATCGATTAGAGCTGTGTTCATAATTAGGCATGAACAGTGACCCAAGGTTTGATCAATCAGGTTATGGTTCTGTCCTGGGGTCACTTTTTGGACTAGGGACCATTGTGGTGATATTTATTAGGCTTCTTGGGACCCATATTCATCTCACATGCGTACTGTAGTGCTATTTTGCTATTTTAATTATGGGACCCCATTTGACCCTCATATCGATAAACCACCTTAAATGAGTATGTAAGGGGTGTATTTGGGCATATGGAGCTCTTACGAATCGCTTCGTTGGTGTAAGATGGACAATCTACATTGCACTTGATTTAAATGGGAGTCGCGGCTATGCATCTTAGATATCTGACTTTAAATTCTCCAAAATCACTTCAATCATGGTTCAAATAAGAGTTGTTGCGTACGCGAACGGTGATGGGTTAACCAGGAGTTGGTTGGTGTATACTTCTTAATATTTAGGTACATTACATATTCTTCCTAATATAAATTTGATGTGCATATCCTTAGATTATACTTGCATGTGTATTTGGACAAGTGGAGAGGTTTGGCAGTGTGGGTACTTTGTTACCAGAGGATTATTCGTATTTGTGTATGTTTGAATTATAATTTGAGAATAATTCATCATTTTTTGATCCTGTGTGCGATTGTTGAAAGCCAACCTCGTTCATTGTGACTTGGGATTTGAGTTTGAGTGTCTCTGAGTTTTGGTCCATAAATATATTTTTATCTTGAGGTCTATTGACAACTATAGCAGATCGATATTGAACGGGTGATCTCCATAATTGACTAATTCCCGGCACTTAATATTTACGGACTGCTTAGCATCCGATATTAATGGGTTTTTACTCGATATTGATGGGCTTGCCTGATATTGACAGGATTGACCACCTGAATTGATATTGGAATATTTTTTGATGAATCGTTAGGACAACCGCCCTATTGGTTGGACTTATGTGCTCATTCATGTAGATTGGATTAGGATTCCATTCTTCTTCATTACTGTTATTGTATCCTTATTGTATTTCTTTCATATGATCACATCATTTCTACTCACTTTGTAATATATATTTATTATAGTTTTTGTTGTTTTTTAGCCGACTCGTTGTAGCATGATGATATTGTATTACTGTAGGTATCGATCAATTCTACCTCGAAACGGAGGCGCAGGGCGAAGCGCTATAGGCGCTTGATGAATAACCATTCCTTTCCTTTCGTAAGAATACTATCAGAAGGTGAAACGTCTTCGTTTTATTTTAACTTTATAAAAAGAAAAGTTATTTCATGCTAAATCTTAAAATTGAATTTTGGTCCTCATTTTTAACTACTACTGCCATATATCCTATGCATTTCATTACAACAAACACTTCAAAAACTAAAGGTAAATTGATTTTCATTTTTAACCATTTTCATGCAAACAAAGAAATTTTAATTGATAGATGACTATTAAAAAAAATTAGAAGAGAGCCACTCGCCGTGTCAACTTAGGTAATAAATAATGCAACAGCAAGTATAAGACAACTCTACAACCTGCCTGCCAACATACCCACAACAACACCAATAATAAAATAAACGAAACTATTTCAGTACTTACTCTTAAATTAAACCCAAATTAGTGGAGCAGTATCTGTTGTCTTGATATCAAATATATAGAAAATCTCACTCCTCCAGTGACTAAAATCCGAGTTCGGTCACTTAAAAGCATACAGCAAACAGGTGTCAAGTGGCATTTCATATTCAAAATTAAAGCCCCCACCGGCCACGCATCAGTGCCTTTCCATATTCATTAATTTATGCAATTTGTATTGTTGCTTGCTGCGAAGATACGATGCGAAAGAGCGTCACTGTAGCGTAAGCTTGACGTAGGTCTGTGAAGGCGTGTCTGTTTGTTCTGTGACGTAGAAAATGGAAGAGAGGAATTCAAAAGTCCTCTTCAAAGCACAAGCCAAAAATAAAAACAGATTACCAGCTGGCTACTAACGATGCCTTTATCCATGGGACTCATATTTGAAATTTATATTGAGAAAACTAATTCAATTTGAAATATATTCTTACTTGAACAATTTGAATTATCTTCGCCAACATGTCAATTGTGTCCAAAATGTTTGATGATATATATATATATATATATATACAATTATATTCAGATGATATCGTTGATATCAAATATTCTTTTTTTTGCTATAATGGGGACTCGCACACCCATCTTTATTTTTATAATATTTCTTGATGTTGAAGCATTCCAGGAATGGGTTCTTGTTTGGATATTAAATGTCACAATGGAAAAGAAGGCCTCTGTATTATTGGGTAATTTGAAAAAAGCAAAAATCGTTTCTGCTTATTCAAAAAAGCATTTACATTGAATAGCCCTCAATGTGGTTTTATTAGGCAGATGGCTTCCTGTTCTCTCGTACGTTTCAAAATGAGAAAAGATAGATGCTTTTCTTCCGTTTTTTTAGCAAAATTACTCAGTGATATTTGTGCTTGGACTCGTAAATGCCATGAAAAATTTTACTTTTCACGGTGAAATCAATTCCAAACGTTGCAACAGCCTGTCCATATTGAATTAAAGAGTAGGGCTCATTATATATCTATAAAAATTGGTGCAAGGTCAAGATGAATCTTTGTTATGACATTGACTACTCCATTAAAAGGAAACATAAAGACACCCATAGGTTTCTATACAAAAAGTTTTGTTAGATTGCACATTAACAAAAGTGAACAATAGATTAAAAAAATTGAGGGATTTCAATGGGAGAAATTAGCAAGAGAATAAAAATTTATTAATCATATTCTTGTAATTAAATAGACCTGTCCTATTAAGTTTGTTAACAGAATTTGAATATAATTTACAACTTTGCTGGAAGAGAGGTGGGTGTGATCGTACCAGCTGGAGAAAGGAAATCTTTTTGTCCAAATTATTTCATATATATATATAATGCATGACATTTTTATTATATATATACAATGCATGACATTTTTAACCCTTACTAATGTAGCCATCCTCCTTGAAAATGAACACGTACAGGAAAACAGATTTGAATGGTGACGCCTAAATTTTCAACACAAGATAAAACGTAGGACATATGAGATTTATACTTTTAACCAACCTCCTTCTTTATAATGATACTAAAAAAAAAATTCATCCGAAGTTCAATTGAAACGCTTATACGCAAACACAACTATTAAAAAGACAGGCAATCATTATTCAATCCTTATCCAATATATCATTGAACCACAAGAAATGTGCAAAAGTCAAAGTATTCCCCTCTTTTCCGAGAAATATGGATTATTGGAAACATCGCCCAAGAATCCACCATTGTGCGGCTAAATAAGATGACATCCTCACCACTTGTAATTTGCCTCACCTCCAATTTCGTGGGTAATGCCAATGGTGGATGGCAGTGACTCTTACTTTGGGTGAGTTTTATTGCTATTTATTTTTATATTTACGCACTTGTAATTCGCCTCACATCCATCTTAGAATCCAATCTCTCCGATTCAGCGTGCGTCCACCTGGCCTCCATACTTTACCATTTTCGGTTTGAAAAAACGTTTTTCAAGTGCCACGACAGTATTACATGTCAAATACGTATGGAGAGTCAAAAGTCTCCTCCAAATGTCAAAAATCCTATAATTAACGTTCCCAGACGTCATTCTAGAACAGTAGAAACCGCCACGCGCCAAGACGACCGTGTAAACCCACGCACAAAACTCCCCTCGCGTTCTCTTATCCAAGAAGCAAACGAACGACCGTCTCCTGCTCTCCCCACCTATATAATGTCCACACCCGCGTCTTCTTCTACCGCCTAACCCCGTTTCCCGGTCGCCAAACGCCTGCAATCCCTTTCCCATTCGCATTTCCCCTGCCGCCTTTTCCCTTCACGCAACAGCGACATTCATCTCCAACCGCCACGTGCCCCCTCTCTCTTACCTCTCTATTTATAAAACCCTGAATCCTCTATTTTTTTCTGACTTGTTTACTCTCTCGTTCTTTCATTCATTGAACCTTTCGGTTCCTTCAGAACTGGTTTTCCCTCCTATTCCATCTCTACGAATCTCTCTCTCTCTATCTATCTATCTATCGCCTTTTTTCTTTCTATCTATATTTAGTTCTGTTTCCGCCCCCTGTTTCATTCAAAGTAGTCACCCATGCGAGAAAGCAAAGGTGGAACCATGACGGCAGACACGACGGCGACGACGAGAAACGGCGGCCTCCCGCGTATGAAACTCTCCAATCTCCTCTCTTGCTCAGCTTCTGACAGAAGCAGCAACGTGGACAGCGATTTCTCCACCATCGGCACCGCATCAGATAATAACAGTTCGAGCTCCGCGACCACTCCCTACATGATGTCTCCTTACAACGCTCCTTCCCCCTTCGCCAGATCGCCGTGGTTCCACTGCTCAGCCGTAATTCCCTACTCCGCCGCCACCTCCGACAAGAATTTCCTTTCCAACGGACTCATCGGATCGCTCGTCCGCGAAGAAGGCCACATCTACTCTCTCGCCGCCTCCGGCGGGCTCCTCTACACCGGGTCCGACAGCAAGAACATTCGGGTCTGGAAGAACCAGCAGGAGTTCTCCGCATTCAAATCCGCCAGCGGACTCGTGAAGGCGATCATCATCTCCGGACAGCGGATCTTCACCGGCCACCAGGACGGGAAGATCCGGATCTGGAAGGCCTCCTCCGGCAACCCGGCCGCCCACAAGCGGGTCGGCACGCTCCCGCGTCTCAAAGACTACATCAAAAGCTCCATGAACCCGAATAGCTACGTGGAGGTCCGACGGAACCGGAGCTCCATCTGGATCCGGCATTTCGATGCCGTGTCCTGTTTGAGCTTGGACGAAGACCAGGGGCTTCTCTACTCCGGATCCTGGGATAAGACGTTGAAGGTCTGGCGGATATCCGACTCCAAGTGTCTGGAATCGATAGCCGCGCATGATGACGCCATCAACTCCGTGGTCATTGGATTCGACGGCCTGATTTTCACGGGGTCGGCTGATGGGACGGTCAAGCTGTGGAGGAGGGAGTTGCAGGGGAAGGGTGTGAAGCACGTGCATTTGCAGACGCTGCTGAGGCAGGAGTCTGCGGTAACTGCGCTGGCCGTTAACCAGACGGCGTCCGTTATCTACAGCGGGTCGTCGGACGGCCTGATTCATTTCTGGGAGCTAGGGAAGCATCTGTCGCATGGTGGGGTCCTCCGGGGGCACAAGCTCGCGGTGCTCTGCCTGGCCGCTGCGGGGAGCCTGGTGCTGAGCGGGTCCGCTGATAAGTCCATCTGCGTGTGGAAGAGAGACGGTGGGACCCACACATGCCTGTCCCAGTTGAAAGGCCACGCGGGGCCCGTCAAGTGCTTGGCCATGGAGGAGGATCAGGAGTATGGGGCTGGCGATGATCGACGGTGGATCGTGTATAGTGGTAGTCTCGACAAGTCCGTGAAGGTGTGGATGGTGTCTGAGTAGAGGAATCGATGATCAGATGGCCCACACTGTATTCGATACGGACGCGGAGATATTGAGGCCATTTTTTCAGTAAACAACGACGTACGGTGCGAAACCACGTGTCACTTAATGTGGAGCTACGTGGCGAATTACTATTGGCAGGTCGGGCCTGGTGGGTGGGGCCGGGTGGGTCTGTAGATAACAAAATACAAATGAGTCTTGCTGTACATAGAAGGAATGAAAGGTTGCTGAATACTGAATACAACATAAAGATGGCAATGGCATGTATTGTTTTTTTCTTGTTTTTGATAAATTATTGTAATTCCTTTTTACCTTGAAAAGAAGTGAGTGGGAGGTGTTTCATGGAAGAGAACATTGAGGCTGTTATTGGACTTGGTTTGTGTGCTTTTGAAAGCGTCTGCTAAGTTTGTTAATTTTCTAATCATTCTCGTCGTATGGCCATTTGATTGGACCTTTTATTTTTCTTTGGATCGCTCATGGGTATTTGAATTTCACAATGAAAACTGCATTTCCTGTATAATTAATATCTGAATGTGGATTTATTTATCTTTCTCACTCAAAGTGTGATTTTCTTTATGACAAAATTGTTGAAAAAATAGGTTTTTAATTTTCATTCTTTGGCAACTTTGGATTATAATAAGTGTGGATCTCACACATCTTTTGAGGCATATCCAAGTATTAACATGTTTTTTTCCAAGAGGAAATTAAACCCAAATCATTATTCATTAAAAACCAGTAAGATATGAATGAGAAATTGATTTCCAAAGTGACTATTTAAAGTTGCTTGTATTGGATAATAAAGAAGGGAAGAAAGAAATCCTACATTACTTGTAAACTAAAGTATGAGTGTGTTTATATACACTAAGAATGGAGATATAGATTGGGTCCCAAAGGACACTCATATTTTTTTCGGAAGAAGAATCTACATAACGCCACAACCAACACCAGCGCCCTTCGTCGTCCCACCAGCTAGCAGGTTGGGTTGGGTTAGGTTGGATCAAAAGCCCATAACCCAATATGGGTCGCATCTTGGGCCCAACCCATGAGCTCTCCAAAGAAGATGTCCAGTGTTCCCTTGGAAATTTCTGTGTCTTTTCTGTTTGCACTGTTGACTGTTCAGAACAGTCACTAGTTCACCTATTGTCCTATATAATTTTTCCTTCCTGCATTCTGTCATATGTGTTAAGAGAAAGTTCAAGAATACTATGTTAAGACAAAATTCATCTCCGCTGCGGTGCTCATGGTGTTGTAAATTGTAGCACTGCTTCTACTACGTGCTGATCATTGTATTCTCGAAGACAAATGTCCATATACCATGAGCACCGCAGCGGGAATAATTTTGTCTTAAGGACATAGTGTTCACGGTGACGAATTTTGTCTTATGAACATAGTATTAAACATTAGCCTTGATCGTCAAAATATTCTATTCTGACTTCACTTTCTGTAAGTTCGAGTTTATAAGTTTCTTTTTATGCTACTGTGGTTTTTCTACATTTTTAAACAGTTGATATAATCACAATAGGACTCTAAGTCCCTTACAAAAATGTCGTTGAATGCTTAGATGTGAGGTTTTAATTCCCTGGGCTTGTTTCTTCATATAGGTTTATTTCTGCATATGTTTCTACTTCGTGACAACCATTTGAAGAGTTGATTTTGAGATTTTAGTGTAATCATAATCCAATCTATGATGCTTCTAGTCATTCTCCTTTAACAATTTAGTGGAAAATTAGTATTTATCTCGTCCATGTTCTTTTGTTCCTAGGTGTATATAATCCAATGTAATACTGATAACCACACTCTTCATTTCACTACTCATCTTATAACTATCGTACGTAGCAGTTTTTCTCTCTCTCATCTCTATAATGTTAAAAATAAATCAAATGAGTTAGACCTGCCACATAAGACAGTTGTAAAATAAGTTGTGAGATGGGGAGTGTGGCTAATATTATTGAATCCAATGCAATAGATAGGTACTAGACACTGGCAATTGGTCAAGTTGCCCGATTATTGGCTAGCTGATTGTTAACACTGATAACTAACGCAGATTATTAGCCAGCTGAGTTGAGCAAGGGACCTGTATTTGTTGTCTCAATTGCCCGATTAGTCCATTTTTTCATGTTACATCCTATCTTTTGGGACCACACAATTGGTCGGCGGGGAAAAGGGCACATGGAGTCTCTCTGTTTATAGGGTGTCCGACCTTGTTGTCTCTCCACGCAAGAAATGTATCACCACTTTCTTGTTAAGAAAGCTTTGAGAGCTTCCGAATTTGATCTGATGAGGGACGTTGATACAAACACGACGACATCAATACAAAAGTGATTGGTGTGTGCCAGAAACTGAGAACCAGAGGCTCGAAAAGTCCAACAATGATTCTATGGTCGGTTGCTTCGTAGCCGGTTGTTCCCTGCAGTTATGCCCTGGGAACTATGTCATTCTTCTCATTGGAAATACGAAAGGGTCCCACAAGATGGGAGATTACTTCAAAATCCTTCAGCTTGTAAAATTCAAACCTTTGATCGGTGTCCACAAGTGTATACTTCGTGCGTTTTAAGATAGATTAGATTGTACCAAAACTTAAATTGTTATTCACATGTATTTTTATCAAGGATCAATCATATGATGCTTTGCGGGTTCCTTGTCATGAAAAGAGAGAGAGAGAGAGAGAGAGAGAGAGAGAGAGAGAGAGAGAAGAGTGAGATAGATTAGATTTGTAATCTAAAAGAGTCGGTTTGGTTGGACATGGCTGCAGTGACTGTATCCAAATTGCCCGTAGGCCATGTGTTTCTTCCCAACTGTAAAATGGGGAACATAATGGGAATGATCTCGACCGTCATACCGCTTTTATTTTTTAGGGCTTGCTTGTGCAACACTATAGAAGAGGAAAAATGGGTTTTTCATTCTCAGAAATGCAAGTCTCGTTGCTACGGAGGTCAGATTCACACTATTGAGGAGTGGGCTCTATCCGATGGGGAATGTTGAAAAGCATTTTCACTGTCTTTACTAACATCTTGAAGTTTTGGTGGCAATGATTAGCTGAAGAAATTTAATATGATATTAAAGCAAATCGGTCGTGAATTTAAACTTCAGATAGAACCAAATATATGCGTATTGCAAAAAAAAAACGCTAATCAGATTTCACTTGAGGGGGAGTATTGAGGAGTGGACTTCACCTGATGTGAAATGATGAAAAATATTTTTACTACCTCTACTAACACCTTAAAATTAGTAGTGAAAAGTATACTTTTTATCTCAAAAGATCCCACACAAGAATAGAAATTTTTCGCGGAGGGTCCAATCACCTCGGACAGCAACGGTAGAAAAAGAAAGAAGTTGAGAACATCCACTAATTAAAGGGATTTTATCTGGAGAAACGTGGCAATTGAACTAAGTGAGGCAGGTTTGGGCGTATGTGCTTCATGCAATATCCATAGGCTTCGAAGCATATCCAGATTAGTGAACAGGCCAGATTTATGTCCTCTGTCTGACAAAGCCTGTAGGGCTCCACTGGATGTTCCCTAATGATGTCCGAACCTGTGAACCACGGCACTTGGTAACATATGCACGTGATTTTGGGGCCATGGGTCATGCCAATCTTGGACAAGTGGGGAATGGAATGACTCAATGATTCTGATGCAAAGCATCAAACCTATTAAATTATTCTGTCCAAGAGTTTGGATTTCACAATGCATTTATTGCGAGCTTTTCTGTCCAAGAGTTTGGATTTCACAATGCGTTTATTACGATAGGCTTTTTCGCAGTAGATTACTAGAATTTTCATCATGGGGTGCATATGATGATAGTCTCGATCGTTCATATGGAATCTCGTTCCCTCAAGTGACTTATCCTAACATTTGGCTTCAGCAGGAGTTCGCCCACTATTGGATTAATGCGTACATAATCGATAACATAATTAGTACATTGTTAAAAATTATTAACCAAATAACTTAATTTCTTCGTTAATCATGTGCACAATATAGCAATGTGATGAATTCTTGTTAAAGTGAAATTTAGGAATATACCATTTGAGGGGATGAAATCAAGATTAACGATTTAAATTATTAACATGTGGGCTATGCAGTAGAGTTCGAAGTAGATAATCCAAATAGTGAATTTTTATCTCATGGAATTCAACCTCCTTCCATATAGTCCTTTTTTTTAATTTTTCTCTCAAAAACAACCGTCACTTTAATGCACTTCACAAATGAATTACTCAAGCAGTTTGAGTTAAGTATAATGTAACTTTTTTATTTTCTAAAAATAGATTTTTGATTTATTGAAATAAAAAAGTAATTTTTTGGATTGGGGGTGGGGTTTTTTTTTTTGTTTTTGTTTTTTAAAGCTGTCCATACGTGGGCATCCAGCATTGAAATCTAATGGCTTCCCTCTCTCTACTCTTGGCACGGGTCTTTTTCCGTAGGCCCTCCAATAAATGATGCAAAGATCAACCTTACCGTTAGGTAATGTACCGGTTAGGCTTCAGTTGACTTCAGGTTCCTATAGTTTTTGAAGTGGTCAGTACTAGTACTTAAGAGGGTTCGTCTTGGGATCCTTCCTCAAAAGTACTTGCGTCATTTTGCTTCGACAACCAGTTTGTTGTCCCCCCAATATTCCTAATCTCCTCTCGGAAATCAGAGGCCTGGGTCCCCATTACTGCAGCTAATCTGTAGCACCGGACGAACAACAAATAAATCAATGACATTTGGTATCAACACGTGATCATTTCTGAATAGAAAACTCCTCTGCGCTTAGAAATTGTTTGTTCACGAGTACTTCGAAATTGTTTTTCACTGATTAAGCCGCCATCAACACAGTTTAATTGGCAGGTTCTATCGCAGAGAGGAAGTGTAGAGTGGCATCTCAACAATGCTTTTTTCAACCTAAAATGTGTGGCACAGTTCTATGCATGTGAATTAGTGGAAGTGGGGATGCAATGGTGTTTTGTTAACATTCTTTACATCTGCATATTTTAAACTCCATCGGCTTTTAGGTCTGTGTTACCCCAACTCCTGCTCCAGTTTATGCAAGGACCCGATTCCAAGATTTGTTTTGATATTATTATTGTTGTTGTTGTTTTTGTTGTTGTTATTTTTATTAGCATTGTTATTATTTATTAATTTTGATTATAAATTGGACCACGCTTCGACCCAACCCATTCATTGAATTAAATTAGTAATATCATCATATTTGAGTGGGGCCCAACATTGAATGATGGAAATTTAGATTTTAAAATATTTGACTTTATAAGGGGAATCATGTCATAACCCGAGCCCAGAAATCGGGGTTAGAGAAAACCTAATCAGTGACACACGTACTCCCGTGCATGTACACCTAGACCTCGTCCAAGTGCACACATACAAGGGATCAATCACACGTGCAAACAAATGTACGCGGAAGCTGTAAGTATCAAGGCATACCACAAAATAATAAAAGATACAATGCTTATAAAAGATTGGACTGATTACAATAATGCACAACAAAATAGAGAGACTAGTCCATAAATCAAAATACAGTTAGAAATCAGACCCAAAATATAGTTTACAGAAAAATCCCACAAATAAGCTCAGACAAAATGGAGGGAGAACAAAATGATACACACCGCTCTCAAAAGAATGAATCATGTCCACTCCTTTATGCCGGAGGGGGCCTCGCGAGCCTCTCCTGGAGTCGGGTTGACCGACGCAGGATCGGAAGAGGGATTTGAGCCGGCAACGCCAAGAACAACTCATAAGTACAACGACTTAGCCAAATATAAGCCACAAGAAGATAACACGAATTGTATCTATCAATGAGCAAAGTAGTATTGCAAGATCCATAGTGAGTATGTTCGTACACTAGGCAAATCGTGCATAGGAATAAGTATGCTGTCAGAATCATCAATAGAAATATACACTCAAGCTGGTTACTACATTTGCCGTATTCTCCCTTTCGAGAGCACACAAATATGAGAACACCATCGACCGGGCCAAGGTACGAATGGATCTCTAATTCCCAGGGTCCGGAAGCCCAGGATACGAGCACTCTGCAGAGCCGATCACACACACTAAACCAAAGTCAATCCCGTCGGGTATCCTGAGGCTGAGGCTGAATAGTGCCATATATAGACAATCACAATCACAATCAAATCAAATGATGCACATCAATCAATAACACATACAAATCTCATATCATAATCTATCACAATAAATGAACAATAGTAGTGCATCACATACTGATAAGCAATACGAATAACAATACGAATAACGAATGCGAATAAGCAAATACGAATCAGCATTGACGAATAAGTACAAATAACAAATAATCACTGAACTCAAATACTCCATATGAACCATAACAAATACACAGTAATGAAGTGTCCTTGCCCGGGCTTCGCTCTGGGGATGTAGCTACATTTTCCACAGAATCGAGAGGTCCAGCGCAGAACACATAAGGGCAAAACCGAAATCAATAAGCTGTGCAAATCAAATTTACTATGACGAATCAAGGTCAATTACAAGCCAATCATAATCTGGTTGTCCAGTGTTTCTAACCGTGCATGCTGATGTAGTTTTAAGGTATTCGATACACAGTTGTTCCATCAAGGAGTGTTGCATCTTCTAACAAAAGCTTACCAAAGTCCCTTAAACCAACACCCATGGGAAGGTGCTAAACAACTGGATAACATACATGAATGAGACACAGCCCTCGAGATCATTCATGTCATTCTTACATTCCATTGGACATGTTTGGGTTGCTTACATTCTAGCATGAGAGTCATAACAAGTCTCTTCCTTAAACCTCATCTTTTTATTCATTTCTCAGGGTCACACGGTGTAGCCGTCGGTGAACATACGGCTTAGCCATAAGCATCTTATGGTGTAGCCGTAATCTGCACTGCGGTGGAGCCGAGGTTCCCCAAACTATTCATCTGCATTTACGGTTCAACCGTAATTTGCTCTACGATGCAGCCGTATCCTACTCTACGGCTTAGCCGTAGCACAATGGACGGCTTAGATCTGGCTGGGCCGTAGAAGAGCAGCAACTGTGCCAACTCTCAGTTTTTTCAGATGTCACCTTGTATTGATCTACGGTTAAGGTCACGGCTGGGTCACGGTGTAGCCGTAAGCCATTTCACGGCTCAGCCGTAGCACAATTCACAGTTTAGCCGTTAGTGCGCTGAGTCAGTTTCCTAAAACAGTTAGAGAAATCCAGAATGGCTAACTCTCGACTGAATACAGAAAGATACTAACAAATCTCACTCAATCGGGCTGTCTAACAATGATTCATACAAGAAGAGTTAAATATACACACAATCAAAGCATTACCAATAGGTGTTAAAGCTACTTGTGCTTATACTTGCCTCACAAGTGGAAACCACACACACTACAGTCGTTGTCTTGGCTCAATCCGCTGGAGACACACGAAAATCACACCACAGGCTCACTTTCTCACGTAAACAAAACAGCAATAAGAGAAGGAGAAAGAGAGCTGAACGAGCGAGAGAGATCGTTGAGGAAAAGAAAGAGAACGGTGGTAGGTAGGATATTTATAAGATAAAAAAAAGTGAAATTTGCAAACAAGTCCACCATTTGCCTCTATTTACAGTTTGAGTCAATTAACGATCCAACGAGAGCAAACGAAGTCAGTTGGATCCAAAACAATTACGAAGACTAACAAGCTCAACAAAATACACACGTTGATAGCAAAATGACATAAAATTAGCAGGTCCACCAAAAGTAAAAATTACGAAAAAGGGCTCGAACTACCTGGATCAGGTCAAACTCAACCAAACTACCTATCCATTGCTCAAAACCAAAGAAAAGCAAATCCAAAAAACACTTAGCAACAATATTACACTTAATTACCCACTAATTCGGCTTAAGTTGGGTCATAGTGTTACACCCTCCCCCATTTAAGAATCATTCCGTCCTCGGAATGAATGCATACCAGAACGAAAAGATATGGATACTGACGCGCCATCTGCTCCTCCAATTCCCACGTGGCTTCATCAGGTCCATGATGTTCCCAGAGTACTTTGACCAATCGGATAGATCTCGTGCGCAAGATCTGTTCTCTGGTCCCCACAATACAGAGCGGATGCTCAACGTATGACTCATTCGGTTGCATCTGTATATCATCATAGTGAATCACATGCGTCGGGTCTCGAACATACTTGCGAAGCATAGACACATGGAAGACATCGTGTACTCCAGAAAACTCCACTGGAAGAGCTAATTTGTATGCCAAGTCTCCAATTCGACTCTTGATCTCAAATGGACCCACATACCTTGGGGCTAACTTGCCTTTTTGACCGAAACATATCGTACCCTTCATCGGTGAGACCTTCAAGAATACCCAATCACCTACTTGGAACTCTAGAGCTCTTCTTCTCGTATCTGCATAGCTCTTCTGTCTCAACCGTGCAATCTTCAAATTATCAATGACCTTCTGTACCTTTTCTGTCGTCTCGAAAATAATCGTCGGTCTGTGGAAACTCCTTGTTCTCACTTCTTCCTAACAAACAGGGCTTATATATTTACGCTCATATAGAGCCTCATATGGTGCCATCCCAATACTCTCATGGAAGCTATTATTATACGCAAACTCGCACAACGAGAGATGTAGATCCCATTCTTTCTCAAAATTGAGTACACTGGCTCGCAACATATCTTCGAGCGTCTGAATGGTTCATTCTGACTGTCCATCAGTTTGCGGGTGATACGCCGTACTGAAACTCAACTTCGTTCTCATGGCCTCTTGAAATGCTCTCCAAAAAGTAGAAACAAAACGGCTATCTCGATCAGATATAATCGACACAGGCATACCGTGCAATCTGACAATCTCATCAACAAACTTCTTTGCCATTTCAGAAAATGTCATGCCTTTCTTGAATGGAAGGAAATGAGCTGTCTTCATCAATCTGTCCACGATCATCTAAATGACACTATTCTTTTTGCTCGTCAGGGGTAGGCCTGAAATAAAATCCATCGTAATATGCTCCCATTTCCACTGAGGAATATGCAATTGGTGCAGAGAACCTGGAGGTTTCTGATGGTCAGCTTTCACTCTCTGGCAAGTCAGACATCTGGCGACAAACCCAACAATTTCCCTCTTCATATTATTCCACCAAAATTTGTCATTTAGCGCTTGATACATCTTCGTGCTTCCTGGGTGCATCGCATAAAGGGCACAGTGCGCTTCTGTCATCAGGCTCTCTTTCAAATCATCTACTGCTGGCACGCATAACCTGTTCCTGAAATACAAAACATCACCTTCTGGCCGAAAGTCCTGTCGTTCACTGACACTATCCCGAATTCGCATTAACATCGCATCTTCAAACTGCTGGTCTTTAATGCGCTGAATGATGTCGGGCTGAAAACTCACTGTACTAGCAAGTGTCAAACCGTCCTCTACCAGTCTCACTTCAACTGGCTGATCATGTCTCACAAAATAAAGACTATCCAAAGCCTGGAGAATCTCCGACTTCCTACTCAAAGCATCTATAACAACGTTGCCTTTACCTGGATGATATTTGATGGGGAAGTCATAATCTTTAATCAACTCAAGCCACCCGCGTTGCCTTATGTTTAACTCGGGCTACGTGAAGAGATACTGTAAACTATGATGATCTGAGTGCACTTCAAATTTCACGCCGTATAGATAATGTCTCCACAGTTTCAAGGCAAAAACGATGGCTGCTAACTCCAAATCATGAGTGGCATAATTCTTCTCATGTTCCCTGAGTTACCTCGAGCCATAGGCAATTACTTTGCCATGTTGCATCAGAACACATCCTAAGCCGACTCGAGAAGCATCGGAGTAGATCACAAATCCTTCACTCCCATCCAGAAATGTCAAGACTGGAGCCGAAGTAAGCTTCTCCTTCAACATACATAATCGGTGCTCACATTCGTCCGTCCAAAGGAATGGAACATTCTTCCTGGTCAATTTAGTCAACGGGGCAGAAATCTTGGTGAAATCTTGAATAAATCGACGATAGTATCCCGCAAGTCCAAGAAAACTTCGTACCTCCGTCACAGTCCTTGGGCTGGGCCAATTCACCACTGCCTCAACTTTCATCTGATCAACTGCCAACCCATCTTGTGAAACAGTATGACCAAGGAATGCTACCTGTTCGAGCCAAAAATCACACTTCGACAATTTGGCATATAAGCGATGTTCCTTCAACAACTGCAAGGCTCGATGTAGATGTTCTGCATGCTTCTCTGGGGTCTTCGAATACACCAGAATATCGTCAATAAAGACCACCACAAACCGATCCAAGAAAGGAGCAAAGATCCTGTTCATCAAGGCCATAAAGGCAGCAGGTGCATTGGTGCATTGGTTAATCCAAATGGCATTACGAGGAATTCGTAGTGTCCATACCGTGTCCTGAAGGTAGTTTTCGAGATATCCTCCTCTTTCACCCGAAGTTGGTGATACCCTGATCGTAAATCAATCTTCGAAAAGTAGGCGGCACCTTGAAGCTGGTCAAGCAACTCATCAATACGCGGCAGGGGATATTTATTCTTGATAGTGACTTTATTCAACTACCGGTAGTCAATGCACATCCGCAATGTACCGTCCTTCTTCTTCACAAACAGCATTGGAGCTCCCCACGGTGACACACTCGGCCGTATGAAATCCTTCTCCAACAGATCTTGCAATTGCGTTTTCAATTCGAGTAATTCGGCGGGAGCCATACGATATGGAGCTAAATTAATCAGTGCTATACCAGGCACTACGTCAATGACAAATTCCACGTCCCTGACAGGGGGTACTCCTCCGGAAATACATCCGGAAACTCAAGTACTACCGAAATCTCGCTCAACTGCTTGAACTCCTTTTTCTCAGAGACAAAAGCGAGAAAACCTTCGCAACTTCTGCATATCAAGCGATCCGCCTTACATGCGGAGATGACACGCCTCAGGCATTTCTTTTGATTGCCCTCGAAAGGAAACCCCTTCTCGAAATCAAAGTAGATCGTCCTGTTGTAACAGTTAACACAGGCACGATACCGCGCTAGCCAGTCCATTCCAAGGTTACATCAAAATCCAACATCGACAATAGGATCAAATCAACTGGCAGCCGACGACCTTCAATCCACACGTCACACACTGAGGGTAGTACACACTGCACTCCACTCTCTTGCCCATAGGAGTGGACACCACCAATAAATATGGTAGCGGCTGAGGGGGTTGCGGTAACTGTTTAGCAAAATGAGGTGTGACATACGAACGCGTAGATCCTGAATCAATTAATGCAAGAGCTTCAGCTTGAGCAATAAGGATTTTACCTTCCACCATGTTCGCATCTTCTGCACTATCATGGGAGGCTGCGTACACGCGAGCGGTTTGTCGCTGTGTCTTCTGACCTTGGCGAGATGGTTGGGGGTTGCCAGCGACTACAGAACCAGCAAACCTGGATGGCTGAGAAGTCTTGAATCTCGGGCACTGAGCTATCTTATGCTCCATGGATCCACAGCCTAAACAAGCACCCATCTTCTTCCAACACTTATCTGTTGGGTGTCCTTGTCCACAAAACTCACATCTGACCCCACGAAAACTGGAAGTGCTTTGTCTCCCTTTCCATTTCTTCTGCTGCATTTGTCCCTTGGACCCCACCGGTGCGCTTCTCTTAAGATCGGTAGCTCTCTCTGCTAGGTAATTCGCCTCAGCAGCATATGCTCTGTCGACCGCATCGTCAAAAGTAGCTGGTCTCTGGAAGGCAGTCACATAATTAGCGTACTTAGGATGCAGACCGGTAATAAAGCGATTCACCTTCTTCTCCTCAGTATTGATCATGTCCTCGGCAAAGTGGGACAACTGGATGAATCGGTGAACATACTCTACTATAGTCAGCTGCTGCTGTTGTAAGGCCAGAAACTCAACTTATTTTACTCACTGAACATGGGCAAGGATGAACTTTCTCCGGAACTGCTTCTGAAATGTCTCCTACACCGTTGTGCTAGGCATGGTCATATAGGCACTGCTAACACTCTTTCACTAAGTCTTTGCTACCTCCCTGAACATCGATGCCGTGACCATAACCTTCTACTGGTTATTACAGACAATGGTAGTGAAGAGATCCCCAGTGTGCTCTAGCCACTGATCAGCCTTTAACGCATTTTCATTGCCGTAAAATTCTGTGGCTCCACATTTCTTGAATTTATCGTACAACGCGTTCAGGTCACTCTCCTTGGGCTGGAAAACCACTTGCTGTTCTACATGTGGCTGAACTGACGCTTGGCTCTGTTGGTCTACCAAAGAAACAGCCTGTGCTTGCAAGGAATGGATTGCCTGCAGCATTGCCAAGAAACGCTCATCGGCGTTTGCAAGTTGCTGTGGGGCTGCTGATCCACTCTCATTATCACCCTGATTGTTGTTCTGAGTACCGTATCTAGATGCCATAGCTTGCAAAACACAAGAGTTAATCTGCTATCACATAGGTGACCCACACAGACCTATAAAAAATAAGAACCAAACACCAAAGGTCAAAGACTGGACTACGTAATCTCACCACGTCCTGTATGCCTACATGCTTAAGAGCTAAGATAGAGACAATGCTCTGATACCATACAATACGTATGTCACAACCTGAGCCAAGAAATCGGGGTTAGAGAAAACCTAACCAGTGACACACGTACTCCCGTGCATGTACACCTAGACCTCATCCAAGTGCACACACACAAAGGATCAATCACACGTGCAAACAAGTGTACGCGAAAGCTGTAAGTATCAAGGCATACCACAAAATAATAAAAGATACAATGCTTACAAAAGATTGGACTAATTACAACAATGCACAACAAAATAGAGAGACTAGTCCACAAATCAAAATACAGTTAGAAATCAGACCCAAAATACAGTTTACAGAAAAATCCCACAAATAGCTCAGACACAATGGGGGGAGAACAAAATGATACACACCGCTCTCAGAAAAATGGATCATGTCACTCCTCTAGGCCGGAGGGGGCCTCGCGAGCCTCTCCTGGAGTCGGGTTGACCGACATAGGATCGGAAGAGGGATTTGAGCCTACAACGCTAAGAACAACACATAAGTACAATGACTTAGCCAAATATAAGCCACAAAAAGATAACACGAATTGTATCTATCAATGAGCAAAGTAGTATTGCAAGATCCGTGGTGAGCATGTTCGTACACTAGGCAAATTGTGCATAGGAATAAGTATGCTGTCAGAATCATCAATAGAAATACACACTTAAACTGGCTACTACATTTTCCGTATTCTCCCTTTCGAGAGTACACAAATATGAGAATATCATCGACCGGGCCAGGGTACGAATGGGTCTCTAATTCCAGGGGTCCGGAGGCCCAGGACACCAGCACTCTGCAGAGGCGATCACACACACTAAACCAAAGTCAACCCTGTCGGGTATCCTGAGGCTGAGGCTGAGTAGTGCCATATATAGACAATCACAATCACAATCAAATCAAATGATGCACATCAATTAATAGCACATACAAATCTCATATCACAATCTATCATAATAAACGAACAATAATATTGCATCACACACTGATAAGCAATACGAATAACAATACGAATAACGAATGCGAATAAGCAAATACGAATCAGCACTGACGAATGAGTACAAATAACAAATAATCATTGAACTCAAGTACTCCATATGAACCATAACAAATACACAATAATGAAGTGTCCATGCTCGGGCTTTGCTCTGGGGATGTAACTACATTTTCCATAGAATCGAGAGGTCTAGCGCAGAACACATAAGTGCAAAACCGAAATCAATATGCTGTGCAAATCAAATTTACTATGACGAATCAAGGTCAATTACAAGCCAATCTTAATCTAGTTGTCCAGTGTTTCTAACCGTGCATGCTAATGTAGTTTTAAGGTATTCGATACACAGTTGTTCCATCAAGGAGTGTTGCATCTTCTAACAAAAGCTTACCAAAGTCCCTTAAACCAACACCCATGGGAAGGTGCTAAACAACTGGATAACATACATGAATGAGACACAGCCCTCGAGATCATTCATGTCATTCTTACATTCCATTGGACATGTTTGGGTTGCTTACATTCTAGCATGAGAGTCATAACAAGTCTCTTCCTTAAACCTCATCTTTTTATTCATTTCTCAGGGTCACACGGTGTAGCCGTCGGTGAACATACGGCTTAGCCATAAGCATCTTATGGTGTAGCCGTAATCTGCACTGCGGTGGAGCCGTGGTTCCCCAAACTATTCATCTGCATTTACGGTTCAACCGTAATTTGCTCTACGATGCAGCCGTATCCTACTCTACGGCTTAGCCGTAGCACAATGGACGGCTTAGATCTGGCTGGGCCGTAGAAGAGCAGCAACTGTGCCAACTCTCAGTTTTTTCAGATGTCACCTTGTATTGATCTACGGTTAAGGTCACGGCTGGGTCACGGTGTAGCCGTAAGCCATTTCACGGCTCAGCCGTAGCACAATTCACAGTTTAGCCGTTAGTGCGCTGAGTCAGTTTCCTAAAACAGTTAGAGAAATCCAGAATGGCTAACTCTCGACTGAATACAGAAAGATACTAACAAATCTCACTCAATCGGGCTGTCTAACAATGATTCATACAAGAAGAGTTAAATATACACACAATCAAAGCATTACCAATAGGTGTTAAAGCTACTTGTGCTTATACTTGCCTCACAAGTGGAAACCACACACACTACAATCGTTGTCTTGGCTCAATCCGCTGGAGACATACGAAAATCACACCACAGGCTCCCTTTCTCACGTAAACAAAACAGCAATAAGAGAAGGAGAAAGAGAGCTGAACGAGCAAGAGAGATCATTGAGGAAAAGAAAGAGAACGATGGTAGGTAGGATATTTATAAGATAAAAGAAGTGGAATTTGCAAATAAGTCCACCATTTGCCTGTATTTACAGTTTAAGTCAATTAACGATCCAACGAGAGCAAATGAAGTCAGTTGGATCCAAAACAATTACGAAGATTAATAAGCTCAACGAAATACACACGTTGACAGCAAAATGATGCAAAACTGACAAGGTCCACCAAAAGCAGAAATTACGAAAAGGGGCTCGAACTACTTGGACCAGGTCAAACTCAACCAAACTACCTATCCATTGCTCAAAACCAAAGAATCCGCGTGTCCCATTAGATTTGAATCCACAAATCATGCCTCAGTCAAATTTGAATTTCATGAGAAGAATCCACGTGTCCCATTAGATTTCTCTCTCTCTTCATGCAAAGGTTTATCTTACATCATCTCTCCCACATACCTCAATTGAACTAGAAGGGAAAACCACGTTGTACATATCTCCTTCATACTAAAACTTCCCCTGTTCTCCTTATATGAAGGGATCTTACTTGCATGATCCTTTTCCTTACAACACTTTCTAAGTTCCAATCTCTCTTTCTATCAAACAAATCTCTACTACCTCTCAAGCTCTCTTTTTCTCTCTCCCTAGTATCTTTCTCATCCCTTGTCAAGCTATTTATTTGTCAATGGTTTATTTCTTTTTATGGTTATGCAAAATTATTGTTTCTTTCCTGTTATACTTTTCTTTTATGTTTGGGTTGTAGCATGCCGTATCATCACCCTAACACATCTACAGCCTTGGATCCATCATTGTCATCCATCATAGGACAAAAACCAACACAACTATCCGATCCCAGTGCCTCTCTTTTAATCTATCTTTAATCCCAACACCCATTGTAACGACCCAGTCCCAAAGTACATCTAAATGAAAGAATATAAGTAATAATCCGTTCTAAACTATCGAGGCGCCTTTTAGAGACAAAACCGTGAGGACTCCATAAAAACTATAAAGTTAAGCGTGCTCGAGTCAGAGCAATTTCAGGATGGGTGACCTCCTGGGAAGTCCAAAGCGGACAATACCTCGATGGTGTGGAGCGGATTGTTACAGATGGTATCAGAGCAGGGGATGGCTCTCCTCTGAGTAGTGGCGGGGTTTGATGCCCCTTGGGTGACCTCTTGAGTCCGTGTCCCGGCTAGGGCCGAGAGCAAAGTCCCACATCGCTTATGAGGCCATCTTCGGTCCAATATGTGTGGATATGAGGACATATCCAGCGGAAGCTGGTGGGCCTGTAACGACCCAGTCCCAAAGTACATCTGAATGAAAGAATATAAGTATTAATCCGTTTTAAACTATCGAGGCGCCTTTTAGGGACAAAACTGTAAGGACTTTCATAAAATCTATAAAGTTAAACGTGCTCGAGTCAGAGCAATTTCAGGATGGGTGACCTCCTGGGAAGTCCAAAGCGAACAATACCTCGATGGTGCGGAGTGGATTGTTACACTCATCTCAGAAAACTAAATCAGTCGACCTAATAAGTGCCAGCCCACCTTACAGACTCCATCACCATCTCATACTCCCTTTCATCTCTGCAACCAGCTTACTTAAAAGAGTCTGCTACTCAAGTACCAAATAGATTGCATTGATACAAGTCTAAAGACTATTCCATCTTTATGAGAAAGACATGCTCAAACTACCTAAGCTGTTGTCATCTTTTTCACTACATTATGCACTTTACCCGCACTTCCTTCATGTGCAACCCCTACCAAAAGGAACCTTGTTTCTCTATTGCTTTCATGATAGTCCCATTAAAACCACCACCTTAAGGTATTTTCATTCTTGCTGAAAATTTCCAGCACCTCACAAGTTTTATCTTTAAATGCTTTTCTCACCACCAGCTCTAATCCTGTCAACCAAATAGCCACTATTCATCATACCTAAAGAAATTCTATGATCCGGAACACACAAACTTCTTGTATTGATGATATATTTATATTACAATATTGAGGCTCTTGCAAGATCATAGATCCTATAAAATTGGGATTTGTACAAAGGGATCACATCTACCATATCAAAGATCCTACAAGTCAAGGATCATACATGATAAGTATTGATACAGTGAGATTTTTCAAACAGAGAAAAGATATGAGGAGATTGTTATCTATCATAATTGAAATTTTGATAAGCTGAGTGGGCCACAGTCATGGTGTGATTGGGTTGACTAACAGCCCCCCGCAAGCTAAACGGCCAATTATGGACGTGGAGCTTGTTCTTTAACAATGTAAATATCACTGAACTTAGCCCTTTTGTAAAAACATCTGCCAATTGATTCACAGAACCAACAAAGCAAACTTTAAGGTCATCTCTTAGAACTTTTTTTCTAATAAAATGGTAGTCGACCTCAATATGCTTGGTACGAGCATGGTAAACTGGATTAGATGCCAAGGCAATTGCACTAAGATTATCACAATATATTATGGGAGGAATTTTTAGATAAATGCCGAGATCTTTCATCAACAGGCGAACCCAAAAGAGCTCTGCTGCAGTTAGTGCTAGAGATCGATACTCGGATTCTGTACTTGATCAGGAAACATGTAGGTTGTTTTTTTGGCAGTCTAGGAGATGAGATTTGGGCCAATGAAAATGGCATAGCCAGATGTAGAGTGTCTATCATCTAGGTCGCCATCCTAATCTGCATCAGAGTATGCAGTAACAACAAAGGGACCTTTATGAAAGTGTAAACCATGTGTAATAGTGCCTTTGAGAAAATGAAGAATTCATTTGATTGCTACCCAATGAGTTGAACGAGGATCATGCATAAACTGACAAACTTAGTTGACTGCAAAGGCTATATCTGGCTTATTCTGTGTGACATATTGAAGAGTGCCAATAACAGAACGATATTCATGAGAATTAGAAAGAGGATCACCATCATAGTGAGATAATTTCAGCTCAGATTGCACTGGTGACTTAAGTGGTTTGGCATCATGCATGTTGGTGCGATGAAGCAGGTCCAAGACGTACGTAGTTTGTGTTAGATACATATTTGAAGGACTTCTGTGAACCTCAATTCCAAGAAAGTAGTGTAGTGGCCCCAAGTCCTTCATGGCAAACAGTCGACTAAGCTCTTATAATAGTTTAGGCAAGGCACATGGATTATTACTAGTAACCACCATGTCATCAACATAAATGAACAGTATAATAAACTCGCCACCAAACTTGTAAACAAATAATGATGGATCAACTAAAGAACCATGGAACCCTATGTTGGGTTAATGTCTTGTATTCCGGTTTAGCCAGATGAGTCCACTGGGTTAGCCATTGACTGGTTTAAGGTCAAGAGTGTTTTGGTAATTGTACAGGGGCTTTCTTGGTGGCCAAGAAAACGGAGTCTATATATGTGTGTAGTCTGTAACCCTAGATCTTGTGCGCTAAAGAGAGGTGAGAGCTCTCTTGCCTGTGGTGTTCCCACACCACGTAGGTGAGACAATGTGAGAGAACGTGTGTCTCTGTGTACTTTACTTGTGATAATGAAGATGATCATCTCTGTGCCCGTGGACGTAGCCCTGTTTGGGTGAACCACGTAAATCTCGTGTCTCTTCTTGTGTGTGGCTTGTTCTTGTTGATCTTGTGATTCATGGATGTGCACAACGGGTGATGTTCAATATTCACAACAATTAGTATCAAAGCCGAGGTTGGTGTTCCTCGGATTTCTGAGCGAGGTGGAGATCGCTTGGTGACTTGGAGGTTGTGCACAGGAAGATCGACTGATTGAATCCTTGTCGAAGGATTCGGTTCTCTGTTTTTGAAACAGAGAAAAAGAGAGATCAGGTTCGTGATCTCTGGTTGGGCCACCATTGAAGAAGAAGAAGACGAGATTGGGTTATCCGATTTGTCTGGAATCAGAGGAAAAGGAATTCACATGTTTTCGGATCTCGGAGTCAATCGTTACTGGTTGAATTTCCTGGTTTTCTAGATCTTGAGAAGAACGCCCCTCGCAGACCACTGTACTCGTCACTGCCACAGGAGTAAATCAGATCTCTGTTTGCAGTAACAGAGAGATCGGATAGGAGAAGACCAGAAAAACAGATCTCTGATCTCGGTGGGCCACGGATCCAAGAAGAAGAGAATTGGGCATGATGAGACAGCCCAACCCAGAAGTTTGCCCAGCAGATCAGCCAGTTCGGGTTGGGTCCGACCTGACCCGTGTGCACAGAGTCCAGCCCAGCGGACAGTTTAATCCAGCAGATTAGCCAGTTCGGGTAGGGTCCGACCTGACCTGCGTGCCCAGAGTCCAGCCCACTGTCGTAAAGCAGGTTCAGTTCAGTTTGGGTGGACCTGGACCAGTTGCAGAAGCCCAGTCAGCTTTTGCACATCAGTGACGTCAGCAGTGACGTTAGCATCAGTCAACAGGCAGATTTGACTAGTTTCAACGGCTGAAATTGTTTCTGCGATATCTTGATCGTCCGACGGCCGATCGGAGATCCGTTTGTGCCTACGGACTCGTTTCGAGCAGATCTATGCAGTGGAAAAGGATGATTGGTTGCTTGACGGTCAACATGGAGGTTTGCCCGATCGGAGCGTTGAAACTTATTTCTACGATATCGGAGCCATCTAAACTCGGATTTCAGATCCGTTTCTTCTAGCGTGCTCGTGTTGACGAAATCTACAACTTGATGCAGAAATCTGAAGGAGATCTAAACAGATGTGGTTCAGACTAGAATCGGGTCTACTCGACCTGGTTGTTGTTGCAAACCTAATAATAGGAGTTGCCGGCCTAGTTACAAAGGGTTTGCTGATTCAAATGAAGTTGTTTGTTTGGGGTTCACATGCTTTCTGGATCGCATGTGATGTTGTTCATCTTGCCAACGCCGGAAAAGCAGCAAGGAGGAGCTGATGCGTCAGCAGTTGCCAAACATGTGTTTGATTGATCGGAGGCCCGGTTAAATGGAGTTTTTGACCGTTCGGAGGCAGAGGTTTCTGCAATTGTGAAGTCACTTGGACTTGTATTTCTGATTTGTTTTGCTTGCATTCTTGTGGTGATTGGATTCAAAGTGATGTTGAAGATGAGGCAGGATGATGAGTGATTCAGGATATCACTCAGATTCGTCAATGGTTTCGTGCTTTAAGTTCAAGGTGGAGTTTGACGAGATGAACTTTGCTCAAAGTTTTTGTGCTGGTTCAACAAGTTAAACTATTGAAGAAGGCTGCATCGTTGGTACAGTGACGTACCATTCAGCAAGGTACGTGAAGACATTGCCGGTTTTATCGCCTGGTGGTTCGAGTTGCGCGGAATTCAAGCCAAGGTGGAGATTGTTCGGTATATGTCTTGTATTCCAGTTTAGCCAGATAAATCCATTGGGTAAGCCAAGGATTGGTTTAAGGTCAAGGGTATTTTGGTAATTGTACCGGGGCTTTCTTGGTGCCAAGAAAGCGGAGACTATATATGTGTGTATTCTGTAACCCTAGATTTTGCGCTGAAAAGAGGTGAGAGCTCTCTTGCTCGTGGTGTTCCCACACCACGTAGGTGAGACGATGTGAGAGAACGTGTGTCTCTGTATACTTTACTTGTGATAGTGAAGATGATCGTCTTTGTGCCTGTGGACGTATCCCTATTTGGGTGAACCACGTAAATCTCATGTCTCTTCTTGTATGTGGCTTGTTATTGTTGATCTTGTGATTCATGGATGTGCACAACAAGTGATGTCAAATTCATAACAATTGGTATCAGAGCTTAGTTCGTGTTCCTTGGGTTTCTGAGCGAGGTGGAGATCACTCAGTGGATTGGAGGTTGTGCGCATGAAGATCAACTTATTGAATCCTCGTCGAAGGGTTCGGATCCCTGTTTTTGAAACAGTGAATAAGAGATATCCGGTTCATGATCTCTGGTTGGGCTACCATCGTAGAAGAAGAAGACGAGATTGGGTTCTCCGGTCTCGCTGCGATCGGAGGAAAAAAGGATTAACATGTTTTTCAGATCTCGAAGTGATTGCTGTGGTTGTGATCACCGGCGTACTAGATCGATCGGGTTCTCGGACAGAATCTGAAACAGAGAAGAAGACAGGGATTTGTCTCTGTTTTCTGAAACAGAGGAGTGATCAGATTCTTTGAGTCTGATCAGTGGGCCACAAAGGTTACTCGCATCTCTACGGACACGAAGAAGAAGGGCAGCGCAAACAGGAAAAGAGTGGATTCTGGGATTCGGTTGTTGCTTTCATTCGTCGTTCTACCATCTATCATCACCAGAAGAAGAGGATCGGAGAAGGCAGAGGAACAAAGCAGCAGCCATTCACCGTAGAAGAGCACTGCTGCAAAGCAAAGAAGAAAATCATCTGCAAAAAAAAAAAAAAAAAAATGCCGTTCGAAACGTTCGAAAACATGAGATTCTCACTGGGAGTTTTGTCGGGATTCTCGCCGTCTCCGTCTCCTTCGCCGGACTTCCAGCGTCGCCTTTGCCGTCACCTGTCCAGCGCCGCTGTTGTAGGACCATTCCACCGGAACTGTAGCCGATGAAGAAAGGGCTGCAACTTTCTCTATTTGAGTTGCAGAATGCAGAAATTGAGACGTGTTGAAGATGACCAAGGTGCTCCAGGTTCGGGTCGGGTCAGTTTGACCTGACCCGTGAACTATCAGCCCAGGTCAACGAGGTTTCAGGTCGGTTCGGGTCGGGCCAGACCTGACCCGTGTTCGCATAGTCAGGCCCAGTGCAGTGGAGCAGATTTCAGTTCGGGGTCGGGTTGGGTAACAGTCGACCTGACCTGTTAGCAGCGAAGCCTAGGTAGGAAAAGAGGTTGCAGGCCAGGTCGGTTGGGTCAGGTTGATCTGGTCCATGTACTAGAAGCCCAACCCAAAAGTTTGCCCAGCAGATCAGCCAGTTCGGGTCGGGTCCGACCTGACTCGTGTGCGCAGAGTCCAGCCGAGTGCACTGAAGTAGGTTCAGTGCGTGTTTGGGTCGGGTGGACCTAGACCATTTGCAGAAGCCCAGTCAGCGTCAACATTGCAGTCTGACGTCAGCCGACATCAGCGAAGGTACGGTCAAAGTCAAGGTTTGACCAGTTTCAACGGCTGAAATTGTTTCTACGATGTCTTGATCGTCCGATGTTTGATCGGAGATCCGTTTGCGCCTATAGACTCGTTTCGAGCAGATCTAGGCAATGGAAGAGGGTGATTGGCTGTTTGACTATTAACGAAGAGTTTGGCTAATTAAGAGCGTAGAAACTTGTTTCTACGATATCGGAGCCATCCAGAGTCGGATTTTAGATCCGTTTCTTCCAGCATGCTCATGTTGACGAGATCTACAACTTGATGCAGAAATTTGGAGGAGGTTTGAACAGATGTAGATTTAGGCTTGAATTGGGTCTACTCGACCTGGTTGTTGTTGCAAACTCAATAATAGGAGTCGCCAGCTTAATTGCAAAGGGTTTGCTGATTCAAATGAAGTTGTTCGTTTGGGGTTCACATGCTTTCCGGATCGCATGTGATGTTATTCATCTTGCCAGACCAAAGTCGGAAAAACAGTAAGGAAGAGCTGATGCGTCAGCAATTATCAAACATGTGTTTGATTGATCGGAGGCCCGGTCAAATGGAGTTTTTTGACCGCTCGGAGGCAGAGGTTTCTACAGTTGTGAAGTCATTTGGACTTGTATTCCCGATCTGTTTTGCTTGCATGCTTGTGGTGGTGTGATCTTCACAATGATGTTGAAGATAGGGCATGATGGTTAGTGATTCACGATATCACTCAGATTCGTCAATGGTTTCGAGCTTTAAGTTCGAGGTGGAGTTTGACAAGAAGATGAACTTTGCTCAAAGTTCATGTGCTGGTTCAACATGTCAAAATGTTGAAGAATACTGTATCGTTGGTGCAATGACGTACCATTCAGCAAGGTACGTGAAAACATTGCCGGTTTTATCTCCTAGTAGCTCGAGTTGTGCGGAATTCAAACCAAGGTGGAGATTGTTGGGTTAATATCTTGTATTCCAATTTAACCAGATGATTCCACTGGGTTAGCCATGGACTGGTTTAAGGTCAAGGGTGTTTTGGTAATTGTCCCGGGGCTTTCTTGATAGCCAAGAAAGCAGAGACTATATATGTGTGTAGTCTGTAACCCTAGATCTTGCGCGCTGAAGAGAGGTGAGAGCTCTCTTGCCCGTAGTGTTCCCACACCACGTAGGTGAGACGATGTGAGAGAACGTGTGTCTCTGTGTACTTTACTTGTGATTGTGAAGATAATCGTCTCTGTGCCCGTGGACGTAGCCCTGTTTGGGTGAACTACGTAAATCTCGTGTCTCTTCTTGTGTGTGGCTTGTTCTTGTTGATCTTGTGATTCATGGATGTGCACAACGGGTGATGTTCAATATTCACAACACCCTAGACTTTGAAGATAATATGTAAGGCGCAGATACCAAGTATGTGGGGCTTGTTTTAGACCATAAATTGCCTTACGAAGCTTGCAAACATGGGTTGGATGTGTAGGATGCACAAAGCCTTAGGGCTGGTCCATATAGACCTCTTCAGAGAGTAGACCATGCAAAAACGCATTGTGAACATCAAGTTGTCGAATTGGCCAACCAAGTTGAAAAGCAAAAAAGAGAACAAGTCTAACCCTGTTGTGTTTTACCACTGGACTAAATGTTTCACTAAAGTCTAGACCAGGTTGTTGATGGAACCCTTTGGCAACAAACCGGGCTTTATATCGCTCAATGATCCTATCTGCTCTTCGTTTAATTTTGTAGACCCAGTGGCATCCGACAGTATGTCGTCCAGATGGTAAGGAAACTAGAGTCCATGTTCCTTGTCTATAAAAAGCTTCAAATTCTAGTGCCATTGCCTCATGCCATTCTGCTGATTTAATAGCTTGAGAATAGCACGTAGGTTCACTTGGTACAAGTACAGTTTGAAAAATCTATGGCAATGAGTGTGTAGTGGCCTTTAATATTTTGGGCTTAAAAATACCATCAATGGCCCGAGTGGTCATTGTGTGAGTGCGCTGAAGAGGGGCCAATGGATGTGCTTGCTCGGTTTGTAAAGAAGTTCCAGAAGCAGCATCTTGAATGGTAGATAAAGGTATTGTTGAATATGTGGAGTGAGATGCAATGGGCATTGCATCCTGAGTTTCAGATTGCACAGGTTGTGCATTAGTATGACGTTGTGGCTCCACTTGGGTCACATTAGTAGCTTTTATGCTTGAAAAACTTGCAGAATATGGGGACCCTATTGGCCAGTATTAGAGTGCTGGGATTGGCCACGAGGAGAGGTATCAAAGTGATCAGATAATGTCTGTGGTTGCAGGCTAGGCACAGTGTTCACATGACAATGACCAAGTATAACTTGTTCATGTGACCCAGTTTGTGGGGTAGTAACCTGCATAGGGTTAGAAAGAAAAGGATAAACCATCTCATCAAATACCACATGTCGACTCATATAGATCCGTTTGGTAACTGGACCAAAACACTTATATCCTTTATGGCTGCGCCCATAACCAAGAAAAACACAGGGAATAGTTCAAAAGGACAATTTACCAGTTGTGTACGGTCTAAGATGGGGAAACCAAACACAATCAAAAGCCCATAAAATTGTATAATCTGGAGGTTTTTGCAATAGTTTCTCATAGGGTGAAATGTGATTAAGCACACGAGTTAGTAGATGATTTATTAAAAATATAGCAGTTTCAAATGCAGCATCCCAAAAGGGTAGTGGAACACCAGAGTGTGCCAAAAGGGATAGCCCTGTTTCAACAATGTGACAATATTTTCTCTCAGCTAATCCATTTTGTGCAGGTGTGTGGGGGCAAGAGATGTGGTGAGAGATGCCACATTGAAGTAAAAATTTTTTAAATCGAGTGCTAGTCAATTCACCACCACCATCAGATTGAAAAGATTTGATTTTTTGATCAAACATAAAAGATTTAATATGTAAGAATACATCAAATATCTAAGACTTAAACTGAAGCGGAAAAAGCCAACAGTATCTACTAAAGTCATTAATAAAAATTACATAAAATCTAGCACCACTCAAAAAGGATATGGGAGAGTATCCCCAAACATCAGAATGTATTAAGTCTAAAGGAAAAGAGGAGATGGAAACAGAAGGTTGAAAAGGTAATCGTGACCGTTTCCCCATCTGACAGGCAGTGCACATGGAGTCTATCTTGGATGTCCCACGGAGGAGGAGAGATGTGGCAAGATGTTGGAGGATCTGGTGTGAGGGGTGGCCCAATCTGTGATGCCATAGGTTGTGAGAGACTCAAGTACTAGTGAAGGCAGATGGTGAGGTGGGCAACTTATTCCTGATGCATTGATTTAGATAGAGTGGATAGAGACCATTACTGATGGAAGTTTCACGGTTCACAATAGAAATATGAACTAGGTCATATTTTGGTCCTAAGCCATTTAGTATTTGATTACGGAGATCATACTTTGTAATTGGTTGAGTAATGGCCTCAAGAGCATTAGCAATACCCTTTATCTTGTCAAGATATTTTGTAATAGAGAGACCTCCTTTCTTGAAACTTTAGAATTGTTGTTTCAACTGCAAAAATGAAAGATTGTATGCTCTGATACCATAAAGAAATTCTATGATCCGAAACACACAAACTTCTTGTATTGATGATATATTTATATTACAATATTAAGGTTCTTGCAAGATCATAGATCGTATATAATTGGGATTTGTACAAAGGTATCATATCTATCATATCAAAGATCCTACAAGTCAGGGATTATACATGACAAATATTGATACAATGAGATCATTCAAACAGAGAAAACATATGAGGAGATTGTTAACATCATGATTGGAATTTTGATAAGCTAAGTGGGCCACAGTCATGGTGTGATTGGGTTGACTAACAATACCCACCGTTACTTTCTTCACCAAACACAATCCACTCCAAATACATGTAAAACCCATCTTAATAGCACCATTTATCCATGCAAGTCCCTCCAAACAAACATCTCAAATCCAATTCTGTTTATGATTATACCTCTTTTTCATCTCTCTTTAGCCCACTCTCTAATTAGTATTCAAGTTGTTTCTTTAGAATCCAACCCAGTTAAACTTTTGTGGCCACTGACCTAGGTCCAACCTACTTAACCTGTATGCATGCATAATGCCCATTTTTTTTTTATCTCACCACTATTCTTGGATACATATTGCTATATCCTCAGAAATTAGCCCAGCCCATTCAACTTATAGGCAAGCATAAACCACATTATTTAGGCTCATTCATTAGTTTCTCACTGATTGACCCAAGTCCATCTTATGTGTATGGATAACCTCAGAGCCCATTTACATTACTTGATAATCCAAGCCCAAACCATATGTCAAAACCCATCGTACTTAGCCGGTATCCAAACCAAACCCATTAATTACACGTGAACCCAAATTCGGATCCTAATTATTGGTTATTTATCATGACCAGGGACCCACACTAAGATTCCAAAACATCTTAGTCAAGACAAGTTCGATCAAGTGATCACTGTGAATCCAGGCAAGTAACCTTATTATGGTTCTCTAGTATTAGAGTTTCCAACCTTGGCTTCCAATATGTTAGATTGATATGAAATCCTTCTATTCATGCGGGGCCCCATCCTAGCATCTTAACTTATATAGGATCATTGATTTTATTGATATAATTTACCTTTATGAATTAATTTGTATACTCATCAATGATCCGACTTTTGAGTATCAAACTCATTCTATGTTCATTTAATGCAACTATATCATGTCCTATTTTATGGTTGGAACTTCACTAATATATTGTGTTTCCATTGATGCTATGGGAATTAAATTATGAGATAATTCCCTCTGAATATAATTCTCAACTTCTGAGGCATTATCCAACACATGGGTAATACAATGCAGGGATGCCCACATGTGGACTTTGTGTGTGATAACTAGACTGGAGCTAGTCCTTTATGGCTTCGGGCCCTTATATGTGTATTGTAGCTGAGGATATGTCTTTTCTTAAAATAGATCAAGTGATCTATAATTACTGCCAATATTCATAAATGACTGCAAAATTGACCTTGTTACCAATGTTCAAGTTATTGTGTTAATATTTCTTTGCATCTCATTTTTGTTAGAATATTCTTGAATTTAACCGTATTCATATATTATACTTAAATTACTACCATTTGATTGAATAATTATTTATTATAGCTCTATTGTTTGTTTACTTGTGGAGCTTTATGCTCATACAAGAGTTGTCCACACCCCCCCTTCTCTCTCTCTTTCTCTCTGTTTTTTTCTTTTTTCAGATTTTGAGGTTAACCTCAATAATGACGAATCTTAGCTTATTTGCAGGAATAAGCGAATTTTGAGAACCGAGTCACTAATTAGATTTTTAGTGTTTATTTAGTTTTATTATGTAGGTTGGATGATGTCATATTTCTTGGGGCATTTCATTGTTTTGAGAGCCTTGGTATTAGGCATTACTGTTTATCTCCTGTTAGTGACTTAATTATTGAAGTTTTAACCTAATCTAGTCAACTCAGAATCCTCCCAAGTAATGACTCAATTAAATGAATAATTTATATTATGAGATGCAAGACCGTTATGCATGAACTCTAAGGTCCCAAGGATCTCAAAATTCGGAGCGTGACAAATTGGTATCAAAGCCTTAGGTTTCTACATGGAACAAAAAATTGGAAGAAACTTTTAAGTCGTGTGAGATCGTTGGGCAGAAATTAGAATTAGGTAATAATTGGGTTTATGTTATGATTCCTCCCTAATTCAAGTATCTCTTCTTTATGAAGATGGCATCGAACTCAGATTTCCAAGCTAACAATGGTAGTTCTGAGCTTGAGGGTGTCAGATGAACACTTCGTGATGTTGCTAGCACTATCACAGCGTGAAATGGGGCCTAACGGGAACCTAATCTTTATAAAAGGTTTAAAGGCTATGATCCACCATCCTTTAGTGGGACCACAAACTCAGCAGAAGCCAAAACCTGGGTAAGGGAAATTGAAACAGTCTTTAAAGTGATGAAATGTGCTGAGATAGATAAGTTGCGCCTAGCTACATATAAGATTAAGGGAATAACTGAGCACTGGTTGGAATTTGAGGAAGAGGCTCTGAAGAAAGCTAAGACAGAAATTACTTGGAAAGTCTTTGAGGATAAGTTCAACAAGAAGTACATTCCAAAGTACATCAAAGCTCAGAAGGCACAGGAATTTGCTAATCTAATTCAGGGGAATATGACTGTGGCTGAGTACGACGCAAATTTCTCAAAGCTGGCTAGGTATACACCACACTTGACTCCTGATGAGATGTTTAAGGTAGATAAATTTGAAAAGGGGTTGCAACCAATTCTTATAAGGCAAGTAGCAGGATTTGAACAAGAAGAATATGAGAGATTGGTTGCTAAGGCCTTCAAGATGGAAGCTACTGTGGCCCTCATTAAGCAATTCAAGGATAAGAAGCATAATGGAAATAATTATAAAAGGGGAACACCAAAAAGGAGCTATGGAAGTTATGGACAACCTCAGAAGCAGCAAGGGATAGACAACATCAAGACTTCGGCAGTCACATGCAATTATTGCCAAGGATAACATCCTGTAAATGACTGTTAAAAGAAGAACAAGTTATGCATCAATTGTAGTAAATTGGATTACATGGCTAAAGATTGCCATTAACCACATTGTCAGCGGCAACCATCTCCGCAAGCTCATAAGCCCCAACAATAGCAGCGCCCCACAACAGCAGCAATTGCAACATAAGTCCTCCCAGAATGGTCAGAAGGCTCCTACCAAAGGCAGGGTATATGCAATGACTAAGAAGGATGCGGATGACTCCCAAGCAGTGGTGGAAGGTACGCTAATAGTTGCTCAACACCAAGCCAAAGTCTTGTTTGACCCTAGCTCCACCCATTCATTTGTTTCACCTACATTTGCTTCTAAATTAAAAGTTATGCTTGCATTTATGGATTGTGTCTTAATTGTAGTTAACCCTCTTGGTGAGAGTGTTGAAACAAGTATTGTGTATCATTCCAATGTCATAAAAATTAGGGAACATGAATTCTTAGCAGATCTCATTTTGCTATGTGAATGATTTTGATATCATCTTGGGGATGGATTGGTTGGCATCATATCATGCTTTCATTGATTGCTTTGAGAAGACTATTACTTTTAAGATCGATGGATAGCCGACCTTTCAAGGGAAGAAAATGGCTATCAAGATCACCCGAATTTCAGCAATTAAGGCAAAGAAGTTCTTCGTAAAGGGTGTGAGTGTTATTTAGCTTTTGTAACGGAGGGGTCAGTAGAGAAGAGTTTGGATAATATCTATATAATACATGAGTTTCGAGATTTATTCCCAAATGAAATCCCTGATTTGCCACCCAAACGTAAGATAGATTTCACAATTGACCTAGTGCCTAGAACAGTTCCTATTTTTAAGGCACCGTATTGAATGCCATCGGCAGAACTTAGGGAATTGAAGGCACAACTGCAAGATCTGTTATTAGATAAGGGTTTTATAAGGCCCAGTGTATCACGTTGGGGTGCACCTATGTTGTTCGTCAAAAAGAAAAATGAAACCATGCGGATGTGTATTGCTTATTGGCAACTTAATAAAGTCACAGTGAAGAACAAATATTTGCTACCAAGGATCGGTGATCTCTTCGATCAACTATGTAGGGTGCAGTATTTCTTAAAAATTGATCTACGATTGGGGTACCACCAGCTTAGAGTTAGGGATGAGGACATTACTAAAATGGCATTTTGAACGAGGTATGGACATTACGAGTCCCTCGTTTTGTCGTTTGGTTTGATCAATGCCCCTGCACCTTCATGGATCTGATGAATAGGGCATTCAAAAAAAATATATATCTAGACCAGTCCATCGTGGCTTTTATGGATGATATACTAGTTTACTCCCAAACAAAGGAAGATAATAAACAACATCTTAGGACCACCTTGCAATTATTAAGGGAACACCAATTGTATGCTAAACTTAGCAAATGTTATTTTTGGTTAGCGAAGATGGTATTCTTAGGGTATGTCATCTTTAAGGATGGTGTTTCTGTTGACCCGACTAAAATTGAGTCAGTTGTTAATTGGGAAAGGCCAAAGTCGACATCTGATATTCGAAACTTTTTGGGCTTAGCTGAGTATTACAGAAAGTTTGTATAAGGTTTTTGTTCCATCGCAGCACCTTTGACTAAATTAATAAGGAAAAATGAACCATTTAAGAGGTTAGAGGAATGCGGAGAGGTTTCCAAGAGTTAAAAACTCGGCTTACCACTGCCCCAATTTTGTCTTTACCATTCGGTAGTGGAGGTTTTGTAGTGTATAGTGATGCTTTTCATATTCGACTAGGTTGGGTGTTGATACAGCATAACAAGATCATTACATACGGGTCCAGGCAGCTGAAAAATCATGAAATGGTTATGCCACTCATGACTTGGAACTTGCTACTAAGGTATTTGCACTTAAAATCTAGTGGCATTATCTTTATGGTGAAAAAATTGAGGCTTTTATGGACCACAAAAGCTTAAAGTAATTTTTGTTTTCACAATATGAGTTAAATATGAGGCTTTTGGTAGGTTGAGGTCCGCCAAAAGCAAAATTGTGAGGCCCATAGGGCAAAGCAAACAATATCATGCATGCGTATGAGATGGGCTATAACAAATGGTATCAGAGCCGACTTTTAATTATTTCGAGTGTGAGTCCCTGCCGTGGTCTGGTGCAAGTGGGCGGATTCGCATGGGGCCGGCTAAGAGAGCTGGTAGGGTACATGGACTAGCAGACTACTGCACAAAGACGTGCAGTTCTAAAAGGAGTGGATTGTGATGTCCTTGAATCCCACATCGACGATAGAGAGAAAAGTGATTAGGTTTTTATATATAGAGTTTAGACTCTTACCTTGCATGAAGCCTTTTGGTGGGTTAAGACTCACCAGAAGCAAAACCATGAGGTCCATGACCCAAAGCAAATAATATCATGCATGCATATAAGGTGAGGTATTACAGTTTATGACTTTTTTTATATCTATTAAGAAACTATTATAATGTAACATAAGATTTTCTTATTCAATTCATTTAGGGCTAGTTTGTTTGGAATTTATACTGTAAATGGTAAAAATGAAGATTAAATGTCAATTTTAAAAAGAAAATATTTCAAAAATGCCCCATTTGAAAAGGGATGTTTCTACCATCTTTCTATCCTCCAATGAGGGACAAATCATGTGTGACTTTTTCTCCTTTTTAAATGTAATATTAATTGTTTTTCTACATTCTTAATATTTTATTCATTGCAAAAAAAAGGCATTTTCACTTTTAAAAATACCTCTTTTAAAAATAATCATCAAATAATTATATATATATATAGGAAATAGAATAGATAGAAGATTAGAACTGAACTAATAGGTTTTGATTGTAGTCCCTAAAATAAAAAGGTTTTTTATGCTCACTTTTTAAAATTCAAATATGATTTATTACAACCATTACGAAGACCCCTTAAGACCGTAAAATGCATTATACACCCCTGGTTGAGAGTCTACTTGCTAGCATGCCTCTGGAGCGTGACCAACCAGTCCTACACGTTTAAAAATGTGAAATAAAGGAAATTCTACCGTCTCACTGTTTCTCTGATGGCCCAGACCATGTTATTTCTAATACCTAGAAGTCGATTTTAAAGGATCCATCATTCGAAGTGCTTGTAAGGGAGAGGTGGTCTGACTAGTACTTCGAGTGGTCCCACCTTAGGCGTTGACGTGCCAAATCCGTCACTCATATCCACAGGTTAACCGAATGGGGTTACTGTTGGTATGTATGGGAGATGGGTAGGGTAAAGTAAGGTAGAGTAAATCCAAAATCAATAAAGAATAATATAAAATTAGGCTATAATGATTTTTTGTTTTTAGTTGTTTGATATGAAATTTTTTTGATTTTATGTATAGAAAGTAGAGATTTTTTTATAGTTTAGTAATGACTTTTTTACTTTTTTTTAAATAAAAAAATTTTAAATTTTTGAAAAAAAAAGGAAATATTTTGAGTTTTAAAATTTAACTTTACTTTACTTCACCCTATCCCTTTGTCTAACATGCCGTATGTAAAAGCCATGTAGTAGTGGAGCTAACTAGGGTGCATCACCTGTACGGCCAACGATATACCCAGGCAGGATCTCCTGCCCGACCTGAAAGTTATGAATTCGAAACGCTGGCCCTGAAATCTACGTCTGCTTGAGTGTTGAGAAATCTCTCTGGTCTATATTCATCTGGATCTGACCACTTGCGTGGGACCCGTTGAATCTTCCACATGTTAGAAATCAACCACGTGCCAGCGGGGACATGGTAGCCGTTGATGTAGCAGCTTTTAATGGCCTGGTGGGGGTATAGGCGCACTGTTTCCTTGATGATGGCTTGAAGGTAGACCAAGTTCTTTATATCCGATTCGTCCGCGTTCCTCTCTTTCCCCACGAGTATCTAATGCCTTCCTCTTGGGCTTTCTTTAACACGTTCGTATTTTTCAGGAGTAATGCGACTACCCACTCCATCGTTGCCGAAGTAGTGTCAGTTCCAGCCACGATGAGGTTCTGCAAAATAAAACAGAATTTACTAAATTTTGTGTAACCCATGAAAGTCCCTGTTTGTTTGATCTAGTTGAAGACTTAGAACAGTGTTTTCATCAGCAGGTAAATTTCTGGAAAGATGATATGATCAAATAATTTTCCCCTACAACAGAAATGGGTATTCAACTATTAGAAAGTAATGGTCACATCTACATCTCTAATTTATTTCCCTCCTCCCGCATCTCTTTAATTATCTTTTTGGTGAAGTTTGTTTTGCAATGAATTATAATGTCTTTTATGCATATAAAATTCATTTGGCAGACGTTATATTACCTGGATGAAATTTTAATTTTGCACAGTAATAATACAAATGAGCCATTTATTTAAAAGTTTGAATTTCTAGCGTTGACCAATAAAATGATTGATTAATATTCAAAATCAGAACGGATGGATCTTATAATGATTAGATCCAGAGATTGGATCTTCCAAGTGTTTCTATGGTGGTGATGACATCAATGACGTGGCAAATCGTGAGTAGTCCACCCATAGCCATTGTGAGGCAAACACTCATATAATCTCACTTCTTACATCGAACGCTGAAAAGAAAATATATGGTCATCTGAAAGAGGGCAGTATTTCTATTTTGATTTAATTTTATGGCTCTTATTAAGAACACCGCATGTACTTCACAGCTTTGCATATGCTAGTTTTTCAAGGAAACCCTCTGTACCATATTGAAGAAAATTTTGAAGATAACATACTAGTAGGAGTATTTTAATAACGGTTTCCTGATCGTGCTAATAGAACTTGGCAGCATCTAATGTGGACATCAACACATGTATAAAGTCCTCCCTCCCCTCTACATCACCGGCGAGTCTCATTCGAAGGTGCTCTTCCAACCCGCTCCTCACTATAGAGTCCATCTCCTTGGCAGTCTTCTTCATGGCACTCTTGTATCCCCCCAAATCCAACCAGCCGAGAAACGGAAGCGAATCCGACAAAGGGAATATCCCACCTAGATGAAACGTATCACTAATTGCTTTCAGGAAACACCCTGCCTCAACTTCATCTCCCACAACGTTCCTTCCAAAGTACCTCTTCCCTGCAATCATTATTACAACAATGTTAAAAATCAAGTCCAACAACTGCTGCTTCATATCCACTTTAGAGGGTCGGTTCCCATTCAGTGCCCATGCGCTGTACTGTACAGCTCCTTCATACATTTATTCACCTCAGCAGCTCGGACATTCTTGAGCGGCTCGAGCTGTTGGTTGGAAAGCAGCTCGATAGTGGCTATCTTACGCACGTCATGCTAGTAAGGACCGTAAGTTGCAAAGGCTAAGAAGGCGAAGTCGAAGCCTAAGCACTTTCCTGCAGAGTATCTGAGACGGCTAGCGAGGGCTTGGTCGTTGGTGGAAAAGCACTGCTTGGCTGCCTCCCATGTGCTTACCACGAACATAAGGTTGACGCCCATTCGGAGCATGAAGACAGGCCCTAAATTATCGCCATGGCTCCGGAGACCCGAAAGAGAGGTTTGTGTCTTCCTAGCTGATGAAGGTGACCTATTACATGAAAAGCCCTAGCTGGTTGGGGTGGCTGCCTGCGGTCGGTGCCCTCGTTTTTCTTTCCTTTCCATTCCATGAAGTGTAGAAAGAGACCAAAGCTAAAAGCCCAACAATTATTTGCAATGGGAAAGGCATTTCCATCTTTGAGGTTGTGCTGAGGTGGTTATCGCAGGATATGCATGGACAAGCCACTTCTTCTCTTGTAGGAAATTTATAGGCACAAATGAAACTCCAGCTAGCGAATTTAGTACCGGTATTTATTTTTACTTCTTTCTCTTTTTTTTTTTTTTAATTCTGGTAATTGGACTTTTGTCCCACCTGGGTTGGGCCTGGGGGAGTTGAAGATCTCTGTGGGGCCCACTGGTGGATGCCTATATGGGCTGCTGCGATCATCCAAACCCCTTGATCAAAGGTTCACAAGTTTCAACCATCTATAATATGCGCATGGTTGATCTAATGTTCCAGTCAATTATGATGGAGGTGCAAACTGCAAACCTAGGGGTCCGGTGACCAACTCCAACTAAGGTGAGTTTGTAAAGTCCATTCAGATGGACTATTAGGAGGGCCCCATTCGGAAAGGAATCACCAAGAAAGGTTTTATTTTCCAGCTCTACTGCAACCACTTGATTAGTGTAGCTTTCATTTTTGTGTGTACGGAAAGGTTAGAACGTTGGTTGGTGACAGAAAGAAGTGACCAGGTGTTCATTAATGCCACGTGGAATGGGTGGTCGGAAAAAGGGAAGCTGGGAGGGGCCCAGTAATGGATGGTAAGAAGACAGTGAAACCAAGTCAGTGGATTATTCTATCAGAAGAAAAAAAGTGAGTGGATTATTTAATTATTTATTAAAAGATTCACAATTCGTTTATAAAACAAAAACTGAAACTATTTTCAAAAAAATTAAAAAAACCTCTTCCCAGGTAATCTTCTTAAGAGTTTTAATTAAATAGTCCAAGCAGGCAAAATAATTTTCAAAACACCCAGAACAGTTATTATAAAAATAGAAATATTTTGTAGAGATCCAGTTGATAAGCTTACATTATATTGGAATGAAATTTCTCATTAAAGGCCCACCTAAAGTTATCTATCTATGCGGTAGAGAATGAACAGAAAACTCTAATAAGTAAAATGCTAGCTATTCGTTGCTTTATAGGATTTCATGATTGGAAGATCATATGAATCATATGATTCACAGACAGCATTGGCCACAGAGGCATTTTCTTAAGCATCATATGGACACACTAAAGAATCAACATAAAACTCCAACACAGTCGCATGTTGTCCGGCACAATCAATCTACACAATAAAGAAATAGATGAAATTGCAATCATGGTTTTGCCAATACTAGCTGGCCGAGGCACTCCATGCATCCATCACCAGTAGAGCTCTGAAGGGAGACGCGGTGTAAGTAGTACTTCTAATGGGCCCTCCTTTCATTTTCCTTTTTTCAATAAAATCAAACATTCTCTCTCATTTGTTAGTATCCTCGGAATCACACCCTTTATCGCAGTGTCCCACCAGCAGTACCAGGCCCAAAACAATTTCCTGTTTTTGGTAAAAACCAGGCCCAAAACTTACTAGGCGATTCTCTCTGGCTGGCCATAGCGTACAAAAGAAATGAGTAAGGAGGATCTCACTGATGTATAAATGAAATGAGTCAGGAAAAACATAAATGAGACTTTGCAATGCTTATCTACGCAGGGCCAGGCATAGTCCCGCAGCGTGGCTGGATTTGGCCTGTGTTTGTGGGCTGGTGGTTGGGCCAGCGCCTAACTTTAATGCCTTTAATCTTCACATAGGCCTAACTACTGGACCAGAACTACATAGTTGGCCATGGGAAAGTGAAGACAAAGCCTAGGCATGGTTATGAATAAGCAAAAGGACACGGCAAGCAATTGGTTGAGTACCATTTCTCATAGATGACATGAGTCCAAACAGAGATCCAACAGCAGGTTGACATATTGGGTTATGTCTTGTATTTCGACTTAGCTGGATTTGTCATTTGCATTAGTTAGAGCTGAGAATCAAGGTTAGGGATATTTTAATCATTATGTATAGATTTTTGTTGGCCAAGATATATTAATATGATGTGTAATTTTAAATCTTGTGGAGTTGTATTGAATAGTAAGGAGAGAAAGGAATTGAGTGAACTCTCTTCGTAGATGTAGATGATTTGGTTGAACTACATAATTGCTTGTGTATCATTTTCTTCGTGGTTGCTTGCTTGATTGTTTGTTGATTGTATTGATTTGTGCGTGCCATTGATTGATTACAGATTCTAGGCATATTTTTCAGCAAGTGGTATCAAAGACTAGGTTTTGTCATGCGATCCAGGAAGCAGATCAGAGAATCAAAATGCGAAGGAAAAGTCAATTAAGGTGGAGTAAAATGGTAAGTTGATAGATGATGCAACAGATATTTCCAAGAAAGCCATTAATAGATGACTAAAACCAAGGAAGGAAAAGTTAGTTAAGGTAGAGTTAGATGGAAAGTTGGAAGATAATACAACAGACATTTCCAAGAAGGCCATTAACAGATGGCTGAAATTGCAAGTGAAATAGGGGGAATTCTATGATAAAGGAAAAGTACAAAAGATCCTTAATACTGCAGGCCAGGGAAATGTGCAGTCGAAAAGAAGGTTACTTTTGCCTTACCAATGAAAGTGAGAAGTTATCATGTTACAAGAATGCTTGCAAGGATGGCAACAGATAGACTAGATCATTTTGGAAGAATGAAACAAAGGTGGTAGGAAAATCAATGAAGGAGAAGTTCAAGCTATGCTTAGACTTGCTCGTTGCAACACATTATGAGAATGTGAGTGCACCATGAGCTAAGGGGTGTAGGAGTCGAGCTTGATCGTCGTAGGTGTGGAAGTGTACCTTTTAGCGAAGTATGAAAAATCTTAAGTTGGTTTGGACTTGATCAATATTAGACAATGTTGAAATTGTCGGTGTATTCAGGCTAAAGGGTGTGGAAGCTGCGCTTGGTTGTAACGTATGTAGAGGCATACCTTTCAGTGAGGTATGGGAGGACGAAGACATTGCTGGGTATCTTAAGGTGGTTTTGGGAATTCTTTAAATCGAAGTTAATGTAGAGATTGTTAGGTTGTTTCTTGTATTTTGGTTTTACTGAATCAGTCGTCTGAGTTTGGCAGAACCGAAGTTCAGGGTTAAGGATATTTTAGTCATTATATATGGGTTTTTTTTATTAGCTAAGAAAGTATGAACTATATATTGTGATGAGTAACCATAAACTCTGTGAAGTTGTGTTGAACACAGCAGGAAGATAAAAGAATTGAGTGAGCTTTCTCCGTTGACGTAGGTGGTTTGGCCGAACCATGTAATTGGTTGTATGTCATCTTCTTCATGGTTGTTAGCTTGATTGCTTGTTGATTGCATTGATTTGTGCATAATGTTGATTAATCACAGATCCTAGGCATATTTCCCAACATGACAGTCATGGTTTGCACCTGTACTACCAAGTTCTACTAAGAATATGACTTGATGACCGCATTACCATATGATTGTGCTTTGCCTTGTCCTAAGGGACTATCCTCTGTAGGCTGCTCCGTTTCGTTGGAATAAAAGTTTAAATCTTCACCACAAAAGTAGAATATATCATGCTAGAAAATTAGGCCCCTAGTCCAGCAATTGTGCACTAAAACATAGCCCATACCAAGCACAATGAGGGCTAGTATTGAGCGTGATATGGTTCCTGGCCTAGCCCTCATTTTTGTATATTTAAGTTGTTTCTATTACATGAGAGGAATTTTGAGCTATCCTAATCTATCAGCCCAGCCCGGGGCTCATCCCTGGGGTGTTCCGTGCTCCTAGCTCCATTCCTTTGCCTTAGTGCTCTGACCAAGTATTCTTTCCACCGCACTATGCCACAGGAAACGTCCCTGCTGTGCTCTGCCCTCACGCTTCGGTGAGAGTGGGATGCCCCTTACCAATGGGGCTATCCCCTGTTTAAGTAGAAACCAGAACTTGCCTGATTATAAGTCAACTACAAAAAGGGCACTCCCCATTATGAGAATCTTCAAACCCAGATATGAAAATGGCATCCCCGAACTAAATGTTCGAAAATCAAACTTTTTACAGAATGTCAGAGGAGCTAGGTGGTTTAGATTTTGCCGTTTTTTGTTTCCCGTTAGATGATCCAACTGATGAAAAATTTTCATGTCAGGTATTGCTTTGCTACTAATCAGATCCTTTGTTCTCCTGGTGTCTATTGAATTCTTGAAGGCAAAATTTCCATTGTCAATAATCTCATCTGCATCTACCTTACATCCTTTGTCCACACCTCTTTGATAGTCTCTAGTTGAACCCATTTGACATGTATTCAATTCCACACAGACAAATGGACACTTGGTTTTTATCACATAAATGGAATAAAAAAAGAAAAAAAAATCCCTTATGCTCAAATTGAGGATTTCATTGAAGGGGAAAACCCTACCGATTTCAGATAACCTAAAAACTCAAAAACAGACTATTTGCTAAAGAAGCTACACAACTAACAAAAGGACTATGAAGATGACATATTAAGCCTAGGCAGGGAATTTGGAGAATTGCTTGCAATAGCATCAGTGTGATCTTGGAAAGGAGCTACGCTACTTGATATGCTGACCTCCAACAGAAGTGTAAATACCACTCTTGGATGCTATCAACCAATAATCCACTCCTATTCTAACCCATCAGGGTTTTGTTGAACTTCTATTCTTAGTTTTTGAAGGTTTTTGGGGGAGACCCTCTACAATGGATTAAGGCAAACAATCTCAATAATATGTGTGCAAACAATCAATTACGCAGCCGAAATAAATCAAACAAAAGTACACACCATAAGAAGACATAGTTTTTATTAAGAAACCCAAAATACATTGAGTAAATTGAAATTAGTAAAAATTTTACTCTTCAGCTCTTCACCAATTACAAAAGATACCATCTTCAGCTCCAACTACCTTCTGACTTTGCAAGAATTCTCATCCTCCCCCTGAATGCAATATTTTTGAAGGTTTTTGGGGGAGACCCTCTAGAATGGATTAATGCAATCAATCTCAATAATATGTGTGCAAATAATCAACTATGTAGTGGAAATAAATCAAACAATAGCACATACCACAAGAAGACACAGTTTTTACTTGGAAACATAAACCGGGAAAAAACCACAAGTCCAACCTGGATTAATAATCAAACACTATGAACTTTCACACAGTTACAAGCCACTTACTGACATCCATATGACTCTATAACGTCAACCTCTTATAAAGAATTACTGTACAATGACCTTCTGTCATTATCTGCTACAAATCCAATCAACTAGCGCCTTCTAATTGTTGACTTAACTCCTCAAATCTTCCACGCTTAGAAGATGATCTTCTACAAGAGATGTAGAAGACGAGAATCTCTAGAGCAAAACTTCAACCCTTCAACTCTCCAATGAAAGACTCTATAGGAGATGATCTCCAAAATATATTCCCCACTTAGAACAATGAGATCTTTATCTTAGGGTTAAGAGAGCACCTCTTTATATAGCTCCAAATTCATATCTCATAAGTATATTTTAACTAAAAAAGGAATTGGCATGAAACAAGCAAATTCCTCTTCAAATCGGATTGAAAAATTGCAAGTTGGCGAACTTTTTGCGTTTGTTCGATCGGTCGGATTAATGGTCCGATTACTTGGATTAAGCTTCCGCCCGGGTGAAATTTCAGTATATTTTCTGCAAACTTTCAGATCCCATAATTTTCTCGTTTTAGCTTGGATTGAGGCAATTTTGGGTTCTATTGATATCTACTTGAAACGAGCTTTCCAATGATAGATTGCTTGCCTATGTTTGACGTTCGGTTTGTTAAATATGACCTTTTTAAATTATTTTATTCACAGAAAATCACTCCAATTTGTTGCTCTAAACTATGTTGTCCGTAGAAAATCACTTCAATTTGTTGCTCTTTCTCCGATTTCTTCACTTAAGTGCATTCGGCGACTTAAACCATTATCTATACTAAAAGATATGTAAAATACAATACTAATGGACTCAAATTTTATCCAACCCATGAATTAGCCAACACTGAAATCCTTCCAGTTTTGTTACTGAGGTACTTGATATAAGATGAACAATCATGTCCAACCATTTAGACTTAAATTGTATTCCAAACCACCATGCGGGGCCCTCTTCATCCATCTGAATTCATGGTCGACGGTAGCACAAACGGCCTTTTAAAGAGGGTCACTGTTTAAAATTTGCCACTTGATGTTCATAAAAGCCTGACAAGGGCCCTTGGGAGCAAACAGCTAGAATAATTCAGCCCAAGCACTCAATTTACACACTCCTGACTAAAAGGTTATTATCCATAAATCAATTAATTGAACGTGTAATCAACATCGGCCGGTTCCAGTATAGCACTCACCAGACATATTCGTGGCTTCTATGTGTCACACGAAAAAGTTACGAGACAATCTTTCAATAGAAATTAATTATTATAATTTATCTAAAAATGCATTCAATAAGCTGACAATTTCCAAAGCCATACTCTCAGTCACATGACCAGTTATTTGAGTTTGCGCCTGTTATTCTAACATGTTCAATTTACACTACAGAGGATGAAACAAATGGAAATACTACCACCCACCACAGAGCATAAACTCATTCATAAATCTTGCAAGGAGTAGGTGCTGGGGGAGTAGTGCGTCAACTGGGATTGCCCCCGTCTGAGTTTGCCCAGTGTTGTGACCAAGTCAAAGCCATTGAGCAAGCAATCAAGAGTGTAATTTAAAAGCATGAAATGGATAATCAGTTTCTATTTCAACCTTCCATTTCATGGGTTTAAATACAATGGACCAACTTTATTTGTAAAGGGGTGACACTCAAAGTCAATTTACTCGAGAGACTCACATTTCCATAGTAAAATGCATATATTCCTATTGGAGAAGATGCTGAACATCTGGACGTAAATAAGCAAACCTTCCCACAAACTCATCCACACTTCTATCTATTGCCAAAGCTGCACAGGCAGAGGATGCAAAAATAAATACTAAATTTTCAGAGGGCTTTAAGGATAAAGACAATCACTTCACTTCTTCTACACAGAAACTCTGTAGCTCCGGGATAAACAAACAATGTTCTTTTTCCTCCTATAATGTAGCGACTAGTGAAGTTACCTTCCTATAGTTTACATTATAGGGTGAGTGTGAGCGACAGTAGGGCAATGGTGGAAGCAATGGTTTACGTTACAGGTAACAATAGGAGTCATATTACAGGTTTGGTGGAATCACAAGATAATTGACTCCAGCGGAACCTCCGAAAGGATTAGTACTGGGGTGACGACCAGTGAAGTAGCTCTGCTATGTTTTACATTTCAAGGGGCGACTGTGTGCAACCATAGTGCCAGTACCGTGGAAGTCCAACATAACAATCTTTGTGAGCCCAAGGGAGCCCACAAAAAACAGGGAAGAAGAAGCCTACAAGTGGGAAGAGAGGTCCACACATATGGGAAGAGAGGCATATCGGGGATTGATCCTTGGGCAGCAGGGTTGCCAACCATCAACCAAGTAACCCCTAGTCATCTATTGGGACATTCTTAAGGGGAGGGGTTGGACAAGATTGAAGGTCGAAGGGCAGCAAAGATTGTCACATTTCCACATGTGCCCGGATTCATTTTCACAAAGGAAGATGCAAGGTTCTATTTAACTTGCCAAAATTTATAATACGTCTTGTCTCCCAGGAAAACCACAATTGCAGATAAAAATAAAATTCCCTAAGAGGACGACTTTTGCTTATGGAAAATTACCAACAGCATAGAAGTTCCTCCAAGCCAGATTTCAATTACTCCAAGCATGAAGTCGAATGTGGGCATAACATTCTGAATTTTTGCCAATGTTTTTGAAGCACTATCAGGGAAAAGAACCAAAAACTCGCCACATCAAATGCATAGGCAAATAATCGACCATTCCCCACAGTAAGGGGGATAGAGTCACAATGCTTGCAGCAGCATTTCAAGCTCCCCAACTAGCTCTCTCCCCAAAAATGCTAGGACAGAAGCTGTACAAGATCCAACAGTAAATCCAAGCAACCTCTACATAATGCCAACTTAGTCTCCATCCCATCGATCGTCAAGAACAGATATTGTGCTCTTTAGATCAGAATGCCCGTACTTGGAAGCTGCAAAACCATATGAACCAACAACCCCCACAAGAGTGAAGAAGACTGCGACAAACAGCTGAAGATTGGCAAGTAGCTCCCCTCGTACCTCATTGTCAGCTGATGAGCAGGAGACCATGTTGGCCTTGAGGGAGCACCCATGTGGCATCATAGGCCCATAGAGGGTGAAGGCCGTCTGGTAGAACCAGATGCCCTGGAGGGTGATAGAGATGCCACTGATCAAGTCGACGGCTAAACTTGTTGGAAAAAGGGCCCCGGAAACAGTGGAGACTATACAGAGGCCGATGAGGATGACGAGGAGGAGGTGATAGTAGCCCTCCAATCCTTTATGATTGGTTGAATGAAATGAAAACAGCAGGTATTCAGCACAGAATGCAGCGGAAGCAATCAAGCAGAGAGCTCCCTCTGGCAGAGGTAGATACCTGTGAGATAGAAACTGTTTATCCATTGGCCACATTGACAAGCAAAAAGTGAAGTATCTATCCTCACTCAAAACGGTGAGCAAAACACTAAACTAAAAATAAATAATTAAAATGGTAATCAAAAAATCCAAACCGCACTCATCTTGTTCTCAACAGGAACGCTTTGCTAGAGATTCCTAACAAGATTGTCCTTCTCAAAAGAGCATATTTCATTGGCACATGGGACTGCCATAAGGTCAATCTAACCCTCCTACACTCACAACCATTAACATTAAACTTAAAAAATGATACTTCACATAATCATTAAACAGGATGGCTATAGATTAGAGGCTAGAAAGATCTAATGGAGTTGGCATTTTGTACGTCTTTAGATCTCATTGATGGCTTTAGATCCCTCACCTTCACATGATTTCTATGGCCTAGGTGGGACCACTGTAGACTATGCGAGACAAATTGTGGGCCCTACCTTGGCCCCACCAAGGGTTCTAAAGATCTAAATGGGAGTAGCCCATATATAAAACTTCAAGCCAATCCAATCATCCAGCCCTTTTGATATATGGCCCTCAATTTAAATAGTTTTAAAATGCACTATTTTTCTTTATTACAATCCAACAACCCAGTCCATTCGAATTGGTGTAGATCTCATGGGATTCATAACATGCCGGGGGTACTTTCGGGTGACAAGATTCAATTGATGATCATGTAGTCCCTAGGTGGGCCCCACATGTCCAATTTGGACCTTTATAACCATACCTTGTCCAAAAACAAAAAGAAAAGAAAAGAAAAGAAACAAAACAAAAGTATAAATGGTCCTCAATAAAAATAAAAATAAAAATAGAAGTGGTTGTCAGTAAAAACAAGAAAAGGCACGTGGTCATACCTAATTCAAGGGAATAAGGCGAAGAAAAATATGAAGGTCAGGAGGATAAGAAAGGTAGTTGAACCATCTTTTTCTTTTTTCTGTTTTTCTCATTTTTTTTTTTAAGACTTGTTGTGTAGCTTTTCTGATCCAATCCCGTGATTGTATGCTCTATAGAAATAAGAGGGCTTTTCGATTGATCGAAAAGAATAAGTCAATAAGATGATGCCATCTCCCAAATGGGAGGCCTTGAAATTAGTGAAAAGCATTGTTTTATTTTAATCATTTGTTTAGAGCATCTGTAGTTGCAAGCATTTCTGATGGGGTATCTCAAATTGACTAGAATTTCAAGTGACTTATTTAATTGAGGAGAGTTCTTTAAACTATTATTCCGAATAACATTTTTTGCATGTAGAGTCTTCAAATATTGAGGCATTGGGGAATTCCAATTCGAGGATAGTATTTGGAATTCTCCAAATATTTAAATATTAAAATAAAATCGTTAAATGCTTGCAACTAAACAATCTTTTTTTATAGGAATACCAAGAAATGCATTATAACAAAGAAGACTATAACATTTTCCATTAGGTAAAAAAAAATACTAAAATCCAAAAATAAAAAGGGGGAACAATCATTCATGATGATCAAATAATACCTCCTGTAATAGAATGATGAATTAGAAATTATGAAAATGAATACTCAAACATCACCCTACTAAATACTAAATAAAAGAGCCTAATTTCAACCTTGTATAGTGCGCAATAACTAACCTCTTTTAGTTATCAAACGATTTCCCCATGAATTCAATTACTTGCAAACACTAATAATCCAAAGCATAGAAAAACCCCAAATTTTATTTAAAATAAGCCATAGAAGATGTCTAAAATTCCAGGATGGTGAGGTGCCTAGGAAAAGGAAAACTCTATTCATGGTACCCCCAGCACCGGCAATGATGTACGTTTCTCTTTTGAAAGGAAGCCACCGATAAAAAGGAGGAGGGCAAGAAGCCACCATGCGCTGAACAAGGTGGGTCCCAGCTTCCATTTCCGTGCAATCTGCTACGTTAATATAAAGAGATAGTGGGTCCCTCCTAGCTGTGACAACAACCCCCACATGATTTGTCAAGACTCAATACCGATGCAACCGACTCCATTATTGGTGACCAGTGATGGCAACAGTAATCCAAAGCATGTGCCTAAGCCCAAGGTAAGGACGGGCAAGGTCAGAAAGGGAGGGTTAGTAGGTTCTTCGGTCACCCTGCACTTTCACGTGATGAAAGAAAGAGGGCCACAGGAGAAGGTACTAACCTGGTTTTCTGGCTGAGAAGGGCGACGAGGCCGAAGATGAAGAACATGAGCAGCATCCCCGAATGCTCAAAATCATTCATATGGGAAGGATTCAGGACCCCTTTGACGAAGAAGGTCAGATGTGTTGAGTACAGCAGCTCTATGCACAGGTCGATGAAGGCACCCACTGTCACAACATACAGCTCCAGATATTTCACTCGCCCTCCTCCAACTCCAACTGGGTTCCATGCCCTCACCCTGAACGAGCCCGGGCTAGACACAAACCTAATCACAGCGCCCCAAATGTGCCATAACCCCACCAACAGAAACAGAGTCCCTGGGAGAACATGCCCTATGAAAGACCCCATCGAATTGAATCCGTAGATGCAAAAACCAAAAGCAGTTTTCTTCTACGTCTTCTGTTTTTCCCAAAGGACAGAGTCGCTAGAGAAATGGTTGTCGATGGTTGCAATTTTTACAAAGGTCTTGCTTGGGTTTTACGCGGAAAGACTCATTCCCTTGTTTCCATTCGTGGTCAAAATTGGATTGTTGCCTTGGACAAAAATAAACCGAACCGACCCCCAAAATTCGATCGGACCAAGACACAGAGAAAAGATCGAGTCAACGCAACCTTAAAGGATGGCAGGAAGGAATACGAATGGGTGGGACAAACCGAACAAAATCTATCAACAGGAAAAGAACAGAGATCTATTCAGATTCAGATCCAACGGTTGAAAAGCACTGGATATGGGCTATTGAATTTCAAAAGGGCAATCTGATCTGATCAAAAGGATAGACAGATAGAAGAAAAGGCGATGTAATTGGTTTTTAATTTTTGAGTAGCTTAGGTGATGAAGGATGACGCATCTGCGAGAAATAGAGAGTTAGTCGGCGGAGCAAATGATTACAACGAGGAAACAATCCTCTCCAAATCAAAGATGGGAAAAGAAGCAAGAGGGAAAAAATGATGATGATGATGATGATGATGAAACAAATTACAGAAGCTGCTGCTGCTGCTTGTGCCTGGTGTGTGCCTTTGCAATTCCAGTCCCGATGTAAAAGGCATCTGGACAAAAAGGTTGCCGCGTATTGTAATAATATGTACTTGGGCCTGGACTGGAAACAAATAACATTACTTAATTATCCAGATTTCCGAGCCGGTCTTCCAGATTCTCAGTCATAATTGTGTAGCTGGCGTTTGGGAGGGTCCACGCGTTGGCCTTTTCTTACTTGCCTATTTCATTTCATTGCATATTGAAAATGATCGCCGTCCTGGGAGGGGATCGACATCGAAATTTAGTTGGGAATTTGGCAATTAAATTATCTTGATTTCTCATTGGTTTATTTTTATATATAAATTGTGAAAAAATTACATTTAGTGGTTATATAAGATTTGGGATGGTGAAAATCCTTGTTCTAATTAATTTCAAGTTCGACTTCTATTTATATGCCTAGAATCTTTTGCTTTTACATATTTATATATTGACTCCCGAGTGGTTGACTTTACTTTTTAAGTCAATATTTACGGGTGGAGGGTGGTAGAGGATTTTGAATTCTACGATCTACATATCCTTTACCTATTATGAAACATGCCTTAAACGACATCAAATCAAATGTAAACCATGAATTCTGTGACTAAGTAATTAACTAGGAAGAAAAGGCTAAAATAAGAGAGAGGTGTAGCTGTTGCAAAAGAGTGGAAGTCAGAATACTGGAGGAGAGATTTTCTCGAGTCAAGTATCACTTATAATTCTATAAAAAAGAGAGAGAAGGGAGCTTCTAAATGTACACTAGTTTAAATTCACTATATACTACAAAAAATAAAAGATAAAAAAAATCTCCAAAATGCTCCCACCCCATTCTCTCTCTACACAATCTCTCCATCCCATCTTCCTTTCCCCACCTCCTCTCTGACTGACGACGAGAGGGGGGGCTATCCTCTCCTCTTCCTCTCCTTTTCCACCCTCTTCCTCTTCCTCTTCCTCTTCCCCTCCTCTCTTCTCCACCTTATTCGGCCATATGAGGTTGAACATATTGTTATTTCGGCCTCATCGGGTGGAACAAGGTAGAGAGGAGAGGAGGAGAGGAAGAGGGAGAGAGAGGGAAGGGGAAGGAGGAAGAGGAAACAGAAGCGGAAGATGGAGGGGAGGAAGAGCGGAGTTCCCATCTGTTGTCGGATCTAGTCACTAGCGAAAGGAGAGGTGGGGAAGGAGAGGAGGAGGGAGGGAGAGTGTATAAGAAGAGAAGGGAGTAGGGATATTTTAAAAATTTTTAATTTATTATTATTATTGTTATTATTTTTTGCTCTATATATTAAGTCCAAACTGATGTACATTTAAAAGCTCCCAAAGAAAATAATCATTATCACCCATTGTTCTGTATAGTGAATAAAAGTAAAAATCCGATTGAATGAATAATAACTTTCAGATTGATTATGTCAAAGATTAGGCAATTCAAAGCATAATAGTCAAATCATATATTGTATGCATATTCAACCAAAAAGGTACTAATAAAAGGAGATCTTTTTTTCTTTTAATTTAAATAAAGATAGTACAACAATTTTGAGCAGCTTTAGATTTCAATTTATATTAAAGCTTAATTTTGAATTTATATAATAGAAGTATAACTTGTCAGTATGACTGCAAATTGGTACCCAATTATTCGAGTATCTAAAGTCTTTGATTTTAAGTCAAGCAGCTCTGGAACCAATTTTTGAGTTCACGAGAAATTTGGGTTTGAATCAAATTCATGCATAAAGGAACGGTAACATTTGGAATTGGAGTTGGATCCTATATATTCTAGTCCCACGTGGGATGTTGCACCGGATTTTTCCTCAAATCTTTGTGCACTGCAACGCTCAAAATTCTTTGGTAAATTGCAATAAATTTCTGATCTGCACAGTAATCTTGCTCTCCAAATAATAGATTAAAAGGTTCCCATCTCCCTTAAATATGCAATTTGGAGGGGTCAAGCTTCCTCTAAAAATCTTTTCCGCCTTAGAGTTTCACATATCCTTGACAAATATAAGGAACAGTAGATATCACATGAGTTTGATTTTGACCCAAACTACTAACTAAGAGTTAGACCCCAATCACAATTCTATAGATTAAAACTTTGTACGGAGATTAGCTTTGGGTCGATCGCAAATTGCTTAATCTGGCATGGCAGGTGGGCCACAAGATCATTCTTGCAATATATTCCAACGTGTTGATCTAGATTTAGAATGATTACATTTCCATATTTTATGCATATATATATATATTAGTTTTAAAAGTCTAAATAAATTGTTCTATATTCACATTTAAGAATCTATATTTTCCTTTAGTCATATACAATTTAACAGTCCCACTGGTGTATTTTTTTTTTTTAAAAATAATTTTTTACTCTCTTCATCGGTCATCCAATTAAACGGTGCACTCTCAGTCCTATTTTGAATTCGAAATTGGAATCAAATTCGTTTCCTTTCAGTTGTTGCTGAATTCCAATACAGGAGGAAAGAAATGTTCGTCCTGGATCCGATTCTAGAGCAGGATGTACAAAGATCGATTATGTCCGAGTCCACCCAGACCCGTTTGCGTCCCTGCCAGTGAATAGTATCCGGAGTTTACGACTCCTCTCTGTGTCTCGTTTTCAACACATGACCATAGGAGACAAAACTTTGACTCGATCGAGGTTCGTCTGCAATTTAGAGGAGATGAGGATCTAGATTTCCGGGCACGTGGAAGCTTCTCAAAAGGCCGCTTTTCAAGTTTTAAGAATTTAAGACATTTTGAGTCGGTGATTTGGAATTTAAGCAGACAGCAATAGCAAACTGTTAACTAATGAAATCTTTTACCAGAGGGGAGTGTTCTAATGCATAGTGGATGGATGGGGTCCAGCTCATTGGGTTCAATGGGAGAGGCTGGGCTAGCTCGAGACAAGTTGAGACCTAAAGTGATAATTCTAAATGAGGTATTTTTTATATTTTTAATATTATTATAAATACTTTATCTAAAATTTATTATTTTTTCTTTTTTTTGCAATCCAATATTACTAATTAAGTTTTTATATTTAAGTTTTACTAACATATCTTTTTCAATTGATAGTATGGTTAATTCACTCAATTTTTCTTGTGATATTTTTTTAATTTAAATTAGGATTTTATCAATTTTAATTTTAAAAAATTTCTTTTTATAGAAGCAACAGTTACAAGTGTTGTCAATATTTTCTAGTAGACATATTTAATATTTATAAATTATAGCAACTAATATTTACAAATAAAACGAATACCAACTATAATAAACATATATATAATATTTGCTTGGAATTAAAAAAAAATTAAAAGCATAGACCCATAGGACCTAATTTTGTGATATATATATGGATTACTTTTAAATTTGGTGCAGTTTCTTGAATATAAAAAACGATTATATTTGAAGTTATCTTCTATGAATTTAAGTAGCATAAATGTAGGGGAAAAATGTACAAACTGGATAATTTTCAAAGTAGATAATGATTTCTTGCTTGTTGTGATTTTAGGGTTTTCTGTTTTTCTTTTAATGGCAACATTTTCTCAATGGTGAAAATGAACTTTAGTATTTTTTTTCCTTTTGAAATATGAAAAAATAGTAGTTGTCTTTGTTAAAATATAAAAAAATGATAGTTACTTTAATTACTTTTACGAAGCCTTATTCTTTACGAGAAGTAAAATGATGACAATTGCTTTTCTTTAAATTCAAAACAATTTAAGTTGCTTCAATTACTTTTATGAGACCTTATTTTTGGGGATTGAAGAAAAAAAAAAGAGATGGGAATTCCTTTCTTTTGGGCCTTATATTTGAGGGGGCTTAAAGCAAGGGCTTTTCTTATCCAATGGTCGAGCCACCCCTAGGGAGAGGGCCAAATGGACAGCTCTTCCAATGGACAATGGGGAGCCAAAAATTTAGCCCCATTTATTATTCGAGGAGCCCTTAATTTAACACCTTAAAGTTTAATTACCTCTTGAACTTAGATTTGAAATTCAATATAGATGAGTGAAGGTTCAATGAGCATAAAACGGCATCATTGGATGATGAGATTCTAAACGACATGTATTGGTGGGCCTGAGTTAGAGTCTGGTAGGAGATTTTTTTTAATTTTTAATTTTTTTTAATTTTATGGATGCTGTATAAATTACTTGACAAAGAACTCGCCCGGAATGGGAATTACTATAAAACAAGTTGCTGCTTGTGGGCGGTATAGCAGTTTAGGTAACCCTGATTATATTCCACCATTATAATCAGAACCTGGGCTTTGGTGGAGCTGAAGCCTTCCACTCAAGTCCGGCACAGCAAAAATTTTGAACTTAAATTTAGTTCTGACCTTGACTCATTCCTAGGGGAGCTCATATATTGGTCTGACCAAATCTCAGACTGGGCCCCGCCTCCATGGGCTCAAGCTTGTGCCTTAGGTTTTAGACCTCAGGCCGGGCCTAGACTTAAATTTTGGGCTCCTATAAAATAGGGGCTGGGCTTGGAATACATTTTGTATCTGCATTTGTTCATCCATGGATCATCAATTAATTGGCTTCTGCTTTGTGAACTATAGAATTTGTGTTTGGATTAGATCATTGGGTCTAATGGACTGCTTTTCTAGATTTGATCACATATTTGGGTCAAATTATATATTTTTAGAATATTTGCAGGTTCAAATAATTTGTTTCCGGAACATATGGATCAATTAACTAAAACTGACGATCTTTTTTAGGTATCGGTTCTTTGAGCCAGATCATTTTCCATATCATATCAAAGTCATTTTGCATCTCCATTCGCACTCCATTAGATCTGCATTGAATCGTGGCTTGGTGTAATTATCATCTAGTTCTCTGATTCGATAGGAACTGCCTCATCTACACTGTAGATTTCGAAAGTCAGCTGAACCATCCAAATTTAGAAAAATACAGTACACTTGCTAAATACTATTGTTCCTTTTTTTTTTCTACATATAATTTTTCATTTTCTGAATGGAAGGGTGCACCCAAGAGATTTAAAGTTGATCTTAATTAAATTGACATTAGTTAAAGTAAACAAAGAGGGGCAGCTAGACTATTAGGCAAGAAAAGCTTTTGCTTTAGGCTCCTCTAAACATAAGGCCCTCCAAAAAAGCAATTCCTATAGTTTTTTTCAATCCCAAAAAGTAAAGCCTCATAAAAGTAATTAAACCAAATTAAATCTTTTCAAATCTAAAAATAGCAATTGTTATCATTTTGTTTCTCTTAGAGAATAAGGCCTCATAAAAGTAATTAAAGCAACTACCATATTTTTACATTAAAAAAAAAATAACAGCTTTCCTTTTCATATTTAAAAAATAAAGCATTAAAGTCTATTTTTACCATTGAGAAAATGTTGCCATTAAAAGGAAAAAGAAAACCCTAAAATTACAATAAGCAAAAAATCTTTTTATATTCTAAAATCCTCTAATTTGGACATTTTCCCTTTACATCTGTGTTGCTGGAAATATATAGTGGACAACTTCAAATACAATCTTTTTTTTTTAATTGAAAAAGATGCATCAAATTCAAAAGTAATCCACATGTATAATCTTTGTGGCTAACACTGATAAATCACTAAATTAGGTTCTATACTTTTAAAGTTAGTGTTTATTTTATTTGCCAATATTATTAGTTATAATTTATGAATATTAAATATGTCAATATTAAATATGTCTACTAAAAAAATATTGACAATGCCTATAACTGTTGCTTCTATAGAAAGAAGCTTTTCAAAATTAAAATTGATAAAATCCTAATTTAGATCAATAATATTACAAGAAAGATTACGTGGATTAGTTATACTATCAATTGAAAATACATATTAGCAAAACTTGAATATAAAAAATTAATTAGTAATATTGCATTACAAAAAAATGAAAAAAGATATATTTTAAATAAAATATTTATAATAATATTAAAAAAATAACAAATTTTCATTGAAAATTATTGCTTTAGGCTTCAAATTGTCTGAAACCGGCCCTACAAGGATGAAAGAAACACTTGTATTAATAGATCTCTTCAAAGGGAGGAAACTGGTGAGCCTTGTTGCATAGTGTGTGTGTGTATATATGGTGATATTAAGGTGAGAATTGTTCTCACTTACCTACTGTGAGAACTTTTAATGGGACCCACTTGTGAGTATCATTTGGAGATAAGACCAAGGGGGATGGATAGATCTATGCGGGTCCACCCCAGATTTCAAGTTTTACCCTAATCGCATGTACCTAACCCTTTCATCCATGACCCACAAACTTAGTCCATTCGAATTGGTGAACAGTCGATCCAACTGTTCAGTAAAATCGGATTTGATCAAAATTTGGCAGGTGTGATTATCAGGGGGTCCCGTATGAATTGTAAGGTTTGGATTAGGTGATAGATGGCCCCCACTTGAGTTCTCACAAAAAAAAAAAAAAACAGTGAGAAGATCTTCTTACTTGAATATTTTCGATAGATATAAAGAAATGGAATATCAAGGAGAGAGTTGTGATTTACAGAGAAAGAGAGTGCCATGGGATGAGGTTGCAAAGCGGAGAAATGTTGACCATTTAATTCATTATTGAAAATGTGAACTTCATAACTTTTGTAATGGCCTATTATAAATTCTTGGGCATGCAAATTATGGTATTAAAATGAAAAAGTAGAGATATATCACTAAATACTGAAAACTATTTATGAATCTTAAAAGCCATGGGGTGACATGTGGCACACTAGCTTCAATTTTTTTCTCTTTATTTTTCTACCATGCTCATGTAGCTTTACTGCACGACAAATTTAATTTTAAAAATGAGAGTTCGTATAGGTCCATTTGAGAAAGGGTATAATTGGATACAACTCTATTCCCATCAAATCAGACTAGCCAAACAGCCCTAAGTCTGCTATCTCCATGCACATACTTGGTCCATGCTTGACATCATTATTTTTAGGCTTTATTTGTCTGAATGTCTAAACATAGAAGAGTTTTTAAAAATAAGAGAGTTTGACATGTGTTTTTGTGCTCTATCCAATTTAGACACGTAGATATTTTATCTCTATTTTCTACAGCCTACCTCAGGATGATTATAAAAAGTAGAGTTGAAAAAAAGAAGTGGACCTACAGTAATTTATAGTGGATCACGCCCTGATTGGTTTTTCTTTTTTGCTCAAAATCCGATAGAGTAAATCAATATCTAAATCGTTAAAATGTTTAAAAGATCAAACATGGCTATAACACTAAATTTCAGCTGTTGGATCATCACTAATTTTGAGATATGTATAAAAAATCATGAGCCATTAGATATTGTTTTCTACATTCTGTGGGCCACAATCACAAGAGCCAAACTGTTAGAAATGTTTATAAGGTAGTCCCTATTTGTTTATTATTATTATTTCTAGGATAACAACTCACAATCTAAACCGTTAAAAATATTTATAAAGTCATTTTTCCTTACAAGATCAAATTTTAGTCGTTGGATTATCACCAATCTCGAGATATTTATTAAAAACATGAATTATTGCATAATATTGTTTGGAATTTGTAGGCCCTAAATACAAAATGAAAACTGTTAAATCTCTTTGAAAGAATAAACATGGCTATAGGATTAAATTTCAAAACTTGATACCTTGTAGATATTGACAAATTTGTAAAAAAATTGCAACCATTAAATTAAAAAAGTCTATTTAAAATAGATCATTATAGCACTATGCACATGTTTTTATTATAGTCTAGCCTCTTTTTCTTTTTACTCTGTTTTTAATGGCTTCATTTTGAAAGGTTTATAAGGAAAAGAGTAGACTTATCAAACAAAACCTCATATATAACATCATTCATAAACCTTCGAAGGGAGGCGTGGTGTGATGAGTACTTCCAGTGGGGTCTCCTTTGGCATTGTCATTCCAAATCCTTCACTCATATCCACGGGCTCACCCAATGGGCTCACCACATCAAACCCATGTAACAGACGAGCGAGGGTCAGGTGCATTGCCTGCGTTGCAAATGATATCCCAGGGCACGATCGCCTGCCCGACCCGAAAGGTATGTATTCGAAATGTTGGCCCCTGAAATCTATGTTGGCGTGGCTGGTGAGAAACCTCTCCGGTCTGAACTCCTCAGGATCCGACCACATGCGTGGGTCCCGTTGAACCTTCCAAAGGTTAGGGATCAACCACGTCCCAGCAGGAACATAATAGCCGTTGATGTAGCAGCTTTCGATGGCCTGGTGCGGTATTGCTAATGGGGCTGCAGGGTATAGACGCATTGTTTCCTTGATGATGGATTGCAGATAGACCAGGTTCTGGATATCAGATTCCTCCACGTTTCTCTTTTTGCCAACATGTGTGTCCAATTCATCTTGGGCTTTCTTTAATACGTAGGGATTGTTTAGCAGCAATGAGAGTGCCCAAGTCAGTGTTGCTGCCGTAGTATCAGTCCCACCGAGGATCAGGGCCTACGAAACAAAACACAAGAAAAAATCAATTAGTATGATTTAGTTTATGTTTGATCTACTTAGATAACTAACCAAGTCCAAAATATCCGCGGCAACAGGGCCAAATTGGAACAAAGTCTTATTCTTGTGCAAGGAATCTAGACCTAGCTAATTTATCTAGACTAGGTCACTGGCAAGTTTGACCCGACTCTTTGGTTGTGTCAGCAGCACCTAGGAAGCTCCATAATTAAATCTATTTTTAGGCTGTTTATGAAGTCTAAAATGACAATACTGCAGTGCTTTTGTTTGGGTTTGGCCAAATTTGAGTCCAGCTGAAGTTGGGACCATATCAATCAATTTGCTGATCTGTCCTAACTGATTTAAGTGATTTAGCTGAAAATGGACTCCTACCAAATTCTTCCTTGGGGGGATTGAAAAGTATTTCTCGCCTTCTACTAATGCCTTGAAATTTTGGCAGTAAATGTTCAAATAAGAAACGTAACACGTAAATATATCTTTCTACATGGAACCAGTGGTTTTTGTATTTGTGTTTGGTTGGCTCTAAAAATATATTAAATTTATTTAACTAATCATTTCAACCAAAATTTCAAATGATAGTAGATGCTGCATAAATACTTTTAAATAGGAGTATCATTTGGAGAATTTCAAATTCTCTCGAGCGAGTATTTCTTAGAATTCTTAGCAAACAAAAGGCCCTTACTAAGCGAACAAAAAATGAAAAAAAAATTAAAAAAAAGAAGCAAATAATATACCAGGGAGAGAGCCTTGATGATGGTATCATGATCATAGTCAGAGAGCTTAGCATCCTTCAACGTGGACAGCATCACATGGATGAAGTCCTCTCTCCCATCCACCACTCCATCACCACAAATCCTCATCCGACGGTGCTCCTCCAACCAGCCCGTCAACATTGAATCCAGCTCCTTCGCTGTCTTCTTCATTCGACTTATACTCCCTCCCAAATCCAACCACTCCAGAAACGGAATCGAATCCGACAAAACGAACATCCCAGCCAGATGAAACAGCTCAAGCATCGCGTTTCGGAACCGCCTCGCCTCCCCTTCCTCGCCTGCCGTTACGCTCCTTCCAAAATATCGCTTCCCTGTGATCATCATAACAACAATGTTAAACATGAGATCTCCCATCTGTTGCTTCATTTCGACGTGAAGAGGTCGATTCCCGTTCTTTTCCCACGACACATACAGCTCCTTCATGCACTCATCGACTTCAGCGGCTCGTACGTGCTTGAGCAGCTCGAGCTGACGGTTGGACAGCAGCTCGAGCGTGGCTAGCTTGCGCACCTCGCGCCAATAAGGACTGTAGGGGGATATGCCAAGGAGGGCATAGTGGTATCCCAAGTACTTACCAATAGCATATCTGGGGCGAGAGGCAAGAGCCTTGTCGTTAGTGGTGAAGCATTCCTTGGCTGCCTCCCAAGTGCTCAAGACCAGTACGCGGTTTATGCCGAGTCTAAGCATGAAGGTGGGTCCGTGCTTGTCCGCCATGGCTCCAAGGACCCGAAACAGGGGCTTTTGTCCCATTAACAGATGGAGGTGACCGATTACAGGCAGGGCACCAGATACCTCAGGTGCCTGTTTTGTGTTGGTGCCGCTCTTCGTCTTCTTTGTTACCCATAGAGTGGAGAAAAGGACCAAGGCGATTAGCCCTGCGAAAAATTGGAATGAGGATGGCAATTCCATATTTTTTAGTTTGAGTTGAATGAGCTGATTAGCAATGGGGATACGCATGGAGATAAATAGACTATCCTCACAATTACATCTTGGAATGCTACTGTGCTGGAGAGACAGCGGATAATCCAGTCCTACAAGGTTTACCGGTCAATCACAATGCTGATGCAGTGATTGCCACCTATTTCAACTTTCAGCACTCAGAAGAAACGTACCCAAAATTTCCACTCTTTACTATCTTCTTCAGCTGCATCTTCTTCATAATCATCTCTCGCGTATGCACCCGTCCAGGTCTACAGTGACAGTTGCACTTCACAGGTCTGGATAGAAACAAATTTGTCGAAGCTAGCACAATATTTTTGGACCCACCTCGAAAAAAGAGCAAGACCTACCATTGGGCCGACGGGTGATCTTTGCATTACCTAGCAAAAGGCACCGGTTGATCGCCGAAGTCAAATTAGATGTGGGTTCGGTCAGATTGATCCGACCAGATTTATTTAATTTTCATTTTGTATGCAATCAAACTTATTTTATTTAGACTGAATTCATTTATAAAGCTCTTCTTATATCTAAATTAAGTTAAAATGTTGCATTGAATATAAAGTTATATTACCAATTTTTAAGGTGTAAAAAATAGGATCAAAATTTATTAATATTGTCTAAGCCATTTAATAAGATAATCCCTTTTCAATTTTTGTTCAATTTTATAATTTCATATTTGAGTATAAATATAATTAAGACTAATCAACGGTATTGTATTCTATTCAAATTTATATTTTAGAAGTAAATTTTTATGCAGACATAAAAATAAAAAACATATCAAAACTTCAACTATGAAAACATCATTTTATCAAAGAAAAAAATATATTTTATATTTTAAGTATCAAAATTTTACATAACTCCTCTACATAAAAGTAAAAGTATACGGTTTTATGGTATACATGAACAAAAAAAAGTTACATAAAAATTGAAAAATCATAGTAAATTAGTAAAATTTAAATGGGTCAATCAGGTTAAGTGGGTCAACCCTATCCCGGCCTGTTTTTAAATGGGTTGATAAATCCTAACCCGCAACATACCCTTACTTTAAACTGGTTGGGTTAGGTGGGTCAGAATAGGAGCAGGTTGGCCGGTCGAACTAGATTTTACCAGCTCTACTTACAAGGTCATGTTGTCTAGAAATGTCCACTAGATCACTAGACAACACTTATGGTCATTTTTGTATGCTCAAGTAGTTGGATCACATTTTTAACCACTTGCTGCAACAATTCCTCCAATGTATTCTAAGCAAACAAACCTACCCATTAAAAAGTTCAGCTATTTATTTAAAAAAAAAGGAGAGGTTACTTGATGGTTATTTTAGAAGTCATTTATTTCCACTCATTCAAATATATAAATGATGTGCATGCGCAAAGATTATGCATCATCATGTTTATTTGCACTCATTTGTACATATGATTCATAAAAACGAGGTGTAAAAATGACATCTAAATAAAACCATTTTTACAAGAAAATTTTCGAACCGCTATAAATATGTGAAATTTCCTTCCACATCTCCCTCTTGCAAGCTAAAAGATGCAATATACAGTCTTCACATGGTAATCACATTAGGTTATGCAATGGTCTCATGATCAAATCATATCAATCACTTTTTTTTTTTTGTTGTAGGCCCCATATTTTTAATTTAGACTGTTTAATTTATCTTTTGAACTACTTAATCCCAATGCCTTTAAGTAGATTATTAATCCCAATGCCTTTAAGTAGATTATCTTAAATCCTCTTAGATTTTGAGAAAAATATGTGAAAAATGTTCCAAAAAAATTCCAAAGTATAGATTTGATTTTCCATACAGTAGTGGGTCCTTAATTCATGATCTGAATCATTCAATATTTTCTTATTCATCCTAGAATAATATGTGAAGTTTCACGTCTTTAATTTTCATAGTTTTTGAGAAGCACGTGAAAAATATAAAAATAACTCAATCCCATTTTCTTGTTATCTACACTTTTGGTTCTCAAACTCCTAATCCAGGCCATTAAATATTCTCTTAAATATGATAAATACTAATGCATGAAATTTCATATGTTAGATCATCATAGATTTTGGAAAAAATGCAATGGACGCAAACACAATATAATCCTAATTCCTAATTTTAGGCACCTGTGTGGTCCTCAAATTCATGATCCCAACCACTCTCGATGTTTGAGACCCACAATCTCCTCTATAAGAAGGTTTTATGATTACGAGCTCTACTAACTTTGAAGATTGTCATGTTTATTTGCACTAAATTATAGTGTATTTCAAATAAATATATGACCTAGGTGACTAAGGTGACCTATTGCAGAAAAATCCCCAGCTGGTTGCGGCAGCTGCCTGCTGCTGGTGCCCTCGTTTTTCTTTCCATCCCATGTAGCGTAGAAAAAGACGAAAGCTAATAGCCCAACAATAATTTGTAATGCGAAAGACAATTCCATATTTGAGGTTGTGTTGAGGTGGTTATCGCAGGATATGCAAGGATTGACCAAATGTTCTTTTGTAGGAAATGCAACTATAGCTTACGAATGAAGTACCGACTTCTTGTTTTAATTAAGTACCCACCTTTAAGATAAAGATTAAAAAAAAAAGAAAAAAAAAAAAACAGTACTACACTCTAGAAACACGAGGCACCAATGGAATTTTCCATGGGCAGCTAGCCATTTGCCCAACCGTCGTTGGGTCCATAGAATTAGAAGATCTCTGTGGGTACCACTACTGTATGGTTAGGCGGGCTCATGTGATCATCTAAACCTTTTGATCAAAGGCCCACAAGTAGCAACCATTTAAAACAGGTGCCCTGTTGATCCAGTAGTTCAGTCAATTGGAATAGAAGTGCAAGGCAACCAACTGGGGTGAGTTTGTGTAGTCCATTGAGATTGACTAGAGGAAGGGCCACACTGTAAGGTCCGCACTGGTGCTCAGCAAGAAAAGGGTGTCTAGTCCAGCTCTATTTGACCCACTTGATTAGCGCTGCTCTGTTTTTATTATGTACGTTAAGGTTAGAAAGTTGGTCGAGGAGAGAAATTGGAAAACTTGTATGGAGTCTGGCCTAATAAAGTTAAAGGGATTTGTTGTATGGTCCCTACCCCCTTTAAACTGGTATTGGAGGTGTGCTTTGTAACTACATGGGTGAGGTTTTGTTTATATTTTCTAAAAATAAATGTATTTGTGTCTCGAACGCATAAAAATTTTAGCTATTCTAGAAGCTCTTCGATATTTTTTTTAGAAGTTTTAATGGTATTCTAATTGTGGAGAGTGATTCCTCTAATGCAATTACTTTTGTATCCAACCGAAAAGTATATCCTTTGAAGTTTTAATTTATTTTAAATGAGATTCAGGCTGTCTCTTCAAGCATTAATGTACTGTTTCATCACGACATAAGATCAGCAAATTTTATGGTAGATGCTTTAACTAAACAAGAGATTATTGATTATTTTCCTGGGAAGGGATCATGTATGGGTACAATGCTATTATATCTCTTGTTCATATTCTTTCTTCTCATTGTATTTATTCCCTTTTTAATGAAAGTTTGTGTTACTGATAAAAAAAAAGGGAGAAAGGTGACCAGATTTTCATTGATACAATGTGAAAGGGGTGGTTGGAAAAAAAAGTTGAGTGAGAGGGAAAAGATGCCCATTATTGAATGGTACGAAGGTAGTGTTACCGAGTCAGTGGTTTATTTATAAAAAAATTGAGTGGATTCATTTATAAAAAGTTTAAACTATTTTAAAAAAATAAGAAGCCCCTTCCCTGCTAATCTTCTTAAGATTTTTAATTAAATAGTCCAAACAGGCAAAATAATTTTTAAAAAAGCTACATCAGATATTATATAAATAGCAAGATTTTGTCGTGATCAAACTAACAAGCCTGCATCAAACTGGATTAAAATCTCCCATTCAAGGCCCACCAAAAGTTATCAATGCGCTAGCGAACGAACAAAAAACTCAAACAGTTTCAAAATCTAATAAAAAAACAAAAACGCTATTCATTGCCTCATATTTAGAATTTCATGATGGATGCGTCGGTGATTCAAACACAACATACGCCACAGAGGCATTTTCACGAGCCTAATATGGAAATACTTGAGAATCGACATAAAACTAAAACATAGTGGCATTTTGTTAAGCACAATCAATCTACACACTTAAGAAATAGATGAGATCCCAATCATTGTTTTTCCAACACTAGCTGGCTCACGGACTATGCATCCATCACTCGTAGACCTCTAAAATTTTAAGTGGAATTGGCGAACATTCACGCATTTATAATTTTAGGTGTAAAATTATCTTTTCACATAAAATTTAACATTTTCTTATAGAAACTTTGAAAGAGAAGGGACCACATTCAAGATTTGAAGCCAAGAAATTATTTGAGAAGAAATTCAAGCAAGAGATAAAGAAGAAAATGAAAATTGAAAAAAGATGGAAAAGGGAGCACTAGAGGATATCACACACTGATAGCTTTTGGTGTTACGGAAGCGTAGATCAGGATCACAGGGCCACTACAAACGCTATCAGGACAATATAGGCTTAGATTAGGCGATGGACATAGAGATCCTTGACTATTTACTAGAGATCAGCCACATAGGATTCACCCATCACAATCTCAGGCCAATGATGGACACCTTTATAGAGAAGATAATGATAGATGAATTATCTCTATTGGTTATCTGTATATTGGTGCTCTACTAACACCCAGCCATATTTATTTATAGAGTTGACTTAGTAGATGATAGACTCCAACTCAAATTATAATAGGATAAGGAAGAAGAGTTGAAATAGACTTTCTTAATTAGAGTTGAGCCTTAACAGGATTAACGCATCCTCTCTTTATCCAAATAAACTCCTTTGTAAGGGGTGTTCATCTGTATTGGGGCTACCCATGAATGGGTCCCATCACAGATTTCAACACACACATGTCAAGGACATCCAACATGAGGTCCACTTCATTAGCAAAAATCATAAAAATTAGTGCTAAAAATCTGAATTCAAAATTTGAATTTGAACTTTGCAAGAATCAAGGAAGAAAATTGCAAAGTCTTGACATTTAAGTCAAGAAAATTGGAAAGCCGACTTTGCATGCAATTTTCCACCTACATGAGTGTCAACCGGGGCCCACCTCTGGTCACTTTTATTCAAGAAATTGGGTCCCATTCAAGAGCTAAAAATATGAGGAATCAATCTCCACCATTGGATTTTTATTTTGAGGCCATGATGAAGATCATATGAAGACTCTTTGAAGAATGCAATTAGAAAGTCTGTAGAAAAAAAATTTTCAGATTTGGAAAGTGAAGAAGGGCTATATGGATGTAATGTCCCAAACTCCCAGGTTGTAGTTAGCTCTAGTTAATTGTATGGTAGTCAATTTTAGTGTGATTAGAAGCTAAGCAAGTTTGAATTAGAATTAGAATCGTGTGTGTGAAGTCTCATCAGGTTTCGAGCTCTTTTGAGCTCAATAGGAGGTAGTTTGCAATTTTAGGAAGTCTAAAAGTCATTTTTCGTAGGTTTTCAAATTGTAAGGTTTTAACCTCATTTGGTAGCTCTTCTATTTCCCATTAACCTTGTCCTTCTACCCCAACCAAATCAGACCCATCTTGGCCACCAAATACAACATTTTCCAAAATTAAGCCTTTTTATGAAAAATACCCCAAAATCCATTAAAATAGGACAAAACTCCAATTCTTTTAGGCCATGTTGTTAATTTTATTTGGTGAATGGTGGCGCTTTCAGTGACTCAATTCAACCTATGGTTTGCAGGTTATGCCCAAAACAAGGTTATAAACAAGTTCTAAATAAAATGGGCCCACATTATTTCACTCTTTCCCCTCACTCCCTCACTCGTTTTTCGCTCTCCAATAACGACTCTTTCTCCTCTCTTTCCTTTTCTTTATATTATTTCTTTCTTTATTTTCTTTCTTTCTTTTATCCCCTATTTCTCTCCTCTCTGGCTCTCGTTTCCCCTCACTTCCTCACCTTCCAGCAACGCCCAAGAGGATCCGAACCCTCCAAGCAGCCACCGGCCACCACCTTCTTCGGGCACCACCCATTTTCCCCTTTTCTTCTTCTCTTCCTTTTCCCTCTATTTCCCCTTTTCTCTTATTCTCTCTTTTTCCCTCTCACCCCCAAACCATATCAGCCACCATGAGAGGATCCAGACACTCCAATCTTGCTGCTGGCCACTCCTCCTCCAAACAGCCACCACCCATCCTTTTCCCTTTCTTTTATCTCTTTCTCTTCATTCTCTCTTCTCTTCTTCCCATTCCCTTTCCCCTCACCTTGCTGCCGCCGAAATCCGGCTATCCTCGTCGTCACTGGAGTGCCACCATCATCCTCTCCAAGCTTTCCCCTCCAAAAGGCCATCTTCTCCAAGCTTCTCCCTCTTCCATCAAGCCCTAGGTGAGCTCCCTTCTCCCCTTAAAGTAGGACATTTGGGGTTTTGATTTAAAATAGAGTTGGGCATGCTCATTAGTCTCTTTTCCTTGCATATGTAGGTTTGGTTTGATTAGTGTTTGGATTTGCAGGACTGTGGAGCTCCGATTGGGTTTATTGGTGAGCTAGGGCATACCCATTTTCTAGTTCTCACCAAGGCAAGTAGATTTACATACTTCATTGATGATGTACATACGTATTTAGTTGATTTTAGCATATTATTTGCCACTTGTACACCCCTTTGCTCATTTTTGATTTTATGTTAAAAATACTAGATTTATGATGTGTTAATATGTGGTAATGTGTGTGATAGACTGATGGGTGTTGGAGGTGATTTAAAGGTACTAAATGAATGGGTGAAATACCCATTTTCTAGATGTTAAGAAGTGTGAGGAGAAGGGGATCAAAATGCCAAATTTCTGAAATACGGGACACTTCCGCAACTTGACAGAGTCAGGTGCACTTGAGTACCCCATGCTCTACTAGGGGGCTAACCAATGATGATGATGGCTTGGGTTTGGGCTGTTTGTGAGGTTGTTTCTGGGGGCTATTATGGGATCTTTTTGTTAGTGTCATTGTAAGAGTGTGTTGTCAATTACGTGACCAAAGTGTAGTTCAATTCTAGAACGACCTAGTTCACCTCGGAAGTTCATTGAAGATCAAGCCAAGTTCAAGGAAGTTCAAGACCATTCAAGAAAGACCTATCAATGAAGACTAAGCAAGTTCAAAGAAGTTCAAGATCATTCAAGAAAATCCTTTGTGAGTGCCAAGGGATAAGGTAACTATGACCCCTAGTGTCAATAGAAATAAAATAGGAGATTAGGGTTTTCAAACACCCAGTTTTTGTTCTACGGCTTGGACCACGGCTAAGCCGTAGATCCTACGGTTCACTCTCCAGAGAGTATATTTTGAAGCTTTTTGTTCTACGGCTGACCCTACGGCTGCACCGAAAAATGTTACGGCTAAGCCGTAGTGTGTTTCACGGCTAAGCCGTAAAATCTACGGGCCACAATCCAGAGAGTGCACTTGACCATATAATGCCTACGATTGACCTTGCGGTCAAGCCGAAAGGCCTTCACGGCTAAGCCGTAATGTAATTCACGGCTAAGCCGTAAAGATTACGGGCCACTCTCCAGAGAGCAGTTTTTGGGAGATTTCAGTCTACGGCTGACCCACGGCTAGGCCGAAAGGTGCTCACGGCTAAGCCGTATAAGGATTTACGGCTAAGCCGTAAGCTTAACCGTAAGAAGGAATTTTTTTGTTGAATCTGGTCAAACTAGCCGTTGGATGTTGTCAGAGCTTACGGCTAAGCTGTAGACCATTCTGTTCTTAGCCGTAGATCTATCCGTTGGAGCTTATCTGTATTTAAAAAGGACCTCTCCCTTGCTCCAACCACTGAATTTATTACTGTGAAAATCACTAGTATAGCTACGCCTTTGCACCTCCATTAAAATCATCTTCAAAGCTCACTCAACCACCTACTCTCCAACACCTCAAAGTGCCATTATTGTTTCAAGAAGAGTAGTTGGTGATTTATGAAAGGCTCCATTAAATCTGAGAGAATACCTTAGCCTTCCATACCCTCTTAAAACCTCTTCCCTTGGCTGAGCACTCATCTGAAGATCTTCATCACCAAGGAGTAAGAGCAAGAGGCCAAAGCTTGGAGGTAGTTTTTCAAGCATCAAGAGCACCACTCAAAACCAAGGTATACAATTCCTTGTTTAGGTGTTCTTTAATATTTCAATACTCATTGCTGTAATTGGTGGAAGACAAACCACCGCATCAAAAATTGTTGTAGTTGGTGGACTAGATCAAGGATCAACCACCTGATCAAAAACCCCAGTTGGTGGAAGACAAACCACCGAATCAAAAACTGTTGCAAGAGGTGTATGTTATGTAAGTACCTCTTATTTAGTGGAACTAAGAGAGATTGCTCTTGAGAATGGATGTAGGTCTAGGACCGAACCACTATAAATCACTGTGTTTATTGTTTGTTGTGTGTGGATGTCGCCTTGCATTCTTGTCACTTGAGTTGATGATCTTTTCTAAGCTACATCTTTGTTACTCTAGTTGCATTTCTACATACTGTAAACACTCACAACTCTGAATATCTCTCTTAAATCTTCTCGGGGACTCTCAATTTCAATTAATCTTTCAGATTGTCCACTAATAAAACCTAATTCTTAAAAAGAATTTTTTAATAGTCCTATTCACCCCCCCTCTAGGACTTGGTGAGATCTAGTTATTGTACTTTCACTTTTTACACATATTTGGGGCTATTTGTGGGACTATTGTGGAGCCTCTTTGCACACATATTGGGAGGTATTTGAGGACCTGTTATGAGGGTCATTGGGTAGCAAATGTACCTCTCATAGATGGCATGATTTTTGTACAATGTATAAATCAACCGAACCCGGTTGATGTTGGACCTAGGCTATGCACCCTTATGATTTAAATGAAATAGCTACCAAACCATATACCACCCAAAGTTCAAGTAAGGTTGTTGGATAGACAAATTACAATCATTGACATAGGGATGGCTTGTAATTCCACCTTGGTCTTCGGGCTTGTATACTTTGCACTGTTATTATGTGGTTTGTAATTCTTTAGCAATGATTCCCTTTATTAGCATTATGTGGACTGTGTTGTGGCTTGGCATTAGGTATGGATGTAGGAGAACTACGCATTGTGAATATGGATTTGTATATGTGATTCAAAATACAGTTTTGGAGTAGTTCTTTGATGTTTGTACTTGTGTATATGGGATTTAGCCGACCCTCCCTTCACATATGACTTAGGCTTCTGTGTCTGTGCACCACTGAGTCCTCTTTTGTGTGTGTGTGTGTGTGTGTGTGTGTGTGTGTGTGTGTGTGTGTGTGTGTGTGTGTGTGTGTGTGTGTGTGTGTGTGTGAGATCAGGGTCTTTTGAGTGACTATGCAGATCTATATTCGTATGGATGTACCATTTGACTTTGGACAGGGCGTGATGCACTTGAAGGTGGACTACCTAACCATTATGGATGGAGCCTTATGCTCAATGACTTTAGATAGGATGCTTGTCATCTAAAAGTCGAATGATCCATTGTATATGGACAGAATGCCTAGCATTCGAAATGGATTGGGGCACCATATGAAGGGTTGAGTTTTACTTGGATTTTGGTTTATGTGGTTGTACGTATTTGAGTAGCTATGGATTAAGATTTTGTTCTTTCTTATGCCCTTATTGTTTATCACTCTTATGATCATATCTGTCTTTATTACATTTTTGACATTGTATATTATCATGTTTTATGTTCATTTACTAGCCAACTACTATTGTAGTATGATGCTGCTTTACTTGGTGCATAGGCTCCGAGTATGCTTTTCGCATGGGTGTTGCGCTGGAGATACCATAGGCAGTTGAGCTTGGTGTGGTTGAGTTTGAGTGATGTGTAGACGTCATCTACGGATGCATCATAACTAGTACAAGAGTGAATTCATGCTTTTTAAGGTAGTTATTTATATTTTTGTTGGCCGAGGATTTAAGTTGTAGCCATTTAATTAACATGTCTTTTTATTATCTACTTGAACTTTAGTAATTGATTTACATGCTTACTCTGAACTGTTGATTGTACCCTTTGTTACTATTGAAGCTTTTGCTATATTGATTGGTGCACTAACCAATATATAGACTCACCGCAGACTTCAATCTAAAATGGAACCATATTTGGGGCCACATGTTGTTTTATTGAAGTATGTGCTGTATTAAACATAAAAAAATTTTTAATTGGCCCCTAATCTCACGTAACCCCCGGTTTCGATTTTGTGGTCATGCCAATGGACATCCACGTCTTGGATGGAATCTGATTTCAAGTTGTTGCCAATAATTAGGAGATTTTATCCTCTAAATTCTCTCCCTAATCTCAAGCAAAGAAAGAAAATAAAACAATGAGAAAAGTAGGGCCCTGTTTGGCATTGTTCCGATGTTTTTCCTAATTTTGTGCTCAGATCTAGTTATGTTGAAATTGGGTTGTGCCGAGACTAAACTTTACAAAACTTATTTGGCAACACTATATTAAAATGCTCTGTTGAGAATATGAAATACAGAATTTTTTTAGTGATGGTGTAAAAATTTTTTGCCAATAAATGAAGCAAAATAATTATAGGATCTACAATGTAGGACCCACTTTTTAATGTCTACGGCACTTTATTATTGGTGTTTATGGGACCCACATGTAAAAGTTACAACAAAATACCTACCTTTAAAAATTAGAACATGGGGCCCATACTTAAAGGATTTAAATGGTGGGTCAAGCTTTATACGAATTATAATGTGAGCCCACCTTTTTTTTAATATAAATATGGGACCTATTTTTATAAATTATAGCATGGACACACCTTTAGAAATTAAAATATGGGTCTACATTTATAAGATTTATAATGTAGGTGTACCTTTTGTGAACGTGATTACGTGGCTCACATTTAGAAATTACAAAGTATAGCCACAATTTTTGTGATTTTATACATATGACCCATATGTAGAAATTAAAATGTGGTACCCACCTTTGAAAATTATAATAGATTATAATGTAGGTATCTCTTATTTATTGATTGTGAACATTAGACCCACTTTAAAAATTATGTGATACCTACCTTTACAAATTCAAACATGGTGCCTATATTGACAAGATCCATAATGTGGGCCCACATTCATAGGAATTATAATGTATCTCCACCTTTTCTAATTTATTTTTGAATGATTAAATATTTTAAAAGCTTAAGTTAATTTTTTGAAAGATTAAATTGTTTTTTTGAAAGAAAATATTTTTTTACCATATAACCCACATTTCGAAATTAGAACATGGGACTACAGTCAAATGATTTATAATGTAGTTCCACCATTATAAGAAATTAGGAATTATAATATGGGCCTACCTTTTGAGGTTGTTAACATATAAACCGACTTTAAGAATTAGGAAGTAGAGTTACTTTGAGATAAGTAACAAAAAATTGTGCCAGCAAGTTATTCTTAAAAAAAAAAAGCTTTTTCCATTCCAAGTTTCTTATGCCAGTAGGTTAAGATTTTGACATTCTTTCCCACGAAAACAAAATTCGAACTAGTGACTTACACATACCAACCATAGTTTTTACAGGCTTATTTCGTTGGAATGTGGGAATATCTGAATAGCATGATGCCAAACGCACTTTAGATTTCTAAAGAGAGTCTACTCAAGCCACCCTATTCTCTCTCATGCATGAATTTAAGGGTGAGACATCCTACCCTGGGTAGCCCTCACCCATCACGGTTCATATAAATGGCGGACTAAGGATTTTTGCTTGAGGGGTGTGTCTCCTAATAGGTAGTTTCGATTTGGGGGTAAATTGAGAACTTTCATATGAATTTTGAAGATGGCCTATGATTTTTATTGAATTTTTTAAAGTGGATCCAAAATTTTCATAGAGATTTTGAAAATACATGACAAATTCACAAGTGTGACTACACCCACGTGGCTATACCTTGGTCCGCCCTGCTCCAGATACCCCCCCTTCTCCATTCATCTTCTTACACTAGTCCTAGCCACACATGCAACCCATAGCCCTCCACTCCATCCCACCCCAATCTCTCTCCACTCTCTCACCCCTCCATCAATTCAAATCACAAGGCTGGTTTGGCCACACCTACTTGGGATCCACTCCATCCATCTATCACATATTCTTCAGCTTTTTCCATCTACTATTCCCATTGGTGTGAAGTTTGAAGATAAGAAGTATGGCTTACACGCAAGTCCCTTCTCTTTTCTTGATGCCTTTGATCTAGGGTAAGGATAGTTGTTTTTCTAGTTTGATAATTTTTGAATTTTTGGTTGTTTTAGTACGTAATAATTGTGAAACGGAGTTAGTAAGGTCAATGTAACATACCTTTGAGTCAGCTTTGAATCTTTGGATATAATTGACAATGCATACTTAGTGCAATGTTTCTCTAGTTTCCATTATTACCACTAATCAAAGCTTTAATTACCAAAGTTTAATAAACTAGAAGTTCTCTTTTCTTTTTCTTTTCTTTGTTATCTTTTTAATGAATGGTTTATTATTTCTGAATTTTTAGTTTTTCCATGGTTTTATTTACTTTTATGCAATTGGTAGCTTTAGCTTTTCTATGTTTTTGCAACCTTTGTTTTAGAATCTTTTTAGATTAGGATTCCTAGTTTAAGATTTTTATTTGGAATGTACTTTTAATTTTGTGATTGTGATTTAAACTTAATTTCCATATTGGTTGTGACTTATTTGTATAGGTTTTATTAGGTTAACAATAGTTTTTTTAATTAAAACAGGTTTTCTGCGAATACTACTTCCTTGTATATACAATCTTGACTCACAGGGTAAAACTACAATTAAGGCCTTACACTTGGGGTCACCGACTCAATTGGAAACAAGCACACTCGTCCATTTTTTAGACAAAATTTTCTTAGTTTTTTTCTTTATTTCTAGATTTCTGGGAAAAATTCTAATTTTTAGGACCTTTATATTGGTTTTATGAAATTTTTATGGCTTTTATTTTTTGTTTTTAGAAAATAAAGTTTTTGAAAGGATTAAGATGATTTGATGATACATAGAAATCTTAAATTTTCAAAATTTTTGGAAGGAAGTAGGAAAAGCTGGATCGCGTTTCTAAATGAAGAAATCTATGAGAGAAGTGCCAAGCCTTGTTTTTCATAAAATACACATACATATTTTCAGTTTTAAATATGAAGCTTTAATGCTATTTTGAGAATTGATCTGGAAAATACAATATAAACCTGAAATTTAGTTTTGTAAATATATTTTGTTTCCTGGTTCATATGGCTGGTTTCACAAAACCATTAGAATGTGTGAATTAAATTGGGCACATGAAAAGGGCTGCCTATTATTGGGGTCCTTTGAGCAGTTGCAGGGGAACATCATCGCAATGTAACTTTTAAAACTTTCCTTTTATTGCTTTTTGGGTGTAGTTACTATTTTTAGAATCATTCTAGAAATAGTTGGTGAATGCATGAAATGTTTTAGACCAGCCCTGAATTTTAATTAAAATTGGACCATCTCATATCTGAAAAATAATTTTTCTGAACTTTCAAAGATCTCATCTGTTTCTTGAAAGTTACCATATACCTAGTCCTATTGTGAGCTAGTTTTAGTAGTTTCTTTTTGTGGCTGTTTAGGACCTTCTAATATTAGTCTTCTTTCTAATCTTAGTCACTCTTCAAGTTTTTCAATTTTTCCAAAAACAAAAAAAAAATACTGAAAATTTTCCAAAAAGGCAACTAAAAACCTTTCCAAATTAGGCTATTTGGACAAAGAAATTGCCTAAACTTCATAGTTTGAGAACTTTCATTGGAAACTTTCTTTTTTTAGTTAGTTTTTATTTTAGAAACTTTCCTAAATCTTAATGGATTCTATTTTTGTAAGTGAGTTGCACCAATTGCGCTTCTTGATCAATTTGATGTCTAGGAAAGCCCTGTCCCTCTAAGGGTGGCAATCCTTGTTCTAGGAGAGTGATTTTTAAGCGGGACCTTTGTGACCCCACCACTCACCTAGGAGCTTACCTGGTTAGGTTGGTTTCACAAGACCGGATTGAAGGCTTTTTGAAACACAACAAACATTCTAATTTGAAACTCTACGTAGATTTGGAAATCTGTTTGTAGGATTCTTTCTTTTGTGTTCTTAGCTTTCCATAGTTAGATAAAAAAAATTCAAAAAAGAAAAAAAGATTTCAATGTTGGCCACCCTCCCCTCTTGACACCCATTATAATGAATCAATGGAACTCCGCGATTGAGAGACCATCTATCGATTGTGAGAATTTTTTTGCTAAAGTGGCTAAATCTTTACCTCATACCGACATTCGATCACTTCTTCTAATATATATGTGTAGGGGAATGATCAACAAATGAGGGCCCCACATAATTATTGATTGCCAACACAATCTTTAGCTCCTTCAAATTTTGATGTGTGGGGATGTTATCAAAGTAACGTCCAAACCGTTACAAATTAAAATGCCCGATTGAAAGCTATTTTAGAGGTGTTGCAAAAACAAAAAGAGCAAATATCTACAAATCAAAGGTCTTATTCATGTCAAATGCATAACATGTGTAGTTCAAATTCGGACAATCACCCCTTTTACAATTGCAATAATGGGTTTGATGTGCGTAATGCTTACATGCCCCCAAATCCAACTTCAAGTGGGTCATATAGATATTCTTTTCAAGATGATTCTTATGCACTCCCACCATTTCCTTGGTCATATGCACCTAAATATGAACCAACTCCACCCAAATGGTCATATAAACTACCACCATCTCAGGAGAAATCTTTGGAGGACATGCTCCCAGAATATATTCAAAGACAGATCAAAATCCATCAATTAACTAAGCGCGCCTACAAAGAGGAAATAAGAACTTTATTAAGATAATTTACGGCTCAAGTTTCAGTAAAGGAGGAGCAACAAAATACTACCCCTTAGAAGTTAAACAAAAATTCCAAATAGTGATTTAACATTCAATGACTAACATTCATCAAAGGATCACACAAATGCACAATTGGAATCTTAGGGTGATGATGAGCAAATTGATAGTGGTATCATGCATAATGATTCTGTCCTTGAATTGTATATGCCCATGGATACTTTCCCTCAAAGATTTAGCCAAACTAACAAGGAGAATCCGGACTTCCTTAATGACGATGATAAGACCTTTCAAGATGATACCTTTAATGAGTCTGATTCTTCTAAAGAATTCAGCAGTGCGAGTTTCCAAAAATTTCAAATTCCTATAATTGATGAAACTGAAAATGCACCCCATGAGCCTTTAAAGAAAGACCAATATTAGGAGGAGTATTTAATTTTTCAAGTCTTAGAATTTGTGGTTAATGATATGCAAATCGATGATCAAATTCTTAAAAAAATTCCCATCCAATTCATCAGTTTTAAAAAATGCTAGAAAAAAAAAATTCTTGGATGAGTTCTTGGAATTAGAGAAAAATGGTTATGTTCAAATCCCTGAATTTGACAGATTGGAATCTCAAGTAGCACTGTTTTCCACTTTGCATCATAATGTTGTTTCTGACGTTTTTATGCCCCGGCTAAAGGAATTTGGGCAAATGCATTTCAAGGAATTATGGGCACAGGAGGACCATTTACCGCCCAGTTTTTCCAAGTTCCATCCTCTTGTAAAATTTGAAGATCAATTTTTAAGAGAGGAAGAATTTTTCATAGTGGTATCTTCTGCACATATTCACAATGAACATACGATATTCACAATGAACATACGATCCTCATGTTCACTGTGCCTAATTTTTCTATCAGTAGATCTTACCATGTAATCCTTGTGAATTGTATAAAGGGAAACTTCATTTGGGATCCTAATGGGATTCTGGATTTTTGGACCTAGTATTGTAGATTTTCTTTTTCTTGTTTTTAGTAGTTTTTCTCTTTATTTTTGTTTTTGGATTTTGTCTAATCATGGATAGGGCTCGGAAAAGCTACACACTCAAGTGCCATTTTTAACTTACCCCTTTGTTATTTATTTCCTCATGTTATTTCACTTATATGTTGCATTTCATGCATAAACAACGAGGATGATGTTCGTCTTAGGGGGGGTGGAGCGAGTGCACTTGTCCATTTTTAGAAAAAATTTTAGCAAGCAATTTTTTTTGCTTTGTTTCTATATTTTTAGGAAAATCTTTTAATCTTGAGGACCTTTATTTTGGTTTTATGAATTTTTAATGGCATTTATTTCTCGTTTTTAGAAAAGAAAGTTTACAAAAGGATTGAGTTTACAAAAGGATAGAGACGATTTGAAGATATATAGAAATCTAGAATTTTCAAAAATTCTGTAAGGAAGTAGGAAAAATGTTCACTTTTCTAGATGGAGAAATCTATTGGAGAAATGTCAAGACTAGTTTTTCATAAAAAAACACATATACATTTATCAAAGTTTTAAATATGAAGCTTTAATATTCTTTTTTGAATTTATCTGGAAAATACAATGTGAACATGAAATTTAGTTTTGTAAGTATTTTTATTTCCTAGTTCATCTGGGTAGTGTTGCAAGACCACCAAAATTAGTGAATTATTTCTTGGGTACATGAAAAGAGCTGCCTATTATTGGGGTCCATTGATTACTACTACTTCGAGTGGTCCTGTCCTCCTTTGGCATTGTCAAGCCCAAACCCTAAATCATATCCACAGGTTCATCCAATGGGGTCACCAGATTAAAGCAGCAGCCCTACTTGGTATCACTGACTAACATAGGAGAAATTTGTTTTATGGTCCACTTTGATCGATCATAAGTTGGGTCCTACTGGTGTTTCGCTCGGGAAAGAGAGAGACATCTTGGCAGTCTATGGTCAATCATATCCACTCCATAGAAATAATTAGGAAGCAATTCCTTATTATAGCGCTGATGTATGTTTGGTGTGTGTGGGTTGGATGAGTAGTCACTACAGCAAAAACAAATAAATTAATTAATTAAAAAAATGATATCTGGTTGACTTCGCAACGAAACCATCCATTAATCCACATCAGAAAGTGTCAAATGAGGATTTTATTCTAGGTTTCTAGAAATTAACATCTGCAGTGCGAGTGCCAGCATCATGTATTCATACTTGAGTACTAATATCCACGTTGTACGTATCATTTTCCATCAGTCATAGTCTCATAGAGCTTCGAAGGGAGACGCGGCGTGAGTAGTACGTCGAGTGGGGTTTCTTTGGGCATGGTGATGCCAAGTCCCTCACTCATATCCACAGGATCACCTAGTGGGCTAGTCACTACGTCAAAGCCATGCAGCAGCCGACCAAGGGTCAGGTGCATCACCTGCGCTGCCATTGATATACCCGGGCAAGATCGCCGGCCGGATCCAAAAGGTATGTATTCGAAATGTTGGCCCCTGAAATCCACATCCGCTGGACTGGTGAGAAATCTCTCGGGTCTATACTCTTCCGGGTCCAACCATTTGCGTGGGTCCCGTTGAAGCTTCCACAGGTTTGGGGTCAACCATGTGCCAGCAGGAACATAATAGCCGTTGATGTAGCAGCTTTCCATGGCCTGGTGTGGTATTGCGAGTGGGCCTGCAGGGTATAGACGCATTGTTTCCTTGATGATGGCTTGAAGGTAGACCAAGTTCTTTACATCCGAATCGTCCACGTTCCTGTCCTTCCCCACTTGGGTATCTAATTCCTCTTGTGCTTTCTTTAATACGTCTGGATTGTTCAATAGTAATGAGAGTGCCCACGTCAGCGTCACTGCAGTAGTGTCGGTCCCAGCCATAATAAGGTTCTACAAAAGGAAACAAAACATGCATTTACAATATCTGCCTAGCCCTAAATGTTTAGACGGTTTAAAATAAATCATTGTACCCTTGTTGGATCGTGAAGAAAAAATTATACCGGACTGATTTGATTTCTATAGACAGTAACTGATCTTCTTGAAGTGTTTGATTCAAGCATGCGCAGACTAATTGTGCTTGTAGTGGCCAACCCAAGGGATATAAATCCTGCGCTCTCACGACCTACGTTGAAAAGGTCAAGTGTCTTTTATTCCCCTTTGGCAACAGAGCCATGTTCCCGGAGCGACACGAGCTAGGGACGAAAGTATTTCATTGAGCCACAAGCTCGTTGGTCAGTGCCGCTGGTGTTAAAGTGGTATAATGTTTTAGTGATACGTAGTAAAAGGGAAACTTTTAAAATAGGGATTAAGTTTTACCCGGTTTTTAAATCATGTAAAAATAAGATCCTCACTATTCAAAACAACACCTAAGTTTTTAAATAAAATCTGAAATCAAAGCTGTTGGGTTGTCTTGTATTTCGGTTTAATTGGATCGATTATCTGGGTTAGCCAGAACCGGAGTTCAGGATTAAAGATATTTTAGTAATTATATATGGATTTTCTTGGTGGCCAAGAAAAGGAGATCTATATATTAATGTGACGTGGAATCCTAACCCTAAGCAGGTGAAGTTGTGTTGAACACAGCAGGAAGAGAAAGGAATAGAATGTGCTTTTCTTCGTGGACATAAGCATCTTGGCCGAATCACATAATTGATTGTGTGTTATCTTCTTCGTAGTTGCTTGATTGATTGCTTAAGATTGTGTGATTTGTGCGTGCCATAGTTGATCGTAGATCTTGGGTATATTTCCCAACAAGTGGTATCAAAGACATGGATTTGGTGCTTGCACAGTTGCCTGGGAAGACGATTCTAGGTTTGGATTGTGTGTGGTTTGTTGTAGGGCTTAAGTTACTCAGTCTTGTAGAGGTTCTCTTAGTCGAAGGGCTTCGAGCTTGTTCTCGAAAAATAAAAAGGGCTACAGAGGGGTGGAGCCTAGGTTCTTGGCTCGGATTGGTGGTGCTTGAAGAAAACGGGGATCAAATCAAGACTCAGGAGTTTTGGTTTGTTGCTATAGAGACAGGTTGAATTTGTTGCTATAGAGACAGGTTGAATTTTGGCTGGAGAAAACAAGCAAGGATCAGAACTCATACTCTTCGTCGTTGGATAAAGAATGATGAAAAAGTAGCAGCATAGCCCCCACTCGCTACCCTATTACCGTGGTTTGTTTACACCGCCATCGGAGAAGAGGGAGGAGGTGTATAGCCGCCCGCCATTATTGTTATTGTAGCCCGCTCCCCGTTGCCATGATCGTTACTGTTGCAAATTGCTGGTTCTCTGTGCATCTTCAGCCAAAGCAAAAAATATCGTCACAGATTGCTAGTTCTTTGCGCATCTCTAGCCAAAGGAAAAGGTTTGAGGAACTCGGTTTCTGGCTATAGAAACTGTTATGGGAAGGAGACCTGTGCCTTGGTTTCAGCCCAAGTTAGGTCTCCGGTTCGGGTAAGGTCTGGTTGACCCGCTTAGCAAAGCCCACCCTCGGTTTAAACCACGTCCAATTCCAGTTCGGGTCAGGTGGACCCGACTTGGTTCTACAAAGAAGCCTGGCAATAACAGAATCCTTTACTAATGTCAGCAGTGACGTCAGCACCATTCAAATAGGAAGTTTGACTAGATAAACAGCCAGAATTATTTTGCAAATTTCGACATCATCCGAACTCAGATTCACCACTTGTTTTGTTTTGTGAACCCATTTCGAGGAGATTAATGCGTCTATGGCAGAAGATTGGCAATTTGAAGGTCAACAAGGATGGTTGACTAATCAGAGTGTAGAAAAACTGTTTCTGTGATATCGAAGCCATCCAGAGTTGAATTTCAGATCCGTTTCTTCCAGTGTGCTTGTGGTGACGAGATCTACAAGATAAATAAAGAAGATTGATCGTTTGCCAGATAGAAAAGGGGGGGTAATTCAAAAGGCAAAAATTGTGATACATAATGACTTCGAGTAATGAATATAAGATTGAAATGTTCATCGGGTTGAATAGTTTCAGTCTTTGGCAATGAAGGATGAAGGATGTCTTGATTTAGAAGGGTCTAAAAAAGACTTTAGATGGTAAGTCAAAGAAGCCAGCGAAGATGCCTGATGATGATTGGGAGGATTTAGACGAAAGGGCTATGAGTACAATTCATTTTAACCTCTATGATGACGTTCTCTACAATGTCTTAGAGATTAATACTGTTCTAGAATTATGGGCTAAGTTAAAGAGCCTGTACATGTTTAAGTCCTTAATAAACAAACTGCTTTTAAACAAACAGTTGTATTCCCTAAAGATAGCAGAAGGATCATGATTGTTGAAGCATCTTAATGAGTTCAATAAACTTGTCGTACAACTATTGAGCATTAAGGTAAAGTTCGAGGAAAAAGACAAAGCACTATTATTTTTATTTTCACTGCCTTGGTCGTACGAGCACTTGGTGATAACGTTGATGTATGGGAAAGATACTTTGAGTATGAATGATGTTAGTGCGGCTCTTGTCTCGAGTGAGATCATGAAGAGTGACACTAAAAAATCTAGTGAAGAAAGTATTAATGTAGCATCAAGTTCAAACCTAAAAAAGGGGAAATCTAGATGGAAGAATAAAGGATCAGAAGATCAGAATTACTTGAAGTCAAAATGGAAAGGCAAGGTCATCATTTGCTATTACTGTGATAAAGAAGGCCATATCCGGAGAGATTGTTTGAAGGGGAAGAAGGACTTGGAGAAGGAAGAAAAATCTGATTCAGATAGTACAAGTGTGACAGAAAGTTCAGATGGCTGTGAAGTAGCATGTTTGGTAAAATCTGCTTCGGTCATCAAAAGGTACGGATCACATTGACAGTTCCTGGATTTTAGATTCTAGTTGTGACTGTCATATGTGGTATAGTAGAGATATGTTTAACACCTATCCATCTTGTGAGGGTAATATGTTTTCATGGCAAATAATGCGTAATCTATGTGCATTAGAGTTGGAACAGTAAAAGTCAAGATGTTTGATCGGATGGTACGGACCTTGACGAATGTGATGCATGTTCTGGATTTATGAAGAAATTTTATTTCTTTGGGGGCCTTAGACTCTAAGCGCTACAAGTGTCGTGTCGTATGTGGAGTTATGAAGGTGGTTAAGGGAGCAATGGTCATCATGAAGGGTGACTTGGTCAAAGGTTTTTATAGGTTAGCAGGGGGTACAGTTACAGGTGCAGGTGGAGCAGCTCTACAGAAAAAGGAAAAGTCAGTTGAGGTGGAGTTAAGTGGTAAGTTGGAAGATGGTGCAACAGACATTTACAAGAAGGCCATTAACAGAGGATCACAATTGCATGTGAAATGGAAGGAAAAGTTAGTTAAAGTGGAGTTAGATGGAAATTAGAATATGGTGCAACAGACATTTCCAAGAAGGCCATTAACAAAGAACCGAAACTACAAGTACACCAGGTTCAAAGCAAAGTATGGAAGATCCTCAATGCTGCGGGCTCAAAGAAACGTGCAGTCGAAAGGAAGATTACTTTTGCTTTACTAGATGAAGGTAAGAAGTCATCATATTACAAGGATGCTAGAAAGGATGGCAATAGATGGACTGGCTCACTTCAGAAAACTGAAATGAAGGTGTTTGGAAAGTCGACGAAGGAGAAGTTCAATCCACACTTGGACTTGATCGTCGCACCACATTGATGAGAATATGGGTGCACCTCAAGGCAAAAACTGCGCTCGATCGTAGCGGGTGCAGAGGCGTACCTTTCAGCAAGGTACTAGAAGACGAAGACATTACCAGGTATCTCAAGGTGGCTCCAGAGATTTGAAGAATCCAAGTCAAGGTGGAAACTGTTGGGTTGTCTTGTATTTTGGTTTAATAGGATTGGTTGTCTGGATTAGCTAGAACCAAAGTTCAGGGTCAGGGGTATTTTAGTCATTATGTATGGGTTTTCTTGGTGGCCAAGAAAAGGGATTTATATATTAATGTGTGTGTAACCCTAAACCATAAGGAGGTAAAGTTGTGTTGAACAGAGGAGGAAGAGAAAGGAATAGAGTGTGCTTGTCTCCGTGAAAGTAGATATCTTGGTTGAGCCACGTAATTGCTTGTGTGTCATCTTCTTCGTGGTTGCTTGATTAATTGCTTAAGATTGTGTGATTTATGCGTACCGTGGCTGATCGTAGATCCTAAGCATATTTTCCAGTAAAAACATCCTACAAAACAATCTAGATCAGCCTTTTCCTATAGTGATCATGAGTAGACCCAAAGGGGGATCCAGGAAATTCAACTTGGAGTACATTATGTTAAAGAAATATTAGTTTAAGGGGAAAATGTTAGAAAAAAGACATTAACTTTTAAATGTTATGGGAGATTTTTAACAATTTTCAGTAGTTTTAGAAAATGGGTGGTGCGTCAACCTTCAGACCCATGTACCTTGGTCCGTCACATCACCCAGGGGATGCATGCCATTCATGCGGGCAGTGGTGTCCAATCCAAGACGGCCCCTTCTCATAGTGTCACAGTTAGCCGTGATTGTTTCACTTACGATCACCATAGGTCAAAAGCCTTAGAGAATCTCAATTCCCTACAGAAATATGATATTTCTATCCATCTTTCTCTCATTTTTTTCAAATATCTAAAATGCCCCAAAGACTGTTTCTCCAAAGACTGTTTCTTCTTACTCCTTTCCTACTAAAAATTTAGTTAGGAGAGCTTCTAAATACACATACAAAACATCTTTCCCCACCTACCAATTTAATTTTTTTCTAAAAAGATAAAATTACCCCTCCCTTTCTCTCATGCCCCCCTCCGCCCTCCCCCCCACTCCCTCGTTCTGTTCTCTATCTTTCTCCCTCTTCTCCCCCCTTTCTCCCTCTCCCTCCCCCTCTTTGTTCTCTCTCTCCACCCCCTCCCCACTGTCCTCCGCCCCTCTCTCTCTCTTACTCACTCTCTTTGTTATCTCTCTCCCCCACCCGTCCCTCCTCTGCCCTTTAGCTACCTCCCCTGAGAAGATATAGAGGGGTAACGATATAGTGAAAGAGGGAGAGAATAGAGGGAGTGGTGTAGAGAGAGAAAAGGAAGATACCAAAGGGAGAGGGGGAGAAAGAACAGAGAAAGGGAGGGAGAGAGAGGAGGGAGGATGGTGGGGAGGGGGAGAGAGAGCGAACAGAGAGGAGGAGGAAAAACAGAGGGGCAGAGAAGGTGGGGATGTGGAGAGAGAGGAGAGGTGTAATTTCATCTTTTAAAAAAAAATTGTAGGTCGGGAAAGATGTTTCATAGGTGTATTTAGAAGCTCTCTTTGATTTGAGATATCAGGTGCACGACGCAAGGAAATTAGTAGCCTAATAAGTCTCGCGGCCTGTGAGATTAGTTTAGAAAGCAATAAATTAATATTCATTTATTCATCTTCTTGGAAATAATGCTCATTTTCTGTTATGCAAATGGAGATTCCTGCTCACCATATCATTTCATCCATGTGGGCTCACTTTTCATCTTCAAATCTTTCCTCGAAGACCTTCTTCACATGCTTATTGGTTTTTAAAAATCTCCTAAAATCATCACCTCTCACAAATCTATTCTTTCTCTTTGGGAGTGTTTACTCCATTGTAATTAAGCTTGGCTTTCTCTCTTCTTTCGGTTGAGCACTATTTTGTTCTTTTTTCTTATTATATTTCTCCTCTGTTCTAATATGATTTGCCTTTAAAAAAAAACAAATGAGAATATATGCATCATTGGATATAATCATGAATCAAAGACATGATTATTTATCATCGAATTGAGACTACATGAGTAAATCCCTGACAATGATCGTGGGTGGACTACTCATGGCCTGCCACATCATCGTCAGCCCGTTTGCATGGCAGGCTACTCGATGGTGATGTGGCAAATTGTGAGTGGTCCACCCATGATCACACTTGGGGATTTACTTAGATGTTCCAGAATTATAATCAATCCAATCGTGTATATATGTTCAATTGGAGCGAGACTCTATCAAGAAAGTTCTATGCATAAGGTGTTATTCAAATTGCAGATTAAACAGTAATGATTAAATCTGGTGGTGGGCATGAGGATGAGGATTCCCAATAGGCAACATACAAAACACAACATAAACCAAAGTGCCTCACATTCATTTTGAGATCGCAAAGTCTCAAACTCTTAACCCTTCACTTGAAGGGCTTTCTTTTTATCCATATTGGTCAAATAAACTACAAGGTGTGTTGCCATTAGAGCCCATCCATTACTCATGAGCATCACTAAGTTTTGAAAGGTATTAATGCTATCTCTGCTACCACCTCGAGGTATACTCATTAAGTCAAGAACTTATGGAGTTGAAAGAGAAAAGGTTCCTAAGGGCATTTTGGCAATTTGAAGAAAATGGCATGAGAAAAGTTATCTGAAAAACTTATATTCTCACACGATATTGTAATTTCAGATGTTTTATTTTAGGAAAAATACTACAAGTTGTAAAACATCTCAAGTTATCCCTACATTTTATCGTAAATTTTAGTAAGTCTTCAATTAAGGATATTTAGCCATTTAAAGGTATTTTTTGACAATATTTTTCTTTAATTGTTTAAAAGTAACCAAAATATCATTTACTTAAAGGCATAACATGATTTTGGCAACCACTACATGCAGTCAATAGTTGTGGGTTGTTGTCTTTGATTACCATGGGGACGTCAGTGAAAGGAAGGAGAATAATAAAGAGAAATGGAACGAGGATTTTACTTCAATGAATAGTGATTTGGGTATTTTAAAAAATTAAGTGAAAAGGTTGACGAAAAGTAACTTTAAAAAGGTAAATATCTTAAATTGAAAACTCCCTGAATAACTTTGAGACTAATTTGGAAAGTTTTGAAACTTTTTTTTTAAAATAGGAAAAAACTTAAAACCATATTTGAATTTTTGTATTTTTTCCTAATTTGAAAAATGGAAAAACTTTATACCGATTTTAAAATTTTTTCCTTTTTAGTTTTTTGGGAATTTTTCCATTCAGGATATAAAAGATTCAGTTTTTCTCAAAATGGTGTTGACCAAAAGTTTATACCAAACGTGAGTATTTCACATCTGTTATTCCAAGTATATCTTTTTGTGCAATACCGCACAGTATGCAATATCGCACAGACTGAAGCACAGGCGTAAGTTGCAAACCGGAAAAAACGAAGAACCTTTGATTCCGGATTTGGACTGGTTCTCTATTCATAAATCTTATGGATTAGCTGTGTATAGGTCACGGCTTAGCCGTGTGGTATAAGTTGTGCTTCAATTTACCCGCATTTATGGCTCAGCCGTATGCTTTCACCCGCATTTACGGCTCAACTATATGCTGGTCTACGGCTTAGTGGTATGAAACCTACGGCTAGGCCACGACTAAGCTACGGCTTAGCCATAATACAATTGACGGCTTAGCTGTGGGTCGGCCGTAGTGAAAGTACGAATTGTTTGTCCTTCAGTCTGTGCGATATCGCCCACTGTGCGATATCGCACAAACAGGGTACTTCGAAAAAAAATTAATGACGGATGTGAAATACCTATGTTTGGTTTAAAGTTTTGGTCAACACTATTTTGGAAAAAAAACTAAGTCTTTTATATCTTGAATGGACAAATTCCCTAGTTTTTTTATGGTAGGTTAGCTAACTTGCCACAGTGATGCCGAGGTGCTGGGATGTGGTAGTTTTGTTGCTAGAGAGAGAGAGAGAGAGAGAGAGAGAGAGAGAGAGAGAACGGACCAGTGGGATTGCTTTAGAAACGGTATCCCGATCATAATCAGAAAGCTTTTCACCTTCCGCTGCGGACATAATCACATGCATAAAGTCCTCCCTCCCCTTTATATCACCACACAGTCTCATGCGACGGTGCTCCTCCAACCAGCGCGCCACTATGGAGTCCAACTCCTTGGCAGTCTTCTTCATAGCACTCTCGTATCCTCCCAAATCCAACCACTTGAGAAACGGAAGAGAATCCGACAAGATCATCATCCCACTAAGATGAAAAAATTCTAGCATTGCCTTCTGGAACCGCCTCGCCTCGTCTTCATCTCCCCTAATATTCTTGCCGAAGTACCGTTTCCCTGCAATCATCATCACAACTATATTAAACGTCACGTCCATGAACTGTTGCTTCATTTCCACTTTTACGGGTCGGTTCCCGTTCCTTTCCCATTCACCGTACAGCTCCTTCATGCTTAGGTCGATCTCAGCGGCTCGAACATGCTTGAGCAGCTCCAGCTGACGGCTGGAAAGCAGCTCGATCGTGGCTATCTTGCGCACCTCACGCCAGTAGGGACCGTAGGGTGAGAAGCTAAGGAAGGCGAAGTTGTAGCCCAAATACTTCCCCGTAGCATTTGCAGGACGGCTTGCGAAGGCCTGGTCATTGGTGGTGAAGCATTCCTTTGCTGCCTCCCATGTGCTCACAACAAGCATGCGGTTGACTCCGAGTCGGAGCATGAAGACAGGCCCTAGCTTGTCTGCCATGGCTCCTAGGACCCGACAAAGAGGTTTACCTCCACCTAATAGATGAATGTGACCGATTATAGGCAACCCACCAGCCGGTTGAGGTGCCTGCTTGGTGTTGGTAACCTTGTTCTTCTTTCCTTGCCATAGATTATACAGAGTGAACAAGGCAACAAACCCAACAATAACTTGCAATGAGAAAGCCACCTCCTCCATTGCTGAGTTGAGTTTGAGACTGCTGTCGCTGGCAATTTATGGAGATGTCGAATGAAGGACTCGCAATTTACGTGAATGGCGTGAATCGGGCCTTTTCTTATCCAGACTGTGATCAGTGGGCGAATCCTGATCGGCCATGTCAGCATGAAGCACTGTCACCGAGAAGCCCACACGATCACTGTGGCAGACATTGTGTGGTGTCGTTGATTGAGCCTGTTGCTAGCACATGTGGATTGACGAATTGAGATTGACGAATTGAGATTATGAATGTGTTTATCCTAATGTGTCCATGGGTGGACCCAGGTCACCGTCAGAGAATCACGAAGAGGATCCGGACTAGTGGATAGACCCACGGCTGCACGTAAATCTAGAGGAGTACAACAATTGAGGTCGATTTGGTGGGCACGTGAAACTTAAGTTAACGTGGATGGGTGAACCCCGCCGGCGAGGATTTGTTTGGTCTCCGGTTTCACGGCGGTCTCGGAATTGGTTTCCCGCGAAGACTGAAAGTGGCCAACTCATGCACATCTGAAGAACTGGGTTTCGCCTCCAGAATCGCTGCAGATAAAAGCACATTAGCCTTCTGGTGTTTTATTATTAGTATTATTATTATTATTCTTTTAAAATAAGGGCAAAACATGAATACAACTTATCCAAACTAGGGATTGGAGTTTTTTGTTTTTTGTCAAATGAGCCTTTTACCACGAAGGATTAAAAGGGGGCTTCTATTTTTAGTGAAGACAAGGAGAATTGGCATGTTTCTTTGTTGACAAGCGGGAAAAGCTTCTCCGTTTGCACTTGCAGCAAGAAATGGAGGGTCTTTCTCTTACATTGATTCCTTTTTCTTCTAGGAGAAAAGAAGATAAAGTCTTTTGTTTTTTTTTTCCTTAAAAGGACAGGAAGTTTTATCCTTCTACCGAGGAGGAGAGAGTGCAAATAATAAGGAGATAAAAAAAAAACAGTTGGAGACAATCCTTACTGAATATTACTTAGGTATGCATATCCGATTAGGTTGGTGGAAATCCATTTATTTTTATTACACATGATTTTGTGCATTATTATCATCTTCAACGTCATCATCAACTAATAAAATGCATGAATCTTAAACTTAATTATCTTAAGTTTTCATAAAATTTTAAAAATCTGTCAGAATACCCAAAAAGTTCCAATCTATGGGTCCATGAGGGATGCTGCAGAGGACACATCAGGGGATGGAGCTTGGCCCATAGAGCTATGTCGCAAGAATACTGATGGCCTTCCATGTAAAAGGATGCGCTACAATTCATACAAATATGTGAGAAGTGTCAACGAATTGGAAGGGATATACGTCAGCCAGCTGAGCAGCTGAACCCGATAACTAGTCCTTGGTCCTTTGATAAGTGGGGGATTGACATCATCGGTCCCATGCTTAGGTCTGCAGGGAACTTTAGGTTCTTAATAGTGGCAATTGACTATTTCACCTAGTGGGTAGAGGCGGAACCACTGGTCCACATCAGGGATATCGATGCCGAGAAGTTTGTCTGGAAAAATATTATTACTAGATTCTGTAAGGTCAAATTTCTCAAACTAGGTCGAATATGGACATACATGGATTGACTTTTGGATAGAAATGTGTTGCTAGCTTCCAATTTGGAAAAGTGAGCTAGTTTGCTATTAGGTAGTGATCGCGCTTAAAAATGTAGCGTGGAAATGAATTACGGAATCAAGGTCCGACATTCACACACCTAAGCGTTAAGAAGAATGGGAAATAATTACAGTTCATCATTAATTTCCCTTTTGTTTACATGGGTTCAAGTGCCCTGACCGCGGGGATGCAGGTTGTTTACATACATTTTGAAAGTTTACAACCCCTCCCTCAAGTCTCAGATGTGATCTCAATTTGGAAAATACAAGAAAATGTACATATGGTGGAAGAAAATGTGGAAAAAGGGGAAAAAATGGGGGGTGACCGTGACCCGCGGTCACTGCCCCGTTCCAGTGACCGTGACTCACCCGCGGTCACTGGGGCCTTCAAGTGACCGTGACTCACCCGCGGTCACTAGGGCCTTCCAGTGACCGTGACTCACCTGCGGTCACTGGGGCCTTCCAGTGACCGTGACTCACCCGCGGTCACTGGAACCTGCCAGTGACCGGGGATCACGGTCACTGACAGACAATGGCCCTGTGCCTTCGTTTTTTTGTGCTGTTCGCGCTGGTTCTTTCTTGGAACTTCTTTCAAGTGTCGGAACTCCATTCTCATGACTTTGGAGCGGTGGACAACCATCAAGAAGATCACTTTTTATCATGGAATCAATTGAAACCGCTGTAACTCATCATTCGTGCTTACGGACTGCATTTTTGTTTCAAGTCTGAAATGGGCAAATTTAAAGCCGGACTTGTGTCATTTGAACCTATCATTTTCAAGGAACAAAATGAGGCCTAGAGAGGCTTCTTTCACAACTCTTGTAATGGCTAAGAAGCCCTACGAATGAGAGAAACAGAGGTGACAATGTCATCCTCTCAAAAATTGGCGTCGTACGAACATGGTATGGACTTTGGCCATTTCCCTTCCTTCTCTCCTTCTGAATTTTCTTGCTCACCTTTAAAACTAAGAAAAGAAGGTGGGAATGGTCGTGGAAGTGCTGCTGGAGCTTGCTTCTTATTGCCTTAGGTAGTGACTTTCTTCAATTTCTTCACTTTTCTTCCTTATGTGTGTGTGTCTCTTTTGTTTCTTCCAAATTCTCCCTTTTTATAGACTCCCCAATCAGTTTTGTGCAGTTTTGGGGAGTTAATAGCAGTTGTGGGGAGTTGGATTTCGAAGAGGAGTGGAGGGAAACCACCCAAAATCGTGGGAAACCTCTTTTGAAGGTCCGTGACCGCAGACTGGGCCACGGACGAGGCCCAATTTCAGGTTTTTCTCGTATGTGGCCCATTTTCATCTGTTTTGGGCTCAAACGAAGTCCGATTGCCACCAAACTTGGAGGGATGCTTCTTAACACTATTTTCTACGTGTCATAAAAATTTCAGTCCATTTTGACTTCAGGAAGTTGGTCAACTTTTTCATTAATTGGGCCCCGGTCACGGACAAGGCCCACTTTTGGAACATTGAATATGCGATCTATTTTCCATTGTTTGAGGCCCGAATGATGTCCAATCATCACGAAACTTGGAGAGATGTTGCTTGACACCATATTAAGTGTTTCATAGAAGTTTCAGCTCTGTTTGACCACCTGAACATGGTCAACTCCTTCTGTTTGTGGGCCCCGGTCACTCCAAAGGCCCATTCTTGGAATTTTGCATATGTGACTTGTTTCCGCCTGTTCGGGGCCTAAACGGTGTCCAATCGCCACGAAACTTGGAGGGATGCTTCTTGACACTATTTTGAGTGTGTCACAGAAGTTTCAGCTCTGTTTGACCACCTGAACATGGTCAACTCCTTTTGTTTGTGGGCCCCCGGTCACTCGCAAGGCCCATTCTTGGAATTTTGCATATGTGGCTTGTTTCCGCCTGTTCGGGGCCCAAACGGTGTCCAATCGCCACGAAACTTGGAGGGATACTTTTTGACACTATTTTGAGTGTGTCACAGAAGTTTCAGCTCTGTTTGACCACCTGAACATGGTCAACTCCTTTTGTTTGTGGGCCCCCGGTCACTCCCAAGGCCCATTCTTGGAATTTTGCATATGTGGCTTGTTTCCGCCTGTTCGGGGCCCAAACGGTGTCCAATCGCCACGAAACTTGGAGGGATACTTCTTGACACTATTTTGAGTGTGTCACAGAAGTTTCAGCTCTGTTTGACCACCTGAACATGGTCAACTCCTTTTGTTTGTGGGCCCCCGGTCACTCCCAAGGCCCATTCTTGGAATTTTGCATATGTGGCTTGTTTCCGCCTGTTCGGGGCCCAAACGGTGTCCAATCACCACGAAACTTGGAGGGATACTTCTTAACACTATTTTGAATGTGTCACAGAAGTTTCAGCTCTGTTTGACCACCTGAACATGGTCAACTCCTTTTATTTGTGGGCCCCCGATCACTCCCAAGGCCCATTTTTGGAATTTTGCATATGTGGCTTGTTTCCGCCTGTTCGGGGCCCAAACGGTGTCCAATCGCCACGAAACTTGGAGGGATACTTCTTGAGACTATTTTGAGTGTGTCACAGAAGTTTCAGCTCTGTTTGACCACCTGAACATGGTCAACTCCTTTTGTTTGTGGGCCCCCGGTCACTCCCAAGGCCCATTCTTGGAATTTTGCATATGTGGCTTGTTTCCGCCTGTTCGGAGCCCAAACGGTGTCCAATCGCCACGAAACTTGGAGGGATACTTCTTAACACTATTTTGAATGTGTCACAGAAGTTTCAGCTCTATTTGACCACCTGAACATGGTCAACTCCCCAGTTGACTTTTTATGACTGTGGGCCCTTGTTTCAGCTGTTTGAAGCCCAAATGACCCCAGTTTGATTTGAAACTCGGAGGGGCTGACGTCAAGAACATCTTGGAGTATTCATCCAAATTTCATGCAGCTTGGATTTGAGGAAGTAGGATTTCGAACAGTAACCTATTCATTGCATGCGTTAGGTCACTATTCACTCCACATTGAGATAGTTAGCCTGTTTTCAATCCGAACAGCCTCCCCTTGACTTGAAACTTTGGAAGAATAACTTGGGGCATTCTTTGAGCATTTGTTCCAAATTTTATTTGCTTTGGCCTTCTGGAAGTAAGATCTTAGCCGATGATCTCCAAATTCAGGATTACTGTCCTCTAAGCTGACATGTAATGAAATTTAGGCCAAACAGAGTCTTTTCATTTTGAAAATTTGTAAAGTATCTTCTGAGCATGACTGAAGCTTCGCGTCTAAATTTTCATTAATTTTGGACATCGGGAAGTAGGACTTTGGTCAGTGACCCCCTGGCTTGGGGGAAATTGACTTCAGGCTGACATGCTTGTGGCTCTTGAGTTTGATGATCTCTGTTCGACCCGAAATTTGAACTTCCTCTGAGAGTTCCAGCTACCTTGATCTTCATGGAATGCCGGTTCTCACAGTAATTCCCCAGGATCTGCAAATAACCTCTGCAGCCTAAATTAAGCTGAGATGAGGTGTCTTCACTGCAGTATTTGCAATTTTTTTATAGGTCAACAAGTGCCCCCTCGAGGTGCAATGATTATGGTATAATAATCATTGTGCCTCGAAATAGCCAATCTGTGGGAATGATGGATGGCTTGATGAAAAGACAGTTTGTCAAGGTAGGTTGTAGGCCTAAACTTTGGGATTTGAAAATTTTGATAAAACCATGAAGGGTTTGATGACGGAATTTTGAAAAGACATAAGAAATCTTAACTTCTTTGCCCTATTTTCACGGATATCAAAAGTAGCATCTCCGTGGGGACTGTGGGGAACACCCACAAAGGAATCCCTTAGGTATTTAGAAAATTCAGAAGTTTATGAATTTTGTTTGGATTTTGGAAATGAATTTGATTTTCTTTTGACCTATTTTTCACAGATATCCAGAGTGGCGTCTCTGTGGGGATGTGGGGAACACCCACAAAAAGAATCCCTGAGGTTTTAAGAAATTCAAAAGTTTTAGAGAAAATGGATTTGGGTTTGGATCTTCATGGATTTTTTTGATTCATTTTCAAAGATCAAAGTTTGGGTTTTGACTTGGCTTGACATGATGCAACTTTGAAAGAGATTAGCTTTTATGAGTTTTGATGAAAAACAATTTGGGACATTGGTTTGAAATCAAAGTTTGACCCAAAGTTGATTTGGAAAGAGACTCCGCGTATTTTTTTTTTGTTTTTTATATAATTTCCCTCGAAATATCCTAAAATTAGGATTATTTCTTTGGTAAATTAGGATTCAGCAATGAGCTCCACCAGTTCAAGTTTGCAATGACCGTGGGCAAGGAGGCCAAACAGTTGTTTTTTTTTTTTTTTTTTTGGAAATAATTAAGAGTTTTATCAAATCTCAGTCAGCCACATTTACACATTGGAAATTATTACATCAGAGCTTCTCAGTTATCCTAATCATGAAAGAATTCACGGCGACAGTATCTAAAACAATCCATGAAGACTCAAATAACTCATGAAAGAACTCTCCTCCAATCTCCTCAGCTGCAGATTTAAATGCAACCCCAAATGCGTTACCCTGCATCACCCCAAGTCTTGGTTTTCCACACACCCCAACAATCAGGACTTTGTTGGGTTCTTGTGCCAAGCAAGCACATATCAAAGGCTTCATCTTTGCACCCTTCTCCCGCAATGCATCCATCAAGAAATAGCAGAACTTCGTTAAAGCTTGCGGGTACCCCAATAGCTTAGTATCAACTGCATCTTCAAGCTTCACCCACCTGAATTTTCGACTGCTTCTAATTAACCCAGTTTTTTGTAATTGCTGAGCTACCTTGTCTCAATATTGCTCTTTGGATCGACTTGGACCGCACTTTGCATCCCTTTTCGCAACTTATCAAGATTGCTCAAAGACAGTGCTGAATATGCAACCCAAAACTGTTCAGAAGCTGATGAATCATCAGCTTCCATGAACGACTCGAGCAATGCGGTAACCCCATAAACCACATCTGCAGCTGATACCTTTGAGCTGTATCCATGTAACCTCAGAAAGCTTCTATAATAGAACTCTGTCAGCCCATACTCGGGTAAGAACCGCTCGAACTCATCCTTCATCTTCTGCTTCACTTCAATGCTCAGGTACTGAAATTTCTGCCGGCAATCAATGAGAGGAAAACCCATTCGGGCAAGAAGAAGCTGAAGCTTCTTCAACCCACTGTCGCTCCAAGTCTTCAATTTGGTTGCAATGTATGAAGAACAGAGCATCGAATCGAACAGATTCCATTCTCGCAGGAGCATCAACCTCGGTTCATCTTCATAGGCAATTATGGAAGCATCAGGTGACTGGATTTTGGTGCCATCTTTGAGAGTCACTAAAGTGACTGCATCCAAATTGCCTGAGCTGTTAATATGCTGCTCAAGCTCCATCACGCCTGCTTGGTATCTCTCATTTGTAAGCCTCTCGTGCACAAACTGATCCGTGAGTGACACACAAGCCAACCAAAGCAGCTCATTTGTGTTCTTGCGGAGAGAATGAGATAAATCAAACATCAAACAACCCGAGGGCCTTCCATGGAATGTTCCCAACTTGTAGTACTCCAATTTTAGCTTTCCAAAGAGCCTAACAGGTTTTTTTTTTTTTTTTTTGCTCAAGTCAACAGAAAAGAGAGAGAGAGACCGAGAGAGAGAGAAAAAGAGGAACCGAGAGGAGAGAGAAAAGAGCGGGAGAGAGAGAAACCGAGCGGGAGAGAGAAAAAAAGAGAAACCGAGAGGAGAGAGAAAAGAGAGAGAGAAACCGAGAGGAGAGAGAAAAAGAGAAACGGAGAGGCAGAGATAGAAACCGTGAGAGAGAGAGACCGAGAGAGAGAGAAAAGAGAGAGAGACCGAGAAAGAAAGAAAAGAGAGAGAGACCGAGAGAGAGAAATTGGGAGAGAGAGAAAAGAGCGGGAGAGAGAGAAACCGAAAGAGAAAACAGAGAGACTGGGAGAGAGAGAAACCGTGAGGGAGAGAAAAGAGAGAGAGACCGAGAGAGAGAAATTGGGAGAGAGAGAAATTAGGAGAGAGAGAAGAAAGAGAAAAAGAGGGAGAGAGAGACCGAGAGAAAAAAAAATAGAGAGACCGGGAGAGAGAGAGAAAAGAGAGAGAGACCGAGAGAGAGAAATTGGGAGAGAGAGAAAAGAGCGGGAGAGAGAGAAACCGAAAGAGAAAACAGAGAGACTGGGAGAGAGAGAAACCGTGAGGGAGAGAAAAGAGAGAGAGACCGAGAGAGAGAAATTGGGAGAGAGAGAAGAAAGAGAAAATGAGGGAGAGAGAGACCGAGAGAAAAAAATAGAGAGACCGGGAGAGAGAGAGAAAAGAGAGAGAGACCGAGAGAGAGAGAAATTAAGAGAGAGAGAGAAATAAAAAGAGGGAGAGAGACCGAGAGAGAGAAAAGAGAGAAATTGGGAGAGAGAGAAGAAAGAGAAAAAGAGGGAGAGAGAGACCGAGAGAAAAAAATAGAGAGACCGGGAGAGAGAGAGAAAAGAGAGAGACCGAGAGAGAGAAAAAAGAGAAATTGAGAGAGGGAAAATCAGAAAGAGGGAGAGAGAAAATTGGAAGAGACCGAGAGAAAGGGTGGAAGCAGAGAGGTGCTGGGTGCATCTTCCTCTCAGTTACCAAGCAGGACTCGGGTTTCTTTCATCATCTCAAGCACAGACTATGGCTGGTAAGAATTTTCTTTTCATCTTCTCTTGTGTTTGTTCATGACTAAATCCAAGCCTGGCTTTCTGGATACATCCTTTTTTTTTTTTTTTTAAGAACTGATGTAAGATGACTTTTGTGAAATCATCTCAAGCTCATCAATCTACTGACCATATGAACTTTTCTTGGCGCATGGTGATGCCTGAATTTCATTCTCTGGTGAAGTCAGCATCGAGCAAGCTCACTGCCAAAACCACTGTATTTGAGTAGTAACATGCACACCACTGAACACGCATCTAACTTTCTGTGATCAGAACCTCTGTGGGAATTATAGAATGCCATTTTCGTGCTTGAACACGAACCTGCTGCCCCCTGTAAAGGTCTTAAGATGCTTGAACATCTGTTTGGACCGGGAGCCTCGGTTTTGAGACTTAAGTGTGCCTTTGATGCCAATTCTTGGTCTCAGAACTAAGTATTGCCTTCTCTTTTTGGCCTTATACTAAGGAGAGATGCTGCCGAATTTTTTTTTTTTTTAAGAAGAAGTTCCCTATCATTGTCACTGATACCCATCTTTCCTTTCTTTTGATTTGTTTTGCAGATAGGAAGGGTAAAGCACTTGCAACTGCCACAGCTGGGGCACCAAAAAGTCGTGCCAAGGGTAAGACCACAAGAGAGCCTGATCCGAAAGATTCAAATGAAGCATCTGATGTCAACTTGTGGCTCCAGAGAGCTAAGGCTTTGTCATCGAGAAACTGGCATTTGTATTGGTGTAAGCTGGACGAGATTGACATTAGTACTGCTATCCCAGCTTATGCAAGCTACAAAGGGCACATCCTCATAGCAGAAGTACTAAATGCCAAGGGGAAACTGGAGAAGTTCCTGGACTGAGAAGTTTCTCTGCTGCACCTTCCATTTGATGGTTTTGCTTTTTCTGATTAGCCCTGAGGGCCATGTGTACATTGACTTCACTACTTGTATTCAAACTTTAAGATGGATATCAATGGAAAAGGTTTTTCTTTCTATTTTTGTCATTGGTATGGGTGTTTGGGTTGATTTTTTGTGGAGGTTTGATATGGTTTATGTGGATGGTTTGTCTGGTTTGGTTTTCTCAGACTTGTATAAAGGTGTGATTTGCGATCTGTTGGATCCACAAATCAAAAATGAGGGAGTCATATAGGTGGATGTTATCCGGTGCCCATGTGTGAGGCTTTCTCCAGGGTCCATGACTTGATCCTTTTGGTGTCGAAAGGAGTCAAACAAAGTGGATGTTATCCGGTGCCCATATGTGAGGCTTTTCCCGGGATCCTTGACTTATTCCTTAGGACAAAGATTTGGTTTTGGTTTTTGTTTAGATTTTGGTTATACAGGGTCTGCAAAAAGACTTGTTCTATATAACCGAAGGTAGTCATATAGGGTCTGCAAAAAGACTTGTTCTATATAACTAAGGATTAGCTATATGGGGTCTGCAAAAAGACTTATTCCACATAGTTGAGTTTTGCTATACAGGCTCTGCAAAAAGACTTAATCTATATAGCTGGATGTTACAAGGGGTCTTGTAAGGACGTTATCCAAGTAACAAAAGTTTGACTAGAAGGGTCGTGGGACTTGATCCTCGCAGTCATTTTATACAAATCTGAGGGATTTTGGTTACGAGTCATAGGTTGTAAGGCTCGAAACCAAAGGATTGCAATTTTGGTTGGGAGTCATAGGTTGTGAGGCTCAAAACCAGAGGATTTTGATTTTGGTTAGGAGTGAGAATGTACACTGTACATGGTTTGGGTACATTGTACATGGTTTGGGTGTACCAATGACATTCAGGTATAGTATTTCTTGAGCAGTTTTCCATTGATAGGCATCATGCACCTGTCCCCTTCAAGTGTGAGGAGCGCATATGCGCCATTGGAGTAAACCTTGTCGACAACAAAAGGTCCTTCCCATTTAGGTTCGAACTTGCCTCCCGACAAGTGCGTGGAAAACATAGGTTTTCTAACTGCAAGGACTAGATCTCCCTTCTTGTAAGCTCTATATTTGACCTTTTTGTTGAAAGATGCAGCCATACGAGCTTGATACAACTCAATACTTTGTCGAGCGGCAAGTCTTTTCTCATCAAGGTTTTCTAGCTCTTGCAATCTGAGTTTGGCATTCTTTTCTTCAGTATATTTGTTTATCACAGCCACCCGAAAAGAGGGAAGTTGAATTTCCAAAGGTATTACAGCTTCACAACCATAGACCAAGGAGTACGGTGTTGATTTGGTAGGACCACGAACTGTAGTTCTGTAAGCCCATAATGCTTCAGGAAGCCTAGTACTCCAACTCTTTTTGTTGTCAGAAACCATTTTCTTCAAAATCTTGCAAATGGTTTTGTTAAAAGCCTCAGCAAGTCCGTTGGCCGCGGGGTTATACGCTGTAGATGGACAACACTGAATTCCGTATTTGTCACAGAATCTGTAAAATTTATTATTATTGAATTGCGGGCCATTGTCATGATACAGACGTTTGGGCACCCCAAAACGGCAAATGACATGAGTTTTCAGGAAGCTAAGGACTGTATCAGTTTTGACTTCTGTGAGAGGTACTGCTTCTGCCCATTTGGAGAAGTAATCGGTTGCAGCCAAAATGAATTGATGTCCACGTTCTGAGGGTCGACTGATCTTCCCCACTATATCCATTCCCCAAGATTCAAACGGCCAAGAAGTGGTCGTAGGGTGCAAATGTTCAGGAGGCTGGTGGATGTAATCACCATGAATTTGGCACTCATTGCATCTTTTAGCAAAATTAATAGCGTCGGACACCATGGTAGGCCAATAGTAGCCTAATCTTCGAATTTGATCATGAAGTTTTGGTCCAGCTTGGTGAGCACCACATAGGCCCGCATGAACTTCTCTGAGAACTTGTTCAGCTTCTTTTGGGGAAAACATCGAAGTAGAACTCCATCGTATGATTTGCGATAAAGAGTTTTTGAGGGCAAATCAAAATGGAATTTGAGAGCTCGCCTTTGAATACTGGTTCTATCTTTAGGATTCTCTGGTAATACTCCATGCAGAATATAATCAATAAAAGGATCTCTCCAATCCCTGAATGAGTTTTGGAAATATGAAATTCGATTTTTGATTATAGTGAAGCTATCTTCTACTGCCTTGTAAGTATCGAGTGGGGGTAGAAGTCTTCTCTCAACAACTTCCAATATCATCTTGTCATTCTCAGGGATTACCATTGAAGCTGCCAAGCTTGCTAAGGCGTCTGCTTTGACATTCTGGCATCTCGGAACATGATGAAACACAATCAATTTAAACCTTTGTTTGAGTTCATATGCCCTATTGAAAAGGGGAATTAGGTCTGGCTTCTTTACTTCATACTCGTGATTCATTTGCTTAATCACAAGTTGTGAATCTCCATAGACCCCTAGCATGTTAATACCAGCATCTAAAGCTAACTCAAGCCCCATAATTAATGCCGTGTATTCTGCCACATTGTTCGAGCATGGCTTGATCAATGAAAAGGAGTGAGGAACATAAAATCTTCCTGGACAGCAGAAAATAATTCCAACCCCTGATACTGGCTTTCCTCGTTCATTAGTCCTGGAAGCTCTATCAAAATGCATGGTCCAATGTAGATCTGAATCAATGGTGGATTTCCGTGTTTGTTCAGTGAAGAAGACTGACTCATCAGGGAGATTGTCTGTGAACTCAGAATCTTCTGACAGTGGATGTTCTGCTAGAAAATCTGCAAGAGCTTGTCCTTTTACTGCTTTCGCAGGAGTGTATCTGATGTCATATTGAGAAAGAAGGATGGACCATTTGGCCAGACGTTCACTCAATGCCCCGGCTTTTGTCACTAATACCTTTAATGGATTAATATTGGAAACCAGATACACCACATTAGAGAGGATGTAATGCCGCAGCTTTTGTATTGCAAACATAAGCGCTAGACATTCTTTTTCTATTGGGTGATAATTGTGCTCAGCCCCAACTAGCATCCTTGACAGGTAATAGAGTGCCACCTCCTTTCCTTCATCATTCTTTTGAGCTAACAATGCTCCCAAGGAATGATCAAGAGCTCTGGTATAAAGGATGAAAGGCTTGCCCGGAATTGGAGCTGAAAGAACTGGCGGGTTTGTAAGATATTGTTTGATATCTTGAAAAGCATTTTCACAAGCTTTGTCCCATACAAAGTCTACTCCTTTCTTCATCAATTTGGAGAATGGTCTGCACTTTCCGGACAAGTTGGAAATGAACCGTCGGATGTAGGCGAGTCTTCCCTGCAATCCTTTCAATTCTCTCAAATTTCTCGGCGAAGGCATTTCCAATATGGCTTTGATTTTGACGGGATCTATTTCAATGCCCCCTTTTCGCACCACAAATCCTAGAAACTTTCCTGAAGAAACTCCGAAAAAACATTTCAGGGGATTCATTCGAAGATTGAATTTTTGTAATCTCTCAAAGACAGTGCGAAGATCGGCGAGATGGTCTGATTTATGCTTGCTCTTGATTGCCAAATCATCAACATAACATTCAACATATTTATGTTGTAAGTTCTTGAATATTTTCATCATTGCTCTTTGGTACGTGGCTCCAGCATTTTTGAGACCAAATGGCATGACAGTATAGCAGTATATGCCGAATGGAGTTCTAAAGGAAGTGTGTTTCTCATCCTCTTTGAACATTTTGATCTGATTATACCCCGAGAAGCCATCCATGAATGACATTCTTTCGAACCCAAAAGTATTGTCAATCATTATTTCTGGTATAGGTAATGGAAAATCATCTTTGGGGCATGCTTTATTCAGATCTCTGAAGTCAATACAGATTCTGATTTGTCCATTCTTTTTAGTAACTGGGACTATATTAGCCAACCAGTCTGGATGCTGTTCTTCACGGATGAAATTAACGCCTTTGAGTTTCTGAACTTCTGCTTCTATCTTCTCCATGATTTCAGGCTTAGTCCTCCTTTGGTCCTGTTTTACAGGTTTAGCATCATCTGCTATATTTAATTTGTGTATGGAGATTTCTGGATCTAAACCCGGCATTTCTGCATAAGTCCATGCAAAGCAATCTATGAACTCTCGCAAGAATCCCACATACAAATCAAGTTCACTTCCTTTAATTTGAGAGCTTACAAAGGTAGGTCGGGGATTTTCTGGGGTTCCCAAGTTTATTTCTTGTACTTGGTCCTCAGTTGGAGGATTAGGAGGAAGTGTTTCTACATTGTTATTGGAAGTTTCTAACTCTGCGAAACCCTCTGGGGTTTCAGTTGGGGGTTTTAGCCAAGGCCTGATCCCTTTCCAAGGATTTGGTTTTTTAGGCTCTTTGGCTTTTACATCAAGGACTAAGCATTCCCAGCGAACATGTTGGGACGGGCTTATTTCCTCGTTGAGTTCAGGTGGCCAATAGTCAGTGATTTGTGATGCAGCATCATCTTCATCACTTGCCCCCTCAGGATGCTGAAAAGTGGCCCAATCAACGGGATCTTGAAGCACAGGAATTTCATGAGAGTCATCCGAGTCATATTCTTCAGTGAAGACTACCGATCTGGCTTTAACACCTTGTTCAAATTTAGGAATGTTACTGTAAGGAACATATCCTATGCAATGACGCAGCTGCTCAATTCTGCCCCCTGTCTGGAGATCTTCTTTCATCTCTGGAGTAAAGACATCCAAAGGAGCCCGTATGCCATTTGCAGATAATCCAAGACCCATAGGTTTCTTGAGATTGTACCCCATATTTTTCATCATGTTACAGACCACAGGATTATAAATATCGAGCTGGATTTTTCCCTCACTACTGATTTTGTCAATGATATCTGGTGGAGAAGTATCTTCAGCCCGATGAAAAATAATCGGATGATTATAATGCTTAGATGAAGGTACCAAAAAGCAAGAACCTTCGAATTCATAAATGTGAGAGGGAGTAGGCCATGGCATAAGCGGAAGATTGCAGTCTACCATAGAATGCACGAAGGTGCTCATTTCTTCAGCGTCTTCAGAATCCAACTCAGAATCTGTATCTCTGATCATTGAAATGACATGTATTGGACGCATTCTTCTAGACCTCCTGCGCAGCCGGTGGAGTGCCACTTCGAGAGATGATACAATTCGAGACATCTCATTAAAGGTTTGAAATTCCATCGCCATGGTTAAGCTGCGAAGAGCTGGCCGAAAACCTACCCAGCATAAATGAATCCATGCGGAGTAGTGTGGAGGATTTTCACATCTTTCAGCCAAACGGAGCTATCTATCAATGTACCTGTCGGCTAATTCTCCCCTTTGCTGTGATGTCAATATTAATTGACTAAAAGTGATAGGATAATCAGGCTTTATAGGCGATATTCCCCTAGTAGGTGGAGGTATATCATTGCTTTCTTGATTAGAGCTCGAGGATACCATGTTGGCCGAAAATGAAAACTTCTGATGTTCAGCATCTTTTACTTTTGATAGCTTTGTGGATATGATTAAAGGTGAATCTGGCTTTTTGATTTCAGATTTCACCTTAATTATCAAAGGAGCTTTGATATCTACGCATTTTGCCGCAGATTTTCCTGCACATTCCAACTTTATGGGGAGATCAGATTTTTGACCAACTTTCTTTGCTGAAATAGTGAAAGGTTCTGCAGGATTATCATTCACAGCGGCATTCTTTGTATCTGAGTTGGATTTTGTAGGCTTTTCTTGATACATTGCTGCGTCTGTGAAATAAACCTCCTTTCCTTTGAATGGCTTTTCCTCTGCAAAGACTCGATGTACCTTCCCCTCATTGTCGATGTATTTAAGGCATTGATGAAGAGTAGAAGGTACTATGGCATAATCATGAAGCCATCGTCTCCCCAAGAGGATGTTATAGCAAGCACGAGTTTTTACTACATGCAGAGTAGCCTCTGAGACTAAATCTCCCAACTGGAATCGAATTCGGATTTTACCAATCGGATCCTGGACTTCCCCATCATAACCTTAAATAGAAGTCTTTGTAGCAGACAGCTTGCTCACTGGAATACCGAGCTCTTGAAGGGCCGTGATTGTGATGAGATTTAGAGCTGACCCTGGGTCAACTTGAACTCTTGGGACAGGCATATCTTTGATGTAGGCCGTGAAATAAAGTGGCCTCGTATGCTTCATATTTCCCAAGAGGAGATCCTCTTTGGTGAAAGAGATAGTAGCTTTAGAAGCATTGTGAGTTAAAAGGCACTCCTTGCATTGCTTTTGAGGCTTCTTGGATTTCGCCTTCAAATAATTCTTTTCTATTTGATGCACTTGTGCTATATGAGTATGATTCTCAATATTCAAGGCCTGTAGTGCTCGTATGAAGTTGTCACGAGTCTCCTTGGACATCTGCAAGAGATCAAAAATGTGGAGTCGTGCAGGTATGTGCTTAAGGTGTTCAACAACATCATACGTGAATGGCTCTGGTGGCCTTGCATTATCATTTACTTCTGGAGAAGTTACATTTACATTGGTATTGCCTCCCGAAGGGTTTACATAAGAAGAGGAAGGAACAGAGGATCTATCATAGTTGACCCTGTAGTTACGACCAGAGCGAGTGCCATCATTAAGCATGTTGCTTCGGTCAATTTCTGGTCGTGCGTCTCTTCTTATGGCATTGACTTCTTCTGGTTCGATGAAAAGCTGATTGACCTCTTCCAGGCCTACTTCTTGGTTTACATCATTAGGAATAGCCTGCGATGTTTGGGGTTCGATGGCAGCATTCAAAACCACCAGGGAAGGAGCCGTTGACAGTTCCTCTTCAAAGTCAGAGATATTCTCCACAATATTACTAATACTGGGGTTATTATGTCTCCTTGATAACCCAAGTTCCCTGACTGAGTTAAAGTCAACAAACTGATTACTCAATTCAGAATTTTCATTTGAAAAGATCAACTCTGAATTAGGTGTGGAAGAAGCATCTGGCGTGGAAGGAGGAAAAACCGTCTGCTGATCCTGAACTTCATCGTGCCCGACTAATGGTAGTGGATCCGGATGAACTTCTGGAGGTAGTGGAAAAAGAGGAGGGTCATTCGACCAGCCACTTGAACTTGGCCTGTGTATATCATACAAGGTCACTGATAGTGTATTTAGACCGTGCTTGATATTAAGCGTTCCCGTCTCGGGGTCAAAGGCTTGTTCGAAATCCTCATCCTCATCAGAAGGGTATTCATTAGCAAAATAATCATCGATCCATTGATCGTCTTCAAGATCAGAGTAATCCGACCATTGATTTTCATCATCGGAGTTAGGGGGTGTACCATCCCATGATATCCGATTGCAGCTGGATATTACTGGTTCTTCCTCATCTTTTGGAATTGGAATGATGTAGTCGGCTAGAGTAAAATGACCTCTGGCTGATTTGGGAGGATTTTCTAAGACTGGGGCCTCGACCGCCTTGTCTTTCTTCTGCTTAAACTGTTGTTCTTGTTTCTTTTGAGCAGTTTTCTGGAGACCTTTAATTTGCCTTTTGATCTTTCTTCTTTCCACAGGTGTGGGTTTAGTTTTCACTTTTTCCCATCCTTCATCATTTATTAAGTCTGGGTGAACCCACATTTCCTGCCCTGAAGAATCTTTGATAAGTATCAACCCCTGTTCATTATGTAGTGCATTGATGACCCGGAATTCGACCATTGGTGGCCTTGATGGAGCAGGTGTTGCCACAGGTGCAAATTGTCCGAAGGAAATCATATTGACTGGGGCCGTATCATATTTTCGATCAAATGTTATTACTCCATTTTTCCACATCTCATTGACCTTTTCTTTTAAGATAAAGCAGTCTTTCAAAGGATGAGATACCATCCGATGGTATGCACAATAGTTTGGATCATTAACACGACCCGCTTGCTCTGGCTTTTTCATGGGTGGAAGCTCGAGCCTGTTGTTCTCCATCAATGCTTGGAAAATGACTTCAATGTCCCCATCAAAAGGGTACTTAGTTTGCTTCCTCTTTTCATATTCTTCCTTTTTGTTTTGCTCCGTCTTGCCATTCTGTGGTTTTTGAGGAACTGGTTTGGAGGTTTGTACATTGAATACCTCCTGCTTCTTTTGGGGTTTTGGCACAGTTGGTTTTGGAGCAGAAGATGATGATGATTCCATTTTTCGGGAACTTGCTTTCTTCTGGCTAATTTCTTTCAGGGTTAACTCCGCATCAGTGGCTACTTCAACCAATCTGGCCAAAGACTTAGTTTTATGACTAAGTATGATAGCCTTAATTTCTGGCCGTAAATTGGTTTTGCACATTTCAATTGTCGCCTTCGGAGATGGTTGTTCTAGGCATCTGTAAGACAATGCTCTCCATCTATTGATAAAGGCTTGTGCAGTTTCATTATCCCCTTGCTTTGTACTACTGAGCATAGCGAAGGTGACCGTTTGATCTTTTTCCTGAAAGTGAAGCAGAAACTTTTCTTCTGTAACTGGCCATGTAGTGAAGGAGAGTTCTGGCAATTGTTTGTACCAATCGAAAGCAACTCCCTTCAATGTACCAACAAACAGCCTTATTTTTAGTGCATCCAATTCGGGTAAACTGCCAAGGAGCGACTTAAAATGCACTATATGCTGATAGGCTGACCCTTTTCCAAGGTAAGGCTGGAAAGTCGGAAGTTTGTAATCTGGCGGAAATGGAACCAAATCAAACTCCGGAGGGTATTTAGATGTAATACCCTTTTTCTTCATCCTGGTTTCCACTTTTAATTTGTTTAAAATTTCCTCCACTTCTTTAAAAGTTACAGGTTTTTCAGGATCTGCGTGGAAACCAAGGATTAAGGAGTGATCACCTCGAGTTGAACCTGAAGTGATTACTTTATCTGTTAGTGCCTTGATTTGTGCTGTAAGTAGGTCAATTTTGGTGGCATTCCTCCTGATCATTGCCTGTTCTCTTCTATCAGCAAATAAGGAGTTAACAGGAGCTTCAGCTGGACTACCCAGTTTGTCTGCTAAGATTTTCAATTGAGCCGTCAGGTGGTCAATTTTAGCTCCTTGTTGCTTGACAACATCACTGACGTCATTCTCTTGATTTTCGTCAGCATTTTCTTCACTAACATCTTTGCCTCTACCGGCATCCTCTTCATTACCGGTCCCACTCCCTTCAGCCATAAATACGGTGTACTGACGGGGGTAAGAGGATGTAGGAAGAGTGGATTGACTATCTTCGGTATCCAGGAGAGTTATTGAGTCCTTATCAGAACCATGATCGTCAGAGGTCCTATCTGAATGAGAGTTCGAATCAGAATCTTGGGACTGAGTTCGAGCCACACTCCGAGTAACTCTCCTGGTTGAGCCAGGTCCGACCATACATGAGGAGGTTAGATTTGGCTCATCTTCTTTAATCACCCATTTTTAAGTGATTCTATGCTGTGACTGCTTCCGAGCATGTCTCTTGGAGCGAGACAAAGCCCTCTTCTTTATTTGCTGGGCCAATCTGGCTGCTAGAGTTTGATCTCTGAATCTAGCAACTAATGGCCTAGAAGTGCTAGCAACTTGCTCCCAATCTATAGGGTCGGAAGTGGGAAGTGAAAGGATGTTAACAGCATTTCTTTCAATTTTCTTCTTCTGCTCCTTCTTTTGTTGAAGCAGATTTTTAAATTGAACGAGATCGGTCGAATTTTTGATGACCAATCGTTCAGCATATTTCTTGTTTTTACTGCCATATGACGAGCGCTGGGTTGAAAGTGATGGTGATGGTGCCACAATCACAGAAGGTAAGCGCCTCCTGCCGAACCTCCGTCCCTCCTTCTGGGTCAAAGGGTAAAAGACATTCTTTTCAAGTGGGGCCAAGGGTTTCTCCTCGGCTTTTCTGGACTTCTGCATACGTGGCTGTGGTGACCACATACGGCAATTTGGAATAACAATATCCTTCTGACCCTTTTCATGGGCTAGGGCTTGCTTGCGAGTGTTTGCTTTTTGAGAGGTACCCTTTGTTTAGGATGCATAAATGAGGACTTTGTAGTCTGCAAAGCCTCCCGCTGTGAACCAATGGATATCCCTGTTTTGTTGTTCGTAAACCGAACCTGCCTTGCCCCCAGTCGAGGCTTGGTGATATGAAGATTACTGCCTTCCGACCTCACTTTGTGTTTTAAGTCATTGTGACCTTTGTGAAAGACTCCAAAGGGGTTTTGGGCATATTTGGAGACCCAAGTTTGAGGAGTCTTTGCCTTCTTGATGGGCTTCAGGGTTTCTGATGACCCATCGTAGGTCGAGGTTATGTAGCTTGAGGGAGTAGAAAGCCTTTGAAAGACCGAGACCCTTGATGCAGGAGCATTGGTGTTCATTCGGCCCCTTTTGGGTGCCCTTGTGATCTGAGCCATGGAGATTTTGAACAATCTCTCTTTAGCTTCGTCAAAAGTGATAATCAAAGAACCCATGCTGTTTCCTTTAAAAAGTTAGCCGATGAGACTATATTAGTAGTATAACCAACATGGCTGCCTCTTGGGCTAGTCGGAATGGTTTTTAGATGCCATCTAGACCAACATGGTTTTTGAACCGAAATGGTTAGATATAGGCATAAATCCCATCTCATTATGCTATGCTGACTATCCCTACTGTCAGAATTTCTGCAGCATTTCGGGTTTATCGAGTCAGGCTTAAAAGCACGCTATGCTGACTAGTCCTTGCTACCAAAATTTCAGCAGCATATCTAGACTATCTGTGTCAGACTTATAAGCAAGAGAGGGTTGGATCAATCAAAGGGATAGGGCTCACAGGATCAAGCCTGCACCACTATCACAATGATCACACAAGATCCATCAGTGGTTGACGCCGGACAATGCATAATTACAATGTCGTTGGTCTTATCACTGATTTAATAAACTTTTTATATGGGTCAGAAGCCCTTTGAACTGAATCATCACTCTTCTAAAGTGAAAAGGGTGATGATTTGGTTCATACACATCAAGGTGCAAATTCTTCAATCAAGTTATGCACATCAACGTGCAAATTCTTCCAATTAAATGGCAAGTGTATGCACATCAAGGTGCCCAGTGCCTTCATTTGTATGAACAATATGCACTTCAAGGTGCCAAAGTCCTTTAATGATATTTTCAAACCCATTGCAGACATCAAAGGTCTTGTATGGGTGTAATTGGAGGTTAAATAAGCCTTTGTCATCATAAAAATAGGTAAGTGACCGTGTGCCCCGGCCACAGGCTTTTAGCAGCAGTTTTCAATGAAACAGCAGCAGTTTCCAGCACAACAGCAGCAGTTACAGTACAATAGCAGCAGTTTCAGTGAAACAGCAGCACTCTTTAATACAACAGCAGCACTTTCAGTGAAATAGCAACAGTTACAGTGCAACAGCGGCACTTTCAGTGCAACAGCAACACTTCAGTGCAATAGCAGCAGTTTTCAGGGCAACAGCAGCACTTTCAGTGCAACAGCAGCAGTCACAGTGCAACAGCGGCACTTTCAGTGTAACAGCAGCAGTTACAATGCAACAGCGACAGTTTTCAGGCAACAGCAGCACTTTCAGTGCAACAGCAGCAGTTACAGTGCAACAGCGGCACTTTCAGTGCAACAGCAGCAGTTACAGTGCAACAGCGGCAGTTTTCAGGGTAACAGCAGCACTTTCAGTGCAACAGTAGCAGTTATAGTGCAACAGCGGCACTTTCAGTGCAACAGCAGCAGTTACAGTGCAACAGCGGCAGTTTTCAGGGTAACAGCAGTACTTTTCAGCAATTTTCAGCGCTTTCATGCATTTTTCACCAAATTCGATCACAAATTAGGGTCTATAATTTCCCACAGACGGCGCCAATCTTCTGATCGCGCTTAAAAATGTAGCGTGGAAATGAATTACGGAATCAAGGTCCGACATTCACGCACTTTAAGCGTTAAGAAGAATGGGAAATAATTACAGTTCATCATTAATTTCCCTTTTGTTTACATGGGCTCAAGTGCCCTGACCGCGGGGATGCAGGTTGTTTACATACATTTTGAAAGTTTACAACCCCTCCCTCAAGTCTCAGATGTGATCTCAATTTGGAAAATACAAGAAAATGTACATATGGTGGAAGAAAATGTGGAAAAAGGGGAAAAAATGGGGGGTGACCGTGACCCGCGGTCACTGCCCCGTTCCAGTGACCGTGACTCACCCGCGGTCACTGGGGCCTTCCAGTGACCGTGACTCACCTGCGGTCACTGGGGCCTTCCAGTGACAGTGACTCACCCGCGGTCACTGGAACCTGCCAGTGACCGGGGATCACGGTCACTGACAGACAATGGCCCTGTGCCTTCGTTTTTTTGTGCTGTTCGCGCTGGTTCTTTCTTGGAACTTCTTTCAAGTGTCGGAACTCCATTCTCATGACTTTGGAGCGGTGGACAACCATCAAGAAGATCACTTTTTATCATGGAATCAATTGAAACCGCTGTAACTCATCATTCGTGCTTACGGACTGCATTTTTGTTTCAAGTCTGAAATGGGCAAATTTAAAGCCGGACTTGTGTCATTTGAACCTATCATTTTCAAGGAACAAAATGAGGCCTAGAGAGGCTTCTTTCACAACTCTTGTAATGGCTAAGAAGCCCTACGAATGAGAGAAACAGAGGTGACAATGTCATCCTCTCAAAAATTGGCGTCGTACGAACATGGTATGGACTTTGGCCATTTCCCTTCCTTCTCTCCTTCTGAATTTTCTTGCTCACCTTTAAAACTAAGAAAAGAAGGTGGGAATGGTCGTGGAAGTGCTGCTGGAGCTTGCTTCTTGTTGCCTTAGGTAGTGACTTTCTTCAATTTCTTCACTTTTCTTCCTTATGTGTGTGTGTCTCTTTTGTTTCTTCCAAATTCTCCCTTTTTATAGACTCCCCAATCAGTTTTGTGCAGTTTTGGGGAGTTAATAGCAGTTGTGGGGAGTTGGATTTCGAAGAGGAGTGGAGGGAAACCACCCAAAATCGTGGGAAACCTCTTTTGAAGGTCCGTGACCGCAGACTGGGCCACGGACGAGGCCCAATTTCAGGTTTTTCGCGTATGTGGCCCATTTTCATCTGTTTTGGGCTCAAACGAAGTCTGATTGCCACCAAACTTGGAGGGATGCTTCTTAACACTATTTTCTACGTGTCATAAAAATTTCAGTACATTTTGACTTCAGGAAGTTGGTCAACTTTTTCATTAATTGGGCCCCGGTCACGGACAAGGCCCACTTTTGGAACATTGAATATGCGATCTATTTTCCATTGTTTGAGGCCCGAATGATGTCCAATCATCACGAAACTTGGAGAGATGTTGCTTGACACCATCTTAAGTGTTTCATAGAAGTTTCAGCTCTGTTTGACCACCTGAACATGGTCAACTCCTTCTGTTTGTGGGCCCCGGTCACTCCAAAGGCCCATTCTTGGAATTTTGCATATGTGATTTGTTTCCGCCTGTTCGGGGCCCAAACGGTGTCCAATCGCCACGAAACTCGGAGGGATGCTTCTTGACACTATTTTGAGTGTGTCAAAGAAGTTTCAGCTCTGTTTGACCACCTGAACATGGTCAACTCCTTTTGTTTGTGGGCCCCCGGTCACTCCCAAGGCCCATTCTTGGAATTTTGCATATGTGGCTTGTTTCCGCCTGTTCGGGGCCCAAACGGTGTCCAATCGCCACGAAACTTGGAGGGATACTTCTTGACACTATTTTGAGTGTGTCACAGAAGTTTCAGCTCTTTTTGACCACCTGAACATGGTCAACTCCTTTTGTTTGTGGGCCCCCGGTCACTCCGAAGGCCCATTCTTGGAATTTTGCATATGTGGCTTGTTTCCGCCTGTTCGGGGCCCAAACGGTGTCCAATCGCCACGAAACTTGGAGGGATACTTCTTAACACTATTTTGAATGTGCCACAGAAGTTTCAGCTCTGTTTGACCACCTGAACATGGTCAACTCCTTTTGTTTGTGGGCCCCCGATCACTCCCAAGGCCCATTCTTGGAATTTTGCATATGTGGCTTGTTTCCGCCTGTTCGGGGCCCAAACGGTGTCCAATCGCCACGAAACTTGGAGGGATACTTCTTAACACTATTTTGAATGTGTCACAGAAGTTTCAGCTCTATTTGACCACCTGAACATGGTCAACTCCCCAGTTGACTTTTTATGACTATGGGCCCTTGTTTCAGCTGTTTGAAGCCCAAATGACCCCGGTTTGATTTGAAACTCGGAGGGACTGACGTCAAGAACATCTTGGAGTATTCATCCAAATTTCATGCAGCTTGGATTTGAGGAAGTAGGATTTCGAACAGTAACCTATTCATTGCATGCGTTAGGTCACTATTCACTCCACATTGAGATAGTTAGCCTGTTTTCAATCCGAACAGCCTCCCCATGACTTGAAACTTTGGAAGAATAACTTGGGGCATTCTTTAAGCATTTGTTCCAAATTTTATTTGCTTTGGCCTTCTGGAAGTAAGATCTTAGCCGATGATCTCCAAATTCAGGATTACTGTCCTCTAAGCTGACATGTAATGAAATTTAGGCCAAACAGAGTCTTTTCATTTTGAAAATTTGTAAAGTATCTTCTGAGCATGACTGAAGCTTCGCGTCTAAATTTTCATTAATTTTGGACATCGGGAAGTAGGACTTTGGTCAGTGACCCCCTGGCTTGGGGGAAATTGACTTCAGGCTGACATGCTTGTGGCTCTTGAGTTTGATGATCTCTGTTCGACCCGAAATTTGAACTTCCTCTGAGAGTTCCAGCTACCTTGATCTTCATGGAATGCCGGTTCTCACAGTAATTCCCCAGGATCTGCAAATAACCTCTGTAGCCTAAATTAAGCTGAGATGAGGTGTCTTCACTGCAGTATTTGCAATTTTTTTATAGGTCAACAAGTGCCCCCTCGAGGTGCAATGATTATGGTATAATAATCATTGTGCCTCGAAATAGCCAATCTGTGGGAATGATGGATGGCTTGATGAAAAGACAGTTTGTCAAGGTAGGTTGTAGGCCTAAACTTTGGGATTTGAAAATTTTGATAAAACCATGAAGGGTTTGATGACGGAATTTTGAAAAGACATAAGAAATCTTAACTTCTTTGCCCTATTTTCACGGATATCAAAAGTAGCATCTCCGTGGGGACTGTGGGGAACACCCACAAAGGAATCCCTTAGGTATTTAGAAAATTCAGAAGTTTATGAATTTTGTTTGGATTTTGGAAATGAATTTGATTTTCTTTTGACCTATTTTTCACAGATATCCAGAGTGGCGTCTCTGTGGGGATGTGGGGAACACCCACAAAAAGAATCCCTGAGGTTTTAAGAAATTCAAAAGTTTTAGAGAAAATGGATTTGGGTTTGGATCTTCATGGATTTTTTTGATTCATTTTCAAAGATCAAAGTTTGGGTTTTGACTTGGCTTGACATGATGCAACTTTGAAAGAGATTAGCTTTTATGAGTTTTGATGAAAAACAATTTGGGACATTGGTTTGAAATCAAAGTTTGACCCAAAGTTGATTTGGAAAGAGACTCCGCGTATTTTTTTTTTGTTTTTTATATAATTTCCCTCGAAATATCCTAAAATTAGGATTATTTCTTTGGTAAATTAGGATTCAGCAATGAGCTCCACCAGTTCAAGTTTGCAATGACCGTGGGCAAGGAGGCCAAACAGTTGTTTTTTTTTTTTTTTTTGGAAATAATTAAGAGTTTTATCAAATCTCAGTCAGCCACATGTTACACATTGGAAATTATTACATCAGAGCTTCTCAGTTATCCTAATCATGAAAGAATTCACGGCGACAGTATCTAAAACAATCCATGAAGACTCAAATAACTCATGAAAGAACTCTCCTCCAATCTCCTCAGCTGCAGATTTAAATGCAACCCCAAATGCGTTACCCTGCATCACCCCAAGTCTTGGTTTTCCACACACCCCCAACAATCAGGACTTTGTTGGGTTCTTGTGCCAAGCAAGCACATATCAAAGGCTTCATCTTTGCACCCTTCTCCCGCAATGCATCCATCAAGAAATAGCAGAACTTCGTTAAAGCTTGCGGGTACCCCAATAGCTTAGTATCAACTGCATCTTCAAGCTTCACCCACCTGAATTTTCGACTGCTTCTAATTAACCCAGTTTTTTGTAATTGCTGAGCTACCTTGTCTCAATATTGCTCTTTGGATCGACTTGGACCGCACTTTGCATCCCTTTTCGCAACTTATCAAGATTGCTCAAAGACAGTGCTGAATATGCAACCCAAAACTGTTCAGAAGCTGATGAATCATCAGCTTCCATGAACGACTCGAGCAATGCGGTAACCCCATAAACCACATCTGCAGCTGATACCTTTGAGCTGTATCCATGTAACCTCAGAAAGCTTCTATAATAGAACTCTGTCAGCCCATACTCGGGTAAGAACCGCTCGAACTCATCCTTCATCTTCTGCTTCACTTCAATGCTCAGGTACTGAAATTTCTGCCGGCAATCAATGAAAGGAAAACCCATTCGGGCAAGAAGAAGCTGAAGCTTCTTCAACCCACTGTCGCTCCAAGTCTTCAATTTGGTTGCAATGTATGAAGAACAGAGCATCGAATCGAACAGATTCCATTCTCGCAGGAGCATCAACCTCGGTTCATCTTCATAGGCAATTCTGGAAGCATCAGGTGACTGGATTTTGGTGCCATCTTTGAGAGTCACTGAAGTGACTGCATCCAAATTGCCTGAGCTGTTAATATGCTGCTCAAGCTCCATCACGCCTGCTTGGTATCTCTCATTTGTAAGCCTCTCGTGCACAAACTGATCCGTGAGTGACACACAAGCCAACCAAAGCAGCTCATTTGTGTTCTTGCGGAGAGAATGAGATAAATCAAACATCAAACAACCCGAGGGCCTTCCATGGAATGTTCCCAACTTGTAGTACTCCAATTTTAGCTTTCCAAAGAGCCTAACAGGTTTTTTTTTTTTTTTTTGCTCAAGTCAACAGAAAAGAGAGAGAGAGACCGAGAGAGAGAGAAAAAGAGGAACCGAGAGGAGAGAGAAAAGAGCGGGAGAGAGAGAAACCGAAAGAGAAAACAGAGAGACTGGGAGAGAGAGAAACCGTGAGGGAGAGAAAAGAGAGAGAGACCGAGAGAGAGAAATTGGGAGAGAGAGAAATTAGGAGAGAGAGAAGAAAGAGAAAAAGAGGGAGAGAGAGACCGAGAGAAAAAAAAATAGAGAGACCGGGAGAGAGAGAGAAAAGAGAGAGAGACCGAGAGAGAGAAATTGGGAGAGAGAGAAAAGAGCGGGAGAGAGAGAAACCGAAAGAGAAAACAGAGAGACTGGGAGAGAGAGAAACCGTGAGGGAGAGAAAAGAGAGAGAGACCGAGAGAGAGAAATTGGGAGAGAGAGAAGAAAGAGAAAATGAGGGAGAGAGAGACCGAGAGAAAAAATAGAGAGACCGGGAGAGAGAGAGAAAAGAGAGAGAGACCGAGAGAGAGAGAAATTAAGAGAGAGAGAGAAATAAAAAGAGGGAGAGAGACCGAGAGAGAGAAAAGAGAGAGAAATTGGGAGAGAGAGAAGAAAGAGAAAAAGAGGGAGAGAGAGACCGAGAGAAAAAAATAGAGAGACCGGGAGAGAGAGAGAAAAGAGAGAGACCGAGAGAGAGAAAAAAGAGAAATTGAGAGAGGGAAAATCAGAAAGAGGGAGAGAGAAAACTGGAAGAGACCGAGAGAAAGGGTGGAAGCAGAGAGGTGCTGGGTGCATCTTCCTCTCAGTTACCAAGCAGGACTCGGGTTTCTTTCATCATCTCAAGCACAGACTATGGCTGGTAAGAATTTCCTTTTCATCTTCTCTTGTGTTTGTTCATGACTAAATCCAAGCCTGGCTTTCTGGATACATCCTTTTTTTTTTTTTTTTTTAAGAACTGATGTAAGATGACTTTTGTGAAATCATCTCAAGCTCATCAATCTACTGACCATATGAACTTTTCTTGGCGCATGGTGATGCCTGAATTTCATTCTCTGGTGAAGTCAGCATCGAGCAAGCTCACTGCCAAAACCACTGTATTTGAGTAGTAACATGCACACCACTGAACACGCATCTAACTTTCTGTGATCAGAGCCTCTGTGGGAATTATAGAATGCCATTTTCGTGCTTGAACACGAACCTGCTGCCCCCTGTAAAGGTCTTAAGATGCTTGAACATCTGTTTGGACCGGGAGCCTCGGTTTTGAGACTTAAGTGTGCCTTTGATGCCAATTCTTGGTCTCAGAACTGAGTATTGCCTTCTCTTTTTGGCCTTATACTAAGGAGAGATGCTGCCGAATTTTTTTTTTTTTTTAAGAAGAAGTTCCCTATCATTGTCACTGATACCCATCTTTCCTTTCTTTTGATTTGTTTTGCAGATAGGAAGGGTAAAGCACTTGCAACTGCCACAGCTGGGGCACCAAAAAGTCGTGCCAAGGGTAAGACCACAAGAGAGCCTGATCCGAAAGATTCAAATGAAGCATCTGATGTCAACTTGTGGCTCCAGAGAGCTAAGGCTTTGTCATCGAGAAACTGGCATTTGTATTGGTGTAAGCTGGACGAGATTGACATTAGTACTGCTATCCCAGCTTATGCAAGCTACAAAGGGCACATCCTCATAGCAGAAGTACTAAATGCCAAGGGGAAACTGGAGAAGTTCCTGGACTGAGAAGTTTCTCTGCTGCACCTTCCATTTGATGGTTTTGCTTTTTCTGATTAGCCCTGAGGGCCATGTGTACATTGACTTCACTACTTGTATTCAAACTTTAAGATGGATATCAATGGAAAAGGTTTTTCTTTCTATTTTTGTCATTGGTATGGGTGTTTGGGTTGATTTTTTGTGGAGGTTTGATATGGTTTATGTGGATGGTTTGTCTGGTTTGGTTTTCTCAGACTTGTATAAAGGTGTGATTTGCGATCTGTTGGATCCACAAATCAAAAATGAGGGAGTCATATAGGTGGATGTTATCCGGTGCCCATGTGTGAGGCTTTCTCCAGGGTCCATGACTTGATCCTTTTGGTGTCAAAAGGAGTCAAACAAAGTGGATGTTATCCGGTGCCCATGTGTGAGGCTTTTCCCGGGATCCTTGACTTATTCCTTAGGACAAAGATTTGGTTTTGGTTTTTGTTTAGATTTTGGTTATACAGGGTCTGCAAAAAGACTTGTTCTATATAACCGAAGGTAGTCATATAGGGTCTGCAAAAAGACTTGTTCTATATAACTAAGGATTAGCTATATGGGGTCTGCAAAAAGACTTATTCCACATAGCTGAGTTTTGCTATACAGGCTCTGCAAAAAGACTTAATCTATATAGCTGGATGTTACAAGGGGTCTTGTAAGGACGTTATCCAAGTAACAAAAGTTTGACTAGAGGGGTCGTGGGACTTGATCCTCGCAGTCATTTTATACAAATCTGAGGGATTTTGGTTACGAGTCATAGGTTGTAAGGCTCGAAACCAAAGGATTGCAATTTTGGTTGGGAGTCATAGGTTGTGAGGCTCAAAACTAGAGGATTTTGATTTTGGTTAGGAGTGAGAATGTACACTGTACATGGTTTGGGTACATTGTACACGGTTTGGGTGTACCAATGACATTCGGGTATAGTATTTCTTGAGCAGTTTTCCATTGATAGGCATCATGCACATGTCCCCTTCAAGTGTGAAGAGCGCATATGCGCCATTGGAGTAAACCTTGTCGACAACAAAAGGTCCTTCCCATTTAGGTTCGAACTTGCCTCCCGACAAGTGCGTGGAAAACATAGGTCTTCTAACTGCAAGGACTAGATCTCCCTTCTTGTAAGCTCTATATTTGACCTTTTTGTTGAAAGATGCAGCCATACGAGCTTGATACAACTCAATACTTTGTCGAGCGGCAAGTCTTTTCTCATCAAGGTTTTCTAGCTCTTGCAATCTGAGTTTGGCATTCTTTTCTTCAGTATATTTGTTTATCACAGCCACCCGAAAAGAGGGAAGTTGAATTTCCAAAGGTATTACAGCTTCACAACCATAGACCAAGGAGTACGGTGTTGATTTGGTAGGACCACGAACTGTAGTTCTGTAAGCCCATAATGCTTCAGGAAGCCTAGTACTCCAACTCTTTTTGTTGTCAGAAACCATTTTCTTCAAAATCTTGCAAATGGTTTTGTTAAAAGCCTCAGCAAGTCCGTTGGCCGCGGGGTTATACGCTGTAGATGGACAACACTGAATTCCGTATTTGTCACAGAATCTGTAAAATTTATTATTATTGAATTGCGGGCCATTGTCATGATACAGACGTTTGGGCACCCCAAAACGGCAAATGACATGAGTTTTCAGGAAGCTAAGGACTGTATCAGTTTTGACTTCTGTGAGAGGTACTGCTTCTGCCCATTTGGAGAAGTAATCGGTTGCAGCCAAAATGAATTGATGTCCACGTTCTGAGGGTCGACTGATCTTCCCCACTATATCCATTCCCCAAGATTCAAACAGCCAAGAAGTGGTCGTAGGGTGCAAATGTTCAGGAGGCTGGTGGATGTAATCACCATGAATTTGGCACTCATTGCATCTTTTAGCAAAATTAATAGCGTCGGACACCATGGTAGGCCAATAGTAGCCTAATCTTCGAATTTGATCATGAAGTTTTGGTCCAGCTTGGTGAGCACCACATAGGCCCGCATGAACTTCTCTGAGAACTTGTTCAGCTTCTTTTGGGGACAAACATCGAAGTAGAACTCCATCGTATGATTTGCGATAAAGAGTTTTTGAGGGCAAATCAAAATGGAATTTGAGAGCTCGCCTTTGAATACTGGTTCTATCTTTAGGATTCTCTGGTAATACTCCATGCAGAATATAATCAATAAAAGGATCTCTCCAATCCCTGAATGAGTTTTGGAAATATGAAATTCGATTTTTGATTATAGTGAAGCTATCTTCTACTGCCTTGTAAGTATCGAGTGGGGGTAGAAGTCTTCTCTCAACAACTTCCAATATCATCTTGTCATTCTCAGGGATTACCATTGAAGCTGCCAAGCTTGCTAAGGCGTCTGCTTTGACATTCTGGCATCTCGGAACATGATGAAACACAATCAATTTAAACCTTTGTTTGAGTTCATATGCCCTATTGAAAAGGGGAATTAGGTCTGGCTTCTTTACTTCATACTCGTGATTCATTTGCTTAATCACAAGTTGTGAATCTCCATAGACCCCTAGCATGTTAATACCAGCATCTAAAGCTAACTCAAGCCCCATAATTAATGCCGTGTATTCTGCCACATTGTTCGAGCATGGCTTGATCAATGAAAAGGAGTGAGGAACATAAAATCTTCCTGGACAGCAGAAAATAATTCCAACCCCTGATACTGGCTTTCCTCGTTCATTAGTCCTGGAAGCTCTATCAAAATGCATGGTCCAATGTAGATCTGAATCAATGGTGGATTTCCGTGTTTGTTCAGTGAAGAAGACTGACTCATCAGGGAGATTGTCTGTGAACTCAGAATCTTCTGACAGTGGATGTTCTGCTAGAAAATCTGCAAGAGCTTGTCCTTTTACTGCTTTCGCAGGAGTGTATCTGATGTCATATTGAGAAAGAAGGATGGACCATTTGGCCAGACGTTCACTCAATGCCCCGGCTTTTGTCACTAATACCTTTAATGGATTAATATTGGAAACCAGATACACCACATTAGAGAGGATGTAATGCCGCAGCTTTTGTATTGCAAACATAAGCGCTAGACATTCTTTTTCTATTGGGTGATAATTGTGCTCAGCCCCAACTAGCATCCTTGACAGGTAATAGAGTGCCACCTCCTTTCCTTCATCATTCTTTTGAGCTAACAATGCTCCCAAGGAATGATCAAGAGCTCTGGTATAAAGGATGAAAGGCTTGCCCGGAATTGGAGCTGAAAGAACTGGCGGGTTTGTAAGATATTGTTTGATATCTTGAAAAGCATTTTCACAAGCTTTGTCCCATACAAAGTCTACTCCTTTCTTCATCAATTTGGAGAATGGTCTGCACTTTCCGGACAAGTTGGAAATGAACCGTCGGATGTAGGCGAGTCTTCCCTGCAATCCTTTCAATTCTCTCAAATTTCTCGGCGAAGGCATTTCCAATATGGCTTTGATTTTGACGGGATCTATTTCAATGCCCCCTTTTCGCACCACAAATCCTAGAAACTTTCCTGAAGAAACTCCGAAAAAACATTTCAGGGGATTCATTCGAAGATTGAATTTTTGTAATCTCTCAAAGACAGTGCGAAGATCGGCGAGATGGTCTGATTTATGCTTGCTCTTGATTGCCAAATCATCAACATAACATTCAACATATTTATGTTGTAAGTTCTTGAATATTTTCATCATTGCTCTTTGGTACGTGGCTCCAGCATTTTTGAGACCAAATGGCATGACAGTATAGCAGTATATGCCGAATGGAGTTCTAAACGAAGTGTGTTTCTCATCCTCTTTGAACATTTTGATCTGATTATACCCCGAGAAGCCATCCATGAATGACATTCTTTCGAACCCAAAAGTATTGTCAATCATTATTTCTGGTATAGGTAATGGAAAATCATCTTTGGGGCATGCTTTATTCAGATCTCTGAAGTCAATACAGATTCTGATTTGTCCATTCTTTTTAGTAACTGGGACTATATTAGCCAACCAGTCTGGATGCTGTTCTTCACGGATGAAATTAACGCCTTTGAGTTTCTGAACTTCTGCTTCTATCTTCTCCATGATTTCAGGCTTAGTCCTCCTTTGGTCCTGTTTTACAGGTTTAGCATCATCTGCTATATTTAATTTGTGTATGGAGATTTCTGGATCTAAACCCGGCATTTCTGCATAAGTCCATGCAAAGCAATCTATGAACTCTCGCAAGAATCCCACATACAAATCAAGTTCACTTCCTTTAATTTGAGAGCTTACAAAGGTAGGTCGGGGATTTTCTGGGGTTCCCAAGTTTATTTCTTGTACTTGGTCCTCAGTTGGAGGATTAGGAGGAAGTGTTTCTACATTGTTATTGGAAGTTTCTAACTCTGCGAAACCCTCTGGGGTTTCAGTTGGGGGTTTTAGCCAAGGCCTGATCCCTTTCCAAGGATTTGGTTTTTTAGGCTCTTTGGCTTTTACATCAAGGACTAAGCATTCCCAGCAAACATGTTGGGACGGGCTTATTTCCTCGTTGAGTTCAGGTGGCCAATAGTCAGTGATTTGTGATGCAGCATCATCTTCATCACTTGCCCCCTCAGGATGCTGAAAAGTGGCCCAATCAATGGGATCTTGAAGCACAGGAATTTCATGAGAGTCATCCGAGTCATATTCTTCAGTGAAGACTACCGATCTGGCTTTAACACCTTGTTCAAATTTAGGAATGTTACTGTAAGGAACATATCCTATGCAATGACGCAGCTGCTCAATTCTGCCCCCTGTCTGGAGATCTTCTTTCATCTCTGGAGTAAAGACATCCAAAGGAGCCCGTATGCCATTTGCAGATAATCCAAGACCCATAGGTTTCTTGAGATTGTACCCCATATTTTTCATCATGTTACAGACCACAGGATTATAAATATCGAGCTGGATTTTTCCCTCACTACTGATTTTGTCAATGATATCTGGTGGAGAAGTATCTTCAGCCCGATGAAAAATAATCGGATGATTATAATGCTTAGATGAAGGTACCAAAAAGCAAGAACCTTCGAATTCATAAATGTGAGAGGGAGTAGGCCATGGCATAAGCGGAAGATTGCAGTCTACCATAGAATGCACGAAGGTGCTCATTTCTTCAGCGTCTTCAGAATCCAACTCAGAATCTGTATCTCTGATCATTGAAATGACATGTATTGGACGCATTCTTCTAGACCTCCTGCGCAGCCGGTGGAGTGCCACTTCGAGAGATGATACAATTCGAGACATCTCATTAAAGGTTTGAAATTCCATCGCCATGGTTAAGCTGCGAAGAGCTGGCCGAAAACCTACCCAGCATAAATGAATCCATGCGGAGTAGTGTGGAGGATTTTCACATCTTTCAGCCAAACGGAGCCATCTATCAATGTACCTGTCGGCTAATTCTCCCCTTTGCTGTGATGTCAATATTAATTGACTAAAAGTGATAGGATAATCAGGCTTTATAGGCGATATTCCCCTAGTAGGTGGAGGTATATCATTGCTTTCTTGATTAGAGCTCGAGGATACCATGTTGGCCGAAAATGAAAACTTCTGATGTTCAGCATCTTTTACTTTTGATAGCTTTGTGGATATGATTAAAGGTGAATCTGGCTTTTTGATTTCAGATTTCACCTTAATTATCAAAGGAGCTTTGATATCTACGCATTTTGCCGCAGATTTTCCTGCACATTCCAACTTTATGGGGAGATCAGATTTTTGACCAACTTTCTTTGCTGAAATAGTGAAAGGTTCTGCAGGATTATCATTCACAGCGGCATTCTTTGTATCTGAGTTGGATTTTGTAGGCTTTTCTTGATACATTGCTGCGTCTGTGAAATAAACCTCCTTTCCTTTGAATGGCTTTTCCTCTGCAAAGACTCGATGTACCTTCCCCTCATTGTCGATGTATTTAAGGCATTGATGAAGAGTAGAAGGTACTATGGCATAATCATGAAGCCATCGTCTCCCCAAGAGGATGTTATAGCAAGCACGAGTTTTTACTACATGCAGAGTAGCCTCTGAGACTAAATCTCCCAACTGGAATCGAATTCGGATTTTACCAATCGGATCCTGGACTTCCCCATCATAACCTTAAATAGAAGTCTTTGTAGCAGACAGCTTGCTCACTGGAATACCGAGCTCTTGAAGGGCCGTGATTGTGATGAGATTTAGAGCTGACCCTGGGTCAACTTGAACTCTTGGGACAGGCATATCTTTGATGTAGGCCGTGAAATAAAGTGGCCTCGTATGCTTCATATTTCCCAAGAGGAGATCCTCTTTGGTGAAAGAGATAGTAGCTTTAGAAGCATTGTGAGTTAAAAGGCACTCCTTGCATTGCTTTTGAGGCTTCTTGGATTTCGCCTTCAAATAATTCTTTTCTATTTGATGCACTTGTGCTATATGAGTATGATTCTCAATATTCAAGGCCTGTAGTGCTCGTATGAAGTTGTCACGAGTCTCCTTGGACATCTGCAAGAGATCAAAAATGTGGAGTCGTGCAGGTATGTGCTTAAGGTGTTCAACAACATCATACGTGAATGGCTCTGGTGGCCTTGCATTATCATTTACTTCTGGAGAAGTTACATTTACATTGGTATTGCCTCCCGAAGGGTTTACATAAGAAGAGGAAGGAACAGAGGATCTATCATAGTTGACCCTGTAGTTACGACCAGAGCGAGTGCCATCATTAAGCATGTTGCTTCGGTCAATTTCTGGTCGTGCGTCTCTTCTTATGGCATTGACTTCTTCTGGTTCGATGAAAAGCTGATTGACCTCTTCCAGGCCTACTTCTTGGTTTACATCATTAGGAATAGCCTGCGATGTTTGGGGTTCGATGGCAGCATTCAAAACCACCAGGGAAGGAGCCGTTGACAGTTCCTCTTCAAAGTCAGAGATATTCTCCACAATATTACTAATACTGGGGTTATTATGTCTCCTTGATAACCCAAGTTCCCTGACTGAGTTAAAGTCAACAAACTGATTACTCAATTCAGAATTTTCATTTGAAAAGATCAACTCTGAATTAGGTGTGGAAGAAGCATCTGGCGTGGAAGGAGGAAAAACCGTCTGCTGATCCTGAACTTCATCGTGCCCGACTAATGGTAGTGGATCCGGATGAACTTCTGGAGGTAGTGGAAAAAGAGGAGGGTCATTCGACCAGCCACTTGAACTTGGCCTGTGTATATCATACAAGGTCACTGATAGTGTATTTAGACCGTGCTTGATATTAAGCGTTCCCGTCTCGGGGTCAAAGGCTTGTTCGAAATCCTCATCCTCATCAGAAGGGTATTCATTAGCAAAATAATCATCGATCCATTGATCGTCTTCAAGATCAGAGTAATCCGACCATTGATTTTCATCATCGGAGTTAGGGGGTGTACCATCCCATGATATCCGATTGCAGCTGGATATTACTGGTTCTTCCTCATCTTTTGGAATTGGAATGATGTAGTCGGCTAGAGTAAAATGACCTCTGGCTGATCTGGGAGGATTTTCTAAGACTGGGGCCTCGACCGCCTTGTCTTTCTTCTGCTTAAACTGTTGTTCTTGTTTCTTTTGAGCAGTTTTCTGGAGACCTTTAATTTGCCTTTTGATCTTTCTTCTTTCCACAGGTGTGGGTTTAGTTTTCACTTTTTCCCATCCTTCATCATTTATTAAGTCTGGGTGAACCCACATTTCCTGCCCTGAAGAATATTTGATAAGTATCAACCCCTGTTCATTATGTAGTGCATTGATGACCCGGAATTCGACCATTGGTGGCCTTGATGGAGCGGGTGTTGCCACAGGTGCAAATTGTCCGAAGGAAATCATATTGACTAGGGCCGTATCATATTTTCGGTCAAATGTTATTACTCCATTTTTCCACATCTCATTGACCTTTTCTTTTAAGATAAAGCAGTTTTTCAAAGGATGAGATACCATCCGATGGTATGCACAATAGTTTGGATCATTAACACGACCCGCTTGCTCTGGCTTTTTCATGGGTGGAAGCTCGAGCCTGTTGTTCTCCATCAATGCTTGGAAAATGACTTCAATGTCCCCATCAAAAGGGTACTTAGTTTGCTTCCTCTTTTCATATTCTTCCTTTTTGTTTTGCTCCGTCTTGCCATTCTGTGGTTTTTGAGGAACTGGTTTGGAGGTTTGTACATTGAATACCTCCTGCTTCTTTTGGGGTTTTGGCACAGTTGGTTTTGGAGCAGAAGATGATGATGATTCCATTTTTCGGGAACTTGCTTTCTTCTGGCTAATTTCTTTCAGGGTTAACTCCGCATCAGTGGCTACTTCAACCAATCTGGCCAAAGACTTAGTTTTATGACTAAGTATGATAGCCTTAATTTCTGGCCGTAAATTGGTTTTGCACATTTCAATTGTCGCCTTCGGAGATGGTTGTTCTAGGCATCTGTAAGACAATGCTCTCCATCTATTGATAAAGGCTTGTGCAGTTTCATTATCCCCTTGCTTTGTACTACTGAGCATAGCGAAGGTGACCGTTTGATCTTTTTCCTGAAAGTGAAGCAGAAACTTTTCTTCTGTAACTGGCCATGTAGTGAAGGAGAGTTCTGGCAATTGTTTGTACCAATCGAAAGCAACTCCCTTCAATGTACCAACAAACAGCCTTATTTTTAGTGCATCCAATTCGGGTAAACTGCCAAGGAGCGACTTAAAATGCACTATATGCTGATAGGCTGACCCTTTTCCAAGGTAAGGCTGGAAAGTCGGAAGTTTGTAATCTGGCGGAAATGGAACCAAATCAAACTCCGGAGGGTATTTAGATGTAATACCCTTTTTCTTCATCCTGGTTTCCACTTTTGATTTGTTTAAAATTTCCTCCACTTCTTTAAAAGTTACAGGTTTTTCAGGATCTGCGTGGAAACCAAGGATTAAGGAGTGATCACCTCGAGTTGAACCTGAAGTGATTACTTTATCTGTTAGTGCCTTGATTTGTGCTGTAAGTAGGTCAATTTTGGTGGCATTCCTCCTGATCATTGCCTGTTCTCTTCTATCAGCAAATAAGGAGTTAACAGGAGCTTCAGCTGGACTACCCAGTTTGTCTGCTAAGATTTTCAATTGAGCCGTCAGGTGGTCAATTTTAGCTCCTTGTTGCTTGACAACATCACTGACGTCATTCTCTTGATTTTCGTCAGCATTTTCTTCACTAACATCTTTGCCTCTACCGGCATCCTCTTCATTACCGGTCCCACTCCCTTCAGCCATAAATACGGTGTACTGACGGGGGTAAGAGGATGTAGGAAGAGTGGATTGACTATCTTCGGTATCCAGGAGAGTTATTGAGTCCTTATCAGAACCATGATCGTCAGAGGTCCTATCTGAATGAGAGTTCGAATCAGAATCTTGGGACTGAGTTCGAGCCACACTCCGAGTAACTCTCCTGGTTGAGCCAGGTCCGACCATACATGAGGAGGTTAGATTTGGCTCATCTTCTTTAATCACCCATTTTTAAGTGATTCTATGCTGTGACTGCTTCCGAGCATGTCTCTTGGAGCGAGACAAAGCCCTCTTCTTTATTTGCTGGGCCAATCTGGCTGCTAGAGTTTGATCTCTGAATCTAGCAACTAATGGCCTAGAAGTGCTAGCAACTTGCTCCCAATCTATAGGGTCGGAAGTGGGAAGTGAAAGGATGTTAACAGCATTTCTTTCAATTTTCTTCTTCTGCTCCTTCTTTTGTTGAAGCAGATTTTTAAATTGAACGAGATCGGTCGAATTTTTGATGACCAATCGTTCAGCATATTTCTTGTTTTTACTGCCATATGACGAGCGCTGGGTTGAAAGTGATGGTGATGGTGCCACAATCACAAAAGGTAAGCGCCTCCTGCCGAACCTCCGTCCCTCCTTCTGGGTCAAAGGGTAAAAGACATTCTTTTCAAGTGGGGCCAAGGGTTTCTCCTCGGCTTTTCTGGACTTCTGCATACGTGGCTGTGGTGACCACATACGGCAATTTGGAATAACAATATCCTTCTGACCCTTTTCATGGGCTAGGGCTTGCTTGCGAGTGTTTGCTTTTTGAGAGGTACCCTTTGTTTAGGATGCATAAATGAGGACTTTGTAGTCTGCAAAGCCTCCCGCTGTGAACCAATGGATATCCCTGTTTTGTTGTTCGTAAACCGAACCTGCCTTGCCCCCAGTCGAGGCTTGGTGATATGAAGATTACTGCCTTCCGACCTCACTTTGTGTTTTAAGTCATTGTGACCTTTGTGAAAGACTCCAAAGGGGTTTTGGGCATATTTGGAGACCCAAGTTTGAGGAGTCTTTGCCTTCTTGATGGGCTTCAGGGTTTCTGATGACCCATCGTAGGTCGAGGTTATGTAGCTTGAGGGAGTAGAAAGCCTTTGAAAGACCGAGACCCTTGATGCAGGAGCATTGGTGTTCATTCGGCCCCTTTTGGGTGCCCTTGTGATCTGAGCCATGGAGATTTTGAACAATCTCTCTTTAGCTTCGTCAAAAGTGATAATCAAAGAACCCATGCTGTTTCCTTTAAAAAGTTAGCCGATGAGACTATATTAGTAGTATAACCAACATGGCTGCCTCTTGGGCTAGTCGGAATGGTTTTTAGATGCCATCTAGACCAACATGGTTTTTGAACCGAAATGGTTAGATATAGGCATAAATCCCATCTCATTATGCTATGCTGACTATCCCTACTGTCAGAATTTCTGCAGCATTTCGGGTTTATCGAGTCAGGCTTAAAAGCACGCTATGCTGACTAGTCCTTGCTACCAAAATTTCAGCAGCATATCTAGACTATCTGTGTCAGACTTATAAGCAAGAGAGGGTTGGATCAATCAAAGGGATAGGGCTCACAGGATCAAGCCTGCACCACTATCACAATGATCACACAAGATCCATCAGTGGTTGACGCCGGACAATGCATAATTACAATGTCGTTGGTCTTATCACTGATTTAATAAACTTTTTATATGGGTCAGAAGCCCTTTGAACTGAATCATCACTCTTCTAAAGTGAAAAGGGTGATGATTTGGTTCATACACATCAAGGTGCAAATTCTTCAATCAAGTTATGCACATCAACGTGCAAATTCTTCCAATTAAATGGCAAGTGTATGCACATCAAGGTGCCCAGTGCCTTCATTTGTATGAACAATATGCACTTCAAGGTGCCAAAGTCCTTTAATGATATTTTCAAACCCATTGCAGACATCAAAGGTCTTGTATGGGTGTAATTGGAGGTTAAATAAGCCTTTGTCATCATAAAAATAGGTAAGTGACCGTGTGCCCCGGCCACAGGCTTTTAGCAGCAGTTTTCAATGAAACAGCAGCAGTTTCCAGCACAACAGCAGCAGTTACAGTACAATAGCAGCAGTTTCAGTGAAACAGCAGCACTCTTTAATACAACAGCAGCACTTTCAGTGAAATAGCAACAGTTACAGTGCAACAGCGGCACTTTCAGTGCAACAGCAACACTTCAGTGCAATAGCAGCAGTTTTCAGGGCAACAGCAGCACTTTCAGTGCAACAGCAGCAGTCACAGTGCAACAGCGGCACTTTCAGTGTAACAGCAGCAGTTACAATGCAACAGCGACAGTTTTCAGGCAACAGCAGCACTTTCAGTGCAACAGCAGCAGTTACAGTGCAACAGCGGCACTTTCAGTGCAACAGCAGCAGTTACAGTGCAACAGCGGCAGTTTTCAGGGTAACAGCAGCACTTTCAGTGCAACAGTAGCAGTTATAGTGCAACAGCGGCACTTTCAGTGCAACAGCAGCAGTTACAGTGCAACAGCGGCAGTTTTCAGGGCAACAGCAGTACTTTTCAGCAATTTTCAGCGCTTTCATGCATTTTTCACCAAATTCGATCACAAATTAGGGTCTATAATTTCCCACAGACGGCGCCAATCTTCTGATCGCGCTTAAAAATGTAGCGTGGAAATGAATTACGGAATCAAGGTCCGACATTCACGCACTTTAAGCGTTAAGAAGAATGGGAAATAATTACAGTTCATCATTAATTTCCCTTTTGTTTACATGGGCTCAAGTGCCCTGACCGCGGGGATGCAGGTTGTTTACATACATTTTGAAAGTTTACAACCCCTCCCTCAAGTCTCAGATGTGATCTCAATTTGGAAAATACAAGAAAATGTACATATGGTGGAAGAAAATGTGGAAAAAGGGGAAAAAATGGGGGGTGACCGTGACCCGCGGTCACTGCCCCGTTCCAGTGACCGTGACTCACCCGCGGTCACTGGGGCCTTCCAGTGACCGTGACTCACCTGCGGTCACTGGGGCCTTCCAGTGACCGTGACTCACCCGCGGTCACTGGAACCTGCCAGTGACCGGGGATCACGGTCACTGACAGACAATGGCCCTGTGCCTTCGTTTTTTTGTGCTGTTCGCGCTGGTTCTTTCTTGGAACTTCTTTCAAGTGTCGGAACTCCATTCTCATGACTTTGGAGCGGTGGACAACCATCAAGAAGATCACTTTTTATCATGGAATCAATTGAAACCGCTGTAACTCATCATTCGTGCTTACGGACTGCATTTTTGTTTCAAGTCTGAAATGGGCAAATTTAAAGCCGGACTTGTGTCATTTGAACCTATCATTTTCAAGGAACAAAATGAGGCCTAGAGAGGCTTCTTTCACAACTCTTGTAATGGCTAAGAAGCCCTACGAATGAGAGAAACAGAGGTGACAATGTCATCCTCTCAAAAATTGGCGTCGTACGAACATGGTATGGACTTTGGCCATTTCCCTTCCTTCTCTCCTTCTGAATTTTCTTGCTCACCTTTAAAACTAAGAAAAGAAGGTGGGAATGGTCGTGGAAGTGCTGCTGGAGCTTGCTTCTTGTTGCCTTAGGTAGTGACTTTCTTCAATTTCTTCACTTTTCTTCCTTATGTGTGTGTGTCTCTTTTGTTTCTTCCAAATTCTCCCTTTTTATAGACTCCCCAATCAGTTTTGTGCAGTTTTGGGGAGTTAATAGCAGTTGTGGGGAGTTGGATTTCGAAGAGGAGTGGAGGGAAACCACCCAAAATCGTGGGAAACCTCTTTTGAAGGTCCGTGACCGCAGACTGGGCCACGGACGAGGCCCAATTTCAGGTTTTTCGCGTATGTGGCCCATTTTCATCTGTTTTGGGCTCAAACGAAGTCTGATTGCCACCAAACTTGGAGGGATGCTTCTTAACACTATTTTCTACGTGTCATAAAAATTTCAGTCCATTTTGACTTCAGGAAGTTGGTCAACTTTTTCATTAATTGGGCCCCGGTCACGGACAAGGCCCACTTTTGGAACATTGAATATGCGATCTATTTTCCATTGTTTGAGGCCCGAATGATGTCCAATCATCACGAAACTTGGAGAGATGTTGCTTGACACCATCTTAAGTGTTTCATAGAAGTTTCAGCTCTGTTTGACCACCTGAACATGGTCAACTCCTTCTGTTTGTGGGCCCCGGTCACTCCAAAGGCCCATTCTTGGAATTTTGCATATGTGATTTGTTTCCGCCTGTTCGGGGCCCAAACGGTGTCCAATCGCCACGAAACTCGGAGGGATACTTCTTGACACTATTTTGAGTGTGTCAAAGAAGTTTCAGCTCTGTTTGACCACCTGAACATGGTCAACTCCTTTTGTTTGTGGGCCCCCGGTCACTCCCAAGGCCCATTCTTGGAATTTTGCATATGTGGCTTGTTTCCGCCTGTTCGGGGCCCAAACGGTGTCCAATCGCCACGAAACTTGGAGGGATACTTCTTGACACTATTTTGAGTGTGTCACAGAAGTTTCAGCTCTTTTTGACCACCTGAACATGGTCAACTCCTTTTGTTTGTGGGCCCCCGGTCACTCCGAAGGCCCATTCTTGGAATTTTGCATATGTGGCTTGTTTCCGCCTGTTCGGGGCCCAAACGGTGTCCAATCGCCACGAAACTTGGAGGGATACTTCTTAACACTATTTTGAATGTGCCACAGAAGTTTCAGCTCTGTTTGACCACCTGAACATGGTCAACTCCTTTTGTTTGTGGGCCCCCGATCACTCCCAAGGCCCATTCTTGGAATTTTGCATATGTGGCTTGTTTCCGCCTGTTCGGGGCCCAAACGGTGTCCAATCGCCACGAAACTTGGAGGGATACTTCTTAACACTATTTTGAATGTGTCACAGAAGTTTCAGCTCTATTTGACCACCTGAACATGGTCAACTCCCCAGTTGACTTTTTATGACTATGGGCCCTTGTTTCAGCTGTTTGAAGCCCAAATGACCCCGGTTTGATTTGAAACTCGGAGGGACTGACGTCAAGAACATCTTGGAGTATTCATCCAAATTTCATGCAGCTTGGATTTGAGGAAGTAGGATTTCGAACAGTAACCTATTCATTGCATGCGTTAGGTCACTATTCACTCCACATTGAGATAGTTAGCCTGTTTTCAATCCGAACAGCCTCCCCATGACTTGAAACTTTGGAAGAATAACTTGGGGCATTCTTTAAGCATTTGTTCCAAATTTTATTTGCTTTGGCCTTCTGGAAGTAAGATCTTAGCCGATGATCTCCAAATTCAGGATTACTGTCCTCTAAGCTGACATGTAATGAAATTTAGGCCAAACAGAGTCTTTTCATTTTGAAAATTTGTAAAGTATCTTCTGAGCATGACTGAAGCTTCGCGTCTAAATTTTCATTAATTTTGGACATCGGGAAGTAGGACTTTGGTCAGTGACCCCCTGGCTTGGGGGAAATTGACTTCAGGCTGACATGCTTGTGGCTCTTGAGTTTGATGATCTCTGTTCGACCCGAAATTTGAACTTCCTCTGAGAGTTCCAGCTACCTTGATCTTCATGGAATGCCGGTTCTCACAGTAATTCCCCAGGATCTGCAAATAACCTCTGTAGCCTAAATTAAGCTGAGATGAGGTGTCTTCACTGCAGTATTTGCAATTTTTTTATAGGTCAACAAGTGCCCCCTCGAGGTGCAATGATTATGGTATAATAATCATTGTGCCTCGAAATAGCCAATCTGTGGGAATGATGGATGGCTTGATGAAAAGACAGTTTGTCAAGGTAGGTTGTAGGCCTAAACTTTGGGATTTGAAAATTTTGATAAAACCATGAAGGGTTTGATGACGGAATTTTGAAAAGACATAAGAAATCTTAACTTCTTTGCCCTATTTTCACGGATATCAAAAGTAGCATCTCCGTGGGGACTGTGGGGAACACCCACAAAGGAATCCCTTAGGTATTTAGAAAATTCAGAAGTTTATGAATTTTGTTTGGATTTTGAAAATGAATTTGATTTTCTTTTGACCTATTTTTCACAGATATCCAGAGTGGCGTCTCTGTGGGGATGTGGGGAACACCCACAAAAAGAATCCCTGAGGTTTTAAGAAATTCAAAAGTTTTAGAGAAAATGGATTTGGGTTTGGATCTTCATGGATTTTTTTGATTCATTTTCAAAGATCAAAGTTTGGGTTTTGACTTGGCTTGACATGATGCAACTTTGAAAGAGATTAGCTTTTATGAGTTTTGATGAAAAACAATTTGGGACATTGGTTTGAAATCAAAGTTTGACCCAAAGTTGATTTGGAAAGAGACTCCGCGTATTTTTTTTTTGTTTTTTATATAATTTCCCTCGAAATATCCTAAAATTAGGATTATTTCTTTGGTAAATTAGGATTCAGCAATGAGCTCCACCAGTTCAAGTTTGCAATGACCGTGGGCAAGGAGGCCAAACAATTGTTTTTTTTTTTTTTTTTGGAAATAATTAAGAGTTTTATCAAATCTCAGTCAGCCACATGTTACACATTGGAAATTATTACATCAGAGCTTCTCAGTTATCCTAATCATGAAAGAATTCACGGCGACAGTATCTAAAACAATCCATGAAGACTCAAATAACTCATGAAAGAACTCTCCTCCAATCTCCTCAGCTGCAGATTTAAATGCAACCCCAAATGCGTTACCCTGCATCACCCCAAGTCTTGGTTTTCCACACACCCCCAACAATCAGGACTTTGTTGGGTTCTTGTGCCAAGCAAGCACATATCAAAGGCTTCATCTTTGCACCCTTCTCCCGCAATGCATCCATCAAGAAATAGCAGAACTTCGTTAAAGCTTGCGGGTACCCCAATAGCTTAGTATCAACTGCATCTTCAAGCTTCACCCACCTGAATTTTCGACTGCTTCTAATTAACCCAGTTTTTTGTAATTGCTGAGCTACCTTGTCTCAATATTGCTCTTTGGATCGACTTGGACCGCACTTTGCATCCCTTTTCGCAACTTATCAAGATTGCTCAAAGACAGTGCTGAATATGCAACCCAAAACTGTTCAGAAGCTGATGAATCATCAGCTTCCATGAACGACTCGAGCAATGCGGTAACCCCATAAACCACATCTGCAGCTGATACCTTTGAGCTGTATCCATGTAACCTCAGAAAGCTTCTATAATAGAACTCTGTCAGCCCATACTCGGGTAAGAACCGCTCGAACTCATCCTTCATCTTCTGCTTCACTTCAATGCTCAGGTACTGAAATTTCTGCCGGCAATCAATGAAAGGAAAACCCATTCGGGCAAGAAGAAGCTGAAGCTTCTTCAACCCACTGTCGCTCCAAGTCTTCAATTTGGTTGCAATGTATGAAGAACAGAGCATCGAATCGAACAGATTCCATTCTCGCAGGAGCATCAACCTCGGTTCATCTTCATAGGCAATTCTGGAAGCATCAGGTGACTGGATTTTGGTGCCATCTTTGAGAGTCACTGAAGTGACTGCATCCAAATTGCCTGAGCTGTTAATATGCTGCTCAAGCTCCATCACGCCTGCTTGGTATCTCTCATTTGTAAGCCTCTCGTGCACAAACTGATCCGTGAGTGACACACAAGCCAACCAAAGCAGCTCATTTGTGTTCTTGCGGAGAGAATGAGATAAATCAAACATCAAACAACCCGAGGGCCTTCCATGGAATGTTCCCAACTTGTAGTACTCCAATTTTAGCTTTCCAAAGAGCCTAACAGGTTTTTTTTTTTTTTTTTTTTTTGCTCAAGTCAACAGAAAAGAGAGAGAGAGACCGAGAGAGAGAGAAAAAGAGGAACCGAGAGGAGAGAGAAAAGAGCGGGAGAGAGAGAAACCGAAAGAGAAAACAGAGAGACTGGGAGAGAGAGAAACCGTGAGGGAGAGAAAAGAGAGAGAGACCGAGAGAGAGAAATTGGGAGAGAGAGAAATTAGGAGAGAGAGAAGAAAGAGAAAAAGAGGGAGAGAGAGACCGAGAGAAAAAAAAATAGAGAGACCGGGAGAGAGAGAGAAAAGAGAGAGAGACCGAGAGAGAGAAATTGGGAGAGAGAGAAAAGAGCGGGAGAGAGAGAAACCGAAAGAGAAAACAGAGAGACTGGGAGAGAGAGAAACCGTGAGGGAGAGAAAAGAGAGAGAGACCGAGAGAGAGAAATTGGGAGAGAGAGAAGAAAGAGAAAATGAGGGAGAGAGAGACCGAGAGAAAAAATAGAGAGACCGGGAGAGAGAGAGAAAAGAGAGAGAGACCGAGAGAGAGAGAAATTAAGAGAGAGAGAGAAATAAAAAGAGGGAGAGAGACCGAGAGAGAGAAAAGAGAGAGAAATTGGGAGAGAGAGAAGAAAGAGAAAAAGAGGGAGAGAGAGACCGAGAGAAAAAAATAGAGAGACCGGGAGAGAGAGAGAAAAGAGAGAGACCGAGAGAGAGAAAAAAGAGAAATTGAGAGAGGGAAAATCAGAAAGAGGGAGAGAGAAAACTGGAAGAGACCGAGAGAAAGGGTGGAAGCAGAGAGGTGCTGGGTGCATCTTCCTCTCAGTTACCAAGCAGGACTCGGGTTTCTTTCATCATCTCAAGCACAGACTATGGCTGGTAAGAATTTCCTTTTCATCTTCTCTTGTGTTTGTTCATGACTAAATCCAAGCCTGGCTTTCTGGATACATCCTTTTTTTTTTTTTTTTTAAGAACTGATGTAAGATGACTTTTGTGAAATCATCTCAAGCTCATCAATCTACTGACCATATGAACTTTTCTTGGCGCATGGTGATGCCTGAATTTCATTCTCTGGTGAAGTCAGCATCGAGCAAGCTCACTGCCAAAACCACTGTATTTGAGTAGTAACATGCACACCACTGAACACGCATCTAACTTTCTGTGATCAGAGCCTCTGTGGGAATTATAGAATGCCATTTTCGTGCTTGAACACGAACCTGCTGCCCCCTGTAAAGGTCTTAAGATGCTTGAACATCTGTTTGGACCGGGAGCCTCGGTTTTGAGACTTAAGTGTGCCTTTGATGCCAATTCTTGGTCTCAGAACTGAGTATTGCCTTCTCTTTTTGGCCTTATACTAAGGAGAGATGCTGCCGAATTTTTTTTTTTTTTTAAGAAGAAGTTCCCTATCATTGTCACTGATACCCATCTTTCCTTTCTTTTGATTTGTTTTGCAGATAGGAAGGGTAAAGCACTTGCAACTGCCACAGCTGGGGCACCAAAAAGTCGTGCCAAGGGTAAGACCACAAGAGAGACTGATCCGAAAGATTCAAATGAAGCATCTGATGTCAACTTGTGGCTCCAGAGAGCTAAGGCTTTGTCATCGAGAAACTGGCATTTGTATTGGTGTAAGCTGGACGAGATTGACATTAGTACTGCTATCCCAGCTTATGCAAGCTACAAAGGGCACATCCTCATAGCAGAAGTACTAAATGCCAAGGGGAAACTGGAGAAGTTCCTGGACTGAGAAGTTTCTCTGCTGCACCTTCCATTTGATGGTTTTGCTTTTTCTGATTAGCCCTGAGGGCCATGTGTACATTGACTTCACTACTTGTATTCAAACTTTAAGATGGATATCAATGGAAAAGGTTTTTCTTTCTATTTTTGTCATTGGTATGGGTGTTTGGGTTGATTTTTTGTGGAGATTTGATATGGTTTATGTGGATGGTTTGTCTGGTTTGGTTTTCTCAGACTTGTATAAAGGTGTGATTTGCGATCTGTTGGATCCACAAATCAAAAATGAGGGAGTCATATAGGTGGATGTTATCCGGTGCCCATGTGTGAGGCTTTCTCCAGGGTCCATGACTTGATCCTTTTGGTGTCAAAAGGAGTCAAACAAAGTGGATGTTATCCGGTGCCCATGTGTGAGGCTTTTCCCGGGATCCTTGACTTATTCCTTAGGACAAAGATTTGGTTTTGGTTTTTGTTTAGATTTTGGTTATACAGGGTCTGCAAAAAGACTTGTTCTATATAACCGAAGGTAGTCATATAGGGTCTGCAAAAAGACTTGTTCTATATAACTAAGGATTAGCTATATGGGGTCTGCAAAAAGACTTATTCCACATAGTACAGGCTCTGCAAAAAGACTTAATCTATATAGCTGGATGTTACAAGGGGTCTTGTAAGGACGTTATCCAAGTAACAAAAGTTTGACTAGAGGGGTCGTGGGACTTGATCCTCGCAGTCATTTTATACAAATCTGAGGGATTTTGGTTACGAGTCATAGGTTGTAAGGCTCGAAACCAAAGGATTGCAATTTTGGTTGGGAGTCATAGGTTGTGAGGCTCAAAACTAGAGGATTTTGATTTTGGTTAGGAGTGAGAATGTACACTGTACATGGTTTGGGTACATTGTACACGGTTTGGGTGTACCAATGACATTCGGGTATAGTATTTCTTGAGCAGTTTTCCATTGATAGGCATCATGCACCTGTCCCCTTCAAGTGTGAGGAGCGCATATGCGCCATTGGAGTAAACCTTGTCGACAACAAAAGGTCCTTCCCATTTAGGTTCGAACTTGCCTCCCGACAAGTGCGTGGAAAACATAGGTCTTCTAACTGCAAGGACTAGATCTCCCTTCTTGTAAGCTCTATATTTGACCTTTTTGTTGAAAGATGCAGCCATACGAGCTTGATACAACTCAATACTTTGTCGAGCGGCAAGTCTTTTCTCATCAAGGTTTTCTAGCTCTTGCAATCTGAGTTTGGCATTCTTTTCTTCAGTATATTTGTTTATCACAGCCACCCGAAAAGAGGGAAGTTGAATTTCCAAAGGTATTACAGCTTCACAACCATAGACCAAGGAGTACGGTGTTGATTTGGTAGGACCACGAACTGTAGTTCTGTAAGCCCATAATGCTTCAGGAAGCCTAGTACTCCAACTCTTTTTGTTGTCAGAAACCATTTTCTTCAAAATCTTGCAAATGGTTTTGTTAAAAGCCTCAGCAAGTCCGTTGGCCGCGGGGTTATACGCTGTAGATGGACAACACTGAATTCCGTATTTGTCACAGAATCTGTAAAATTTATTATTATTGAATTGCGGGCCATTGTCATGATACAGACGTTTGGGCACCCCAAAACGGCAAATGACATGAGTTTTCAGGAAGCTAAGGACTGTATCAGTTTTGACTTCTGTGAGAGGTACTGCTTCTGCCCATTTGGAGAAGTAATCGGTTGCAGCCAAAATGAATTGATGTCCACATTCTGAGGGTCGACTGATCTTCCCCACTATATCCATTCCCCAAGATTCAAATGGCCAAGAAGTGGTCGTAGGGTGCAAATGTTCAGGAGGCTGGTGGATGTAATCACCATGAATTTGGCACTCATTGCATCTTTTAGCAAAATTAATAGCGTCGGACACCATGGTAGGCCAATAGTAGCCTAATCTTCGAATTTGATCATGAAGTTTTGGTCCAGCTTGGTGAGCACCACATAGGCCCGCATGAACTTCTCTGAGAACTTGTTCAGCTTCTTTTGGGGACAAACATCGAAGTAGAACTCCATCGTATGATTTGCGATAAAGAGTTTTTGAGGGCAAATCAAAATGGAATTTGAGAGCTCGCCTTTGAATACTGGTTCTATCTTTAGGATTCTCTGGTAATACTCCATGCAGAATATAATCAATAAAAGGATCTCTCCAATCCCTGAATGAGTTTTGGAAATATGAAATTCGATTTTTGATTATAGTGAAGCTATCTTCTATTGCCTTGTAAGTATCGAGTGGGGGTAGAAGTCTTCTCTCAACAACTTCTAATATCATCTTGTCATTCTCAGGGATTACCATTGAAGCTGCCAAGCTTGCTAAGGCGTCTGCTTTGACATTCTGGCATCTCGGAACATGATGAAACACAATCAATTTAAACCTTTGTTTGAGTTCATATGCCCTATTGAAAAGGGGAATTAGGTCTGGCTTCTTTACTTCATACTCGTGATTCATTTGCTTAATCACAAGTTGTGAATCTCCATAGACCCCTAGCATGTTAATACCAGCATCTAAAGCTAACTCAAGCCCCATAATTAATGCCGTGTATTCTGCCACATTGTTCGAGCATGGCTTGATCAATGAAAAGGAGTGAGGAACATAAAATCTTCCTGGACTGCAGAAAATAATTCCAACCCCTGATACTGGCTTTCCTCGTTCATTAGTCCTGGAAGCTCCATCAAAATGCATGGTCCAATGTAGATCTGAATCAATGGTGGATTTCCGTGTTTGTTCAGTGAAGAAGACTGACTCATCAGGGAGATTGTCTGTGAACTCAGAATCTTCTGACAGTGGATGTTCTGCTAGAAAATCTGCAAGAGCTTGTCCTTTTACTGCTTTCGCAAGAGTGTATCTGATGTCATATTGAGAAAGAAGGATGAACCATTTGGCCAGACGTTCACTCAATGCCCCGGCTTTTGTCACTAATACCTTTAATGGATTAATATTGGAAACCAGATACACCACATTAGAGAGGATGTAATGCCGCAGCTTTTGTATTGCAAACATAAGCGCTAGACATTCTTTTTCTATTGGGTGATAATTGTGCTCAGCCCCAACTAGCATCCTTGACAGGTAATAGAGTGCCACCTCCTTTCCTTCATCATTCTTTTGAGCTAACAATGCTCCCAAGGAATGATCAAGAGCTCTGGTATAAAGGATGAAAGGCTTGCCCGGAATTGGAGCTGAAAGAACTGGCGGGTTTGTAAGATATTGTTTGATATCTTGAAAAGCATTTTCACAAGCTTTGTCCCATACAAAGTCTACTCCTTTCTTCATCAATTTGGAGAATGGTCTGCACTTTCCGGACAAGTTGGAAATGAACCGTCGGATGTAGGCGAGTCTTCCCTGCAATCCTTTCAATTCTCTCAAATTTCTCGGCGAAGGCATTTCCAATATGGCTTTGATTTTGACGGGATCTATTTCAATGCCCCCTTTTCGCACCACAAATCCTAGAAACTTTCCTGAAGAAACTCCGAAAAAACATTTCAGGGGATTCATTCGAAGATTGAATTTTTGTAATCTCTCAAAGACAGTGCGAAGATCGGCGAGATGGTCTGATTTATGCTTGCTCTTGATTGCCAAATCATCAACATAACATTCAACATATTTATGTTGTAAGTTCTTGAATATTTTCATCATTGCTCTTTGGTACGTGGCTCCAGCATTTTTGAGACCAAATGGCATGACAGTATAGCAGTATATGCCGAATGGAGTTCTAAACGAAGTGTGTTTCTCATCCTCTTTGAACATTTTGATCTGATTATACCCCGAGAAGCCATCCATGAATGACATTCTTTCGAACCCAAAAGTATTGTCAATCATTATTTCTGGTATAGGTAATGGAAAATCATCTTTGGGGCATGCTTTATTCAGATCTCTGAAGTCAATACAGATTCTGATTTGTCCATTCTTTTTAGTAACTGGGACTATATTAGCCAACCAGTCTGGATGCTGTTCTTCACGGATGAAATTAACGCCTTTGAGTTTCTGAACTTCTGCTTCTATCTTCTCCATGATTTCAAGCTTAGTCCTCCTTTGGTCCTGTTTTACAGGTTTAGCATCATCTGCTATATTTAATTTGTGTATGGAGATTTCTGGATCTAAACCCGGCATTTCTGCATAAGTCCATGCAAAGCAATCTATGAACTCTCGCAAGAATCCCACATACAAATCAAGTTCACTTCCTTTAATTTGAGAGCTTACAAAGGTAGGTCGGGGATTTTCTGGGGTTCCCAAGTTTATTTCTTGTACTTGGTCCTCAGTTGGAGGATTAGGAGGAAGTGTTTCTACATTGTTATTGGAAGTTTCTAACTCTGTGAAACCCTCTGGGGTTTCAGTTGGGGGTTTTAGCCAAGGCCTGATCCCTTTCCAAGGATTTGGTTTTTTAGGCTCTTTGGCTTTTACATCAAGGACTAAGCATTCCCAGCGAACATGTTGGGACGGGCTTATTTCCTCGTTGAGTTCAGGTGGCCAATAGTCAGTGATTTGTGATGCAGCATCATCTTCATCACTTGCCCCCTCAGGATGCTGAAAAGTGGCCCAATCAACGGGATCTTGAAGCACAGGAATTTCATGAGAGTCATCCGAGTCATATTCTTCAGTGAAGACTACCAATTTGGCTTTAACACCTTGTTTAAATTTAAAAATGTTACTGTAAGGAACATATCCTATGCAATGACGCAGCTGCTCAATTCTGCCCCCTGTCTGGAGATCTTCTTTCATCTCTGGAGTAAAGACATCCAAAGGAGCCCGTATGCCATTTGCAGATAATCCAAGACCCATAGGTTTCTTGAGATTGTACCCCATATTTTTCATCATGTTACAGACCACAGGATTATAAATATCGAGCCGGATTTTTCCCTCACTACTGATTTTGTCAATGATATCTGGTGGAGAAGTATCTTCAGCCCGATGAAAAATAATCGGATGATTATAATGCTTAGATGAAGGTACCAAAAAGCAAGAACCTTCGAATTCATAAATGTGAGAGGGAGTAGGCCATGGCATAAGCGGAAGATTGCAGTCTACCATAGAATGCACGAAGGTGCTCATTTCTTCAGCGTCTTCAGAATCCAACTCAGAATCTGTATCTCTGATCATTGAAATGACATGTATTGGACGCATTCTTCTAGACCTCCTGCGCAGCCGGTGGAGTGCCACTTCGAGAGATGATACAATTCGAGACATCTCATTAAAGGTTTGAAATTCCATCGCCATGGTTAAGCTGCGAAGAGCTGGCCGAAAACCTACCCAGCATAAATGAATCCATGCGGAGTAGTGTGGAGGATTTTCACATCTTTCAGCCAAACGGAGCCATCTATCAATGTACCTGTCGGCTAATTCTCCCCTTTGCTGTGATGTCAATATTAATTGACTAAAAGTGATAGGATAATCAGGCTTTATAGGCGATATTCCCCTAGTAGGTGGAGGTATATCATTGCTTTCTTGATTAGAGCTCGAGGATACCATGTTGGCCGAAAATGAAAACTTCTGATGTTCAGCATCTTTTACTTTTGATAGCTTTGTGGATATGATTAAAGGTGAATCTGGCTTTTTGATTTCAGATTTCACCTTAATTATCAAAGGAGCTTTGATATCTACGCATTTTGCCGCAGATTTTCCTGCACATTCCAACTTTATGGGGAGATCAGATTTTTGACCAACTTTCTTTGCTGAAATAGTGAAAGGTTCTGCAGGATTATCATTCACAGCGGCATTCTTTGTATCTGAGCTGGATTTTGTAGGCTTTTCTTGATACATTGCTGCGTCTGTGAAATAAACCTCCTTTCCTTTGAATGGCTTTTCCTCTGCAAAGACTCGATGTACCTTCCCCTCATTGTCGATGTATTTAAGGCATTGATGAAGAGTAGAAGGTACTATGGCATAATCATGAAGCCATCGTCTCCCCAAGAGGATGTTATAGCAAGCTCGAGTTTTTACTACATGCAGAGTAGCCTCTGAGACTAAATCTCCCAACTGGAATCGAATTCGGATTTTACCAATCGGATCCTGGACTTCCCCATCATAACCTTAAATAGAAGTCTTTGTAGCAGACAGCTTGCTCACTGGAATACCGAGCTCTTGAAGGGCCGTGATTGTGATGAGATTTAGAGCTGACCCTGGGTCAACTTGAACTCTTGGGACAGGCATATCTTTGATGTAGGCCGTGAAATAAAGTGGCCTCGTATGCTTCATATTTCCCAAGAGGAGATCCTCTTTGGTGAAAGAGATAGTAGCTTTAGAAGCATTGTGAGTTAAAAGGCACTCCTTGCATTGCTTTTGAGGCTTCTTGGATTTCGCCTTCAAATAATTCTTTTCTATTTGATGCACTTGTGCTATATGAGTATGATTCTCAATATTCAAGGCCTGTAGTGCTCGTATGAAGTTGTCACGAGTCTCCTTGGACATCTGCAAGAGATCAAAAATGTGGAGTCGTGCAGGTATGTGCTTAAGGTGTTCAACAACATCATACGTGAATGGCTCTGGTGGCCTTGCATTATCATTTACTTCTGGAGAAGTTACATTTACATTGGTATTGCCTCCCGAAGGGTTTACATAAGAAGAGGAAGGAACAGAGGATCTATCATAGTTGACCCTGTAGTTACGACCAGAGCGAGTGCCATCATTAAGCATGTTGCTTCGGTCAATTTCTGGTCGTGCGTCTCTTCTTATGGCATTGACTTCTTCTGGTTCGATGAAAAGCTGATTGACCTCTTCCAGGCCTACTTCTTGGTTTACATCATTAGGAATAGCCTGCGATGTTTGGGGTTCGATGGCAGCATTCAAAACCACCAGGGAAGGAGCCGTTGACAGTTCCTCTTCAAAGTCAGAGATATTCTCCACAATATTACTAATACTGGGGTTATTATGTCTCCTTGATAACCCAAGTTCCCTGACTGAGTTAAAGTCAACAAACTGATTACTCAATTCAGAATTTTCATTTGAAAAGATCAACTCTGAATTAGGTGTGGAAGAAGCATCTGGCGTGGAAGGAGGAAAAACCGTCTGCTGATCCTGAACTTCATCGTGCCCGACTAATGGTAGTGGATCCGGATGAACTTCTGGAGGTAGTGGAAAAAGAGGAGGGTCATTCGACCAGCCACTTGAACTTGGCCTGTGTATATCATACAAGGTCACTGATAGTGTATTTAGACCGTGCTTGATATTAAGCGTTCCCGTCTCGGGGTCAAAGGCTTGTTCGAAATCCTCATCCTCATCAGAAGGGTATTCATTAGCAAAATAATCATCGATCCATTGATCGTCTTCAAGATCAGAGTAATCCGACCATTGATTTTCATCATCGGAGTTAGGGGGTGTACCATCCCATGATATCCGATTGCAGCTGGATATTACTGGTTCTTCCTCATCTTTTGGAATTGGAATGATGTAGTCAGCTAGAGTAAAATGACCTCTGGCTGATCTGGGAGGATTTTCTAAGACTGGGGCCTCGACCGCCTTGTCTTTCTTCTGCTTAAACTGTTGTTCTTGTTTCTTTTGAGCAGTTTTCTGGAGACCTTTAATTTGCCTTTTGATCTTTCTTCTTTCCACAGGTGTGGGTTTAGTTTTCACTTTTTCCCATCCTTCATCATTTATTAAGTCTGGGTGAACCCACATTTCCTGCCCTGAAGAATATTTGATAAGTATCAACCCCTGTTCATTATGTAGTGCATTGATGACCCGGAATTCGACCATTGGTGGCCTTGATGGAGCGGGTGTTGCCACAGGTGCAAATTGTCCGAAGGAAATCATATTGACTGGGGCCGTATCATATTTTCGGTCAAATGTTATTACTCCATTTTTCCACATCTCATTGACCTTTTCTTTTAAGATAAAGCAGTCTTTCAAAGGATGAGATACCATCCGATGGTATGCACAATAGTTTGGATCATTAACACGACCCGCTTGCTCTGGCTTTTTCATGGGTGGAAGCTCGAGCCTGTTGTTCTCCATCAATGCTTGGAAAATGACTTCAATGTCCCCATCAAAAGGGTACTTAGTTTGCTTCCTCTTTTCATATTCTTCCTTTTTGTTTTGCTCCGTCTTGCCATTCTGTGGTTTTTGAGGAACTGGTTTGGAGGTTTGTACATTGAATACCTCCTGCTTCTTTTGGGGTTTTGGCACAGTTGGTTTTGGAGCAGAAGATGATGATGATTCCATTTTTCGGGAACTTGCTTTCTTCTGGCTAATTTCTTTCAGGGTTAACTCCGCATCAGTGGCTACTTCAACCAATCTGGCCAAAGACTTAGTTTTATGACTAAGTATGATAGCCTTAATTTCTGGCCGTAAATTGGTTTTGCACATTTCAATTGTCGCCTTCGGAGATGGTTGTTCTAGGCATCTGTAAGACAATGCTCTCCATCTATTGATAAAGGCTTGTGCAGTTTCATTATCCCCTTGCTTTGTACTACTGAGCATAACGAAGGTGACCGTTTGATCTTTTTCCTGAAAGTGAAGCAGAAACTTTTCTTCTGTAACTGGCCATGTAGTGAAGGAGAGTTCTGGCAATTGTTTGTACCAATCGAAAGCAACTCCCTTCAATGTACCAACAAACAGCCTTATTTTTAGTGCATCCAATTCGGGTAAACTGCCAAGGAGCGACTTAAAATGCACTATATGCTGATAGGCTGACCCTTTTCCAAGGTAAGGCTGGAAAGTCGGAAGTTTGTAATCTGGCGGAAATGGAACCAAATCAAACTCCGGAGGGTATTTAGATGTAATACCCTTTTTCTTCATCCTGGTTTCCACTTTTGATTTGTTTAAAATTTCCTCCACTTCTTTAAAAGTTACAGGTTTTTCAGGATCTGCGTGGAAACCAAGGATTAAGGAGTGATCACCTCGAGTTGAACCTGAAGTGATTACTTTATCTGTTAGTGCCTTGATTTGTGCTGTAAGTAGGTCAATTTTGGTGGCATTCCTCCTGATCATTGCCTGTTCTCTTCTATCAGCAAATAAGGAGTTAACAGGAGCTTCAGCTGGACTACCCAGTTTGTCTGCTAAGATTTTCAATTGAGCCGTCAGGTGGTCAATTTTAGCTCCTTGTTGCTTGACAACATCACTGACGTCATTCTCTTGATTTTCGTCAGCATTTTCTTCACTAACATCTTTGCCTCTACCGGCATCCTCTTCATTACCGGTCCCACTCCCTTCAGCCATAAATACGGTGTACTGACGGGGGTAAGAGGATGTAGGAAGAGTGGATTGACTATCTTCGGTATCCAGGAGAGTTATTGAGTCCTTATCAGAACCATGATCGTCAGAGGTCCTATCTGAATGAGAGTTCGAATCAGAATCTTGGGACTGAGTTCGAGCCACACTCCGAGTAACTCTCCTGGTTGAGCCAGGTCCGACCATACATGAGGAGGTTAGATTTGGCTCATCTTCTTTAATCACCCATTTTAAAGTGATTCTATGCTGTGACTGCTTCCGAGCATGTCTCTTGGAGCGAGACAAAGCCCTCTTCTTTATTTGCTGGGCCAATCTGGCTGCTAGAGTTTGATCTCTGAATCTAGCAACTAATGGCCTAGAAGTGCTAGCAACTTGCTCCCAATCTATAGGGTCGGAAGTGGGAAGTGAAAGGATGTTAACAGCATTTCTTTCAATTTTCTTCTTCTGCTCCTTCTTTTGTTGAAGCAGATTTTTAAATTGAACGAGATCGGTCGAATTTTTGATGACCAATCGTTCAGCATATTTCTTGTTTTTACTGCCATATGACGAGCGCTGGGTTGAAAGTGATGGTGATGGTGCCACAATCACAGAAGGTAAGCGCCTCCTGCCGAACCTCCGTCCCTCCTTCTGGGTCAAAGGGTAAAAGACATTCTTTTCAAGTGGGGCCAAGGGTTTCTCCTCGGCTTTTCTGGACTTCTGCATACGTGGCTGTGGTGACCACATACGGCAATTTGGAATAACAATATCCTTCTGACCCTTTTCATGGGCTAGGGCTTGCTTGCGAGTGTTTGCTTTTTGAGAGGTACCCTTTGTTTAGGATGCATAAATGAGGACTTTGTAGTCTGCAAAGCCTCCCGCTGTGAACCAATGGATATCCCTGTTTTGTTGTTCGTAAACCGAACCTGCCTTGCCCCCAGTCGAGGCTTGGTGATATGAAGATTACTGCCTTCCGACCTCACTTTGTGTTTTAAGTCATTGTGACCTTTGTGAAAGACTCCAAAGGGGTTTTGGGCATATTTGGAGACCCAAGTTTGAGGAGTCTTTGCCTTCTTGATGGGCTTCAGGGTTTCTGATGACCCATCGTAGGTCGAGGTTATGTAGCTTGAGGGAGTAGAAAGCCTTTGAAAGACCGAGACCCTTGATGCAGGAGCATTGGTGTTCATTCGGCCCCTTTTGGGTGCCCTTGTGATCTGAGCCATGGAGATTTTGAACAATCTCTCTTTAGCTTCGTCAAAAGTGATAATCAAAGAACCCATGCTGTTTCCTTTAAAAAGTTAGCCGATGAGACTATATTAGTAGTATAACCAACATGGCTGCCTCTTGGGCTAGTCGGAATGGTTTTTAGATGCCATCTAGACCAACATGGTTTTTGAACCGAAATGGTTAGATATAGGCATAAATCCCATCTCATTATGCTATGCTGACTATCCCTACTGTCAGAATTTCTGCAGCATTTCGGGTTTATCGAGTCAGGCTTAAAAGCACGCTATGCTGACTAGTCCTTGCTACCAAAATTTCAGCAGCATATCTAGACTATCTGTGTCAGACTTATAAGCAAGAGAGGGTTGGATCAATCAAAGGGATAGGGCTCACAGGATCAAGCCTGCACCACTATCACAATGATCACACAAGATCCATCAGTGGTTGACGCCGGACAATGCATAATTACAATGTCGTTGGTCTTATCACTGATTTAATAAACTTTTTATATGGGTCAGAAGCCCTTTGAACTGAATCATCACTCTTCTAAAGTGAAAAGGGTGATGATTTGGTTCATACACATCAAGGTGCAAATTCTTCAATCAAGTTATGCACATCAACGTGCAAATTCTTCCAATTAAATGGCAAGTGTATGCACATCAAGGTGCCCAGTGCCTTCATTTGTATGAACAATATGCACTTCAAGGTGCCAAAGTCCTTTAATGATATTTTCAAACCCATTGCAGACATCAAAGGTCTTGTATGGGTGTAATTGGAGGTTAAATAAGCCTTTGTCATCATAAAAATAGGTAAGTGACCGTGTGCCCCGGCCACAGGCTTTTAGCAGCAGTTTTCAATGAAACAGCAGCAGTTTCCAGCACAACAGCAACAGTTACAGTACAATAGCAGCAGTTTCAGTGAAACAGCAGCACTCTTTAATACAACAGCAGCACTTTCAGTGAAACAGCGGCACTTTCAGTGCAACAGCGGCACTTTCAGTGCAACAGCAACACTTCAGTGCAATAGCAGCAATTTTCAGGGCAACAGCAGCACTTTCAGTGCAACAGCAGCAGTCACAGTGCAACAGCGGCACTTTCAGTGTAACAGCAGCAGTTACAATGCAACAGCGACAGTTTTCAGGCAACAGCAGCACTTTCAGTGCAACAGCAGCAGTTACAGTGCAACAGCAGCAGTTACAGTGCAACAGCGGCACTTTCAGTGCAACAGCGGCAGTTTTCAGGGCAACAGCAGCACTTTCAGTGCAACAGTAGCAGTTACAGTGCAACAGCGGCACTTTCAGTGCAACAGCAGCAGTTACAGTGCAACAGCGGCAGTTTTCAGGGCAACAGCAGTACTTTTCAGCAATTTTCAGCGCTTTCATGCATTTTTCACCAAATTCGATCACAAATTAGGGTCTATAATTTCCCACAGACGGCGCCAATCTTCTGATCGCGCTTAAAAATGTAGCGTGGAAATGAATTACGGAATCAAGGTCCGACATTCACGCACTTTAAGCGTTAAGAAGAATGGGAAATAATTACAGTTCATCATTAATTTCCATTTTGTTTACATGGGTTCAAGTGCCCTGACCGCGGGGATGCAGGTTGTTTACATACATTTTGAAAGTTTACAACCCCTCCCTCAAGTCTCAGATGTGATCTCAATTTGGAAAATACAAGAAAATGTACATATGGTGGAAGAAAATGTGGAAAAAGGGGAAAAAATGGGGGGTGACCGTGACCCGCGGTCACTGCCCCGTTCCAGTGACCGTGACTCACCCGCGGTCACTGGGGCCTTCCAGTGACCGTGACTCACCTGCGGTCACTGGGGCCTTCCAGTGACCGTGACTCACCCGCGGTCACTGGAACCTGCCAGTGACCGGGGATCACGGTCACTGACAGACAATGGCCCTGTGCCTTCGTTTTTTTGTGCTGTTCGCGCTGGTTCTTTCTTGGAACTTCTTTCAAGTGTCGGAACTCCATTCTCATGACTTTGGAGCGGTGGACAACCATCAAGAAGATCACTTTTTATCATGGAATCAATTGAAACCGCTGTAACTCATCATTCGTGCTTACGGACTGCATTTTTGTTTCAAGTCCGAAATGGGCAAATTTAAAGCCGGACTTGTGTCATTTGAACCTATCATTTTCAAGGAACAAAATGAGGCCTAGAGAGGCTTCTTTCACAACTCTTGTAATGGCTAAAAAGCCCTACGAATGAGAGAAACAGAGGTGACAATGTCATCCTCTCAAAAATTGGCGTCGTACGAACATGGTATGGACTTTGGCCATTTCCCTTCCTTCTCTCCTTCTGAATTTTCTTGCTCACCTTTAAAACTAAGAAAAGAAGGTGGGAATGGTCGTGGAAGTGCTGCTGGAGCTTGCTTCTTGTTGCCTTAGGTAGTGACTTTCTTCAATTTCTTCACTTTTCTTCCTTATGTCTGTGTGGCTCTTTTGTTTCTTCCAAATTCTCCCTTTTTATAGACTCCCCAATCAGTTTTGTGCAGTTTTGGGGAGTTAATAGCAGTTGTGGGGAGTTGGATTTCGATGAGGAGTGGAGGGAAACCACCCAAAATCGTGGGAAACCTCTTTGGAAGGTCCGTGACCGCAGACTGGGCCACGGACGAGGCCCAATTTCAGGTTTTTCGCGTATGTGGCCCATTTTCATCTGTTTTGGGCTCAAACGAAGTCTGATTGCCACCAAACTTGCAGGGATGCTTCTCAACACTATTTTCTACGTGTCATAAAAATTTCAGTCCATTTTGACTTCAGGAAGTTGGTCAACTTTTTCATTAATTGGGCCCCGGTCACGGACAAGGCCCACTTTTGGAACATTGAATATGCGATCTATTTTCCATTGTTTGAGGCCCGAATGATGTCCAATCATCACGAAACTTGGAGAGATGTTGCTTGACACCATCTTAAGTGTTTCATAGAAGTTTCAGCTCTGTTTGACCACCTAAACATGGTCAACTCCTTCTGTTTGTGGGCCCCCGGTCACTCCCAAGGCCCATTCTTGGAATTTTGCATATGTGGCTTGTTTCCGCCTGTTCGGGGCCCAAACGGTGTCCAATCGCCACGAAACTTGGAGGGATGCTTCTTGACACTATTTTGAGTGTGTCACAGAAGTTTCAGCTCTGTTTGACCACCTGAACATGGTCAACTCCTTTTGTTTGTGGGCCCCCGGTCACTCCCAAGGCCCATTCTTGGAATTTTGCATATGTGGCTTGTTTCCGCCTGTTCGGGGCCCAAACGGTGTCCAATCGCCACGAAACTTGGAGGGATGCTTCTTGACACTATTTTGAGTGTGTCACAGAAGTTTCAGCTCTGTTTGACCACCTGAACATGGTCAACTCCTTTTGTTTGTGGGCCCCCGGTCACTCCCAAGGCCCATTCTTGGAATTTTGCATATGTGGCTTGTTTCCGCCTGTTCGGGCCCAAACGGTGTCCAATCGCCACGAAACTTGGAGGGATACTTCTTGACACTATTTTGAGTGTGTCACAGAAGTTTCAGCTCTGTTTGACCACCTGAACATGGTCAACTCCTTTTGTTTGTGGGCCCCCGGTCACTCCCAAGGCCCATTCTTAGAATTTTGCATATGTGGCTTGTTTCCGCCTGTTCGGGGCCCAAACGGTGTCCAATCGCCACGAAACTTGGAGGGATACTTCTTAACACTATTTTGAGTGTGTCACAGAAGTTTCAGCTCTGTTTGACCACCTGAACATGGTCAACTCCTTTTGTTTGTGGGCCCCCGGTCACTCCCAAGGTCCATTCTTGGAATTTTGCATATGTGGCTTGTTTCCGCTTGTTCGGGGCCCAAACGGTGTCCAATCGCCACGAAACTTGGAGGGATACTTCTTAACACTATTTTGAATGTGTCACAGAAGTTTCAGCTCTATTTGACCACCTGAACATGGTCAACTCCCCAGTTGACTTTTTATGACTGTGGGCCCTTGTTTCAGCTGTTTGAAGCCCAAATGACCCCGGTTTGATTTGAAACTCGGAGGGACTGACGTCAAGAACATCTTGGAGTATTCATCCAAATTTCATGCAGCTTGGATTTGAGGAAGTAGGATTTCGAACAGTAACCTATTCATTGCATGCGTTAGGTCACTATTCACTCCACATTGAGATAGTTAGCCTGTTTTCAATCCGAACAGCCTCCCCTTGACTTGAAACTTTGGAAGAATAACTTGGGGCATTCTTTGAGCATTTGTTCCAAATTTTATTTGCTTTGGCCTTCTGGAAGTAAGATCTTAGCCGATGATCTCCAAATTCAGGATTACTGTCCTCTAAGCTGACATGTAATGAAATTTAGGCCAAACAGAGTCTTTTCATTTTGAAAATTTGTAAAGTATCTTCTGAGCATGATTGAAGCTTCGCGTCTAAATTTTCATTAATTTTGGACATCGGGAAGTAGGACTTTGGTCAGTGACCCCCTGGCTTGGGGGAAATTGACTTCAGGCTGACATGCTTGTGGCTTTTGAGTTTGATGATCTCTGTTCGACCCGAAATTTGAACTTCCTCTGAGAGTTCCAGCTACCTTGATCTTCATGGAATGCCGGTTCTCACAGTAATTCCCCAGGATCTGCAAATAACCTCTGTAGCCTAAATTAAGCTGAGATGAGGTGTCTTCACTGCAGTATTTGCAATTTTTTTATAGGTCAACAGGTAGGTGCACTTTGAGCAACCCTGAACCAAGTGTAAAGAGAAACCATTAGAGGAAAGATGGTCGGGTGGATCCAACCGTGGGTCCTCCCATGGTTAAGTTAGTGGATAATACTTAGAAAATGGAATCCGACTAAAATTAGTGAGTTTTTTTTGCATACCTCTTCGTTTGCTTCCAGTTCCCCTTTTATTGCTGTCACCAAATAGATTAATCTCCTCAAATATAGGATCCACTACTCACGTATCTTTCTATCCGGGGAGACTTAATGGTATGTATCTCTCCACTTTGGGGGACTTGATTGCGTTCCCTAGATCTTAGGGATTTTGCCTCTTCTGTGATGTCCTGTACCAGAGTGGTGATGCTAGCTGCCCCATGTTGTTTGAATTGGTCATAGACAATGACCCATTAACCTAGTTCGGCGACATTGTAGCTCTCCTACTTTGCTCGGCTATGTGAACTTTCTAGGGCTGATTCACGTCCTACTTAACTATGGAGGTTATCATGGGCTCACGGGTGCATAGTTTAACCCAAGGGATGACATATTTTATTCTCTTACAACTGCCCTCGAGGCTTTACCTTATTTTCAGCGCACTTAAAATTAGGCAAGGCTGTTTGCATCGCCTCCCAGGTCACGTGTCCATTTCCCCCTATTCTTCTTGTCTTTTCAAATTTCAAATCCCTAACATCTTTGTCCTACCAAGCTGGCTGGCCTTAAATTCCCGGATTCTATGATGGATTCACTTTTCAGCGTTTCGTCTTCCCCTACTCAGTACAACAGATTCGACTGTTACGACTCAATGACTTCTGCGACCGATCCAACCCTTTAAATCTTTGTCCTCCTTTTCCATTCGTGCTCATCTTCCTGTGCTGCTTCTTCTTTTCCCTACCTATTTCTCTTTTCTTGCTGTAAGTTTTTTCCTCTAGCAATTCTTTTTAGTTTTTCTCTACATACTTTTTTAGAATGGGTTACCTTAGAAAACTGCTGAAATCCCCTGAATAAATCAAGGAGTTCAAGGATAGATTTAGGATTCCCTTGGACATTCATATTCGACTTTCAAAACCGGGAAATCCTTCCTTGGGTGCTTCAAGAGTAGGACGCCCTTTCCCACCATAGCCATTGTTGAAGGTGGTGTCCGTTTCCCCTTATGCCCCCTACTTATTCATTTTTTTCCATATGCAAACCTTTTACTCCTCGAATGCAGCCCCAACGTATTTCGCATCATTATGGGCGTTGTAGAGTTTAACAGACTGCTCGGCATAAATCTCAATGTCCTTGATATCCTCTTTTACTACTATTTAGTTCCTCTAAACAGTAAAAGAGAAATCTTTTACCTCAAAACTCAAGAGCGTAACAAACTCCTGGTCCCCTATCTCCTTGACACTAATAAATCTAGCAAGGGTGACATACTGGTGGTTGGTGGGAATTGGGAGACACCGACCACCTAGAGGGGAATAAGGCGTATAGTTCCTCGGGCCCTAAGGGAACCAGGTCAAACCCTTGAATTTTCTGCTCAATTTATTTTTTCTCTATCTTTCTTTTCTCACCACCCCTTTTTTTTATTATTACCTTGGTGTTTCATGAAAAATAAGCAGATCAACCGCATTCATTCAGTCGACATTAACTAAGAAGATCTTAAGAAGGCCTTCACATATCGAGGACCTCCAGAACTTGAGGGCTGGGGCTAAGCTGTGCAAATCTTACTCGGGTACATGTGCACATACAACATCTTTTCTGCTTCCCATCGGGGAAGCATTACTGGCACGGCCTACCAACCTCAGCTAAGAACCATCAGAATTAGCAGATAATCAGTCCACACTAGCCCTAGCTATGCCTCAAGCACTCTATCTCCTTCCTCCATAAGTGCATCTGGCCTTGCCTTTTCTTCTCATAAGCCTTGGCACAACATGTGCGTTACTCGTCCCTGAAGCGCTGCAGTTGTTCCAAGCTCTCCAAGCAGCTCCTCCTCCCCTCCCAAGCACGACCCTATGCTTATTGCTTCTGACAGTGAGTCCTTTCCCTATTCTGGGCAAACTTCTCCTTCGCTACTCATGTCGAGGTGCAAACACAAGAATCTTTTGGCCGAGCTAGGAGGTTCTTCTAGGATAGCTTCTTTTCCTGCTCGCCCCTTGGCTTCCTCCTAACAGCCCTCAAAGCGACCTCTTGGTAGCTCCCAGTAGGAGTCAGAGGCAAAGACGCAAAAGTCCTCCTTGGAGGAGCCCGGCACCTTCGTGTTTTGGTTGGACGATGACGTCCCTATTCTGCCTCCCAAGCTGTGCCCTCCCTTGGCCAAAAAGACTCCTGCCCCAAAAGGTCCCTCCCAGCAAAAGGAGGGCATATCTGAATCACATGACATGGCTTATAAAATGGCCCAGCTTTCCATGCTTCCCTATGACGTCAAGCGGCACAATTCCGTAACAGCTTTCGAGCTCATGTCTTCCGGGATGTTGAAGTGCCTCTTGGTAAGCCTTGTCCTATTTTGTCCTTAAGTTTGTTTGTTTCTATACTATCTCTAACTATGCAAGCCTGCTCCTGTGTAAAGCAGGGGGTTCGGCTATGGTCGGTTGCTTTCGATCGACTTGAGGCGGGTAGGAAGTGTATAAAGGAGCTGGATAGCAAGGTGGCATCTCTAAAAAGTCAGCTTGGCCTCTCTCAGATGGCCGTAAAGTTAGCTGAGGCTAAGGCTGGGTCAGCAACCGCAAGACCTATCAGTGCGGAAAGCACCCTTATTATCAAGAAGCTTAAATTGGAGGGCTTTCGAGCTCAGAACTTAGAACTATAAGTGGAGATGAAGGCGGCTGTGGAGTGAGCTCGCGAAGAAGGCTATGATGAAGCCAAGGCCACTTATTCAAAGCAGGTTGAGGGGATTCATTCCATTCTTTTCAAAAGTGGCCACGATACTGATCTAGATGAAGTCGGCGTTCCAGAGGATTCTTTCTTCCGAGGAAGGTATACTACCCCGCCCATATCCAACCACCATTCTCCATAGCCTCCTACCAACCAGGATGCCCCTGAGCCTCCAGTTGCCAAAGTCGCCTTAGAGCCTCATGTAGACCTTAGTCCTTCCACTTTTGAGCACTCAATCATCGAGGTTCCACCACCGGCTGAGGTATCGTAGGATGTTGACGTAGCTGCTCCTAAGTCTCCTGTCACCATTTCTCCTAATGTTTGAAGTTATATTATGACATTTCTTATTTGACAGTTGTGGCTTTGTTTGCTTTTTTTTTTTGTCCCTGACATATGGGTTTTTTTTATACCTGTAATCTTAGCCCCTACCATGGGCCCATCTTAATCAGGTACTTACTTTTTTATATATATTTTCCACTGCCTCTGTCAGAACTTTTCTGAACTTGATTTTGTTCCTAATACTTACATCGTCATGCCAAGTCATTAGACAAAAGAGATTAGGGCCGCATACATAGTTTGTGGGCTTTCCCTATTAGGTTTTTATCCTTTGGTACAAAGTATGGGGTCATTGAAATAACCATTTCCACCAAACCTTAGTCCTGGTTAGTGGCCAGATCTGGTATCTGCTGACGATACCCATCTCGGACTTCCAAGCCACCATCTCTCTCCTAACCTACTTAGTTAGGAGTCGAGGTATTATTCTAATTATCAAGGAATGATCGGCACAAAAACAAACTCTTTGGTACAAAGATAACATATTTTCATTGAATATAATTCTTTGTACAGGAAATCATATCCACAAATCTTCAAGAACTCACAACTAATTCTTTGGTACAAAGATTATAAAAGGAATCCTGTCATGTTAGAAATGCTCCAAGGCTTTAGGAGTGCTTTTCCATCAAGCGTCTCAAGGTGATAAGCGCCTGCACCCGCCGTGGAAGTGACTCGTACGGTCCTTCCCAATTCGGACCCAATTTGCCGTTGTCGGGATTCCTTGTGTTTGGAAGAACTTTTCTCAATGCCAAATTGCCGACCTAAAGTTCCCTTCTTTTTACCTTCTTTCGGAAGCTCTGAGCTAGCTGTTGCATGTAAACTGCCAATTTGATCAGAGCAAGCTCCCTTCGTTCTTCTAACAAGTCTAGCTATTCGATGATTCTTTCCCTATTTTCCTCATGATTATAATGCTTTGTTCTCATAGTTGATAGACCAATCTCCAGAGGGATTACCACTTCAATTCCATATGCTAAGGAGAATGAAGTCTTCCTGGTTGACCTACGCAGTGTGGTTCTGTAAGCCCATAAAACACTGGGGAGTTTATTCACCCAACACCCATTGTCATTATCCAATCTTTTCTTTATGCTATCCAGCAAATTCTTGTTGGAGCTTTAATCCTGGTCATTGTTTTGCGGATATACCAGCATTGAAAAGTAATGCCTTATGTCGAACTTTTCACACATGCCTCGGAAAGCTATTCCTTCAAATTGTTTGCCGTTATCTGTAACCAGTGGTCGGGAAATTTCAAATCTGGTAATAATATTTTTCCAGATAAACTTCTCGGCATCCGTATCCCTGTTGTGGACCAGTGGTTCCGCCTCTACCCACATGGTGAAATAGTCGGTTGCCACTATTAAGAACCTGAAGTTCTTTGCCAACCTAAGCATGGGACTGAAGATGTCAATCCCCCACTTGTCAAAGGACTAAGGAATGGTTATTTGGTTCAGCTACTCAGTAAGCTGATGTATATCCCTACCAAATCGTTGACATTTCTCACATTTTTATACGAATTGCAGTGCATCCTTTTGTTTGTAAGGCCACCAGTATCCTTACGACATAACTCTATGAGCCAAGCTCCGTCCCCCCCCCCCCCCCCCCCCCACCACGATGTGTCCTCCGCAACATCCTTCATGGATTTCCCATAGAAGGTCTTCAACTTTCGTGGGATGAATGCATCTCAGGTAAGGTCCCGAGTATGAATGTCGGTACAACCTTCCTCCAGGTAATAGCCAGAAACAAGCTAACCTCCTCCTGATTTTCCATTCTTCTTTTGCATCACCGGGGAGTTCATCATTCTTCAAGTACTTTAATAATGGTGTCATCCAACTAACCATTTCCTCCATTTCTGTCGAGCACATGATCCGTCGAGCATCCACGCTGGGCATTGGTTGGAAATCGACAGTGATATCTCTCCTTAACTCGGTTTTAACAGCTATGGTTAGATAGCTCAGGCTGTCAGCATGCGTATTCCTCTCTCAGCTGATTTATGTGATAATGACATTACCAATCCTTTGGATTGCCCGATGAGCCTCTTCCAAATATATGACCATTTTGACATCCTGAGCAGCATATTCTCCATTTAACTGGTTGGTGACTAACTAGGAGTCACAAAAAACAATCAATCGTGTAATCTTTAGCTCTTCGGCCATTCGGAATCCTAACAATAAAGCTTCATACTCTCCCTCGTTGTTTGATGCAGAAACACCTAAGGAAATAGTCTTTTCGATTACTGCTCTCTCTACCGAAAAGAGTACCATCTCCGTACCTGATCCTTGGCTATTTGACGCTCCATCCATGTATAACCGCCATTCATTTTCTTCTCCTTTCACACTACTATCTGTAATGTCAGGGTGCCCAGCCTTTCCATGCTTCTACTTTGTTTTTACTCTTGGAGTGAATTTTACAATGAAATATGCTATGACTTGACCTTTGATGGCATTTCTCGGGACAATTTTTATATCATGTTCCCCGAGCTCGATCATCCATTTAACCATCCTTCTTGATAGTTCTGCCTTTTGCAACACGGCTTTCATTGGGTGTTCGGTCAGGACTTTCACGGTGTGGGCTTAGAAGTAATGCCTGAGCTTCCGAGCTGCACACATCAAAGCAAATGCTAGTTTTTCCAAAGGGAGTCTAACAATCCGCTCCACACCATCGAGGAATTGTCCGCTTTGGACTTCCCAGGAGGTCACCCATCCTGAAATTGCTTTGACTCAAGCACGCTTAACTTTATAGTTTTTATGGAAGTCCTCACGGTTTTGTCCCCAAAAGGTGCCTCGATAGTTTAGAATAGATTATTACTTATATTCTTTCATTCAAATGTACTTTGGGACTGGGTCGTTACAGGGAGGTACCTTGTTTCTGCGTCGAGTAAAGTTTTACTGACAAAATAGATCAGAAGGTGGTGTTTTCCCTCCTCCCTCATTAAGGCTGCATTAACTGCGTGTTCGGATGTTACCAGGTACATAATTAGTTCCTCTCCTGCCTTTGGGATAGACAAAATAGGAGGGTAACTCAAATACTGCTTAATCTTTACTAACGACAGACCGCACTACTCGTCCCAAACCTTATTTGCTCCCTTTTTTAAAGCAAGAAACAATGGTCGACATTTATCCGAGCTCGTGGCAATAAAGCGGATGAGAGCTACTAGCATCTCGGTCAGTCTTTGGACATCTCTTTTTGAACTGGGCTGTTCCAACTTCTAAATGGCTTGGATTTACGAGGGATTTGCTTCTATTCCCCTTCGCGTCATAATAATGCCAAGGCATTTTTCCGAGCTGACCTCGAATGAGCATTTCAAGACGTTGAGTTTCAATTTATATTTCCTCAACATGTCAAATACCTCTTTCAAATTGCTCAGGCGGCCTGCTTTTTCCCTACGTTTAATGACCATGTCATCGATGTACACTTCCACAGTCTTCCCTATCGGCCCTTGGAACATCTGGGTTACCAATCGCTGATAAGTTGCCCTTGCATTCTTAAGTCTGAAAGGCATTCTTTTGTAATAGAAGATGCCTTTTGGAGTTATGAACGACATTTTAACTTGGTCGTCTTTCCCCATTGCTTCTAAATTATAGGGTTAGCATTCGGATTTACGCCGAGCCTGTCGCAAATGATCTTTGGATCGACTTCATGCATTTCATATGGAGTCTAGGCAAAGATGTCCAAATTTTGAATAAGAAATTGTGGTAACTTGTCCAGTTCACCTTTTCCAAGGAGGCACCGACCAAGAAGTGCTTTACCGAGTCCGCTTCGGTGATCGGGATCTTTGTCAGCTCTTCTTCAACTTTATCGACCAAATATATATACCTGGATGATCTGAACTTGGCCTACTAAGTTGTAGTCGCCATCTCTAGTTAGTCTTGTCTTGTGAGCCTGCAGCGCCATCGTCTTATTTGCACTATCCCTTAATGGCCGCAACTAAGCAACTCCTTGAGGTGGCCTGATCATCCCTAATTTCCATGATACCATTTGCTATTAGGAATCTAATCCTTTGATAGAAGTGGATGAGACTGCCTCAGACGGTGGATCCGCGTTTGAAACATTCTGGCATTTTAGGAGGATGGAGATCCACCACCAAGAATTCCACCTAAAAGCTGATCGGTCCTATTGCCACCGATACAGTGATCAGTCCCAACGGTTAGACTGCTTGGCCATTAAATCCAAACAGTGGTACAAAAGATGGCCGTAGATCCGACTATCTGAGTCCAAGCTTATTGAAGAGCTCGACATACATGATTTCTGATGAATTGCTAAAATCAACAAGCATTTGTCAAACGTTGAACTCTTTTATCCGTAGGGTGAGCAACAACGCATCATTATGAGGGTGAACTACATCTCATAGGTCCTCATTCGAGAATGAGATTTCACCTCTAGTATGTCCGTGCTTGCTTACAATGCTTGGGTGCCTGCTCACCTTGTACACTTCTTTTAAGTGGGCTGCCATTTTCCTCTGACTTCTGATAGCCTGTGTTGTTATATTTCCCGGGCATGCTACTCTGTGGACAACATCTATAACTCTGATCGAGGCTTTTTCCTCGCTGGTTAGCTTGTGATTTCGCCTTTCCAAGCCTTGCGATGATCTGTCTGCTGACTGCTTTCTATGAACTCTTTCAGATAGCCCTATTTCACCAAATCCTCAAGATACTACTTGAGCATTCTACAATTCTTCGTGAGGTGCCCGTTTTTAAGATGATATGAGCACTGCACCATAGATCTGGGTTTCTTCTGCTGAGATTGCTCACCATCTTTGGAAGCATTTTGAAATAAGGATTATCCTTAATTTGAGTCAAGATCTTAAATATAGGATCCTTAAAAATGGTTAGCACCCTTTCATATGCCTTTCAGGTGGGTTCCGTATGACCCAACCTTCTATTTGGCCTTTCTTTGAATTCTTTTCTTCTCTTCCGGCGAGATCTTCTTTCCTTTTAATAGGGCTATTTATACTCTGGTGGCCCCATCTCCTCCTCCAGCTTTACGAATTATTTAGTTCATCCCATTAGGTCCTCCTGCATGACTGAGGTCGCTTGGTGAGAGACTGCGAGAGCTGACTTTCTCTTGGGAATCTAATCTTGTAGGTGGCAATCACTACCTACTTGTTGTTTCCTTACATTTCATTGTACAAGTGCTAATAATGGGCATTGTACTCTTTCAGGCTTTCCAAGCCTTTGTTTCCTAAGGCCAAGCAGTGCCCCATTATCCTTTGGCTGCTTGGAGTTTGTGACAAATCATGTCACAAAGGAGCTTACCAGCTCTTTAAAGCTACCAATGGACCTCGCCCTTAGTTGGGAGAACCATTTCAAGGCCAGGTCCCCTAGGCTTGATGGGAAGACTTTGTACATCAACGGTTCACTCCCGACCCATGGTGCCATAGAGTGCTAGAATCGCTGAACATGGTTGGTAAGGTCTGAGACGCCATCATAAACGTTCAACTTTCGCTGCTGAAATACCGATGAGGCTCCGCTTTCTCGATCTTCTCCGAAAATGGAGACATAAAATTTTGAACCCTTTTCCAACTTCTCTCCTTGATGGGGCTTTTAGGAGGATGTGCACGGCCTCTTTCTATAAGCGCTTTCTCTATGAGCGCTTGGATATCATCTTCAGTAATCATTCGAGCAGATGTTCACTCCCTTCAGTGCCCCTTTGGGAATCTCTTTCTCTGCTGCGATGCACTCAGCCTTTGTTGCCCTCTATCTCCTTCTGAGGTCGGGAGTTTGATGTATTATTTTCTTCATCACCCATCTCCGACTTTCTACGGGATCGGTGAGGTTTGGATTGGTGACCTGCCTTACAAGTCAGTGACTAGCCCCGTACTTTAACTCGGCATTCTTCTGTTCAGCTTCCTTTTCTTGCCTAAGGTCCTTATGTTTTCCTACCTTGGCCTTTAGTACGTCTAGTAGCCTATTTATCTTTTCTTGCTGTTGCCTTACCCCTTCTACCAAGTCTCGAACAATATTTTTACAGGTGCGTTTGAGTTGTGCATAAGAGTTGTGTGGGAGTCTGCGATCTAGGGACCAGGGATCCCATCTTTACTGCGCACCACTTTGCAGCTCGACCACTAAGGGTGACCTTTCCATGCAACTTGAACCATGTCAGTGTATTTTTGACTGAACATGCCCCCATCTACCAATAGGTGATGCGACTCGATTAGTTTTCGAGTGAGGGACATAGTCATAATCCTCCTCTTCGGAATAGATCATGAGGAGCTCCTTCCCTAGGTGCACATGATGCTTTTCAAGATCTCCCTTTGCCAGTGATGAAGGTTGCCTAACTAGGCATGAAGAACTAGGAACTTGATTTTTGTTAAACATCATTCTTAGCTTGAAGAAATATTCTTAGATTCTCACCTTCATTTCCCACAAACGGTGCCAATTGTAAGGTTAAATTTCTCAGATCAGGTCAGATATGGACAGACTTGGATTGATTTATAGATAGAAATGTGTTTCTAGCTTCCGATCTAGAAAAGTGAGCTGGTCGACTATTAGGTGGGAACACTCTGAACAACCCTGAACCAAGTGTAAAGAGAACCCGCTAGAGGAAAGATGCTCGGGTGGGTTCGACTGCGGGTCCTTCGATGGTTAAGTTAGTGGATAATCCTTAAAAAATGGAATCCAACTAGATTTAATGATTTTTTTTATACCTGTTCATTTGCCTCTGGTTCCCCTTTTATTGTTGTCACTAAATAAATTAATCTCCTCAAATATGGGATCCACTATTCACGTATCTTTCCACTCGGGGAGACTTAACGGCATGTATCTCTCCACTTTGGGGGACACGTTGTTTAAATTGGTCATAGACTGTGACCCGTTAGCCTAGTTCGGTGACATTGTAGCTCTCCTGCTTTGCTCAGTTCTGTGAACTTTCTTGGGCTAATTCATGTCCTGCTCAACTATGGGGGTTATCCTGGGCTCACGGATGCATAGTTCGACCCAAGGTATGACATATTTTATCCTCTTACAGGGGGTTTCTATTTTTAGTGAAGACAAGGAGAATTGGCATGTTTCTTTGTTAACAAGCAGGAAAAGACTCTCGGTTTGCAGCAAGAAATGGAGGGTCTTACTTGTTGGGTATATGTCTTGTATTCCGGTTTAGCCGGATGAGTCCACGGGTGATGTCAAAATCACAACATTACTCTTACATTGATTCCTTTTTCTTCTAGGAGAAAAGAAGATAAAATCTTTTGTTTTTTATTTTTTTTCCTTAAAAGGACAAGAAGTTTTATCCTTCTACCGAGAAAGAGAGAGTGAAAATATTAAGGAGATAAAAAAAAAAGGTTGGAGACAATCTTTCCCAAATATTACTTACGAGTGCATATCTGATTGGGTTGGTGGAAATCCATTTATTTTAATCACACACGATTTTGTATATTAGTATCATCTTCAGTGTCATCATCAACTAATAAACCCCATGAATCTTAAACTTAATTATCTAAAGTTTTCATAAAATTTTAAAAATCTATCAGAATGCCCAAAAAGTTCCAATCTATGGGTCCAATTTTCTGCGTGTAGTAGCCCCAAATTCATAATCTACATTGTTCAATATTTTTATATTAATGATAAGCGTCAAGATATTTAATTTCATAAATTAAATCTTAACAGATTTTTTTTAAAAATTAATGAGTCTTATAATTTAAAACACACCTGAAACTATCCAATGTACTCATAGTGTGAAAATGTGGTCTTGTCAAAATAAAATAATGTGTTTTATGTATATAATATTTGATATGTAAATTCAATTTAACCATCCCAAATATTTGTGTGGCGTCGGGGAAAATCAAATCAATGGAGAACCTTTTGCGCATCCCACCGAAAATAAAGTCCATTCATTTTTTTTTCTCTTTCAAAGAAGAAAAGTGGCTAGGCCGAACATCAACTTGACGTACATCGCTATTGGTGGGAGATAGTGAGCCGTGAATGCTAATATAGTGCTGCTCTAACTCGGCCTTGTCTCTTGCCGATGGTAAATCCGATCAATAGAGGTCCAGAGGAGAACGCTTCTTACTTTAGTTGCAAGGGGTGACTGATCTCTTTTGGAGGCCTAGGTTTCAAACCTAACCTCCTCCTGCATGTCTAATTTAACTCATATATGTGAGTTCCTGTCTCTTTGCATGTGTGAATTCTTATTATCTCATATGTCTCCATGGATATGTGACTTCCCAAAACATACATGTGAGTTTAAACTCCTCGTATGTACAAGTACCCATTATGTTGGATGTTTGCGTCTCATAAGGTCCCAACCCCTTAGCTAGTAACTGAAATATATATATATATATATATCTAAGTCAACTACAATGTGCCTATCAAGGCCTATGACGGCAGATGCACTTGGTTAGAATTTACAAATATTTGCCAAGCCTAGCTAAAAATCTTTAGCCCACATCGAGCAGTGTGCCAAAAAAAAGGATGAAATTAAACTAAAGAGAAAAAAGTCCTCTTTTCCACCTGATTTATTTTTTCTTGCTTGCCAAGTGGCAAAGAATAAGAAACAAGAGGGGCGCCAACTAGGATTCAATACATGGATGGCACTATGGGAATGAGTGCCTCATCCGCTAAAACAACCCTTTTTTTTTAGTGAAAAGATCCTCAAAATATATTGAGGGTTCATTTGTTAATTTCACATATGATGTGAAAATGCTTTACATATGTAAATGACTCACATATGAGTCATTTACATATACAAATGACTTACATATGAAATATATTTTTTGTTTGTTATTTTCGCACCCATTCAAATGTGAATCTAATTCTACTAATGGTTGATATGTATTTTTGATATATCTCAAGATCCATGTTGAATCAACACCTCAAATTTGACCTCCTAGCTAAAAGTGACCTTTTGAACAAGATTAATGGTTCGGATCATGAAAATGGGGTCACAAAATCCCAATAATTAAGATCAATGGCATGAATTGTTTCATAAATATCTCACAACGTAAGATGATCCAACAGTTGAAATTTTGTACCATGGCCATTTTCATCATTTCAAATATTTTGGATGGTTCAAATCACACATTTAGATCATACAAGATGCAGAAATTTAAAAAAAGCGGACTGGGTATGCACCATAGCCGTTGAAATGTTCTTTTTAAGATAGCTCAAGATCTATAATGAATAAACATCTAAAATTTGACATCTTAGCTAAAAATGGCATTTTGAATGAGATGAATGGTTCGGATTGTCATAACCAAGCCCACAAAATTGCAAAAATGAAGATCAACTGTTGGATTTGTGTCAGCAATATCTCACAATGTAAGATGATCCAACGGCTTTTTTTTTTTTTCTTTTGCACCATAGCCGTTTTTGGCATTCCAAATATAATGGATGGTTTTGATCATGATTGGGAGGCCCAAAAAGTTAAAAAATAAAAATAAAAAATGTGTTGGGCATGATACACTGTTCACTGCTGTACTGGCGCTATTTGTGAAAACTGGAAGCCCCCTTTTACAGCCAATTTACACACCAAAATCACAGCTAATTTACACACCACATGTGTAAATTATAAAAACAAACATGAATGTGTGAAACCATTTCACATGTGTAATGTTTACCTATGTAAATGGCCAAAAACAAACGACCCCTAAAGAGAAGCCAATTCTGAATCAACAAGTACATATTGTTTAATCATATCCAGCATAGAATGCCACCAGACCCTTATATCATCTATATACTTAGCATGGCTAGCTAATTTAGAACAACCCTTAATTTCTAGAAATTTATGGTAAAATTATTGGAATACCATTGTATTTAGGGCATCATAGGATCCAATCTAACATAAGGCCCACCTAAAGGGCATCTGGGCTTTATCTTTATAAAGCACTCTCTCATGTCGGTCCTATCACGTCCCAGGCCTGTCATTAAGTTAATATGGCTAGGCCCATGATATTGCACACGTAATCCCATAGTAATTCACGTCGCATTAAGGGGTCGTTTGTTTTTTTCATATGTGATGTGAAAATGATTTACATATGTAAATGACTCACATGTGAGTCATTTACATATGTAAATGACTTACATGTGAAATATATTTTTCGTTTGTTATTTTCACACTCTTTCAAATGTGAATCTTAAATACACCAATGGTTGATATGTATTTTGTTAATATCTCAAGATCCATATTGAGTCAACACTTGAAATTTGACCTTCTAACTGCAAATGACTTTTTGAACAAGATTAACGGTTCGGATCATGAAAATGGGGCCCACAAAATCCCAGAATTAAGGTCAACGGCCTGCACTGTTTCATAAATATCTTATAAGATAAGATGATCCAACGGTTGAAATTTGGTACCATGGCCGTTATCATCATTTCAAACATTTTGGACGGTTCAGATCTTGCACTTAAAGCATACAAGATGCAAAAATAAAGAAAAACCGGACTGCCAGGATCATTTAGTGGCTGAAACGTTCTTTTTAAGATATATCAAGATCTATGATGAATCAAGATCTGAAATTTGGTTTCTTAGCTGAAAATGGCATTCTTAATGAGATGAACGGTTCGGATTGTGATAATAGGGCCCACAAAATCCCAGAATTTAAGATCAACGGCCTGATTTGTGTCATCAAGATCTCATAATATAAGATAATCCAACGGCTAATTTTTTGCACCATAGCCGTTTTTAGCATTCTAAATAACTTGGACGGCTCGGATCATGATTTCGGTGGCCAGAAAATTAAAAAAAATAAAAAACGTTCAGGGCGTGAAACACTATTCACGCCCTGTACCAGCGCCTCATGGGGGGTGGGGATGGGAATCCTTTTCACACCTGTTGAGGTGTGAAAAGTTAGAACTCATTTTGCATATGATTTACACACCAAAATCATATGAGATTTACACACCACATGTGTAAAATGTAAAAACAAACGTAAATGTGTGAAACCGTTTCACATGAGTAATTGTTACATATGTAAATGGCAAAAAACAAACGACCCCTAAGACAAACATTGACAGTGACAAGGGAATTTTTCACATATCTTACATATGCGGAAGATCCATATTGACATGCATATTCAATTTCTATGGACTTAATGTTTATCGCACCCATTGAACACCCTATGATAGTAAAAGAGCCTAAACAAATACCTGTTTAAATATTACCTAATAAACCTACTTAATTAATTATCAAAAAACATAAATCCTATGAATGGTTACATGTCCAAAGTATAATCTAATGAAAAATATGCCCAACATACGGCACAAGATACATAAGTACATAACATAATTGAACTGTCTAAAAACCGAATAAACATAATAACAACATCTAATATCATTAGTCTCAACCACATGACATGATAAAATAAAAGGACCACCCCAAGGCTCAAGTCTTACATAGCCAAGTGACCCATAATGCTCTAACGAACATGATTAGTAAAATAAGCCATTGAAAGTCCACTCGTCTATTCGTGAGGGTACTTACATGGTACCTTCGTTGAGCGTTTCGAGGATTGCATCATCGCTAGGTCTTGCAGTGCCAAGGATCGCTCACTGAGTATGACAACTCAACAAGAACTAAGCAAGTAGTAAATCACATGGTGTACCAAATAGAGTTAAGACATGATAATTTAACTAGATGTTAAAAAGCATAACTAGGCATATTAGCATACAATAAAGCATATGTATAGGAAAAATGTATAACAAGAAAAGTACTTATAAATATGGCTATCCACGTCACTATTATCCTCCCTACATGTGGGAGCGAGAACTATACGGGACGAGAATTAGGTAGCAATCTTGATTGCCCAAAGGAGCGTGACATACTTCTATGAGGAACTAACTGCAGTGGTTTATCATATCAAACTCATACTCAACTCTGCCGGGCTTCATAGAGTCAAGTTCAGTGGTGTTGACGCTATAAAACATGATGAAATATACTGTACAATTGTGCATATTATATTTACTGGTCATAACTTCCTTGTATATCGTGTGAAGGTAACTAATGCATGTTGTTACCAAATACGGATGACAATAAACAAAAACAATATAACAAAGATGAAAGGACATATTGAACATGACTGAACATAACTGAACTAAATATAACTGAACATATTACACATAACTGAATATAACTGAACACAACTGAACTAAATATAATTGAACATATTACACATAACTGAATATAACTGAACATAATGAATATAACTGAACGTAATGGACATAATGGGCATAACTGAACATAAATGAACAGTTAAGATAAGAGAAGGCAATATATAATAGTATGCATAAGTTTCCAATTTAATTAAGAGATAAGGATGTTTACGAGCCAAACTACTTTAAGATACCTGTGTCCTTAGCCTCCCCTTTTGGTGTGGCCATAAGCCGCCCAATGTTAGTGATACGAAAGTTCTTTGTGTCGCATTGTATATAAATATGAACATTGGGCCCTTATACCCATACTTGAGGATATGATATTAAAATCAATTGGAACATCTAACAAAGATTCCATGATAGCTAGTATATTCTTTGTTTACTTTATTTAATTTCGTTGCTTACATGTAAGATATAAAGATTCTAAGAGTTAAGTCCTACATAGTCGTAATGTCTATCTAGCATTTTAATGTAATATTTGATCCCATGATCAAGTTTAAAGTTCCCTAAAGTATGCTTGACATCATTAAGTCAAGTTATATTAGTCTTAAAAAAAAGTTTAGAAAAAGAGAGGTTTTTAAGTAAAATAAAGTAATCAAATAATTAATTATTTTATGAAAAACAGGGTTTAACCGATCGTTTGGGCAAACTCATCTTACATTACACTAAATCTAACCATTTTAGGGTCATTTCCACTTCCATTTCTTCACATTCATTGAAACCCAATGTTTAGAACATAAACATTTATTTTCAAACTAAAAGACATCTTCTATTAGAGAAACATAAAGAAGATTTATTGTAATCATGCATTCGAATAGAGAATAAGAATTAATAGCATAGCTTATCATGCTATTATCTAATTGCTTAACGTTTTCTTAACTATTGCTTTATACTTAATTCAAGCTAAATGAGATGAAATCCTCAATTTCTCAAGCTCAAGCAAATGCCCTATTCATGAAAATGGAACAAGAAGAAAATAAGGATAATGGGTGCATGACATATCATGAATTTGGATTCCCTTATTCAAATAAACTTGAAATCTAAGAAGGAATAGAACAGTTTTACCTTAAGAAGTCGTAGAGATAGCATGCAAGGTGCTAATAGCACTAAGCTTGAAAATGGTAGAAAGAAGATGATGGGGCAAAGCTCTCTTTAATGGTGGTAAAGCTATTTCTAGGTTTAAAAAAGGGGAAAGGAGGGTTTCTAACTTATAAGTTGTAAAGTACAGGACAAAGCTTTCCAAACAAACAAGCAGGCAAATGGTGAAATGGGTGATAGGGAAGAAGAAGATAGTAGTAGAGAAGGTGTGATAGATCAAAGCTCTCCCTCTCTCTAATGGTGGGAAAAAGGCAAGGGAGGTGGACATAGAAGATTGATGCAAGGAAATGGGGGCTAGGGTTTTGGCTCAATAGATCCTTATAAAATTACAAGACACAAACTGCGCACTAATACAAAGTCCATTTAAACTACTTAACTGTGGTTAGGGTCCAACTTATCTATTTAACCAACTCAATTAACATAAAATTATTAAATTAGGCTAAAGCACTATTAATTAATATAAAACATAATTAATTAGCAAATAGACCCTAATTTAGGGAACGAGATCTTACATCCCTCTCTGCTTAGGAGCATTCGGTCTTTCGAATGAAATAACTAAGAAACAAATAGGGATCATATAACGAATTTGTTCATTATGATGACGACATCGAAGAGATTGCTCCTCGTGCGATGCAATCTGGCTTCACCTAGGACCATTCATGCCTAACCACAGGAGACAAATCTAGGGTAAGCTTGTGGAGTTTCAACATGTAGAAGACCTCGAGAATTTATGCAAACTCTTCCTAAAACGGAATGCTTTCCTCAAAGAAATGTTCTGGAGTACTTTGCTATCAATTTGGAATTCAAGGTCACTTCTGCGATTGATGGTGGCCCTTTCTAATTGGAATGACGATCTTCACCTCCTTGAACTTCAAATACTGACTCCACTGTGAAGACGCTGGGTCAAAACCTGTAGAAGCTTCTAAATCCACTTCCTCTTGAAAACGAGGATGATCACACATTGCATGCCTTCAAGAAGTCCGAATAGGAGCCCTGACTAGCCATCTAGCTATAGATGGAACTCCAAGTTGAAGCTGAATCTCATCCCCATTAACTGCTGAAATGTCAACCAAAATATTAAGGCAAACCTATTAACCCAATCAAACACTTTCAAATCTATGAACCTACAGTCTAATTATTGCACGGACAAAGATCACTACTAAGTACAAAGCTCATATCCCTTTTACATGACACAAAAGGGTTGATTTGACTATGATTGAAAATATTTCAAATTGCATTCTGCGATTCAATATAACAACCCTAAACAAGTTCTACCGAAATAAAATTCCATTAGCACTAAGAAATCTGCAAAACGATATCATAAACCAGGAGATTTTCATGATCAACCTTCACACACTAGCAGGTGAACTTCGAAATACAATCTAACAATTCCTTTATTTACACAATTTAGACACAACTTCCCTTTTGTTTTTAATACATTTTAGTACTCCAAGGAAACGTTGAACCTTAGGCATGATCAATCCTCAATTCTCGATAACTGTCACACATAAAATCTATTTCCAAAATGCATAACACAATCAACTAATCTGAAATCAGATTTCTTAACTATGGTCACAGCTCTAATCAGATTAGGGTCCTCAAATGCCTTACTTTAATCTGCTGAATCGATTCTGTTATACCGCATTAACACATAACTCAACTAACTCTCAAAACATCAAGGAATACCACAAAACCTTAGAATTGGAACCCATATTAATCTGCCCACACAAAAGAAACATTCTTCCAAGCCAAACTAACAACTCCAATTTCTACTGGATCAACTACAATTCTAAGCAACTATTCTACAAAACTCAAAAGAGCTCCGAATCTATGCAACTAACCACGAACACTGCCAACTTGCAAGAACAAAAATAGACGAAGAAAAGGAGCTTAGATTATGTCAAATGTATTAAGGACAATGATTATTAGGCTCTAGTGAAAGACAATAATATGCAAGAAAGGTAGGAAGAATAATTTTAGCGAGCCTTTAAATGAAAAACATATAAGAAGTACAAGAACAAATGATGATACTTTGTTAGGAAACTAGACTCCTTTTCCATAGAATTAGAGTGTTGAAGTGAAGGACGAATTAAAATGAATGAAAACATGAAAGGCAACGGGTCCGGATGATATTCCAATAAAGGTTTGAAAATTCCCAAAAGAGGTTGGGGTGCTTTGGTTAACTAGACTCTTCAAAAAGATATTAATGTCAAATAAAATATAGGATGGACGACTAAGAAGTATTGTAGTACCTATATACAAGAATAAGAGGGATATACAAGATGGTACTAACTATCGAGAAATTAAACTTAAAAGTCATACTATGAAGTTATGAGAGTGAGAGAGAGAGAGAGAGAGAGAGAGAGAGAGAGAGAGAGAGTAATGAAGCAAAGACTTATACAAAAGACTAAGATTTCTGAAAAATAAATTTAGTTTTATGTTAGGGAAGTCAACTATAGAAACTATCTTCCCACTTAGACAATTAATAGAAAAATATCAAGTAAAGAGGAAAAATCTACATATAGTCTTCATAGATTAAAAAGAAAAGCTAATGACAGGGTACCGAGAGATTTAATTTGGTGGGTGAATTGAGACATAGTGTAAATGTCATACTCAAGAGATGGTGGGAGACTCTAGAATCTAAAAACTTTGAAATAACTTGTACAAAGACAAAATATATGGATTGCAACTTTAGTGAGCATATGCAAAGTGTTAAAACTATTATAAAAATTGAATTCCATAAGATACCGTATAGTGATTCCTTCTGGTACCTTAGTTTGAGAATTATTAAGGTCGGGGAGAATGCTAAGGACGTTGAATAAAAAATAAAAGCAAAATGGTTGGAGTGAAGACCTACTTGTAGAGTGTTTGTGACAGATGAATGCCAATAAATTCAAAGGAAGAATTCTATAGGATAGTGATTAAATCAACTATAACCTATGGGATAAAATGTTGGTCCAATAAGAAGCAACATATAACACTACAAGAAAATGCAGCGTTGGCGAGGAGATTTAGCAACATACAACTTCATTCGTCGCTATATATATTAATTTTTGCACGACTAACATTATAATTCGTCTCCGAATGCCATCTCCAACAAGTTCCCGCCTTAACTCAAATTCAAGCCAAAAGTCTTTTTACTAACGACAGCTGCAGATTATCGCTGAAGGATAATCATATTGCGGGACGAGCACTAATTCCTCTGCAAAGCTCGAAACTATATCGGCACGATCAGCTGTGTGTTTGGTGTAAACCTCAGAAAATCTCTAATTCGTTTTAACACAACACAGCTTTCTCGTCGCTCTCGTTTTAACACAGCAGTTTTGTTCTCGTCCCTCCTGTTTCTGGCAGATCTGCACCCCAGCGCTCTACTGCGTTGCCGGTCCTGTCTCTGCTGGGAAAAGAACTGCTCCGCCTGCTCTGTCTCTCCCTGCTCGTTGAGGAGAATCCCAGATAACGACGGTGAGCCCTCCCTCCTTCTGTTCGTTCTTAGCATAACGACGGTGAGTCCTCTCTCTCTCTCTCTCTCTCTCTCTCTCTCTCTCTCTCTCTCTCGCTCTCTGTTCTAATTTCTGGCAGAAATTAATATGTTCTAATTAAGAGATGTAGCCCTCTCTCAACCCACAAAAAACCCATGAACTCTTTGTTTTAAGGTCTAGGGTTTGAGATTTCAAAGTTAATAGCAAAGATCCCAATAATCTGAAGAAGGAATTTCCACTTATAATCTGATGACAGTGGAGGATGAGGGAGAGGGTGATTTGGGAAAAGAGCAGAAGAGAAGAAGCCTTTTCGATTCCTTCTCATATAAGTAATCTCCACTTCCTTTGCAAACTTCAACGTTTTCGACATTGTCAACTCGAGTTCTAGTGAAATCTTCCATTTGAATGTGTAGATCTGAAAGTAGAGCTATGTGAGTTTGGGATCCTATATTGGAAGATTTGTTCTGTTGTGTGTTTTTGTCTAGAAATTTGGTCGTGTTGGTTTATTGGGTAGAGATTTTCTTTGCTCTAGCGTTTCAACTCGAGAATTTTCTGCTGTTGCTCTTTGAGTCTACAATTATGCGCATGTGAGTTGTTCATGATTATGCTTTTGGGAAAATGTGGAACTCAACATCAATTTTCTCTTCTTCTTGTTCATGTTCTTCTTGTTCCTGTGCTTCTTGCCTTTCTAAGACTTTGGAAATTATGTGTTTTAAGATTGGAAGATATAATGTCAGTCAATGCAATTGAAAATTCACAAAAAAAAAAAAAAAAATGGAATTGATATTTTCTCTATTTTAGTTTCCATATCATTGCTATTTTTCAGTAGTGAAAAGAATATGGTTTTTAATTCTTACCCCCCCTTTTATAGTCTGGCATTTTTGCTTGAGGGAAAATAATATATTTTTTTTCTATTTAAAATTAAGTAGAATTTTTTAATAGAAATAATACTCACAGTTGAGATTCTGGTCATTTGTACTTTCTGTTTATTTACCTGACGATCTTGATGCATTTCTGTTTTGGTTTTGATGATGTGGAATTAAATTCCGTACTTTCTGTTTTGGAATCAAACGAATTCAATTCTAAATGAATGGGGAGTTCGACAAACATGTGTTTTCACAAGTGTTTGCTTTACTTCTCTCATTTCCATATTCCCTGTTGCCTAAGCTTTGTTGCTTGTAAAGCACTTATTATTATTATTGTTGTTGTTGTGACGCTGTTGTTGTTGTTGACTTGTTGTTGTTGTTGTTGTTATTATTATTATTATTATTATTATTATTATTATTATTATAATATATTTCATCCAAGATCACCAAAGTTTGTTCAAAATGAATAAAGGAAGGAAAAAAATGTCAGAATTCAAAATTCCTTATTAAATCACCACAAGAAATATCAATACTGGCTTCCTATTTATGAAATTGTGACTGAAATACCATTGTATATCTTCCGAATTTAGAGAATAAAATCACTCTTCATGGTTTTACAGTCAATACGGTTCCATAGTTTGAGTTCAAGTCCTTTAATGTTGTCACATGAAATTCAGGAGGGATTGAATGCAAACATAATCCAATTCAAACTTTGTCTCTACTCAATGCTTATGGCTGGGATCTTGCAATCTTAAGTTTCTAAGAACTGATCTGGGAAAAGAGCTTTTGCAATCAAAAGGCCGCGGCCAAGGTATTCTCAATTCAAACTTGTTGGGATTTCTCGGCTTGCCAATTTATTTTTTCTTCCAGTGATTTCCAAATCGAGGAAGGACCAAAGATTTCTATTTATATGTATTTCCCCATTTTGATGTTAATATTAATCACGAGAGAGAGAGAGAGAGAGAGAGAGAGAGAGAGAGAGAGAGAGAGAGAGAGAGAGAGAGAGAGAGAGAGAGAGAGAGAGAGAGAGAGAGAGAGCCAAAGTCATATTTCTTTTCTCTTTTGATGGGAAATAAAAGAACCCCAGAAGTCCATTTTCTTCTCTCTTTTGGTGCATTATAGTGTCAAGAAATTCTTGTAGAGATGATCTATTGGTCTGTAAATTGTTATATCTGTGATGATAAACAAAACTATGCGGCAGTTTGCATTTTGATTTGGGTAGTTGTGAAATGGAAAGAAAACAGAGAGTCCATGAGTTTGGAGGTCAATGTGGCCCCGTTAAAATGTATGGGGCTGTTCGGAATTCAGATGAGGATAAATGGGCGGAAAGAACAGTAACAAAGATTAATGAAATTTTAGTTCTAGTGGGATGGAAATGCTTACTACATTACATTAAAGAGCAGAATTCCGTAAACTGTTTGGAACCCTCATATTAAATCGTATCTTTGTTTCTATTAATCTGAAAGAGAAACATGCTGGTCATTTTCAAACATCATATGATATTAACATGCCTTTGAGAAAAGAAAAGTACTTTCAATTCAATTTCCAAGCTGATACATAAACCAGTGGGGCTCCCCTCACCCAATAGTTAGAGATTTTCCATTCAGTCCAAGAATGCAACAACTACCCTAAGCAACCTGCTTAACAACCAAGTTCGCTTGATCCAAGGACCACTGACTCAGCTCTGTTTCCACAAACCCAAATTGCTTGATGAATGACCTCCAAACATTAATCCCGACATTCCTTATTATACTCTCACTAACTTCTGTTGCAATCTTACATCTAATTCCTTGAGAAAAGAAGTTGTCTTCAACCAACATTCTATTAGTATCATTTCTATCCATACTTGTGTCAAGGCAGTCGAACAATGCACTGTAGTAGAAGAGAGCTTCAGTGAACCAGTTGATGAACAACAGTGAATTATGATTCACTTCGACTTCAGTGACTATCATTTTAGATGGGTTAAGGTTCTTCCTCACTTTCATAAGGTTTTCCAAACAGCCAGGCCTTGCAAGCATTGTTCTGAGAGTCATTGGAGCATAGACCCCAACCACTTCATCAGCCTCTAACTCGAACAGGTCTTCCTAGATCTCTTTCATGTCATATAATACAAGTGCCTTGAAAGAAATGGTAAATTCAGGGTCTTGGCGAAACTTACAATCCATTTTCTGGCTTTCACGATATTCTCCTTTGATGTTCCGACGACACTTATCTTCAGATGCTCAAAGGGACATGCAACTCTCATCGTGAGTGCCTGTATAAAAGTAGTCCATTGAATTCCTATTCTGGGTCCAAGATCAATCATATGGATTTTTCTTGCCGAGCCTATATTGTCCAAGATAGCCTGAATTTCAGTAAACTGCATAATTTGGGAAAATGGCAATTGTTCTAGGCAAGCCAAAATAGCAGGGTGAGGACCCATCATGGCCTCATGGATATTTTCTCCCCAGTTTCCAATTTTTTCCATTCCCCTGCGACGAAATTCTTCCTGTTTCTCTATCAATTCTTTCTACAAGAGCACCTGCAAAATGGTAAACAACTCTCTGAACTGGATTGCCCACGTTTGAAGACAAGTAATAGCATTGTGTAATAGCATTGTGTTAGCAAATTGCTTGCCCTGTCATATTGGTCGTTGCTTATCTTCTCGGCAGTAGCTAGAAGAAGGTGTGCAAGTTCCACATCTTTAATTTCCTCTTCCGTAAGGCTCAGAAGGATGGAAGCCAAGGGATGGCCAAGGATAGTGTGAGCACTCTCTACATGAACTGAGATTTGGATGAAATAAGCACCAGCAACTAGCATGACATCTCCAGCCGATAATTTCCTCCCACCTATAGGACATGCTCCTTTATTGCTCAAGTCAATTAGATTTTCCCCATTCAATCTCTTTGACCCACTAATGCAGCTTCTCAAAAGCCCTAATGTTGCAGAAGATATTGGATGCAACTTCTCCTTCTTCTGTTCAACATGCTCCTTGATGCCCATAAGTTCAACAAGCTCCATGGTATTGTCAACCCATGAGCTCTTTGGATGATAATTGCCCCTCGCATTAAACTTTGTGGGTTCTTTTATCGATTGAATTTCCATGTAAACCGGATCTGAATGCGTCCCATATGGGATGACAAGATCTTCTTATATGAGGACTCCGCTATTGACATTGCCATCTTGGTAGAAATTATAATCATAGAGGATATAATTTAAATATCCCCAATCTTCTGTTCCATGGAAATTTTCATCTTTTGCTTTAGTTGCTTCTGCTCTAAATCCAAAGGGGTGAATTTCCTGGCCACCATTGGCATGAAAACTGTTGAAAGAGAACAAAGGATTTGCCATTCTGAAGTGGAAACTACCAATAGCTCTTAGTTGCAACAGAGTCATCCTTGTTAAATCTCAAAACATTGGATTATGAGAAAAACACAATGAGATCACAGCTGGCATCTTTCTTGTCCCGTACTTTCCAAAAGTACTTCTTGAATTTATTAGTAGTTGTGTGAATTACAAGATGACTGCAATGAATGTTGATTGTTTTATATGATTCTTCTTTTTTTTTTTTTTTTTTGTGTGTTTGTAGCTGAGCTACTAACCAGATAGTTCTAAATCACTCGATCATCTAAGTGAAAATTGGGATATTATAGGTTTCAAAAAATCATGATCAGCAATACTGTGAATTTTCTGCACCCTTGTTGTTTTGGATAAACATTAGAATTACTTTGTCCTATGACACTATTCTTATGGGAGCTCTTACCCACAATAGACAAGTCAAAAATTTCTCCACAATGATGATGAGCTAGGGAATACTCGCTAGAATAAGGTACCATTTGCTTAGTGATTTTGATCACATTCCTCATTTCATAATTGTATAAATAATTGTTGCTTGCTGATTAATATTTATATACTTGTGGTTCATAGTTGCAGATGACGTGCAAAGGGCTAGTCATAGTAGCCCTCGGCGTACATCATCATCATCTGCATCTGTACTGATTGATCCCTCGAAGCAAGTGCTAGCAGTCCCCCCTTCCCTTGTGGTATCCTCACCCATTGTGTCTGCAAAGGTGAGTAGAATCCACCCTCTTATTAAAGTTCATTATAATAATAGGATACTTGCTATTTACTATTAAAGTTCATGGCTTTAAAAATGTCATTGATTTAGAGGCGAGTTTGAGCATTATAATAATAGTATATTTGCTCCACATCTATTTATTGTGGCTTTGTGAGCTCTACTTTATTGCACAAACTTATGACTGTCTTCTTTGTGAATCACAATTTTTCATGCTAAATTTGTTAGCAAATCAAAAACTGGGAATTGGCATAAAAAGGGCACGGTTAAAATTGAAGATAATGTAGTACCATCGTGTGATAGGTTTTGATAACTAGGGAAGCACAGGAGTTGTTTCTGATGGAAAGGAAGCACAGGAGTTGTTTGTGATGGAAATTAAGAGGCTCTTTGGTCTGCAAAACCAGTTTGGGTTAGAACCCAACTAAATTTAGTCAAGGAAAATGAGATTTGTTTGTGGAAATTTGGCTAGTGGGCCTCTCTCTCTCTCTCTGTCTCAAAGGCCATTGCTAAACAGACAGAGATTTGTTTGTGGAAATATGTATGCTAATGCAACGTAATTGCTTTTCTCAAGCTTTTTGCTGTAGATTTACATTTTCATCTTGTTTAAAATATTTGCCAAAACTAAAATATTGGCTGTAGAAGCCAATTTGTTTGCTTTCTTCAGTACCTTGTATCTATGATGCTTGAGTCATAGAATTCAACATATTAACAATCAAAATAGAGAAACCCAGATGGAATTTGACATTTTTTTGTATACCCAAATAGTTTATCTATCTGAAATTTGAATGGGCATGAAGATTTTTTGGTCTTGGCCTTTGGTATGAGAAGTACCTGTGTTAGTAGGCACTGATCTCCAATTTCCAGGTCCATGTTCTTTGATGTATGAAACCGAGATGATGTCTTCTTCAGGCATCCAAATTGATACCAACTTTATCACAGCAAGGAGGCCTTCCCATGACTATGTTAAAACCTACCACCTTCCTCACCCCCTGCTTTCCCTATGATGCTCTCTCTCTATAGTGCCTTGACATGTGAGCTGTGATTTTGGGTCTACACTGGTTTTTATCTCAACCATCCATGTTTGTCGCCTTAAATCTAATAACTGATGATGGGATGATTTTTGTTATATGCCTGTTCACATAGCACTCATTTATCCCGTGATAAGTATGCTAAGTGACCTACTTTAACCCAGATTTCAGTTTGTCACTAAAAGAAGTTGTCGCTTCTTTTCGGTACTTAGGCTCGATGATTAGTAAGGATGGGGAGATTGACGAAGATGTCGAGCATAGGATAAATGCTGGATGGCTGAAGTGGAGATTAGCTTCTGGAGTGCTTTGTGACAGACGAATGTTAACGAAATTGAAGGGCAAATTTTACAGGACAGTGGTTAGACCAGCTATAACATATGGAGCAGAATGTTGGCCAATTAAGAAGATGCATATTCATAAGATGGATGTAGCAGAAATGAGAATGCTTAGGTGGATGTGTGGTAAAACTAAGAAAGATAAAATTAGAAATAAGCACTTTCGAGAGCATTTAGGGGTAGCACCAATAGGGGATAAGATTAGGGAAATCCGTTTAAGATGCTTTGGGCATGTTGAGCGTAGGCCAGTAATGGCACCGGTGAGAAAAAGTTTGGCTATACAAGTGGATGGCCCATCAAGAGGTAGGGGTAAGCCGACGAAAATATTAATGGAAGTTATTAATTCAGATTTGAAGAAGTTTAACTTATCAAAGGATTGTGCTTAAAATAGAACGGAATGAAGAAACAAAATTCATATAGCCGACCCCAACATGGTTGGGATAAGGCTTTGCTGCTGATGATGATGATGATGACTAAAAGAAGTTGTCACTCTAGCTCTACTCTTTTATGCACTCTTATAGTTGAGTACCCCATGAATTCTAAACTATCCAGGGTCAAAAGTAGTGTTATTGATTCTTGTATGTTAGTCTGTTGCTTGTAGGACTTCACATTTTCTGTTAGAGCCCTTTTCTCTTTAGGATCAGCACTTTGCCATGTTTCTTTTTCTATGATTAATTATTTTACTTTATTATAATTTTGATGTACTGCGATACTCCGAAGATGCCTGTTTCTGGATGCTTTTGTGATAAATTTACTGTTCACAAACATGGGCCAGTTGGTTATGTTGCCAATTTTGGGATTTAGCTACTGATATACTTGGAATATGAGGGAACATGACTGTTCATTCATTTTCATTAGGCAACTGTCTCTCAAACCATGATGTTATTTCCTTCTAACTTCTAAATTACATTAAGATTTGTTTAAGGTTTGTTGACAGTTTCAAAAACCAATGAGATATCTACTTTGTGCAGACATCCTTGATTTCTCCTATGCATTTTTCTTCTTAATACTTTTAATCTGAAGCTATTGCATTGTATAAATTATAATGGCCTCTAACTTTGATAGTTGCACAAAAGAAGTATCATGGATTCCTACCAACCGTAACTACAAAGGTGATACGGATTCCTACCCGCTTTACATAAAAGAAGAAACCATCCTAGTGGGTTAGCAATCCTGCTTATTCAAAAGAGCAATAGCAGAGGCCACAAAAATGAACACTTAGCGTAGACCTCCGAAAACCCCACTGAATGAAAACACTTTTACAAACCTTGAGCCTTGTAGGACACTTGTTTGACATTGAACTTATTGGTGTTGAATATCTTGGGCCCAGCGCCTGAATATTTAGTGGAAGGATGGTTGTGTAATTAATATAACAGTAGCCTAGGCCTTAGGCAGGCTAATGTATTTGGCTACCCTGTTAGTGTACCACTGACATTTTAATCAAAGACTTGTGGAGATTTAGTGCAAAAGCTTAGTGTAGCTGGTCCGGTTGGAGGCGACCTCCAATTAATGAAAATGGAGGTTTTTCACGGCCTGCACCAAGTCAGAAGTGTTCCCTTCAGGTGCAGCTGCTGCTTATGTGTATTGACCCACTGTTTTGTTTTTGAATCTTTTGTGTAGAACCTGAGTGTAGAATTCCTTATGTACTCCAAAAGCCCATAATAGAATTTCATTCAAATGTCAAAAGATTAGACATTATTCTTGTCATTATTCTTTTTATTCTTTTGGTTCTTTTGTTGCTTGATTTATGTTTTTAATTGGAATGATGACCCAAGACACTAAGAACATGCTTGAGTAATTTAGAACCCAGTTGAGAAGTGGTTTTGAGAGAATGCACACACTGTTTGAACTACTTGAACCACATTTAATTTCTGCATAACTACATTTAATTTTTGTCATTCACTACATTTAAATTCTTGTTCACTACTTTTAATTTCCTTGCACACAACATTTAATCGCTCTAGCAATTTTTTTTCCTATGTATCTCAATATTGTTCATGTTGATTTTATGTTTTATTTAATGGCTGAAAGTTTATTCATAACATACATTAGTACTAAGTGTTTGTTTAAACATGTTTAAGGTGGCTGTTTGATTAAAACTCAGAATTGAAACAGAAGCAGAAAAGCTCAGATTTGAGTTGTAAAAAGGGGATCACCACACAGTAGGGTGACTCCGCAAAAACTTGGTTATATATAGCTTGAATCTAAGGTGTAGGGAACTTGTACATCAGTTATGTTGGTTGACAACCATTAAAAGAAGTGACTTACAAAATGTTTTTTCACATGCTACAGATCTAAGAAAAAATTGAGTTTCCAACACTTAATGCAGAAATTCTGCAACACATATTGGCAAGAAAACATGTTCAGATTTAATTTATTCATGCATAGTATTATTGGAAAAGTTTATGGATGATGTGTATTGATGGAAACCCTCGTCAAAACCCAACTTTCCACTATAGTTGCAGCTGTAGATTATTAAGTTCAAATGTGCAAACAGTGACAAGGAAACAGCCCACAAGCAGTAAAATTCTGCACTACAGAACTTTGGCGATTAGTCTCATTCATTTAAGGATAATTTTTTCTGTTTCAAAGTTGCAGGTGGGTATAACCAAGTGGTTCGTTTATCTCCATAGTTGAGTAAAGATAGGTGGGTTTGTAATATTTGATAATGAGAAAGGGATGACAATGTGAAGATGGGTCTAGACTCAGATTAAAGATGGTGGACTGAGACATGAGGCTGGGTTGTGTGTGGCTGTTGTGATCTGTTGCTAATTTTGTCATTTGCTGCCCTTTTAATTCAATTGATCATGATGATCATTTATCACTTATTGTCTATGACCATTAATTGCTGAACCTTCCAACTAAATGGTGTGGATTTACTCCCAACCTACAAAACTTGCGGTTAAGATATGTTTTGTGTCCATTGCCTTTCGCACATACTTGCAAACAAAATAGAGCAATTGATTTGTCCTATTTAACCAGCTTCATATGACATAAAATGTTCACAATAGTATAATTCTAAATTAATATGATGATTTTTCTTTTTGAACAAGGATCTCTCTAACGTTCTCAGAGAGCCATTATATATATAAGGTTTAACATGAAAAATAGGGTCACATAGATATTATCTTTATAACATGTCATTCATGATTGAGGTCAATGGTATCTACAAATATCAAAGCCGCGTTCATATTATCTAAACTTCGTGTAGGTAGTGTTTCTTAAAATACATGCTAATTTTCTTTTGTTTTTACTTTGTTCATAGATTGACAATAGAACGAGCTTGGACTTTTGTTGATGAGGGATTTTTTTTAGTACTTGGATGGATATTCATATTACTATTTGGACATTTGTTATTTATTACTTTTTATATTTGGATGGATATTTGAATCAATGTATTATTTTTATTTTATGATAATGCAAATGCGAATGGTTGTGGGTATGATGTGAATGCAAATGCGAATGGTTGTGGGTATGATGTGAATGCCAATTGTTGTGATGATATGAATGATAATTGTTGTCACTTATTGTTTATTTTTTGTGACGAATTCCATCACCGTTGAATGGTCAACTACGTTCTTCAAATGTGTGATGACCACCATAGGGCAACGAACAAATTCGTGCCTAAAAATGGACATTTGGGGACAACTCCTTTGCTGATTAACTTTTTTCTTTTTCTATTTTTTTTTGGACGAACAACTTTGTGCCTAAAGGTTAGACTTCTGGGGACAAATTTTTGCTTGTTGCTGATTATTTGTTTTTGGCGACGAATATATTCGTGCCTAAAGGTTGGACATTTGGTGACAAACATTTGTTCTTCGCAGATTGTTTATTTTCAGGATTGAATTTCATCATCGCAAAATGGTTAACCATGGTTTTCAAAAGTACGACAAACACCATAGGTGACAAAGAAATTCATGCCTAAAGATTAGACATTTGGTGACGAACATGATAGGCGATGAGTAAATTCAACTCTAAAGGTTGGATATCAAGGGACCTAAGTAGGACATTTGGCAACGAACACAATTAGGCGACGAACAAAATTCGTGGCTAAAGGTTAGACATTTGGAGACAAACCTATATTTGTCGAAAAATATATTTGCAGACAGGGTTTTTGCAACAATGTGGACACGAATTTAAGTTCATGGTTTAAAGTTTTTGGCAACGAATTGTACTAATTTGGCGATGAATTTTGTTCATTGCTAAAAATTCTCATGCTTGTAGTGATATGCATAAATGGATGTGGCAGAAATGAGAATATTGAGGTAAATGTGTAGTAAGGCTAAGAAAGATAAAATTAGAAATGAGTGCTTTTGAAACCATTTAGGAGGTAGTATCAATAGTAAATAAGATTAGAGAAAAACTTGCTTGAGATGGTTTGGCATATTAAATGTAGGCCGGTAATGGTACTAGCGAGAAAAAGTTTGATTATACAAATGAATGGCTCACCAAGATAAGGGCGCAGCGAAGATGACATGAATAAAAGTAATAGAAATTGGATCTAAAGGAGTAAAACGTAGCTAAGGAATTAACTCCGAATAGGTCGGAAGAAAGGAACAAAATTCATTTAGCTGACCATAACATAGTTAGGACAAGGCTTGATGATGATGATGTGAAGTCCTCAGACATCAACACGATTACTAAAAGATTTGAAAAATATTAATATATTGCCAACAATTATGACCACAAACTGCTGGACGAATGAAACAAAAGGTTCTATTTTCCCAAAGCCACAATACCTTCGAAGTAACACCAACCCAAAAGATCTAGCTAAACTCCTAAAGCCTAAATTCGATCTTAGGAACTGACTTCAGACATCTTACTCTCGGACTCCAGACTAACAATAAATAGGCCTCAAATCATTTTAGAGATTTTACCACACCTTAAATTGATCGTACAATTTTCCAACACAAGGCAATAGGTACCTGATCTAAATAATCACCTTATATTAGCTACCAATGATAATTATACATTCATTTAGACTGATGCACAATCAATCGAACGGTCTAGTAAATTCGGATCTGACCGAAGCCTGAGACGTGTGACTAAGGGGTTCCCTATGCATTATAAGGTTTGGATTGAGTGATAGATGGGCCCCATCTAGAGTTTTTACGAAAAACTCTATCAGAATAGTTCTCAATTGAATATTATCGATATATATTGGGAAATAATTCTATGAGAACTAGTTCTCACATTTTTTTTGTGAGAACTCTAGGTGGGGACTATCTATTACCCAATCCAAACCATGCAATACATAGGTATCCCTTGATAGTGACATACCCCAAGTTTCAGTCAAATCCAAATTTACTGGACTGTTGGATTGACTGTACACCAATTTGAATGGACTACATTTGTGGGTCATGGATGAAGTAGTTAAAGACATGTAATTGGGGTTAAACTTGATATGTCGGGTGCTCCAACATAGTTCTTTCCATGACCCCTGCATCCATCTCCAAATGGGACCCATTAGTGGTCCCCATAAAAAATTCTCACGGGATTGAAGCCCATATATATATATATATGAGAATATTACTGTACATTCTTCCTTCACCATATGGTGAGTAGGGACAAATGCACATTTAGAAAGATTCATTATTAAAAAAGGAAAAGTCATCTGTGGTATTATAAAAAAGAAGAATCTTTATATTTAAAAAGTGAAAGCCACGTCATTGTCCTTCACTCTATGGTGAAAGATGAATGCATACTAATATTCTACATATATATATACGGAGAATATTTGGATTCATATATATGGAGAATATTAGTATGCATCCATCCCTCACCATGGAGTGAGGGACACATCCACATTTTAATATATTAATGTGCAAAAGGCAAAAAGCAATATAAAAAAGAGAAATGCTCAAGTATAAATAGAGAAAGTTATGTAAGCATCCCTTACCTTATGATGAGGAAAAGATGTGTACTAATATTCCTCTATATATATTGTCCTATAAATAAGTATGGAAATAATCTTATGAGAATTAGTTCTCACCACTTTTTTTAAAAGCCTTGGTGCGGCCCATCTATCAGCCAATTCAAATCTTGCAATACACAGATACCCCCTTGATAGTCATAAGCTTCAAGTTTCAGTCAAATCTAAATTTACTAGACCGTTGGATTAACTGTGCACTAAATCAAATGGACTAGATTTGTGGTTTACGAATGAAGGTGTTAGGAACATCTAATTGAGGCCAAATTCAATATTTTGAGTGATTTCATGTAGATCTTTCCATCTCTCTAGTCCCATCCCTAAAAGTGACTCACAAGTGAGCCCCATAAAAATTCTCATTTCTCATAGGATTAAAGCCTTATATATATATATTTATATATAAAACTTCCGTCGAGTACCAATGCTCATTATAAGGTGAGCACTGTGTACCAAAACACCTAGAAGGTACGTAAGAATAATTCTCACAGGATTAAAGCGCTATATATTTGTGTGTATGTGTGCACGTGTGTGTGTGTGTGTGTGTGTGTGAGTGTATGTGTATTTGTGTGAAATGCTAGTATGCATTCATCCCTTATTATATAGGATGATAAACACTTTCATATTTAGAAGTATTTATGTACAAAAGTAGAAAAGCCATATATGGTCTTTTGCAAAAGAAGAATATTAATGTTCGGAATTAGCTTTCCAAAGGTAGGTTGCTTGCCCATACCATACGTTCGGTTTGTGTAATATGATCTTTTTATTCAAAATGTCTTCATTCCAGCTTTTTGAGACTCTTTAACCTCTTTAAACTCTTAATGTAAAATAAATAGAAATACAATTTTAATTAGAACTAGAGTTTTATCCTATTCATGAATTTAGCTGATATACTAAAATCCTTACATAAAGATTGTAATGAAAGTCCTTGGCGATATGCTGCCTTAAAGAAGTGAGTAAATAACTCTTCTTAAATTTTCTCAATAGAATAGGTGGCCGTTTGTTACTCGTTGCAGCACGTCACTGCAGAGAGGCCCAGCCTGAAATGGATAATGTTTCCATAAGCAGGTTAAAACAAGGAGCCAGCGGAAATTTCTCGGGAAAATGATATGTGCCATTTATTTTGAAGTTTGAATTTCAAACGTTAGCCTGTTGATTGATTGATTAATATTCAGAAGCAGGACGAATGGATCTTATAATGGGTAGAACCAAGGGCAGAAAATAAAATAGATGGTCAGCTGAAAGAGGTCAGGATTACTATTTTGACTTGATTTTATGGCCTGTCATTATTAGCACCGCATGTACTTCACTGCTTTGCATGTGCTAGTTTCTCGAGGAAATCTCTCTACCAGTGGGCCGACTCAGCGTCTCCCATGTTGAAGTAAAATTTCAAGAAGCAACACTGGAGAAGAAGATACAAATAACATACCGGTGGGAGTGTTCTAATAACGGTTTCTTGATCGTGATCAGAGAACTTGGCACCATCTAATGTGGACAGCAACACATGCATTAAGTTCTCCCTCCCCTCTATATCACCAGAGAGTCTCATCCGACGGTGCTCTTCTAACCAGCTCTTCACTATGGAGCCCATCTCTTTAGCAATCTTTTTCATAGCACTCTTATATCCCCCGAAATCCAACCAGTCGAGAAACGGAAGCGAATCCGACAAAGGGAATATCCCACTTAGATAAAACAGATCACTAATTGCTTTCTGGAACCGCCTTGCCTCAATTTCATCTCCCCCATCGTTCCTACCAAAGTACGTCTTCCCTGCAATCATCATTACAACAATGTTAAAAATCACGTCCTTCAACTGTTGCTTCATATCCACCTTAACGGGTAGGTTCCCATTCAGTGCCCAAGCACTGTACCGCTCTTTCATGCACGTGTTCACCTCAGCAGCTCGAAAATTCTTGAGCAGCTCCAGCTGGCGGTTGGAAAGCAGCTCGATAGTGCCTATCTTACGCACCTCGCGCCAGTAAGGACCATAAGTTACGAAGCCAAAGAAGCTATAGTCAAAGCCCAAGTACTTCCCTGCAGAGAAACTGGGCGGCCAGCGAGGGCTTGGTCGTTGGTGGAAAAGCACTTTTAGCTGCCTCCCATGTGCTTATGACGAACATGCGATTGACGTCCATTCGAAGCATGAAGTGATCAGGCCCTAAATTATTTTCCATGGCTCCAAGGACCCGCAAGAAAGGCCTGTCTCCTCGTAGCTGATGTAGGTGACCTATTGCAGGAAACGCCCCAGCTGTTTGGGGTGGCAGCCTGCTGTTGGTGCCCTCGTTTTTCTTTCCTTTCCATTCCATGAAGTGTAGAAAGAGACCAAAGCTAAAAGCCCAACAATAATTTGTAATGGGAAAGACATTTCCATCTTTGAGGTTGTGTTGAGGTGGTTATCGCAAGATATGCATGGACAAACCTCTTGGCTTTTTATAGTTAAATTTATATACAATCAAATGCCACTCCTGCCCTTTTTTATTTTATTTTTTTGCTGAAGGATAAATTAATTAAAACAAGAGAGAACACAGGGGCCGAGGGCTCCAGAAAAACTAAGAAAAGAAGAAGAAAAAAATAAAAAAAGGGGCAAGAGAGCATCAGTTACAGATGGAGATAACTCCCAAGGATAGAAGAATAGGATCATTAGGAGGCTCAAGACGTTAAATGGAATGCCACTCCTTTTTTTTTTTAACTAAAAAGCAAAGTATAATATTAAAGAAAGAAAAGAAATACAAGGCCGGAGCCGCAAAGTTACAGAAGTATTAGAACGAGCTTTAAAAGCTAAAAGAAAGGAGAAAAGTTATAGAGAAAAAAAAATATATGAAAGAGTTAGAAATTAACTCTCAAAAAATGGAGAAGACTATTAAAAGGCGGCATTTGAACTGAAGTGAGGAGATCAATAATTTGCTCAAGAGGGTGCCTTTCTCTATTATTAAAAATGGAATTGTTTCTAGCATACAATATGTAAAATAAAGCATTAAAAAAAAAAACCATTGCAGCCCATCTCTTAGGGGAATCACTTTGGTTTCTAGAGATGGCCATCCAAATTTGCATTGTAGAGGGAGAAACAGTTAGAGATTTCCTAACACATTGCAAGAGGTAGAGCCACAAAGAAGAGAATGTGGGACGTGAGAAGAACATGTGGAGGTCTGTTTCTTCTTGGAAGCAACATAAAGCATATTTGGAGGCAAGTTGAATCCCTCTTGATTTCACCCAATTCTCTGTTGGAGCTTTCCTCTAAACAGCCTCCAAATGAAAGTATGGATTTTAGGGTTAGTAAGATTATTCCAAACTAGATTAGACCACAAGACAGGATCAAACCGGGTTCACACTATATTCCATGCATATTTGATGGAGAACCTCCCTATGGAGTTTCCATACCAAGTGACTGTGTCTGGCTCAAGGAAAGGTGAAGCTAGATAGAGGAAATTTGGATAAGATACTGTTTAATTGCCTAAGGAAGTTGATATGGGATTTGCCAATTTTGCCCATTAATCAGCATTTAAACTTTGTCCAATATGGAAAAGGAAAATTGAGGAAAAATTAAAGCTATATCCATTTCATCGAACCAACAACATACCATTAACTGCAAGTTTTACTATCTCCAATTCATGACCTACAACCTAACTGAAGAAATGGGGATAGCCTTTTGATTGCTTTCCAAATGTAAGAATCAAAAGAAGAATTGTTTTGATTCCAGATTGAATTTGTGTGGAAGTATCTAGCCTTGAACCTAAATGCCCACAAGGAGGAAGTAGTGGAGGTTAATCAGCTCAGTCTGATTAGACAAGCTTCTTTCATTTCAATAACCTTACAAATTCCAAGCCCCCTTCAGTCCTTGGTAAACATATTGTTTCCCAACGAACCAAGTTCTTTTTAGATGGATGAAGACCCAAAGACTAGAGAAAACTCTTCATTATCTTTTCTGTTGTGAGGCTCACCTTCTTTGTGAAAGGAATTGCAAGAGAGAGGTGTATTGGCTTGCTTGCCAGAACATGACGCTCCCACTTAAGAATGAAGTACCGACTTTTTTCTCTTTTGAAGTAAAGTACCCACATTTAAGATAAACAACAACAACAGCAGCAACAACAACAACAACAATAATAAAAAAAATAAAATAGTAGTACATTCTAGAAACACGAGGCCCCATGGAAGCTTCCATGGGCAGCTAGCCATTTGTCCCACCGTGGTTGGGTCTGTCACAACCCGAGCCCAGGGTTCGGGGGTTAGCAAAAGCCAAACCTAATGACACACGTACTCCCGTGCCTGTACACGTAGACCGGGTCTAAATGCACACGCACAAGGGAACAAGCACACGTGCCAAGCAAGTATGCGGAAGCTGTAAATATCAGAAACATAAAACTACAAAGCAAGAAGAGGATAATACAAGAAAGGACTGACATAATTACATATGAAAGTTTTACAAAATGAACAAAAGATATAGACAATAGTGACATGTCATGACATATACAAGTCTTAAAATCCACACAACACAAGACTCCAAAAGGATGCATGCCATGAACGCTCTCCCGTGGAGTGATCACATCCACTCCTCTAGGCCTGAGGGGGCCCCGGGGGTCTCAACTGGAGCCTGACCGACCGGCGAGGGTTCGGCAGGGGGATCTGGGCCTGCAACACCAAAACAACTGTGAATACGAAGATTCAGCAAAGTATAAACCATAGCAAGTTAACACACGCTGTGTCTAATAGAATAAAGAACATCATGTTATTAAAGAAAGCATTTTCGTATACTAGGCTATCATGCAAGAAAGAAAGATGCTGTGTGAATCAAGGATAACATGCTGTGTACATGACTAGTGGCTACTACATTACCATATGCTCCCAAAAGAGGGATCTTGTAACATGCAAAGAACACCATTGTCCGGGCCAGGGTACAATGGGTCTCGGTTTCCTGGGGTCCGGTTCCCCAAGACAAAATCCATACTGCAGCAGGCCATATAAACTATACCGAATTCACCCCGTCGGGATCCTAAGGCTGAGGCTAAGTAGTGCCTGACCATACGGAGTCAATCATGAAAATCCTGAGTAGATCGTGACAACTTATCATACGTGCAGATCCGTGAATGAACACATCATACATGCATACTCAGGGTAAATAAACCAAAATGTGAAAATAACGAAACATACGTAATCATGTAGAGTGTTGAGATCAATGGTCGAATGCAATATGTTATGCAACAAATCATGTGAATCGAATCATCTTAAGTTTACAAACCAATTCTAATCTAATTATCCGGTGTTTCTAACCGTGCATGATGATGTAGTTTTAAGTTATTCGATACACCGTTGTCTAGTGTTGCCTTGAATCGGGCGGTGCACGAAGTCCCTTAAACCAACACCCATGGGGAGGTGCTTAACATCCGGATAACGAACATGAATGATTCGCAGCCCTCGAGATCATTCACGCGTAGTATCACATTCCGTTGGGCAAGTCTAGGTGCTCTACATTCTATCATGAAGGTCATATAGGTCTTATCTTTACACCTAGCCTTATTCTTCATGTGTGGTTACGGCTTAGCCGTGTGTGTGCTACGGCTTAGCCGTGTGTGGTCTACGGCTTAGCCGTGGCTGAACCGTAGAAGGTCTGTCATTTGCTGACTCTCAGTTATTCCAGAAATTGCACCCTGTATTGTTCTACGGCTGGGCCACGGCTGAGCTACGGCTTAGCCGTAGGGCATTCCACGGCTTAGCCGTGCCCTAGCCGTAGAGGAAAACTGGGTTTTTCTCCTCTCTGGATTGTGAGCCGTAGGTGTTATACGGCTTAGCCGTACCTGCACGAATTCAGAAATCTGAAACATGTACAGAATGTCTGGAAATGCATCAGAAATGCAATCTATCAATGGGAATACACAAGTACTGAACCAATAAGTATCAAATGGGCTGTAAACACATGTTTTCCACACACATCAATGTGAGCTAGCCAAAATCAAAGCATACCAACATGGGTTCTCAATGTTATGGTTATACTTGCCTCAATTGGAAATTCAAATGCACAATGGTAGCCCTTGGATCCAAACACAACCTAACACAAGCAAAACCACATGCATGCATGAGAGATGGAGAGAAATCCACAACACACAGACACACCATGCAAAGAAGCAAGAAGGAGAAGAGATAGAGAAAGGAGATGAGAAGAATGGAAGACTTCCACTCACCTCAATTGCACATGCAAGAACCACAAGCTAGATCGATGGAGAGAAATCAAGTGAAGGAGAAGAGAATTCCACGTGCACAGTGAAGTTGAGAGAAAACGAGAGAGAACAAGAGAGAGAACGTGAGTGTTGGTGAATTGGGTGAGAGCTTATATAAGTAATGGGTTGATCAAATTCCAAGAAGGGCCAAGTCATAAGTCTATTTTCAGTTTGAGTCAAATCAAGGTCCAATCGAAACACACGACGTCGGTTGCAAATGACGTAGTTACGAAAGTTAACGAGCTCAACGAAAGACACGTGTTGACCTCAAGATGATGCAAAAATGACCATGTCTAAGAAAAGCTAAAATTACGAAAAAGGGCTTGATCTACTTAATCCAGGTCAAACTCAACCCAACTACCTATCCATGACCCGTAACGAAAACAAAACACAAACAAAACACAATTAACAACGAAAACAAGATTAACTAACCGCTAAACGGGGTCAAGCTGGGTCGGAGTGTTACATCCTCCCCTACTTGAGAATCATTCCGTCCTCGGAATGAACACTAACTCGCTCATACCTGGGAAAACAAATCGGGATACTGGCGTGCCATCTGCTCTTCTAACTCCCAAGTAGCCTCATCGGGACTGTGATGCTCCCAAAGCACTTTGACCCATCGAATCGTTCTGGTACGGAGTATCTGCTCTCGGGTTCCCACGATACGGAGCGGTCGCTCAACGTATGCAGCACTCGGCTGAATCTGAACCTCGTCGTAGCGAATGACATGGGAGGGATCATGAACATATTTCCGAAGCATCGAAACGTGGAAAACGTTGTGCACTCCTGCAAACATCTCGGGAAGCTCTAATCGATAGGCTAAATCACCAATCCGACTCTTGATCTCGAACGGTCCGACATAGCGTGGAGCTAACTTGCCTTTCTGGCCGAAACGGATCGTACCCTTCATCGGTGAGACCTTCAGAAAAACCCACTCGCCAACCTGAAACTCTAAGGGTCGTCTGCGGGTGTCTGCATAACTCTTCTGTCTTGACCGAGCAACTTTCAAATTCTCAATGGCTTTCTGTACCTTCTCCGTAGTCTCGGCAATGATCGTCGGTCCGTGAAAACTGCGGGTTCCAACTTCTTCCCAACAAACCGGACTTCTACACTTCTTCCCGTACAATGCTTCATATGGTGCCATCCCAATGCTCTCGTGGAAACTGTTGTTGTAGGCGAACTCGCACAACGATAGATGAAGATCCCATTCTTTCTCGTAGCTCAACACGCTGGCTCGCAACATATCCTCCAAAGTCTGAATCGTCCGCTCTGATTGCCCATCCGTCTGTGGGTGGTATGCCGTGCTGAAACTCAACTTCGTACCCAAAGCCTCTTGGAAAGCTCTCCAGAAAGAGGAAACAAAACGGCTGTCACGATCGGATACAATCGACACGGGGGTACCATGGAGCCTGACGATCTCATCCACGAACTTCCTAGCCATCTCTGAAAATGTCATACCCTTCCGAAAAGGAATGAAATGGGCTGACTTCGTCAATCGATCTACGATCACCCAAATGGCATTGTTCTTCCTGCTCGTCGGCGGTAACCCGGAAACAAAGTCCATAGTGATGTTTTCCCACTTCCACTGCGGTATGTGCAAAGGATGCAACGAGCCTGGCGGTCTCTGATGATCGGCCTTCACCTTCTGACATGTCAAACAGCGAGCAACAAACCCTGCTACTTCTCTCTTCATGTTGTTCCACCAGAAGCGATCCTTGAGATTCCGAAACATCTTCGTGCTGCCTGGATGCATCGCGTAGCGAGCGTAATGCGCTTCGTTCATCAGCTTCTCCTTGAACTCATCAACTGCTGGCACGCACAACCTACTCCGAAAGTAGAGTATACCATCCTCGAGTCTGAAATCGGGTCTGTCTCCAATGTGGTCTCGAATGCGCTTCAAAGTTAGATCTTCAAACTGCCTGTCCTTAATCTGCTGAATCAACTCAGGCTGAAACACTAGCGTACTAGCCAACATCACGCACTCATCCACTAGTTTAACCTCAACAGGGAGACCACGAAACTCTAAGAGGAAACTGCTCAAGAGCTGCACTGACTCTGCTTTCCTGCTGAGCGCATCTGCCACCACATTCCCCTTGCCTGGCTGATATTTGATCGGGAAGTCATAATCCTTAATAAGCTCAAGCCATCTCCGCTGTCTCATGTTCAGCTCCTGCTGTGTGAATAAATACTGTAAACTGTGGTGGTCAGAACGAACCTCAAACTGCACACCATATAGATAATGTCTCCACAGCTTCAACGCAAACACGATGGCTGCCAATTCTAAATCATGGGTGGCGTAATTCTTCTCATGATCTCGCAACTGTCTCGATCCATAGGCAATAACCTTCCCATGCTGCATCAACACACAACCTAGACCAACTCGAGAAGCATCTGAATAAACCACGAATCCTTCACAACCATCTGGCAAGGCTAACACTGGGACTGTAGTCAACTTCTCTTTCAAAGTCTGAAAACTGGCTTCACACTCCTCAGTCCAATCAAATGGTACGTTCTTCCTGGTCAACTTCGTCAAAGGAGAAGAGATCTTAGCAAAGTCCTGGACAAATCGGCGATAGTAACCTGCTAGACCAAGGAAACTGCGAATCTCTGACACTGTCTTGGGGCTAGGCCAATTCACTACTGCCTCTACTTTAGATGGATCAACTGCCAATCCCTCTCGTGAAATGATATGACCTAAAAATGCCACCTGCTCAAGCCAAAAATCACACTTCGACAATTTAGCAAACAATCGATGTTCTCTCAACAACGACAAGGCTTTTCTTAAATGCTCCCTATGCTCCTCTGCTGACTTAGAATAGATCAGTATATCATCAATAAACACAACTACGAATTGGTCCAAGAAAGGAGCAAAGATCTGATTCATCAGTGCCATAAAAGCTGCAGGTGCGTTGGTTAGTCCAAAAGGCATCACGAGGAATTCATAATGTCCATAACGAGTCCTGAAGGCAGTCTTGGGAATGTCATCTTCTTTGACTCTCAACTGGTGATATCCAGACCTCAAATCAATCTTCGAAAAATATGCTGCGCCCTGAAGTTGGTCAAACAATTCATCGATCCTGGGTAAGGGGTACTTGTTCTTGATCGTCACTTTGTTCAGCTGGCGGTAGTCTATGCACATCCGAAAAGTACCATCCTTCTTTTTGACAAACAAGACTGGTGCTCCCCAAGGTGAAACGCTCGGGCGAACGAAACCCTTATCCAAAAGCTCCTGCAATTGTTTCTTCAATTCTGACAACTCTGCTGGGGCCATGCGATACGGAGCCTTGCTGATCGGTGCCGTGCCGGGAACAAGCTCAATGGCGAACTCCACATCTCGAACCGGGGGTAAGTCTGGCACATCGTCTGGAAAGACATCTGGAAAGTCACAGACCACCTGAATCTCACCTAGCTGCTTCGGCTCCTTCTTCGCTGAGATAAAGGCAATGAAGCCTTCGCACCCTCGGCGGATCAAGCGATCTGCCTTACACGCCGAAATCACACGTCTGGGGCATCTCTGCTGACTGCCCTCGAAACGGAAGCCCTTGCCTAAATCGAAGAAGATCGTCCTGTTGTAACAGTTAACACAGGCACGATATCGAGCGAGCCAATCCATACCAAGGATCACGTCGAAGTCCAGCATCGACAACAGGATCAAATCAACAGGTAACTGATGACCTGCAATCTGCACGTCGCAATGGGGGTAGTACATACTACACTCCACTCGCTTGCCAACTGGGGTGGATACAACCAACACATATGGCAACGGCTTAGACGGCTGAGGTAACCGCTCGGCAAAATGAGGTGCTACATAAGATCGTGTAGACCCCGAATCGAACAAAGCTAATGCCTCGACGCGCGAAATCAAAACAGTACCTTCAACCACCTGTGGATCCTCGGCACTCTCGTGGGTAGCAGCGTAAGCACGGGCTGACTGGCGAGGCTGTCTCGAGCCTGGACGAGCTGACTGCGGCTTGCTCGGAGCTGTAGGTGCACTAGGCCTGCTAGGAACTGCGCCGGAAGTAGGACCAGATGGAGCTGCACCGGAGGCTCTATGTCGAGGACAATTGGCGATCATATGCTCCCTTGAACCACAAATGAAACAAGCACCGGCCTTCCTCCAACAAGCTTCAGTCGTGTGGTTCCTACCACAATATCCACAAGTCACTCCACTAGAACTAGAAGTACTCTGCTGGCCTTTGGTCTTCTTCTGTACTTGTCCTCGTGCACTGAAAGGCGGCTGTCTCTTAGGCTCAACGGCTCTAGCAGCTTGGTGGATGGCCTCGGCAGAATAGGCCCTGTCCACTGCATCGTCAAACGTAGCCGGACGCTGAAACGCAGTCACGTGATGCATGTACCGGGGATGCAAACCTTCGACAAACCTGTTCACCTTCCTTTCCTCGGTGCTGATCATGTCCGGAGCAAAAAGCGACAACTGCATAAACTTGTTCACATATTCTGCTATTGTCATCTGCTGCTGACGGAGAGCTAAGAACTCAACCTCCTTGGCTCGAAACACATGAGCCGGGATGAACTTCCTCCTGAACTGTTGCTTGAACATCTCCCACACTGTCGCACTAGGAATGTCTCTGTAGGAGTCTTTCACGCTCTTCCACCAAGTCTTTGCAACGTCTCTCAGCATGGAAGTTGCTAGCCCGACCTTCTGTCGGTTCGTGCACACAACTGTCTCAAAGACATCCTCCGTCTGTTCTAACCACTGTTCTGCCTTCAGTGGCTCTTCTATCCCATAGAACTCAATAGCTCCTCGCTTGCGAAATTTCCCATAGAGGGCATTCGGGTCACTCTCTCGAGGCTGCAAGATCACCTGCTGGTCCACATGCGACTGAACTGGGGCTTGACTTTGTCGGTCTAGCATGGTTGTCACTTGGGCTTGCAAGTTCTGCATCGATTGCGATTGTGCCTGAAGGGACTGGAATAGCATAAGGATGCGTTCATCTGTATTCGGTGTCTGCGGTGACGGGGCAGATCCGCTCTCGTTATTTCCGGCGTTCTGCTGCGAACCAGAACCTGATGCCATCCTGTAAAATGGAAAGAGTCAGACACAAACACAACACAAGAGCGCCCAACAAACCCCAAAGTCTAGAAAGAGCACAAAGAAATAATCGTATCCTCACCACGATCCTACATGCCTACATGCTTATCATCTAGAACAAGGAAGGAGCAAGGAATGCTCTGATACCATACAATACGTATGTCACAACCCGAGCCCAGGGTTCGGGGGTTAGCAAAAGCCAAACCTAATGACACACGTACTCCCGTGCCTGTACACGTAGACCGGGTCTAAATGCACACGCACAAGGGAACAAGCACACGTGCCAAGCAAGTATGCGGAAGCTGTAAATATCAGAAACATAAAACTACAAAGCAAGAAGAGGATAATACAAGAAAGGACTGACATAATTACATATGAAAGTTTTACAAAATGAACAAAAGATATAGACAATAGTGACATGTCATGACATATACAAGTCTTAAAATCCACACAACACAAGACTCCAAAAGGATGCATGCCATGAACGCTCTCCCGTGGAGTGATCACATCCACTCCTCTAGGCCTGAGGGGGCCCCGGGGGTCTCAACTGGAGCCTGACTGACCGGCGAGGGTTCGGCAGGGGGATCTGGGCCTGCAACACCAAAACAACTGTGAATACGAAGATTCAGCAAAGTATAAACCATAGCAAGTTAACACACGCTGTGTCTAATAGAATAAAGAACATCATGTTATTAAAGAAAGCATTTTCGTATACTAGGCTATCATGCAAGAAAGAAAGATGCTGTGTGAATCAAGGATAACATGCTGTGTACATGACTAGTGGCTACTACATTACCATATGCTCCCAAAAGAGGGATCTTGTAACATGCAAAGAACACCATTGTCCGGGCCAGGGTACAATGGGTCTCGGTTTCCTGGGGTCCGGTTCCCCAAGACAAAATCCATACTGCAGCAGGCCATATAAACTATACCGAATTCACCCCGTCGGGATCCTAAGGCTGAGGCTAAGTAGTGCCTGACCATACGGAGTCAATCATGAAAATCCTGAGTAGATCGTGACAACTTATCATACGTGCAGATCCGTGAATGAACACATCATACATGCATACTCAGGGTAAATAAACCAAAATGTGAAAATAACGAAACATACGTAATCATGTAGAGTGTTGAGATCAATGGTCGAATGCAATATGTTATGCAACAAATCATGTGAATCGAATCATCTTAAGTTTACAAACCAATTCTAATCTAATTATCCGGTGTTTCTAACCGTGCATGATGATGTAGTTTTAAGTTATTCGATACACCGTTGTCTAGTGTTGCCTTGAATCGGGCGGTGCACGAAGTCCCTTAAACCAACACCCATGGGGAGGTGCTTAACATCCGGATAACGAACATGAATGATTCGCAGCCCTCGAGATCATTCACGCGTAGTATCACATTCCGTTGGGCAAGTCTAGGTGCTCTACATTCTATCATGAAGGTCATATAGGTCTTATCTTTACACCTAGCCTTATTCTTCATGTGTGGTTACGGCTTAGCCGTGTGTGTGCTACGGCTTAGCCGTGTGTGGTCTACGGCTTAGCCGTGGCTGAACCGTAGAAGGTCTGTCATTTGCTGACTCTCAGTTATTCCAGAAATTGCACCCTGTATTGTTCTACGGCTGGGCCACGGCTGAGCTACGGCTTAGCCGTAGGGCATTCCACGGCTTAGCCGTGCCCTAGCCGTAGAGGAAAACTGGGTTTTTCTCCTCTCTGGATTGTGAGCCGTAGGTGTTATACGGCTTATCCGTACCTGCACGAATTCAGAAATCTGAAACATGTACAGAATGTCTGGAAATGCATCAGAAATGCAATCTATCAATGGGAATACACAAGTACTGAACCAATAAGTATCAAATGGGCTGTAAACACATGTTTTCCACACACATCAATGTGAGCTAGCCAAAATCAAAGCATACCAACATGGGTTCTCAATGTTATGGTTATACTTGCCTCAATTGGAAATTCAAATGCACAATGGTAGCCCTTGGATCCAAACACAACCTAACACAAGCAAAACCACATGCATGCATGAGAGATGGAGAGAAATCCACAACACACAGACACACCATGCAAAGAAGCAAGAAGGAGAAGAGATAGAGAAAGGAGATGAGAAGAATGGAAGACTTCCACTCACCTCAATTGCACATGCAAGAACCACAAGCTAGATCGATGGAGAGAAATCAAGTGAAGGAGAAGAGAATTCCACGTGCACAGTGAAGTTGAGAGAAAACGAGAGAGAACAAGAGAGAGAACGTGAGTGTTGGTGAATTGGGTGAGAGCTTATATAAGTAATGGGTTGATCAAATTCCAAGAAGGGCCAAGTCATAAGTCTATTTTCAGTTTGAGTCAAATCAAGGTCCAATCGAAACACACGACGTCGGTTGCAAATGACGTAGTTACGAAAGTTAACGAGCTCAACGAAAGACACGTGTTGACCTCAAGATGATGCAAAAATGACCATGTCTAAGAAAAGCTAAAATTACGAAAAAGGGCTTGATCTACTTAATCCAGGTCAAACTCAACCCAACTACCTATCCATGACCCGTAACGAAAACAAAACACAAACAAAACACAATTAACAACGAAAACAAGATTAACTAACCGCTAAACGGGGTCAAGCTGGGTCGGAGTGTTACAGGGTCCAAGGAATTACAAGATCTTCGTGGGTTCTACTGGTGTATGGTTATGCGTGACCATCGATCCAGAAAGAGGGAAGGGAGGTCAACTCTGAATGTCTTTGGTATGTTAGATTAGATGAGACAAGGTTTTAAATTTTTTTTGGTTTTTTTAATGTGTTACATGTTTGCCCCTCCTCATCTACTTATTTCCATTTCATAAAAGAAGAGAATTTAAAAAGATTTTGAGGACAATTTTTTGTTCTCCTTGCTTCCAAAAGATAACTCCAAGTTGGAAGGAGAAAATCATTGATTTCCTCTATTTTTTCTCCAAAATGAAAGTCTACGTAAGAGATATTTCTCTTCATGGCATTTTGACATATATAGTTAGGTTTGGGCCTTTGATAATCCATCCTTAGATTCAAATAGGAGTTGGTCCTACCATATTTAAGCATACATTTAAAACATAATATGCCCAATCTTATAATGGAACCAACCCCAATATGCCTTATCCAAATGCTCATAAGTATTCAGAACCTACAATCTGCCATGCAACAGAATATCATGTCGAAGGCCATTGAGGAAATGTCTAATCCTCTCACTTTTTGGAGTGATAAATGGCAGTGCAAAGCAAGAGAGACAGGTAAATTGCAGCTCATACTCATGAACAGATAAGTTCTCTTATTTAAGCTAGTCAAACTCTACCGTCTTCTGAATACAGACATGCTTCGCTACGTACTTCTTCTGGAGCTGATCACAAAAGGTAATCCGGGCCACTTCCTTAGCTACTTGATCATACGCTGTGTTGACGATGGTCCATTGTCACAACTCGAGCCCAGGAGATCGAGGTTTAGCAAAAATCCAACCCGTGACACATGTACTCCCGTGCATATACACTTAGACCGAGTCTAAATGCACACGCACAAGGGAAATTCACATGTGCCATACATGTACGTGGAAGCTGTAGGTATCAAATCGTAACGCTAAAATACAGGAAAACAAAATAAATGATATCCAAAGGCTTATATAAAGGTTGAAAATATACAAACTAGATCAAATCATAAATATACAGATCTAGAATAAAACCAACTGACATGGAAAGAGAACCATATGCAAGTATGATACTATCGCACTCTGATGGAGTGATTATATTCACTCCGTAAGCCTGAAGGGACAGCTGAAATTTCCCTTGTAATCTGAATGACTGACGATGACTTGGTCGAGGAGTCTGAGCCTGCAACCCAAGGACAACCCATGAATATAACGATTCAGTAAAGTATAAGTGATAACAAGGTAACTCATGTTGTATCTATTAGAATAAGTGATAACAGAGAATCCATAGAATTTCAATTACGTATGCTAGGCAAATCGTGCAATGACTAAAGCATGCTTCAGAATCAATACATACGTGATGTGTACATAACTAGGTGGAGAGAGCATACGTGATGAGAACACCATGGGCCAGATGGGTCTCAATTCCTGGGGTCCGAAATCCCCAAGACGTGAGCACATTGCAACGGCGACATATAACTACGCCAAATTCAACCCCGTCGGGTATCCTGAGGCTGAGGCTTAGTAGTGCTGGACCATATGGAGTTAAACAAATATAAGAACATGCAGATCCTATCATAGTGTGCATATCTTGTCATGACGTCCATGTCATAACGTACATATCTCGTCAAAACGTGACGTGCATGTCTTGTCAGGCATATATCATACAAATCAAGAGGTCATACGCGTTAGACTGATCATACGAATCGAACAGAATAAGCAAATCAAACTTACCCAATCAAAAGATAGAATGGATGCCAAACAGATCATATGGAAGCGAGATAACATAAGTTATGAAGTCTCATCAACTCAAATGAATCAAACGGGTAGTATCTAACATGCAAGACCGCTGTTTCTGCCCGGGATTAACCATGGACAGAGCCCTCAGGCCTCAGGGGATATCCAATCGTTGCCCTAGCATAGAATACGTATAAGAGGGCAAAGACCGAAGCCAAGATGTAATGCAAATCAGATTACTTTGCGGGAATCACGATCTTTTACTAGTCAACCTTATTCTAGTTATCCAGTGTTTCTAACCGTGTATGATGATGTAGTTTTAAGTTATCTGATGCACCGTTGTCTAGTGTTGTATTATATCTTACATGTACACCGAAGTCCCTTAAACCAACACCCATGGAGAGGTGCTTAACAACTGGATAAAGTGCATGAATGAATCGCAACCCTCGAGATCATTCATGCAACTCTGATCATAAACCATTGGGCCAGTTAGGGTTGCCTACATTCTAATTCAAAGGCCCTACAAGGTCTTTCCTAAAACCCATCTTTCTTACTTTTCAAAGGTTTTATGGCTCAGCCGTGGGTAACCTTATAGCTTAACCGTAGGCAACTTACAGCTTAGCCGTAATATGCATTGCGGCTTAACCATGGTTCTCCTTACTATTCATCCGCATTTTCGGCTTAGCCCTGTTTTGTTTTACGACTCAGCCACAGCAAGGTTACTGCTTAGCCGTAGCACACTTCACGGTGTAGCCGTGGCTGGACCGTAGACGGTCTGCAAAAGTGTCAGCTCTTAGTTATTCCAAATTCTGTAACCCTGTATTGATCTACGGCTGTCACAACCCGAGCCCAGAAATCGGGGTTAGCGAAAAGCCAAACCAATGACACACGTACTCCCGTGCACGTGCATCTAAACCAGGTCTAGATGCACATACACAAGGGATCTAACACGTGCGGACTAAGCGTACGCGGAAGCTGTACATATCATAGCAAGCAACAAAAGAAATAGCGGAAGCCAAAAAAAGAGTGCGGAACGGAAAAGACGAAGGTAGATACAATACTCTAAAACCAGATACAAATCTGAGTATACGACAAAATCAAGATGTACAAATATATAGAGTAACAAAGTCCGAAGTACAAAATACAAAATCTCCAAAAACCAAACAACTAGGCCACTGATGATATGCATGTACGCACTCGGCAAAAGTGATCAAGCCCACTCTGCCAAACCGGAGGGTGTCTCTACACTCTGCCCTGCAGCCTCCTCCACCGCCGGGGAGTTGGGCAAGGTATCTGTGCCAGCAACACCACAAACAAAACAATGAATACAACGATCCAGCAAATATAAGTAACAGGGACGAAATACTCATAGTATCAAATTGAATAATGACAAAATATTAATTACAGAGTTTCATATTAGTATGTTAAGCAAATCGTGCATAGAAGTAAAGCATGAGAATAAATCAAAGCATAGAAATACTGAACTAAGTGGCTACTACGTTGGCCATGTTCTCTGACGTAGAAAGCAAAGCAGAGCAGATGAGAACACCACTGACCTGGCCAAGGGTACAAGTGGGTCTCGGTTTCCTGGGTTCCGGGGTCCCAAGACAAAGCGACACTGCAGCGATACAGAGATACAGAGATCTAAGCCAGAGGTAACCCCGTTGGGCACCCTAGGGCTGAGGCTGAGTAGAACCAAACTAATACCAATCAAATCAAATTCAAAAGAAGGGAGATTATCCGCTTTGGACTCACTGATGATAAGGACCGGATCTTATTCTCACGTATTAATCTTTGGGCAGAGCCACTGGGGAATACCCAGTAAATCAGAGATATACAAAGCCAGAAATATACAGAGCATAGCATAAACTAAGTCAAAGCACAGCATAGATCAAAGCATAATGTAGACCGAAGAATAAAACAGATATACAGGACGAAAGCAAAATGACCTTGTAATGCATAAACATAGATTAGCAGAATAGAGGGCAAAACTGTAAGCAATATGCAATGTATCTCAGATTAATACGGAATCAAGGTTAATTATAAGCCAATACTAATCTAGTTGTCCACTGTCACTAACTGTGCATGATGAGACGACAGAGAAAGTGCAGAAAGTGATAGAGAATCTGAAGATTGCTCGGTCCAGGCAAAAGAGCTATGCAGATACTCAGAGGAGACCTTTGGCATTCCAAGTCGGAGATTGGGTGTTCCTTAAAGTTTTCTCGATAAAAGGCACGGTACGGTTTGGTCAGAAGGGCAAGTTAGCTCCGAGATATGTGAGACCGTTTGAAGTCAAGAGTCGAGTTAGAGATTTAGCCTATCGTCCGACGCTTCCAGTTGAGTTCTCCGGTGTCCATGATGTATTCCATGTGTCAATGCTCTGTAAGTACGTGCCAGATCCGAGCCATGTGATTCGATACGATGACATTCAGATTCAGCCTAATGCAACTTACGTTGAGCGTCCGCTTTGCATTGTTGGTACACGAGAGCAGATTCTCCGTACCAGGACTATCAGATGGGTTAAAGTGTTGTGGGAGCATCACGGTCCAGATGAGGCTACATGGGAGCTAGAGGAGCAGCTAGCGCGCCAGTACCCACAGCTCTTTGCGCAGGTAGGTGGTCATTCCGAGGACGAAATGATTCCTAGTGGGGGATGATGTAACACTCCGATCCCCTTTGAGCCAGATTAGTGGCTCATTAGTGTGCTTTTCTATTGTTTAATCCTTTTGGACTTGGTTTCGGGTCTTGGATAGGCAGTTGAGTAACCTTTGACCTGCGATAGGTAGTTCTAAGCCCTTTTTCGTAATTTTGCTTTTGCTTTGAGTGCATCATTTTTGCATCATCTTGGTGTCAGCACGTGTATTTTGTTGAGCTCGTTATTTTCCGTGATTGTCTCAGATCCATTCAGAGTCAATTGGAGCAGTTGGACCCTCGTATGACTTGATTTGTAAATAACCGAAATTCATTGGACCCTGTTCTAAACTTCAGAAACTATATATATCACCTGTACAGATGTCTGTTCATTCCTTAGTCGGTGCATGCAACAGCTTCAGGAGAACTCCACGTCCGTTCATTTTCTTTCTCCTCTTCCCTTCTCTTCATCTCTTTTCTTCCTCTCCGGGTTGGTGTTGGGTGTTCCATCGATTGGCTTTTCTCTCTCTTTCTTTTTCTGTGCTTGAGGTAAGTGGGTTCACTCCAATTCTTCTTCTCCAATTGGATCTCTCTCTCTCTCTCTCTGCATGCTCATGGATTGTGTTTGAATTTGTTTTGCTTGGGTTGTAGTTGGATTTGAGCTTGGCTTCAGTGATTTGACAGAGCTTTGAGGCAAGTATAAGTACAGGATTGGATAACACATATGGGTATATTGTTTGATTGTTTAGATTTCTTGCATCTTGCATGTTTGGGATGTTTTACAGCCAAATTCTGTGGTGTTGGAACCTATGGAGCTTGTTTTGCTAAGTTTCTGTACCAAATTTTAGTTTCTGTACTCACTTCATTTTCGTGTTCTGTATTGTATGGTTAAGCCGCAACTTTGTACGGCTCAGATTCCAGAGACTTGAATTTTTGTATTTTGTTCTACGGCTAGGCTACGGCTGAACCGTAAATTGTTCTACGGCTGAACCGTACGCTAGCCGTGACCCAGCCGTGAATTAACACTCTGATCAGTCGAGACTTCCTGATTTCAGTATTCTTACGGTGAAGCTACGGCTAAGCCGTGGACTGGTCTACGGCTAAGCCGTGGACTCCACCGTAGCCCAGCCATAAAAGGTATCTGATCAGAGGTGGAAGATGACAGGATTTGCCGTGTTTTGAAGGGAACCACGGTTAAGCCGTAGTGCATGTTACGGCTAGACCGTAAGATGTATACGGTTAAGCCGTAGGTCACCCATGGCTAAACCGTAAGATTTGAAATTCCTGCAATTAAACTTAGGTTAATGGTGTGACCTTGTAGGGCTAAAATACAGGTTAACCGCTCATGTAAACCGGCCCAATGGATTCCTTGGATCGCATGAATAGTCTGTTAGGCTGTAACCTATTCATGTGAGCGTTGAATTACTGTTAAGCACCTCCCCATGGGTGTTGGTTTAAGGGACTTCGGTGCACGTGAGGGTTATATTGCAACACATGGATGGCAACGGTGCATCGAATAACTTAAAACTACACCCATGGGGATGTGCTTAACAGTAATTCAACGCTCACATGAGTAGGTCACAGCCTAACAGACTATTCATGCGATCCAGGAATCCATTGGGCCGGTTTACATGAGCGGTTAACCTGTATTTTAGCCCTACAAGGTCACACCATTAACCTAAGTTTAATTGCAGAAATTTCAAATCTTACGGTTTAGCCATGGGTGACCTACGGCTTAGCTGTATACATCTTACGGTCTAGCCGTAACATGCACTACGGCTTAATCGTGGTTCCCTTCAAAACACGGCTAATCTTATCATCTTTCACCTCTGATCAGATGCCTTTTACGGCTGAGCTACGGTGGAGTCCACGGCTTAGCCGTAGTTTCACCGTAAGAGTACTGAAATCAGGAAGTTTCGACTGATCAGAGTGTTAATTCATGGCTGGGTCACGGCTAGCTTACGGTTCAGCCGTAGAACAATTTACGGTTCAGCCGTAGCCTAGTCGTAGAACAAAATACAAAAATTCAAGTCTCTGGAATCTGAGCCGTACAAAGTTACGGCTTAACCGTACAATACAGAACACGAAAATGAAGTGAGTACAGAAACTGAAATTTAGTACAGAAACTTAGCAAAACAAGCTCCATAGGTTCCAACACCACAGAATTTGGCTGTAAAACATCCCAAACATGCAAGATGCAAGAAATCTAAACAATCAAACAATATACCCATATGTGTTACCCAATCTTGTACTTATACTTGCCTCAAAGCTCTGTCAAATCACTGAAGCCAAGCTCAAATCCAACTACAACCCAAGCAAAACAAATTCAAACACAATCCATGAGCATGCAGAGAGAGAGAGAGAGAGAGAGATCCAATTGGAGAAGAAGAATTGGAGTGAACCCACTTACCTCAAGCACAGAAAGAGAAAGAGAGAGAAAACCCAATCGATGGAACACCCAACACCAACAAGGAGAGGAAGAAAAGAGATGAAGAGAAGGGAAGAGGAGAAAGAAAACGAACGGACGTGGAGTTCTCCTGAAGCTGTTGCATGCACCAACTAAGGAATGAATAGACATCTGTACAGGTGATATATATAGTTTCTGAAGTTTAGAACAGGGTCTAATGAATTTTGGTTATTTACAAATCAAGTCACACGAGGGTCCAACTTCTCCAATTGACTCTGAATGGATCTAAGACAATTACGGAAAATAACGAGCTCAACAAAATACACGTACTGACACCAAGATGATGCAAATATGATGCACTCAAAGCAAAAGCAAAATTACGAAAAGGGGCTTAGAACTACCTATCGCAGGTTAAAGGTTACTCAACTGCTTATCCAAGACCCGAAACCAAGTCCAAAAGGATTAAACAACAAAAAAGCACACTAATGAGCCACTAATCCGGCTCAAAGGGGATCGGAGTGTTACAACGGCTGGGTCACGGCTGGGATACGGCTTAGCCGTAGCACATTATACGGCTTAGCTGTGTCCTGGCCGTAGAGGAAATCTGGGTTTCACAGGATTTTGGACTCTGAACCATAGTACAGTTACGGCTTAGCTGAAGACTGCACGGGGTTATTTTCTGAACCTATTATAGAAGCATCTGAATGTGTACAAAGATGGCAAAACCTCATTAAACAGATGGAAACTATCACAAATTAGGCTGCAAACGTATTTCACATGCAAGATTACAAAATTTAATCAAAATCAAACATATACCAACATGGTTCATACAAATCATGCTTATACTTGCCTCAAATGAGTTCTAACAAGCTCTTTGTTGACCTTGGGCTCAATTCTCACTTTTAGACAATGATCTCACACCCATGCATGCAAAATAAGAAGAAAAAATAGGCGTGAGTATTAGTGCAGTGACTGACGGGAAGAAGAAATGAAAAGAAGAAGAAAATCAAAACCCACAGCTCACCTAACTCACCACATGATACAAATCGAGAGTCAAGAGCACAAATCCCCTTCTTGGCTTGATCGAAAAGAAGGAAGAAACAGAAGAGAAGGAGAGGAAAGAAGGTAATGTGAGTGAGAGGGAGAGGTCGGTGGAGGCTTATAAGGATAAGGTTAAAGACAATTTGCAAGAAAGTCTAATCATTCATGTTAATTACAGTTTGAGTCCTTTGCAGGTCTAATAGAAACAAACGACATATCAAGTAAACGAGATAGTTATGAGCATTCATGAGTATAACAAAAGACACGCATTGACGCCAAGATGACGCATGAATGACAACGTCTTATAAAATTTAAAACTACGAAAAAGGGCTCATGTCTACCTAAACCAGGTCAAACTCAACCCAACTACCTATCCATAACCCGGAACATACCAAAAGAAAGACAAAACACAATTAACAACCAATTCATCAGTAATTAGTCGCTAAACCGGGTTAAGTTGGGTCGGAGTGTTACATCCACCATCTTCCAGCTACATCTCAGACAGTAGGAGTGGCCAACTTAACTTTCTACTTCCCTGTGCAAATAAATTTGTCAAATATCTTCTCAATTTGAATAAAAAACTCTTTTGCCACCATCGGATCTTCACCCCCATTAAACTTTGGTGGTCCCATTATCTTAAACTTCTCAAATATGTCATTAAGGTTATGTTCTCTACGGGTAATGATAACCTGAGGCTGCCTAATCCTTGGTAATGCCTAGAGCACACCAACCTAAAATGTGGCCCGATCTACCAACTATGGTTGTAGCACTGGCTTTGGCTGAACTACTTGTAACTGAACCACTGGTTCCGATTGGACCAACAGTTCTTGGTAAACCATTGGTTCCAGCTGCACCAATGGTTATGGCTACACTACCTGTGGTTGATTGACCTTCTGAATCGCCTAAAGTAGTTATGTCATCTACTGATCTTGTTGTTGTTGGTGGGCTAGCATAGCTTAGAGTAAAGCTTGTGTTATGTCATTAGATGTACCACTTGGCCCACCCGATTCAACAGATGTCAAGTTACCCTTTGTTCACCTTGTTTTAAGTGCCATAGTCTACAGAACAACCACTTGTTAGAAACTAAACTACTTAAAATGTGGAAGCGAAACACCCCCATGAAATTTCTAAACACTACTAAAAATCATATACAAAATCTATACACACGTACATCTATCATTTCCTAATCAAGAATCCCAATTCTCACATCAAATCTACATTTCTAGCATCTTTTAGAACTTCTAGAAACTTGACCTTTCTAATACCATTTGTCGCGCCCCCTAAAATTGGGCCGGATACAAACCAGGCTTCAAGGGTGTGAGAATTATGGGCAATTAAAAAAATTTAATAGAAAATACGAGCCCCAATTCCAAGTGGACCGAAGTCTTATGTAAGGTTATGCTTGTCGATCAAGCAATTATAGTCACACGTGGAAGCTAAGAATCCAAATATTGCGCAGCTAGTCATAATAATCAAATCAGAAGAATCATCAATGTTAATAAATATGGTCAAGTGCTTTGAAGCATAAAAATTAAGGTTCCAATTCCAAATAAAGCTAAGTTAATTCCTAAAAATAATGGCCTCCGATCACGCCCTTATTTAATGAAACTAACATATCCATTCTACACATCACTACTAAGACATCTTAGATGATATCATCGGCGCTTTACTTAGCAACTTTGCCATCTGGTGGAATCGCCCACATCTCTTAACCTTCCTGTTCGGCACCAGCATTGGCATGTAAACAGGAAAAGTAGCGGAGTCAAATTAACATAATTTAGCAAGCGGGTAAAGTACAAATAATGATGATAGGCAATCTGGGATAAATAGTATATATAACTTAAGTAAGCAAAACTGAATTCCTGGATGATAATCAGATGAGATAAATGCAAAAACACAGGTTACCTTGTTAGCATGATGCACAAACATAGGTATTTTTGCCAAATACAATATAGAAACATGGGAATCCCCATCAGATAGAATATACAGCACAATTGAACACCGTATTACATAGTATGCACTGGCTTGATGGAGTACAACCATCTCCAACAGCAGTTGGACAGATATATGAATCGTCATCATCATCATTATCATCAATATCATCATCAAAGCCTTATCCCAACCATGTTGGGGTCGGCTACATGAATTCTGTTTTTCCATTCCATTCTATTTTGAGCAAAATTCTTCAATAAGTTAAACTTCTTCAAATTTGATTCAATGACTGCTATTAATGTTTTTTTCGGCCTACCCTTACCTCTCGATGGGCCATCTACCTGTATAGCTAAACTTTTTCTCACTGGTGCCATTACCGGCATATGCTCAACATGCCCAAACTATCTTAAATGGGTTTCTCTAATCTTATCACCTATTGGTGATACCCCTAAATGCTCTCGAAAACGCTCATTTCTAATTTTATCTGGACAAATATATATGAATATATAGGAATATTTACGGATGCTCAATGAAGTCATGCCATGAAATCCCCAAAGTCACAACACTTATATCTTTAACAATTAAAGTGTTATGGTTAAATAATAAGAGGTGTATTATGCCCATGTGGTATTTTCTATTCCACTGAAGGTAAGCACTACACCACCTAAAGTCATATTCAGTTAAGTGTACAAATAGGATCAAACCTTCCTTTAAAATGGCAATGAGAGATTATAATGCTATTAGTCTAATTTTGATGCCTAGAATGTGATGCATCCTGGCATTCACATTTCCATTCCGAGTCAGCATGATCCCTATCCTCTATTCAGATCCATTTCCATACTAATTTATTTATTGAATAATCGTTGGACGCAATCTAAGGTTAAGTAATTCTATACCCCTAGAAGTCACTTACTTGTGGCTCAGTCATTGCAACTGATTCCCTTAACTACAGTCATCAAATCATACCTACAATGCTACCTAAATTAATCATGGTCGCTAGGCATTCATGGCGTAGCCGTTATCATTCTACGGCCTAGCCGTAAGGCTAGCCGGCCTTATGGCCAGCCGTGAGGCTCACTATAGTTCAAACTCAAAAATGAACTCTCGGGATACCTAGCCATAGACAAGCCATAAAATAACTTACAGCTTAGACGTGGCTGCGCTCAGATCTCCCCTTTTTGGTGTTTTCTTCCAAAATCCATCCTTATAAAATCTAAACTCCAGATGTATGAATTATTCAACAAAAACAACTATCTAAATCACATTTTAACTAGTATTAGACAAGAGAAATTGAATATTCAAGCATTAATTGTATTTATCCACTTACCTCAAAACTTTGTACCAAAAGCTTAGATATGAGATGACTAGATTCAATCATGCACAAACCCCTATTTGGATCTGATTCTCCAATTCAGATAGCCTTACAAACCCAATGTAATGCACAGATCTTCTTAAACTATTATGCATCACCTAATAAATTGAAAAAGGACTACATAAAAGTCTTAGGGCTGATTGCTTGCTGATGATTCAGATACAAGTAGCAAGACCAAGGAACATAGAGAAGAAGATAAAAGGGATGATGAAGGAAGAGTATCTTTTCATCTTGAAAGCTTGAGTTCTTCTTAAGGTTGTTTGGGTTGTGGTTGGAGAAGAAAGACAATGGGAAAAGGGAAGAGAATGGAATGATGGAAAGATAATTGGGATTTAGGTTTAAGGCTTGTTGAGAAAGTTCACTCCATTTACAGAAAGGAACTTTTTGCTCTTTTAGGAATTTTTAGGTAATTTTGAAAAAGGGCTTTTGGCTTTGCAAAGGTCCAATGGCTTGGGTCCAAGGTCCAAGAGTGTTTGGCTTGCCCATCTCTGATCGGCCCTACAACGAAATGCCATGCATGCAATGATCTAACTTCTAAAATGACCTATCACATATGCATCTAACCCACTCAACTCAACTAGCACCCAATAAACCGACCCGACCCGACCCACAAATTAAAGCCTAGGGCCTTACAGTTGTTCCATTAAATAGTCACAAGTAACCAATCAACAAATATTCATTAATTAATAATGAGAATATTGGTTAACATGTGAGCCCTAAAAGAAAGGGTAAAGGATTATTTAGAGTGGTCTGAACTCATTATAGTGAGCCCTATTATTTATATATATTGATTGTTGATATTGCATTTTAAAAATATTGAATTATTTTCAAATATAGGATTTTTATTTAAATATTAATAATAATTTCTCAAATAATAAAGAAATTTATGTTTAAATAATAAGTAAAAAATCAATAAATAAACAAAAACTATTGATTCCTATTAGAAAAGAAAAAAAACACTGCTTCACTATTGTTAGTAAAGTATAACTATGGTTTAACCCCACCCCCCACTCTAAAAGAAAATTCTGCCTTCGTCAGTGATCAAAGGCCCATAGGTATCAGCCGTCTAAAACAGATGCAAGTTTTATCCAATGGTTCAATCAATTACGATAGAGATGTAAACCTAGAGGTCCAAGGACCAACTAGGGTGAGTTAGTGTAGAGGGCCATACTATGAGGTGCGCACTCGTGCTCACAAGAAAAAAGTGTGTATAGTCTAGCTTTATTAGATTCACTTGATTAGTGCAACTCCTTTCTTCTTTTTTTTTTACATAAAAAGTTACAGAGTTGGTTGATGTGAGGGAGAGGTGACAGGATTTTCATTAATACCGTGTGAGGAAGGCATCGTTGGAAAAAAAGATAATGGGAAGACGGGGAGAGGATGCCCATTATTGGATGTTAAGGAGATAGTGTTTCCAAGTCGATTATTAATTTATTTATTCAAAAGATTCAGTGGATTCAGTTATAAAAAAAATTAAACTATTTTAAAAAATATATAAAAGCCCTTTCCTGGTAATCTTCTTAAGATTTTTAATTAAACAGTCCAAACAGGCAAAATAATTTTCAGAAAACCCAGATCAGATATTATAAAAATAGAAATATTTTGTATATATCAAACTAACAAACCTACATCATATTGGAGTGAAAGTTATAATTTAAGGCCAAACAAAAGTTATCTATGTGGTAGAGAATGAAATGGAAAACTCAAAACTACTTCACAATCTTCAAATAAAATGCTTGTTATTCGTTGCCTCATAGGATTTCATGATTGTTAGATCATATGATTCGTACACAGCATAGGCCACAGAGGCATTTTCTTAAGCATAACGTGGACACACTTGAGAATCAAAAGAAAATTCATACACAGCACAATAAAACTACACATTTGGGAAGTAGATGAAATTCCAGTTTTGGTTTTCTCAATACTAGCTGGCCGAGGCACTCCATGGGTCCATCACTCGTAGAGCTCGGAAGGGAGACGTGGTGTGAGAAGTACTTCTAGTGGGCCGTTCTTTGGCATTATCATGCCTGAGCCCTCAATCATTTCCACTGGTTCACCAAATGGGGTCGCTAGATCAAAGCCATGCAGCAACCGAGCTAGGGTCAGGTGCATCACCTGCGCTGCCAACGATATACCCGGGCACGATCTCCTGCCCGACCCGAAAGGTATATATTCTGTTGGCCCCTGAAATCCACGTCTGCTTGAGTGGTGAGAAATCTCTCGGGTCTAAACTCCTCAGGATCCGACCACTTGCGTGGGTCCCGTTGAATTTTCCAAAGGTTAGAAATCAACCACGTGCCTGCGGGGACATGGTAGCCATTGATGTGGCAGCTTTCGATGGCCTGGTGGGCTACTGAGAGTGGGCCAGGAGGGTATAGGCGCATTGTTTCCTTGATGATGGCTTGAAGGTAGACCAAGTTCTTTATATCCGATTCGTCCAGGTTCCTGTCCCTCCCCACATGGGTATCTAATTCCTCTTGGGATTTCTTCAACACATTCGGATTGTTTAGTAGTAGTGAGAGTGCCCACGTCATTGTCACTGAAGTAGTGTCAGTCCCAGCTGTGATGAGGTTCTGCAAAACGAAACAAAATTTACTGTATTTTGGGTGATCTACAGTCTCAATTTGATCAAAATCATTGTTCCACCCTACGGCCGCTTTTGTTTCATGTCGTTGAATAAGGGGAGCTGCATTTTTTTATGTAGTTAATTAAATGAAGAACAGCAGGTAGATATCAAGAAAATGATATCATCAAATAAATTCTCCTTGGAACCTTTTTTATTTGCATTAAAATATATAGAAATTGAAAAACTAGAACTGTTAAAAATAAAAATGAAAGGTGAAATTCCAAAAATGTGAATGAAATAGCATCTGCTCCTAATTGTGTTTTCCTAAAAGAAAAAGTTATTTAGTCATAATTAATCTTGAAATTCACTTTAATCTTCATTCTTAATCACCCTGTTGTTGGTTTTATCTTGTATTCTAGTTTAATCGAATCAGTCGTCTGGTTTAGCCAGAACCGAGACTCAGGGTCAACGGTATTTTAGTCATTATGTATGGATTTTCTTGTTGGCCAAGAAAGTGAGAACTATATATATTGATGTACTATAACTTTAGACCTTGAGAGGATTGAGATGAGATTATGATAGATGAGTTCTTTCCTCTGTGTACATAAGTAAGGTTGCTGAACCATGTAAAATTGCTGTGTTCATATGTGTAATTGCTTGATAGTGTGATTGCTGTGTATTCATCGTGATTGATCCGTTGATCGTGGGTATTTCCGTTGTGCCACTTTTCCCAACAAGTGGTATCCATTGATGTGGCTTTGTACACTTGCCAGAGGAGAAGTCTTAAGCCGAGACTTAACTCCTCATTTTTTCTTTTACAGAACACATAGCAGAAAGGAAAGAGAAAGGGGCCTGGGCAGTCCAAGTTGGGTCGGGTCACAGTCGACCTGACCTGTTAGCAGCGAAGCCCAGGCAGCAGAACAGGTCACAGGTCGGGTTCGAGTTTTGGGTCAGGTTGTAACCTGACCTGTAGTAGCATAGCCCAGCAGAAGACAAGTCATGTTGGTTTCGGTTTGCGTCGGGTTGACCTGAACTAGTTTGCAGAAGCCCAGCCCGCAGCAACACAGTGCTGACATTAGCTTACATCAACAGAATATGGTCAAAGTCAGTTTGACCAGATTTATAGCTGAAATTGTTTCTGCATATCTTGATTGTCTGATGTTCGATCGGAGATCCGTTTGAGCATGTGAACTCATTGTTAGGAGATCTACGTGTATGTGGAAGAAGATGGGCTGTTCAATGGTCAACATGGATGTTTGACCAATTGGAGTGCAGACAATTATTTCTGTGATATCGAAGCCATTCGGAGTCAAATTTCAAATCTGTTTCTTTTAGCGTATTCATGGTGACGAAATCTACGAAGCAGACAAAAGATATTGGTAGTTTGATGGATAGAAAATTGGGGGACTGAAGAAACTGACAGATTCATGATGATAGCAATGGATTCAAGCATTATGGGCCAAAATGAAGTGTTTGATAAAGAAACGATTTTAGGGATTGACAAGAAAGAGTGTTAGACTTCCTGTCACAGCAATGATTGAAAGGTGTTACTTGATGTCATGAATAGTAGATTGCTCTGAGAACTTTGAAGAAAGCTCAGATCTACGTCGAAAGGATCAAGAAGGAGCAATATGCCAAAGTAGAAGAAAAAGCAAAATAATCAGAATTTGAAGGAGGTAGTGTGCAAGAAAGCTCAGATTTGGTTGATGGGGAATCACTTTCGACTATTATAAGTATGGATTGGGTTGATGATTAATGGTATTAGGATTCAAATTCTTTCCATTATGTGTTTGTTTAGAAATTGGTTGACACAAATAACTATCATTATTGATGGATTTGTTCTTATGGGGGAGAATGCAACTAATAAGCATTTGAGATAAGAGCGGTAGAGATCCAAGTGTATGATGGTGTTATTCAAGCACTAGCGGATGTGATATGTTTTCTGGGTTTACGAAGAAATTAGCTTTCTTTGTGTGCCTTAGACTTTAAAGGCTGCAAGTGCACTGTAGTGGGTGGAGTTATGAAGGTGAAAAAGGGAACATTGGTCATCATGGAGGATAAGGTGGTTAAATATTTCTACAGGTTGATAGGGGATGCTTTTTCAGGTGGAGCAGTGAAGGAGACATCAACTAACAGAGGAGGAAATCTGTGGTTCAAGTGGAGTTGGATGCGGTGAGATCATCGGAAGATAGATTGATGTGTCTTCGATGATATCATCTAGTGAAAATTTAGGAAGACCTGAACGGAGATAATTTTCTTGAAAAAGGTAGTCTTGTTAAGGTAGGAATAAGCCAATTTAAGCATCGGGTCATACCTAACTCACATGTATTATGCCTAACTTATTAGAACAGGCTAGAATATGACAGTTTCATGTTTGACGGAAAGAACACCGGAATTGAGACAGAAGGATGATTTATAAGGTATTAGTGAGATCCGGATTCGGGGAGGTCTTCAGTTTTGTCTTGATGGATGGAAGTTAAGTTCATTGTGTTGCAAGGATGCATGCATGTGGTAACAAGTGAAAAGCACTTCATAGGTTTAAGACCGTGGTGTTGAGTTCCAAGGAAGCAACTGTGGGAAGTCTCAAGTCGGTTTAGACTTGATCGACACTAAACAATATTGAGATTGTCTGTGCATCCGGCCTATGGGGTGCGGGTGCCACACTAGGTCATAGCGTGTGTGGAGGTATACCTTTCAACAAGGTAAGTGAAGTTCTGGTTCAACATATTAGAGTATTAAAGAGAAAGATTACGCCATCGGTGTAGTGACGTACCTTTCAGTAAGGTGCGTGAAGACATTACTGGGTATCTCAAGGTGGCTCTGAGGATTTGTAGAATTCAACCTAAGGTGGAGATTGTTGGGTTTTGTTTTGTATTCTGGTTTAGCCGAATCGGTCGTCTGGTTTAACCAGAATCGAAGCTCAGGGTTAGGAGTATTTTAGTCATTATGTATGGGTTTTCTTGTTGGCTAAGAAAGTGGAAACTATATATATTCATATACTGTAACCTTAGATCTTGAGGGGATTGAGATGGGATCATGATAGATGAGCTCTCTCCTCCGTGGACATAAGTAAGGTTGCCGAACCACGTAAAATTATTATGTTCATGTATATGATTTCTTAATAGTGTGATTGCTGTGTATTCATCGTGATTGTTTAGTTGATCGCTGGTATTTCTGCTGCGTCGCTTTTCCCAACACCTATATATTCTGACCTCCATTGAATTTTAAAGGAAAAAAAAAGAATCACTAGAATATTGGTGGTGAATACTTAGCCATTTGAAATCAAGGCCTTGTGAATAATTATCTACCTCAACTTGAACTACATATACTCAATGAGAATAAATAATAAGAAAAAAAGACTGAAGAGACGAATTATGTTTTTTGCAAGTAATTAATCGTAAGAATAAATCTTCAGATTTCAGTATAATAAGAGTCTCACTATTTGATTGAGTACATGTTGGGATCATGATTTCCTTCACATTAGCAGCAATGTCATGACAGTGCCTAATCATGTTTTCAATTATATGATCGATCTTATAGTGAGACCATTTTATTAAAGTGAAATGGAAGGATATTTAAATAAATGGAAGGATGAGATTCACTTTGAACGATTAGGGTTCCTGGCGTGTCTTACAGAGGTCCCGTATAATAATAGCTAGGATAGGAGATCCCGATAAACATGGGCCCATCAATTAATTTATATATTCACAAACACATGACTAATGGACCTTATAATCATTGAGATCCAGATGTCCAATTGGAAGAGGGCAATATTTGTATCTTTACTTATTTTTATGGCATGTCATTGTTAACATCTCATTTATTTAACCGTTTTAGATATTTGCCAAATTGAATACCATCCACCAGTCGGCAGAGAAGGATGCTCATTGAGACCTGGCAAATGGGACGGGTTGATTAAATTTGAGTCGGATGAACTTGACTATGAATTTATTGGTTTTAACCCTAACTTGATCAATTTTAAAATGGGTTGACCCCTTCAACCCGCACCTATGGCAGGTCAGACAGACCAGACCCGCCCAACATGAATTTAATGCGAGTTGGGCCGGGTTGGCCTGACCTAACCTATTTAATTTACATTTTATGTATGATCTAAGTCATTTTTTGTAGCCTAATTTCATTTGTAAAGTTCTCCTTATATCTATATTCATTTAAAATGTTGCATTGAGCATAAATTTATAATTTATTAATTTTCAAAGTGTAAAAAATGGGGCCAAAATTCATAAATATTTAATAGTCTATTTATTGAGATAATTCCTTTTCAATTTTTGATCAATTTTATAATCCATATTTGAGTATGAGCATAAGACTCATCAATACTATTGTATTCCATTCATATTCATATTTTAGAAGTAAATTTCTATGTCAACATAAAAATAAAATACACATCAATATTTTAACTACCAAAACATCATATTATTAAATAAAAAAATAAGTTTTATATTCTAAGTATTAAAATTTTGCTTAACTCATCTACATAAGATTTAAAGTATATAGTTTATTGCCTATATGAATAAAAAAGGTCACATAAAAATTGAAAAATCGTAGTAAATTAGTAAAATCTTAATGGGTTAAACGGGTTAGGTGGATCAAATGGGTTAGGTGGGTCAACCCTAACCTGACCTATTTTTATACAGGTTGGTAAACTGTAAACTCCTATTTTAAATGGGTCGGGTAAAGAAGGTTAAAATATGGTTAAGTTGGACTGGGTTGGTGGGTCGGACTAAATTTTGCCAGCTCTACTTATTGTCCTACTTTTGGGCTCCACATCCCCTGCGATTGTCCACATTGAAGCAAGATCTTGAGTATTTGACATTGATGTTTTTAAAAGTTTTAATCATCATCAAAAGCTTGACTTCAATGTGGAATTCCACACGTGCGATCTGCCTCCCATGAAGCGTGTAGGAGACACTGAAGGTCAAGGTCAGTTTGGATATGTAGTGCAATGAAGTATAATGAAGTGAAATATTAAATCAAGAGAAGATAAAATATGATGAGATTTAATCATAATTTAAGGATATTTTATTTTTAGTGGCTTGAAAATGAATCTTTTTGACTTTTTCTGTAAAATTAAAAATTTTTAATGGCTTAAGAATGTTGCTTTTTTACCTTTTTTTTTTTTGAGAAGAAAGAAAATGTTTTGAATTTTATACTTTTCATTTGACTCACATTTTTTCATATATGTTAAAAAGAGTCTCTACTTCACTATACTTTACTTTAGTGGACTGCGAGCGAAACTGGATTTTGGAAGCGAAAGGTACAGTGGGATTTCTAATTTTGTTAGGGAAAGGTGTAGTGGGTTACTGGGTAGTAGTAAGTATTGTTGTTAGGTAGGGCCAAATAACATACCAGTGGGAGTGCTTTAAGAATGGTATCCTGATCGTAATCAGCAGAAAGCTTGACACCTTCTAATGTAGACAGCATCACATGCATAAAGTCCTCCCTCCCCTCTGTATCTCCAGACAGTCTCATGCGACGGTGCTCCTCCAACCAGCTGGCCATTATAGAGTCCATCTCTTTGGCAGTCTTCTTCATAGCACTCTCGTATCCTCCCAAATCCAACCATTTGAGAAAGGGAAGGCAATCCGACAAAAGGATCATCCCACCTAGATAAAACAGCTCACCGATTGCCTTCTGGAACCGCCTCGCTTCCCCTTCATCCCCACTAATGTTCCTGCCAAAGTAGCGCTTCCCTGCAATCATCATCACTACAATGTTAAAAATTACGTCCTTCAACTGCTGCTTCATTTCCACTTTAACAGGTCTGTTCCCGTTCCGTGCCCATGCACTGTGCAGCTCTTTCATCCATGTCTTAACCTCAGCAGCTCGGACATGCTGGAGCAGCATGAGCTGGCGGCTGGAAAGCAGCTCGATCGTGGCTATCTTACGCATCCCGCGCCAGTAGGGTCCGTAGGGTGAGAAGCCGAAGAAGGCATAGTCACAGCCCAAGTACTTGCCCGCAGCATTTTTGGGACGGCCAGCGAGGGCCTGGTCGTTGGTGGTGAAGCACTCCTTTGCTGCCTCCCATGTGTTCACAACGACCACGCAGTTGACACCCAATCGGACCATGAAGACAGGCCCGACCTCGTCTGCCATGGCACCAAAGACACGAAAGAGAAGCTTGCCTCCACCTAGCTGATGGAGGTGACCTATTACAGGCAACGCCCCCGCTGGTTGAGGTGGCGGCTCGTTTTTGGTGCTCTTGTTTTAAAGTCTTTTCCATTGACTGTAGAAAAAGACCAAAGAAGCAGACCCTGCAATAATTTGCAATGAAAAAGCAAAGTCCATATTCGCGGTCGAGGTGAGGTGGTAATCACTCGATATGCATACACTTATAGAAACCACTCTTGCAACCCACTCATTTGAATTTATACAACAGGAATACAAGCACGTGAAACACGTGACACCCCAGTGGAAAGGTGTCACCGCTCTCATTCAGAAACCGACTTAGTGCATGTTTGGCAAGCCTAAAATTTAACCTCTTATTGTCTAAATGTCTAAAATTTATAGAGTTGGAAAAATAGAGGCGTTTGGCATGTGTTTTTAGCTCTATTTAATTTAGAGAAATAGAGGTAAAAGCTCTATTTTGAAGAGGAGGCCTCATGATGCATTTCCAAATAAGAGGGAGAAAAAAAGAGGTGCCCAGCTACAATGAAAAACATGGATCACGCCCAGTACGTGTTTTTGAATTTTCTCGAAATCCGAGCCCCTAAATCTACATCCAAACCGTTGAAAATGTTCACATGATCAATTACGGCCACCCATCCAAATTTCAGCCGTTAATTCATCCTGAATCTCGAGATATGTGCAAGAAAGCGTGAGCCATTGGATGTTGGTTTTTGAATTCTGTGGGGCCCAAACACAAGATCCAAACCATTGGAAATGTTGGGAAGACTAAAAACGGCTATGGGGTCAATTTTCAAGGATTGATTCCTTGTGGATCTCAAGATATTTGTGAAAAACTTTCAACCATTGAATTTTTATGCTGAATTTGTAACTAGTCCACAGGCAGCCCCTTTTTTTATTTTTTATTATTATTTCTGGGACAGTAAATAACAATCCAAACCATTGAAAATGTGTAGAAGGTCAATGACCATTATGAGACCAAATTGCAGCCGTTGGATCATCACCAAACTTGAGATATTTATGTAAAAACGTGAATTATTAAATATTTTTTTAAAAAATTAGGGGCCTCAAACACAAGATCCAAACCGTTAGATCTCTTTGGGAGGCCAAACATGGTTATGAAGTAAAATTTCAAGGCTTAATACCTACTAGATCTCAATATATTTGTGAAAAATTTTCAACTATTGATTTAAAATGGTCTATTTAAAATAGATACTTTCATTGCCAAACACATATTTTAATTCTAACCTCTTTTTTTTAGAGCTCTTTTTTTAATAGCTCTATTTTAGATGGTCTATAAAAATAAGACTAGATCTACCAAACAAGCCCTTAGAATCTGGTGATGCAATGAGCCACGTGTCCCACTTGCAACCCACAAGAACCACCGACTTGGCTTCCTTTTGCAAGTATAAATGGAACAGTAGGGGTCATTTGATGCACTAGTTAGATGAGAACAATTGTGTAGTGAAGTGAAGTCACTTGCAACAAGCGAAGTGAGTGCTAAGTGAAGTAAGTGTAGTGGAGTGAAGTAAGTGTAGTAGTGTAGTAAATCTCCTCTTTTAAGAGTGTGGGGATTAAGGTGTCATTATGTAATTTGTGTAAGTGAAGTAAGTGCAGCAAAGTGAAGTAAGTGTAGTGATGTAGTAAATCTCCTCTTGTAAGAGTGTTAGGGTTAAGGTGTCATTCTGCAATTTGTGTGGCTAGTAAGCCTTATAGTAGTGTATTAGTGGGTATTACTTGTAAGCACTGTAATAGTGTAGTTGTACAAAATTTGTAAAGAAGGTTTTTTTTCTCTTTTTAATTTGTATTTGTAAAAATTGTAATTAGAAGTTATAACTAAGTGGGTATTAGAGCCGTCTTCCAACAAAGTAGTATTAGAGCTAGGTTCCACCTACAAGCATAGATGGCATCAAACTTCGTTCAACCTAGATCCCGAAGCTGACAAAGGAGAACTATGAAAACTGAAGTATCAAAATGAAAGCACTTTTTGGATCACAGTATCTATGAGAGATAATCACTAATAGATATGTGGAACCTACTGCGAAGCAAGTAGCTACCTACCTCACAGAGCAAAAGATCTCACTTAAGGATTAAAAGAAGAAAGACAAAAAGGCTTTTGTTCCTGTTACGTCCCGAAATCTGAGATCCTTAGGACCCTTAAATCCCAAGGCATGACGAGTCCACAACAAATAAATTGAATAATTTCTAAACTTTATTAATATAATCCCAATGAACTCATATAATCAATATCCTATATCAATCCACTGAATAAATTCGAAGTGAATGCAACTTTTAAACATAGTAATAATAAACATCCAAATGTAAATAAATCTCTAATCAAATCTTCTAATATGGAATTTCACATCTCTTCTCACAATCCCGATTCCCGCAAAGCAAGCTAGGTTTCCTTGAGTTCCAGCTCAACCTCAAGAATTGTAGGGGGAAAAATATAGGTGAGTAAAACTCAACAAGTAATACAAACCATAAAACCTAACGACAGATAACAATCCAAGAAATCAAATCTAGAGCCACGGTTTCAGTATATCAAGAAGATAAGAAGATCAAATTTCCAAGGTATTTCAAATAATGAGCACATAACCAAATCAACAAGTAAAAGAAAGACATCTCCGTAATAAACTAAATATTAAAATGTGCTCGTCAGAGTTAAGCCTGGGCCAAGTACAAAGTACCCGCCAAGTGCTAGCCATTTTCATATCCAAAGTGGCACGAAGCCTGAGAATACCTGTAATCTCCAAAACAAAGTGGGAACTAGCTGCAGACTAGTAATATCGCATAAAGGGGTTCCAATCCCAATGTCATACCCAAAAAGGGGTTAAAATCCGCATGTGGGTTTACCACGGTGCATTGCCTGCTATACTTTAGAAAATGTCTTAAGAATACATGTATCAAATTCAAAATTTAAAGCCTTTTATATCACAAAAATAGCCAAGGGTTAAGATCACAATTAAACAACATATTCTCAAGATTTTGTCCACATTTGTTAGCATCTAAATCCAATGATAATTAATGATCAACAATAAGTTTCACAAAAAATAGATTTCGTCATGATGGAGGCAAGGAAACAAAATTAAATTTAGCATAACCATCATAAATCAGCATGTCATAGGTAACAAAGTAGCCTAAAAATCTAAGATTATTTCAATAATTCACAATCTCACGTAATTAAGTCAAAAAAAGACAAGGTTTGAAAACTCTATGACTAATGAACCATAGTAAGACTACTTACCTTGGTTTTCAATCTTCAAAAAATTAGGCTCGTTTGACCCTAGAAGCTCGGTGCGAATTCCTGTTATGATGATATGTAAACAAATTAGAAATTGAGCCTAAGGAATGGGCTCATACATGGGCTAGTGGTTTGAGTCATAATCGCACGACATGAAATTGGGCCAATGTATAGTTACATCCTTGATTGGGCCCAATTTGTCTAATCATGCAAGTGGGCTTAAGGAATGTGAGTTATGCATACACATAGGTTAGATGGGGTGGACTCAAGTAAATGAATAGTGTGTCAATCAGTAAATGGATTGAACTGGGGTCATGAGCTTGGTGTTGCAGGCTCGGACCCCTCGACCGAATCCTTATCGGTCAATCAGTTTGCAGGGGAGACTCCAGCTGTCTCTTCAGGTTCGCGGAGTGTGTGAAATCACTCCATCAGAGCGCGACAGTTCTCTACATGCATGCATATCGTCTTTTTTTCATGTCATTGGTTTTACTCATGTTCTATACATTGTGATTTGATCCAATTTGTATGTTCCGACCTTTATGTAAGTTTTGGATATCATTTCTTTGTTTTCTTGTATTTCTCGTGTTACGAGCTGATACCTACAGCTTCCGTGTACATGTATGGCATGTGTGAATTTTCCTTGTGCGTGTGCATTGAGACTAGGTCTCGGTGCATATGCACGGAAGTACGTGTGTCACTGGTTAGATTTTTACTAACCCCCGATCTCCTGGACTCGGGTTGTGACACTACTACTATAGGTATATTGCAAAAGAGGGAAAGAAAGTTGAGAGGATCATACCTTAGGTGGAAGAAGAAACTCTTCACAAGAGAGGGAGGAGACTTAGGTTACGTAGATGGGAATCAAGGGAGGGAGAGTGTTTCCATTTATAGGAAAATAAAAGTAAGGTTCAAAAGAGTTTAAGTCATATCAAAACTTAGCTAAAGGGGTCTAATTCAAATGGAATTTCATTCTCAAGGAGAGTTAGAATAAGTCCAGACAATCTAAAGGTTTAATTCAAATAAGGTTTCAATTTTGATCACATCTTTAAAATTTTCAAACTCTAATAACTTATGGGACCCATAGAGTAATTAAGTAATTATCCAAATTTAAATAGCATCAAATCATAATAACATGTGGGGTCCATCAAGGGTAAATCAATGATCAAGATTAATTCAAATTTAAAAATAAAAATTTGGGTCTTTACAGTTCCTACTCTATCAAGGGGTAAATGAAAATTATTACACTTCATACACCTTTTTGACTTTGATAGGTTTAAAAAAGGAAGTGTCCCTCACCAAAATGGTGGGGGACATATGCAAATAAAGACTTTATATATATATATAAGGAGAATAGGAAAAAGATCTATATGAGACCTACCTATATGTAAAATGTTGAGTTTATAAAATCATTCAGACCTTTTGATCCATGGCTAAAACACTTAATGGCTTAGAGACGTCAAGATTTTTTTAAATTTCAATCTAATTGTGAAAAAAAGTTGAGTGAGTGTCAAATTTGAACTTCTTTGACTACATAGTGGGGGATGGGGGGGTGTTGTTGAATAGACTAGATTAACTCATTATAGGGCCCCATGACAAAAAAGAAAAAAAAAAGAGAGCGAAAAGGGGGCATTCTTAAAGTGGAGTGTTTTTGAAAAATTCTTTATAGGAGAATTTTTATATGCATTCGTCCTTTACTATTTTTTTTTGTGAGAACTCTAAGTGGGGCTCATCTATCACCCAATCTAAATATTGTAACACACATGAAACCCCTTGATAGGCACACGCCCCAAGTTTCGGTCATATTTGAATTTACTAGACCGTTAGATCAATTGTACACTGATCTGAATGGAATCAATTTGTGGGCATGAATGAAGAATTTCGCGACATGTGATTGAAGCCAAACTTGCTATGTAGGATGGTCTCGCCTCGCATAAATCTTTTCAACCAATTCCACCCCCCTAAGTCTCATCCCTTAGTGGGGTTCACAGTGGGTCCCACCAAAGAGTGTGCATGAAAAGTCCATGAGGGACGTATGTACAAGAAGAGACGCCTTTTTTATATATAGAGAGAGAGAGAAAGAGAGGGGAAACCTCCACTGAGCACAAATGGTCACGATGAGGTGAGCAGAGTGTGTCAACATACCAAGTGGGCACAAGTTATAAACCCATGAAAGTCACCCATCCCAAGTTTGGCACCATCCAAATGTATTGACCTGTTGGATTAGCTTGCACTAATTTTTGCCGATAAAAATATGTTAGCCATTGATTAAGTGGTTAGGAATATGATTTAAGCTTTTGTTAGCATACACGACCAGGTGAAAGGGAGCTCTTTCGATTTTCTTTTCTCTCATCTCCAAAATGGGGCTCTTGGTGGGCCCCACAAGAAAGTAGTGCTTGCCATAAGGTGAGCATTGGTGCTTATCAATGGGGCTCTGAAATAAATATAAAGAGAGAAGAATATTTAATTACCTATAAAAGCTGAATTAATAGGAGCCAAATAGACTTTTTTTAATGAGAAAGCATGATTGTTTGATTTGTAAAAACTGTAAAATTATTATAGGAGAGTGTTTGATCATACAACATAAATTACTAGTTTTAAAATTTTAAGAGAAATTAATAAATAAAATATGCCCTAGAACAAGGTAGCGGGATTTTCAAGAAACCATCAATCATTTCACATTACGGCCACGGCAATGAAAATTTGATTCATGGTTTCTGTAAATTAAGTTCACGGAGGCGAAGGACAATTCATAGCCTTCTCATTTTCCATCAATCATAAGGCTAGGAAGGAAGACTCGGTGTGAGCAGCACTTCGAGTGGGGCTGCCTTGGGCATTATGATGCCGGTCCCTCACTCATCCACAGGCTCACGCAATGGGCTCACTACATCAAACCCATGTAGCAGGCGAGAAAGGGAAGGGTGCATCACCCGCGTTGCCAGCAATATTCCCGGGCAAGATCGCCTGCCTGGTCCGAAAGGTATATAGTCGAAATGCTGGCCCTGAAATACACGTTTGCTTGAGTGGTGAGAAATCTCTCAGGTCTGAATTCCTCAGGATTCAGCCACTTGCGTGGGTCCCGTTGAATCTTCCAAAGGTTAGAAATCAGCCACGGGCCAGCAGAGACATTGTAGCCGTTGATGTAGCAGCTTTCCATGGCCTGGTGGGGTACTGAGAGTGGGCCTGCTGGGTACAGTTGCATTGTTTCCTTAATGATGGCGTGTGGGTAGGCCAAATATCTGATACCTCCACGTTCCTGTCCTTCCACACAGGGGTATCTAACTGGCTCTCTTTAACACCTCTGGATCGTTGTGTGTATAATGAGAGTGCCCGCGTCAGCGTCACTGCAGTAGTGTCGGTCACAGCAACAATGAGATTCTGCCAGACCAAACAAACTTTTCACCATCTGTGTATCCCGTAATAAGTGAGGTGGCTCAAAGGCCAAGAGAGAAAAAGACACCCACCCTGACTAGTTGGAGGAAAAGACAGGAAGACAGGACACCCACCCTGAATAGTTGGCGGAAAAGACAGGACACCCACTCAGAAAATTAATTACTTTGCCACCCAGTCATCACGCAAGTCCCCAGTAAGGGGTTGTTTGTTTGTGCAGATTTACATTTTTAATTCAATCACGATTGCATTTAGATCACGTTTGTTTGCTGTGTTTCTGACTTGCATCCATAAAACTCATATAAAAATGATATGAAATGAAGTTAAAAAAGGCATTCATTTTCACATTTTCAAATTTTTTAAGCTTCCACCATCTGTTTCTGAGTGCGCTACAGTGCCACAGACGATGAAACAAGGGTTATCATCTTTCTCAATGTGTTTCACATTCTTGTGGCTTCGAAATTATAATCTTAACTGTTAATCGTCTTAATTAGGCTGAGAAAGCGTAGAAAATAATTTTCAGCCATTAGATTGTCCTAGATTGAGAGAACTTTTAACATCAAACCATTAAATTTGTATTCTGAACTTCTGTAAGCTCCCTTTTCGAGTTACAAACTGTTCATCAAATTTAAAAAGCCAAGATCGGTCATAGGACCATATTCCAGATCATGATTTCTCATGAATATTTGTGAGAAATTGTAAAAAAAAACAGTACGACGCTTAATTCACCCTTCAGTACCTGACGTGAAGAACATGTAACTTCCGCCTAGTTCATTTGTTTTAATATTTTATCTCTGTTCGCCTCTATTTTTAGATCTGAACACTCTGCCCTTTTTACAATATCAAAAACATCATAGGTCAATTTCTAGCCATTAGGTCATCGTATAATCGTGAAAAGTTCTAGACCATTAGATCTACAGCTTGGACTTTTATGGGCTTCCTTTTTAAGATCCAAACCGTAAATTAGCTTTAAAATGTCAAGGGTAGTATTTGAGGTTATGATCTATCATTGATTGTGAGAAAATCGTTAACAACAATATGGTCATTGGATGTACTTAAATTTACATGTCCAAAGAGGTTAAAATTGACAAATGGTTGATTGTGTCTCACGTTTAAGTCCTTTGCACATGTAAATAATTCACACTCATTCGAATCAATTCCATAGAAAACAATTAACCCCTAAGTTTGCATATCTCAAGATCATTATACCCTTGTTTCAACACCAAGAAAAAGCTTCAACCTCAATTTGAGCTATGCACACCATTACATTGTACATCTAAAACACGCTACTATATCGGGGTCCCCATCTATCGCTAAATTTGGATTAGGTGATAAATAAGCTCCACTTAAACTTCTCATAAACAAAGTACTGCGAACTAACTCTCACAAGATTATATATATAATATTGTGAGAATTAGTCTCACCATTTTTTTATGAGAAGTGTAGGTGGGGCCTATCAATAACACAATCCAATCCTCACAATACATAAGGATCCCTTAATAGTTACACGCTCTAAGTTTTTGTCAAATCTAAATTTACTGGTCATTTGATCGATTGTGCACCAATCTAAGTGATTGGATTTGTAGACAATAGTTGAAGTGGTTAGGGACAGGTGATTGTGGCCAAACTTAATATTTGGGGTGATCTTACATAGATCTTTTCATCCCACTGGTCCCAACCCCAAATGGGACCCACGAGTGGGTTCCATAAAAAGTTTTAATGGTACGTGTGTGAAAACACTTCTCACATAGATCTCGCTGTTTTCAGGCACCTACCATGAGAATTCTTTATGGGACCCACTCGTGGGTCCAATTTGGAGATTGGACCAAGGGGATGAAAACATCTATTTGAGACTATCCTAAATATCAGGTTTAGCCCTAATCACATATTTCTAACCCCTTTATTTGTGGCCTACAAATCTAGTATATTCCGATTGGTGCATAGTCGATCAACGGTCCAGTAAATTCAGATTTGAACGAAACTTGAGACATGTGACTATCAGGCGGGGTCTTTATATATTGCAAGATTTGGATTTGGTGATGGTGGGGTCCACTAAGACTTCTAACAAAACAGTGGTGAGAACTAGTTCTCATAAGACTTTTTTCCTGTGTGTGTGTGTGTGTGTGTGTGTGTGTGTGTGTGTGTGAAATAATCCTATAAGAACTAATTCTCACCACTTTTTATGAGAAGTACAGGTGTAGCTCATCTGTCATCCAATTCAAATCTTATAATACACAGGGACTCCCTTGATCGTCGTCAAAAATGATATGAAATGCAAAGAAATCTTATCTAACATTCACACGTTCAAGCGTAAAGAAAAATGAGAAAATAATTACAGATCATCATTAAATTTCCTTTAATTACATTTTAATTACATAGGTTCAATGCTCTAACTTTACAGATGCAGGTTGTTTACAAGTTTGAAAAATTAAAACCCTTCCCTTTGGTCTCAAATGTGATCTAAACTAGAAAAAGTAGAGAAATTACATTAAAAAAATGGACAAAACGTAGAAAAAATGAAGACCTCACCGCGACCCACAGTCATTGACAGATAGTGGCTATTTTGGCCACTATTTGTTCCTGTTTCACTTTGATTTGCTCCCGTAGTACCTTCAAAGTGCTAGAATCTATGTTTTTTGAGTTTAGGAGCATTGAATGATCACCAAGAGTGCTGAATTCTACTGTAGAATTACCTACGACCTTTGGTAATCACCACTTCTTTGTTCTGGATCACTTTTGTGCAAATTTGGAAATGGTGCTTTTGTACAAGTAACTGAGGCAAAAGTTGTATTATTCTGATCCTATTGTTGACCCATAAAAAATTGCAAATACTGCAGCGAAGACACCTCATCTCAGCTTAATTTAGGCTACAGAGGTTATTTGCCAGATCCTGGGGAATCACTGTGAGACCTGGCATTCCTACATGTCGAAGTGATGATATACTATGCTCTATGAGTCTCTGTATAGAGTGACATCTCATGAAGACTAAACCAGTTATGACCGAGAGAAGCTCTGTAAAGTTTCAAGACAAAACGGCATCATTCGACCCGAAAAAGCACAGAACATGTCTCTTGCGGTCACCGACTGAGGTCCTGCTTTTCGAGGTCCAAAATTGATGAAGCCTGGACACAAAGCTTCAATCATGCTTAGGAGATAATCTGCAAAGTTTCGGGTCAAATGGACATCATTTGACCTAAAAAGTTACAAGCATGTCTACTTGGGGTTCCCGACCGAGGTCCTACTTCCCGAGGTCTAAAATCGATGAAATTTGGCTAAACACTCCAAGGTACCTCTAACGTCAGTCCCTCCAAGTTTCAAATCAAACCGAGGTCATTTGGGCTTCAAACAGCAGAAACAAGGGCCCACTTTCATGGAAAGTCAACTAGAGAGTTGACCAGCTTCAAGTAGTCAAACAGAGTTGAAACTTTTATGACACACTCAAAATAGTTTCAAGAAGCATCTCTCCAAGTTTCGTGGTGATTGGACATCATTCGGGCCCCAAACAGGCGAAAACGAGCCACATATGTAAAAGTCCAACAATGGGCCATGGGAGTGACCGGGGCCCACAATCAAAAGGAGTTGAGCACGTTCAGGTGGTCAAACAGAGCTGAAACTTCTGTGACACACTCAAAATAGTATCAAGAAGCGTTTCTCCAAGTTTCGTGATGATTGGACATCATTCGGGCCTCAAACAGTTGAAAATAGATCGCACATGCAAGGTTCCAAAAGTGGGCCTTGTCCGTGACCGGGGCCCAATTAATGAAAAAGTTGACCAACTTCCAGAAGTCAAAACGGGCTGAAATTTTTATGACATGCAGAAAATAGTGTCAAAAAGCATCCCTCCAAGTTTCGTGGCAATCGGACTTCGTTTGAGCCCAAAACAAATGAAAATGGGCCACATACACGAAAGCCCAAAATTGGGCCTCGTCTTTGAGCGGGCCTGCGGTCACAAACCTTCAAAAGATGTTTCCCACGACTTTAGGTGGTTTCTCTCCACTCCTCTTCGAAATCCAACTCCCCACAACTGCTATTAACTCCCCAAAACTGCACAAAACTGATTGAGAGTCTATAAAAGGTTCAAATTTTGAAGGAAAAGGGGGACACTAATGCACATAAGGAAGAAAAGAGAAGAAATCAAATAAAGAAAGCACTTAGAGCAACAAGAAGCAAAATCTAGCAGCACTTCCATGACCATTCCCTCCATTCTTTAGTCATTAAGGTGAGCAAAACAATTCAGAGAAGGAGGAGAAGGGTGGGGTAATTACAAGATACACTATGTACATGTTGTATGTACATGCAGTAACGGTTATTCGCGGGATGACATTGTCATCTTTGTTTTTCTCATTCGGGGGGATTTCTTGGCCACCACAGAGGTTGTGAATGAGCCCCTTTGGGCCTCATTTTGTTCCTTGAAAACCATAGGTTCAAAGTGACACAATTCTAGCCTCATATGATGCCCTCTTCGGACTTGAACAAAAGACAGTCCGTAAACACGAATGATGAATTACAAAGTTTTCAATCGATTCCGTAGTCAAATTCGATCTTCTCAAATGGTTATTCAACACCCCAAGATGTCATAAAAGGGAGTTCCAGCACTTGAAAGAGTTTGGAAGAAGAATCAGCGCGAATGGCACGAAGAACGGGAGCAAACAGTGACCAAACGGTCACTGCTTGCCAGTGACCGTGGCTCACGGTCACTAGCAGGGGCCAGTGACCGTGGCCACAGTCACTGGAAGGCCCGAATGACCGTGACCCACGGTCACTGGAATGGGGCAGTGACCACGGGTCACGGTCACCCCCCATTTTTCCATCTTTTTGCACTTTTTTTTCCTACTTTATGTACTTTTCTTGAAAATTCTAAGTTAAGATCACATCTAAGACTTGAGGGAGGGGTTATAAACTTTCAAAATGCATGTAAACAACCTGCATCCCCGCGGTCAGGGCACTTGAACCCATGTAAACAAAGGGAAATTAATGATGAACTGTCATTATTTCTCATTCTTCTTAACGCTTGAAATACGTGAATGTCGGACATCGAATCCATTACACATTTCCACGTCATTTGTAAGCGCAATCAGAAGATTGGCGCTGTCTGTGGGAAGTTATTTGCCCTAATTTGTGATCAAATCTGGTGAAAAATGCATGAAAGTGCTGAAAATTGCTGAAAGTGCTGCTGTTTCTGCTAAAACTGCTGCTATTGCACTGGAAAGTGCTGCTGTTTCTGCTGAAACTGCTGCTATTGCACCGGAAACTGCCACTGTTGTGCTGGAAAGTGCTGCTGTTTCTGATGAAACTGCTGCTATTGTACTGGGAACTGCTGCTATTGCACTGGAAAGTGCTGTTGTTTCTGCTGAAACTGCTGCTATTGCACTGGAAAGTGCTGCTGTTTCTGCTGAAACTGCTGCTATTGCACTGGAAACTGCCGCTGTTGTGCTGGAAACTGCTGCTGTTTCACTGAAAACTGCTGCTAAAAGCCTGTGACCGGGGCACACGGTCACTTAACTATTTTTATGATGACAAAGGCTTATTTAACCTCCAATTACACCCATACAAGACCTTTGATGTCTACAATGGGTTTGAAAATATCATTAAATGACTTTTGCACCTTGAAATGCATATTGTTCATACAAATAAAGGCATTAGGCACCTTAATGTGCGTACACTTGCCATTTAATTGGAAGAATTTGCACCTTGATGTGCATGACTTGATTGAATGAATTCGCACCTTGATGTGCATACACTTGTCATTTGATTGGAAGAGTTTGCACCTTGATGTGTATGGACCAAATTATCACCCTTTTCACTTTAGAAGAGTGATGATTCAGTTCAAAGGGTTTCTGACCTATATAAAATGTTTATTAAATCAGTGATAAGACCAACGACATTGCAGTTATGCATTGCCCGGCGTCAAGCACTGATGGATCTTGTATGATCATTGTGGTAGTGGTGCAGGCTTGATCCTGTGGGCCCTATCCCTTTTGATTAGATCTAATCCTCTTTTGCTTATAAGACTGACACATATGACCCTGAAATGCTGCCAAAATTACGGTAGCTAGGTCTAGTCAACTTAGCATGCTTTTAAGTCTAACTATATGGTTCCAAAATGCTGCAGAGATTCTGACAGCTAGGATAGTCAACATAGCACAATGAGATGGGATTTATGCCTATATCTAACCATTCCGGTTCAAAACTATGTTGGTTCAGATGGCATCTATAAACCATTCTGGCTAGCCCAAGAGGCAGCCATATTGGTTATACCACTAATATAGTCCATTGGACTTCTTTTTGCAGAGACATCATGTGTTCCCTAATCATCACTTTTAATAAGGCCAAGGAGAGGCTTTTTAAAATCTCCATGACCCAAAACAAATCAACTGCAAGAGCACCAAAAAAGGCTCGAATGGACTCTACTGCCCCGACATCAAGAGTCTCAGTCTTCTAAAGACTCTCTACTCCAACGGGCTCCATGGCTTTGGCTAATCCAAATGGGTCATTAGTGACCCTTAAATCCATCAAGAAAACTGAGACTCCCAAATCCTGGGTTTTTAAATATGCTCAGAATCCGTTTGGAGTTTTCAATAAGGTTCAGAAGGAACGAAATCACAAGCTGAAGTCAGAAGGCAGCAAGCTTCATATCACCAAGCCTCGTCTGGGGGTAAGGCAGGTCCGGTTCATGGATCATAAGTTGGTGACACTTGGCAAGTCACATTCAGTGACTGCTAATGCTTAAAGTTGTTGGAAGTAGGTGGGTCTCGTGGATAGATTTTCAAAACTTTTGACCCACTTGACACAGGGATCAACTATCCATAAGACCAAACCCAATCCAGGATGCATTACCCTCAATCTCGTGACCATGTACAGTAAATATTCTACCAGCACTAAACATCGATAATAATCTACGACATGCAAGAAGTAGATCATACATTTGGAGATCCGCAGTGCTCTAATGGATTTCTTCAACACCTCTTAGCCTTCCACGCTATGACCCGAATTGGACTTCTTTTCTCAAGAAGAGTGGTGGAATCTTTAGGAGAAATCCCAACTCAAAACTCCAAGGAACTAGAAGAGAGAAGGAGAGAGAAACTCGTGCAACTCTTGCACGAAAGGGTTTTGGGCATGAGAGAGACTCTTCTGGACGTCCAAGAGATTTTATAAACTTACAAATCTCTTCCTTGCCTAATTGAAATAGAAGTCTTACTTCCAAAGCAACTTTCTTATTTCTAATCCCTTCTTTCTAGAGTTCAAGTTGGATTAGTATTTTCCAATAACTTGGGCTAGCATGGGGACCACTAGGGATTCCTTAGAAAGCTGGCTCCAACTGGAACACCGCGACCCCACATCTCATGTGCAATCCGGGCCCACAGTTAATTGCAAATAACACCACTATATAAATGCAATTGCACTCTAGTCTTAGGAATAAATTACAATGAAGACCCTAAACTTTCCAATTACCACAAGTAGGCCCCTCTATCAATATCCATGGATCAATTGGAATAAATCCGTCTCTTCCAATCTAAGTTCCACATCTTATTATCCTTGAGCCCCAATTAATCACAGTAATCATCAGTACCATCCAAATAACTCTTAATTGAGTTGGGTGCGCACTTACTAATGACAAATCCATTAATTGGCACAAGGGGATAATTAGAAATAGATTCCATTTTGATCATTCAACGTTCCCACAGTTCTACTACCACATACCCAAGACACCGAGGTGTTAACTTACAGTCGGCCTCACTCATTGGTGACTCAAAGCAAATGAATAGATAGAAACTTGAGTTCATCAATGTCTCAGGATTGAGAGCCTATTGCTAGGGAATTATAAGAGCATACCTTATTATTGAGACGGAATTCTATAAGGTGCATCTCATGGTCCTTCAATACATCCAATGTACCAGCACCGTGATCCAGAATCTTACATTCTTATGATCTGGACAAATCACACTATCTCATAGTGATCAAAGTGCTGCAACCTTATCAAATGAGATGCCCAGTCTCATTACTGGTTTTGAAGCTTTTTAAGTATCAGATTTGTGACATATATCTCTCGCGTGTGGATCTCATCCATGCACATATATCACATCTAATATCTAATGGGACCCGGTTCAACTCATGAACCATTATGTCATATGTATTAGTCATGTGCATGAATTAGTAAAATAACACTCATCTCATGAAAGCAAAGCATGATTTTATTGATAAATAAAGAAATTAATCAATTTATTACATCAACTGATGGATTGAGTCCACAAAATCTAACAATCTCCCACTTGGGCTCAATGCCAGTCAGGGTTGCATCTCATGCCCATCCCTTCTACATGCTGCTCAAAGACTTTGGTAGTCAAAGGCTTAGTAAAGGGATCTGCCAAATTGTCCGCAGAGGCTATCTTGATAATAGCAATATCACCTCTCTGCACAATCTCTCTGACTAAGTGATACTTCCTCTGTACATGCTTTTGGCTTTTATGGCTTCTGGGTTCCTTTGACTGAGCGACTGCCCCGCTACTGTCACAGTAAACTTGAGTGGTTGTCGTACCAAAGGTACCACCCCAAGTTCCAAAAGGAATCTTTTAAGCCATACTGCTTCCTTAGCTGCTTCACAAGCTGCTACATATTCAGCCTCTGAGGTTGAATCAGTGGTACATTCTTGTTTTATACTCCTCCAGCTGATAGCTTCGCCTCCAAGCATAAATACATAACTAGAGGTGGATTTCCTAGAATCCTTATCTGACATAAAGTCAGAATCTGTGTATCCGACTAGAATCAACTCATCACTGCTATAAATCAACATGTAATCTCTAGTCCTTCTCAAGTATTTGATAATACATTTTACAGCAGTCCAATGTTTAGGTCCTGGATTAGATTGATATCTGCTGACTAGGCCCATTACATAACAGATATCTGGTCTAGTACATAACATAGCATACATGAGGTTACCAACAGCCGAAGCGTATGGTATCGACCTCATTTGCTCCTTTTCCTCGGGTGTCTTAGGACACTGATCCTTGGAAAGGTGCACTCCATGCCTGAAAGGTGTGATACCCTTCTTGGAGTCTTGCAATGCAAACCGTACTAGCACCTTATCTATGTATGCAGCTTGGGATAAGCCAATCATCCTATTTTTCCGGTCTCGATAGAGTTTGATCCCTAGGATGTAGCTAGCTTCTCCCAAGTCCTTCATATCAAAAGTCTTGGCTAACCAAACTTTTACCGTTGACAACATTCCTATGTCTTTCTCGATGAGAAGGATGTCATCGACATATAAAACCAGAAAAACTACCCTGTCACCTTCACTTTTCATGTACACACATGACTCATCCGGATTTTGACAAAAACCAAATGACTTGATTGCCTGGTCAAAACGGATATTCTAGCTTCGGGATGCCTGCTTCAGTCCATAAATAGACTTCTGCAGCTTGGAAACTTTTTGCTTCTGGTTTTTAACTACAAAACCATCTGGCTGCACCATATAGATGTCTTCCTCAAGATGGCCATTGAGAAACGCCGTCTTGACATCCATTTGCCAAATCTCGTAATCGAGATGAGCTGCAATGGATAAGAGTATCCGGATGGATTTGAACATGGCTACTGGCGAGAAGGTTTCCTAATAATCGATCCCCTCTTTCTGAGTATATCCTTTCACAACAAGCCTAGCCTTATAGGTCTCCACTCTTCCATCTGGTCCTCTTTTTCTCTTGTAGACCCACTTGCACCTAATAGGTTTAATATTGGCAGGCAAGTCCACAAGTGTCCAGACCTGATTTGAGTACATAGACTCCATCTCAGCTTTCATAGCATCTTGCCAGCGTCCCGAGTCTAAGTCATTGATTGCTTCATCATAGTTAGAGGGATCTTGTTCCGGCTCTTTTGGGATTGCTTCATAAGACTCTCCCAAGAATGAGAACCTGTCAGGGGGTCTGACAATCCTCCCACTACGACGAGGTACTGGTGTAACTACTGGGTCTGGTAATGGCGGTTCTTCCTCAAGTCCGGTCATACTTGGATTTGGAATTGATTGCTCCTGAATCTCTTCCAAGATTACCTTTTCTAAAAATTTCCGGTCCATCATATAATCTTCCTCCAGAAAAACCGCATTGGTGCTGACCAGCACTTTTTGCTCTCTGAGATTATAGAATAACCAACTTTTAGTTCCTTTAAGATATCCTACAAATGTGCATACTTCCGATTTCGTTTCCAACTTATCCGTCTTAACCTTGAGTACGTGTGCTGGACAACCCCAAATGTGTAAATGTTGTAGACTAGGCTTTCGCCTAGACCACAATTCCCGGGGAGTCTTAGGTATAGATTTAGATGGTACGAGGTTTAGTATGTACATTGCAATATCCAAAGCGTATCCCCAAAAGGATATAGGTAATCTTGAGAAACTCAGCATAGACCTAATCATATCTAAAAGAGTCCGGTTCCTTCTTTCTGCTACTCCATTCTGTTGAGGCATACCAGGAGCAGACAATTGAGATAGAATCCCATTTTCTGATAAGTAACCTATAAAATCAGCAGACAGATATCCCCCTCCTCGATCTGATCGAAGAGTCTTGATACTCTTACCTAATTGCTTTTCCGCTTCCGCTCGACTCTTTGAACTTTTCAAAAGCTTCGGACTTGCGGTGCATAAGGTATATGTAACCATATCTTGAGTAATCATCTGTGAAAATGATGAAGTACTCATATCCTCCTCTGGCCCTGACATTAATGGGTCCGCAGACATCAGTATGCATTAATTCCAATAAATCTTTGGCCCTATTACCCTTAGCTGAAAAGGGTCTTTTGGTCATTTTACCTTCCAAACAGGACTCACAGATAGGCATTGGTTCTACCACCAATGAAGGTAAGATACCATCTTTCACTAGCCTCTTAATCCTGTTAAGGTTTATATGACCTAGCCTCAGGTGCCAAAGTTTTGTTGGATTATATGAAGGTGACTTTCTCTTTAATAATGATCTATTAATTGTTTCAGTATCATGTATCTCATACATCGTGGGAGTTAACAAATAAATTCCATTGGTTACCTTGCCAGAACATATGAAAGTACCATTCCTCTTTATGACAACTTCAGTACCAAAAGTAATAGAATAACCTTTATTCACCAAACTAGAAACTGAAATTAAATTCCGCATTAAAGACGGTACATATAATGTTTCTGACAAAACCAATTTATTATTTGAAAAACATAAAATAATGACTCCCACTGAAACAGCCTCCGCCTTAGCGTCAGATCCTAGGTTGACAATGATTTCTCCATCACTTAGCCTCCTGGTTTCCCTGAACCCCTGCAACGTATTACATATGTGATTAGTTGCCCCGGAATCCACACACCAGGATTCTGAAGTACCAGTTGCAAAACTAACTTCAGATATAAGTGACTCAATCATACTTGGGGTCTTTTTTTTAGACAGATATTCTGGACAATTCCTCTTCCAATGTCCTGTCTTACCACAATGGAAACACTTTCCTTTTGTCCCTGAACCCTTAGCTTTAGCCACGCCACTAGTTGGACCATTCTCTACCTTAGGACCTTTTGAAACTGATTTCTTTTTGCCTTTCCGCCCTTTGCCTTTCGGCTTGGACTTGGCATCTGACTTTTTTGTCATTAAGGTAGTTGGTTTTTTTCTTCATAATCCCTTCAGTTGCTACCAGCTGACTAGATAGCTCAGCCAGAGTCAGATTCATTTTATTCACATTATAATTGACCTTGAAATTGTTGAATGACTCTGGTAGTGACTCAAGGATTATGTCAATCTGCGATTCTGCATCAATCGCAGCTCCCAGTACATCTAACTCATTTAATGAGTCCATCATCTTCAGCATGTGTTCCTGTACTGATGTACCTTCAGCCATCTTGGTGCTAATGAGCACCCTCATGGCTGCCTGCCTAGCAGGTCTGCCTTATTCTGTAAACATCTCTTTTAAGTTCGATATCATATCAAATGCAGTCTTATAAGATTGATGTTGGTGTTGCAGCACACTAGACATGGATGCCAGAATATAACATCGAGCCATCTCATCGTCTTTGGCCCATTTGGGGTAAAGGTCCTTTTCTGCTTCTGATGCATCTGGGCCAGGCTCTTCAAGGGGGTTTTTGGTAAGGACATATATATATCCTGAAGCTGTCAGGACAATATCCAGATTCCATTTCCAGTCTACATAGTTGGATCCCACCAACTTATTCTGGTTGAGGATGGTCGCAAGTGGATTGAAAGTATTCGAATTCATGCTTGTAATACTGTAGCACATAACCATACATTCAATTAATGAATTTAAATGACATTAGGGTTTAGTATTCTACTAAATTTATATGGGAATCCTCATAACCACAAAATTCAGAATACATCGGAATCCTAATCCTGCGGGGTATGCCTCCTTGGGGAGTGCGAATACCTCCTAGACTGGTGCAGATCAAAGTTGGTCAAAATTTGGGTTAAGACTAACTATCCATGATCCCCTTCATTCATTACTATCTAGGTATCTCATACCAAATAATGTATGACTCCCGATTAGCTTCAGTTTCTAAAATACATGAAGCAAATCCTTGGGGATACTAGATCATTATTTTAGTTAAGTGTGACCCACCAACTAGCATTGCATGACAACCATTGCGGGCAGCTCCTCCTTGGGGAGTGGGCTCCCACCCCGTCTCATCAACATTATCCATAGGAGATCCATATCCAGTATCCAGATAAATACAAGCCCTTCGTGGGGAATGGTCATTCTCAAAATGGCGCAAGGCTAATACTTTCCTTACAATGGACCTATGGTGGAAAACCATGGGGATTTGTATATATATAAATGCCCCGCTCCCACTTAATATTTTAGAGTTGAGGATTTCCTTATAGGTGTATGGGTCCATCAAATATAGCTATAAATTCATCTCATGATAAGACCAATGATTGGTTCCAAGTCAAGTTATTTTAAGGAAAGCCCAGTTTCTAAAATTAGTGTTACCAATAGATCCATCTCATGGGCCCACCAACTCTAATTAGAACTCTTTCCAAAAATTAATTTGATTTGACCAATTTTGGAATTTGCTATGTTTGGATCAGATATTGAAATACTCTAAAATAAGCATTCATCCATAAATAGAAAGTGCTGTAATAAAAGACTAGTCCTCTCCTCCACATGGCCCAGGCTGAAAAGACTTCTTGGACTTCTAGACTTTCCAAAACTTTGGGATTCCTCAAACTCTTTGGGCATCTCCAAAACACCTTTTGGTAATCTTCAAACTCTTTGATAAGGAGTCCAGTTTCTCTTTCATTCTTTGTTTCGGACATCTCCAGAATTTACAAATTTTAAAAAATACATAAATTCCTATGTCTCTATAATGAGACTTACATGGTAATCTAAACATGGAAATAAATGGGCTATAGGGAAATTCACCATGCCTTGCCCTTTCATGGGAAACCAAGGAAACCATGATGCCCTTTACACTTTGCCATAAATAAACCAATAATTAAAAAGAAAGAAAAACATGTGGGCCATATGGAGAGGACATTATCACTTGCAAGTTAGTATCTCATACAATAAAGCATCTCACAAAACCAGGTTGCCAAACCACAATGGAAAAACAAGATGCTAAATTTTTGCCACCACGATACAAGATCCCCTACGTAGTGGGGGTCCGGGGGCAACGCCCCCGGCAGGGATCAAGCTGCCCGGTCAGCTCGCGGGGTTCCAAGGGGCAGCGCCCCTGGCAGGGGCTCGGGGGCAGCGCCCCCGAAAAAAAAAAAAAAACAACAACTCAGACCAAGAACAGGATGATTCTGCCTGGGTTCAGCAAGCCGATCTGGTCCCTACGGTTAGCCAACAGACCTCTACAGCCATAGTGGTCCGTTTGACTAACCAACCTGACGAACCTAGAAATTTGGGTTCCTTTTCAGATTCGGCTCCTGCTGTCCCCAGTCACCTCTAATGATCTCAGTATACTTCTAATGGCATCTTATCATCCTCCCATCATGATTAAAACCTTTTGTGACTTTCCAAACATGTATCTACTACAAAAGCAAGCAAACCCAATAAACACTGATCCTATCATAGCCCTTGCTCTATCCGCTTCACATCTCATGCAAAGATTAGAACAAGATTACTGATCTAACATGATTAGAGATGAGGTATGTCTCTGATACCAATTGTTGGAAGTAGGTGGGTCTCGTGGATAGATTTTCAAAACTTTTGACCCACTTGACACAGGGATCAACTATCTATAAGACCAAAACTCAATTCAGGATGCATTACCCTCAATCTCGTGACCATGGACAGTAAATATTCTACCAGCACTAAACATCCATAATAATCTACAACATGCAAGAAGTAGATCATACCTTTAGAGATCCGCAGCGCTCTAATGGATTTCTTCAACACCTCTTAGCCTTCGACACTATGACCCGAATTGGTTTTCCTTTCTCAAGAAGAGTGGTGGAATCTTCAGGAGAAATCCCAACTCAAAACTCCAAGGAACTAGAAGAGAGAAGGAGAGAGAAACTCGTGCAACTCTTGCACGAAAGGGTTTTGGGCGTGAGAGAGACTCTTCTGGACGTCCAAGAGATTTTATAAACTTACAAATCTCTTCCTTGCCTAATTGAAATAGAAGTCTTACTTCCAAAGCAACTTTCTCATTTCTAATCCCTTCTTTCTAGAGTTCGAGTTGGATTAGTATTTTCCAATAACTTGGGCTAGCGTGGGGACCACTAGGGATTCCTTAGAAAGCTGGCTCCAACTGGAACACCGCGACCCCACATCTCATGTGCAATCCGGGCCCACAGTTAATTGCAAATAACACCACTATATAAATGCAATTGCACTCCAGTCTTAGGAATAAATTACAATGAAGACCCTAAACTTTCCAATTACCACAAGTAGGCCCCTCTATCAATATCCGTGGATCAATTGGAATAAATCCGTCTCTTCCAATCTAAGTTCCACATCTTATTATCCTTGAGCCCCAATTAATCACAGTAATCATCAGTACCATCCAAATAACTCTTAATTGAGTTGGGTGCGCACTTACTAATGACAAATCCATTAATTGGCACAAGGGGATAATTAGAAATAGATTCCATTTTGATCATTCACCGTTCCCACAGTTCTACTACCACATACCCAAGACACCGAGGTGTTAACTTACAGTCGGCCTCACTCATTGGTGACTCAAAGCAAATGAATAGATAGAAACTTGAGTTCATCAATGTCTCAGGATTGAGAGCCTATTGCTAGGGAATTATAAGAGCATACCTTATTATTGAGACGGAATTCCATAAGGTGCATCTCATGGTCCTTCAATACATCCAATGTACCAGCACCGTGATCCAGAATCTTACATTCTTATGATCTGGACAAATCACACTATCTCATAGTGATCAAAGTGCTGCAACCTTATCAAATGAGATGCCCAGTCTCATTACTGGTTTTGAAGCTTTTTAAGTATCAGATTTGTGACATATATCTCTCGCGTGTGGATCTCATCCATGCACATATATCACATCTAATATCTAATGGGACCCGGTTCAACTCATGAACCATTATGTCATATGTATTAGTCATGTGCATGAATTAGTAAAATAACACTCATCTCATGAAAGCAAAGCATGATTTTATTGATAAATAAAGAAATTAATCAATTTATTACATCAACTGATGGATTGAGTCCACAAAATCTAACAAAAGTCACCACCTACTCGGCCCAAATAGCGGGTCGTTACCAAGCAAACAACAGAGGACCTCCGACAGTTCCTGACTCGTAAAAAAGCCCAGAAGGGTGCATCCATCCCAAGGTACAGCACATGGTCACCTCAACCACTTACTCCAAAATCCAATAAGGCTAAGAGCAAACCCTTGGCCACACTTGAAGAGAATACTTTTTACTCTCTGACTCAAAAGGAGGGACGGAGGTTTGGCAGGAGGCGTCTACCCTCCATCATTGTGGCACCATCCCTGCCATCTTCACCCTAGGGCTTATCACATGGCGCTAAAGGCAAAAAGCAAGCTGGGCGATTGGTCATCAATAATTTGATTGATCTTGCTTGTTTCAAGAATGCGTTCCAACATAAGAAGGAGCAAAAGAAAAAGAACAAGAAGGGTGCTATTGACATCCTTTCACTTTCCACTGTAGACTCCATGGATTGGGAACAAATTGCCAGCACTTCCAGGCCACTGGTTGCCAGGTTTAAAGATCAAGCCTTGGTAATCTGGATGGCTAACCAAATCAAGAAGAAAGCTTTAGCCCACTGCAATAACCAAACTCAGAAGCTATCGCAGTGCAAGATCACTCGGAAATGGGTGATTAAGGAAAATGATCCGGACTTGACCTCGTCTTACATGGTCGGGCTAGGTTCAATTCGAAGAATTACTCGGAGTATGACTTGGACTCAATCACAGGGATCTGATTCAGACTCTCATTCAAGCAGTACTTCTGAAGGTCATGTCAAAACTGATTCTGATGATGATCCTATCACTATCTTGAATACAAAAGATAGTCAATGCACTCCTCAGGCATTAACATCATCTTATCCCCATCAGTACACTGTGTTTATGGCTGAGGGGAGTGGAACTAGCAAGGATGAAAATAGCGATGCTAGTGGAAGTAAAAATGCTGATGAAGAAGATGCTGGTAAAAATGAAGATGACAATATCAGTGATGTTGTCAAACAACAAGGAGCTATGATCGACCACTTAACTACCCAATTGAAAATCTTAACAGATAAGCTCGGTAGTCTAGTTAAAGCTCAAATAAATCCTCTTTTTTGTCAACAGAAGAGAACAAGCAAATGATCATGAAGAATTCCACTAAAATTGACCTTCTCACAGCTCAATTTAAGTCCTTAACAAACAAGGTGATAGCTGCAGGTTTTACTGGTGATGATCATTCATCAATCCTTGGTCATCATGCAGATTCTGAAAAACATGAAACCTTTAAAGAAGTTGAAGAGATACTAACAAAATCAAAAGTGGAGAGCAGGATGAAAAAGAAAGGTATTACACCTAAGTATCCTCTGGAATTTGATCTGGTTCCATTTCCACCAGATTATAAACTTCCGACTTTCTAACCATACCTTGGGAAAGGGTCAGCATATCAGCATATTGTGCATTTCAAATCACTCCTAGGAAGCCTGCCAGAGTTAGATGCACTAAAAATAAGACTATTCGTCAGCACATTGAAAGGAGTCGCCTTCGATTGGTACAAGCAGTTACCAGAACTCTCCTTCATGACATGGTCGATCACAAAAGAGAAGTTCTTACTCCATTTTTAGGAGGAGGATCAGACAGTCACCTTTGCTATGCTCAGCAGCATAAGGCAGGGAGACAACGAAACTGTACAGGCCTTTATCAATAGATGGAGAGCATTATCCTATAAATGCTTGGAACAACCATCTCAAAGGGCAACAATCGAAATGTGCAAAACCAATTTGCGACCAGAAATCAAGGCTATCATACTTAGTCATAAAACTAAGTCTCTGGCCCGATTGGTTGAAGTTGCCACTGATGCAGAACTGACTCTCAAAGAGATCAGTCAAAGTCAAAGCTATATTGAAGATGCCTTCTCTGAGAGCTCTTAAATAACTGAAGGGATTGCAGGCGAACTTGCCTACATTTGCCGGTTCATCTCAAATTTATCTGAGAAACGCAGAGCATTATCTAGATTCATGAAGAAATGAATTGCATTTGTGCGGGATAAAGCTTGTGAAAATATCAAATGGTGTCTCATAAACCCACTGATCTTTTCAGCCTCAATTCCAGGTAAACATCTCATCCTCTATATTCGAGCTCTTGATCACTCTCTGGGGGCATTGCCAGCTCAAAAGAAAAAATGAGGAAACTACACCACTATATTATTTCCAATGAAATGTATTTGGTTTCCAACACCAATCCACTGAAGGCATTTGTGACAAAGGCTAGTGGACTGGGTGATCGTTTGTCCAAGAATTTCACCACATTCCAAGACATCAAAATGTCAAAACAGATATAGTTCTCTACTTCTTGAAGACTCACATCATTTGTTCTGGGATACCTAAACGTCTACATCATGATAATGGTCTTCAGTTCAACAAAGATAAATACTACAAATTCTGTGACAAATGCGGAATCCAATGCTGTCCCTCCATGGCATAGAACACTGCAGCTAATGGACTTGTTGCAGCTTTCAACAAGACTATTTGCAAAATTTTGAAGAAAATAGTCTCTGGCAACAAAAGGTTGGAGTACCAAACTTCCTGAAGCATTGTGGGCATACAGAACTACTGTTCGTGGTCCGACCAAATCAACACCATATTCCTTGGTTTATGGTTGTGAAGCTGTGATACCCTTATAAATTCAACTTCCTTTTCTTCGGGTAGCTATGATGAACAAATACACTGGAGAAAAGACTGCCAAACTCAGACCTCAAGAGTTGGAATGCCTTAATGAAAAGAGGCTTGCTGCTAGACAAAGCATCGAGCTCTATCAAGCTCATATGACTGTATTTTTTGACAAGAAGGTCAAAATACAAGCTTCCAAGAAAGGAGACTTAGTCCTTGCAGTCAAAAGGCAGATGTTCTCCACACACATGTCAAAAGGCAAATTTGAAGTCAAATGGGAAGGGCCTTTTGTTGTCAACAAGGTTTACTCCAATGGTGCACACGCACTCCTCACACTCGAAGGAGACAGATGCATGATGCTATCAATAGAAAACTTCTCAAGAAATATTATACCTGAATGTCATTGGTGACCCATGCCATGTACCCAAACCATGTACAGTGTACATTTTCATTCCAAAACCAAAATTCTCTGGTTTTGAGCCTCACAACCTATGACTCCTAACCAAAATTCCTTAGACTTATATACAATGACTACGAGGATCAAGTCCCTCGACCCCTCTAGTCAAACTTTCGTTACTTGGATAACATCCTTACAAGACCCCCTTGTAACATCCTGCTATATAGATTAAGTCTTTTTGTAGACCCTGTATGGCAAAACTTAGCTGTGTAGAATAAGTCTTTTTGCAGATCCCATACAACTAATCCTTAGTTGTATAGAACAAGTCTTTTGTAGACCCTATATGACTACCTTCGGTTATATAGAACAAGTCTTTTTGTAGACCCTGTATAACAAAAATCTAAACAAAAAAAAAAAAAAAAACAAAAACAAAACCAAATCTTTGTCCTAAGGAATAAGTCAAGGATCCTGGGAAAAGCCTCACACATGAGCACCGGACAACATCCACTTTGTTTGACCCCTTTCGACACCAAAAGGATCAAGTCATGGACCCTAGAGAAAGCCTCACACATGGGCACCAGATAACGTCCACCTATATGACTCCCTTATTTTTGATTTGTGGATCTAAAAGATCACAAATCACACCTTCCTACAAGTCTGAGAAGACCAAACCAAACAAACCATCTATACAAACCACCTATAAACCATCCACACAAACCACATCAAACATCCACAAAAAATCAAACCAAACACCTATGCCAATGACAAAAATAGAAAGAGAAACCTTTTCCATTGATATCTATTTTAAAGTTTAAATACAAGCAGTGAAGTCAATGTACACATGGTCCTCAGGACAAATCAAAAAAAAAAAAAAAGAAAGAAAAACTATCAAATGGGAGTTGCAGTAGAGAATCTCAGTCTAGGAACTTCTCCAGTTGCCCCTTTGCATTCAGTACTTCTGCCATGAGGATATGCCCTTTGTAGCTTACATAAGCAGGAATAGCAGTATTAATGTCAATCTCGTCCAACTTAATATTCAACTCAATCTCCAAGGACTGAACGAAGTCATTCAGGGCTGTACGTTTCGCTTTTGTATGTGTGAAAAGACCATCTCGGCGACAAATTCTCTCTGAAACAGACTTCTATTTTCCATGGTATTTTCCACGGAAGATAATTGATGCTGCAACACAACAATCTGTTGTTGAATATGTGCGCGTTGGTCCGTGTCACAACCCGAGCCCAGGGTTCGGGGGTTAGCAAAAGCCAAACCTAATGACACACGTACTCCTGTGCATGTACACGTAGACCGAGTCTAAATGCACACGCACAAGGGAACATTCACACGTGCCAAACATGTACGCGGAAGCTGTAAATATCAGAAACATCAAACTAACAGTGCAAGAAGAGAATACCAAGAAAGAACTAACATAATTACATATGAAAGTTTTACAAAAAGAACAAAATAACATATACAGTCATGACATATGCACAAGTGAGCAAATCCTCAAAACAAGACTCCAATGATGCATGCCAAGAACGCTCTCCCGTGGAGTGATCACATCCACTCCTCTAGGCCTGATGGGGCCCCGGGGGTCTCATCTGGAGTCTGGCCGACCGGCGAGGGTTCGGCAGGGGTATCTGGGCCTGCAACACCAAAAACAACTGTGAATACGAAGATTCAACAAAGTATAACCCATAGCAAGTTAACACACGTTGTGTCTAATAAAATAAAGAACATCATGTAATTTAAAGAAGGCATTTTTGTATTCTAGGCTGTCGTGCAAGAAATAAATATGCTATGCGAATCAATGGATACATGCTGTGTACATAACTAGTGGCTACTACATTACCATATGCTCCCAAAAGAGGGATCTTATAACATGCAAAGAACACCATTGTCCGGGCCAGGGTACAATGGGTCTCGGTTTCCTGGGGTCCGGTTACCCAAGACGTATCCTTACTGCAGCAAGGCCATATAACTATACCAAATTCACCCCGTCGGGATCCTAAGGCTGAGGCTAAGTAGTGCCTGACCATACAGAGTCAATCATGAAAACCCTGAGTAGATCGTGACAACATATCATACGTGCATATCTGAAAACATATTATCCATGCTTACTCAAGGTAAAGAACCACAATGTGAAAGTAACGGAACACAAGTAATCATGTCAGAGAGTAGAGGTCAATACTCGAATACAATATGTTGTGCAACAAATCATGCGAAATCGGATCATCTTTATTTACAACCCAATTCTAATCTAATTATCCGGTGTTTCTAACCGTGCATGATGATGTAGTTTTAAGTTATTCGATGCACCGTTGTCTAGTGTTGCATTGAATCGAGCAGTGCACGAAATCCCTTAAACCAACACCCATGGGGAGGTGCTTAACATCCGGATAATGAACATGAATGATTCGTAGCCCTCGAGATCATTCACACGTTGTATCACATTCCGTTGGGCAGGTCTAGGTGCTCTACATTCTATTATGAAGGCCATATCGGTCTTTCACTTACACCTATCCTTGTCCTTCATTATTCTAGTGTGGATACGGCTCAGCCGTGTGTGTGCTACGGCTTAGCAGTGTGTGGTCTACAGCTTAGCCGTGTCTGGGCCGTAGAAGGTCTGTCAATTTGCGTACTCTCAGTTAAATCCAAAAATGCACCCTGTATTGATCTACGGCTGGGCCACGGTTGAGCTTCGGCTTAGCCGTAGGGCAATACACGGCTTAGCCGTGCCCTAGCCGTAGAGGAAAACTGGGTTTTTATCCTCTCTGGACTTTAAGCTGTAAGTGGCATACGGCTTAGCCGTACCTGCACGAAGTCAAATTTCTGAAGCACATACAGAAAGTCTGGGAATTCATCAGAATTGCAAATTTCCAATAGAAAGAGATAGAATACTAACCAAATGGGCTGGACACACATTTTTCCATACAAACTCATGTGAACTAACTAAAATCAAATGCATACCAACATGGGTTCTTACAAGTTATGGTTATACTTGCCTTAATTGAATTCAATTGCACAACTTGTTGTCCTTAAGCCCAAACACAACCTAACACAAATCGAACAACATGCATGCATGAGGAATGGAAAGAAATCCACAACACAGACACACCATGCAATATGGAAACAAGAAGGAGAAGAAATAGAGAAAGGAGATGAGAGGGATGGAAGGATTTCCAACTCACCTCACATGCAAGACCCAAACTTCTCTCAATTGAGCTTGATCGATGGAGGTCGATGGAGGAGAGAATTCAAGAGAGGGAGAGAAACTCCACGTGCACAGTTGAGGAAGAAAATGAGAGAGAGAGAGAGAGAACGTGAGTTGTCGATGAATGAAGTATATAAGCTAATGGTTAAGTCTAAATTGCAAGAGAGTCCAAGTTAGAAGTGTATTTTCAGTTTGAGTCAAATCCGGGTCCAATGGAATCACACGACATCGGTTGCGAACGACGTAGTTACGAAAGTTAACGAGCTCAACGAAAGACACGTGTTGACGTCAAGATGATACAAAAATGACCATATCTTAGAAAAGCTAAAATTACGAAAAAGGGCTTGGTCTACTTAATCCAGGTCAAACTCAATCCAACTACCTATCCATGACCCGTAACGAAAATAAAAACATAAACAAAACACGATTAGCAACGAAAACAAGGTTAATTATCCACTAAACGAGGTCAAGCTGGGTCGGAGTGCTACAGTCCGCATGCATAGCCAATTCCTGTGTCAGCTTGGCCTCTTCCGCATTTATTACCAGTATCTCCTCCTCACCACTTTCAATCTCTGCAGCCAATTGAATTTTGTGCCTTAAGACCTCATCTTAGAAAGCTTTGGCTTAAGACCTCATCTTAGAAAGCTTTGGCATGATCAACACTCTTATCCCAAGAGTCTTTTTCTTCGAGTTTGTTAAAGAGGAGGACAAGGGCATCGTGAAGACCACTCAAGTCGGTATCAGAAAATATCAACATATCTACTAAAGCCTTGGCACCTTGAATCTTCTCTGAAGAAAGCTCTCCTTGAAAAACAGTAGCCAAAATGCTGCAAATGGTTATCTTTGTAGCAAAATTAATAGCAGATTGAGGCTTTGGGGTGTCCCCGAAGAAGCTTAGTTCTTTAGGGATAAAAAGGTTTGATTCTCGCTCTTGTGAATCTGACTGAATCTGAGAACTTGAGCGATTATCCCTTTCTCTCTTGACATTTACTCTATCTTCAGGAATCGCCAATGTTTCTTCACGAATAGAAGGTGAATCATGTGACCCCTGTGAAGACAAGGTAGTTGAAGGATCCCTAATGGCATGAGGTGCGATTGTCACATGCAGTAAGGCTTTTCGGGTCCCTCCACTTTCAGCAGTAGAAGCCTCATCTGATATATTCTGAACAACAGGGTCTTCAATAACTTTTAAAGGTGATGACTAATCCACCCTAAAGTGGACTCTCGGAGGCGTCACAGCCTTGGAAGGTGTAAAACTGCAAGCAACTGGAGGCACACTACTAGTGACAGGTGTTACAGGAGTATCATCTACCGGGAGGCTTGCACCTTCTAAAACCATTGTCTGTTGAACAGAAGACCCTGTTCTGATCACAGCAGTATCCGCTACAGGGGCTTCTGTGACTGGAACCATAACACTGTCCGCTTCTTTTTCTGCATCGCCAATAGGTTCAATATGTTGTTCCATCTGAACATCCTCAGCCTCATCAGCCCTTGGCTTATTACTGACTGGCATGGTAGTACCGGCTGGCGACAATCCCCCACCATCATTCATACTTTGGGTTAGTGAACCTGATGATAAACTTTCTACAAAGTGTTGCAGATCACTCCCTAGAGGGCTGCCTGGTGATGTCTCTAAGTATCCACTATGAAGTGAGACATCATCCAAGTCAATCGAAGCTTCGGCATGCTCTTTCTCCGCTTGCTCCTCGATAGGGGATCCGAAAGATCTCCTAGGAACAGTAGAAAGTATTTTAGCAAGTGTATCAGAGACACCCTCTTCCACCCGACCACCTGAAAAAGGGGAATGAGCAGAAATTAGAGCACGAATGCTGAAATGCTAACCAGGTTAACGTGGGGTTTACCTTCAGTGACAACTGGAGTTTCCTCGATATCCCTTGAGACTCTGGCTGCAGATTCCTTGACAATCTCAGAGGGAGGCTTCTCTTGTTCAACCTGGAAAGCAGCCTCCGTAACAGTAGCAGTACCAACATCATCGATAGATTTCTCTGCAATGATGGATTCTGTCGGTACATCTGCTGCCACTTCTGCCTCAAATTCAGGCATCTGTGCTTGATTAAATATATCTTTTTCAAAATCGAACTCGATGTGAATTTCACTGTCAGTTCGCTCTCCAGTCGTAAGAGTATCAAAACTGCTTTCTCCTCCACCCCTCTCATCAGAGGCATAATCTTCAGCAACTCTGGCCACTTGCCTCGCAGACTCTCCAGCAATTGAGGGTTGAGTTAATGAAATCGCCAAAAGAAATATCAATGTTAAAGCAAGAGAAACAGAGTCAATGAAGATATGATTATAAAAAACTATATGTATGTTACCAGTTTTTATCCTCCGAGAACGACGTGCTAGAGGACTTTCAGCTTTTCTCTTCCTGGAAGGTGCCTCTTTGCTAGCTGAGGCTCGGACTCGAGTTACCAATTTCGAGCGAGTGGCTCTGATTTTCTTATGTAAACCCAGATCCGTCGGAGGGTTCACCGGCATTATGATGGAAGGCGTTGCCCTTGTAGCCACTTCCGCAGATTGGACCCCTTCTACTGGACTTTGGCTAACATGTGTCTTTATCAATATAGGAGTATCGGCAGCAATTTTTAATTGCTGAGCAAGATTTGCCTCAGCAGCTGCATGCATAACAGATTGCTCTTCCTCAAAATGTCTAGTCTGTTCTCCTACTAATACCTTGGTTTTGACAGAATGGGAAACAGATCCAAAATCCAAAGCAGCCCTGCCTATTTCCCTGATTTCAGCAAGGCTAATGCTCGCTTGTAAATTTTCTTCTATGGCTCGTCGCATTCTCGTTGCGGGTACATTAGGCGGAGGCATGTAACTTTCATCTTCCTCACCTCTTAAACCACGATGATCTCGACAGATATCGGATCTGGCTGTCAAACCAATTCGCCATTGGTCCCTATCATGTATCCAACTTTCAAAATTCTCTGGGATGAAACGATCTTTTTCTCCCTTTTCTCCTTTTTCCTTCTTCTTAGAAGCAGGCAAAACACGACATTTAGCTCGAGGATTGCTTGTGTATGCCTGCACAATGGCGAGGGTGCTTTTAACAAACTACTAGGCGAAGCCACTCGTATATCCAGGATTCGGAAGATGAGGATATCCAAAACGGGCCTCAGTGTTTAACGCTTGGTAGAATTCCCAAGCATTACGGGCATCCTGCAAGGAGCCGATAGTGCCTCGAATTCGGCCTGGTGCTCCCACGACGGCCTGATAGAAGTTGAATTGTCTGCAAAATCTGGCAGGTATAGAAGTTGAATTGTCTGCAAAATCTGGCAGGTATATAAGGTTGAATATTGATGTATGTATTTTTCCTATACACCAGATCTGCAGGCCTTAAACTCTGAAGCCAACTCTTTTCTTCGTCTGACAAGCCGATATCCCGGCCACCTTCCCCAACCTTGTCTATTGATGGCTCCAGAGCATTCCTCATCTGAGTTGGAACTTCAATATTCGGTATAGCATCCTGGGAAGCAACATAATTGTTAAAGTTGCGCAAATGTTGGCGCAAATCGGTCATAGAATAGTTGTTAATTAGGCAACGACCACCAATCACACCCTCCATGAAAATGTTCCCCGGTGCACCGCTATGTGAATGAAGATCATTGCAATGGTAGGTGAACCAGGTGTACAGTAGATATTCGGCATAATATCGGTTGAACGGTTTTCCTTCTCTGACGGTGAATCCTGAAAGCTTCAACTCTGTCAGCATATTGATCGTGAGTTCCAAGTGCAGAACCGTGATGTAGTAATAAAACTGGTGAGAACAGGTCGATCCTCAGGGAGCAATGTGTTTTAAGGTATTTTTTTTCAACTTGACTTGCCTTAAAATAAAAATCTAAAACTAACCTAATTAAAATCTAACAAATACAAGTGTCATACTTACCAAAATTAAATTAGTTACAAACCAATGAAAGAAACTTTCCTAAAACTAAAATTCCTAAAATAAAACTAAAGTTGCTGCAAAACTAAAACACAAGTTAGAACTTCCAAAAATAAAAACTAAAATTAGAATCTTACTAAACTAAACAATGTTAAAAACAAAATAAAAAAAATTAGAAACTTTCCTAGGTTAGAATTTCCAAAACTAGAAAACTTTTCAATTTAAAATCTTCAATTAAAACAATTTTAGAAAGATATTTTAATTATGAAAATTAACTAAAACAATCAAAAACATAAAACTAGAAACAAATTTAAAATTAGAAAGTTAGTAAAATTTGTAGAAAATAACATAAAATTGCAGGAAGTCAAAGGCGGTAATAACACGAAAGTCAAAGGCAGTAAACAACTGAAGTCAAAGGCGGTAATAACAAGAAGTCAAAGGCGGTAATAACAAGAAGTCAAAGGCGGTATATTCACTTAATATTCTCTCTTAATCTAGGCCTAATAATTTCTTAAAATATGCTCTTTATTTGGGTCGTCAATCCAAACAAGAAAAACATAAATCAAGCAATCATACAACCATAAGAATAAGAAGAATAAGAAGATGAATATTATTGAACTAGTATGACAATCCTTTACCTAAGATGAAAAAAAAATTAAACCAAAAGATTATACATACTAGGATGGAAAAGAATTCCTCCTTCTAGTTGATCTTTAAGGTTGGTGGTATGGCTTTAGGGCTAAGCCTCCTTGATGACTTAAGATGGAGAGACAAGAGAGGGAGAGATGGATGTAGAAATCTAGAGGTGGGAGGTGGGTAATTCTTCCATGAAGAATATAGGAGAAGGGTGCCCTATTTATACTTTTTCAAGTCCTACTCTTTCTCAAACTTTAAAATATTAACAATAATTAAAAAATGAAAGAAAAAAGGGCTCCAACCAATGCTTTGGACGTGCAATATCCTTGGGGATTTTTTTTCTTTTTATTTTTCTCTTTTTTGCTTGCTTGTTTTGTCCAGAAATACCTCTTGGATGCTTCTTTCCTTCTTTGTCTTTGCCACCTTGCATTGAGATCTTTTGAGAGATGAAATAGGGATAAGAATCCTCTCTTAGAATCAAACTTGGCCCACATGAGGTGTAGAACTTTCCCTTTTATCTCTTTGCATCGTCAACTTTCCTTTTTTGGAAAGTTCTCCTTGTTGGCTCCTAACTTGAAGAGATCTTCTAGATAATTCTCCCTTGATTTTTTCCTTTATTTTTTCAATCAAAATCTGATCCAAAATCTCTTTTGGACGTGGAATAGCCTGCTTGGATATTTTTTTGCATTTTTTTTCAATTAAATCTTCTCCTTCTCAAAAAAGAACACCAATGTGGCTTTCCTTGTCTATCTTTAATGAGATATTCTTCAAATTCTCTTCAAAATCTCTTGAAAATGTGCAAAAAATAAATGGACCCCATCTTGGATGTTTTACAAGTGTGCCCCACACATGTGCATGTGTGTGTGGGACCATGAAGCCGACTTTTTACAATTTTCTTCCAATTTCTTTTTTCTCTTCAATTCTTCTCTCTTTTCTCTTGAAAATCAATTCTTTGCCACAATTCTTTACAAATGAGACCCATATAATTAATTTCCTACAAAACAGATGTGAATTTGTGTGAAAAGACAATTTTACCCCTAACATCACATATGCATGACTGTGGGCCCATTTCTCATGAAATGATAATAAAAATGTACATCATTCTTCATGATTTTGTATGAATGAACTAATGATGAAGAGAATTCAATTTATTTCATGAGAAAAATTATTTTCACAAAACTTTCCAAAAATAGACTTTCTAAAAATAGCAGGTTTCATGAATTTATGCAAAAAGTGTGATTTTTAAGCAATTTATGCAGAAAAATATAAAAATGAATTTAAAATGAATTAACCCATTATATCACACTAAATGAGGCTCTTTCAAGTTAATAAGTCCTTAAAATGGGTCAAAATGTGTATGAAAATATGCATTTTTAAAGACTCATCACATATAAGATACAAAAGCAGGACCCAAAGCGAGGCTATGTCCAAAAGCCATCTTGAGGGCTGGATATATGTAACCAGGCCTAAGGTCATTTCCTGAGCTCGGAAAAAGAACCTCGGACAACCATGCTGTCAAGAATGAAGTAAGCCAACATTTCCTTTTCAAATCTGGATATTTGGCAAAAATATAAGGCTGAAAGTTCGTATCTTCATGAAAGATAATTGTTGGACTTTTCTTGGGATCTTTGCTCGGGATTACCCTCTTCCACTTAAAGAACCCGCCTCCATTAATGAAGAAAGGATCCGTGATTCCCTTCACTTGATTCATCCATTGAAAGACTTTGCCTCGACTTCGGCTAGTTGTCTGAATAGAATCTTCAAGCGCAAAACGGAGGTAATATGCGGCCTGAAATTCATCATCCATAGTGGTTAATTCTTCATCGGGTAAAATAGTCTCATCATCAATCTCGCCGTAAGGTGCCAACCCAAAAATTTTCTTTATTTCCCATAGAGAAAATCCCAACTCCATGTTTAGAGTAATGAAAGTACCAGTCGCTGGGCAAAATAATTCCAGAATAACCCTATAGACATTCTTGTTCTCACATGGGACTCTTTGTGTGGTAGCATTTACAGCATCAAAAATCTGGATTGCTTTCAAATCTTCCGCATAATGATACTTGATTGCAGTCACCCAGCGTGGCCAATCCCCGATGCAATTAAACCACCCGTGAGATTGATGCCTCTCACCTAGCCAAGCACTCCGGTCGCCTGAATGAATACCAAGAACGACAGTTCTGAGCTGTGAAATTACAGTGCCTACTTCCAAATTTAGAGTGCACGGTTCAAGGGTCTCTATTTCAGACCTTGGGTGTTCTATGAAGTAGTATGGAGGCGGACGCATAAATTTCCCAGTCTTGAAATGGACATGATGTCTCATCCATGAAAAAGGATCATGTCTTGCTGGGATTGTCGGAGATAGTGACATGATAGTTGGATGCCGTCGAACTGATCGAACTGTGGTTAATTCACGCACAACCCCTGCCGAATTTGTGTAACGATACCATATATGATTAGTGGGTTGCTTTGCAGTCTCTTTTGTGGCATCTCCAAATATATATCGTGGTTTTGGGAAAACCACCTTGTCATTATTCTCCCAATTGGTATTATTTGCCAAACACCAATATGAATATCAGTTTCTCGATGACAAGGCCTTAGCTCTCTAGAGCCACAAGTTGACATCAGATGCTTCATTTGGGTCTTTCGGATCAGGCCCTCTTGTGGTCTTACCCTTGGCATGACTTTTAGGTGCCCCGGCAGTGGCAGTTGCAGGTGCTTTACCCTTCCTATCTGCAAAACAAATCAAAAGAAAGAAAAGATGGGTATCAGTAACAATGATATGGAGTTTTCCATAAAAAAAAAAAAATTCGGCAGCATCTCCCCTTAGTATAAGGCCAAAAGGAGAAGGCAATACTCAGTTCTGAGCCCAAGAATTGGCATCAAAGGTACACTTAAGTCTCAGAACCAAGGCTCCCGGTCCAAACAGATGTTCAAGCACCTTAAGACCTTTCAGGGGGCAGCAGGTTCGTGTTCAAGCACGAAAATGGCATCTATGAATAGCATATAAGGCATGAACAAATGCAAGCATGCATGAAAGAACAATATTTAAAAATGCATGACAAGTTTCCAACAACACTGACAAAATGTAACATCCATTTCAAGACTAAAAGATTTTTACATTCCTAATCTTAGCAAACGAGGCCCCAGATAATGATCTGCTATGATGATAACATTAGACATTCTTGTGGGATCTTCAGTTACTTTGCAAAGCCAATTTTAATGATCATCAACCGTCGTCGATGATCAGAAGTGTTAGAAGAAAGTAGCGAAGAGTGGATCATCTTTGGAAGTTGTAGTAGAAAAAGACAATGCAAAATGTCTTATTCAAAACTACATTTGACCGTGTGATCGGTAGATCTTCAAGGTTACATTCAACTGTGTGATTGGTGGGTTTTTCATGCTTGGAAGTTATAGTAGAAAAAGACAATGTAAAATGTCTTATTCAAACCTACATTTGATCATGTGATCGGTAGATCTTCAAGGTTACATTCAACCGTGTGATCGGTGGATTCCTCATGCTTGGAAGTTGTAGTAGAAAAAGACAATGTAAAATGTCTTATTCAAAACTACATTTGACTGTGTGATCGGTAGATCTTCAAGGTTACATTCAACCGTGTGATCGGTGGGTTCTTCATGCTTGGAAGTTGTAGTAAAAAAAGACAATACAAAATGTCTTATTCAAAACTACATTTGACCATGTGATCGGTAGATCTTCAAGGTTACATTCAACCGTGTGATCTGTGGGTTCTTCATGCTTGGAAGTTGTAGTAGAAAAAGACAATGTAAAATGTCTTATTCAAAACTACATTTGACTATGTGATTGGTAGATCTTCAAGGTTACATTCAACCGTGTGATCGGTGGTTTTTTTTTATGCTTCGAAGTTGTAATAGAAAAAGACAATGTAAAGCAGTTCATTCAAGACTACATTCAATTTTGGGCTCGATGTGAGGATCTGCCCTATTTTCATTAGTCTCCTTCATTAGCCATTCATATTTGAGGTGGTTATGCTTCTCATGCTTACTGAGACTTAAGGGGAGTAACCTTCTCATCAAAGGCAGGGAGAATCCACCTTGTGATGATTCAGTTATTTCAGTCAGTTTTCTGTTGATCATCTTCATTAACCACTCATATTCAGGGTGGTTTATGCTTCTCATGTTTGGTGAGAATTAAGGGGAGTAACCTTCTTATCAAAAGCAAGAAGAATTTCCCTAATGGCTACCCGGTCTGAGGATCTAGGCTATAATTCTTACAAAGATTATGGTGGTCAAGCTTATATGGATTCATATCACTGACTGAGCAAATCTCCACAATCCAATCTTCTGTAATTCCCACAGAGACATGATGATTCAATTTGTACTTTCATTGTAAGAAGGTTGTTATCTCGAGTCCCTTTACACTTCTCACAGATCACCGAAGGCTAGGTGCGTGCTCAGCAGTGTTGGTATTCAAACACAGGAGGATATTCCTTCACTAAGTTCAATAGTGAAGGGCGAAGCTCAATTGAAGCCTGTCCATTCTCCAGGTAAAGCTGATGCATTTTAGATCTTTTGAAGAATGAATGAACAAGAACCCTTTGGGGTTCATGACCTCATGGGCTACCCTAGATGGTGAACATGGATTCTCCCAAATGAAGCTTGTTTATACAAGTTTGTTACCATGAAGAGAGTTCAAACAAGAGTCCTGCCTTATGGAATGAAACAGATGAAGTGCAACAGAGATCATGATCATGATAAATAGATCCTTAACTTATGGAGATCATGATAAATAGAGCTCAAACAGAACTCTTAAGAGGCAGTTAAGATCATGAAACCAATAAAAAAAAAAGAAGGGGGAAAAAGAGACAAGAAAGGGGATCACAAACTGCCACCAAACAAAAGGATAGTGACCATGAAATTTTCTGCACAGTCAGTTTATCACAAATACCGTGAGCTGCCCTTAACACCTAGGATTCATTCTTCAAGATTTGGAATTCATGAAATGCATACAAGCTCAAAAAGAGGCGATTTGCAGCAAGTGGTAACACTCATCAAACAAAAAGTGATGGTGAATGTGTTTATATTAACAGAAGAGAAAGAAGAAATAGGTCTCGGCGATGACCTGGGTTCCCCATGGCTTGTACACTTGAATATAGAGGTTGTCTGGTCTTAAACCTCCCCAATGCTTGGTTTGAAGCATTCAAAACAAATGACAATTCGAAGCACATCAGTTACCATGAAAGGAGATGAAATTATATGAATGGCCTATAATTGTAGGCATGCCTAGATAACGGTGGTCCAGTGTGGACATTGGGATGATATTTGTAAGCCATCAAGTTGTGAATCGGAGTTAGAACAGTGGGTCTTCTATGAGCCAACTCTCAGAGAGAAAAAGAAATCGTTGTGAACCGTTGTGACATGTGACTATTATTGGAATTAGGCATTGGAAACCAACATTCACAGCAAACATATAGATAAAAAGACCATGGCATTTCATAGCCAGCTACTGTTGACAATGGACACCACCTAGACATGGCCTACGGTCTGTGCGCTGCTCGGACACAATGGTTATTCAATTCTAAGCCTCCTCACTACTGTTTGGATTGAAGCATTCCCACCAACGATAATTCCAAGTCATATCGGTTAACATAAGGGGAGATAAATTCATATGAATAACTAGTGACAGGAAGCACAGTTGATAAATTCATATGAATAACCAGTGACAGGGAGCACAGTTGATAACTGTGCCATGATTGTATTTGGTTAATGCCCAGCCCCAGCTTGAACACAAACATCAGAAGAAGAGAAGAAGTCTGTGCAAACAGCCGTGGACTACAACAGTGGTTTTGGCAATGGGTTTGCTCGATGTCGACTCCACCAGAGAATAAAATTCAGGGCTCCATCATGTGCCAAGAAAATTGGTTGAATCCAGCAAAGTAAACTAATTTCTTTTCAAACAAACAATTAACAAATAGTTGGTGACCGTGGCCATCACCATGGATTCATAAGGGCTGGCTGTATTTCGGGTCTGGGAGACCGACACCAGAACTCCCTTACAAGTTCTGCATCACAAAGAAAAAAAAAAGAGAGAGAAGAAAAAGTCTTGAAAGATGAAAGAAGCACATTAGGTCATGACCGTGCACTCCCTCAAGCCGTTGAAGTCATGACCGAAAATGCACTCAAAAATTCAAACTTGGGTGTAGCCATAACAGAACTTGAAGAAAGTAAGAAGTTACCAGCCATGGTGATCTCCAGTCAATAAATCTGCAGCAAAATGGAGCAGAGGAATAGATGCCTGTGGGTCCTTGGAGTCTCGGCTTGCCTCTCCTTCTCCCAATCAGTCCTGTCTTTCTCTCTCCCAGTTGGTTCCAACAGTAAACTAGAAAGAAAGGGACGAGACTCCCTGTTTAAAAACCCACGGTCTCTCCCTTCCCCAATCGGTTCAGTCTTTCTTTCTCTCTCTCTATTTCGCTCTTTCTCTCTCGGTCTCTCTCTCTCTCCTGGCCTCTCTCTCTCTCCCGGTCTCTCTCTCCCGATCTCTCTCTCTCTCCCGGTCTCTTCCTCTCTCTCTCCCGATCTTTCTTTCTCTCTCTCTCCCTTTCTTTTTCCCTCTTTCCCGATTTCTGTCTCTCTTTTTTTCTCTCTCTCCCGATCTCCCTCTCTCCCGATCTCTCTCTCTCTCGGTCTTTTTTTCCTCTTTCCCGATTTCTGTCTCTCTCGCTCTCTCTTTTTCTCTCTCTCTCTCCCGGTCTCTCTTTCTCCTGGGCTCTCTCTTTCTTTTTCGCTCTTTCTCTCCAAGTCTCTCTTTCTCCCGGTCTTTCTCTCTCTCCCGGTCTCTCTTTTCGGTCTCTCTCTCTCCCTCGATCTCTTTTTTCAAATAGAAAGAAAGGGACAAGGCTCCCTTAAAAAAAAAAAAAAAACAAAAAAACAAACAAAAACCACGGTATCTCTCTCTCTCTCTTTTGAGCCTTTGCTCACGGTCTCCCTTGATCCCTTGCTCGCGGTCATGACGCACTTGAGAATTGAGACCCACTACGTGAAATACCAAGTTGTGCATCTTCAATAGTCAAATTAGCTCTCTCTCATTCCCACGGTCATTGCAAACTTGAACTAGTGGAGCCCATTGCCGAATCCCCTCAAGCTCAAGTAGTTGACGCGTCACCCTCTTTCCCACAAATACAATTTAGTTAAAATTAGTGAAGTCTAAACCTTGATCAAGTCTCGATGGATTCGTCCTTCTTCATCTACGGTCTCTGTGATTTTAAGCAATGGAATCCATAACATGATCATCTTTAATTGTTTGAAATTCCTATGATGGGTCCACTTGGAGTAATTTACAAAAGAAATAATCCTATTTTTAGGGTATTTTGAGGGAAAGAAAAAAAAAAGGTGGAGTCTCTTTCCAAATCAACTTTGGGTCAAAACTTGATTTCAAACCAATATCCCAAATTATTTTTAATCAAAACTCATAAAAGCCAATCTTTTTCAAAATTACATCTCATTTTGTCAAAATTGTATCTCATTTTAAATCATGTCAAGCCAAGTCGAAACCCAAACTTTGATTTTTGAAAATGAACAAAAAATCCATGAAAATCCAAACCCAAATCCATTTTTACTAAAACCTTTGATTTTTTTAAAATCTCAGGGATTCTTTTTTGTGGGTGTTCCCCACGTCCCCACAGAGATGCCACTCTGGATATCTGTGAAAAAATAGGTCAAAAGAAAATCAAATTCATTTCCTTTGTGGGTGTTCCCCACAGTCCTCATGGAGATGCTACTTTTGATATCCGTGAAAATAGGACAAAGAAATTCAGATTTCTTATGTTTTTTCAAAATTCCGTCATCAAACCCTTCATGGTTTTTATCAAAATTTTCAAATCCCAAGTTTAGACCTACAACCTACCTTGACAAACTGTATTTTCTTCAAGCCATCCATCATTCCCACAAATTGGTTATTTCGAGGCACAATGATTATTATACTATAATCATTGCACCTCGAGGGGGCACTTGTTGACTCATAAAAAATTACAAATACTGCAGCGAAGACACCTCATCTCAGCTTAATTTAGGCTACAGAGGTTATTTGCCAGATCCTGGGGAATCACTGTGAGACCCGGCATTCCTACATGTCGAAGTGATGATATACTATGCTCTGTGAGTCTCTGTGTAGAGTGACATCTCATGAAGACTAAACCAGTTATGACCGAGAGAAGCTCTGCAAAGTTTCAAGACAAAACAGCATCATTCGACCCGAAAAAGCACAGAACATGTCTCTTATGGTCACCGACCGAGGTCCTACTTTCCGAGGTCCAAAATTGATGAAGCCTGGACACAAAGCTTCAATCATGCTCAGGAGATAATCTGCAAAGTTTCGGGTCAAATGAACATCATTTGACCTAAAAAGTTACAAGCATGTCTATTGGGGTTCCCGACCGAGGTCCTGCTTCCTGAGGTCTAAAATCGATGAAATTTGGATGAACACTCCAAGGTACCTCTGACGTCAGTCCCTCCAAGTTTCAAATCAAACCGAGGTCATTTGGGCTTCAAACAGCAGAAACAAGGGCCCACTTTCATGAAAAGTCAACTGGAGAGTTGACTAGCTTTAGGTGGTCAAACATAGTTGGAACTTCTGTGACACACTCAAAATAGTGTCAAGAAGCATCCCTCCAAGTTTCGTGGCAATTGGACATCATTCGGGCCCCAAACAGGGGAAAATGAGCCACATATGCAAAAGTCCAACAATGGGCCATGGGAGTGACCGGGGCTCACAATCAAAAGGAGTTGACCACGTTCAAGTGGTCAAACAGAGCTGAAACTTCTGTGACACACTCAAAATAGTGTCAAGAAGCGTTCCTCCAAGTTTCGTGATGATTGGACATCATTTGGGCCTCAAACAGTTGAAAATAGATCGCATATGCAAGGTTCCAAAAGTGGGCCTTGTTCGTGACCGGGGCCCAATTAATGAAAAGGTTGACCAACTTCCCGAAGTCAAAACGGGCTGAAATTTTTATGACATGTATAAAATAGTGTCAAGAAGCATCCCTCCAAGTTTCGTGGCAATCGGACTTCGTTTGAGCCCAAAACAAATGAAAATGGGCCACATACGCGAAAGCCCAAAATTGGGCCTCGTCCGTGACCGGGCCTGCGGTCACGGACCTTCAAAAGATGTTTCCCACGACTTTAGGTGGTTTCTCTCCACTCCTCTTCGAAATCCAACTCCCCACAACTGCTATTAACTCCCCAAACCTGCACAAAACTGATTGGGAGTCTATAAAAGGTTCAAATTTTGAAGGAAAAGGGGGACACTAACACAAATAAGGAAGAAAAGAGAAGAAATCAAAGAAAGAAAGCACTTAGAGCAACAAGAAGCAAACTCCAGCAGCACTTCCACGACCATTCCCTCCATTCTTTAGTCATTAAGGTGAGCAAAACAATTCAGAGAAGGAGGAGAAGGGTGGGGTAATTACAAGATACACTATGTACATGTAGTATGTACATGCAGTAACGGTTATTCGCGGGATGACATTGTCATCTTTGTTTTTCTCATTCGGGGGGATTTCTTGGCCACCACAGAGGTTGTGAATGAGCCCCTTTGGGCCTCATTTTGTTCCTTAAAAACCATAGGTTCAAAGTGACACAATTCTGGCCTCATATGATGCCCTTTTCAGACTTGAACAAAAGACAGTCCGTAAACACGAATGATGAATTACAAAGTTTTCAATCGATTCCGTAGTCGAATTCGATCTTCTCAAATGGTTATTCAACACCCCAAGATGTCATAAAAGGGAGTTCCAGCACTTGAAAAAGTTTGGAAGAAGAATCAGCTCGAATGGCACGAAGAACGGGAGCAAACAGTGACCAAATGGTCACTGCTTGCCAGTGATCGTGGCTCACGGTCACTGGCAGGGGCCAGTGACCGTGGCCACGGTCACTGGAAGGCCCCAGTGACCGTGACCCATGGTCACTGGAATGGGGCAGTGACCGCGGGTCACGGTCACCCCCCATTTTTCCATCTTTTTGCATTTTTTTTCCTACTTTATGTACTTTTCTTGAAAATTCCAAGTTGAGATCACATCTAAGACTTGAGGGAGGGGTTGTAAACTTTCAAAATGCATGTAAACAACCTGCATCCCCTTGGTCAGGGCACTTGAACCCATGTAAACAAAGGAAAATTAATGATGAACTGTAATTATTTCCCATTTTTCTTAACGTTTGAAGTGTGTGAATGTCGGACATCGAATCCGTAACACATTTCCACATCATTTTTAAGCGCGATCGCCTATGATTTTCAAGGAAAAGAATAAAGCTTAAAAAGGCTTGTTCACAACCCAAAAGATAGCCTAAAGCTCTTTCAAGTGAGAAAATCAAAGGAATTCAATCTCATCCATTGGTATGCTTAATGACTTTGGCACTCATCTTCTCTGAGTGATAAGCATATATATTTTCCTCATCCGAGCCATTTCTCACCTTAAGGTAGTGAGTAGGAGGAGAATAGTGAACTTAGATGCTTGCGGTGCCTTGTAAACTTGGAGACTTTTGCTTTGAACCTTCGAATATTACTTTGAACCTTAGTTGGAATTCTTCGAACCTTGCTTTGAACTTTTCCTAATTGCCCATGTATACCTTTTATAGATTTCAGAGGGAGTTAGGGTGGTTCATAACAATTATGGGGTAGTTATATTTTGAAATAAAGCAAAATAACTCACAGAAACCATTGGGAACCACTTTATAGGTGTCTGTGATTGTGGCCACAGTCATGACAAGCCTAATTTTGGGTTTTTTGCATATGTGACCTATTTTTATCAGTTTGGGGCCCGAACAGTGTCCGATCTTTATGAAACTTAGAGAGATGTTTTCTAACACCATTTTGAGTGTGTAATAGAAATTTCAGAATGTTTTGACTTTTTGAAGTTTGTCAACCCTTCCTTTGACTTTTCATAAAAATAGGTCGTTGTATTAGCTGTTTGAGGCCCAAATGACCTCGGATTGACTTAAAGCGTGGAAGGATTAATGTCTGGAGCATCTTGAAGTGTCTATCTAAATTTTATAAAGTTTGGATTTGTAGAAGTAGGATTTTGACCAATGGCCCACTTGTTGGATATTCAAAGACAATGTCCCCTTATATTGCAAGTAGTCAGCTTATTTTTTACCCGAATGATATTCAATTGATTTGAAACTTTACAAAGTTGGTCTTGAGCACATTTTGAGTCTTTGAGCTAAATTTTATCAGCTTTGGCCTTCCAGAAGTAGGGTTTCGGTTAGTGACCCCATGGCTTGGGGGTCATTGACTCATAAACTGACATGCAGCTGAAATAGGGTATAACACCCCGACCCCAAATTAGCAAGTTTAAAGGTTGTTGAATTGTGTGCTTAGCGTATTATTCAAGGATTTTATTCGATCATTGTGTTTTGTTCTTCTTGGGTTAGGTTAGGAGTCTTGGACATGTAATTGGGTAGAGTTTAACCTGTATTAGTTAACTTCGAGCCCTTTTTCGTAATTTTGGATTTCATTCGTGTTTGTCATTTAGGCGTCATCTTTACATCATCGCGTGTCTTTTGTTGCGCTTGTTAATTTCTGTAGCCGACTCGAAAGTGTATGGGACTCAATTGAAATTGTTAGTGTTCATTTGACTCAAATTTTAATTTGTATAACTTTTGGACTTAGTTATAAACGGCTAAACTATATATATATACCTTACCTAACCACCTTATCTCTTTCATTCCTCTTTCTTTTCATCGTCTTCTTCTTCTTCCGTTCTTCTTCTTCCTTCATTTTTCTCCTTCGTTGTTTTTGTCTCGGTGCTAAGCCTCGATCTTTCGTGCCAGTTTTTTCGGAATTTGAGCGTAGAACGAGTGAAACTTGGTAACTCACTGTTAAAGGCAAGTATAAGCAACTATTGGCTGAATATATGTTGGTATACCATGATGACTATGATTTACTTCACTTATGCTCAGTATATACAGGTTATAATAGCCCCTTTTTGTTTCTTCTTTCATTTGGTACAAAAGAAAATAGTTCGAATTGATTCTGTTCATAGCAGATTTGCTTCAGGGCCGACTAGTCGGTCCTGGAGCCCCGACTTATCGAATTTCGATTCTGGAGGTGTCCGACCGGTCGGATACCTCTGCGATCAGTTGGATAAGCATCATTGCAGGACTATAGAAATTTAATGTAAGTGACTTCCTTAATTGACCTTGGGCTACCTAAAGACCTAAGAATGGACCACAAATACTTAACTCATGAGTGTTATCCATTTGTTAAGCACCTCCCCATAGGTGTTGGGTTAAAGGACTTCGGTACTCTTTTCTCCTACAATGAGACACCAAAGAAAGAACAACCGAGTATCGGATAGCTTAAGACTACATCATCATGCACAGTTAGTAGCAGTGGATAATTAGACTAGGGTTGTCTAGTAACTAACCTTGACTCTATCAACTTGAATTGCATTGCATCTTGCAGTATTCTTCTTACCCTCAAATCTTGCTTAAGACAATGAGTAAGTATTAGCTTGCTTCGTATTGTATTCTTCTCGAGATCTTAATATCGATATGGATGTTGACTTGCATGTACGTTTGCATTTGAGTACCGACATGATATGTGACTTGCTCTCCTTATTCTTATCCAAGGTCCTGAGATATGCTTGATTGATTGTGTCTGGCTCTACTTAGCCTCGGTCTTAGGATGCCCAATGGGGTTGAATTTGACCTAGCATGCTTGTTGCCGCTGCAGTGTGCTCACGTCTTGGGGATTCCGGACCCCAGGAAACCAAGATCCATCTATACCCTGGCCCGGTCGATGGTGTTCTCTCACGTCACGCTCTCAAATTTGGGAGAATATGGCATATGTAGTAGCCACCTAGTATAGTATTTTTCTAATTGAATCTAATGCATCCATTATTCAATTGCACGATTTGCCTAACAGACGAACTTGCACTTCTACTTAATCTACCTGTCCTGAATTCTTGTAGAGACAGCGCGTATTACCTCTATGTTGCTTATGCTTTGCTGAATTGTCATATTCACATGTTATTTCTTTGTGTTTCAGGCTCAGATTCCATTCTCGATCCCTCGAAGGTTGGCCAGACTTCAGAGGAGACTATAGAGACCCCATTTGGACTAGACGAGTGGACATGATTGAGCCACTTCGGAGAGCGTCCTGGAATTAACCTGCTCGTAGTTTGTTACATGACATTGTAACATGACATTTTAAGCTCTCTTTAGCGTGTCCCTCTTTTTGTAATATTGTAGCTTTTGTCTAATTACCAGTGATGACGTGTTTTGTTATATCCCCTTGTTCTTTTATTCCTGTTTATAGTACTTATAGCTTCCGCGTATTTTGCTAGCACATGTGAATGTTTCCCTTGTATATGTGCATTTGGACAAGGTTCAGGTGTATGTGCATGGGAATACGTGTGTCACTAATTGGGTCGGTCCTAATCCCCGATTTCTTGGGCTCGGGTAGTGACATACGTATTGTATGGTATCAGAGTTGTTTAGTTGCTAAGCATGTAGGCATGTAAGAATGTTGTGAGGAGACGTTAGAGTTAGTGAATATCCAATATGAGACTTGATCGTCTGTTTTTGGGAACTGTAGTGGGATTGTTGTTTGTGCTCGAATTGACGTTAATCTTTTGCAGGCCACGGTATCTAGATCTAGTACTAATGATAACAGCGAGGGACCTATGACTCCTCCCGGAGGAACCAATGAATCTAGTCCTCTACAATCGTTAACTGAGGATCGTTTTCTCATAATGATGCAAGCGATTCAGGCACAGTCCCATGCAATATACGTGCAGATGCAAGCTATGCAATCCCTACAAGCACAGATGACTTCCATCGCTGACCGACAAAGTCAAGCATCGATACAGCCACATGTGGAGCAACAAGTAGTGTTCCAGCCAAAGGAGATGGACCCCAATGCATTGTATGAGAAGTTTAGGAAGCGAGGTGCTACCGAAGTCCATGGGAACGAAGACGCTCTTCAAGCTAACGTATGGTTGGAGCATACTGAAGATTTATTTGATATTGTGATCTGTACTAACAAACAGAAAGTCTTACTCACAGCATCAATGTTCCGGAGTGTGGCGAATACATGGTGGAAAAGTGTGAAGGATAAGTATAAGGACATGCCAAGTGCGATAGTGTGGGAAATATTTAAGAAGCAATTTAAAAGGAAATTTATCCCAGCCCACGTACAGTGAGCCAAAGAGGTAGAGTTCTTGGCCTTGCAGCAGCAACAAATGTCAGTGGCAGACTATATACATACCTTTACTTAGCTCTCACAATATGCAGAAGACATGATCAATACGGACAAGGAGAAGGTAAATAGATTTATTATTGGTCTGAATCCCCTGTATAAAGATCATGTAACAGCTTTTCAAAGGCCAGCCATATTAGATGATGTCGTGGACCGAGCTTATGCCGCAAAGGCCAATGCACGAGAAAGAAGAACTACTGATCCCATGAGAACTGCATCATTTGGTGCAAAGGACCAAGCATAGAAGAAAGCAAAAGGGGCAAGGTATTTCTAACCAAACAGGTGTGACATGTGGGCATTGTGGTAAGCCCCATAAGACTGAGGTATCTTGGAGGAAGAAAGGAGCGTGTTTTGTGTGTGGATCGATGGAGCATAAATTGGCTCAGTGCCCTCAGTACAGGTCCCCTCAACAGATTCGGCCTACCGCTCCCCCGACATCAGGTAAATCATCGCAACCTCGTTCGAGTCAGAAGCCGCAACGTCAGATCGCTCAAGCTTACGCTGCCACCCCTAAGAGTGAAGAGGAGGCGGCGGTGGTGGAAGGTATGCTTTTGATTGAGAATGGTGGCAAACTTTGTTTGATTAGGGGTCTATGCGTTCGTATGTAGTGCCTCATTTTGCTATGCAGTTACAGAAGCCACCTAAGTCACTACTGTATGTGTTGGTGGTATCCACTCCTGTCGGTAAGAGAGTAGAGTGTACTGTATACTACCCCCAATGTGTTATGCAGATCGAAGGTCATCAACTGCCAGTTGATTTGATTTTGTTGTCGATGTTAGACTTCAGTGTCATTCTCGGAATGGATTGGTTGGCGAGATATCGTGCATGTGTAAATTGTTACAACAGGACGATTTATTTTGATTTAGGGAGTGGGTTTCATTTTGTGGGGAGTCAGAAGGAGTGCCCTCAGTGGGTGATCTCTGCCTTTAAGGCAGATCGATTGATACGCAAAAGGTGTGAATGCTTCCTTGCCTTTGTGTCAGTGAAGAAGGAGCCGAAGAAACTCGAAGAGATTCCAGTGGTGCGAGACTTTCCTGATCTGTTTCTTGAAGAAGTTCCAGAGCTACCTCCGGTATGGGAAATGGAATTTTAGATCGAGCTCGTGCCCGGAACCACACCGATTAGTAAAGCTCCTTACCGTATGGCTCCTGCTGAACTGTTAGAATTGAAGAAGCAATTGCAAGAACTTCTAGATAAGGGTTTCATCAGTCCGAGTGCATCACCGTGGGGTGCTCCCATGCTATTCGTTAAGAATAAAGATGGCACACTTTGTTTGTGTATCGACTATCGGCAATTGAACAAGGTTATTATAAAGAATAAGTATCCCCTGCCACGTATCGATGAGTTGTTCAATCAACTCCAAGGTGCAGCGTACTTCTCTAAGATTGATTTGAGATCCGGATATCACCAGTTACGAGTCAAGGAAGAAGATATTCCGAAAACAGCTTTTCAAACGAGGTATGGTCACTATGAATTTCTTGTGATGCCTTTTAGATTGACGAATGCACCTGCTGCTTTTATGATTTTGATGAACCGTGTTTTTGCTCCTTTCTTGGATCATTTTGTGGTTTTTTTAATTGACGATATTTTGGTATATTCTAAGACTGTTGAAGAGCACACAGATCAGTTGAGAAAAGCTTTGCGGCTATTGAGAGAACATCGATTGTATGCCAAGTTATCAAAGTGTGATTTTTGGCTCGAGCAGGTGGCATTTCTTAGTCATATTATTTCCCAAGATGGGTTGACAATGGACACAGATAAAGTGGAGGCAGTTGTTTCTTGGTCAAGACTAGAAACGGTGACAGAAGTGAGAAGCTTCCTTGGACTTGCAAGGTACTATAGACGGCTTGTGCCAGATTTTGATAAAATCTCTGCTCCCTTGACCAAGGTAGCTTAGAAAAATGTGCCATTCACTTGGATTGAAGAATGTGAAATGAGTTTTCAGATTTTTAAAGGAAAAGTTAACGACTGTTCCCATACTTGCCCTACCGGATGGGAGTGAAGGCTTTGTGATTTATTCTGATGCTTCAAGAGTAGGATTCGGGTGTGTTTTGATGCAACATGGCAAGATGATTGCTTATGGTTCTCGACAGCTTAAGGAGCATGAAAAGAACTACGCTATTCATGATCTGGAGTTAGCAGCTGTTGTGTTCGCTTTGAAATTATAGAGACATTATCTCTATGGAGTATGGTTCGAGGTACACTCAGATCACCACAGTTTGCAATATCTCTTTAAATAGCCCGATTTGAACATGAGACAACGTAGATGGCTCGAGTTAATTAAGGATTATGATTTCCCTATTAAGTACCATCTGGGGAAAGGAAATATAGTGGCAGATGCACTTAGCTGAAAAGCAGAACATCTCAGTGCTGTACAAGACGCAGGGTTATTTCTCTTGGAGGATGCCAAAGATGGGCCAATAGAAGTGAAATTGATAAATGACTCAATGATGTTAGCCAGCACAGTTTCTTTTCAGCCAGAAATCATTCAACAGATTCAAGAAAAACACTGCGAAGATCAGCAACTGGTGCGAATCAAATATCATATTGGAACTCGACCAGATTTTTGATTGGAGGATGGTGTTCTTTATTTCAAAAATTGGCTGTGCGTGCCAGTAGTGAATGACTTAAAGGAGAACCTTATGACGGAGGCTCATTGTGCCCGTTATGCAATGCATCCAGGGAGAATGAAGATGTACAAGAACTTAAAGGGTCAATTCTGGTGGAATAACATGAAAAGAGAGATTGCAGGATTTGTCGCCAAATGCCTCACATGTCAAAAGATAAAAGCTGATCATCAAAGACCACCAGGTTCATTGCACCCATTGCATATTCCTCAATGGAAGTGGAAACATAACATGAAGGATTTTGTTTCTAGATTTTCCCTAACAAGCAAGAAGAACAATGCTATTTGGGTGATCGTGGATAGATTGACTAAATCAGCTCATTTTCTTCCCTTCAAAAAAGGCATGACATTTTTAGAGATGGCAAAGAAATTTGTAGATAAGATTGTTGTAACACTCCGACCCTTGTAATCATCGTGTCTTTTATTTATCTTGTGTTTATCTTGTGGTATGCCATGATACTTACAGCTTTCGCGTACACTTGTTTGCACGTGTGATTGATCCCTTGTGTGTGTACACTTGGATGAGGTCTAGGTGTACGTGCACGGGAGTACGTGTGTCATTGGTTAGGTTTTCTCTAACCCTCGATATCTGGGCTCGGGTTGTGACAATTATACGACTCCATGGTGTGCCAGTTTCCATCATCTCTGATCGTAATAGTCGTTTCGTCTCTTCTTTTTGGAAAGCTTTTTAAGAAGCTATGGGAACCAAGTTAACCTTTAGTACGGCATATCACCCACAGACAGACGAACAATCTGAACGTACCATTCAGACTCTGGAAGACATGTTGCGAGCTAGTGTTTTAAATTTCGAGAAAAATGGGACGAACATCTCTCATTGTGTGAATTTGCCTATAATAATAGTTTCCATGAGAGTATTGGGATGGCTCTGTATGAAGCGCTGTATGGACGGAAATGCTGAAGTCCTGTGTGTCACCACCCGAGCCCAGAATTCGGGGGTTAGCGAAAAGCTAAACCGGTGACACACGTACTCCCGTGCACGTGCACCCAACCCAGTCCAGATGCACGCACACAAGGGATCTAACACGTGCGAACTAAGCGTACGCGGAAGCTGTACATATCATAGCAAGCAACAAAGGAAAATAAAATAGCGGAAGCCAAAGCAAATACGAAACGGAAAAGACAAAGACAAGTACACTGAGATAAAACCGATTACACACCAAAATCAATATACACAAAATATATAGAATACAAGTCCAAAGTCCAAAGTCCAAATACAAGCTCTCAAAAACCAAAACGCAAAATAAAAGCCACTGGTATGCATGCACGCACTAGGCAGAAGTGATCAGGCCCACTCTGCCAGACCGGAGGGTGCCTCTACACTCGCCCCTGCAGCCTCCTCGACCGCCGGGGAGCTGGGCAAGGTATCTGTGCCTGCAACACCACAGACAACACAAATGAATACAACGATCCAGCAAATATAAGTAACAGGGGTGAAACATGCATAGTATCAAAGAGGATATAATAATGACAGAAGATTAAATACAGAGTTCCATATTAGGAAACTAAGCAAATCGTGCATAGAAGTAAAACATGATATGTGAATCAAAACATAGAATACTGAACTAGTTGGCTACTACGTTAACCATGTTCTCTCCAAAAGAGAGCAGAGCAGAGCAGAGCAGAGGAGAACACCGCTGTCCAGGCCAAAGGTACAAGCGGGTCTCGGTTTCCTGGGTTCCGGGGTCCCAAGACAAAGCAACACTGCAGTTATACAGAGATACAGAGATCTAAGCCGGAGGTAACCCCGTCGGGCATCCTAGGGCTGAGGCTGAGTAGAGCCAGACCAATACCAATCAAATCAAATCCATAGAAAGGGAGATTATCCGCTTTGGACTCACCGATGACAAAGACCGGATCTTATCCTCACGTATTAACCTCTGGGCAGAGCCACCAGGGAATACCCAAAAATCAGAGATATACAAAGCCAGAGAATATACAAAGCATAGCATAGATCAAAACATAGTACAGAGCGAAGAATAATACAGATATACAGAACGAAAGCAAAATGACTGAGGAATGCATAACATAGATTAACAGAACAGAGGGCAAAACCATAAACAATATGCAATGCATCTCAGATTAATACGGAATCAAGGTTCATTACAAGCCAAGTCTAATCTAGTTGCATCACTGTCACTAACCGTGCATGTTGATGTAGTTTTAAGTTATTCGATGCACCGTTGCCATCCTAGTGTTGCAATATAATCCTCATGTGCACCGAAGTCCCTTAAACCAACACCCATGGGGAGGCGCTTAACAATGAGCAACACTCACATGAATAAGTCACAGCCTAACAGACTATTCATGCGCTCCAAAGAATCCATTTGGGCCGGTTTACGGGTATGGTGAACCTGTATTTGAGCCCTACAAGGTCACACCATTAGCCTAAGTTTAACTGATATTTAACAGGTCTTACGGTTTAGCCATGGGTGACCTACGGCTTAGCCGTGGCATCCTACGGCTTAGCCGCAATATGCACTACGGCTTAGCCGTGGTTCCCTTCAGAACACGGCTAAACTGTCAGCTTTTCCACCTCTGATCTGATACATCTCACGGCTGAGCTACAGTCAGTATACGGCTTAGCCGTAGACCAATCCACGGCTTAGCCGTAGCATTCCACGGCTTAGCCGTAGCCTCACCGTAGGAGTACTGATATCAGAAAAGTTTCGACTGATCAGAGATTAAATTCACGGCTGGGGTCACGGTTGGGTCACGGCTAGCTTACGGCTCAGCAGTAGGACAAATTACGGCTTAGCCGTATCCTAGCCGTAGAACAATTCAGATTTTTCGAGTCTCTGGAAAGCGAGCCGTAGAAATTTACGGCTTAGCCGTACAATACAGAATACGAGTTCGGGAAGATTACAGAAACGAAATTTTTGTACAGAAACTGAATAAAACAAGCTCAACTGATTCTCATAGCTTAGAAAATGGCTGTAAAACATTTCTCTAAAGAGAATGAGAATGAATCCAAGCAATCAAACAATACCCATATGTGTTATCAAAACCTGTACTTATACTTGCCTCAAATCTGACAAATCTTCTGAATCAAGCTCCAATCCACTAAGAAATCAAAACAAATCAAAGCAATCACACATGCATGAGATGAAGACATAGCAACAGAGAATGGGAGAAGCAATTGGAGAAGAAGAAGAAGAAAGAATTGGAAAGAACCCACTTACCAAATCACAAAACATAAACAGAGAGAAGAGAAGAACCCAAATCCACGAAAGGACCCAATCTACAATCGATCAAGAGAAGTGAAGAGAAGAGAGGGAGAGAAGGAGAGAGAACGTGGGGGTGAGCTCTGGAGATTTCTCTGCATGCACGATGAGGAATGAAATGAGCAGGAGAGAGAGCCACCTGGAGGATGACTCAATATATAGGTTTTGAATGTTTAAAACAAGGTCCAATGGGTTTAGACTAATTACAGTTCAAGTCATACGAAGGTCCATCTTCTCCAATTGACTCCAAACGGATCTGACACTGTCACGGAAATTGTCGAGCTCAACGAAATACGCGTGCTGACACCAAGATGATGCAAAGATGAGATGAGCAAAGCCAAAGCAAAATTACGAAAAAGGGCTTAGAACTACCTATCTCAGGTCAAAGGTTGCTCAACTACCTATCCATGACCCAAAATAAGTCCAAAAGAAATAAACAAAACAAAACACACACTAATGAGCCACTAATCCGGCTCAAAGGGGATCGGAGTGTTACATCCTCCCCCACTAGGAATCATTCCGTCCTCGGAATGACTACCTACCTGCGCAAAGAGATGTGGGTACTGGCGCGCTAGCTGCTCCTCTAGCTCCCAAGTAGCCTCATCTGGACCATGATGCTCCCACAACACTTTAAACCATCTGATAGTCCTGGTACGGAGAATCTGCTCTCGTGTGCCAACGATGCGAAGCGGACGCTCAACGTAAGTTGCATTAGGCTGAATCTGAATATCGTCATAGCGAATCACATGGCTCGGATCTGGCACATACTTACGGAGCATCGACACATGGAATACATCGTGCACACCGGAGAACTCAACTGGAAGCGTCAACCGATAGGCTAAATCTCCAACTCGGCTCTTGACTTCAAACGGTCCTACATATTTCGGGGCTAACTTGCCCTTCTGACCAAATCGAACTGTGCCCTTCATCGGAGAAACTTTAAGGAATACCCAATCTCCGACTTGGAATGCCAAAGGTCTCCTCCGAGTATCCGCATAGCTCTTCTGCCTGGACCGAGCAATCTTCAGATTCTCTATCACTTTCTGCACCTTCTCTGTCGTCTCAGCAATGATGGTCGGACCATGGAAACTTCTAGTTCCAACTTCTTCCCAGCACACAGGGGTCCTGCACTTGCGTCCGTATAGTGCCTCATATGGTGCCATACCAATGCTCTCATGGAAGCTGTTGTTGTAGGCAAACTCACACAATGCTAGATGCGTATCCCATTCCTTCTCAAAGTTCAGCACGCTAGCTCGGAGCATGTCCTCCAATGTCTAAATGGTACGCTCCAACTGTCCATCAGTCTGGGGGTGGTATGCCGTACTAAAACTCAACTTCGTGCCCATAGCTTCCTGAAATGCTCTCCAGAATGAAGATACAAAACGACTATCGCGATCTGACACAATCGATACTGGGGTGCCATGCAATCTGACTATCTCGTCAACAAACTTCCTGGCCATCTCTGTGAATGTCATCCCTTTCCTAAACGGAAGGAAATGCGCTGACTTGGTCAATCTGTCCACTACGACCCAGATCGCATTATTCTTCCTACTGGTCGGCGGAAAACCGGAAACAAAATCCATAGTAATGTGCTCCCACTTCCACTGCGGAATGTGTAATGGATGTAATGATCCTGGAGGTCGCTGATGGTTAGCTTTTACCCTCTGACAGGTCAAACATCGAGCTACGAACCCTGCGATCTCCCGCTTCATATTGTTCCACCAAAATCTATCCTTCAAGTTCCGGTACATCTTCGTACTCCCGGGATGCATCGCATATCGGGCATCGTGCGCATCTGTCATCAATTTCTCTTTCAACTCATCCACAGCGGGAACACACAATCTGTTCCTGAAGTACAAAACTCCATCCACCAAGCTGAAATCCGGTCGATCTGTAATCCGATCTCTGAACTTCACCAGGAGGGGGTCCTCAAACTGGCGATCCTTGATCTGCTGAATCACCTCAGGCTGAAACACGACGGTAGTAGCTAATGTCACCGAGTCTCCTACCATCTGAACCTCTACAGGCTGATCATGCACAAGCATATAGAATCCTGCTAACACCTGAAGACTGTCTGTCCTCCTGCTGAGTGCATCTGCAACTACATTGCCCTTGCCTGGGTGGTACTTGATCGGAAAGTCGTAATCTTTGATGAACTCCAACCATCTTCGCTGCCTCATATTCAAGTCATGCTGATCAAACAAGTACTGCAGACTGTGATGATCGGAATGGACCTCAAACTTCACACCGTACAGGTAATGTCGCCACAACTTCAATGCAAATACAATGGCTGCTAACTCCAAGTCATGTGTGGCATAGTTCTTCTCATGTTCTTTCAACTGTCTGGATCCATAGGCAATCACCTTCTGATTCTGCATCAGTACACAGCCTAGTCCAACTCTAGAGGCATCTGAGTAAATCATGAATCCCTCACTACCATCCGGGAGAGTCAACACTGGCGCCGTAGTGAGCTTTTCTTTCAACATCTGAAAACTACGCTCACACTTCTCTGTCCACTCATACGGGACCTTCTTCCGAGTCAACTGAGTCAGCGGGGCTGAGATCTTCGAGAAATCCTGCACAAACCTGCGGTAATATCCCGCCAAGCCCAGAAAACTCCGAATCTCCGTCACTGATCTAGGACGGGGCCAATGGACTACTGCCTCAATCTTAGCTGGATCCACCATCAATCCATCTCTAGAAATCACATGTCCCAAAAATGCAACTTGCTCTAGCCAGAAATCACATTTAGCCAACTTTGCATACAACTTGTGATCTCGAAGCAGCTGCAATGCCTTCCTCAGATGGTCTGTATGTTCCTCAGCAGTCTTCGAATAGACCAATATGTCATCTATAAAAACCACAACGAACTGGTCCAAGAAGGAAGTAAACACCCTGTTCATCAACGCCATAAAAGCTGCGGGGGCGTTCGTCAAACCAAACGGCATGACAAGGAACTCGTAGTGTCCATACCGAGTCCTGAAAGCTGTCTTAGGAACATCCTCATCCTTCACCCTGAGCTGGTGATACCCTGACCTCAAGTCAATCTTAGAGAAGTAAGCTGCACCCTGAAGTTGATCGAACAACTCATCAATCCTAGGCAATGGGTATTTGTTCTTGATAGTCACTTTGTTCAACTGCCTATAATCAATGCACATCTGGAAACTGCCATCCTTCTTCTTGACAAACAATACAGGAGCTCCCCAAGGTGAAACACTTGGGCGTATGAACCCTTTGTCCAACAGATCCTGCAACTGTTTCTTTAATTCCAACAACTCTGCAGGTGCCATACGGTATGGAGCTCTACTGATAGGTGCTGTACCTGGTACCACGTCAATAGCAAATTCTACCTCCCGAACTGGTGGCAACTCTGGCACATCCTCCGGAAAGACATCCGGAAACTCGCTGACTACTGGGATCTCACTGAGCTGTCGTTGATCTTTCTTCTCTGAAATGAATGCAAGAAATCCCTCACATCCCCTACGAAGCATCCTGTCTGCTTTACAAGCAGATATCACACGCCTGGGGCACTTCGTCTGGCTGCCCTCAAATCGGAATCCGCTGCCCAAATCAAAATAAATAGCCTTGCTGTAGCAATTGATACACGCATGATATCTCGCAAGCCAGTCCATACCAAGGATCACATCAAAATCCAGTGTCGTGAGCAACACGAGGTCTACTGGGAGCTGATGACCAGCTATCCGCACATCACACTGAGGGTAGAAGACACTGCACTCCACCCGTTTACCAACCGGAGTGGATACTAACAACAAATATGGAAGTGGTGTGGGTCGCTGTCGAAGCTGCACAGCAAAATGGGGTGCTACGTACGAACGCGTAGACCCTGAGTCAAATAAGGCTAAAGCTTCAGCATCAGAAATTAAAATTTTACCTTCCACTACCGTGGCCTCCTCCGCGCCCTCATGCGTAGCAGCATAGGCTCGGGCTGTCTGGCGGTTCGGCTTCTGACCTGGGCGAGCTGGCTGAGATCTGCCCTGTGATGTAGGTCCTGTCTGTCTCGTCTGTGGAGAGGACTGAAACTTCGGGCATTGGGCCCGCCTGTGGTCCGTAGAGCCACACCCGAAACAAGCCCCACTCTTCCTCCAACATCTGTCGGGGGGGTGATCCTTCCCACAGTGACTGCAAACTATCTGAGGACTGCTCGAACTGCCCTGCTTACCCTTGAACTTCTTCTGGAACTGACTTCTACCACTGAAACCTGCTGCCCTCTTAGCCTCTGTTCGCTCCTCCTCAAAGATGGCCTCTGCATCATAGGCCCTGTCATTAGCGTCATCCAAAGTAGCCGGCCACATACACGCAACCACGTGGCGTTTGTGTCTCGGATTCAGACCGTTGACGAAGCGAGTCACCTTCTTCTGCTCCGTGTTCACCATATCCTCTGCGAAGTGAGACAACTCTGTGAACCTGTGTACATAATCTGCGACTGACAGCTGTCTCTGCTGAAGGTTGAAGAATTCCACTTCCTTGGCTCGCTGAATGTGGAGAGGCATGAACTTACGACGGAATTGCTGCTTGAAGGTCTCCCAAACTGTGGCACTGGGCATAGTCTGAAATGAAGTCTTAACACTCCTCCACCATGTCTTGGCTACACTCCGAAGCATAGAGGCTGTGAGAACTACCTTCTGCTTGTTACTGCACACAATCGTATCAAAAAGCTCTTCAGTCTGCTCCAACCATTGCTCAGCCTGCAATGCATCTTCTATCCCATGAAACTCGGTCGCCCCTCGCTTACGGAACTTGTCGAAAAGAGCATTTGGATCTGATTCCTTGGGCTGGAAAATCACTTGCTGATCTATACGAGGTGATGCTACTGCGGCAGCCTGACTCTGCCTATCTACCATGGATGCCATCTGTGCCTGTAATGACTGCATAGACTGCATCATCATCATCATCCGCTCCTCACTACTGATATGTGGAGGTACTGATCCACTATCACCGTTATGGCCCTGTTGATTTTCATCCCGAGATCCTGATCCTGATGCCATCCTGCAAAAGGAAAAGAAACACAACACACAAATATAAAATGCCCTGAGTTAGTCAAACCCCAACTCAACATATGAGACCTCGAGTCAAATAGTTGATATCGTTATCTCACCACGATCTTAGATGCCTACATGCTTATAACTAGCATGCTCTGATACCATACAATACGTATGTCACCACCCGAGCCCAGAATTCGGGGGTTAGCGAAAAGCTAAATCGGTGACACACGTACTCCCGTGCACGTGCACCCAACCCAGTCCAGATGCACGCACACAAGGGATCTAACACGTGTGAACTAAGCGTACGCGGAAGCTGTACATATCATAGCAAGCAACAAAGGAAAATAAAATAGCGGAAGCCAAAGCAAATACGAAACGGAAAAGACAAAGACAAGTACACTGAGATAAAACCGATTACACACCAAAATCAATATACACAAAATATACAGAATACAAGTCCAAAGTCCAAAGTCCAAATACAAGCTCTCAAAAACCAAAACGCAAAATAAAAGCCACTGGTATGCATGCACGCACTAGGCAGAAGTGATCAGGCCCACTCTGCCAGACCGGAGGGTGCCTCTACACTCGCCCCTGCAGCCTCCTCGACCGCCGGGGAGCTGGGCAAGGTATCTGTGCCTGCAACACCACAGACAACACAAATGAATACAACGATCCAGCAAATATAAGTAACAGGGGTAAAACACGCATAGTATCAAAGAGGATATAATAAGGACAGAAGATTAAATACAGAGTTCCATATTAGGAAACTAAGCAAATCGTGCATAGAAGTAAAACATGATATGTGAATCAAAACATAGAATACTGAACTAGTTGGCTACTACGTTAACCATGTTCTCTCCAAAAGAGAGCAGAGCAGAGCAGAGCAGAGGAGAACACCGCTGTCCAGGCCAAAGGTACAAGCGGGTCTCGGTTTCCTGGGTTCCGGGGTCCCAAGACAAAGCAACATTGCAGTTATACAGAGATACAGAGATCTAAGCCGGAGGTAACCCCGTCGGGCATCCTAGGGCTGAGGCTGAGTAGAGCCAGACCAATACCAATCAAATCAAATCCATAGAAAGGGAGATTATCCGCTTTGGACTCACCGATGACAAAGACCGGATCTTATCCTCACGTATTAACCTCTGGGCAGAGCCACCAGGGAATACCCAAAAATCAGAGATATACAAAGCCAGAGAATATACAAAGCATAGCATAGATCAAAACATAGTACAGAGCGAAGAATAATATAGATATACAGAACGAAAGCAAAATGACTGAGGAATGCATAACATAGATTAACAGAACAGAGGGCAAAACCATAAACAATATGCAATGCATCTCAGATTAATATGGAATCAAGGTTCATTACAAGCCAAGTCTAATCTAGTTGCATCACTGTCACTAACCGTGCATGTTGATGTAGTTTTAAGTTATTCGATGCACCGTTGCCATCCTAGTGTTGCAATATAATCCTCATGTGCACCGAAGTCCCTTAAACCAACACCCATGGGGAGGCGCTTAACAATGAGCAACACTCACATGAATAAGTCACAGCCTAACAGACTATTCATGCGCTCCAAAGAATCCATTTGGGCCGGTTTACGGGTATGGTGAACCTGTATTTGAGCCCTACAAGGTCACACCATTAGCCTAAGTTTAACTGATATTTAACAGGTCTTACGGTTTAGCCATGGGTGACCTACGGCTTAGCCGTGGCATCCTACGGCTTAGCCGCAATATGCACTACGGCTTAGCCGTGGTTCCCTTCAGAACACGGCTAAACTGTCAGCTTTTCCACCTCTGATCTGATACATCTCACGGCTGAGCTACAGTCAGTATACGGCTTAGCCGTAGACCAATCCACGGCTTAGCCGTAGCATTCCACGGCTTAGCCGTAGCCTCACCGTAGGAGTACTGATATCAGAAAAGTTTCGACTGATCAGAGATTAAATTCACGGCTGGGGTCACGGTTGGGTCACGGCTAGCTTACGGCTCAGCAGTAGGACAAATTACGGCTTAGCCGTATCCTAGCCGTAGAACAATTCAGATTTTTCGAGTCTCTGGAAAGCGAGCCGTAGAAATTTACGGCTTAGCCGTACAATACAGAATACGAGTTCGGGAAGATTACAGAAACGAAATTTTTGTACAGAAACTGAATAAAACAAGCTCAACTGATTCTCATAGCTTAGAAAATGGCTGTAAAACATTTCTCTAAAGAGAATGAGAATGAATCCAAGCAATCAAACAATACCCATATGTGTTATCAAAACCTGTACTTATACTTGCCTCAAATCTGACAAATCTTCTGAATCAAGCTCCAATCCACTAAGAAATCAAAACAAATCAAAGCAATCACACATGCATGAGATGAAGACATAGCAACAGAGAATGGGAGAAGCAATTGGAGAAGAAGAAGAAGAAAGAATTGGAAAGAACCCACTTACCAAATCACAAAACATAAACAGAGAGAAGAGAAGAACCCAAATCCACGAAAGGACCCAATCTACAATCGATCAAGAGAAGTGAAGAGAAGAGAGGGAGAGAAGGAGAGAGAACGTGGGGGTGAGCTCTGGAGATTTCTCTGCATGCACGATGAGGAATGAAATGAGCAGGAGAGAGAGCCACCTGGAGGATGACTCAATATATAGGTTTTGAATGTTTAAAACAAGGTCCAATGGGTTTAGACTAATTACAGTTCAAGTCATACGAAGGTCCATCTTCTCCAATTGACTCCAAACGGATCTGACACTGTCACGGAAATTGTCGAGCTCAACGAAATACGCGTGCTGACACCAAGATGATGCAAAGATGAGATGAGCAAAGCCAAAGCAAAATTACGAAAAAGGGCTTAGAACTACCTATCTCAGGTCAAAGGTTGCTCAACTACCTATCCATGACCCAAAATAAGTCCAAAAGAAATAAACAAAACAAAACACACACTAATGAGCCACTAATCCGGCTCAAAGGGGATCGGAGTGTTACACTGTGTGCTAGGAAGAAGTCGAAACAAAAAGCTTTCATGGACCAACAATTATAATAGAGACTACATAGAAGGTGCAAAAGGTAATTGAGAATTTAAAGGTTGCCCGGTCCAGGCAGAAGAGTTATGCTGATACGTGCAGAAAGCCCTTAGAGTTCCAAATTGGTGATTGGGTTTTCCTGAAAGTTTCACCCATGAAAGGTACCATCTAGTTCGACCAGAAAGGTAAACTAGCCCCGAGGTTTGTTGGCCCATTTGAGATTAAGAGCCGCATTGGTGATGTAGCCTATAGGTTGGCACTTCCAGTGGAATTCTCTGGTGTCCATGACGTATTTCACGTGTCAATGCTCCGCAAGTATGTTCGAGACCCTACCCACATCATTCGGTATGATGATGTGCAGATTCAACCGAATGCGTTGTACGTCAAGCGTCCGTGATCGTGAGTTCCAAGTGCAGAACCGCGATGTAGTAATAAAATTGGTGAGACCAGGTCAATCCTCAGGGAGCAATGTGTTTAAGGTATTTTCAACTTGTAACCTGTCTTAAATAAAAATCTGAAACTAGCCTAATTTAGAATCTAACAAATACAAGTGTCCTACTTACCAAAATTAAATTAATTACAAACCAATGAAAGAAACTTTCCTAAATCTAAAAACCTAAAATAAAACTAAAATTGTTGCAAAACTAAAACACAAGTTAGAACTTCCAAAAATGAAAACTAAAATTAGAAACTAACTAAACTAAACAATGTTAGAAACAAAATATAAAAAAAATTAGAAACTTTCCTAGGTTAGAATTTCCAAAACTAGAAAACTTTTCAATTTAAAATCTTCAATTACAACAAGTTTAGAAAGATATTTAATTTTGAAAATTAACTAAAACAATCAAAAACATAAAACTAGAAACAAATTTAAAATTAGAAAGTTAGTAAAATTTGCAGAAAATAACATAAAATTGCAGGAAGTCAAAGGCGGTAATAACACGAAAGTCAAAGGCGGTAAACAACTGAAGTCAAAGGCGGTAATAACAAGAAGTCAAAGGCGGTAATAACAAGAAGTCAAAGGCGGTAGATTGCTCTTTCAATTTCTTATCTTAATTTGGGTTAAAATAGATTAGCAGTGTTGTTTTAAGGTCTTATTCTTCATCTTAGGTCATCAATCTAAGTGAGAATAACAAATTTCCATTCTATGTAGAAATAAATTTCAGAATTGGCCTCTAGTCTTTTTTCACTCAAACCTCTTTAACTCCATCTTGCATTGCCTCGAAACATACAATGTATCCAAAGAGACAAAGTATATTAAAAAGGTTACTAAGATGCGTTACTAGTTGTGATTCCAATTCTATCCCAATATTTAAACAAGAACAAAAATTAACCCAATCACAAACAAGACTAAAATTATGAACACCACAAAATCAAAGACAAGAACAATTGAAAAGAAACAAACTTTACTAGCATGAAATTGTTTTACAAAAAATTGGAAATAAAAAGCAAACAATTACATACTAGGATGGATGAGAATTCCTCCTTCTAGTTGACACTTCAAGGTTGGTGGTATGGCTTTAGGGCTAAGCCTCCTTGATGACTTGAGATGTAGAGACAAGAGTGGGAGAGATGGATGAAGAAATCTAGAGGTGGGAGGTGGGTAATTCTTCCATGAAGAATATGGGAGAAGGGTGCCCTATTTATACTTTTTCAAGTCCTACTCCTTCTCAAACTTTAAAAATCTTAAAAATAATAAAAAAATAAAAGAAAAAAGGGCTCCAACCAATGCTTTGGACGTGCAATATCCTTGGGGATTTTTTTTTCTTTTTATTTTTCTCTTCTTTCCTTGCTTGTTTTGTCCAGAAATCCCTCTTGGATGCTCCTTTCTTTCTTTGTCTTTGCCACCTTGCATTGAGATCTTTTGAGAGATGAAATAGGGATAAGAATCCTCTCTTAGAATCAAAATTGGCCCACATGAGGTGTAGAACTTCTCCTTTTATCTCATTGCATCGTCAACTTTCCTTTTTTGGAAAGTTCTCCTTGTTGGCTCCTAACTTGAAGAGATCTTCTAGATAATTCTCCCTTGATTTTTTCCTTTACTTTTTCAATCAAAATCTGATCCAAAATCTCTTTTGGACGTGGAATAGCTTGCTTGGATATTTTTTTTGCATTTTTTTTTCAATTAAATCTTCTCCTTCTCAAAAAAGAACTCCTATGTGGCTTTCCTTGTCCATCTTTGATGAGATATTCTTCAAATTCTCTTCAAAATCTCTTGAAAATGTGCAACAAATAAATGGACCCCATCTTGGATGTTTTACAAGTGTGCCCCACACATGTGCATGTATGTGTGGGACCATGAAGCCGACTTTTTACAATTTTCTTCCAATTTCTTTTTTCTCTTCAATTCTTCTCTCCTTTCTCTTGAAATCAATTCCTTGCCTCAATTCTTTACAAATGGGACCCATATAATCAATTTCCTACAAAACAGATGTGAATTTATGTGAAAAGATAATTTTACCCCTAACATCACATATGCATGACTGTGGGCCCATTTCTCATGAAATGATAATAAAAATGTACATCATTCTTCATGATTTTGTATGAATGAACTAATGATGAAGAGAATTCAATTTATTTCATGAGAAAAATTATTTTCACAAAACTTTCCAAAAATAGACTTTCCAAAAATAGCAAGTTTCATGAATTTATGCAAAAAGTGTGATTTTTAAGCAATTTATGCAGAAAAATATAAAAATAAATTTAAAATGAATTAAACCATGATATCACACTAAATGAGGCTCTTTCAAGTTAATAAGTCCTTAAAATGGGTCAAATTGTGTATGAAAATATGCATTTTTAAAGACTCATCAGTCCGCTCCATATTGTAGGAACAAGAGAGCAACTATTACGGACGAGAACGATTCGTTGGGTCAAGGTACTTTGGGAACATCATGGTCCAGAAGATGCCACGAAGGAACTAGAAGAATAGTTAGCATGACAGTGATTGATCTGAGGCCTTGTTTATAGGTGACTTGTTGGCACATCTAAGAGGTGACTTTAGGTTTGGCGGTTGATTTCATCTAGGAGAGTTAAGTGTCGTTCTTAGTACTTTCCATGCTTGTAATTCCTACGATTCTCTCCTTCTGAAGCTCGTTTGACCCTCGTTCTCTCTCCAAGGATGTTATGATTGGGTTCACTACCATGAGATCTCTTTTGCCATCGATACATCCTCTTTGTCAACCCCACTGCTTCACTATGTGTTCAGTTCGATGATCAATTCTTTTCCTTTTTCTACTCCTGTCAGAATGTCTCTGATCTTTCTTGTTCTATCTCTCTATTAGCTTGAATCTTATTTTCCTTGACCCTGTTATTGGGATGTTTCATGGAATTCTATTTTTCCGATGCAAATCCATGATCCTTAACGTCTCTTACCTTTTACTATGACGCCTTTCATGCATCTTGTTTCCTTGCTAATAACATCAGGGATTCTTTGAGTCAAGACTTTCTCTGCATCCGAGTTAAGTCACCATTTTGTGAGTACAGGTGTGCTATTCATGATCTCCTTGCCATCAATTAACTCCTTTGTAACCATACCCTGAATTGCAGAAGGCTTTGTTGATCTTTCCAACACCCAGAGAGACATTGATTGGACCATATATATTGAGTTGGATCTCATTTCAGATGTTTCTAGTTTTTCTTAGTTTTCCTTTGGTTTTCCCTTTACCTTGTTTTGCTTGGCAGCTCTTTTTTCTTTAAGCAGCTGTAATCTTCCTTTTCTCGTTTATGTGTAATTGGGAGTGTTTTCCTAGTTCGTTGTATACTGTTGAGTTCCACCTTTCTCTGAGAATCGCAATTTCTTTTCTCCTTGTACCAGTGTACCTGCTCTGTAGCAATGTTTGCTTCCTTCTTTTTGGCAATTCAATCTTTCTTTGACTTACGAACATAGCTACCTTGATTCTCTACTAATCTATTCTTGATGCAGTATCTTGGGTGAGCAACGTCATGGGGCTAGTACCATTCTTTCGGCAGGACTCCTTGTTCGTTCATACTTCCATGGCTAAGACTGCTCCAGACAGTTGACTTCATCGACGGATAGGTTTTTAGGAAGTGGGAAATGTCTCTTGTATTCCAGAATCTTATCAACGCTCGTGGTGAAGCAAACAGATAGCCGCAAAGCGTCGAGGAGATGGTTAGGCTACCGAGTGTGCCTGTGGTTGTTGTTCTGAGTGTGACAACGATCACTCCATGCTCGGTAAGGTGTCTTGTATGGAGTTCACATCGCAACCGTGTTTGGTAAGATGATGGAACGGTACAGAACACGCTAAAATAGAGCTATGCTGTGAAGCAGAGGAAGCTTTTCGATCTTCAGCATTGCGCTGAGACTTCTCCTAATTGGAAGATATCATACGCTTTGACCTGATAGGTAAATTGACTCCGGGAATTGTTAGACAGTCTAAGAAGCCTACAAGTTGGCACGTCCATTTCTTCAGGGAGATGTCCATATTTGCAGCCATGTTCACGATCCTCCTACGTTATCTGGTATGCGGATATGCCGTTCAGTTGTATGCTTTTGACGACGAGCATTCCGACTGTGGATACAAGAAGGCAACACTTGCAGATGAGGCATCTACATTGGCCAATGTCACCACGATCTCAATCCTGATAACGCCACGTGAGAAAAAAAAAGATAGCTCGATACTCTGCCTAGCTCTTTACGCAGGTGTGTGTTCATTCCGAGGACAGAATGAGGCTTAAGTGAAGGAATATGTAACACTCCGACCCAACTTAATCCGGTTTAGCTACTAATTAATGATGAATTGGTTACTAATTATGTTTTGCCTTTGTTTTTGCTTTGTTCCGGGTGATGGATAGGTAGTTGGGTTGAGTTTGACCTGGTTTAGGTAGGCATGAGCCCTTTTTTGTAATTTTAGATTTTGTAAGATGTTGGCATTCATGCATCATCCTGGCGTCAACGCGTGTCCTTTGTTATACTCATTAATTCTCGTAACCACGTCGTTCGCTAAAGATGTCATTTGTTTCCGTTGGATTCTTATCTGACTTGAATTGTAATTTGTCTTAATGCTTGGACTTTTTGGTAATATCCTTTCATCCTTATCTTATAAGTTCCACCGACTCTCTCCCTTATCAGTTCCTCACGTTGATTTCTCTTCTCTCTTCTTGTTTCTCCTTTCTTTTTGTCGATCAAGCCAGGGAAGGGATCTTGTGCACGCTTCTTCTACATCATCTTTGTGTGTATAATTAAGGTAAGCTTTAATTACTTGATTCTCTTCTTCTTCTCCTTATTCTTCATGTCAGTTATCGTTACATGTACTCACGTCTCTTTCTTGCTTTTTTCTTTTACATGCATGGGTGTTGGATCAGTGGTTAGAAGTGTGAATTGAGCCCAAGGACAACTCAGAGCTTGTTAGGACTCATTTGAGGCAAGTATAAGCATGATTTGTATGAACCATGTGGGTAGATGTTTGATTGTGATTAATTCGTGTAGTCTTGCATGTGAAGTAAGTTACAACCCATCTTATGTTAGTTTCCATCTGATTCATGTGATTTTGTCATTTTTGTACACATGCAGTTGTCTCTAGAACAGGTTTCGAAAATGACCCCATGCAGTCTACGGCTAAGCCGTGACTGTACTACGGCTCAGAGTCCAGAATTTGGAAAAACCCAGTTTTCTTCTACGGCCATTGTCACGACCCGAGCCCAGAATTCGGGGGTTAGCGAAAAGCTAAACCTATGACACACGTACTCCCGTGCACGTGCACCCAAACCCAGTCCAGATGCACGCCCACAAGGGATTTAACACGTGCGAACTAAGCGTACGCGGAAGCTGTACATATCATAGCAAGCAACAAAGGAAAATAAATAGCGGAAGCTAAAACAAATGCGGACGGAAAAGACAAAGATAAACACAACTGGAAAACCAAATGCGAGTCTGAATACACGACAAAACAAAGATGTACAAATATACAGATGATAAAGTCCAAAGTCCAAAGAGTCCCAAATTACAAAGTCCCCTAAAACCAAAACTCAAAACAAAATCCACGGGTATGCATGTACGCTCTCGGCAGAAGTGATCAAGCCCACTCTGCCAAACCGGAGGGTGCCTCTACACTCGGCCCTGCAGCCTCCTCGACCGCCGGGGAGCCGGGCAAGGTATCTGTGCCTGCAACACCACAGACAACACAAATGAATACAACGATCCAGCAAATATAAGTAACAGGGGTGTAACACTCATAGTATCAAATAGAATAAAGACCGAATAGTTATTTCAGAGTTTCATCTTAGTATGCTAAGCAATTAGTGCGTAGAAGTAAAACATGATATTTGAATCAAAGCATAGAATACTGAACTAGTTGGCTACTACGTTAACCATGTTCTCTCCAATAGAGAGCAGAGCAGAGCAGAGGAGAACACCACTGTCCAGGCCAAAGGTACAAGTGGGTCTCGGTTTCCTGGGTTCCGGGGTCCCAAGACAAAGCAACACTGCAGTTATACAGAGATACAGAGATCTAAGCCAGAGGTAACCCCGTCGGGTATCCTAGGGCTGAGGCTGGGTAGAGCCAGACTAATACCAATCAAATCAAATCCAAAGAAGGGAGATTATCTGCTTTGGACTCACCGATGACAAAGACCGGATCTTATCCTCACGTATTAACCTCTGGGCAGAGCCACCCGGGAATACCCAACTAAAATCAGAGATATACAAAGGCCAGAGACAGAGCATAGATTAAGTCAAAGCATAGCATAGATTAGAGCATAGTGTAGATCGAAGAATAAACAGACATACAGGACGAAAGCAAAATGACTGCGGAATGCATAAACATAGATTAACAGAACAGAGGGCAAAATCATAAACAATATGCAATGCATCTCAGATTAATACGGAATCAAGGTTCATTACAAGCCAACCCTAATCTAATTGTTCACTGTCACTAACCGTGCATGTTGATGTAGTTTTAAGTTATTCGATGCACCGTTGCCATCCTAGTGTTGCAATGTAATCCTTATGTGCATCGAAGTCCCTTAAACCAACACCCATGGGGAGGTGTTTAACAGGGATCAACACTCACATGAATAAGTCACAGCCTAACAGACTATTCATGCGATCCAAAGAGTCCATCGGCCGGTTTACATGGGTGGTTAACCTGTATTTGAGCCCTACAAGTCTCACCATTATCCTAAGTTATAATTCAGATTTGCCATGCCTAATGGTTTAGCCATGAGGGACCTATGGTTAAGCCGAAGACATCTTACATGCTCGTTGTAATATGCACAACGGCTTCACCTTGGTTCCATTCAAAACACAGCTAAACTGGTCATCTTTCACCTCTGATCTGATGCCTCTTTCGGCTGAGCTACAGTCAGTATACGGCTTAGCCGTAGACCAATCCACGGCTTGGCCGTAGCATTTCACGGCTTAGCCGTAGCCACACCGTAGGAGTCCTGTGTTGGAAAAGTTTCGACTGATCAGAGATTTAATTCACGGCTGAGTCACGGTTTGGGTTACGGTTTGGGTCACGGCTAGCTTACGGCTCAGCCGTAGGACACATTACGGCTTAGCCGTAGCCTAGCCGTAGAACAAAAGTGAAATTTCGAGGCTCTGGAATGTGAGCCGTAGAAACTTACGGCTTAGCCGTACAATACAGAACACGAATTCGGGCTGAGTACAGAAACTGAAATTTGGTACAGAAACATCTCAAAACAATCTCTGTAGGTTCCTAACACCTTAGAATTGGCTGTAAACATCATATACACTAAAGAAGATGGAAATCAAAGCATTCAAACAGAGCACCCATGTGTGTTATCAAAGTCTGTATTTATACTTGCCTCAAAGCTCTATCAATCCACAAACTCAAGCTCCAAATCCACTAGAATCAAGACAAATCAAAGAGATACACCATGCATGAGATGTAGACACATCAACAAAGAAAAGAGCTGAAATTGGAGAAGAAGAAGGGAGAGTTGGGAGAGAACCCACTTACCCAAAGCCACAAAACATAGACAGAGAGGAAAGAATGAAGAAGAACCCAATCCAATGAAGAGTAGCAAACCCAAATCAAACAAGGCTCCAATCCACAATCGAGCAAGAGAAGGAAGAAGAGAGAATGAGAAAACGTGGAGCTTCCCTGGAATTCTCCTTGCATGCAACGACCAAGACAAATGGGCAAGGAGTTGGACATCTGGAGCATGACTCATATTTATAGATTTGAGAGTTTAAAACAAGATCCCAAGAGTTTAGACTATTTACAGTTTAAGTCACACGAAGGTCCATCTTCTCCAATTGACTCCAAATGGGTCTGACACAGTTACAGCAATTGACGAGCTCAACGAAATACACATGCTGACACCAAGATGATGCAATTATGATGCAAGCAAAGCAAAAGCAAAATTACGAAAAAGGGCTTAGAACTACCTATCTCAGGTTAAAGGTTACTCAACTACCTATCCAAGGCCCAAAACCAAGTCCAAAAGAATAAAACAAAACAAAACACACTAATGAGCCACTAATCCGGCTCAAAGGGGATCGGAGTGTTACATCCTCCCCCACTAGGAATCATTCCGTCCTCGGAATGACTACCTACCTGTGCAAAGAGATGTGGGTACTGGCGTGCTAGCTGCTCCTCTAGCTCCCATGTAGCCTCATCTGGACCATGATGTTCCCACAACACTTTAACCCATCTGATAGTCCTGGTACGAAGAATCTGCTCTCGTGTGCCAACGATGCGAAGCGGACGCTCAACGTAAGTTGCATTAGGTTGAATCTGGATATCATCGTAGCGAATCACATGGCTCGGATCTGGCACGTACTTACGGAGCATCGACACATGGAAGACATCGTGCACACCGGAGAACTCAACTGGAAGCGTCAACCGATAAGCTAAATCTCCAACTCGGCTCTTGACTTCAAACGGTCCTACATATCTCGGGGCTAACTTGCCTTTCTGACCAAATCGAACTGTGCCCTTCATCGGAGAAACTTTAAGAAATACCCAATCTCCGACTTGGAATGCCAAAGGTCTCCTCCGAGTATCCGCATAGCTCTTCTGCCTGGACCGAGCAATCTTCAGATTTTCTATCACCTTCTGCACTTTCTCTGTCGTCTCAGCTATGATCGTCGGACCATGGAAACTTCTTGTTCCAACTTCCTCCCAGCACACTGGAGTCCTGCACTTGCGTCCGTATAGAGCCTCATAAGGTGCCATACCAATGCTCTCATGGAAGCTGTTGTTGTAAGCAAACTCACACAAGGCCAGATGTGTATCCCATTCCTTCTCAAAGTTCAGCACACTAGCTCTGAGCATATCCTCCAACGTCTGAATGGTACGCTCCGACTGTCCATCGGTCTGGGGGTGGTATGCCGTACTAAAACTCAGCTTCGTGCCCATAGCTTCCTGAAATGCTCTCCAGAATGAAGATACAAAACGACTGTCTCGATCCGATACAATCGATACTGGGGTGCCATGCAATCTGACTATCTCGTCAACAAACTTCCTGGCCATCTCCGTGAATGTCATCCCTTTCTTGAACGGAAGGAAATGTGCTGACTTGGTCAATCTGTCCACTATTACCCAGATCGCATTGTTCTTTCTGCTGGTCGGCGGAAAACCGGAGACGAAATCCATCGTAATGTGCTCCCACTTCCACTGCGGAGTGTGCAATGGATGCAATGATCCTGGAGGTCGCTGATGGTCAGCTTTTACCCTCTGACAGGTCAAACATCGAGCTACGAACCCTGCGATCTCCCGCTTCATATTGTTCCACCAAAATCTATCTTTCAAGTTCCGGTACATCTTCGTACTACCGGGGTGCATCGCATATCGGGCATCGTGCGCATCTGTCATCAACTTATCTTTCAGCTCATCCACAGCCGGAACACACAATCTATTCCGGAAGTATAAAACTCCGTCTGCCAATCTGAAATCAGGTCGATCTGCAATCCGATCTCTGAACTTCACCAGGAGGGGGTCCTCAAACTGGCGATCCTTGATCTGCTGAATCACCTCAGGCTGAAACACGACGGTAGTAGCTAATGTCACCAAGTCACCTACCGTCCGAACCTCAACAGGCTGATCATGCACAAGCATATAAAATCCTGCCAACACCTGAAGACTGTCTGTCCTCCTGCTGAGTGCATCTGCAACTACATTGCCCTTGCCTGGGTGGTACTTGATCGGAAAGTCGTAGTCTTTGATAAACTCCAACCATCTTCGCTGCCTCATATTCAAGTCATGCTGATCAAACAGGTACTGCAGACTGTGATGATCGGAATGGACCTCAAACTTAATACCGTACAGGTAGTACCGCCACAACTTCAGTGCAAATACAATGGCTGCTAACTGCAGATCATGTGTGGCATAGTTCTTCTCATGCTCTTTCAGCTGTCTGGATCCATAGGCAATCACCTTCTGATTCTGCATCAGTACACAGCCTAGTCCAACTCGAGAAGCATCGGAATAAATCCCGAATCCCTCACTACCATCCGGGAGAGTCAACACTGGCGCCGTAGTGAGCTTTTCTTTCAACAACTGGAAACTACGCTCACACTTCTCTGTCCACTCATACGGGACCTTCTTCCGAGTCAACTGAGTCAGCGGGGCTGAAATCTTCGAGAAATCCTGCACGAACCTGCGGTAATATCCCGTTAATCCCAGAAAACTCCGAATCTCTGTCACTGATCTAGGACGGGGCCAATGGACTACTGCCTCAATCTTAGCCGGATCCACCATCAATCCATCTCTAGAAATCTTATGACCCAGAAATGCAACTTGCTCTAACCAGAAATCACACTTAGACAACTTTGCATACAACTTGTGATCTCTAAGCAGCTGCAATGCTTTCCTCAGATGGTCTGTATGTTCTTCAGCAGTCTTCGAATAGACCAATATGTCATCTATGAAAACCACAACAAACTGGACCAAAAAGGAAGTAAACACCCTGTTCATCAACGCCATAAAAGCTGTGGGTGCGTTTGTCAAACCAAATGGCATGACAAGAAACTCGTAGTGTCCATACCGAGTCCTGAAAGCTTCTTCGGAACATCTTCATCTTTCACCCTGAGCTGGTGATATCCTGACCTCAAGTCAATCTTCGAGAAGTAAGCTGCACCCTGAAGTTGATCGAACAACTCATCAATCCTAGGCAATGGATACTTGTTCTTGATAGTCACTTTGTTCAACTGCCTGTAGTCAATGCACATCCGAAAACTGCCATCCTTCTTCTTGACAAACAATACAGGAGCTCCCCAAGGTGAAACACTTGGGCGTATGAACCCCTTTATCCAACAGATCCTGCAACTGTTTCTTCAATTCCAACAACTCTGCAGGTGCCATACGATATGGAGCTCTACTGATGGGTGCTGTACCGGGTATCAAGTCAATAGCAAATTCTACCTCCCGAACTGGTGGCAACTCTGGCACGTCCTCCGGAAAAACATCCGGAAACTCGCTGACTACTGGGATCTCACCGAGCTGTCGCTGATCTTTCTTCTCTGAAATGAATGCGAGAAATCCTTCACATCCCCTACGAAGCATCCTGTCCGCTTTACAAGCAGATATCACACGCCTTGGGCACTTCGTCTGGCTGCCCTCAAATCGAAATCCGCTGCCCAAATCAAAGTAGATGGCCTTGCTGTAGCAATTGATACACGCATGATATCTCGCAAGCCAGTCCATACCAAGAATCACATCAAAATCCAGTGTCGTGAGCAACACAAGGTCTACTGGGAGCTGATGACCAGCTATCCGCACATCACACTGAGGGTAGAAAACACTGCACTCCACCCGTTTACCAACCGGAGTGGATACTAGTAACAAGTATGGAAGTGGTGTGGGTCGCTGTCGAAGCTGCACAGCAAAATGGGGTGCTACGTACGAACGCGTAGACCCGGAGTCAAATAAAGCTAAAGCTTCTGCATCAGAAATTAAAATTTTACCTTCCACTACCGTGGCCTCCTCCGCGCCCTCATGCGTAGTAGCATAGGCTCGGGCTGTCTGGCGGTTCTGCTTCTGGGTTGGGCGAGCTGGCTGAGATCTGCCCTGCGCTGTAGATCCTGCCTGTCTCGTCTGTGGAGAGGACTGAAACTTCGGGCATTGGGCCCGCCTGTGATCCGTAGAGCCACACCCGAAACAAGCCCCACTCTTCTTCCAACATCTGTCGGTGGGGTGATCCTTCCCACAGTGACTGCAAATCACCTGAGAACTGCTCGAACTGCCCTGCTTACCCTTGAACTTCTTCTGGAACTGACCTCTGCCACTGGAACCTGCTGCCCTCTTAGCCTCTGTTCGCTCCTCCTCAAAGATGGCCTCTGCATCATAGGCCCTGTCGATAGCATCATCCAAAGTAGCCGGCCACATACAAGCAACCACGTGGCGTTTGTGTCTCGGATTCAGGCCGTTGACGAAGCGAGTCACCTTCTTATGCTCCGTGTTCACCATATCCTCTGCGAAGTGGGACAACTCTGTAAACTTGTGTACATAATCTGCAACTGGCATCTGTCTCTGCTGAAGGTTGAAGAATTCCACTTCCTTAGCTCGCTGAATATGGAGAGGCATGAACTTACGACGAAATTGCTGCTTGAAGGTCTCCCAAACTGTGGCACTGGGCATAGTCTGGAATGAGTTCTTAACACTCCTCCACCATGTCTTAGCTACACTCCGAAGCATAGAGGCTGTGAGCACTACTTTCTGTTTGTTGCTGCACACAATCGTATCAAATAGCTCTTCAGTCTGCTACAACCATTGCTCAGCCTGCAATGCATCCTCTATCCCATGGAACTCAGTCGCCCCTCGCTTACGGAACTTGTCGAAAAGAGCATTAGGGTCTGATTCCTTAGGCTGGAAAATCACCTGCTGATCTACATGAGGTGATGCTACTGCAGCAGCCTGACTCTGCCTATCTACCATGGATGCCATCTGAGCCTGTAATGACTGCATAGACTGCATCATCATCATCATGCGCTCCTCACTACTGATATGTGGGGGTACAGATCCACTATCACCGTTATGGCCCTGTTGATTTTCATCCCGAGATCCTGATCCTGATGCCATCCTGCAAAAGGAAAAGAAACACCACACACAAATATAAAATGCCCTGAGTTAGTCGAATCCCAAATCAACATATGAGACTTCGAGTCAAATAGTTGATAGCGTTATCTCACCACGATCTTAGATGCCTACATGCTTATACTAGCATGCTTTGATACCATACAATACGTATGTCACGACCCGAGCCCAGAATTCGGGGGTTAGCGAAAAGCTAAACCTATGACACACGTACTCCCGTGCACGTGCACCCAAACCCAGTCCAGATGCACGCCCACAAGGGATCTAACACGTGCGAACTAAGCGTACGCGGAAGCTGTACATATCATAGCAAGCAACAAAGGAAAATAAATAGCGGAAGCTAAAACAAATGCGGACGGAAAAGACAAAGATAAACACAACTGGAAAACCAAATGCGAGTCTGAATACACGACAAAACAAAGATGTACAAATATACAGATGATAAAGTCCAAAGTCCAAAGAGTCCCAAATTACAAAGTCCCCTAAAACCAAAACTCAAAACAAAATCCACGGGTATGCATGTACGCTATCGGCAGAAGTGATCAAGCCCACTCTGCCAAACCGGAGGGTGCCTCTACACTCGGCCCTGCAGCCTCCTCGACCGCCGGGGAGCCGGGCAAGGTATCTGTGCCTGCAACACCACAGACAACACAAATGAATACAACGATCAAGCAAATATAAGTAACAGGGGTGTAACACTTATAGTATCAAATAGAATAAAGACCGAATAGTTATTTCAGAGTTTCATCTTAGTATGCTAAGCAATTAGTGCGTAGAAGTAAAACATGATATTTGAATCAAAGCATAGAATACTGAACTAGTTGGCTACTACGTTAACCATGTTCTCTCCAATAGAGAGCAGAGCAGAGCAGAGGAGAACACCACTGTCCAGGCCAAAGGTACAAGTGGGTCTCGGTTTCCTGGGTTCCGGGGTCCCAAGACAAAGCAACACTGCAGTTATACAGAGATACAGAGATCTAAGTCAGAGGTAACCCCGTCGGGTATCCTAGGGCTGAGGCTGGGTAGAGCCAGATTAATACCAATCAAATCAAATCCAAAGAAGGGAGATTATCCGCTTTGGACTCACCGATGACAAAGACCGGATCTTATCCTCACGTATTAACCTCTGGGCAGAGCCACCCGGGAATACCCAACTAAAATCAGAGATATACAAAGGCCAGAGACAGAGCATAGATTAAGTCAAAGCATAGCATAGATTAGAGCATAGTGTAGATCGAAGAATAAACAGACATACAGGACGAAAGCAAAATGACTGCGGAATGCATAAACATAGATTAACAGAACAGAGGGCAAAATCATAAACAATATGCAATGCATCTCAGATTAATACGGAATCAAGGTTCATTACAAGCCAACCCTAATCTAATTGTTCACTGTCACTAACCGTGCATGTTGATGTAGTTTTAAGTTATTCGATGCACCGTTGCCATCCTAGTGTTGCAATGTAATCCTTATGTGCATCGAAGTCCCTTAAACCAACACCCATGGGGAGGTGCTTAACAGGGATCAACCTCACATGAATAAGTCACAGCCTAACAGACTATTCATGCGATCCAAAGAGTCCATCGGCCGGTTTACATGGGTGGTTAACCTGTATTTGAGCCCTACAAGTCTCACCATTATCCTAAGTTATAATTCAGATTTGCCATGCCTAATGGTTTAGCCATGAGGGACCTATGGTTAAGCCGAAGACATCTTACATGCTCGTTGTAATATGCACAACGGCTTCACCTTGGTTCCATTCAAAACACAGCTAAACTGGTCATCTTTCACCTCTGATCTGATGCCTCTTTCGGCTGAGCTACAGTCAGTATACGGCTTAGCCGTAGACCAATCCACGGCTTGGCCGTAGCATTTCACGGCTTAGCCGTAGCCACACCGTAGGAGTCCTGTGTTGGAAAAGTTTCGACTGATCAGAGATTTAATTCACGGCTGAGTCACGGTTTGGGTTACGGTTTGGGTCACGGCTAGCTTACGGCTCAGCCGTAGGACACATTACGGCTTAGCCGTAGCCTAGCCGTAGAACAAAAGTGAAATTTCGAGGCTCTGGAATGTGAGCCGTAGAAACTTACGGCTTAGCCGTACAATACAGAACACGAATTCGGGCTGAGTACAGAAACTGAAATTTGGTACAGAAACATCTCAAAACAATCTCTGTAGGTTCCTAACACCTTAGAATTGGCTGTAAACATCATATACACTAAAGAAGATGGAAATCAAAGCATTCAAACAGAGCACCCATGTGTGTTATCAAAGTCTGTATTTATACTTGCCTCAAAGCTCTATCAATCCACAAACTCAAGCTCCAAATCCACTAGAATCAAGACAAATCAAAGAGATACACCATGCATGAGATGTAGACACATCAACAAAGAAAAGAGCTGAAATTGGAGAAGAAGAAGGGAGAGTTGGGAGAGAACCCACTTACCCAAAGCCACAAAACATAGACAGAGAGGAAAGAATGAAGAAGAACCCAATCCAATGAAGAGTAGCAAACCCAAATCAAACAAGGCTCCAATCCACAATCGAGCAAGAGAAGGAAGAAGAGAGAATGAGAAAACGTGGAGCTTCCCTGGAATTCTCCTTGCATGCAACGACCAAGACAAATGGGCAAGGAGTTGGACATCTGGAGCATGACTCATATTTATAGATTTGAGAGTTTAAAACAAGATCCCAAGAGTTTAGACTATTTACAGTTTAAGTCACATGAAGGTCCATCTTCTCCAATTGACTCCAAATGGGTCTGACACAGTTACAGCAATTGACGAGCTCAACGAAATACACATGCTGACACCAAGATGATGCAATTATGATGCAAGCAAAGCAAAAGCAAAATTACGAAAAAGGGCTTAGAACTACCTATCTCAGGTCAAAGGTTACTCAACTACCTATCCAAGGCCCAAAACCAAGTCCAAAAGAATAAAACAAAACAAAACACACTAATGAGCCACTAATCCGGCTCAAAGGGGATCGGAGTGTTACAGCCATGACACGGCTAAACCGTTTAATGTGCTACGGCTAAGCCGTAGCTTAGCCGTGACCCAGCCGTAAATCAATACAGGGTAGAATTTTCTGGATGAACTGAGAGTTAGCATTTTTACAGAACTTCTACGGCCTAGCCATCTCTAAGCCATCCACTGTGCTACGGCTAAGTCGTAGAGCAGAACACGACTGAGCCTAGAACAAATTACGGTTGAACCGTAACTACGGATGAACAGTAAGGGGAACCGCGGCTGAGCCGCAATGCATATTACGGCTAGACCGTGTGATGCCTACGGCTAAGCCGTATGTTCACCTACGGTTAAGCTGTACTACCCCTGAAAATGGATAAAAAGTGATAGGATTAAGGAAAAGACCTGATATGGCCTTCACGCTAGAATGTAGACAACCTAGACTTGCCCAATGGAATGTAAGAATGGCGTGAATGATCTCGAAGGTTGCGAATCATTCATGTATGTTATCCAGATGCTAAGCACCTCCCCATGGGTATTAGTTTAAGGGACTTCGGTTTACATTCAAGACATAATGCAGCATTAGACAACTGTGCATCGAATAACTTAAAACTACATCATCATCTATGGTTAGAAACACTGGATAACTAGAATAGGATTGGCTAGTAAAAGATCGTGACTCTAGTAAAAGAATCTGATTTGCATAGCATCTTGTCTTCGGTCTTTGCCCTCTGATATGCGTTCTGCGCTGGGACAACGATTAGATATTCCCTGGCTCTGTCCATGGTTAATCCCGGGCGGAATAGCGGTCTTGCATGTTCGATACTACCTGTTTGATTTATGTGAGTTAATAAGCCATCATCTCTTTTGTTATCTTGCTCCCGCATGCTTGGTTTGGCATCCATTATATCTTTAGATCTGGTAAGTTTGATTTGTTTGTTCTGTTTGATTCGTATGATCAGTTTACCTCGTATGACCTATTGATTTGTCTGATCTATGCCTGACAAGACATGCACGCCAGGTTCTGTTAAGATATACACTTCATGATATGCACGTTATGATAAGATATGTACATCTAGCAAGACATGCACGTCACGTTCTTATATGATTGACCCTATATGGTCCAGCACTACTCAGCCTCAGCCTTAGGATACCCGACGGGGTTGAATTTGGCATAGTTTTTATGGCCTCGCTGCAGTGAGTTTATGTCTTGGGGATTCCAGACCCCAGGAACCGAAACCTATCTGGCCCATGGTTTTTTAGCACGGATATAAGATCCTTTTTGGGGAGCATATGGCATATGTAGTAGCCACCTAGTATGTACATGTTATGTATACATTGATCCTAAGAGCATGTTTTAATTTGAATGCACGACTGCCTAGAATACGACATTGAAATGTTATAATTTATTTACTGTCATTTATTCTCTTAGATACCACATATGTTAACTTGTTATTGCTTATACTTTGCTGAATCATCGGATTTATGAGTTGTTCTTGGTGTTGCAGGCTCGGACCCCTCGACCGAATCTTTGTCGGTCATTCAGTTTGCTAGGGAGACTTCAGTTGTCCCTTCAGGTTCACGGAGTGTATGTCATCACTCCATCGGAGCGCAACAGTTCTCTACATGCATGCATATCATCTTCTTTCCATGTCATTGGTTTTATTCATGTTCTGTATATTGTGATTTGATCCAGTTTGTATATTTTCGACCTTTATGTAAGCTTTTGGATATCATTTATTTTGTTTTCCTGTGTTTTTCGTGTTACGAGTTGATACCTACAACTTCCGCGTACACGTATGGCAAGTGTGAATTTTAGCTTTTCTTAGACATGGTCAGTTTCGCATCATCTTGATGTCAACGTGTCTCTTTCGTCGAGCTCGTTAACTCTCGTAACTACGTCGTCGTTAACGATGTCGTATAACTCCATTGGACTTGGATTTGACTCGAAATGTAAATTGCCTAAACCTTGGACTTGACTATAATTTGAACTTTTGTCTTATATATATATAAAGATTCCAGCGACTCCAGCTTTTTCTTTCATTCTTTTCTCTCACTATTCACGTGAAGTTCTCTCTCCCTCTCCTGAATTCTCTCCTCCATCATCGATCAAGCTAATTTGAAGGGTTGTTTTTCTTTCATTCTCTTTCATTCTCTGGTGATTGGATTGAGGTGAGTTTGGGTTCTCTTCCATCTCCCTCATCTCATTCTTATTCTTCTCGTTCTATGGTTTCTTGATCATGCTCTGAAGGTTTCCTCCTGTTTCTCGTGCATGCATGTTGCAGTGGTTGAGATTTGGTTGTGTTTGAGCCCAAGGACAGCAAGTTGTGTAATTGAAATCAAAGAAGGCAAGTATAACCATAATATGCAAGAACCCATGTTGGTATTGAAATCAAAGAAGGCAAGTATAACCATAATATGCAAGAACCCATGTTGGTATTTGTTTGATTTTGCTTAATTCGTATGAGATTGCATAATAACATGTTTACAGCCCAATTTTGTTAGTATTCTCTCTTTCTCTGTTGGAGTTTTGCATTTTTGATGTCTTTACAAGTTTTCTGTACTTGATTCAGAACTTAACCTCGTGCATGTACGGCTAAGCCGTATGTCACCTACGGCTTAAAGGCCAGAGAGGGTGAAAACCCAGTTTTCCTCTACGGCTAGGACACGGCTAAGCCGTATAGTGCCTTACGGCTAAGCCGTATCTCAGCCGTGACCTAGCCGTAGATCAGTACAGGGTGCTTTCTTCTGGATTAACTGAAAGCAATCAATTTGACAGACCTTCTACGGCCCAGCCACGGCTAAGCCGTAGAACAAGGCACGGCTAAACTGTAGAGCGAAATACGGGTGAACCGTAACTGCGGATGAACAGTAAAGGGAACCGCGGTGGAGCCGCAGTGCATATTACGGCTACGCCGTAAGATGCCCACGGCTAAGCCGTACGTTCACTTACGGCTAAGCCGTACCACCCTGGAAAGATGAATGATAAGGATAGGCATAAGGGAAAGACCGATATGGCCTTCATGATAGAATGTAGAGCACCTAGACCTGCCCAACAGAATGTGATACAATGCGTGAATGATCTCGAGGGCTGCGAATCATTCATGTTCGTTATCTGGTTGTTAAGCACCTCCCCATGGGTGTTGGTTTAAGGGACTTTGGTGCACTAGCCGATTCAATGCAACACTAGACAACAGTGCATCAAATAACTTAAAACTACATCATCATGCACGGTTAGAAACACTAGATAACTAGATTAGAATTGGCTTGTAAATAAAGGTGATCCGATTTCGCACGTTTTGTTGCTTAACATATTGCATTCAATTATTGATCTCCACTCTCTAGTATAATTACTTGTTTCAGTTACTTTCACATTGTTGTTTTGTTACCTTGAGTATGCATGGGTAATTCACGTATGAGACATGTTCTCCGATATGCACGTATGATATGATTGTCACGATCTACTTAGGGTTTTCATGATTGACTCTGTATGGTCAGGCACTACTTAGCCTCAGTCTTACTATCCCGACGGGGTGAATTTGGTGTAGTTTACATGGCCTTGCTGCAGTAAAGAAATGTCCTGGGGAACCGGACCCCAGGAAACCGAGACCCATTTTACCCTGGCCCGGACAATGGTGTTCTTTGCATGATATAAGATCCCTCTTTTGGGAGCATATGGCAATGTAGTAGCCACTAGTTATGTACACAGCATGTATACATTGATTCGCATAGCATCTTTCTTTCTTGCATGACAGCCTAGTATACGAATATGCCTTGTTTAATTTACATAATGTTCTTTATTCTATTAGACACAGCGTGTGTTAACTTGTTATGGTTTATACTTTGCTGAATCGTTGTATTCACAGTTGTTTTTGGTGTTGCAGGCCCAGATACCCCGGCTGACCCTCGCCGGTCGGCCAGACTCCAGCCGAGACCCCAAAGGCCCCGTCAGGCCTAGAGGAGTGGATGTGATCACTCCCTCGGATAGCGTCTTGGATCATACATGTGCATGGCATAGGAGTCTTTCTTTTGAGGATTTCCACACTTTTATACGTCATGACTTGTCTATGTTATTTTGTTCATTTTGTAAAACCTTCAGATATAATTATGTCAGCTCGGTTTTCGTTTTCTCTTCTTGTATTATTCGTGTGTTGTTTTGATATCTACAGCTTCCGCGTACATGTTTGGCACGTGTTAATGTTCCCTTGTGCGTGTGCATTTAGACCAGGTCTACGTGTACAGGCACGGGAGTACCTGTGTCATTGGTTTGGCTTTTGCTAACCCCCGAACCCTGGGCTCGGGTTGTGACACAAACCTTAGTAGTATTGGTAGCATGTCGTCACATGGAATTGCACTAGATGGATGTGAAAATAGCATTCTTGAACGGCGAATTATAAAAAAAAAATTTATATGAAACAACCCCAGGGTTTTGTGATGCAAGGTTATGAGGACAAAGTGTACAAACTTAATAAGGCATTGTATAGCTTAAAACAAACCTCAAGACAACGGTATAGAAAATTCCATCAGGCCATATGTGAAACTGGATTTGTCCCCAATAGGGTAGACACATGTTTTTATACTAAACACAGTGGGAGTTGTTATTTATATTTTTCATTATATATGGATGACATTTTAATCGCTAGTAATAAATTGGAAGCTATAAATGAAATTAAACAATGGTTAATGTCAAGATTCGAGATGAAAGACGTCGATGAGGTAGAGTATGTCCTTGGAATTGAAATATCATGTGATCGTCCGGATAGTGACTTTGTTATAAAAATCCTATTTAGAAACTATATTGAAATGGTTTGATATGGCTATGTGTAAACCAGTTGACACTCTCATCTATAAGAGCACAAAATTGTCAAGCGATCAAGGACCCCCAAATGAGCAAGATAGGGAAATGATAAAATTAAATCCTTATGCTCAAATTGTGGGCAACGTCATGTATGCGATGCAGTGTATGAAACCAGACCTTGCATTCGTCATGGGTCTCATAAACATATTCCTAAGTAAACTAAGATTACAATATTGGTATGCAGTTAAGAGGATTTTGTGGTACATCAAAGGAATAATGAATCTTCGCCTATCTTATCAAGGTAAAGTCTTGGAACTGAGTGGCTACTCAAATGCATATTGGTTTGGTGATTTAGACCACAGAAGTCAACAACTGATTATTTGTTTACCCTTGGAGAAGCTGCAATTTCTTGAGGTAATAAGAAACAGACCTCCATGGCTATATTAACAGCTAAAACTGAGTATACAGCTTGCAGTACAACAATCCAGGAGGCTATTTGGTTAAAATACTTCCTGTGTGATTTGGAAGTAATAAATGAGAGCCTGTCCCGATGAGCGTAGATAGTATGTCGACCATTTCTATAATAATTGAGCAAATGATTAATAGTCGATCAAAACATGTTGAGATAAAATATTACTTTCTTAGAGAGAAAGTTGAAAAGAATGATATAGAGATTTTCTATACGATTTCAAAGGAATTAATGGCTAATGCTCTCACCAAGACTTTGTCTGCAAAGGTTTTTGCAAGGCATGTGATACGCATGGGATTGAGAAATGTTTGATTTACATAGCATTCGTGCCAAATGGGAGATTGTAAGCAATTGTGTGGCTACATACCATAGGTCCTACATCAGATCAAGCAGGGTAGATGCAAACAGAAATTGCAATCCCACTTTAGTGTAAGACTTGATTTGGGCCCCATAATAAGACAATCATTAGGATCAGTGGGTATGTGTTTTTTGTGGAAGATATCTCTAATAAGTGTAACTCTTTAAGACTTGTCTATATAAGGATAAGGGAGCCCTAAAGTTAGATTGTTCTCTCCATTCCCGTAGGAAAAACAAGAGATGAAGAGATTCATGGAGCTTCTCAATCACTGGAATAAGCATAGATATCTGGTTGTATGACGGAGTTTCCGCATCCAAATCCATCAAAACTGGATGCAGCTTGCGACTCATGAATGAAACATTTACAGAAATTTTCTCATTTAAATTTATACAATAGTTATACAATCACCCACTCTAAGTTTATACTAAAGAAATAAGTGCACTCTTGTGCTTTTTATTTTATTTTATTGAGGATTTCATAGGTAAAAACTCTGTAGGTGGCCCTTGAACTCGAAAGGTCCCTTAGTATTTTAGCTTCCAAAGTGGTCCCACGGGACCCCTTGTGTCTTTTTGACATTGGGTTTTGCTATCGGTGTCAAATTTGACACATATATGTTCCTCTATAGTGACGAGTAATGGATGAGCAAGAACACCTCCCAGGCTTCTTCCTCTGCAGCAATGGATGGTGGACTAGCGGCAGTGGGCTCCCCCTCTAGTGACGATGACTGCAACATGCTCTCGTTTGGGCTAAGTAGACCAAAAGTCCAAACGCCACCTTCCACTTCTTTCTTCTTCTTCTTCTTGTCTTCTTTGTCCATTACAGCCTCAACTTTACCTTTAGTCTTAATGGCATCAGAATCGGTTAAACCCAAGGGCCACTATTGGATCCTCTGCATTCCTCTTCTTCTTTTTCTTCTTTGATTAGGCTAGAAAACCCAAGGGCCACTACTGCAATCACCATCACTGGAGAGGGAGCGCACTACCGCTGCCCTTGTTTGTCACCGGTCCGTCATCCATTGCTGTAAAGGAAAAAGGCTAGGAGTTTCTTCCTCGTCATTGTCACTATTTCAGAGAGCTTCTTTTTCATCCATGTTAGAGAGACGGCTGCTATGTCGAATTCAATGCTCAGATAAAAAATTTGGATTGATTTTCAAATCAGTGATGGGTCCATGTGGCTACCCAATCAAGGATTAGGTCTCCACATCATGCAGGGCATTGATAGGCGACCATATGGGTGGATCTCCTTAAAGAATCGACTTTTGGATTTCAACCACAGTAAAAAGTCCCCAATTGGAAACTTAGATACCTAAACGGTCATCCACATTAAAGAGTAAAAGATCTGTGTCGAATTCAACATTGGTATAAAAACCTTTTGTCAAATTCGGCACTACGTTTTATATTCATAAAAAAAAACTCACCACTTTGGAAGCTAAGGGTGCGTTTGGTATCATGCCATCGGAATGTTCTCATGTTCCAGTGAGATAAGCTTGCAAAAAACATGCTTGGTATATGCAAATTATTGTTCCGGATTTTGGTCTCATGGAAAGGAATATCAAAATCTTAACCCGTTGGCATAAAAAACTCAGAACAAAAAAACTTTTGTTTTTTAAAGAACAACTTGCTGGCACATTAATTTCTACTTATTTCAAAGTGATTCTGTTACTTAATTCCTAAAGTGAGTCATCTGTTAACAATAAAGGTGAGCCCATATTATAATTTCTAATTTATTATAATAGTGGGACCACATTACAAATCCTTTGATTGTGAGCCCCATGTTCTAATTTCTAAATGAGTTATATGGTCAAAAAACTTATCTTTCTAAAAAATTTTAAATCTTTCAAAAAACATATTTAATCTTTGAAAAAATATTTGAACTTTTAAAAAAATAATCTTTCAAGAAAAATACTTAAAATTTCAAAACATAATTAATCTTTCAATAAAATATTTAATCTCTTAAAAAACATATTTACTCCATCAAAAAAAATTAATTCTTGAAAATTTTTAATATTTCAAAAAATTATTTAATATATTAAAAATATTTAATATTTTTAAAATATTTAGTATTTTAAAAAATATTTAATCTTTTAAAAAATACTTAATGCTTGAAAAAAATATTTAATCTTTCATAAAATATTTAATATTCCAAAAAATATTTAATTTTTCAAAAAAATATTTAATATTTCAAAGAAATATTTAATTTTTCAAAAAATATTTAATATTTCAAAGAAATATTTAATTTTTCAAAAAAATATTTAATATTTAAAAAAATATTTGATATTTCAAAGAAATATTTAATATTTTAAAAAAAATATTTAGTCCCTGAAAAAATATTTAATCTTTCAAAAAATATTTAATATTTCAAAAAAATATTTATTTTTTCAAAAAACATATTTGATATTTCAAAAAATATTTAATTTTACCAAAAAATATTTATTCTTTTAAAAAAATATTTAATCTTTCAAAAAAATTAATCTTTTAAGAAAATGAAAAAAAGGTGGAGCTACATTTTCGATCTCACAATTCTCTTGCTTTCATTCATTGGAACAAAAATTTTATACCATTAACAAACAAGTTTTGTATGGCATGTCTTCAGTAGAGTATTTTAATACAATCTTAATCTTACCAAGCAAGTTCTGTAGAGTTTTGTCTTGTTATAATCTAGTCTCAGCATAACTAGATTTGAGCACAAAATTGGGAACAACACGGAAACAATGTCAAACGGGCTCTAACATACGAAGGGGCTTTTTCGGGTTTAGAGGACACCCAAGGGGTTTTTAACAAAAAAATACTCTATTTTATTTTATGTTTTGCTAGAGAAATGAAAAATTACAAAATGAAAAAAAAAAAAGAAACATTCTCAGACAACTAAACAAAAGCAATTAACATCAAACCAAAACCCAGTTTAAAAAATTCCCAAAAAAACCTTCATGAAACAGTGCACGCTAATGCCTATTGGCTATTCTTTATAGCTTTAAAAAAAAAAAAAAGCATACTGAATGCTAACGCGGACGTGCACCTCAACCAACTTTATCAGAGCAGTGAAATGAGTGGTCAAATTAATCGGACCAGTAATACTAGGATGATATGAAATGCTAATACAAAACACTTATCAATTTTATGATTTGCCGAAGTAAATGGCTGTGGAATCGTAGAGTATTGATACATCCATTTCTTTCTTACACTTTATACCATCCAATCATTATAGTAATCGGACAAGCAGAAACTGTCCATTGTGTCCAGCAGGGAGCAATGACCACTTGTCGTTTATCTGGAATTTTTCTACTACGTGCATGTATCTGCCTATTCCATGTAATTCGAGTGCACCTTGCCCACCTCTGATTTCTTTGGACTACATCCCAGGATATTTTCCTGTCATTTCAATCTCTAGCCAACGCGATCATGACTAGTTATTAGAGAAAAAGCTTCAATGGTGGGTATGTTACAATAGCTTCGCCATCTAATATCACACTTTTCATTACTTCGAAGCTTTTATCAACACCGTCATGAGGAATTTTCACGCCCTTAGATATGACACTCGTGATTGTCGTTTTTATCAAGAAGCTTTTTTTTTTCATTTTTTTAGATTTTATATTCATGGCTAAACTAAAGTACAATTTTTTTATTACCTTTTAATTTTAGGTTGAATTGGTTTGTCGGGTTTAAGTCGGGTTGAAAGGGTAGATAGATGTTTGATAGGCTATTTTAGATGTTTAGGTTCTTTGCTTTTTGTGTAGGGCCATTGGAGGTGTGCTTGTTAGACTTTCTTGGGCTTTGGACCTAAGTGATTTGACTTTTTAAGCCAAAAGCCTTTTTCGAAAATAATGTAAAACTAACTAAACAGTAGGGAGCCCTAATGTGTAAATTTTATAAACCTTTACGAAACCCAATCCTAAATCCCCTATCATCTTTTCTTCGTATGCACTATTCTTCCGTTCTTCTTCCTCTTCTCTGCAACCAAGCCCTAGTAACTTTCGAAGTAAACCAAGGCTTGATTCAGAAGCTTAAGGATAACACCATCACCTTCATCCTCTTTCTCTCTCTTTCTCTATTCTGATAGTATCTGCAATCCGTTAAGTATCTATCTCAAAACCACCATTAAATTTCTTTCAGTTTATTAGGATATGTTCAATAGCTTAAAAAAATATGCATGCCTAAAAAGATCTGTGTGCCTCTTGGATCTGTAGGGTTTCAGATCGGGGAATCGAGTCAGAATATGAATTTGTATGCGATTGGATCTAGCCTTAGCAGATTTGAGTTTCTGTACAAAATTTGAGGCAAGTGGATAACAGTAAATAATGCCAATTAAGTTGTTTTATTGAATGATACGCTAAGAATCTGATTTATTAGATTGGGTTTGAAGTTTTGATCGAAATATGGAGTTCCGATTTATGTTGGTTAAGTTTTCAAGAGAAAAACCAAAAAGGGAAAAAATTAATCACACCTACGGGTAAGCCGTAGGTTAGTCTATGGCCAAGTTACGGCTAACAATCCAGTGAGCCGTTTTTGGGAGTAGTATTATGGCTAAGTCATAAAGGGACATACGGCTAAGTAGTAAGATCGGCTAGCCTAGCCGTAAGTAGGCTACGGCTTGGCCGTGAGGGCTAGAGACTTTAATTAAAATTGGTACTGGAATAGGTTAGGTTTGTTGACAATAATTGAGGAATCTAGCCGTGTGGATTGTACTATCGGTAAGTGACCTCAGGTAAGTGACTTTTAGGGTGTAGGATCACTTAACTTGATATCATGCCCAATGGATATTTAATAAATAAATAATTATGTGACTTGGATCTGAACATATGATGAGTTCCTTTCTTAATGGAGAGTTAGTTAAATATACACTCAGAATTGAATTGGACTTGGGATGGAAATGTAATTTATGGGATGCATTACATGATAGACACCAAAAATGGATAATCAACATCGTGAGCTCATATTGTCATTTTAAAAAAAGGTTTGATTAAATGTTTCCACTCAAAACAATAAAATATATGACTATTAACTATGACTATTAAGTGGTGTAAAGCTTACCCTCAAAACAATAGAAAATATCACATGAGCATAATACACATTTAACCTATGCAATCCTATCACTTTAATTGTAATAATGTGGAAGATGGGAATTGGGGAATTCATAACATAACTTCATCAAGCATTTGATCGATTGCAGTTTGGAGGTGGATGTTTGCCATCAGGTTAGCATGCACTATGGGATATAGTACACTGTGCCATTTATTATATCTGGAGGGAATACACGTTTTTTTATAGTGTATCTGGCGGGAATACCCATTTTTGTGCATTTATGCCATTGGGTTTACATTTAGTATATTTTGGGTAGAATTTAAAATATGACTTAATCTTGCTGTTTATCATTATTACTTGCAGTTTACTTCTTGCCAGATTACATTAATCTGATACAATATTTTTTGTGTCTAGGTCTCATTACTAGTGCCGAATCGGAAGGTCAAGAGACGCAAAAGATTTCGCCAGATGGCAGAGTTGTTGAATGGAGCACCGATGACATCATCTGAGGTGTCTTACTAATGGTGCTTAGATTCGAAATAGTAGACTCTTCTCATAAAGCCATGTTTGGGGCCATTAGTGTAATCGTTTAATTTCTTTATCTTGGAGTTACAACTTTAATTGTTATACTTCAAGGTTCTTGACCATTTATTAATTATTATTGAGATTGGTTTAGATGATTTGTATATGACACTCAGTTGTATAGATTATGGATTTTAGTTCCACATGTGATTATGGTTGCTTAATCAATAAACATAGTCTCACAAAGTACTTTGATCCACCTGGAATTTGGGCCCATATTATTATTCGAGAGAATTTTTAAATTGGTCATAATTCTCATACCCTTAAGACCGAATTTGGATCTGGTCCAGTTTCGGGGGCGTGACATTACCTTAGGCATCCTAAGCATGATTTTATTCTCAAAAGTAATTCCACATTTTAAACGGTTGTTCACTCCTTAAACATATCATTTATACACCCTAATTTTTTTAACTTCCTTTTGCACCATGAAATTTCATATTCGGGCCTGTTGGTTTCTTTAGGAGTGGAGTAAAAGTAGGGTGGAAAAAAAAAACCAAATGTCAAATTTTGTTCCCCAAACCAGCTTGGAATGAAGGGTAAATTCGAAATAAAATGGAGTTCAACGTTAATAACAAAAAGAGTCCTTCTATTTGTGCACCACTTTTTACTTTTCTTACACAATTTCTCTTTATACACAATAGAATAAGTGATTAAGTTTGTATTTTTTCTCTTCACAGTCATTACATTTACACACTATACCCCCATCCTCTTCCCCCACCCTCTTTCTCCACACACTATACACCCATTCTCTTTCTTTACACATTCCTCTTCCATTCTTTTTCTCTTCACATTCCTCTTCCATACTCTTTCTTTACACATCTCTTCCACTCCTCTTCCGTGGCTCCTTCCTCCTCCATTCATCTCCATTCTCAAGAATCTCCACTCTTCTCCACCGTTCTCAAAGGTAGGTTCTCTCTTCTCAATCATTTATCTTCTCAAGCATTTATCTTCTCCACCATTTTCATTGAAATCGTTTTTGTGGATGCCTTACACCATTTTAACTGAACCCACCTGGAGTGAATGACCCTGATGCTAAGAAATGGGTCACACCACGTTCGGCCCTGCGTGGCCAAACAGGATCAAACCTGTTCCGCCACATAGGGCCGAACATCTCTGGCCTATTTGGCCAACAGTGGCCGAACAGACTAAATGTGTTCGACCACTATTGGCCAAACACTTTAATAATGTTCGGCCAACAGTGGTGGAACAGACTAAATGTGTTCGACCACTGTTGGCCGAACACATTAATTGTGTTCAGTCAACAATTGTTGAACAGAATTAATGTTGTTTGGCCCTGTGTGGCCGCACAGTAGTGTTGTGCTAGTGCTGGTGACACAAATATGAGAAAACTAATATTTGGTTCTAGTGACCTCTACAGATATGGCAAGTACTTTTAGAGTTCGACCGATGGCTTCTGAAAAAAGGCGTCGTTAAATATTTGAACAAGTAATCTTTGAAGAGCTGGAAGAACCGGAAGATGGAAACGGTGATGGACAAGAACTTGTTAGGCCGAAGGACACTTCAGTATTGAAAAGCTTTCAAACACATGTTGCAAAATTCATTTGCGAAGGAGAGGTATGTTTTTTTATTTTTGCAAGATAAATGTTATATTTTATTAGTTAACAAATATATATTTTTATTTTCAGGACCGTCTCCCGCTAAAGTGCTTAAGTCATGGCAAAAAAGTAGCAATGTGGCATTTGAACGAGTCAAATTTATTTAGAGAAAAGATTGATAGATCTGGACTGGCGCCATTGATTAGGACTTCTTACAAATTTGTGGATAAGTGCCTTGTGTCAGCTTTTGTGGAAAGGTGGCATTCAGAAACCAATACGTTCCATATGCCCTTTGAGGAGATAGCCATCACTCTCTATGATGTTGCCACCATTCTGGGGATCCCAATGACGGCGATAGCTGTTTCATATAACAATCATTTTGGATTTATAGAAGCTTAAAAACTACTGCACCGTGCATTAGGAGTTCAATGCTCGGAGGCATATGATGAGCTTGCACAAGTGCGGGGTCAGTCAGTAAGGTTGGAGTGGCTAAAACATAAGTTCGATGCAGTGACAGATGCAGATGGAGAAATAGCTATTGATTGTGCAATGAGAGCTTACCTGTTATATGTATTTGGATGTACATTGTTTAGTGAAAAGAGTGGCACATGAGTGCCGGTCATTTATCTTAGTTTACTTATGGATGTTGACAGTGTGAGTTCATATGCATGAGGTACAGCTGCTTTGGCTTATCTCTATCAGCAATTGGGATTACCTAGCCGGTATGAGGGAAACAAACAGCTGGGTATTTCTCACTACTAAAAGCATGGATATATGAGCATTTTCCAAGTTTTGCTCTTACCCACAACCTCATGTACCTTCCACACTATCGCCAAGCATTACTTTGGCATCCTAGTAGGGAGTCTAATAAAGATGGTCGTCTTCAAACATTAAAAGAAACAATGGATGAAATGGGTAATAATAAGGTATTGCTTATTTTATAAGTAAATCATTTTAAATTTAATGCAACGCTTGTCTTAGATGTGCTACTAAGTATGTATGCTTATTCATGCAGGTAACTTGGGATCCTTATCATAATGAAAGGCAACATCATCCATTATATGAGTTTGCTTTCTACTCTGAATGCATTAGGCATTTCGATATTGTGGAGCCGTATCACCCAGACAGAGTTTTGAGGTAATTTGGTAAAGTTCAGACTTCCTCCACCACTATTGACTCCTCATCGTTGTCATCAAGGTCTTAGTGACCCACGGGCGATGTACGTTACTGTTAATCGGATGCGCCGTGTGTTGAGGGGAGTTTCGCTTGAAGATGGGCAACGAATTGTTAAAGATCTCAGTATGACCTCCATTTCTTACAGGCGCCGACCTAGAAGTGACAGAGGTTGATGTGTCCATGACAACGTTGATCAGATGCACCATGTGGTCATGGTTTTGGGTTTTTTTAATGTTTTCTAAGTATATAAGCAGTTTACAAAAGTCATGTATTAAATTTTCAAGATTACTACTACTAATCAAATGAGTTCCATTTTAAATGAGTTACAAATACAAATGAGTTACACCAATGTCGCATGAGTTACAAATGAGTTCAATCAATGTCTATTGTTTCACATGTTGCTACATTCGAACTGATGAGCTCTTTGAAACGGTCTATTTGCATTTTATAAGCAGAAGCCTAGTCTTTTGCACAAGGAAGATGAAATTCTTGCCACTTGTTTGCAATGGGTGGAATTGGATGACTTGGATCCAAGAAGAGCCGAAATATAACAAAAGTTAGAAACTGTGTATCATGCTTTTTTCAACGACTTTAATCAATCTTTAAAGTAACGATCTCTACATGAATGAAGTGATTATCATTTACAAAACCAATCGCTATTTCCTTCTGAGAAACAAGTCCCACTAGCGTTGACCAAAAGGGTAGAAAGGTAAGACATTATTACATGCTAAAGTCGTATATTACCAAATTATAATGAGATGTAATAATATGGCCCATGTCTGGCATCGTTATCCAGTGAGCATAACTGGGGTAATTTTCATATTATGATAATGTCTCAATCAATTCCTGAACTCTGTTTTGAACCCCATATAGTTGTTGATGCTCTATTGAGTGAGCAATTAGTTCATTAATTAAATTTTTCCTGACTCGCGGCCAACCATCTTCGGCGTACCCAAGCAACCCCGCAATTACTCTGAATCCACAAGTTCCATCAGCTTGAACATCTTTTATGACACGTATGTACTCCCTAATTCCAACCGGAAATTGATCATAGTAAGAAAGAATAAGATTTGATCTTGTGTGAATCACCTTAGCTTTTCCTTTTTGCTTAGATATTCCATGCACAATAACCTTTCTGTCAACAACTTTAACTCCCTACGATATAGGAGAGTAACTATCATTGTACCGACTGAACCAATTCAAAGGCATTTGGATCACGTCTAGTAGATGTATCAACCTTTAGAGATGGTTGACCTCGGTTTTTTAAATTCACTTCTGATTCTAGTAGGAAGGTACTGATTGGTTCATATAGCTCCCTCAACTTTCTCAACATTTGCAATTGCCTTGTATGATCACGTTCATTGAAAGCCGTTTCAACTAATGCCAGTTCAGTCTTACAATTCAAAGTCAGCCTCTTGACTGCAGTGTTAAGCAAGATATCCAGCTTACATCAATGTCGATGAATACAATTGAAGGGAATCGAGTGTTGTTCAGAAACATAATTTCCAATTTCATGAGCACAAGGTAACCCATGTGTCCGACGAAGGATACACATACATGAGCTTTGGTCAGTTCCAACTTGATCTGCTCTCTTTCTTTTTGATAATTTTTTATCTAATGCATTTTTTGATACGTTCCCACGGAGTTCATTGAAATCAGCAGGCTTGAAACAATGTTGTACAACTATTTTACTTTTTTCAAATGATGCTTTTATACTTGTATGTTGCAATAGGAGCAGGTTATCAATTTTTGTCCAATTCGATTCAAGATTCTCCTGACTTGATCCAAGTTGTCTCTTCAACTGTACATGTGAACTCTCAGCTCTATACAAATATATATATATATATTAACACTTAGTAAACAAGTAAAAAGTGGGTACATTAAGCATCAAACATTGAGATTACCTATTTGTTATAGTGTTCCCCAAATGCAAACAATTATCTGCCCATATAGACATAAATTTTTCCTTGTATGTATCTAACCACATATTCTTCACATAATGAAGCGCTTTTGGATAAGTATGGAAATCCTTCATTAACCTAGCCAGTAATTTATTATACACTTCTTCCGTAGAAAAAGATATCACCATATTCCAACTCATATTGAACTTGTCCCACTTTTTCTTGGTTTCAAATAACTTTTTATATTTACTCAAGACATTCTTATTAATGTGCCACGTGCACGATAAATGATGACTCTCAGGAAATACACTATCAATGGCCTTCATGAGTTCCAACTCTCTGTCCGTGACAATAACTTCAGGAAAAATACCATTAGCGTCAACAATGATAGAACAAATTACACTCAACACCCATGCATAATTATCTTCACATTCAGCTTATAGGTAAGCAAAGCATACGGAAAATGTCATTTCTGTGGATGTGACTCCAACAATTTCTAAAAGAGGCATACGATACCAGTTCGTCTTATAAGTGCAATCTATTATCAAGACATGCGAAAATGCCCACAATAATTCTAAGCTAATTGGGTGTGTCCAACAAATGTCATGGACGATATCGGTATTAACACAGCTCCTATGCCATTCAATGTACTTATGTTCAGCCAATTTGCCCAATAGTTGTTGCATTTGACTTCTCCCACCCTGTTCATTCACTTTCTGCCTATAACGTGCATTGTAGATAGTCTTCATTGTGGTTAAATTTACTTCACTTCTTTATTTCAATGTTACCAAAATCTCTTTCGGCCTAACTATGCTCTTTGACATATTAACTAACAACTCAGTCTCTTCCTTTGATAATCTCCTTGCATATGAGTGCCCTTCTAGATACTTTGCAACAAAGTGATTGTGGATACCACAGACACCCTCTAACATCCAATCATTATCTATAACCAACTTCTTGCCTTTTAATTTAAAAGGGCATCCACATTTTTTAGAACTTGTCTGCTTGATCTTCTTTTTTGGGTTCCCTTGTCATTTTTCGTGCATGCATTATAATATCCAAATCTCTCACATGCAAGGGTAATCCTCAGTTTTACACCAACCCCACTAGCGTTAGAGTCCCTTATCACAACAACAATACCGTTCTTCTTGCCAACATCACGAGCCCACTTGATTAGTGCATCGTGGCTCTTGAATATCTACATATATCACCATTTAATTTTATTTATTAACTCTTGCAAGTAATTTTTTAAATAACAATTCCACTTTATGGCTTACCTCATGCATGAGTGGTAAATTCACTCGTATAATCAATTACATAGTTGGAAGAAACTTTGCTGCATTATGTAGACGGACCATCTTATAAAGAAAATCAATGAAATATAAGCATTCAAATAGAATTGTTCGGCCCTGAATGGCCAAACACATGGTATATGTTCGGCCATCTAGGGCCAAACACATATAATGTGTTCGGCCCTGAATGGTCGAACATCTTTACTATGTTTGGCCATTGCAGGTCGAGTAGAAACGCAGGATGGGAAAAAAAATTTCTAAAACGGACCAAAAATGTATAAATTGGTTTCCATACTGATCTTGTCACTGCCTTTATCAATGAAAACCACTATCTGAGTATTAATCTCCTCCTCCATTGCTTGGTGTTTGATAGGACAAAGAGTAATGCTAAGAGAAGCTAATGGTGACTTTCACTCTTGGAAGAAATATAGTAGATGAAAGAGGAAAAGAGATGATGCCCTCTTAGAGGAAAAATTGTAAGAGATGGTGTAGTTGAAAGATGGTTTTTCTTTTGTAGTTGGAAAGATGGTTTCTTTTGTGTAGTTGGAAAGATGGTTTCTTTTAGAGGGAAGAGAGAAAAAGAAAGGGTGTGTAGGAACAAAATGAATTTTTAAGTTTTCAAGAGAAAGGGCCCTTTGGTCCTTTCATGCAGGGGCAAAAAAGTAATAATTTTTGTTTTAAAATCTTGGTGTAATGAGAGTAAAAAGTGGTATACAAATAGAAGTACTTTAACTAAAAACTCTACTCATGCTCTGAAAGAAACTTTTCGATTTCGAGGACATGAAGTTGCAAACTTTATTCATTCATGGTTTCCAGGACACCAAATTCTAATCTAGGTTTTAATGGGTTTGGAGGAATTTTGGTTACAGAACAGAGCAGAGCGAAAGATTGGGTTTTTTAGGATGTTATTCCCACAAAAACTTACAGGATTTGAGGATTTGGATCTAAAATGCGATAAAAATGCATGCATCTTTACTCATCTAATCTTACAAAGCACCTGAAATCTTTGTAGAAAATAGGGGAGTACGAAAAATGAGATTTGAAAAGGAATTCTCACTTCTAATTGGTAGAGCTAAACAGAACGGAGAGAAAGTCGCAATCTTCACTCATTTAAGTTCTCTAAAACACTTTTGAGATCTTTCTAGGGTTCAGCAGAATTCTTTGCTTTGGATTGTAGAGAACAGGAAAATGTGAAATATGAGAATTTTCTACTTGGTGGAGCTAAGAAAGTAAGAAAAAGTTGCAGATTTCAGTACTCATAGGCCAAAAAGGAATAGAAATTTTTTGCGCTTCCATTTTTCATCTTTTTGCAAAGGGTTGTAGCTATACAGATCAAAGATCACCAAAGAAGAGGGGGAAAGACAGATATTTGGGAAAGTGGATTCTCAAAGAAAAATGCTGGATAAACAGCAAATCTGACTATTCACAAAGCTTCTCTCTACACAAAAGTTAAATTTTAAAATTTTACATGTTTTCTTTCTCAACACACCCAAATTTCATAAACTGCACATTCCCTCTCCCTCCTCCCCTTTTTCCCCTTCCGCACCTCCCCCTCCGACCATGGCCAGTGGAGGGGGCTACTCGCTCCCTCCTTCTCCGTCTTCCTCTCCTTTTATCTCTTCCTCCCTCCCTTTCTTCTCCCACCCTCCCCACAACGGAGGGATTGTCTCCCTGCCTATAGCCTTGCTGTGGGGAGATGCGAAAACCCTCCCCCCTTGCTGATGTTGTGCATTGCAGCCAAAGAGAGAGAAGGGCATCTGCAGTGATGGGGGTGGGGAGGAGAGGGAGAGGAACGAAGAGGGAGAGGGAAGGAAGAGGGTAGCCCCCTCCTCTAACGACGGCAACCATCATCGAAGGAGGAGGGGAGGGGGAAGAAGAAGGAGAGGGAAACAGCCATTTTGGTCATTTCATACAAGAGTAATCCTGTAATAAAAATTTCCATTAAAAACACGTGTGTAGAAGGAAGTTTTTGTTGTTCAAATAGCAGCACTCATTCTAAAATGCTCCACTCCACAAAAGGAGCAAAGTTTTTCACCAAATGACCAAAATGTCCCGAAATCTAGATTCTATGAGTGCAGGCCTTACAGAATTCCCTGACACTAAATACCTCTAAAACAAATAGTGGGGCTGCCTCTCAAATTAGAACCAGCTAAAATCAGTACCTAAGTTTTCTTTGTCCACATGACGAAGTTCATTTACATCAGCCATTGGGTTGAGTGATTTGGATTATCCAGCCCAACTAAACAGCAATTTATATTATTTATGAATTTCTTAAACTTTACTCTACTCCACACATTACAACAATTAACAGTTTTACCGATGCATTTTTTCGTCGCTAAAAGTATCCAAAACGTCGGCAAAGATTTTTACCGACAAAAAAATTTTCGCCGCCTGGACGCCGGTAAAAAAACGTCACCAAAATATTTTACCGACGTTTTTCAATTTCGTCGGCAAAAGTCCCCTTTACCGACACACCATGGGACTTTCACCGACGTTTTTTAACGTCGGTAAAAGTTATAAAATTTCATTTCAATTAGATAATAATAGCTTTTACCGACGTTTTGGAACGTCGGCAAAACCATGTTTTACAATATTAATTTTTAAAAATTGTATATACTATTGCCGACGTTAAAAAAAACGTAGGTAATGTATTTATTTTTTAAAAATGGAATTTTACCTTTGCCGACGTTTTTAGGAAAATTTTCGTCGCCAATAATTTTATTTTTAAAAAATACAATATTTATTTTCTCATTATAATTTGAATTCTTTAATTTTTTTAATTTTTCCTTTGCCGACGTTTTTTAACATCGGCAAAACCACATCAGAAAAAGAGGGAGCAGAGAGAGAGCAGAGAGAGTGAGAGAGAGAGAGAGCGAGAGAGAGTGAGAGAGAGAGAGCAGAGAGTGAAAGAGCGAGAGAGTGAGCGAGAGAGAGAGCAGGGAGAGCGAGAGAGAGAGCAGAGAGCGAGAGAGCGAGAAAGAGAGATTGGAGAGAGAGAGCAGAGAGCGAGAGAGCGAGAAAGAGAGATTGGAGAGAGAGAGAGACCGGAGATAGAGAGCCGAAAGAGCGAGAGAGTGAGAGAAACATAGCAGAGAGAGATAAGAGAGAGAGAGCAAGAGAGAGATCGGGGAGAGAGAGAGAAAGCAGAGAGAGCGAGAGAGAATGAGAGAAACAGAGCAGAGAGAGGAATCTGGGGGCGAGAGAGTGCGACTGATCAGAAGGAGTAAGAGAAAGAGAATAGAGAAAGAGAGGAATTTAGGGGTGAGAGAGACAGCGAGAGATCAGAGAGAGAGAGAAAGAGAGCAGAGAGAGAGGATCTGGGGCGAAAGAGAAGCGAGAGACCAGAGAGAGTGAGAGAAAGATAACAGAGAGAGAGGCTCTGGGGCGAGAGTGAGAGCGAGAGAGCAGAGAAAGTGAGAGAGAGAGCAGCGAGAGGATATGGGGTGAGAGAGCAGAGAGAGTGAGAGAAAGAGAGCAGAGAGAGAGGATCTCGGGCGAGAGAGAGAGAGCGAGAGAGCAGAGAGAGTGAAAGAAAGAGAGTAGAGAGAGGATCTGGGACGAGAGAGAGAGGGAGAGAGCAAAGAGAGTGAGAGAAAGCGAGTGAGAGAAAGAGAGCAGAGAGAGAGGATCTGGGGTGAGAGAGAGTAGAGAGAGTGAGAGAAAGCGAGTGAGAGAGAGAGCAGAGAAAGAGGATCTAGGGCGAGAGAGCAGAGAGAGTGAGAGAAAGAGAGCAGAGAGAGTGAGAGAAAGAGAGCAGAAAGAGCGAGAGAGAGTGAGAGAGAGAGCAGAGAGAGCGAGAGAGAGTGAGAGAGAGTGAGAGCGAGAGAACGAGAGAGAGAGCAGAGAGAGCGAGAGAGCGAGAAAGAGAGATTGGAGAGAGAGCAGAGAGAGAGAGAGCGAGAGAGAGAGAAACCAGAGATAGAGAGCAGAGAGCGAGAGAGTGAGAACAGCGCGAGGGAGAAATTTGGGCGAGAGTGCGAGCGAGAGATAACAGCGCGAGGGAGAAAGAAAATTCAATTTGGGGCAGGAAATTGAAATGGTGGCGCCCAAGCTTAAAAATTTCAAAACTTTTACCCACATAAATTATTTTTCGTCGGTAAAAATATTGCTACAGTGGCAAAATTGTCTTCCCAAGTATATACTTTTACCAACGTTATTCGAATTCGTCAGCAAAAAATTTCATGGTGGCCCAAGTACATATTATTACCGACGAAAACTATAAACATCGGTAAAAGTAATTTTTACAGATGTTTTTTGGCGACGATTTTATAATTTCGTCGCTAAAAACTATCATTTACCGATATAAATATGTGGTTGAAAATTCAGCTTTTAGAGACGTTTAAAAAAACGTCGCTAAATGTCTAACTGTTACCGAAGATAATGTCTAACTTTTAGCGACGATTTTTTCTAAAAAAACGTGGTAAAAATGGATTTTACCGACGTTTTTTAGAAAACATCGGTAAAAGTCAACTGTTAACGGAGATAATGTCTAACTTTTAGCGACATTTTGAAAAACGTCGGTAAATGTAACTTTTATCGACGTTTTAGAAAAAACGTCGGTAAAATTCACCTTTTCACCGACAAATTTATATGCGTCGGTAAATAATAACCTTTAGCAACAAATTATAAAATCGTCGCCAAAAAACATCGCCAAAAGTGCAACTTGTTGTAGTGACATATTCAAATGCATATGGAGTAAAGTCAACTTTTCAACTTTATCCCAACTTCACCCCAACTTTTTACTGATTTGACATCTTACTATATACTCCTCTATCCCAACCCAAAAAAAAAAAAAAAAAGAGGCCTAAAAAGAAAGTTTTACACAAACTTTTCTCATGCTCATTCAATATCATGGATGCCTCATTTTATGATATTGATTATATCATTATTTCCCACACTTTTTATGGATATATTCATTATGGTCATTTTTCATACATTTAAAATTCCAAGATATTTTTCTCCCATTGTTTCAGATTAATATGAAATAAAATATTGATGCTTTTCTGTAGTAATTATTTGGCTATCACATAGCCCTATCAAATAATTCATTATACTCTACTTTTGATTTTATTTCTAATATGAGGGAGGGTAATCAACTTTCAATCTTAAAATGGTCCATTGGATGTACTCAATTTAAAGACTTTCGGAGTTTTGTATGAAAAATTAGTTACTTTGCTATGTTTGCAATCGATCTTACAATCTACAATTTTAGAAGTATAGTGCTTAACCATGTACTATAAGCAATATTTAAAGTCCTTTCTTTCACAATTATCGTATTCTTATCTCAACTATCTCAATCAATTTTTTGTAATTTTTATTTTTTGTTTTCAAAAAAATGGTTTAAACCCCAAATTCTATAGAAATATGTAACAATCCTCAAATATTTAGTTTCCTATTTCAATGTCATCTTATGTAATTAGATATTTAGGATTAATGGATATTCACGTGCATCCAACTTTCACCGTTTGGAGAGGGATAAACTTGATAGGGCTCACCTAGAACCCCTATGATCATGGAACATGAGGGGGGATGGAAAGAGTCATCTTATATGAGCTTATAAATCAAGTTTGGGGTCAATACCAAGCCTCTAATCCCTTCATCCCTAGGCCACAAATTTAACAACTTTATATTAAAGAAAAATTTGACCCTCAATCCTACGGTCTAATCCATTCGGATTAGTGAAAAATCAATTGACTCATGATAACTTAGGGGTCCCATGCGTGTGGATGGTTCATAAAGTTGGTCCTACTACGTTGTCGTGCACTATAACATAGTGAGAGATAAATGCGCATGAATATTTCTCTTTAAAATTTATCTCTTTCAATTATAGATATTTATAATCCTATTAAAAGGGCTTTAGGGCTTATATAAATGATTCAGAGAATTATCTGTAAAGTTAGTATCTTTGACATGTTTATGTTGTGAAATGATTTTTCAAAAGGTGCCAAGTTCGAACAAGCTATCTTTTCTTTTCATTTTTCCCTTTTTGTTCAGGTGAAACTATTCCAATTGTTTTCCAAGCCTTTCGTTCCAGCCACCTTATCCACTTATCTACTATCTTCTTTCTCTAAAACTCTAATCCCATTCTCCAACCCAGACACCCCAAATCCTTCCAAGTTCCATCCCTAAAATTCAGAAAACCCTAACTGTAGCTTTATTCTCGTCAATTTTCCTTTCCAACCATCCTCTTCCCCAAAGAAAATATTTTTTGAAGAGGAGTAAGAAAGACATTGAAAGGTGAAGGAATTTTTGAAAAATTGTGAAAAATTGCACAAAGGGCCCGCACAAATTCACATGTATGTGTACACATACACGTGTTGGATAGCTAAGAGGGGTCAAGAATCCTTGTTTGCACACTCTCAAGAAATCCATAGATATAATTAAAGGAAACCCCAAAAAAATTCCAAGGAACTACATGTAAGGAAAGGCCACATTGGAAGAATTTTTTGCACATGGAGCGAGGGTGCGAAGTTGGAAAGTGCTTGCATATGTTCTAGATGTCTCACATCAGCAAGGTCTTAATTCAATTTTGTTTCAAATCTCTAAAAAATCTCTCAAAAAGTCTAAAGTCAAAAGGACTCCTAAAGAAAGAAAGAAAGATTTGCATGAAGACAACAAAAGAGGAGAAAATTGGAGGAAAAAAAAGAGTCCAAGACCATCCCACTGAACTAGTTGCACAACCAACCAAATCATGTGGTCCCACTCATTTCTAACTGGAGAATTTTCTTTCTAATTTATCTTTTAAAAGAATCCAAATCAAGAAGAGGATGATGCAAGCAATGCAAGTAGTGGAAAACATGGAAATAGCCATGTAATTGCATATCCTATACCAACCCAGCCTTGCATGTCCATAGCCAGCCCAATCAAGTGGACCCCACTTCTGTCAATCTTAATTATTTTTAAGATTTTATTATATCAAGTAAGAAAGAAAATTTTGGGCTTGAGGAAAATATAAAAAGGCCACCCCTTTGATATATAGTTTAGTGATTGTTAGAATTACCCACCTCCCACCTCTAGATCTTCTATACTCATCTCTTCGCCTCTTATCCCTATATCTCAAATCATCAAGGAAGTTTAGCCCTACAGCCACATTACCAACTTTGAGTGCTCAACTAAAAGGAGGAATTCTCATCCATCCTAGTATGTAATATGCTTGATTTTTATTTTGAATCTTATATAAAATAATTTCAATCTACTAACAAAAGTTTATTTCTTTTCAATTTTTTCAATTTCATACTAGTAATAGGGTTAATTTTCATTTTTGTTTAAATATTATGATAGAGTTGAAATCACAACTATTAACCCATCTTAGTGACCTTTTCAATATACCTTATCTTCTTTGGATACACCGTATTTTTGGAGCTAATATAAGGTGGAGTTAAAGAAGTTTGAGTGAAGAAATATTAGAGGCCAATTTTGAAATTTACTTTACATTGAATGGAGATTTGTTATTTTTACTTGTATTGACAACCAAGTTGAAAAATAAATCTCTAGGACAACAGTTCTAATCTTTTTTAACCCAAGTTGAGATAAGGAATTGAAAGAGTAACTTACCACTTTTATTTATTTTCTACCACATTTGTTTGCAGTTTTTACCACATTTATTTTTACTGCAATTTACTTAATTTTATTTCACTTCTTGCACATTTTATATTCATGAGTTTACATAGTTTTTTTGAGATCAGCCTTACTGCTGAAAGATGCATTAGATTTAAAGGATTCTAACCTTGGAATAGGTTAACATCTCAACACAGATTTCTTATATATAGTTAAACTAGTAATTAACCTAAGTTTATTCGCAATCAACCATAATAGATAAACACATAAGTTTTACATGGAAAACCCAGATGGAAAAAAAGGCCATGGGACCTACCACTGGTCCACAAAGAACATGCGCTATGCAAGAGAGGTTCTAAGATTTACTTACTGACTTGTCTATTTTAACACAACCTAAAGGACTTGAAGTTTTCCTTGTCAATGTATACGTTGTTAGTCATTAACCTTCTTCACACTTGATCTGCATATTTTGATGCCCCTTAATATGACCAACCTTCTACAAGAAAAAAGACAATTTTCTACAAGAGAGTTTAACCAAAATTCTCTAAAACTCAACAAGTGCAGCATAGCCTCTCAGTAAATTCTCTAGAGAAGAAAAGAATTTTCAATGTGGAATCTCAACTCAGAATATGGAGATGGATGCTTAGGGGTGAGAGCAACACCCTTTAAATAACCTCAATTTTGTGCCTTATAATGGTAATCCAATCAAGATAGATATTGGCACAAAACAGGAAAGTCCCACTTAAAATAAAAATAGAAATTCATGCAATGGCAGTTTCGTAATTTCAAACAGCACAATTTCTGAAAACTTCCCAATCAAGCCATAACTTTGTCATTTTAGCTTCGATTGATTCAATGTTAGAAACTACAGATATCTACTTGAAACGAACTTTCCAACGGTACGTGACTTGCCCTATATTAGATGCTCGATTTGTGAGATATGACTTTTTAATTTAAATACCTTCATTCTAATTTTTCTAGGATTCTTTAACCTCTTCAAACTCATAGTCTAAAATAAATAGAGATACAATTTTAACTAAAACTAGAGTTTTATCCAATTCACAAATTTAGCTAATAAACTAAAACGCTTACAAATTTCTCCTTTGGCAGTTAATGGATAAAACTCCCTCAAACAATACAATTTGATCTGCCATAAATAAAACCCAAAATACATTGAATTTTCAATAAAAATCAAGATATAGCATTCACCACTTATACATCTTTATTGCCTGCATCTGTCTCTAAATATCTAAACTTTCAACAATATACCAATTACCAATTGAATACAAAATATCTTTAACAGCTCTGAATCTTCAAATATTCATATCTCCCCTTGATTTTTTTATCCTCCCCCTTTTTATGCATAATTGGTAAAGATAATGATGTTGACACGTAGCATATCTGTTAATCAGGATCCAGCAGTGTCTCCCCCTCAATTGTGAATACTCCCCCTTAATGTTATATTCTTTTCAGCACTAGAATTGGTAGCTTGATCTTTTTTTATCAGCGTTTTTTAGATTTTTGTACCCACACTTGCGAATATAAAACTTTTAGCACAATGTATACCAATTCAATAGGCAAGTTAAACTTCTTGACGCAGACAGCTTTTGTCTTGATCTTGGGTGGAGACAATTGCTTCTTTCATTACTTGTTTTTAGGTAAACATCTCAGGTTATTGCAATGAGGATGAATGTGTCCTTTGATTCTACAATGGTAACATGTGGGTGTAAATTTAGAACATGATATATTTTTCTTTGAAGTAAAAGCAACATGTTTTGTAGATGTAGTGAGTGTAATGGAAGCTAAAGTAGAACAATTAACAAATGCATATTTACCTTTGGTTTTTGAGGTAGATGCATCTTTGATATAACTACGACTTTATTTGTCACTTGGCAACTTTTGACTACACTGGATGTTATCAAGTTTTTTTGAGACAGTGTTCATCTTGTCCAATGATGCCTTTTTAGCAGTCGGCTCTAACATGACCATCTTGTTATTACTAATCAAATCAGATTTTTAGCCTATTAAGTCTCTTTTGCAGATTTATTTTGCAAATTTTCAGCCTAGCTATGTTTTCAAAGTTTCTATCTCTTTTCAGATTTCTCAAATTCCTAAGACAACAATTCATAGTTTGGGTTAGCATTGTTTAGATTGTTAGCCATAGTAGTTTTCTTTTGATTTTCTAAGAGATGTACCTTTACAAAAGCGTCCTCTAATTCTTTCTTGAGAGGGAAAATCTGATTTTCTGTAGTTTTCCACTTATTTCTGATCTCATTATTCAATGTGGCCAACTTAATGGAAGTCTTTATTGAGATACAGTACACTTCTTCCCACTGTTGTTCATCATCTAAGCTTTTTTCTGACTTAAGGTTTTCTTGTCGGTCAAATCTCTTTGTTCTTTAACTATGGGATTGTCTTTCTTTTACTGCTACTACGTAAAACTTGTTGCCATGAATCAGTAGAAATGAACTCCTCATCAATCGGAGTCCGGATTCAGGAGATATCTTTAGTCAAAGCTTTATCTTGAATATTTGACTGAAGCCCGCATGCAATGCCTTTATGAACAGTCTCTAAGGTATCACATGCATCCTTGGCAATCTTACACTTAGAAATCTAATGGAACTCCGTAGGTGTAACTCCATTGAAGATAGCCTCAAGTGCCCTACTGTTAATGGTAAATGCCTGTTTATCTTCTTTGGTCCATTGGGCAGTAGGTTTTGGAATTACGACTTTCCCATCAGATACAACAGTAGCAGGAATATAAGTAATACTAATGGCTAACCAAATATCTGGATCACAAGATTGAAGAAAAGTAACCATTATAAATTTTAAATTGTATAGTTAGATCCAACCAACAAAGGGGGCTCGGTAATCAAAGTACCATCTCTAGCAAACTCCATATCAGAAATCTAATTTGATCTCAATGAAAGACTTGTGTGAACCCACTTTAATACCACTTGAAGGATTCTAACCTTGACAAAGGTTAAGGTCCCAACATAGATTTCTTATATGTAGTTAAACAAGTAATTAACCTAAGTTAATAAGTAATCAACCATAAGAGATAGAAACACGTTTTTTATGTGGAAAATCCAAACAAGAAAAAACCACGGACCTACCACAGGTTTACAAAGAACAAGCACTATGCAAGAGAGGTTACAAGATCTATTTACTGCCCTTGTCCAGTTGAACACTACCTAAAGGACTTGAAGTTCTTCTTGTCAACGTACACGTCGTTAGCCTTCTTTATGCTTGATCCACACGTTTTGATGCCCCTCAAGATGAACAAGCTTTTATTACAAAAAAGACAATCTTCTATAAGAGAGTAAAACAAATATTCTCTATGACTTAACAACTTCAACAGCCTCTCAATGAATGCTCTAGAGAATAAAAGAATATCTAATGTGAAATCTCAACTTAGAATACGGAGATGGATGCTTTACGGTCGAGAGAAAAAACCTGTAAATAACCCCAATTTTGTATCTCATAATGATAATCCAACCAAGATAGGAATTGACACAAAACAGGAAAGTCCCACTAAAATAGAAATAGAATTTCGTGCAATTACATTTTCATAATTTCGGACAACACAATTTTTACAAACTTTCCAGGGCCATAACTTTATTGTTTTAGTTCTAATTGATGCAATCTTGGGACCTACGACTATCTAATCGAAATGGGCTTTCCAATTGTAGGTCGCTTACCCATATCTGATGCTCAATTTGTGAGATATGACCTTTTTAATTCAAATGCTTTCATTTCAGCTCTTCTGGGACTCTTTAACTTCTTTAAACTTCTAGTTTAAAATAAATAGAAATACAACTTTAACTATAACTAGAGTTTTATGCAATCCATGAATTTAGCCAACAAACTAAAATGCTTACAAGATTCATGTATATTTCTTTTAAATTTGTGGAGTGGTGTCATTTGAGTAAAGTTTAGAAATCAAGTTTCAAGTTTGATAAATATTAATGTGTTGAAAACAGTTCAGAAACATGCCTAAGGGTGGAACTATTTTGGTCTAATTGAACAAAACGATGAGTACATGTCTTTCAATTTTTGCACAATTGAACTAGTTTCAGTTCTGAAACTGAACTAATTCAGTAGTAGAAACCAATTTCTAAACTTGGTTCAGCCATTCACATAGTTCATGCATTATATTCATGCCCGACTCACTTAATCATGCATATAAATTCACATGTTTATCAATTGTTTTGTGGTATTTCTCATGATTGATTCATTCATTTTAGGGTAGTTTAGTTCAGCAGTAAATAGTAGTTTAATACATGTTTAGGTTCGATTTGTAGTGGTGTTTGAATTTGCATACATTAAGAAATGATCTGCACTAGTCTTGAGTCACACGTAACATACATCGACGTTACTATATTGTTTTTCTTTCTTTTAATTTGTATTCTTGCAAATTTTGCATGAAGTCTAGTATTAGAAAGTCATGTCACATATTTGAATTTATTTATAGGAAGTTTTTCAAGCATGATAGATTAGATTAGATTCTTTTATTAGGCAAACTGCATTTTTTTCTGCATTGTTTAGTTTTAGAATTGTCTAACATTAGATAGTTTATCATCTAATTTTTAGTAATTTCAAATTTTGCTTATTAGTTTTATTGTTAAAAATTTTTTATTTTTGAAAGTTCAAACCTGTGTTTTGTTTTGCAGCAACTTAGATTAAGGTTTTCTAGTGGTAAAGTTTAGGATTTTTTAGTTTTAGGAATTGTTCTTTTATTTGGTTTGTAATTAATTTTAATTTTACAAAGTAGGCATGTATGTATTTGTTAGTTTTTATTTTTAGGCTAGTCTTTGAATTTTTTTTAAATTAAGCTAGGTACAAGTTGAAAAGGACCCTTAATTCTAATAGCTCCCTATGGATCGACCTGTTCTCATAAGTTTTAATTACGACATTGCAGTTATGCACTTTGAACTCATGATAAACTACTAAGTAGTGCAATATATACTTTAATTTTTGAGTCAATTTTATTTGTCAATGTACCCAAAAAAAATTTGGTTCAATTTAAAGTTCCTTGGAAGAAAACACTTGGATTTTATATTTAAATTAAGGATTTTTAAAATTCTAGATTACTATAAAAATTATAAATATGCAATAGAGCCACAGAAATTCCAAGAATTTAAATGGTATTTCAGGTGGCTGGAATCTAGGAATTAAATATGGCATTTGGAAATGTGGGAGGACAAGCCACCACAATATGATGTCATGAATTAATGAAGAGATGAAAAAAAAAAAATTGGAATACAATTCCAAATGCTAGCATAAGTTTTGGAATCGCATTTTATAGAAGGCCCAAAACTTACAAACCCTAAAAACATTCATTCCTTGGAAACTAACACTAAAGTAAAAAAAAAGAGAAGAGTAAAAAAAAAAACTTTGTCCACATATCTTGAACTGTAGGTGAGTAGATTTTTCATTGTGAAATGCTAAGCTAGATAAGATCACCAACTATATACTTGAATGTGGAAAATATGAAGAAGGAGTATGAACTAAAATGATCTCTTCCTGCAATATTAGAAAAAAGTTGGTAAGATGAAAAAGGAGAAAAATGGGAGGAAAGAAGAAGAAAACCTTAGTAAAAGACCATTTACTGTGCGACTAATCTTTTTCATTTATGAGCAGAAGATGAAAACCATTTCCCTTCAAATGAGTGGAAATTTTTTAATTTTGTTCGATATCCTACATATATAGGATATCGAATTGTGCGATATCCTACAAGTATAGAATATTGTATTGTTCGATATCCTACCACTTTAGGATATAGTAAGTATAAGGGTAAAATTGACTTTTTTGGGCATCCTTTCCTATACAAACAGCTGTATAGGATATCGAACTGTATGATATTTTACAAGTGCAGGATATTACATTGTTGGATAGCATACCACTTTAGGATATCGCAAGTATAAAGGTAAAACTAACATTTTCAGGCATCCTTTGCTATACAAACAGCTGTATGATAAATACATTTTTCAAAACAGGTTTTTGTGGATAAATGTAGGGTATAAGAATATATGTACGGTAATAATCTCTTTTTTGTTTACAAGCGGAAAAAGACTCTCGATTTGCAGTGTACGCGACCATTGCGACAACACCCTTGGGTCCTTATTTATTTATTTTTCCTTTGAGGATAAAAGAAGATAAGTCTTATGTGTTTATTCTGGTGGAGGGTCTTTGATTCATTTTTCTGTGAGATAGTTTTGTCCTTTTGTGAGATAAGAAAAACAGCTAGTTTGTCCTTTTCTTGAGGAGGAGATAGAGGCTTGATGTAGGCCTTGACAAGAAGAAGGGCATATATTTATATGGGATTCATGTGGTAGGAGAGTAGGACCATGTCAACAACTAGTGAAAATATTATGGAGATAAAAGTTAAAAAGGTAGACATAATCGTTCGTATAGGTATTTTATTAGAGTGGTGGAAGCCCATTTATTTTTATTATACGTGATTTTGTATATTATTATCATCATCAATGTCATTATTCTTGTTAAATTATTTAATGTTGGGTTTATATCTTGTATTCTTGTTTAACCAGATGGCTATGACTGTATTAAGATCAGGGTATTTTCATAATTATACCGAGACTTTCTTAAAACCTAAGAAAGCGGAAATTATAAAAATGATATGACCTATAATCCTAAATTTTGAGAAAGATAGTGTCCTCTTTTGCCTGTGGTGCATCACACACGACGTAGGAGAGACGATGAAATCATAAGAGTCTCTGTACGACTTTACTTGTTATAATGAAAATGATATCATCTCTATCCATGGACGTAATCCTATTTGGGTGAACTACATACATCCTATGTGTCTCTTCTGGTCTATGTGGCTTGATTGTCGATCACAAGTTTTGCACTTCTGCATCTGCACAATAATTGGTAACAAAGCCTGGGTTGTAGTGTGCAATCAACGAAAATCTCAAGAGTTGAGATTCATCTCTGTTTTGTAAAACCAAGAAGGAGATCGGATTTTGATCTGACCTATTTGGGTGGACTATGTAAATCCTCTGTGTCTCTTCTTGTATGTAGCTTGATTATCGATCGCAAGTTTTGTGCTTTTGCACATGCACAACATAAACTAATACACCCAAGAACTTTAACTTAATTATCTAAAGTTCCAATCTTTGGGTCTAGTTTTCTCTGTGTGTTAGCCCCAAATTCATAATCTACATTGATCAATACTCCTATATAAGTGATAAGCATCAAGATATTTAATTTCATAAATTAAGTCTTAAGGGATTTTTTGAAAATTATTAATCAGTCGTACAAATTAAAACACACCTGAAGCTGTCCGATGCACTCAGCTAATTGTGTGAAATATGGTGGTATTGTCATATATAATAACTAGCAACAAAGGCCCGTGCTTAGCCGGGCCCTAAAATCAACATTTTAAATGTTGTTTTATTATTCAATATATTATGTTAATACATTGAAAAAAAAATCTTTTGATAAGAATTACTATTGAACTTATTAGCTTCAAATAAAAGTAGACCCGTGGGGCAAATGAATAAATTAAATTAAATTACTTTAATAGTCAAAACTTGAAAATAAAAATCTATTATCATATTAGAGAATTTTAGAAGAAAATGAAATAAAAACCAATGTTATAATTTCATGGTAAAAGAAAGATATTATTAAGGAAATTAATAATGAAAAATAATATTTTTAATAACAAATTAAATGAAAAAATAGTAAAAAGTATTGCATCATAAAAAAATAGGAGCAAAAAGATGAAAGTAAACCCCAATTAAAAAATCCAAATTCTATATCTTCAAGATATTAATTAAGAATAGACTGAGAAACTATTGAAAGAAAATGTTATTTTAGAAATGACAATGTGAAGATTCTTTCGTGAATGGGAATGGTAAAGAAAGTAAATAAAATATTAGTAAAAAGAAGATATTCAAACAAATGAAAAACATTAAATAAGCTTAAAAATAAACAACTTTAAAAATAATATATCTGATGTTATTTTTCAAGATTTAATGAAAAAAATAAAAAAATGGGGTGCGTGGCCCATTTTCTGAATAAAAAGAATTTAGGGAGAAAGTCTTGAGATATCGTTTTAGTAAATAAAATGAGCTTACATAATAAAAATATTACAAAATTACGGAAAAAAGTAAATTAAAATCAATAGTAAGCAAAAAAAGAAAAGTTAAAACATTAATTATCTATTTAGGTCCTTGTTTTAATGGCAAAAAAAATTGACAGTTGGCCAGGTCCCACCAAGATGCCACTGCATCATAGGTTTATCAAATCATCATCCAAGTAGGGACTCATCAAATTTAGCCGGCACCGAACATACTGAAATTGTTGATCACGAAATGTACAATATTCCTCAAGTAGCCTATTTGGCCCATATATATATATCAGTGTATATTGTTCAATAACCTAGTTATATATTTGAAGCAGCTGTTTATTAAGATAAGATGAGAGAGAGGAGGATAGAGGGAGAGATTTTAGGGATTTCTTGATTTTTTTTAGAAGATGACACAACGCTCTAGAAAAAAAGAAAAATAAGGAGCGCTGATGTGGCACCCTCCAGAGGCCTCCATTCTTGTAGCTTTAATATATATATATAATATGTTTCATGTATATATAGTATTTAGATTTGTAAAATCAATTTTACTATCCCAAATATTTGTGTGGCGTCGTGGAAAAACAAATCAATGGATAAGCTTTTGCACGTCCATTAGAAAGCAAAGTCCGCTCAATTTTTTCCCTTTCTTCAATAATAGAAAAAAAGTGTCTATGCCAAACATTCAACATTATTGTACATCAAAACATTGGTTTGTTGACAATGAGCTGCGAATGTCAATAGCCCCCGCCTAACTCGGCCTTGCCTCCTGTCAACAGTAATTACTCGGATAAATAGAAGTATAAGATGAGAACGACTTGTTACCTCACCAACAAAAAGTTGGGGTTCTCTTTGGTATGGGGGTTCTCTTTGGTAGGACCAAGCTACAAACCTACCTCTCCCCACTTCTTGTGTCTATGAGTTGCTTTTACCTTACACATGTGAGTTTGTGTCTCCTTGCATGTGAGTTCCTTTATCTCACATCTATGAGTTTGTGTGTCACGTCCCCCAAAAAGAAATCGGGGTTAACGTGAGATTAGGGCCAATTTAAAATTTTTTGTGCAAAGTACGCAGGTGGCTCCTAATCAAGGTCCTACACAAGATCATAGCACTACTGTAAATCCACAACAACAAAGTTACCAATACCTGAGAAGGCACAACTTTCTAGAAATTGGTATCACATATATTAATAACCAAAGTTTTGCACATCAAAAGATACTAGGTATAAATTCAATTTTCAAAGTAATTAAAAGCAGTTAGTTACAAAACAAAGTCCATCCAAAAACTTGGGCATCAAAAGATGATAATCAAAATAACGGAGACTGTGTGTCACTCGAGTGTGGGTCTAGAAGATTCCAAAGACTTCATCTGCACCCAACTCTGGCACATCAATTGGTTTAGGTGATAGAAGCACCTCGCCCACCACCTTCATCTTGGTATAGCTGATCTCGATACCTGTGCACCAAGGACAGCAACATCAGGCTACAAAAGTTACGACAAGTGGGTAAACATCACCCATATTATAAGTATGCAATATAGGAAAGCGAGTAAAGACAATTGATCATGTGAAGGAGAGAGCAATAGTGAAACTAGAAAGAAGGGAAACATCTTATCCAACGCTACACGAATAAAAAACCCACATAGCTGAGTTTTCCAGGTATAAACCTATCCAATACAAGGTTTCTCCCTGTCTTCGGATGATACACATCCTATCCAAATACGGTGGATCTTTCATCTTCGGATGATACACATCCTATCCTAATTCATAGAGTCCAAGACTCCATCCAAATACGGGTGGTTGGTCTGTCTTCAGGTGCATCACACCTTGTCTACAACACCACAGTGTACATCTGTGTAAACTGATCTGCACAGTCACCCAAAAGACCAAGATCCCCATCACACACATAGCCCTACACAAAGGTGCCCCTCCTGTGCTAGACTAATAGCTTTATAGTGTTCGACGCGAAAGAAGTCCTAAGTCAAGTGAAGGGTTGGCATGACCATACAAACAGTCCAATCATTAAAGAATTGTTCGCATTTATCATTCGGTCCCCAAACTAGGTCCACACACACCCCCGAGTAGTTCTCTTCCAGCATGACAATGCTAGCCAAACTACAACACGGTCCAAATGAGGAAATTGGTATAACCCCTAAGAACGCACCCACACGATACAAAAAAATGCATGCCCGAAGGCCAAGGAAGAATTACAACCCAATCCTCCTAATTCATGACGGCAATTAGAGCACCCGACAATTCTACTAGAACCACGGGTGATGTGAAGTTGAACGTCCTATCAAACAAACATGGGTGCATAGGTTCAATCTCCACATCACTGGGTTCTTAGTAGGTTGTGCACCGTACTCAACCACGCATCCTGTAACAGTGCATTTCGCCCAAAAATCACTCTTACTTAATGTAAATAGGATAGTCCAAGTCATCCGGGTCCAATGAAGGGTCTCACCATCAATCCCTAGTCAAATAAGGTTCAACCCTCCATTCCACAATACATCCACATAATGTTAGATCTAATAGGGTTTGTAATAAAACATCAAACTTAAGGATCTAGGTTTATGCATTAAACAATATATATGATCTCAAAGAAAATAAATGCGTAACTTGAGTCATGATCTTGATGATGAGTAGATCTTGATTCTCAAATTGGATTTTCTCCTATCTCCCTTATCACCTACTCCAAGATGCGTGAGAATCAATGGGTACTCTTCAAATCTCGTGGGTTAAAATAGAGGACCGGAAAACTACTTTTATAGATAAGCTCTAGAGAGATTTCTTCTTATCAAAGAAATCCATTAAAGGTAAGTTTCCTTAATTCCCTCAAAGAATAGTCAAACAAGATTTCTTAATTGATTGGGCTTACTAAAATTGAATCCAAGATATATTTAGTAAAAAAAAAACTAAAAGGGGAAAGCATCTTAAATTAGTGGGCTCAAGCTATGGACCTCAAAAATATTAGACATGTGGTCCGTAGCCCAACGGAAACTACTCGCGATCAACGGATTAATCACGATGAACACAAGCAATCACATCATCAAGCAATCACACACATGACACTACAAGAATACACATTTTTCACTATGAAAAATTTCGTCGCCAAAAGATAAAAAAACGTTGGTATATACTTTTACCGACGAACATATTTTCGTCACCAAAAAAAGGTCAGCAAAATATTTTACCGATGCAATAAAATTTCGTCAGCAAAAACAAGATTTACTGACGATATATTCGACATGTACAGATATTAAAAAACGTTGGTAAAAGTCATTTTATTTAATTATAATTTTAATTTCACTTTTACCGACGATTTTTGTGACGTCGGTAAAGAATTTTTGTATTTTTAAAAATTTAAAATCTAATTCTACCGACGTTTTAATAAAAACGTTGCTAAAAATAATTTTATTTAATTATAATTTTAATTTTACTTTTACCGATGATTTGTTAACGTCGGTAAAGATTTTTTGTATTTTTAAAAAATTTAAAATCTAATTTTATCGATGTTTTTATTAAAACGTTTAAAATCACTTTATTTAATTATAATTTTTATTCAATGTTTACCAATGATTTTTTAACGTCAGTAAAGAATTTTTTGGATTTTTTAAAATTTAAAATCGCATTTTACCGACAGTTTAATAAAACATCGGTAAAAATCATTTTATTTAATTATAATTTTAATTTCATTTCTACCGACGATTTTTAACGTCGGTACAGAATTTTTTGGATTTTTTAAAATTAAAAATTTGATTTACTTTTGCCGACGTTTTTGTCAATTTCGTCAGCAATGGTTTAATTTTTTTTTAAATATAATATTTGTTTTTCCATTATAATCTTCTAATAAACCTGTTTACACTTATATCAAATATAAACCTATTCATATACCTATATTTAACATAAGAAATCCAACCATACAAGAATTGCTAAATAAACAAACAACCATCACTGTTTTTCATCAAGTCACTCATCTCATTTAATAAATATTACAATGATACCACTAAAAAAAAGTATATAGCAGCAGATTTTTTCTGCTGCTAAAAGATAAAAACTGCCGCTAAAACCTTACAGCAGCAAATAAGTGTCCGCCACTATTTGTGTCACTGAAACCCCCTGTCACTATTGCTCTCTACCTTTTTGCAGTAGAAAAGTGTATGTTGCATAAAACAAGCAATAGCAACGGTTAAAAAACTGCCGCTATTAATATATAAAATGTGCCACTAAAAATATATTTTTTTAAATGGATAGTGCTTTTTTAAAAATTTTTAGCAACAGTTTTTTTTATGCCACTAAAATGGTTTTAATAAAAAAAATTGCCCCTGAAAATGGCAAAGAAGATTTTGAATTTGTTTTATAACAAAGATTTCTACATGCAATTAAATTCACGATTTAGGTTAGCTGCATGTGTAAAAAAGATAGCAAACATTTGAAAGGATAGGATAATAGTCTCTTAGCAAAATGAATAGACTGATTTTTACTCTTCTTTTTAATAGTGTTTTGAGTATTAGTTCTCCACTCACTACAAAAAATGTATCTTCTTACAATCAAGCATGTTGCTTCTAACTACTTTTCACTTCAAGCCAAAACTAGCCTCTCATTCTAATTCACACTACAGCTTTCAAGCTAAAAAAAGAAGAAACAATGACCTTGAAATCATTCAAAAACTTTCTTTCTTTAGCAACTTTGGGTGTGTCAAATCACAGTCTTAACAAGTTCTGCTCCATTGTACATTTGGCAAAAAAGAAAGAGCGGCAATGATATGTGTCAGACAAAGGATGCTCAGCTGGAAGTTTATATACAATTTGATTCAAGACCTGCAGATAGCCATGGTGGAAAAGAAATCAGATTAAGAATAAACATTATTCTAAAAAGAAAGTGAAAACGCAATCAAGCTTCAAATCATATCTACAGATTCAAATGATATGTCATGTAGTTTAAGCAGTATAACAAAGCCAACTCCATGTGACCTTAGTTCCTGAAAAATATTAATTTGTTAGAGGAATAATGAATATTGCACTTCTATTAGAATGTAAAGAATTCCTTTTCTACTCAAAATCATGTTCCCAAGCATCCATGGTCTTCAATTTGAAAGAGACATAAATATTTCAATCAATGTTGGTGCCCTCCTTGTTGGTTCTGTGTTGGTATGGCTACAAGTGCACAAGGGCTATGGATGGGGATTTGGTGTCCCAGCAGTGGCAATGGCAATTGCAGTAGTAAGCTTCTTCTCCGGTACAGGATTGTACCCGCACCAAAAAGCCTGGAGGGAGCCCCCTAACACGGATTGCTAGGGCATAAGGACAAAAAAAATTTATCAACACAAATGAACCCTCAATCTCATAAACTTGATGAATCATTCCGTAATGACAAAATCAGAAATCATAATCAAATTTGCTAATATGCAGGCTCTATTATTTAATTAAGGAATAATGAAAGTTACAAAACTTAATCATAGCATAGAAAGTCTGCTTATATTTGTGTAACAAAATTGTACGAATTCTGTCTTTCATGGTGTCGCAGGCTGCATCAGAGGAATCATCAAAGTGAGGGGGTGGGGGGGGGGGGGGGGGTGCATATAAATTTTACTGCTACATGATCTAATGAAAATGAAAAGAAAGAAAAAGGCAAAAACAGAGTAATCGTGGATGAATATTTTCTCAAGGTAAAAAACAAATAAGAGAGGAGAGAAGCCAAGCCCAGATCCCAAACCAGGCCAACCCATACAAGGACAGAACAATATCCAGGTCCAGGGCCCAACACAAACAGGTCCACAGCTAAGACCTAATGTCTACATATAAAAACTTTTTCTCAACGTGTTGTTGTCAGCCTACATTAGACATGTCCAATTAACTCAAACGAGTTTTCTTAATTTATCACATATTGACGCTACACTAAATGCTCCTAAAAGTATTCATTTCTAATTCTATCTTTCCTAATTTTACCATACATCCATCTCATTATTCTCATCTCTACCACTCATTTTGAGCTAGTATTGCTCATTGATTGGCCAACATTTTCCTTCATAGGTCATAGATGGTCTAATACTGTCTATAAAATGTTCTTTAATCTTGTTGGTATGTGATGATCACAAAGCACACACCAAAAGCCAATCCGCACTTCAATCATCCAACTCTATTTCGAATGTTCGACATCTTCCCCAATCTCTCCAAATGGCAATTTTGTCCTTGCATTCTGAACTGCATCGTTTGCATTCTGTGTTATTTCAAAGTTTCAATTTTGTCCATGACTGTTGATTATCAAATAGCAATGCTCTATAAGAATTTACACCGTTAATTGGAGGTTTCACTGACATTGCACATTACTGCACATGATACACTAGCAGTCACCCACAAATAACTTGAATGGATATAAACTGACAGAATGATAGATGAAGTGAGTCTAATGTCATCACAATTCATGCCCATAAGTTGTGAAGAAAGAAGCACTACAACAGATTTTTTGTTTTAATTTCAAATGCGGCATCAAATGAGGGGATAAAACATCTAAAATGAATTTGATCTAAAGTAAAACAGAAGAAAATCCACAAAGCTCTAAAGCATGTACAAAACAATAAGCAGCATCTCTGAGAATGTAATTGTTATAAGAACCTGTAACACTCCGACCCAACCTAACCCGGTTTAGCGACTAATTAATGTTGAATTGGTTGAATTGGTTGCTAACTGTGTTCTGCCTTTGTTTTTGCTTTGTTTCGGGTTATGGATAAGTAGTTGGATTGAGTTTGACTTGGTTTAAGTAGTCATAAGCCCTTTTTCATAATTTTAGATTTGGAAGATGTTGTCTTTCACACATCATCTTGATGTCAACGCGTGTCTTTTGCTATGCTCGTTGATTTTCATAACTGCGTTGTTTGCCATAGATGTCGTTTGTTTCTGTTAGACCCGCAAATGACTCAAACGGTAATTAGTATGAATGACTGGACTTTCTTGTACTTTTCCCAAATCCTTATCCTATAAGCCGCCACTAACTCATACTCTCATTGGTTTTCTCTCTGTTGCTTCTCTCCTTGCTTTATCTTTCTTCTTCTTCAACGATCAAAGCCAGGGAGGGGATCTTGTGCCTTAGACACCTTTTCATTACTCGTGGGGTTTTAGGTGAGCTTAATGAGTGATTTTCTTTTTCTTCTCTCATTCTTTCTCCTGTCAGTCTTGTTTCCATGCACTCGCATGCCTTTCGTTTCTTCTTCTTTTGCATGCATGGGTGTTAGATCAGTGTCTAGAAGTGAGAATTGAGCCCAAGGACAACAAGGATCATGTTTGAAATCATTTGAGGCAAGTATAAGCACAATGTGTATGAACCCATGTTGGTATATGTGTGAATGTGATGGATTTTTTACTCATGTAGCTGATTTTAGTGTCCTACAGCCCATTTTGCTGAGACTTAATGTGTTCGTTCGTTTGATTGCCTTTCAAAACAGTTCAGCTGAGTCTAGAACAAGTTTAGGAAAACGACCCTGTGCAGTCATGGCTACGCCGTAACTGTACGACGGCTCAGAGTCCAAAAAACTGCCTGACTCAGGTTTTTTCTACGGTCAAGCCACGGCTAAGCCGCACATTGCACTACAGCTACGCCGTAGCTCAGCCGTGACCCAGCCGTAGATCAATACAAAGTGGAAATTCCTGGATTAACTGAGAGGTAGTATGTTTACAAACCTTCTATGGCCAAGCCATGTCCAAACCGTCCCATGTGCTACGGCTAAGCCGTAGAACAGAACACGGCTGAGCCATAGAACAAATACTGATGAACCGTAACTGCGGATGAACAGTAAGGTGAACTGCGGATGAACAATAAGGTGAACCACGGCTGAGCCGCAGTGCATATTATGGCTAAGCCGTAAGATGCCTCCGGCTAAGCCGTATGTTCACCTACGGCTAAGCCTTATCACCCCTGAAAACTGCATAAAAGGGATAGGATTAAGGAAGATACCGGATATGACCTTCACACTAGAATGTAGACAACCTGGACTTGCCCAATGGAATGTAATAATGACATGAATGATCTCGAGGGCTGCGAATCATTCATGTACGTTATCCAGATGTTAAGTACCTCCCCATGGGTGTTGGTTTAAGGGACTTCGGTGCACCTCCAGAGACAATGCAACACTAGACAACGGTGCATCGGATAACTTAAAACTACATCATCATGCACGGTTAGTAACTCTGGATTACTAGAATAGGATTGGCTAGTAAGTGATCATGATTCCCGCAAAATAATCTAATTTGCATCGCATCTTGGCTACGGTCTTTGCCCTCTTATACGCGTTCTGCGCTGGGGCAAACGATTGGATATTTCCTAGCTTTGTCCATGGTCAATCCCGGGTGGAACAGCGGTCTTGCATGTTCTATTCTCACCGTTTGATCCCTATGACCTGATCAAGCTTTATATCGCTGGTTATCTTGTTTCCGTATACTTCGTTTAGCATTCATTCTATCTGTTGCTCTGACATGTTTGATGTGCTTGTTCTGTTGAGATGATTCATCTAACGCGTATGACCTCATGCTTTATCGAATATATGCCTGACATGACCTGCGCGTTCCATTTTGATACGATCTGATAAGATATACATGTATTGATTTGCACGTTATGATATGCACGTTATGATAAGATATGCATGTTCTTATTTTTATTTGACTCCACATGGTCCGACATTACTAAGCCTCAGCCTTAGGATACCCGACGAGGTTGAATTTCGCATAGTTTACATGGCCTTGCTGCAGTAAGGAAACGTCTTGGGGAATCCGGACCCCAAGAAACCGAGACCCATCTGGCCCATGGTGTTCTCAGCATGGATATAAGATCCCTTTTTGGGAGCATGTGGCACACGTAGTAGCCACCTAGTATGTACATGGTATGCATACATTGATTCTGAAAGCATATTTTAATTCGAATGCACGACTGCTTAGAATACGACATTGAAATGCTATGATATATCTACTATCATTTATTCTTTTAGAGACAACATGTGTTAACTCGTTATTGCTTATACTTTGCTGATTCGTTGTATTCATGAGTTGTCCTTGGTGTTGCAGGCTCGGACCCCTCGACCGTATCCTTGTCGGTCAATCAGTTTGTTAGGGAGACTTCGGCTGTCTCTTCGGGTTCTCGGGGTGTATGTCATCGCTCTATCGGAGTGCGACAATTCTCTTCATGCATGCGTAGCGTCTTACCTGCATGTCATTAGTTTTACTCTTGTTTTGTACATGGTGCTTTGAGCCAATTTGTATATTTCTGACCTTTCTGTAAGCTTTGGATATCATTTCTTTGTGTTCATGTTTTTCTCGTGCTACGAGCTGATACCTACAGCTTCTGCGTACATGTATGGCACGTGTGAATTTCCCTTGTGCGTGTGTATTGAGACTAGGTCTCGGTGCATATGCACGGGAGTACGTGTGTCACCGGTTAGATCTTCACTAACCCCCGATCTCCTGGGCTCGGGTTGTGACATACGAATTGTATGGTGTCAGAGCGTTGTTGCTCTAGTTCCTAAGCATATAGGCATGTAGGTTTGTGGTGAGCAAACGAGATGTCAACAGTTGGTCTTCAATGCCGATTTGTTGACTGGGTTGGTCGGTATGGTCATTTGCCAGAGTTTTCTTTCACAGGTATTTTCTTTTGACAGGTGTTGTCAGACGGGACTGATTAGTTGATCGGTGTGTGATAGCTCATGGCAGCTAAAGGTTTTCTGGAGCCTTACATTGACGTCCGTCGTTGGGAGTTAGGACACCTCAGAGGCATACCTTTTGTTGTCCGAACGACGGCTCTGGTAGATCTACTCGACGAAGCTGAATTGTCTCGAGACCGATATACTTTAGAAAAAAGCATCAAGCATCTTCTTCCAGACGCCTATGCAATTGTGTGCAGATGAAGGCAACTCCTGCTGTATGCATTCAGGGTATGAGAATTGCTCAGGACGCATTTTGGCTATCCATATACCACCTGGATGGGAAGTAGTTATGTGACACTTGAAGTGTATTTCCACGCTTGTATAGAAGTATTGCTCGAGCAACGCGATGCGTACGTCAAGACACTCCAAGGAGTTATCGTCTGGTATGTTCTACACCGAGGACCTCACACCTTCATTGCACCCTATTAGAGGTAATCCCTCCATTGTACGCTAGGAACTGGAAGTTCATGTTCTCCTGCCTTCCGTGTCTTCTCCTCGTGAGCTAGCCTGTGGGTTAAGTGTTACTTGATCGAAGGAATCAGAGAGGCCTGAGACCGCTATCTTTTGCGTATTGAGATGTATTAACCACTGACTTTGTAATTCTAGAAATAAGTGACTCTATGTAGTTGTCTTTTGCTTTCACTCTATTTGGATGTTGAGATCTTGGTCTGTCCTAGATTGTAGATGGTGCTGAGAACATCTTGTGGGTGAATCGTGTTGACACTCAATGGTTTATGGTAGTAATCATGGTTTGAGTGGACGGATTAGACACGCTCGTGTGAGACGCTTGATTTTCTTTTGTGGGGTAACAGATAGTGTAAGACAACTGAGACAAATGAGCAGACCGTGCAGATTGCAACCGAGTTGAGTTTGGTAGTCCTTAGACCAATTTAGTCTCACGGGTATGAATTAGATATCCTCTAATGCTTCCCTCAGAAGTTTGTAGTTCCTAATCTCTTTAGCTCTTTGCTGAGTTGCTTGCGGATGCAGATGGTCGATCATAGGCCTTGATTAGAGTTGACTTGTCGTTGACACATCTGAGAGATGACTTAGAGTTATTGGTTGTTTTCATCTTGGAGCATTCAGTGCTATTCATAGTGTTTCATCCCAGCTTCGAATTCCTACGATTCTTTCCTTCTGAAGCTCGTTTGATCCTCTTTCTCTCACCACAGATATTTGTCATGAGTCACTGCCTTGAAACCTCTGTTACCACTAATATGTTTTCTCTTGTTGACCCCACTGCTTCGCTCTATATTCAGTCTGCTAATCACTCCTTTTCTTTTCCTTGGCATGATAACATGTGCCCGCTCTCTTGTCTTCTACCGTTGTATTAGCTTATATTTTAGTTCCCTTGATTTGATCATTGGGACGTTTTGTGGAACTCTACTTCTTCGATGTAGATACTTGATCCTTAACGTCTCCGATCGTTTCCTATGACGCTTCTCGTGACTCTCGTTTCCTTGCTAATGGAGACGGAACTTCGGATTGCTAGTTTCCTACACCGCAGTTACTACTCCCTGAGTCAAGATCTTCTCCTCTTCGAGTTCAACTACCCTTGGTATCCTATGCCATCCATGACTTTTCTCGTAATCAGACCCTGAATCGCAGAAGGCTTGGTTGATCCTTCCAACGCCCAATAAGACATTGATTAGATCGCCTGTATTGAGTCGCTTTTGATGTTTCGAGCCTTTCTTGGTTTTCCTTCGATTTTCCTTTACCTTGTCTTGCTTCGCCGCTTGTTTTCTTTCAGCAGTTGTAATCGTTTTCCTTTTCTTTTTTTTTATTGGTGATTGGCAGTGTTTCCCTGGTTCGTCCCTGAATTGTCGTAGAATGTGAATGTTACCTTTCTCGGCTCGGAAAGTCGTAGTTTATTTCTCCCTTGTTTAAGTGCACCGGTTCTGTAGCCATGTTTACTTCCTTTCTTCTGGCTACTCAAGCTTTCTTTACCAGACGTACCTCGTTACCCCTGATCTTCTGCTACTTTGTTTGTGATACAGTACCTTGGGTGAGTAACGTCATGGGTAGCGTACGATTCGTTTAGCAGGACTCCTTGTTCGTTCACATTCTGATGCCTAGGACTGCTCCGGACGGTTGACTTCTTCAACGGATAGGTTAGTGCGTAATGGGAATGGCTCTTGCATTGCAGACTCGTATCAACGCTTCTGGTAAGGAACAGAAGGCTGCCAAGCGTCGGGAAGTTCGTCAGGCTACTTGCTGTGCCTATGTTTACTGTTTGACCGTTGTCACGCTCGTTCCTTGCTCTATATAGTGTCTCGTATGGAGTTCTCGTTGTAGTCAGGTTGGGAGATGGCGTTAGGCTGAGAAGATCCTTGACCATGACGAAAAGATCTAGAACACGTCAAGTGAAGTTATGCTGGGCAACAGAGGCAGCTTTTTCCATGTTACACGGAGCTGTTTCCTGATTGAAAGATCTCATACGATTGGATCAGATGGGTAGTTTGACAATTGGGAAGTCTACAGGTGGGTACGTCTATGTCTTCGAGAAAAGATCTACACTTGCAGTTGTGTTCGCGATCCTCCTACGTTCTCTGATATGCAGATTGCCGTTCAGTCGTATGTTTTCGCCGGTAAGCGATTCTTCAGTGAGACAGGTAGACGACACGTGCAGATACGACTTCTACGTGAAAAAAAAAAAGATAGCCCGATACTCTACTTAGCTTGTTACGTAGGTGTGTGGTCATTCCGAGGACGGAATGATGCTTAAGTGGGGGAGGATGTAACACTCCGACCCAACTTAACCCGGTTTAGCGACTAATTAATGTTGAATTGGTTGCTAAGTGTATTTTGCCTTTGTTTCTGCTTTGTTTCGAGTTATGGATAGGTAGTTGGGTTGAGTTTGATCTGGTTTAAGTAGTCATAAGCCCTTTTTCATAATTTTAGATTTGGAAGACGTTGTCTTTCATGCATCATCTTGATGTCAACGCATGTCTTTTGTTATGCTCGTTGATTCTCATAACTGCGTTGTTTGCCATCGATGTCGTTTGTTTCTGTTACACCCGCAAATGACTCAAACGATAATTAGTATGAATGACTAGACTTTCTTGTACTTTTCCCAAATCCTTATCCTATAAGCCTCCACCAACTCATACTCTCGTTGGTTTTCTCTCTGTTGTTTCTCTCCTTGCTTTATCTTTCTTCTTCTTCAACGATCAAAGCCAGGGAGGGGATCTTGTGCCTTAGACATCGCTTCATCGCTCGTGGGGTTTTAGGTGAGCTTAGTGAGTGATTCTCTTTTTCTTCTCTTTCTTTCTCTTGTCAGTCTTGTTTCCATGCACTCACATGCGTTTCGTTTCTTCTTCTTTTGCATGCATGGGTTTTAGATCAGTGTCTAGAAGTGAGAATTGAGCCCAAGGACAACAAGGATCATGTTTGAAATCATTTGAGGCAAGTATAAGCACGATGTGTATGAACCCATGTTGGTATATGTGTGAATGTGATGGATTTCTTACTCATGTAGGTGGTTTTAGTGTCCTACAGCCCATTTTGCTGAGACTTAATGTGTTCGTTCATTTGATTGCCTTTTGAAGCAGTTCAGCTGAGTCTGGAACAAGTTCAGGAAAACGACCCTGTGCAGTCACGGCTATGCCGTAACTGTACGACGGCTCAGAGTCCAAAAAACTGCCTAACTCAGGTTTCTTCTACGGTCAGGCCACGGCTAAGCCGCACATTGCACTACGGCTACGCCGTAGCTCAGCTGTGACCCAGCCGTAGATCAATACAGAGTGGAAATTCCTGGATTAACTGAGAGCTAGTTGATCGTGCTTAAAAATGTAAGCGTGGAAATGAATTACGGAATCAAGGTCCGACATTCACGCACTTTAAGCGTTAAGAAGAATGGAAAATAATTATAGTTCATCATTAATTTCCCTTTTGTTTACATGGGTTCAAGTGCCCTGACCGCGGGGATGCAGGTTGTTTACATACATTTTGAAAGTTTACAACCCCTCCCTCAAATCTTAGATGTGATCTCAATTTGGAAAATACAAGAAGATATACATAAGGTGGAAGAAAATGTGAAAAAGGGAAAAAAATGGGGGGTGACCATGACTCGCGGTCACTGCCCCATTCCAGTGACCGTGACTCACCCACGGTCACTGGGGCCTTCCAGTGACCGTGACTCACCCACGGTCACTGGGGCCTTCCAGTGACCGTGACTCACCCACGGTCACTAGAACCTGCCAGTGACCGTGGGTCACGGTCACTAACAGATAATGGCCGTGAAGCCACTGTTTGCCTCCGTTTTTTTTGCTGTTCGCGCTGGTTCTTTCTTGGAACTTCTTTCAAGTGTTGGAACTCCATTCTCATGACTTTGGAGTGGTGGACAACCATCAAGAAGATCACATTTAACCATGGAATCAATTGAAACTGCTGTAACTCATCATTCGTGCTTACGGACTGCATTTTTGTTTCAAGTCCGAAATGGGCAAATTTGAAGCCGGAGTTGTGTCATTTTGAACCTGTCATTTTCAAGGAACAAAATGAGGCCTAGAGAGACTTCTTTCACAACTCTTGCAATTGCTAAGAAGCCCTACGAATAAGAGAAACAGAGGTGACAATGTCATCCTCTCAAAAATTGGCGTCGTACGAACATAGTATGGACTTTGGCCATTCCACTTCCTTATCTCCTTCTGAATTTTCTTGCTCACCTTCAAAACTAAGAAAAGAAGGTGGGAATGGTCATGGAAGTGCTGCTGAAGTTTGCTTCTTTGTTGCTTTAAGTGCTTCTTTCTTTGATTTCTTCTCTTTTCTTCTTTGTGTATGTGTTCCTCCTTTGCTCCTTCAAAATTTGCTCTTTTTATAGACTCCCAATCAGTTTTGTACAGTTTTGGGGAGTTAATAGCAGTTGTGGGGAGTTGGATTTCGAAGAGGAGTGGAGGGAAACCACCCAAAATCGTGGGAAACATCTTTTGAAGGTTCGTGACCGCAGGCTGGGTCACGGACGAGGCCCAATTTCGGGTTTTCGCGTATGTGGCCCATTTGCATTTGTTTTGGGCTCAAACGAAGCCCGATTGCCACAAAACTTGGAGGGATGTTTCTTGACACTATTTTCTACATGTCATAAAAATTTCAGCCCGTTTTGACTTCGGGAAATTGGTCACTTTTTCATTAATTGAGCCCCGGTCACGGATAAGGCCCACTTTTGGAACATTGCATATGCGATCTATTTTCAATTGTTTGAGGCCCGAATGATGTCCAATCATCACAAACTTGGAGAGATACTGCTTGACACTATTTTAAGTGTTTCATAGAAGTTTCAGCTCTGTTTGACCACCTGAACTTGGTCAACTCCTTTTGTTTGTGGGCCCCGGTCACTCCCAAGGCCCATTCTTGGATTTTTGCATATGTGGCTTGTTTCCGCCTGTTTGGGGCCCAAACGGTGTCCAATCGCCACGAAACTTGGAGGAATGCTTCTTGACACTATTTTGAGTGTGTCACAAAAGTTTCAGCTCTGTTTGACCACCTGAACTTGGTCAACTCCTTTTGTTTGTGGGCCCCGGTCACTCCCAAGGCCCATTCTTGGATTTTTGCATATGTGGCTTGTTTCTTCCTGTTTGGGGTCCAAACGGTGTCCAATCGCCACGAAACTTGGAGGAACACTTCTTGACACCATTTTAAGTGTTTCATAGAAGTTTCAGCTCTGTTTGACCACCTGAACATGGTCAACTCCTTTTGTTTGTGGGCCCCGGTCACTCCCAAGGCCCATTCTTGAACTTTTGCATATGTGGCTTGTTTCCACCTGTTCGGGGTCCAAACGATGTCCAATCACCACGAAACTTGGAGGAACACTTCTTGACACTATTTTGAGTGTGTCACAGAAGTTTCAGCTTTGTTTGACCATCTGAACTTGGTCAACTCTCCAATTGACTTTTTTTTATGACAGTGGGCCCTTGTTTCAGCTGTTTGAAGCCCAAATGACCCTGGTTTGATTTGAAACTTGGAGGGACTGACGTCAAGAACATCTTGGAGTATTCATCCAAATTTCATGCAATTTGGATTTGAGGAAGTAGGATTTCGAGTACTAACCTATTCATTGCATCCGTTATGTCACTATTCACTCCACATTGAGATAGTTAGCCTGTTTTCTATCCGAACAGCCTCCCCTTGACTTGAAACTTTGGGAGAATAACTTGGGGCATTCTTTGAGCATTTGTTCCAAATTTTATCTGCTTTGGCCTTCTGGAAGTAAGATCTTAGCCGATGACCCCCAAATTCGGGATTACTGTCCTCTAAGCTGACATGTAATGAAATTTAGGCCAAATAGAGTCTTTTCATCTTGAAAATTTGCAAAGTATCTTCTGAGCATGACTAAAGTTTCGCGTCTAAATTTCATTAATTTTGAACATCGGGAAGCAGGACTTTGGTCAGTGACCCCCTGGCTTGGGGGGGAACTGACTTCAGGCTGACATGCTTGTGGCTTTTGAGTTTGATGATGTCTGTTCAACCCGAAATTTGAACTTCCTCTGAGAGTTCCAGCTATCTTGATCTTCATGGAATGCCAGTTCTCACAGTGATTCCCCAGGATCTGCAAATAACCTCTATAGCCTACATTAAGCTGAGATGAGGTGTCTTCGCTGCAGTATTTGCAATTTTTATAGGTCAACAAGTGCCCCCTCGAGGTGCAATGATTATAGTATAATAATCGTTGTGCCTCGAAATAACCAATCTGTGGGAATGATGGATGGCTTGATGAAAAGACAGTTTGTCAAGGTAGGTTGTAGGCCTAAACTTTGGAATTTGAAATTTTTGATAAAAAAACATGAAGGGTTTGATGACGGAATTTTGAAAAGACATAAGAAATCTGAATTTCTTTGCCCTATTTTCACGGATATCAAAAGTAGCATCTCCGTGGGGACTGTGGGGAACACCCACAAAGGAATCCCTTAGGTATTTAGAAAATTCAAAAGTTTATAAATTTTGTTTGGATTTTGGAAATGAATTTGATTTTCTTTTGACCTATTTTTCACAGATATCCAGAGTGGCGTCTCTGTGGGGATGTGGGGAACACCCACAAAAAGAATCCCTGAGGTTTTAAGAAATTCAAAAGTTTTAAAGAAAATGGATTTGGGTTTGGATTTTCATGGATTTTTGGTTCATTTTCAAAGATCAAAGTTTGGGTTTTGACTTGGCTTGACATGATTTAAAATGAGATGCAATTTTGACAAAATGAGATGTAATTTTGAAAAAGATTGGCTTTTATGGGTTTTGATGAAAAACAATTTGAGACATTGGTTTGAAATCAAATTTTGACCCAAAGTTGATTTGGAAAGAGACTCCGCATTTTTTTTATATATAATTTCCCTCGAAATACCCTAAAAATAGGATTATTTCTTTGGTAAATTGCTCTAAGTGGACCCATCATGAGAATTTCAAACAAAAGATGATCATGTTATGGATTCCATTACTTAAAATCACAGAGACCGTAGATAAAGAAAGACGAATCCATCGAGACTTGATCAAGGAGGGTGACGCGTGGGAAGGAGGGTGACGCGTCAACTACCTGAGCTTGAGGGAATTCGGCAATGAGCTTCACTAGTTCAAGTTTGCAATGACCGTGGGAAATGAAAAGCGGTTAACAGTAATCGTGGGAGGAATGACCAATAGTAATTGAGGGGGAATTCCCAATTTTGGACCATTAATTGATTTTGGGCCTCCCTATTCTATGTGCTGGCATCAAATAGCGGGCTCCACTTAGGAATAGCAGTGACCGTGGGTAAGGAAGCCAAACAAAATTTTTTTTTTTTTTCAAACCAACAAAGAGAAAGGGAGACCGAGAGTTTTTTTTTTTTTTTTTTTTTTTTTTTTGCTCAAACCAACAAAGAGAAAGGGAGACCGGGAGTTTTTTTTTTTTTTTTTGCTCAAACCAACAAAGAAAAAAAAACCGAGAAAAAGGGAAGAGACCGAGAGAAAGAGAAAAGAGAGAGACCGGGAGAGTGAGAGAGAGAAATTGGGAGAGAGAGAAACCGGGAGGGAGAGAAGAAAAGAGAGAGAGACCGGGAAAGAGAGAAAAGAGAGAAACCGAGAGAGAGAGAAATTGGGAGAGAGAGAAGAAAAGGAGAAAGAGGGAGAGAAACCGAGAGAAAAACAGAGAGACTGGGAAAGAGAGAGAAAGAGAAATTGAGAGAGAGGGAAAACTGAGAAAAAGAGAGAGAGACCGAGAGAGAGAAACCGTGAGAGAGAGAAAAGAGAGAGAGACCGAGAGAGAGAAATTGGGAGAGAGAGAGAGAAGAAAAGGAGAAAGAGGGAGAGAGACCAAGAGAAAAACAGAGAGACTGGGAGAGAGAGAGAGAAAGAGAAATTGAGAGAGAAGGAAAACTGAGAAAGAGGGAGAGAAAGACTGGGAGAGAGAGAGAGAGAAAAGAGAGAAAGACCGGGAGAGAGAGAGAAAAGAGAAAAAAGAGAGAGAGCGGGAGAGACAGAGAGCGGGAGAGACAGAGAAAAGAGAGAAAGACTGGGAGAGAGAGAGAGAAAAGAGAAAAAGAGAGAGAGCGGAAGAGACAGAGAAAAGAGAGAAAGACCGGGAAAGAGAGAGAAAAGAGAAAAAGAGAGAGACCGGGAGAGAGAGAGAAAAGAGAGAAAAGAGAGAGAACGGGAGAGAAAAGAGAGAGAACGGGAGAGACAGAGCGGGAGAGACAGAGAAACCGGGAGGGAGAGAGAAAAGAGAGAGAAAAAAGAGACCGGGAGAGAGAGAGACCGAGAGAGAGAGAAAGTTGAGAGAGAGAAAAGAGTGAAAAGAGAGAGACCGGGAGAGAGAGAAAAGAGAGAGAGACCGGGAGAGAGAGAAAAGAGAGAGACCGGGAGAGAGAAAAAAGAAAGAAAAGAGGGAAAAGGAGACCGAGTGAGACAGAGAGTGGGAGAGAGAGAGAAAACTGAAAGAGACCGAGAGAAAGGGTGGAAGCAGAGAGGTGCTGGGTGCATCTTCCTCTCAGTTACCAAGCAGGACTCGGATTTCTTTCATCATCTCAAGCACAGACTATGGCTGGTAAGAATCTTCTCTTGTGTTTGTTCATGACTGAATCCAAGCCTGGATTTCTAGATGCATCTTGCTCTTTTTTTTTTTTCAAGAACTGATGTAAGATGATTTGTGAAATCATCTCAAGCTCACCAGTCCACTGATCAATCGATCCCATAGTGGTTTATCATGGCCACCACCTGTCATGGCCACCACCTGTTTGAGGAAATGCCCAATTGAAAATTTTCTGCTGAACTTGCTTTTTTGTCCCTTACCTTAGTACTGTTGAGTTGTAGAGTTATCCAAAGGCTTCTTCAATTATGCTCTCTACTGTTTTGGCGGAGTTAATCCCCTGTCGACAGAGCACCCACTATCATGGCCTTGGCTTTGGCTAAGCCCACTGTCACAGTCTAAGCAAATCGAAGGGGGTTCATGGTCATGACCGAATTGTTCATGGCTTGGGAAGATTTTTTTTTTTCTTCATTTTGCTGTCTATCATAAGGATCTTGCCTGGGCTTAATTCTTTTGGAAAACAGCTCAACTTGGGCATCATAATCAGGAAATTTACAGTCACATCCGGTTGAGAAGAACTCTTGTGTCTTAAACTCTATCAGAACTTCTTCATAATCACGGTCAATGCTGACTGTCTAATACTTGTTGCTGTTGTCACAGTGACTGGCACAAACTGAAATTTGCAATTCATGGTGACTGATTATCATTGGTGAGAGTGCTTCATACCAAATAGTGGGGAAGTTTAAAACCAGGGAGGTTTAAAACTAAACAGTCATTGTATCTAAGTGCACAAATTTCACTTCTTATTCACAGTATGACAGAATCCATTACCACTTCGTTTAAGTGTTAACCCTCACTATTAAACTTAGTGAAAGGACATCCACCTGTGTTTGAGTAGTAACATACACACCACTGAACACGCGTCTAACTTTCTGTGATCAGAGCCTCTGTGGGAATTATAGAATGCCATTTTCGTGCTTGAACACGAACTTGCTGCCCCCCTTAAAAGGTCTTAAGATGCGTGAACATCTATTTGGACCAGGAGCCTCGGTTTTGAAACTTAAGTGTGCCTTTGATGCCAATTCTTGGTCGCAAAACTAAGTATTGCCTTCTCCTTTTGGCCTTATACTAAAGGGAGATGCTGCCGAATTTTTTTTTTTTGAGAAGTTCCCATATCATTGTTACTGATACCCATCTTTTCTTTCTTTTGATTTGTTTTGCAGATAGGAAGGGTAAAGCGCCTGCAACTGCCACTGCCGGGGCACCTAAAAGTCGTGCCAAGGGTAAGACCACAAGAGGGCCTGATCCGAAAGACCCAAATGAAGCATCTGATGTTAACTTGTGGCTCCAGAGAGCTAAGGCTTTGTCACCGAGAAACTGGTATTCGTATTGGTGTAAGCTGGACGAGATTGACATTAGTACTGCTATCCCAGCTTATGCAAGCTACAAAGGGCGCATCCTCATTGCAGAAGTGCTAAATGCCAAGGGGAAACTGGAGGAGTTCCTGGACTGAGATTCTTTGCTGCACCTTCCATTTGATGGTTTTGCTTTTTCTGATTAGCCCTGAGGGCCATGTGTACATTGACTTCACTGTTTATATTCAAACTTTAAAATGGATATCAATGGAAAATGTTTTTCCTTTCTATTTTTGTCATTGGTATGGGTGTTTGGTTTGATTTTTTATGGATGTTTGATGTGGTTTATGTGGATGGTTTGTTTGGTTTGGTTTTCTCAGACTTGTATGAGGGTGTGATTTGCGATCTTTTGGATCCACAAATCGAAAATAAGGGAGTCATATAAGTGGACGTTATCCGGTGCCCATGTGTGAGGCTTTCTCCAGGGTCCATGACTTGATCCTTTTGGTGTCGAAAGGGGTCAAACAAAGTAGATGTTATCCGGTACCCATGTGTGAGACTATCCCGAGATCTTTGACTTATTCTTTAGGACAAAGATTTGGTTTTGTTTTTTTGTTTTGATTTTGGTTATACAGGGTCTGCAAAAAGACTTGTTCTATATAACCGAAGGTAGTCATATAGGGTCTATAAAAGACTTGTTCTATACAACTAAGGATTAGCTATATGGGGTTTAAAAAAAGACTTATTCCACACAGCTGAGTTTTGCTATACAGGGTCTGCAAAAAGACTTAATCTATATAGCTGGATGTTACAAAGGGTCTTGTAAGGACGTTATCCAAGTAACAAAAGTTTGACTAGAGGGGTCGTGGGACTTGATCCTCGTAGTCATTTTATACAAGTCTAAGAGATTTTGGTTAGGAGTCATAAGTTGTGAGGCTCGAAACCAGAGAATTTTGGTTTTGGTTGGGAGTGAGAATGTACACCGTACATGGTTTGGGTACATTGTACGTGGTTTGGGTATACCAATGACATTCAAGTATATTATTTCTTGAGAAGTTTTTCATTGATAAGCATCATGCATCTATCTCCTTCGAGTGTGAGGAGTGCATGTGTACCATTAAAGCAAGCCTTGCTTCCTCATTGTTCTTTTGAGCTGGCAATGTCCTCAGAGAGTGATCAAGAACTCGAATGTAGAAGATGAGTGGTTTGCCAGGAATTGGAGTTGAAAAGATCAGTGGGTTTATGAGACACCATTTGATATCTTCACAAACTTTATCCCACACAAATTCAATTCCTTTTTTTCATGAGTCTGGATAATGCTCTACACTTCCCAGATAAGTTTGAGATGAACGGGTAAATGTAGGCAAAGTCTGCCTTGCAATCCCTTGAGTTATTTAAGAGTTCTCAGAGAAGGCATCTTCAATATAACTTTGACTTTGACTAATCTCTTTGAGGGTTAATTCTGCATCAGTGGCGACTTCAACCAATCGGGCCAGAGACTTAGTTTTATGACTAAGTATGATAGCCTTGATTTCTGGTTGCAAATTGGTTTTGCACATTTCGATCGTTGCCCTTTGAGATGGTTGTTCCAAGCATTTATAGGATAATGCTCTTCATCTATTGATAAAGGCCTGTGCAGTTTCGTTGTCTCCCTGCCTTGTGCTGCTGAGCATAGCAAAGGTGACTGTTTGATCCTCCTCCTGAAAATGGAGTAAGAACTTCTCTTCTGTAATCGGCCATATCATGAATGAGAGTTCTGGTAACTGCTTGTACCAATCGAAGGCAACTCCTTTCAATGTGCCAACGAATAGTCTTATTTTTAGTGCATCTAGTTCTGGCAGGCTTCCAAGGAGTGATTTGAAATGTACAATATGCTGATATGCCGACCCTTACCCAATGTACGGTTGGAAAGTCGGAAGCTTATAATCTGGTGGAAATGGAACCAGATCAAATTCAGGAGGATACTTAGGTGTAATACTTTTCTTTTTCATCCTAATCTCCACTCTTGATTTTGTCAGTATCTCTTCAACTTCTTTGAAGGTTATATGTTTTTCAGGATCTGCATGAAGACCAAGCATCGATGAATGATCACCACCAGTAAAACTTGCAGCTATTACCTTGTCTGTTAGGGACTTAAATTGGGCTGTGAGAAGCTCAATTTTAGTGGCATTCTCCATGATCATTGCTTGCTCTCTTCTGTTGGCGAACAGAGAATTTATTTGAGCTCCAACCAGACCATCTAGCTTATCTGTTAAGATTTTCAATTGGCCGGTCAAATAGTCGATCATAGCTCCTTGTTGTTTGACAATATCACTGACATTGTCATTTTCATTTTTACTAGCATCTTCTTCGTCAGCATCTTTACTTCCACTAGCATCGGTATTTCCATCTTTGCTAGTTCCACTCCCTTCAGCCATAAACACAATATACTGATGGGGATAGGATGACGCTAATGCCTGAGGAGTGCATTGACTATCTTTTGCATTCAAGATAGTGATAGGATCATCGTCAGAATCAGTTTCGACATGACCTTTAGAAGTGCTACTTGAATGAGAGTTTGAATCAGACTCTTGTAATTGAGTCCGAGCCATACTCCGAGTAATTCTTCGAATTGAACCTGGCCCGACCATGCAAGACGAGGTCAAGTCCGGATCATCTTCTTTAACCACCCATTTTTTAGTGATCTTGCACTGTGACAGCTTCTGAGTTTGGTCCTTGTAATGGGCTAAAGCTTTCTTCTTGAGTTGGTTAGCCATCCTGGCTACTGAGGTCTGATCTTTAAACTTGGCAACCAATGGCCTGGAAGTGCTTGTCACTCGTTTCCAATCCATGGAATCTGAAGTGGGAAATGAAAGGATGTCAATAGGACCCCCTTGTTCTTTTTCTTTTGCACTTTCTTCTGTTGGAGCGAATCTTTGAAATGAGCGAGATCGGTCGAATTATTGATGACCAATCGCTCAGCTTGTTTGTTGCCTTCAGCGCCATATGATAAGCCTTGGGGTGAAGATAGCGGAGAAGGTGCCATTATGATAGAAGGTAGATACCCCCTGCCAAACCTCCGTCCTTCTTTTTGAGTCAGAGGATAGAAAGTATTATCTTCAACTGAGGCCAAGAGTTTGTTCTCAGCCATATTGGATTTTGGAGTGTGTGGTTAAGGTGACCACGTGCTGTATCTGGGGATGGATGCACCCTTTTAGACCTTCTTACGAGTTAGGAATTGCCAGAAGTCCTTTGGTGTTTGCTTGGTAATGACCCACTGTTTGGGCCTAGTAAGTGGTAACTTTAAGCATGGAGCAATCATTAAATGTGACTTGTTAAGTACCATTGATTTATGATCCGCGGACCGGACCTACCTTACCCCCAGACGAGGCTTGGTGATATGAAGATTGCTGCCTTCTGACTTCAGTTTGTGATTTGGTTCCTTCTGAACCTTGTTAAAATCTCCAAACGGATTCTAGGTGTATCTGGAAACCCAAGATTTGGGAGTTTTAGTCTTCTTGATGAATTTAAAGGTCACTAATGACCCATTTGGATCAGCCGAAGTTATAGAGCCTGTTGGAATAGAGAGTCTCTGAAATACTGAGACTCTTGACATAGGGGCAGTAAAGTGCATTCGAGCCTTTTTTGATGCTTTTACAGTTGGTTTGTTTTGGGTTATGGATATTTTAGAGAGCCTCTCTTTGGCCTCATCAAAAGTGATGATCAGGGGAACCAATGATGTCTTTGCAAAAAGTAAGCCCACAGGACTATATTAGTGGTATAACCAACATAGCTGCCTCTTGGGCTAGCCGGAATGGTTTATAGATGCCATCTAGACCAACATGGTTTTGAACCGAAATAGTTAGATATAGGCATAAATCCCATCTCATTATGCTATGCTTACTATCCCTACTGTCAAAAATTTCTGCAGCATTTCAGGTTTATCGAGTCAGGCTTAAAAGCATGCTATGTTGACTAGTCCTGGCTACCAAAATTTCAGCAGCATATCTGGACTATATGTGTCAGACTTATAAGCAAGAGAGGGTTGGATCAATCAAAGGGATAGGGCCCACAGGATCAAGCCTGCACCACTATCACAATGACCACACAAGATCCATCAGTGGTTGACGCCGGACAATGCATAATTACAATGTCGTTGGTCTTATCACTGATTTAATAAACATTTTATATAGGTCAGAAGCCCTTTGAACTGAATCATCACTCTTCTAAAGTGAAAAGGGTGATGATTTGGTTCATGCACATCAAGGTGCAAATTCTTCCAATGAAATGGCAAATGTACACACATCCAGGTGCGAATTCTTCCAATTAAATGGCAAATGTACTCACATCAAGGTGCCAATGCCTTCATTTGTATGAACAATATGCACTACAAGGTGCAAAAGTCATTTAATGATATTTTCAAACCCATTGCAGAAATAAAGGGTCTTGTATGGGTGTAATTGGAGGTTAAATAAGCCTTTGTCATCATAAAAATAGGTAAGTGACAGTGTGCCCCGGTCACAGGCTTTTAGCAGCAGTTTTCAGTGAAACAGTAGCAGTTTCCAGCACAACAGCGGCAGTTTCCAGTGCAATAGCAGCTGTTTACAGTGCAATAGCAGCAGGTTCAGTGAAACAGCGCACTCTCAGTGCAACAGCAGCAGTTTCAGTGAAACAGCAGCACTCTTCAACACAACAGCAGCACTTTCAGTGCAATAGCAGCAGTTACAGTGCAACAGCGGCACTTTCAGTGCAACAGCAGCAGTTTCAGTGAAACAGCGGCACTCTTCAACACAACAGTAGCACTTTCAGTGCAATAACAGCAGTTACAGTGCAACAGCGGCACTTTCAGTCCAACAGCAGCAGTTACAGTGCAACAGCGGCAGTTTTCAGGGCAACAGCAGCATTTTCAGTGCAACAGCAGCAGTCACAGTGCAACAGCAGCAGTTACAGTGTGTCACAACCCGAGCCCAGGGTTCGGAGGTTAGCAAAAGCCAAACCTAATGACACACGTACTCCCGTGCATGTACACGTAGACCGGGTCTAAATGCACACGCACAAGGGAACATTCACACGTGCCAAACATGTACGCGGAAGCTGTAAATATCAGAAACATCAAACTAACAGTGCAAGAAGAGAATACCAAGAACGAACTGACATAATTACATATGAGAGTCTTACAAAAAGAACAAAATAATATATACAGTCATGACATGTCGTGACATATACAAGTGAGCAAATCCTCAAAACAAGACTCCAATGATGCATGCCAAGAACGCTCTCCCGTGGAGTGATCACATCCACTCCTCTAGGCCTGATGGGGCCCGGGGGGTCTCATCTGGAGTCTGGCCGACCGGCGAGGGTTCGGCAGGGGTATCTGGGCCTGCAACACCAAAAACAACTGTGAATACGAAGATTCAGCAAAGTATAACCCATAGCAAGTTAACACACGTTGAGTCTAATAGAATAAAGAACATCATGTAATTAAATAAGGCATTTTTGTATTCTAGGCTGTCGTGCAAGAAATAAATATGCTATGCGAATCAATGGATACATGCTGTGTACATAACTAGTGGCTACTACATTACCATATGCTCCCAAAAGAGCGATCTTATAACATGCAAAGAACACCATTGTCCGGGCCAGGGTACAACGGGTCTCGGTTTCCTGGGGTTCGGTTCCCCAAGACGTACCCTTACTGTAGCAAGGCCATATAAACTATACCAAATTCACCCCGTCGGGATCCTAAGTTGAGGCTAAGTAGTGCCTGACCATACAGAGTCAATCATGAAAACCCTGAGTAGATCGTGACAACATATCATACGTGCATATCTGAAAACATATTATACATGCATACTCAAGGTACAGAACCACAATGTGAAAGTAACGGAACACAAGTAATCACATCAGAGAGTAGAGGTCAATACTCGAATGCAATATGTTGTGCAACAAATCATGTGAAATCGGATCATCTTTATTTACAAACCAATTCTAATCTAATTATCCGGTGTTTCTAACCGTGCATGATGATGTAGTTTTAAGTTATTCGATGCACCGTTGTCTAGTGTTGCATTGAATCGGGCGGTGCACGAAGTCCCTTAACCCAACACCCATGGGGAGGTGCTTAACATCCGGATAACGAACATGAATGATTCGTAGCCCTCGAGATCATTCACGCGTTGTATCACATTCCGTTGGGCAGGTCTAGGTGCTCTACATTCTATCATGAAGGCCATATCGGTCTTTCCCTTACACCTATACTTGTTTTTCTTTCATTAGTCTAGTGTGGATACGGCTCAGCCGTGTGTGTGCTACGGCTTAGCCGTGTGTGGTCTACGGCTTAGCCGTGGCTGGGCCGTAGAAGGTCTGTCAATTGATGGCTCTCAGTTAAATCCAGAAAATGCACCCTGTATTGATCTACGGCTGGGCCACGGCTGAGCTTCGGCTTAGCCGTAGGGCAATACACGGCTTAGCCGTACCCTAGCCGTAGAGTAAAACTGGGTTTTTATCCTCTCTGGACTTTGAGCCGTAAGTGCCATACGGCTTAACCGTACGTGCACGAGGTCAATGTTCTGAAGCACTTACAGAATTCCTGTAACACCATCCAAATTGCAATTCTCCAATGGAGATAGACAAGTACTGAATCAATGAGTAATCAAATGGGCTGTAAACACATGTTTCCATATCAATTCATGTAAACTAACCAAATCAAATGCATACCAACATGGGTTCTTACAAGTTATGGTTATACTTGCCTCAATTTGAATTCGATTGCACAACTTGTTGTCCTTAAGCCCAAACACAACCTAACACCAATCAAACAACATGCATGCATGAGGAATGGAAAGAAATCCACAACACAGACACACCATGAAATATGGAAACAAGAAGGAGAAGAAATAGAGAAAGGAGATGAGAGGGATGGAAGGATTTCCAACTCACCTCACATGCAAGAACCAAACTTCTCTCAATTGAGCTTGATCAGTGGAGGTCGATGGAGGAGAGAATTCAAGAGAGGGAGAGAAACTCCACATGCACAGTTGAGGAAGAAAATGAGAGAGAGAACGTGCTTGTTGTCGATGGTTGAGGAATATAAGCTAATGGGTAAGTTCAAATTGCAAGAGAGTCCAAGTTAGAAGTGTATTTTCAGTTTGAGTCAAATCCGGGTCCAATGGAATCACACGACATCGGTTGCAAACGACGTAGTTACGAAAGTTAACGAGCTCAACGAAAGACACGTGTTGACATCAAGATGATGCAAAAATGACCATGTTTTAGAAAAGCTAAAATTACGAAAAAGGGCTTGGTCTACTTAATCCAGGTCAAACTCAACCCAACTACCTATCCATGACCCGCAACGAAAATAAAACACAAAAAAAACACGATTAGCAACGAAAACAAGATTAACTAGCCGCTAAACGGGGTCAAGCTGGGTCGGAGTGTTACATCCTCCCCTACTTGAGAATCATTCCGTCCTCGGAATGAACACTCACTCACTCATACCTGAAAAAAAAAATCGGGGTATTGTCGTGCCATCTGCTCTTCTAACTCCCAAGTAGCCTCATCGGGACTGTGATGCTCCCATAGCACTTTGACCCACCGAATCGTCCTGGTGCGGAGTATTTGCTCTCAAGTTCCCACGATACGGAGCGGTCGCTCGACGTATGCAGCACTCGGCTGAATCTGAACCTCGTCGTAACGAATGACATGGGAGGGATCACGAACATATCTCTGAAGCATCGAAACGAGGAAAACGTTGTGCACTCCTGAAAACATCTCGGGATGCTCTAATCGATAGGCCAAATCACCAATCCGACTCTTGATCTCAAACGGTCCGACATAGCGTGGAGCTAACTTGCCTTTCTAGCCGAAACGGATCGTACCCTTCATCGGTGAGACCTTCAGAAAAACCCACTCACCAACTTGAAACTCTAAGGGTCGTCTGCGGGTGTCTGCATAACTCTTCTGCCTCGATTGAGCAACTTTCAAGTTCTCAATTGCTTTCTGTACCTTCTCCGTAGTCTCGGCAATGATCGTCGGTCCTTGAAAACTTCGAGTTCCAACTTCTTCCCAACATACCGGACTCCTACACTTCTTCTCGTACAATGCTTCATATGGCGCCATCCCAATGCTCTCGTGGAAGCTGTTGTTGTAGGCAAATTCGTACAACGATAAGTGAAGATCCCATTCTTTCTCGTAGCTCAACACGCTGGCTCGCAACATATCCTCCAAAGTCTGAATCGTCCGCTCTGATTGCCCATCCGTCTATGGGTGGTATGCCGTGCTGAAGCTCAACTTCGTACCCATAGCCTCTTGGAATGCTTTCCAGAAAGATGAAACAAAACGGCTGTCACGATCGGATACAATCGACACGGGGGTACCATGGAGCCTGACGATCTCATCCACGAACTTCCTTGCCATCTCTGAAAATGTCATACCCTTCCGAAAAGGAATGAAATGGGCTGACTTCGTCAATCGATCTACAATCACCCAAATGGCGTTGTTCTTCCTGCTCGTCGGCGGTAATCCGGAAACGAAGTCCATGGTGATGTGTTCCCACTTCCACTGCGGTATATGCAAGGGATGCAACGAGCCTGGCGGTCTCTGATGATCTGCCTTCACCTTCTGGAATGTCAAACAGCGAGCAACAAATCTTGCTACTTCTCTCTTCATGTTGTTCCACCAGAAGCGATCTTTGAGATTCCGAAACATTTTTGTGCTGCCTGGGTGCATAGCATATCGAGCGTAATGCGCTTCGTTCAGTAGTTTCTCCTTGAAATCATCAACTGCTGGCACGTACAACCTACTCCGAAAATAGAGTACACCCTCCTCGAGTCTGAAATCGGGTCTGTCTCCAATGTGGTCTCGAATGCGCTTCAAGGTTAGATCTTCAAACTGCCTGTCTTTCATCTGCTGAATCATCTCAGGCTGAAACACTAGCGTACTAGCCAAAGTCACGCGCTCATCCACTAGATTTACTTCAATAGGGAGACCATGGAACTCTAAGAGAAAACTGCTCAATAGCTGCACAGACTCTGCTTTCCTGCTGAGTGCATCTGCCACCACATTTCCCTTGCCTGGCTGATATTTGATCGGAAAGTCATAATCCTTAATAAGCTCAAGCCATCTCCGCTGTCTCATGTTCAGCTCCTGCTGCGTGAATAAGTACTGCAAACTGTGGTGGTCAGAACGAGCCTCAAACTGCACACCATACAGATAATGTCTCCACAGCTTCAATGCAAACACGATGGCTGCCAATTCAAATCATGGGTGGCGTAATTCTTCTCATGTTCTCGCAACTGTCTCGATCCATAAGCAATAACCTTCCCGTGCTGCATCAACACACAGCCTAGACCAACTCGAGAAGCATCTGAATATACCACGAACCCTTCACTACCATCTGGCAAGGCTAACACTGGGACCGTAGTCAACTTCTCTTTCAAAGTCCGGAAACGTGCTTCACACTCCTCAGTCCAATCAAATGGTACATTCTTCCTGGTCAACTTCGTCAAAGGAGAAGAGATCTTAGCAAAGTCCTGGACAAATCGACGATAGTAACCTGCTAGACCAAGGAAACTGCGAACTTCTGTCACTGTCTTGGGGCTAGGCCAATTCACCACTGCCTCCACTTTAGATGGATCAACTGCCAATCCCTCTCGTGAAATGATATGACCCAAAAATGCCACCTGCTCAAGCCAAAAATCACACTTCGACAACTTAGCAAACAATCGATGTTCTCTCAACAACGACAAGGCTTTTCTCAAGTGCTCCCGATGCTCCTCTGCTGACTTAGAGTATATCAGTATATCATCAATAAAAACAACTACGAACTAGTCCAAGAAAGGAGCAAAGATCTGATTCATCAATGCCATAAACGCTGCAGGTGCGTTGGTTAGTCCAAAAGGCATCACGAGGAATTCATAATGGCCATAACGAGTCTTGAAGGCAGTCTTAGGAATGTCATCTTCTTTTACCCTCAACTGGTGATATCCAGACCTCAAATCAATCTTAGAAAAATATGCTGCACCCTGAAGTTGATCAAACAACTCATCAATCCTGGGTAGGGGGTACTTGTTCTTGATAGTCACTTTGTTCAGCTGTCGGTAGTCTATGCACATCCGAAAAGTACCATCCTTCTTCTTGACAAACAAGACTGGCGCTCCCCAAGGTGAGACGCTCGGGCGAATGAAACCTTTGTCCAAAAGCTCATGTAATTGCTTCTTCAACTCAAACAGTTCAGCTGGGGCCATGCGATACGGAGCCTTGCTGATCGGTGCCGTGCCGGGAACAAGCTCAATGGCGAACTCCACATCTCGAACCGGGGGTAAGTGTAACACTCCGATCCCCTTTGAGCCGGATTAGTGGCTCATTAGTGTGTGTTTTGTTTTATTTTATTCTTTTGGACTTGGTTTTGGGCCTTGGATAGGTAGTTGAGTGACCTTTGACCTGGAATAGGTAGTTCTAAGCCCTTTTTCGTAATTTTGCTTTTGTTTTGCTCATATCATCTTTGCATCATCTTGGTGTCAGCACGTGTATTTTGTTGAGCTCGTTATATTCCGTAACTGTGTCAGATCCGTTTGGAGTCAATTGGAGAAGTTGGACCCTCGTGTGACTCGATTTGTAAATAACCGAAACTTCCCGGACTTTGACTTAAACTCCAAAACCTTATATATATTAGGAGTCAGTTTCCAGATGTCCTCATTTCTGTGAATTTGGCTTCAACGTGTATGCAAGGAGAGCTCCACGTTTCTCTTCCACTCCTTCTCCCCTCTTCATTCTCTTCTTCGGTCTTGGTTGGTGTTGGGAGCTTGCATCTCGATTGGGTTCTTCTTCCTTCTTTCTCTCCCTGTCTTTGTTTTGGTAAGTGGGTTCTTCTCCAATTCTTTCTTCTTCTTCTCCAATTGCTTCTCCCATTCTCTGATTTCTTTGTCTTCATCTCATGCATGGTGTATCTCTTTGATTTGTTTTGGTTTTAGTTGCTTTGGAGCTTGAGGTTGTGGATTTGATAGAGCTTTGAGGCAAGTATAAGTACAGGCTTTGATAACACATATGGGTGTTTGTTTGATGGCTTTGATTCACTCTTATTCTTTGTCTAGCATGTTTTACAGCCACAATTTGTGAATTTGGAACCTCTGTAACTCATTTTATTCAGTTTCTGTATCAAATTTCAGTTTCTGTACTCAGCCCGAATTCATCTCTGTATTGTACGGCTAAGCCGTGAACTTCTACGGCTTGGTTTCCAGAGACTCGAAATTTGAGTTTTGTTCTACGGCTAGGCTACGGCTAAGCCGTAATTTGTCCTACGGCTGAGCCGTAAGCTAGCCGTGACCCAACCGTACCCCAGCCGTGAATTAAATCTCTGATCAGTCGAAACTTTCTGATATCAGTACTCCTACGGTGAAGCTACGGCTAAGCCGTGGAATGCTACGGCTAAGCCGTGGATTGGTCTACGGCTAAGCCGTATACTGACTGTAGCTCAGCCGAAAAAGGGCATCAGATCAGAGGTGAAAGATGATCTGTTTAGCTGTGTTTTGAATGGAACCAAGGTGAAGCCGTAGTGCATAGTACGACGAGCGCGTAAGATGTCTTCGGCTCAACCATAGGTCCCTCATGGCTAAACCGTTAGGCATGGCAATTCTGAAACATAACTTAGGATAATGGTGAGACTTGTAGGACTCAAATACAGGTTAACCACCCATGTAAACCGGCCCAATGGATTCTTGGATCGCATGAATAGTCTGTTAGGCTATGACTTATTCATGTGAGTGTTGATTTACTGTTAAGCACCTCCCCATGGGTGTTGGTTTAAGGGACGTCGGTGCACGCACAGATTACATTGCAACACTTTGATGGCAACGGTGCATTGACTAACTTAAAACTACATCAACATGCACGGTTAGTGACAGTGAACAACTAGCTTAGGACTGGCTTGTAATGAACCTTGACTCCGTATTAATCTGAGATGCATTGCATATTGTTTATGATTTTGCCCTCTGTTCTGTTAATCTAAGTTTATGCATTCCGTAGTCATTTTTGTTTTCGTCCTGTATCTCTGTTCTATGCTTCGTTCTGCACTATGCTTTGATCTATGCTGTGCTTTGGATTTATATCTATGCTCTGCTGGCTTTGTTTATCTCTGAGTTTGGGTATTCCCGGGTGGCTCTGCCCAGAGGTTAATACGTGAGGATAAGATCCGGTCTTTGTCATCGGTGAGTCCAAAGCGGATAATCTCCCTTTCTATGGATTTGATTTGATTGGTATTAGTCTGGCTCTACTCAGCCTCAGCCCTAGGATGCCCGACGGGGTTACCTTTGGCTTAGATCTCTGTATCTCTGTATAACTGCAGTGTTGCTTTGTCTTGGGACCCCGGAACCCAGGAAACCGAGACCCACTTGTACCCTGGCCCGGTCAGTGGTGTTCTCATCTGCTCTGCTTTGCTCTGCTCTCTATTGGAGAGAACTTGGTTAACGTAGTAGCCACTTAGTCAGTATTTCTATGTTTGATTCACATATCATGCTTTACTTCTATGCACGATTTGCTTAGCTTACTAAGATGAAACTCTGAAATCATTATTCTGTCATTTATTCACTTTGATACTATGAGTGTTACACCCCTGTTACTTATATTTGCTGGATCGTTGTATTCATTTGTGTTGTCTGTGGTGTTGCAGGCACAGATACCTTGCCCAGCTCCCCGGCGGTCGAGGAGGCTGCAGGGGCGAGTGTAGAGGCACCCTCAGGTTTGGCAGAGTGGGCCTGATCATCTCTGCCGAGTGCGTTCATGCATACTTCCAGTGGCTTTTCGTTTTGGGATTTTGAGTTTTGGTTTCAGGGGACTTGTATTTGGACTGTGGATCTTTGGACTTTGGACTTGTATTCTGTGTATTTTGTATATATGGTTTTGGTGTGTATTTGGTTTTATATCAGTGTATTTGTCTTTGTCGCTTCCGTATTTGTTTCTGCTTTGGCTTCCGCTATTTTCTTTGTTGCTTGCTATGATATCTACAGCTTCCGCGTTCGTCTGTTTCGCACGTGTTAGATCCCTTGTGTGCGTGCATCTGGACTGGGTTTGGGTGCACGTGCACGGGAGTACGTGTGTCACCGGTTTAGCTTTTCGCTAACCCCCGAATTCTGGGCTCGGGTCGTGACATACGTATTGTATGGTATCAGAGCATGCTAGTTATAAGCATGTAGGCATCCAAGATCGTGGTGAGATAACGCTATCAACTATTTGACTCGAAGTCTCATATGTTGATTTGGGGTTTGACTAACTCAAGGCATTTTATATTTGTGTGTTGTGTTTCTTTTCCTTTTGCAGGATGGCATCAGGATCGGGATCTCGGGATGAGAATCAACAAGGCCACAACGGTGATAGTGGATCAGTACCTCCACACATCAGTAGTGAGGAACGAATGATGATGATGATGCAGTCTATGCAGTCATTACAGGCACAGATGGCATCCATGGTAGATAGACAGAGTCAGGCTGCCGCAGTAGCATCACCTCGTATAGATCAGCAGGTGATTTTCCAGCCTAAGGAATCAGATCCAAATGCTCTTTTCGACAAGTTCCGTAAGCGAGGGGCGACTGAGTTCCATGGGATAGAGGACGCATTGCAGGCTGAGCAATGGTTGGAGCAGACTGAAGAGCTTTTTGATACGATTGTGTGCAGTAACAAGCAGAAGGTAGTTCTCACAGCCTCTATGCTTCGGAGTGTAGCTAAGACATGGTGGAGGAGTGTTAAGACTTCATTTCAGACTATGCCCAGTGCCACAGTTTGGGAGACCTTCAAGCAGCAATTCCGTCGTAAGTTCATGCCTCTTCACATTCAGCGAGCTAAGGAAGTGGAATTCTTCAACCTCCAGCAGAGACAGATGTCAGTTGCAGATTATGTATACAGGTTTACCGAGTTGTCTCATTTTGCAGAGGACATGGTAAACACTGAGCAGAAGAAGGTGACTCGCTTCGTCAACGGCCTGAACCCGAGGCACAAACGCCACGTGGTTGCTTGTATGTGGCCGGCTACATTAGATGACGCTATTGACAGAGCCTATGATGCAGAGGCCATCTTTGAGGAGGAGCGAACAGAGGCTAAGAGGGCAGCAGGTTTCAGTGGCAGAAGTCAGTTCCAGAAGAAGTTCAAGGGTAAGCAGGGCAGTTCGAGCAGTGCTCAGGTGATTTGCGGTCACTGTGGGAAGGATCACCCCACAGACAGATGTTGGAGGAAGAGTGGGGCTTGTTTCGGGTGTGGCTCTACGGATCACAGGCGGGCCCAATGCCCGAAGTTTCAGTCCTCTCCACAGACGAGACAGGCAGGACCTACAGCGCAGGGCAGATCTCAGCCAGCTCGCCCGGCTCAGAAGCCGAACCGCCAGACAGCCCGAGCCTATGCTGCTACGCATGAGGGCGCGGAGGAGGCCACAGTCGTGGAAGGTAAAATTTTAATTTCTGATGCAGAAGCTTTAGTTTTATTTGACTCCGGGTCTACGCGTTCGTACGTAGCACCCCATTTTGCTGTGCAGCTTCGACAGCGACCCACACCACTTCCATATTTGTTGTTAGTATCCACTCCGGTTGGTAAACGGGTGGAGTGCAGTGTTTTCTACCCTCAGTGTGATGTGCGGATAGCTGGTCATCAGCTCCCAGTAGACCTCGTGTTGCTCACGACACTGGATTTTGATGTGATCCTTGGTATGGACTGGCTTGCGAGATATCATGCGTGTATCAATTGCTACAGCAAAGCTATCTACTTTGATTTGGGCAGCGGATTCCGATTTGAGGGCAGCCAGATGAAGTGCCCAAGACGTGTGATCTCTGCTTGTAAGGCAGACAGGATGCTTCGTAGGGGATGTGAGGGATTTCTTGCATTCATTTCAGAAAAGAAAGATCGGCGACAGCTCAGTGAGATTCCAGTAGTCAGCGAGTTTCCGGATGTCTTTCCGGAGGATGTGCCAGAGTTGCCACCAGTTCGGGAAGTAGAATTTGCTATTGACTTGATGCCAGGTACAGCACCTATCAGTAGAGCTCCATATCGTATGGCACCTGCAGAATTGTTGGAATTGAAGAAACAGTTGCAGGGTCTGTTGGATAAAGGGTTCATACGCCCAAGTGTTTCACCTTGGGGAGCTCCTGTATTGTTTGTCAAGAAGAAGGATGGCAGTTTCCGGATGTGCATTGATTATAGGCAGTTGAACAAAGTGACTATCAAGAACAAATATCCATTGCCTAGGATCGATGAGTTGTTCGATCAGCTTCAGGGTGCAGCTTACTTCTCGAAGATTGACTTGAGGTCAGGATATCACCAGCTCAGGGTGAAGGATGAGGATGTTCCTAAGACAGCTTTCAGGACTCGGTATGGTCACTACGAGTTCCTTGTCATGCCATTTGGTTTGACAAACGCACCCGCAGCTTTCATGGCGTTGATGAATAGGGTGTTTACTTCCTTCTTGGACCAGTTTGTTGTAGTCTTCATAGATGACATATTGGTCTATTCGAAGACTGCTGAGGAACATGCAGACCATTTGAGGAAAGCATTGCAGCTGCTTAAGGATCACAAGTTGTATGCCAAGTTGTCCAAGTGTGATTTCTGGTTAGAGCAAGTTGCATTTCTGGGTCATAAGATTTCTAGAGATGGATTGATGGTGGATCCGGCTAAGATTGAGGCAGTAGTCCATTGGCCCCGTCCTAGATCAGTGACAGAGATTCGGAGTTTTCTGGGTTTGGCGGGATATTACCGCAGGTTTGTGCAGGATTTCTCGAAGATTTCAGCTCCGCTGACTCAGTTGACTCGGAAGAAGGTCCCGTATGAGTGGACAGAGAAGTGTGAGCGCAGTTTCCAGATGTTGAAAGAAAAGCTCACTACGGCGCCAGTGTTGACTCTCCCGGATGGTAGTGCGGGATTCGTGATTTATTCCGATGCTTCTCGAGTTGGATTAGGCTGTGTACTGATGCAGAATCAGAAGGTGATTGCCTATGGATCCAGACAGCTGAAAGAACATGAGAAGAACTATGCCACACATGACTTGGAGCTAGCAGCTATTGTATTTGCACTGAAGTTGTGGCGACATTACTTGTACGGTGTGAAGTTCGAGGTCCATTCCGATCATCACAGTCTGCAGTACTTGTTTGATCAGCATGACTTGAATATGAGGCAGCGTAGATGGTTGGAGTTTATCAAAGACTATGACTTTCCGATCAAGTACCACCCAGGCAAAGGAAATGTAGTTGCAGATGCACTTAGCAGGAGGACAAACAGCCTTCAGGTGTTGGCAGGATTTTATATGCTTGTGCATGATCAGCCTGTAGAGGTTCGGATGGTAGGTGAATTGGTGACATTAGCTACTACCGTCGTATTTCAGCCTGAGGTGATTCAGCAGATTAAGGATCGCCAGTTTGAGGACCCCCTCCTGGTGAAGTTCAGAGATCGGATTGCAGATCGACCGGATTTCAGCTTGGTAGATGGAGTTTCGTACTTCAGGAATAGGTTGTGTGTTCCCGCTGTGGATGAGCTGAAAGATAAGTTGATGACAGATGCGCACGATGCCCGATATGCGATGCACCCAGGGAGTACGAAGATGTACCGGAACTTGAAGGACAGATTTTGGTGGAACAATATGAAGCGGGAGATCGCAGGGTTCGTAGCTCGATGTTTGACCTGTCAGAGGGTGAAAGCTGACCATCAGCGACCTCCAGGATCATTACATCCATTGCACACTCCGCAGTGGAAGTGGGAGCACATTACGATGGATTTCGTCTCCGGTTTTCCGCCGACCAGTAGAAAGAATAATGCGATCTGGGTAATAGTGGACAGATTAACCAAGTCAGCACATTTCCTTCCGTTCAAGAAAGGGATGACATTCACAGAGATGGCTAGGAAGTTTGTTGACGAGATAGTCAGATTGCATGGTACCCCAGTATCTATTGTGTCTGATCGAGACAGTCGTTTTGTGTCTTCATTTTGGAGAGCATTTCAGGAAGCTATGGGCACGAAGTTGAGTTTTAGCACGGCATACCACCCCCAGACTGATGGACAGTCGGAGCGTACCATTCAGACGTTGGAGGATATGCTCAGAGCTAGTGTGCTGAACTTTGAGAAGGAATGGGATATGCATTTGGCATTGTGTGAGTTTGCTTACAACAACAGCTTCCATGAGAGCATTGGTATGGCACCTTATGAGGCTCTATACGGACGCAAGTGCAGGACCCCGGTGTGCTGGGAAGAAGTTGGAACTAGAAGTTTCCATGGTCCGACAATCATTGCTGAGACGACAGAGAAGGTGCAGAAAGTGATAGAGAATCTGAAGATTGCTCGGTCCAGACAGAAGAGCTATGCGGATACTCGGAGGAGACCTTTGGCATTCCAAGTCGGAGATTGGGTATTTCTTAAAGTTTCTCCGATGAAGGGCACAGTTCGATTTGGTCAGAAGGGCAAGTTAGCTCCGAGATATGTAGGACCGTTTGAAGTCAAGAGCCGAGTTGGAGATTTAGCCTATCGGTTGGCGCTTCCAGTCGAGTTCTCCGGTGTTCACGATGTATTCCATGTGTCGATGCTCCGTAAGTATGTGCCAGATCGGAGCCATGTGATTCGCTACGATGACATTCAGATTCAGCCTAATGCGACTTACGTTGAGCGTCCGCTTCGCATCGTTGGGACACGAGAGCAGATTCTTCGTACCAGGACTATCAGATGGGTGAAGGTGTTGTGGGAACATCATGGTCCAGATGAGGCTACATGGGAGCTAGAGGAGCAGCTAGCGCGCCAGTACCCACATCTCTTTGCGCAGGTAGGTAGTCATTCCGAGGACGGAATGATTCCTAGTGGGGGAGGATGTAACACTCCGATCCCCTTTGAGCTGGATTAGTGGCTCATTAGTGTGTGTTTTGTTTTATTTTATTCTTTTGGACTTGGTTTTGGGCCTTGGATAGGTAGTTGAGTGACCTTTGACCTGGAATAGGTAGTTCTAAGCCCTTTTTCGTAATTTTGCTTTTGTTTTGCTCATATCATCTTTGCATCATCTTGGTGTCAGCACGTGTATTTTGTTGAGCTCGTTATATTCCGTAACTGTGTCAGATCCGTTTGGAGTCAATTGGAGAAGTTGGACCCTCGTGTGACTCGATTTGTAAATAACCGAAACTTCCCGGACTTTGACTTAAACTCCAAAACCTTATATATATTAGGAGTCAGTTTCCAGATGTCCTCATTTCTGTGAATTTGGCTTCAACGTGTATGCAAGGAGAGCTCCACGTTTCTCTTCCACTCCTTCTCCCCTCTTCATTCTCTTCTTCGGTCTTGGTTGGTGTTGGGAGCTTGCATCTCGATTGGGTTCTTCTTCCTTCTTTCTCTCCCTGTCTTTGTTTTGGTAAGTGGGTTCTTCTCCAATTCTTTCTTCTTCTTCTCCAATTGCTTCTCCCATTCTCTGATTTCTTTGTCTTCATCTCATGCATGGTGTATCTCTTTGATTTGTTTTGGTTTTAGTTGCTTTGGAGCTTGAGGTTGTGGATTTGATAGAGCTTTGAGGCAAGTATAAGTACAGGCTTTGATAACACATATGGGTGTTTGTTTGATGGCTTTGATTCACTCTTATTCTTTGTCTAGCATGTTTTACAGCCACAATTTGTGAATTTGGAACCTCTGTAACTCATTTTATTCAGTTTCTGTATCAAATTTCAGTTTCTGTACTCAGCCCGAATTCATCTCTGTATTGTACGGCTAAGCCGTGAACTTCTACGGCTTGGTTTCCAGAGACTCGAAATTTGAGTTTTGTTCTACGGCTAGGCTACGGCTAAGCCGTAATTTGTCCTACGGCTGAGCCGTAAGCTAGCCGTGACCCAACCGTACCCCAGCCGTGAATTAAATCTCTGATCAGTCGAAACTTTCTGATATCAGTACTCCTACGGTGAAGCTACGGCTAAGCCGTGGAATGCTACGGCTAAGCCGTGGATTGGTCTACGGCTAAGCCGTATACTGACTGTAGCTCAGCCGAAAAAGGGCATCAGATCAGAGGTGAAAGATGATCTGTTTAGCTGTGTTTTGAATGGAACCAAGGTGAAGCCGTAGTGCATAGTACGACGAGCGCGTAAGATGTCTTCGGCTCAACCATAGGTCCCTCATGGCTAAACCGTTAGGCATGGCAATTCTGAAACATAACTTAGGATAATGGTGAGACTTGTAGGACTCAAATACAGGTTAACCACCCATGTAAACCGGCCCAATGGATTCTTGGATCGCATGAATAGTCTGTTAGGCTATGACTTATTCATGTGAGTGTTGATTTACTGTTAAGCACCTCCCCATGGGTGTTGGTTTAAGGGACGTCGGTGCACGCACAGATTACATTGCAACACTTTGATGGCAACGGTGCATTGACTAACTTAAAACTACATCAACATGCACGGTTAGTGACAGTGAACAACTAGCTTAGGACTGGCTTGTAATGAACCTTGACTCCGTATTAATCTGAGATGCATTGCATATTGTTTATGATTTTGCCCTCTGTTCTGTTAATCTAAGTTTATGCATTCCGTAGTCATTTTTGTTTTCGTCCTGTATCTCTGTTCTATGCTTCGTTCTGCACTATGCTTTGATCTATGCTGTGCTTTGGATTTATATCTATGCTCTGCTGGCTTTGTTTATCTCTGAGTTTGGGTATTCCCGGGTGGCTCTGCCCAGAGGTTAATACGTGAGGATAAGATCCGGTCTTTGTCATCGGTGAGTCCAAAGCGGATAATCTCCCTTTCTATGGATTTGATTTGATTGGTATTAGTCTGGCTCTACTCAGCCTCAGCCCTAGGATGCCCGACGGGGTTACCTTTGGCTTAGATCTCTGTATCTCTGTATAACTGCAGTGTTGCTTTGTCTTGGGACCCCGGAACCCAGGAAACCGAGACCCACTTGTACCCTGGCCCGGTCAGTGGTGTTCTCATCTGCTCTGCTTTGCTCTGCTCTCTATTGGAGAGAACTTGGTTAACGTAGTAGCTACTTAGTCAGTATTTCTATGTTTGATTCACATATCATGCTTTACTTCTATGCACGATTTGCTTAGCTTACTAAGATGAAACTCTGAAATCATTATTCTGTCATTTATTCACTTTGATACTATGAGTGTTACACCCCTGTTACTTATATTTGCTGGATCGTTGTATTCATTTGTGTTGTCTGTGGTGTTGCAGGCACAGATACCTTGCCCAGCTCCCCGGCGGTCGAGGAGGCTGCAGGGGCGAGTGTAGAGGCACCCTCAGGTTTGGCAGAGTGGGCCTGATCATCTCTGCCGAGTGCGTTCATGCATACTTCCAGTGGCTTTTCGTTTTGGGATTTTGAGTTTTGGTTTCAGGGGACTTGTATTTGGACTGTGGATCTTTGGACTTTGGACTTGTATTCTGTGTATTTTGTATATATGGTTTTGGTGTGTATTTGGTTTTATATCAGTGTATTTGTCTTTGTCGCTTCCGTATTTGTTTCTGCTTTGGCTTCCGCTATTTTCTTTGTTGCTTGCTATGATATCTACAGCTTCCGCGTTCGTCTGTTTCGCACGTGTTAGATCCCTTGTGTGCGTGCATCTGGACTGGGTTTGGGTGCACGTGCACGGGAGTACGTGTGTCACCGGTTTAGCTTTTCGCTAACCCCCGAATTCTGGGCTCGGGTCGTGACAGTAAGTCTGGCACATCGTCTGGGAAGATATCGGGAAAGTCACAGACCACCTGGATCTCACCTAGCTGCTTCGTCTCTTTCTTCGCTGAGATAAAGGCAATGAAGCCTTCACACCCTCGACGGATCAAGCGATCTGCCTTACACGCCGAGATCATACGTCTGGGGCATCTCTGCTGACTGCCCTCGAAACGGAAGCCCTTGCCTAAATCAAAGAAGATCGTCCTGTTGTAACAGTTAACACAGGCACGATATCAAGAGAGCCAATCGATACCAAGGATCACGTCGAAGTCCAGCATCGACAACAGGATCAAATCAACAGGTAACTGATGAACTGCAATCTGCACGTCGCAATGGGGGTAGTATATACTACACTCCACTCGCTTGCCAACTGAGGTGGATACAACCAGCACATATGGCAACTGCTTAGACGGCTGATGTAACCACTCGGCAAAATGAGGTGCTACGTAAGACCGTGTAGACCCCGAATCGAACAATGCTAATGCCTCGACGTGCGAAATCAAAACAGTACCTTCAACCACCTGTGGATCCTCGACACTCTCATGGGTAGCAGCGTAAGCACGGGCTGTCTGGCGAGGCTGTCTCGAGCCTGGATGAGCTGACTGTGACTTGCTCGGAGCTGTAGGTGCACTGGGTCTGCTAGGAACTGCACCGGAGGTAGGACCAGAGGTTGGGGGCTGGGAGGCTCTATATCGAGGACAATTGGCTATCATATGCTCCCTCGAACCGCAAATAAAACAAGCACTTGCCTTCCTCCAACACGCGTCAGTCGTGTGGCCCTTGCCACAATACCCACAAGTCACTCCGGCGGAACTGGAAGTACTCTGCTGGCCTTTTGTCTTCTTTTGTACTTGTCCTCGTGCACTGAAAGGTGGCTGTCTCTTGGGCTCAACGGCTCTCGCAGCTTGGTGGATGGCCTCAGCAGAATAGGCCCTGTCCACTGCATCATCAAACGTAGCTGGACGCTGAAACGCAGTCACGTGGTGCATGTACCGGGGATGCAGACCTTCAACAAACCGGTTCACCTTCCTCTCTTCAGTACTGATCATATCCGGAGCAAAGTGCAACAACTGAGTAAACTTGTTCACATATTCTGCTACTGTCATCTGCTGCTGACGGAGAGCTAGGAACTCAACCTCCTTGGCTCGAAACACATGAGCCGGGATGAACTTCCTCCTGAACTGTTGCTTGAACATCTCCCAAACCGTCGCACTCGAAATATCTCTGTATGAGTCTTTCACACTTTTGCACCAAGTTTTTGCGACATCTCTAAACATGGAGGCTGCTAGTTCGACCTTCTGCCGGTTCGTGCACACGACGGTCTCAAAAACATCCTCCGTCTGCTCCAGCCACTGTTCTACCTTCAATGGCTCTTCTGTCCCATAGAACTCAATGGCTCCTCGCTTGCGAAATCTACTGTAGAGGGCATTCGGGTCATTCTCTCGAGGCTGTAAGACCACTTGCTGGTCTATATATGACTGAACTGGGGCTTGGCTTTGTCGGTCTAACATGGTGGTAACTTGTGCTTGTAAGTTTTGCATTGATTGCGATTGTGCTTGTAGAGACTGAAATAGCATGAGGATGCCTTCATCTGTGTTCTGTGTCTGCGGTGACGGTGCAGATCCGCTTTCATTATTTCCAGCATTCTGCTGAGAACCCGAACCTGACGCCATCCTGTAAAATGGAAAGAGTCAGACACAAACACAAAACAATTGCGCCCAACAAGCCCCAAAATCTAGAAAGATCACAAAGAAATAATCGTATCCTCACCACGATCCTACATGCCTACATGCTTATCATCTAGAGCAAGGAATGAGCAAGGAATGCTCTGATACCATACAATACGTATGTCACAACCCGAGCCCAGGGTTCGGGGGTTAGCAAAAGCCAAACCTAATGACACACGTACTCCCGTGCATGTACACGTAGACCGGGTCTAAATGTACATGCACAAGGGAACATTCACACGTGCCAAACATGTACGCGGAAGCTGTAAATATCAGAAACATCAAACTAACAGTGCAAGAAGAGAATACCAAGAACGAACTGACATAATTACATATGAGAGTCTTACAAAAAGAACAAAATAATACATACAGTCATGACATGTCGTGACATATACAAGTGAGCAAATCCTCAAAACAAGACTCCAACGATGCATGCCAAGAACACTCTCCCGTGGAGTGATCACATCCACTCCTCTAGGCCTGATGGGGCCCCGGGGGTCTCATCTGGAGTCTGGCCGACCGGCGAGGGTTCGGCAGGGGTATCTGGGCCTGCAACACCAAAAACAACTGTGAATACGAAGATTCAGCAAAGTATAACCCATAGCAAGTTAACACACGTTGTGTCTAATAGAATAAAGAACATCATGTAATTAAATAAGGCATTTTTGTATTCTAGGCTGTCGTGCAAGAAATAAATATGCTATACGAATCAATGGATACATGCTGTGTACATAACTAGTGGCTACTACATTACCATATGCTCCCAAAAGAGCGATCTTATAACATGCAAAGAACACCATTGTCCGGGCCAAGGTACAATGGGTCTCAGTTTCCTAGGGTTTGGTTCCCCAAGACGTATCCTTACTGCAGCAAGGTCATATAAACTATACAAAATTCACCCCGTCGGGATCCTAAGGCTGAGGCTAAGTAGTGCCTGACCATACAGAGTCAATCATGAAAACCCTGAGTAGATCGTGACAACATATCATACGTGCATATCTGAAAACATATTATACATGCATACTCAAGGTACAGAACACAATGTGAAAGTAACGGAACACAAGTAATCACGTCAGAGAGTAGAGGTCAATACTCGAATGCAATATGTTGTGCAACAAATCATGCGAAATCGGATCATCTTTATTTACAAACCAATTCTAATCTAATTATCCGGTGTTTCTAACCGTGCATGATGATGTAGTTTTAAGTTATTCGATGCACCGTTGTCTAGTGTTGCATAGAATCGGGCGGTGCACGAAGTCCCTTAACCCAACACCCATGGGGAGGTGCTTAACATCCGGATAACGAACATGAATGATTCGCAGCCCTCGAGATCATTCACGCGTTGTATCACATTCCGTTGGGCAGGTCTAGGTGCTCTACATTCTATCATGAAGGCCATATCGGTCTTTCCCTTACACCTATACTTGTTTTTCTTTCATTAGTCTAGTGTGGATACGGCTCAGCCGTGTGTGTGCTACGGCTTAGCCGTGTGTGGTCTACGGCTTAGCCGTGGCTGGGCCGTAGAAGGTCTGTCAATTGATGGCTCTCAGTTAAATCCAGAAAATGCACCCTGTATTGATCTACGGCTGGGCCACGGCTGAGCTTCGGCTTAGCCGTAGGGCAATACACGGCTTAGCCGTACCCTAGCCGTAGAGTAAAACTGGGTTTTTATCCTCTCTGGACTTTGAGCCGTAAGTACCATACGGCTTAGCCGTACGTGCACGAGGTCAATGTTCTGAAGCACTTACAGAATTCCTGTAACACCATCCAAATTGCAATTCTCCAATGGAGATAGACAAGTACTGAATCAATGAGTAATCAAATGGGCTGTAAACACATGTTTCCATATCAATTCATGTAAACTAACCAAATCAAATGCATACCAACATGGGTTCTTACAAGTTATGGTTATACTTGCCTCAATTTGAATTCGATTGCACAACTTGTTGTCCTTAAGCCCAAACACAACCTAACACCAATCAAACAACATGCATGCATGAGGAATGGAAAGAAATCCACAACACAGACACACCATGAAATATTGAAACAAGAAGGAGAAGAAATAGAGAAAGGAGATGAGAGGGATGGAAGGATTTCCAACTCACCTCACATGCAAGAACCAAACTTCTCTCAATTGAGCTTGATCAGTGGAGGTCGATGGAGGAGAGAATTCAAGAGAGGGAGAGAAACTCCACATGCACAGTTGAGGAAGAAAATGAGAGAGAGAACGTGCTTGTTGTCGATGGTTGAGGAATATAAGCTAATGGGTAAGTTCAAATTGCAAGAGAGTCCAAGTTAGAAGTGTATTTTCAGTTTGAGTCAAATCCGGGTCCAATGGAATCACACGACATCGGTTGTAAACGACGTAGTTACGAAAGTTAACGAGCTCAACGAAAGACACGTGTTGACATCAAGATGATGCAAAAATGACCATGTTTTAGAAAAGCTAAAATTACGAAAAAGGGCTTGGTCTACTTAATCCAGGTCAAACTCAACCCAACTACCTATCCATGACCCGCAACGAAAATAAAACACAAACAAAACACGATTAGCAACGAAAACAAGATTAATTAGCCGCTAAACGGGGTCAAGCTGGGTCGGAGTGTTACACAGTGCAACAGCGGCACTCTTCAACACAACAGCAGCACTTTCAGTGCAATAGCAGCAGTTACAGTGCAACAGCAGCACTTTCAGTGCAACAGCAGCAGTTACAGTGCAACAACGGCAGTTTTCAGGGCAACAGCAGCACTTTCAGCACAACAGCAGCAGTCACAGTGCAACAGCGGCACTTTCAGTGTAACAACAGTAGTTACAATGCAACAGCGGCTGTTTTCAGGGCAACAGCGGCAGTTTTCAGGGCAACAGCAGCAGTTTTCAGGGCAACAGCAGCATTTTTCAGCAATTTTCAGCGCTTTCATGCATTTTTCATCAAATTTGATCACAAATTAGGGCATATAATCCCCACAAACGGCGCCAATCTTCTGATCGCGCTTAAAAATGTAGGCGTGGAAATGAATTACGGAATCAAGGTCGGAAATTCACGCACTTTAAGCGTTAAGAAGAATGGGAAATAATTACAGTTCATCATTAATTTCCCTTTTGTTTACATGGGTTCAAGTGCCCTGACCACGGGGATGCAGGTTATTTACATACATTTTGAAAGTTTACAACCCCTCCCTCAAGTCTTAGATGTGATCTCAATTTGGAAAATACAAGAAGATGTACATAAGGTGGAAGAAAATGTGAAAAAGGGGAAAAAATGGGGGGTGATCGTGACCCGCGGTCACTGCCCCATTCCAGTGACCGTGACTCACCCACGGTCACTGGGGCCTTCCAGTGACCGTGACTCACTCACGGTCACTGGGGCCTTCCAGTGACCGTGACTCACCCACGGTCACTGGAACCTGCCAGTGACCATGGGTCACGGTCACTGACAGATAATGGCCGTGAAGCCACTGTTTGCCTCCGTTTTTTGTGCTGTTCGCGCTGGTTCTTTCTTGGAACTTCTTTCAAGTGTTGGAACTCTGTTCTCATGACTTTGGAGTGGTGGACAACCATCAAGAAGATCACATTTAACCATGGAATCAATTGAAACTGCTGTAACTCATCATTCGTGCTTACGGACTGCATTTTTGTTTCAAGTCCGAAATGGGCAAATTTGAAGCCGGAGTTGTGTCATTTTGAACCTGTCATTTTTAAGGAACAAAATGAGGCCTAGAGAGACTTCTTTCACAACTCTTGCAATGGCTAAGAAGCCCTATGAATAAGAGAAACAGAGGTGACAATGTCATCCTCTCAAAAATTGGCGTCGTACGAACATAGTATGGACTTTGGCCATTCCACTTCCTTCTCTCCATCTGAATTTTCTTGCTCACCTTCAAAACTAAGAAAAGAAGGTGGGAATGGTCGTGGAAGTGCTCCTGGAGTTTGCTTCTTTGTTGCTTTAAGTGCTTCTTTCTTTGATTTCTTCTCTTTTCTTCTTTGTGAATGTGTTCCTCCTTTGCTCCTTCAAAATTTGCTCTTTTTATAGACTCCCAATCAGTTTTGTACAGTTTTAGGGAGTTAATAGCAGTTGTGGGGAGTTGGATTTCGAAGAGAAGTGGAGGGAAACCACCCAAAATCGTGGGAAACATCTTTTGAAGGTCCGTGACAGCAGGCTGGGTCACGGACGAGGCCCAATTTTGGGTTTTTGTGTATGTGGCCCATTTTCATTTGTTTTGGGCTCAAACGAAGCCTAATTGCCATGAAACTTGGAGAGATGTTTCTTGACACTATTTTCTACATGTCATAAAAATTTCAGCCCGTTTTGACTTCGGGAAGTTGGTCAACTTTTTCATTAATTGGGCCCCGGTCACGAACAAGGCCCACTTTTGGAACATTGCATATGCGATCTATTTTCAATTGTTTGAGGCCCGAATGATGTCCAATCATCACGAAACTTGGAGAGATGCTGCTTGACACTGTTTTAAGTGTTTCATAGACGTTTCAGCTCTGTTTGACCACCTGAACTTGGTCAACTCCTTTTGTTTGTGGGCCCCGGTCACTCCCAAGGACCATTCTTGGATTTTTGCATATGTGGCTTGTTTCTTCCTGTTCGGGGTCCAAATAGTGTCCAATCGCCACGAAACTTGGAGGAATGCTTCTTGAAACTATTTTGAGTGTGTCACAGAAGTTTCAGCTCTGTTTGACCACCTGAACTTGGTCAACTCCTTTTGTTTGTGGGCCCCGGTCACTCCCAAGGCCCATTTTTGGATTTTTGCATATGTGGCTTGTTTCCACCTGTTCGGGGTCCAAACGGTGTCCAATCGCCACGAGACTTGGAGGAACACTTCTTGACACCATTTTAAGTGTTTCATAGAAGTTTCAACTCTGTTTGACCACCTGAACATGGTCAACTCCTTTTGTTTGTGGGCCCCGGTCACTCCCAAGGCCCATTCTTGAACTTTTGCATATGTGGCTTGTTTCCCCCTGTTCGGGGTCCAAACGACATCCAATCGCCACGAAACTTGGAGGAACACTTCTTGACACTATTTTGAGTGTGTCACAGAAGTTTCAGCTTTTTTTGACCATCTGAACTTGGTCAACTCTCCAGTTGACTTTTTTTATGGCAGTGGGCCCTTGTTTCAGCTGTTTGAAGCCCAAATGACCCCGGTTTGATTTGAAACTTGGAGGGACTGACGTCAAGAACATCTTCGAGTATTCAACCAAATTTCATGCAGTTTAGATTTGAAGAAGTAGGATTTCGAGCAGCAACCTATTCATTGCATGTGTTAGGTCACTATTCACTCCACATTGAGATAGTTAGCCTGTTTTCTATCCGAACAGCCTCCCCTTGACTTGAAACTTTGGGAGAATAACTTGGGGCATTCTTTGAGCATTTGTTCCAAATTTTATCTGCTTTGGCCTTCTGGAAGTAAGATCTTAGCCGATGACCCCCAAATTCGGGATTACTGTCCTCTAAGCTGACATGTAATGAAATTTAGGCCAAACAGACTGAAGTTTCGCGTCTAAATTTCATTAATTTTGGACATCGGGAAGCAGGACTTTGGTCAGTGACCCCCTGGCTTGGGGGGGAACTAACTTCAGGCTGACATGCTTGTGGCTTTTGAGTTTGATGATGTCTGTTCAACCCGAAATTTGAACTTCCTCTGAGAGTTCCAGCTATCTTGATCTTCATGGAATGCCGGTTCTCACAGTGATTCCCCAGGATCTGCAAATAACCTCTGTAGCCTAAATTAAGCTGAGATGAGGTGTCTTCGCTGCAGTATTTGCAATTTTTATAGGTCAACACTAGTATGTTTACAAACCTTCAACGGCCAAGCCATGTCCAAGCCGTCCCATGTGCTACGGCTAAGCCGTAGAACAGAACACGGCTGAGCCGTAGAACAAATACTGGTGAACCGTAACTGCGGATGAACAGTAAGGTGAACCGCGGCTGAGCCGCAGTGCAGATTACGGCTAAGTCGTAAGATGCCTCCGGCTAAGCCGTATGTTCACCTACTGCTAAGTCGTATCACCCCTGAAAACTGCATAAAAGGGATAGGATTAAGGAAGATACCGGATATGACCTTCACGTTAGAATGTAGACAACCTGGACTTGCCCAATGGAATGTAATAATGACATGAATGATCTCAAGGGCTCCAAATTATTCATGTACGTTATCCAGATGTTAAGTACCTCCCCATGGGTGTTGGTTTAACGGACTTTGGTGCACCTCCAGAGACAATGCAACACTAGACAACGGTGCATCGGATAACTTAAAACTACATCATCATGCACGGTTAGTAACTCTGGATAACTAGAATAGGATTGGCTAGTAAGTGATCGTGATTCCCGCAAGATAATCTAATTTGCATCGCATCTTGGCTACGGTCTTTGCCCTCTTATACGCGTTCTGCGCTGGGGCAAACGATTGGATATTTCCTGGCTCTGTCCATGGTCAATCCCGGGTGGAACAGCGGTCTTGCTTGTTCGATTCTCACCGTTTGATCCCTATGACCTGATCACGTTTTATATCGCTAGTTATCTTGTTTCCGTATGTTTTGTTTAGCATTCATTCTATCTGTTGCTCTAACATGTTTGATGTGCTTGTTCTGTTGAGATGATTCATCTAACGCGTATGACCTCAAGCTTTATCGGATATATGCCTGACATGACCTGCACGTTCCATTCTGATACGATCTGATAAGATATACATGTATTGATTTGCACGTTATGATATGCACATTATGATAAGATATGCATGTTCTTATTTTTGTTTGACTCCACATGGTCCGACATTACTAAGCCTCAGCCTTAGGATACCCGACGGGGTTGAATTTGGCATAGTTTACATGGCCTTGCTGCAGTAAGGAAACGTCTTGGGGAATTCGGACCCCAGGAAACCGAGACCCATCTGGCCCATGGTGTTCTCAGCACGGATATAAGATCCCTTTTTGGGAGCATATGGCACACGTAGTAGCCACCTAGTATGTACATGGTATGTATACATTGATTCTGAAAGCATGTTTTAATTCGAATGCACGACTGCTTAGAATACGACATTGAAATGCTATGATATATCTACTATCATTTATTCTTTTAGAGACAACATGTGTTAACTCGTTATTGCTTATACTTTGCTGATTCGTTGTATTCATGAGTTGTCCTTGGTGTTGCAGGCTCGGACCCCTTGACCGTATCCTTGTCGGTCAATCAGTTTGTTAGGGAGACTTCGGCTGTCTCTTCGGGTTCTCGGGGTGTATGCCATCGCTCTATCGGAGCGCGACAATTCTCTTCATGCATGCATAGCGACTTACCTCCATGTCATTAGTTTTACTCTTGTTTTGTACATGGTGCTTTGAGCCAATTTGTATATTTCTGACCTTTCTGTAAGCTTTGGATATCATTTCTTTGTGTTCATGTTTTTCTTGTGCTACGAGCTGATACCTACAGCTTCCGCGTACATGTATGGCAAGTGTGAATTTCCCTTGTGTGTGTGCATTGAGACTAGGTCTCGGTGCATATGCACGGGAATACGTGTGTCACCGGTTAGATCTTCACTAACCCCCGATCTCCTGGGCTCGGGTTGTGACAGAACCCTTGAAAGTCATAATAGATATAATTCCAACTTCTGAGATCGCATAAGATAGTCTCTAGTTCTCTTACTACCCTTAGTTACGATTGCTGATGGAAGAATGGAGCTCTAAGGTAATAGACCAATCTAATAAAAAATAAAAACATGTTGATTTCTTATAGAACATCAATCATAAAATAAGATCAGTATGCTTTCAACAAAATAAATAGCACATAACTGACCTTATTGAGGTAGTTCAACTGGGTGATGACACAGACAACTGCAGCTATAACAAATATCCATGTCTGAGGATAAGCTACTTGACTTATTCCCTCTATAGTTAACTTTATGGAAATTCCAATGGCTTTTATGCTAACAACCTGCAAGCAACAAGATAAAATATTGCAGAACCTGGAGGACTACACAACTAAGCAATACAAGTTTTTCTAAAACCCAAAAGAATAACATCACTATTAATTAAGAAAAACAAACGGTACCGTCAGTGAGCCCATTAAAGAACAGATACCCAAATACACCAATATGTTTCTTTGGCCATAACGAGGCTCAAAGTGCAGAATCAAAGCTAATACGAAGGATATGGTAGCTACTGCATAAAACAGAAATGCTGTGGACAAACACAGCATCAAAAATGAAAAACTATAATCCCTCAATTACTAAAGATTCACTGCCATCATGCATGATAAAATGTAAAAGAACTAATTTCTTCAACAGAAAACGCATGATAAAATGTGACAGGACATTTAAACATATAATTATACTCAATTATACTCAATGCACCAAGGGGAGTTACTAGAACAGCAAGAGCAAAGACATACGCCACAAAGTGATTCTCACATTAATATGGAGTGGTTGTTCAATCTTTAGATGGTTAGTTGTCCTCTATTGATCATTCAAAAAAAACAAAAATGCTATCCTCTACTGTACTGAATATCTCACCTGCAAGTCATCATATTATGCCTCTTAGATTTTGAATGACCCAAACATAAAGAGAACCAACTAAAAGTGTAAAAAAGACAATTACCCTATTCAGAGGGAGAGCACGGAGAAAGCGAGAGCAGAGAGATCGGAGAGAGTGAGAGAGAGAGAGACCAGAGAGATCGAGAGATCAGAGAGAGCGAGAGAGAGAGCAGAGAGAAACCGAGAGAGGGAGAGGTCAAAGAGGGTGAGATTGATTGAGAGAGAGAGAGCAGAGAGCAAAGAGCGACAGAGAGAGAGAAGAGAGAGACTGAGAGAGTGTGAGATCGACTGAAAGAGAGAGCATAGAGCAGAGAGAAAGAGCGACTAGAGAGACCGAGAGAGGGTGAGATCGACTGAGAAAGAGAGAGAGCAGAGAGCATAGAGAAAGAGCAACTGAGAGAGAGACCAAGAAAGGGTGAGATCGATTGAGAGAGAGAGAGCAGAGAGCAGAGAGAGAGAGCAACTGAGAGAGAGACCGAGAGAGGGTGAGATCGACTGAGAGAGGGTGAGATCGACTGAGAGAGGGAAAGATCGGAGAGAGCAAGCGAGAGAGACCGAGAGAGGGTGAGATCGACTGAGCGAGAGAGAGATAGCGACTGAGAGAGAAGAGATTGGAGAGAGCGAGCGAGCGAGAGAAAGAGAACCCAGTAAACGAGATCAGAGCGCAGAGCAAATCGAGAGTGAGAGAGAGAGAGAGAAACCAAGCGAGCGAGCTACAGAGACAAAGATCAGATCGAGAGTGAGAGAGAAATGAAAAAGGGGCGGGCGAAGGGAAAAGGGGAAAGTGAAGGCGCGAAATTTTATATAATTTTTACCAACGATACGTTTTCGTCGACAAAACTAAATTTCATTGAAAATACATAACCTTTACCGATGAAACTACACGTCGGTAAAAGTTTTTTCTTTTTTTAAAAATAAGTACAAAAATATGTAATTTACCGACGCCACAATGTCATCACTAAAGTCTATTTATTTACCGACACATAAATTTTTCGTCGGTAAAAATTAACTTTTACCGACATTTTAAATAAACGTTAGTAAAAGTAACATTTAGCGACATTTTATATAAATCGTTGGTAAAATTATGGCTAATATCTACCGACGCATGTAAATAATCGTCGATAAAAGTAATTTTTACCGACGTTTTATTAAAAGTGTCTGTAAAAGTCTAATTTTCACCGACGAAAATAATATTCGTCGGTAAATAGTACCCTTTACCGATGAAATTTTAAAAGCATCAGTAAATAACGTCGCCAAAAGTGCATCTTGTTGTAGTGCGAACATAGCAATTTTGCATGGTTCAGCAACATTGCCTACATCCACAGAGGAGAGAACTCATCTATCATATTCCCATCTCAATCCCCTCAAGATCTAGGGTTACAGCACATCAATATATATAGTTTCCGCTTTCTTGGCCAATAAGAAAACCCATATATAATGACTAAAATACTCCTAACCCTGAGCCTCGGTTCTGGCTAAACCAGACGACCGATCCGGCTAAACTGGAATACAAGACAAAACTCAACAATGGGCCCTAAAAATATTAGACATGTGGTCATGAGGACCACATACGTCCAACACATAAACCATTCAATTCATCCATTTCCTAATTCTACCATTAATTTCATTTCCATTCAAAATAGGCAAAACCAAATCTATAAATAATGCAATGCTAGAATCAAAATTTAAATAAACATATCAATAATGAAAATGCTATCCACTTGCCTTGGATGAAGAAATGGAAAATGGGGAGAAAGCTAGCTCACCAACAATGCACCCAAGCTCACAAATGGAGAAAATCAACCCAACTGAAATCAATCCTACAAATACAAATAAGAGAAGCTAATGAGCACCAAAGACACACCCTAAGCTCGAAATCTACTAGACCCTAGGAATGGGAAGGAAGATGGCTTACCTAGGTCGGATTGGTGGAGGAAGAAGCTCAAGAGGGAGGATCTTCGAGGCTGACAGCAGTTTGGAGAATTCGGGCTGACAGCAGCTTGGAGAAGATGATGGGAGAGGGCAATGGTGACTGGGAAGCTCAGGAATCCGCTAGCAGTAAGGAAGGAGAGGGGAAAAGGGGGAAATGAGGGAGAAAGGACGAAAGAAATGAGGGGAAGAGAAAAGAGGGGGAAATAGAAAAAGAAAGAAAGAAAGGAAGAGGGGATAAGTGGTGGCAGTGATCGCCGGAAAAAGGTGGAGTTCTGATCCTTGGATGGTGGCTAGGAGAAGAGAAATCGAGAGCGAGACTGAAGAGAATAATGGATGGGGCGGTCACTGTTGAAGGGAAATAAGAGATGACAGGAAAGGGAGAGAGAAAGAAAGAAGATAAATGAGAAAAGAAAGAAAAAGAAATAAAAAGAAATAAAATAAAGGAGAGGGAGCCATCCCTGGAGGCTGGAAGAGGGGAAAACGAGTGAGAGAGTGAGGGGAGCGAGTGAGGTGAGAGAAAAAAATAAAATAAAGAACATGGGCCCTTTTTGTTTAAAACTTGGTTAAAACCTTGTTTTGGGCATAACTTGCAAACCATAGGTCTGATTGGGTCACCGTTAGGGCTGTCAATTCGGCCCTTTAGAGAGGGGGCCCGACCCGGCCTAGCCCGCAAAAGCCCTCAAAACGAGGGCTTATTTTTTTCATTTAAAGCCCGAGGGTAGGGTAGGACTCTATTTTTAAAAGCCCGCATCTAGAGGGCTGAGCTTAAGCTTGACTAATCAGGCCCGAGGGGGCCCGGCCCGGCCCGGCCCACTGTTTATTAAATTTTAATATAAAATATATAATATACAGAATGAGTTTGAAGATGATTTGGTATATGATGCACCTACTAAAACATTGTCAAATGTGGATAAAGTTGATTTGGTAAAGAAATCTAATGAGTTTGAAGATGATTTTTTAGCTTTTGAGGAACAAATGACTCAAACAGTTGTAATGGAAAAATTGGAATTAGATTGTTATTTGGAGGAACCAAGGGATAAATATGAAAATTTCAATATATTGGATTGGTGGAAAGTTAATTCAACAAAATATCCAGTTATCCCCAGAATGGCTTATGACATTTTAGCAATTCTTGTTTTTACAATTGCTTCTGAATCAACATTTAGTGTGGGAGGAAGAGTACTTGATTAATATATGAGTTATTTAAAATCTGAGACTGTAGAAATCTTAATTTGCATACAAGATTGGATACGTACGCAGCAACATAATGATAGTAATACATTCAATGATCTTTTAAATATTCTAAAAGTAAATTAAATAATTAAATAAAGAATTATTGTTATTTGTTATATATTTATTATCATTTATAAAATTATTATTATCCACCTTATGTTTTATATTGTAAAAATGATTTTATCCCACCACCAATGCCTTAAAAAAAAGTTTTTAATTTCGCCATGCTGCCTTTTCCATTACATTGCCGGTCCCCAGCCCAAGCAAAGGAGGAGAGTTTGTATAAATTTTGTTGGTGGTGGCGGCATAGGTTGTTGCATATAAAAGATTTATTTCCATTAAAGAAAAAAAAATTCCCCTTTCTTTTAGCCCTGGTTCGGCCCTGGCCCGGCCCTAGCCCTTGAGGTTTGGGTAAGGGCCTAAAAATTATAAGCCCGCCGTAAAAGTCGAGGGCCTTTGCTAGATTAGGCCTGGCCCACACATGTGATGGTAGGATAAGGGCTTACTTAAGCCCAGCCCGGGCCCGGCCTTTGACAGCCCTAGTCACTGTAAGTGCCAACGCTCACGAAATAGAAAAAGCGTTCCAATAACTATACTTTTGGCATGGTTTTGAGGAAAAGAAATTTTGGCCTATTTTAATGGATTTTTGGGTATTTTTCCATCAAAAGACTTAATTTTAGAAAATAACGTATTTGATAGCCAAGATGAGTTTGGATTAGTCGGGTTAGAAGGATAAGGTTAAGAGAATTAAGAAAGCTTCCCAATGACCCAAAACCTTGCAAATTGAAAAACTATAAAAAAAAAATGGTTTTAGACTTTCTAAAATTGCAAACTACTTCCTACTAAACTCAAACGAGCTCAAAGCCCAACACGGTTTCGCACACACCATTCTAATAACAATTCGGACTTGCTTAGCTTCTAAATACATTTAATTATCTAACAAGCAATTAACTATGCTAATTACATTCTGGGATTTCGGAATGTTACATTGCGTCTCCACGGATGCATGAGTTGCCATCACCTTATATATGAGTTTTAACTCTTTATATGTGCGAATACCCATTACCTTATATGTGCAATCTCACAAGGTCCCAGCCCCATTAGCTATCTTAGTACAAGTACATTCTATCTGTCCAGGCCTATGAGGGCAGAGGCACCAGGCCGGACTTTGTAAATGTTTGCGAAACCCAGCGAAAAATCTTTGGCCCACATCGCGAACCCAGCGAAAAATCTTTGGCCCACATCGAGCAACGAAGCCATTCATTATTCCATATTACGAACTGTAAAAAGAAATTTTTATTCGTGGCTTCTGTAAATTAACATCTCTAGTGCCAAAGACGATTAATTGCCTTCCCAGTAACTTTGCTTACACTAGTCGAGTTTCCTAATATAACATACATTCATGCTCGAGTATTATTCTATTGTATCATTTTTCATAAATCATAAAGCTTGGAAGGTAGACGCGGTGTGAGCAGCAACGCGAGTGGGCCTGGGCGTTGTCATGCCGGGCCCCTCACGCATATCCACAGGCTCACCCAATCGGCTTACTACATCAAACCCATGTAGCAGACGAGCTAGGGTCAGGTGCATCAGCTGTGTTGCTAATAATATACCCGGGCAAGATCGACTGCCCGATCCGAAAGGTATGTAATATAAATGCGGGCCTCGGAAATCCATTTCTGCTTGAGTGGTGAGAAATCTCTCGGGTGGAAACTCCACAGGAGCCGACCACTTGCGTGGGTCTCGTTGCATTTTCCAAAGGTTAGAAATCAACCACGTTCCAGCGGGGACATGGTAGCCGTTGATTTGATAGCTTTCCATGGCCTGGTGGGGTATTGAGAGTGGGCTGCGGGGTATAGGCGCATTTTTTCCTTGATGATGGCTTGTAGGTAGATCAAGTTCTCGATGCCCGATTCGTCCACGTTCCTGTCCTTGCCCACATGGGTAGCTAATTCTTCTTGGGCTTTTTTTAAAATATCTGGATTGTTGAGTAGTAATGAGAGTGACCACGTCAGTGTCACTGAAGCAGTGTCGGTCCCAGCAATGATGAGGTTCTGCTAAAAGAGGAAGAAAATTTACAGTATACGAATACTTGCGCCCATGTCTCAACACCAAAAATATCTTCAATTCTTTACCAATATATATAGGAGGATCTTCACATGCATCCGTCCCTCACCATTTTTTTCATGAGAACTATAGATGGGCTCTATCTATCACTCAATCCAAACCTTACAACATACATTAGACCCTATGATAGCAACTCGCCCCAAATTTTAGTTGGATCCAAATTTATTAGACTGTTAGATCGATTATACACCAATCCGAACGGAATGAATTTGTGAGCCATGGATGAAGGGGTTAGGGATATGTGATTGGGGCCAAATTTGATATGTGGGGTGCTTTCTCATAGATCTTTTCAACCCCCCAGTCTCATCTCTTGGTGGGGTCCATAGTGGGCCCCACCAAAGAGTGTGCACGAAAAGTCCATGAGGGAAGTATACACAGGAAAAGGCCCTATATATATGAGGAATATTTATGTGCATATGTCTCTCACCATTTTTTTCGTGAAAACTCTAGGTGGGACCCACTATATGGTCCATCTAAATGGATGACACACACGACCCCCTTGAGTTGAACACCTTTACCAATTTTTGGTCAAATCCGAATTTATTGGACCGTTGGATCGACTATACACCCATTCAAATGGAATGAATTTGTGGGTCATGGATGAAGGAGTTAGGGACATGTGATTGGGGCCAAACTTGGTATGTAAGGTGGTCCCGCATGGATCTTTCCATCCCCCAGTCTCATCCCTTGTTGGGATCCACCATGAGCCCCGCAAAGGAGTATGCACGGCCCCTTGTTAAGGGACATTTGCACATGAATATTCCCCTATATATATATATATATCTCTTCAATTCCAAGTTTATCAATGATCACCAATAGACTATAGAGATTTAACATTTTCATTAAAATGGATGTAAGATCCCAGCCCCAAATCTATGATTCGTTTGCTAATCTTTTTGCATATTGCTAATTAATGGTGTTTTTATTCTAATTGAACCTTGGATAGATAGATTGGCGAGACCCTACTCTTTATTAGATAACATTGAGGATCAGTTTGTAAGTTAACTAGTCTCATTTGCTTCATCTCATCATCTCATTAATCATATCATGTTCATTAATTATAATTGTCATAATACATTAGTGGACCCATTTCATTTAGACCAAGTAACCTATGTAAGACCCCTTATGACCTCTTTTGTAAATAGCATAAGTCTATTGGACTTGCCACTAAATAATCAAAGTTTCTAACAACCCTAACTCTATATAAGGCACACTTCCCAAAGCAAGAGCTTTCTTGTCCCACTAGCTAAAACCTTAGCCCCCATCTCTATCTCCTTTCTCCTACAAGCCTAAAGTGAGTGAGTGAGAGACCCTAGCCCCATCAGAAGTTAGCTTTAACTTCTTCCCCACATTCCTTTTTACCTCATTTACTGTTTGTTTGGAGGGAAAAGAGCATTTTCACCATTTTTGTATAACTTTCATGGTAAGAAACCCAACCCATCTTAGTATTTGTGCCCATTTGAATAGTGTAGAGTGTTTTTCTAGCTTATCACTCATTACATCATCTTTTTGTGGAATTTATCTCATCATTCGTCTCTTTTTCAAATTATTTCCTAGATTAGAGACTTATTTGAATTAGAGATTTAGAGGTTTACACTCTAAAAGCTTTTATAATTTGAATTTTAGGGGCACTTAAAGCAAGTATATGTAAGTGGTAACATGCATATATGTGTTAATAATTGACTCTTTGAGATTTTTATGCTCTAGCACATTGGTACAGTTTATTCTTTTCTTTTTTCATTAATGAGGATATCTTGGTGGGTGGGAATCTGGGAATGGATTTTAAATGAAGAAATGAGGGTTTGTATTTAATGCAATGGAATGGAAGTAAATGGCTTTCAATATGCTATGTTAGGTGTGTGAAATGATGAGTTATGTGCAGGGAAAGGATGAAATTGATTGTGGTGACGTTCGGACTTGAAACAAGTCAGATTTGGAATCTCGTCCAGGCCCGATCGATCGCATATGGTGTTTTAAGGAGTTTCGTTAAGAATCCACAGCATCCGATCGATCGGATGGACTTCCGACATTCGAATTAGCCTCTGGATCTGATCCCATTGATCGGACCCAGGCCCAATGATATAGTAGGAGTCCAACCTATTTATTTATTTATTTTTCTAAATTGCTTGCTAAATTGCCTACTCCCTATAACCTAATATAATTTGACTCATCTAAGTCCAATATATTTAGGAACCTTGAGCTTGATCATGGGATCAATTGACGCATTAGAATACTGAGGAAATCTTGTGACTGTGTGGGACCTTAATTGTGGAACCCTTGTACCTTACACTTGTCTAACGAAATCAAATTGAATAAACATAGAAAATTTTAGCTGTCATTAATCCTTGTTAGATAATTTTGTTCTTTTAATATTATGCCCTTCGTGTAAGAGTACAAGGAGACCAGTGTTCGGATTCATATATAATGCAACACCAAGATTTCAGTAATACACGGCATTGGGATCCTTATAGTCATGCCAAAGTGGAAAACTAATGAAACAGGCATCTTAATTAGCTTGGCTTATAATTTGTCATTGCCTCTTAATTAATTACAAATTATGCATATTTCAATGACTTCTAAATCCTTCACTTACTTATGTTATCAGTTTAGTTATATTCCCTTCATTTTCTCACATTCGCTTTTGTTGTTACTAATCATTATTGATATCATTATGCTTTTATTACCGTAAATGTTAAATCAGTAAGTGCTATTGAGAAGGTATGTATGAGAGCGTGATAGTGCTATCTGTTCTATCTATATTAACTCATGGAGTCGGCACCACTGAGCTAGATTCTATAAGGCCCGGTGGGACTAAGTACGGGTTGAAATTTCGTGCATTACTACAATTGATTTTTTTTTTAGAAAGTCGACGTTTCTTTGGGATTTGTATTTTGATATCTGTCCCTCTTTAGGGAGAATTGTAGTCATGTGATTTGCAATCTAGTTATTATATTTTTGTCGTCTTGATTCCTCGCATTATGTTTTATTTGATGATGCTTAGATTTCACATTTGCCCTATTTAATCAGTATATCCTTAATTCTATTTGGAACAACATGTTTAGTAGACTACTTGCATATTTCTTGTTAAGTTGTCGTACTCAGGGTGCTACCCATATGTTGAAAGACTCGATCCCAATACAAATGCATTTATCGATACACTCCCGGAGGTTGCCACAATAGTACATTCATGATTAGTTGAGTGGGGACTGGATGACGTCTTCTACTAGTCATCTATTCATAGAACGACATGGGTTTTGTTGGGCATCTTGTATATAGGCAACGATAGCACTTTTTATCATATCATCATGACTTTATAATTGATTTATGCTTATTTCTTGTGAGGGATATGTATTATACTTTCAACTTTTGACCATTTTGAACTTTATCGCATAACTTTTCTGTTTAGACCGTACAACCTTCAATCTTTCAACCAAATTCTACACTTTTTCTACAATCTCAGCGATAAGTGTCGGTCCGTGGAAACTTTGAGTTCCCACTTCTTCCCAACACACAGAGGTCCTACATTTTCTTCCATATAAAGCTTTGAAAGGAGCCATTACAATGCTCTCGTCATAACCATTATTATATGCAAATTCACATAGCAAGATATGCTTGTCCCATTCCTTATCGAAATCAAGGACATTAGCACATAACATGTCTTTTAAGGTTTGTATTGTGCGCTCTGATTGCCCATCCATTTGTGGGTGGTAAACTTGTGCTGAGATTGTGTTTTGTACCCTTAGATTTCTGAAAGGATTGCTAGAACGAAGATATATATACCTACTATCCCTATCGAACACTATCGAAGTTGGAGTGCCTTACAATCTAATGATCTCATTGGTGAAAATCCTCACTATATCTATAAATGGCATGTCCTTCCTAAGTATTTGTTTAGGCCCTTATAGTATACATAGTGTTTATTGGGTGTACTAAGCAGTAAATTTTGCAGTTAGATTTTAATGTGTATATATTATAAATCTTCTGTATCTATGAGAATTATGAAAATTCGCTTGTAGTGGTTCATATTTGCCTTACTGCAGCATGAATTACTTCGGAATTTCATATGCCACGTCGTGGGCGTATCCGTATTGACCTAATTTCAGGTCCGGGCATGACAATGGGGAAAGAACATAACTGAATTTTGTCACCTTTGTTTTTGCTTCTTTTGAAATATTTTACTATTTTTATGAAGAAAAAGAAGTGAATTTTGGCTCTCCGATAAAATCAAGTGCACTACTGTTATGAGGTTTGAATTTAAATGGTCAGCACTTAGGACAGGTGATATTACAACCACTAGATGCAAGGGCACAAAATAGACCGTCCGTTGGAGAAGAATATTTATATTTTGAATGTTCCTTTTATGGCCAGATCGTCATTAACATCTCATGTACTTGTCCTACTCCTGTTGCTATGGTGGGGTACTTTTTTTTTTTAGAGAGAGAGAGAAATAACGTACCAGTTAAAAGATAGAAAAATGGAAAAAGGGAAATAATATCTCATTATATTTTGTACGGTGTTGCCATGGTGTGGTAGTTTCGGCGTTCAGTTAAGAGAGAGAGAGAGAGAGAGAGAGAGAGAGGGAAATAACGTACCAAAGTGATTGCTGTAGGCTCAGTATCTTGATCGTAAGCAGAGAACTTGGCACCTTCGACTATGGACAGCATCACATGCATAAAGTCCTCCCTCCCCTCCACTTGACCGCAGAGTCTCATCTGACGGTGCTCCTCCAACCAGCTGGCCACTATAGAGTCTAGCTCCTTGGCAGTCTTCTTCATGGCACTCTCATATCCTCCCAAATGGAAGAGAATCCGACAAGAGGATCATCCCAGCTCGATAAAGCAGCTCTACAATAGCTTTCTGGAACCGCCTCGCCTCTCCATCATCTCCCCTAATGTTCTCTCCGAAGTATCGCTTCCCTGCAATCATCATCACAACTAAGTTGAAAGATACATCCACAAACTGTTGCTTCATTTCCACTTTCAGTGGTCGGTTCCCATTCCTTGCCCATGAACTGTACAGATCCTTCATGCACAGGTCGAGCTCAGCGGCTCGGACATGTTTCAGAAGCTCGAGCTGCCGGCTGGAAAGTAGCTCGATTGTGGCTATCTTGCGCGCTTTGCGCTAGTAGGTGTAACAACCTGAGTAGTCTACTCGGTCTAATAAAATCCTTGTTCAACTGCTCCTGCAATTGCTCCTTGAGTTCTCTTAATTCAGCTGGGGCCATTCTATAAGGGACTTTCGAGATCAGAATTGTGCCCGGCACAAGCTCAATTGCAAAATCAATCTCACGGACTGGCGGCAATCCAGGAATATCATCGGGAAAAAGATCCTGAAACTCAGACACCACTGGTATCTCCTCCACCGCTTTAGTCCGTTTATCCTCCATGATAAACGCTATATACCCTTCAGAACCTTTCATCAACAACTTCATGGCCTTAATAACCGAGATCACATGAGTAACAACCTTTTTCTTAGATCCCACAAATAGCACCTCCGTGCCGTTATCAGCTGTTAACTTAACCGTCTTGGCACGGCAATTCATAACTGCACTATGAGTAGCAAGCCAATCCATACCCAAAATGGCGTCAAAGTCATTCATCACTAACAGTATTAAATTAGCCTTAAACGCAACTCCACTTATCACCAATTTGCAACTAGGGTAGTATTTCAACCAACTAACCTTTTTACCCATCGGGGTGGCCACAATTAAATCAAATGGCAGATCAGCTAATCTAACACCAATCTTCAAGGCAAAATTAGGGGAAATATAGGAATGCGTAGAACCGGGATCAAATAAAATTTTAGCATGACTATCACAGATAGAAATAGTACCTTCCACAATGTTCTCGTAGCATCAGCATGCTCCTGGGTCATGGCATACACTCTGCCAGCCTGCTGCGGCCTTGATTGCTGTTTGTTAGGCCCTGGTGGTCGCTGAGGTCTTTTCTGAGGTCGATGCTACTGGGGAGGTCGGTACAACTGCATCTGTTATTGCGGTGCTTGGGGTCGTTGTTGCTACGAGGGAGCTAGTGCTATCTATCTCAGCAGCTGTACTTGAATAGGAGCTCCCTGTGTAGATGTATGCCCATACTGCTGCCCTTTCTTCTTAGGGCAATCCATGGCCTCATGACTAGTGTCGCCATAGTAACAACACCCCCCTGTCTGTCTCCAACACTTAGATGTAGAGTGATTATTACCACAACTGCCACAAGACTCCCTCTTTTTCTTTTTGAATTGGTGCTGTGGGGCCAAAGACGAAGCAACTTTCTGCTTGGGTTGGCTAGTAGGGGCCATGCGCCCAATCACCTCCTCGGTCCAATATGCCTTATCCAAATATTCCTAGTAAGTATTCAGAACTTGTGACTTGGCATGAAGGAGTATATCTGGTCGAAGGCCATTGAGAAATCGTCGAATCCTCTCACTTTCTGAAGTGATGAGAGTTGGTGAGAAACGAAAGAGACAGGTAAACTGCAGCTCATACTCCTGAACAGACAAATTCCCTTGCTTCAATCTATCAAACTCTATTCGCTTTTGAATGCGAATATGCTTCGGTACATACTTATCACGGAACTGATTACGAAAAGTAGTCCAAGCTACCTCTTCAGCGATCCCCTCATATATTTCCTTAACTGTAGTCCACCACCGGCCTGCTACATCTCGAAACATGGAAGCTGCCAACTTAACTTTCTATACCCCTATGCAAACCAGGTTCTCAAATATCTTCTCAACCTAGATGAGAAATTCTTCGGCCACCATTGGATCTTCACCCCTGTTGAACTCCGGCAGACCCTTCTTCTTAAACTTCTCAAAAATATCATTTGGATCATGGAGTCTGGGGGCAACAACAACCTGAGGCTGCCTAATCCTCTGCAAAGCCTCAAGTACACCAATCTGAAATGCAGCTTGATGCACTACTTGAGGTCACACCACAGGCGTTGATTGCGGCGTTATCGGTGGCTGAGTTACATGTGTCGCATGAGGTTGATTCATTCTCTGCACAACCTCCAACATCTATGCTATCTGTTGATCCTGACGTTGCTGATGGGCTAACATAGTTTGGAGCAGAGTCTGTATTGGATCATTGGCGGTACCGCTAGGCTCACCCGACTCCGAACTGGATGGGTTAGTTTTTGTTTTACTTGTTCTAGGTGCCATGTCTGCAAAACAACCATTCGTTAAAGACTAAACGACCAAAAATACAAAGGGTAACAAACTCTTGAAACCTCTAACCATACTAAAGTTCATATACAATTATACGCATCAAAACGCCATCGCCCCCACTTAAAGCTTTTAATCCTCACACCGGACCTACGTTCTAGCATCTTTTAGAACTTCTAGAACTTGACCGGCTCTGATACCATCTGTCACACCCCCAAAACTGGGTCGGATCCAAACCCAGTTCCAGGGGTATGAAAATTAGGGCTAATTAAAATTTTTCTTACATAAATGACACGAGCCCTAATTTCGGGTGGATCGAAGTTCTTTGTGAGGCTATGCTTGGTGATCAAGCAACAATAATCACACGTGGAACTAAAATCCATACTCATCGCAGACGAATATCATATAACAATCATGACTCATTAATAACAAAATAAATGTCAAGTGCTTCGAAGCATAACAATTAAAGTTATAATTTCAAAACAAATAAACTTAAATTAATAAATTAATGGCCCAAACATGGCCTTATTACATAATCTAGAGTTTTGTTCTCTGCACCAACACTAGGACACTTCAGATGATGTCATTGGTGCTCCACTCAATAATTCTGCCATCTGGCGGAATTTCCTGCGTCGCCTGACCCTCTGGTTTGGCACCGGTAACGGAACCTATACACCAAAAGTAGTGGGTCAAATTGACATAATCTGGCAAGAGGATAAACTGCAAGCAATGGGTTAATCAACTGAATTAAATAATATATTCATTATGAACCAAAATAAATCAGATGCAAACCCCAATGGCATGAATGTATAGAAACGGGTATTCCCACTGATAAATATACAGAAATGGGTAATCCCATAGATAATAACAAAATCGGGTAATCCCGCAGATAATAACAAAATCGGCTAATCCCGCAGATTATAACAAAAATGGGTATTCCAGCAGATAATATACATATCTACAAATACATAGGTATACTGATGCAGAATGAATTATGATATGACACCCTTAATCCCAATATTTAAACCATTAACAATTTGAGTGCTTAGACTTTTGTAATTGATAATGTATTATGAATGTGTGTCAATTCAAGTTTTCTGAGGGTAAGCACTAAACCACCTAATAGTCATAGTTCGTTAAATATACATATGAGAACCAACCCTCTATCACAATGAAATGTGAGTCCATGATGCCGATATACTACTTTTGATGCCTATTATGTGGCGCATCCCGAATCTCACATTCCCATTCTGCATTTAGTCCAATTCTTATCTGATCATTCAACTAACTTTTCTAAAAAGACATAATTCATCTAATCTAATTATGTATATTCATTGTGTTTTACAAATTGGGTAAAGGATGTTTAAATTACAAATCCAAATTTAAATCAAATTTGTTCAAAAGGAGAAGGAAATAATTAATTCATTAAATATCATCGTCGTGTATAAATACCTCTTATTATTCTATACAAAACATAAGTACAAATCTCAGATTATGATTTAGAATGTAAACTCAAGTTAAAGCCCAAATTAGAAGTAAAAATACATTCTAATTAAAATTTAATGACACAAATTACATCCTAGTTAATTTATAACCAATCAAAATTTAATATTAATGTCAAATACAAACTCCCCAACTACTTTTATAACAATCATAATTGAATTTTTAATCATATCTAATTTAATAATTAATTAATATAACCACATCTTCATTAATCATCTAAACCATTAACCACATATAATACTTTAAATATTTATAATTAATAACCTAAAATTCTAATTACATACATACATATATATATATTTTAAAAGAAGGCAGGCCCAAACTTGTCAGCAACCCCGCCCAGCCGTAGCTGGGCCCAGCAGCACCCTGGCCGGGCTAGGCCAGACCTGGCTGGCTGGCAGGCAGGCAGCTAGCGCTGCACCTGCCGCTGCATCATTTTTTTTCTTTTTTTTAACAAATTTATATTATTTGAAGAAAAGAAAAATCAATTATCCTTTGTTGATCTGAAATCAAGATATTAAATCAAAACGACGAAATCATACAAAAGTTCAAACCCAAACAAAGAAACTCTACAAAAGCATATTAACCAATATGCAACCAAAATATATTACAAGTAACCAAAAGCCATTGCTCACAACTATCTACTTGCCTGGATCTTGAATCCAAAAGCAAATCTGAATAACAAGCTTGGAAGATCCAACCTTGGTTTCCCCCCGGAGAGCTTCTAGGGTTTGGTTGAAGAAAAAAGGAAGAAGATGGGAGAATGGGGAAAACCCTAAAGTAGCGTTTGGTTCGCTGGAATGATTGTTGAAAGGAATGGAATGGAGGTTGGAATGAGCCTGGAATGGAATGAGGTAGGAATGGTAATTCTGATTGCAACGTTTGGTTAGACAGAGGAATCATTCCAGTAATAAGACTCTCATTCTGATTCCTGTGTTTGGTATGATGGAATGATACCAGGAATGGAATAAATTTTATATTAAACTGACCAAAATACCTCGGTGATAATATACCTAAAAAATGACCTCCCTCTTTTCTCTCGCCCAACCCAACTGTCACTCTCCCTCTCTCTCTATATCCCAACTGTCCAGCCCCTCCCCCTCCCTCTGTTTCTCTCGCCCAACTCACTCTCACTCTCCCTCTCTCTCTTTAGGTATCCCAACTGTCCAGCCCCTCCCCCTCCCCTGTATCTCTCGCCCAACCCCACTCTCACTCTCCCTCTCTCTCTCTCTATCCCCACTGATGAGACCCCCCCAACTCCCTGTGTTTCTCTCCCCCAACCCACTCTCACTCTCCCTCTCTCTGTCTCTGTATCCCAACTATCCAGCCCCTCCCCCTCCCTCTATTTCTCTCGCCCAACCCCACTCTCACTCTCCCTCTTTCTCTCTATCCCCACTGACGAGACCCCCCAACTCCCTGTGTTTCTCTCACCCAACCCACTCTCACTCTCCCTCTCTCTCTCTATCCCCATTATCCCAAGCTCCCTCCATCCCTCTATCCCTACCTCCTTTCTCGTCCAGCCCCCTCCATCCCTCTATCTCTCTGTCTGTCTAGCCCAGTCCCAAAAGCTAGGGTTCGGAATGTCTTTGAGAAATCCTGCATCCGTAGCAGTGAAGAAGAGAGAAAAAGAAGAGAACGACAGAGAGAGAGAGAGGAGAGTGATCAGTACCTGCTGACGGAGCTTACTTGGATTTGGCGATCGATCAAAGAGAGATGATCCAGAGACAAGAGAGACGCAAAGATGAGGAGAGGCGCAGAGAAGGTTCGAAGATGGGTTCCCAATTGCATCGAGTGATTTTTATCTGTCTTCGGTAAGGGTGGGCAATTTCGTCAAAAATAAAATTGGGAAAGGAATGGAATGGCCATTCCTCTGCCTCCCCCCCCCCCCCCCCCGGTGGAATGGTGATTCCCTTGTATAAAGGAATGGCGATTCCTGAAGTAATGGTCATTCCGCCGCTTTTTCACGAACTAAACGTGGGAATGGTCACTCCAATGGAATGGCCATTCCATTCCAGCCTTCATTACAGCGAACCAAACGCTACCTAAGGGTTTATATTAAGAGGAGATTTTTCTAAATTACAAATAAGGGCTCCCTGCTTTCTAGTAAGTTTTACGAAATTTTGAAAAAACTCTATTAGCCTAAAAGGGTTAAATAACATAAACACAAGGCCCAAAAGTGTATACTCAGCCATATAGTCCTTTTCAACCTAACTCAAACCCAACAGACTGCTATGACCCAAAATAAAAATTTAGGGCATGACAGTAGGGACCGTAGGGTGAGAATATTGTGATTTAGACATCACCCGTTGTGCACATACATCAATCACAAGATCAACAATCAACCACACACAAGAAGAGACACGGAGATTTACGTGGTTCACCCAAACAGGGCTACATCCACGAGCACAGAGACGATTATCTTCACTATGACAAGTAAAGTATGCAAAGACTCTCGTTCTCTCACATCGTATCACCTACATGGTGTGGGAACACTATGGGCAAGAGAGCTCTCACCTCTCTTTAGTGCAAGATCTAGGGTTACAGACTATACACATATATAATCTCCGCTTTCTTGGCTACCAAGAAAGCCTCGGTACAATTACCAAAACACTCTTGACCTTAAACCAGTCCCTGGCTAACCCAGTAGACTATCCGGCTAAACCAAAATACAAGACATATACCCAACAATCTCCACATTGGCTTGAATTCCACATAACTCAAGCACCAGGAGATAAAACCGGCAATGTCTTCACGTACCTTGCTGAATGGTACGTCACTGCACCGACGATGCAGTCTTCTTCCTTCAACACTTTGACATGTTGAACTAGCACATGAACTTTGAGCAAAGTTCATCATCTCGTCAAACTCCACCTCGAACTTAAAGCTTGAAACCATTGACGAATTTGAATGATATCGATATCTGAATCACTCACCATCCTGCCCCATCTTCAACATCACTATGAAAATCCAATCACCACAAGCATGCATGCAAAATATATCTCAAATACAAGTCTATATGACTTCACAATTGCAGAACAACCTCTACCTCCGAGTGGTCAAAAAGCTCTATTTGACCTGGCCTCCGATCAATCAAACACATGTTCGACAACTGCTAATGCATCAGCTCCTCCTTGCTACTTCTTCATTGGCTTGGCTTTGGTAAGATAAACAACATCACATGCGATCCGAAAAGCATGTGAACCCCAAACAAACAACTTCATTTGAATCAGTAAACCCTTTGCAACTACGCCGACGACTCCTATTATTTGGTTTGCATCAACAACCAGGTCGAGTAGACCTGATTATGATCTGAAACCACATCTGTTTAGGTCTTTTCCTTTCAAGACTTCTGCATCAAGCTGTAGATCTCGTCACCACGAGCACGCTGGAAGAAACGGATCTGAAGTCCTAGTCCGAATGGCTCCAATATCGCAGAAACAAGTTTCTACGCTCCGATCAGTCAAACGTCCGTGTTGACCATCCAGACAGCCAATCACCCTCTTCCACTACGTAGATCTGCTCAAAATGAGTATGTAGGTGCAAACGGATCTCCGATCGGACGTCAGATGATCAAGATATCGCATAAACAAAATCCTGCCGTCAATCTGGTCAACTCTAGCCTTTGACTATCTGTCTGATGATGTGTGCTGACGTCAGCCTGATGATGTCACTCTGCTGATGCCGGCAGCAGCTGACAGGCTGGGCAGACTATAACTGGGTTCAGGTCGACCCAACCCGAACCGCAAACTGCACTTGACTAAGCTTACACCACGGGTTAGGTCTGACAAAACCCGAAACTCGAACCAACCTGAAACCTCGCTGACTTGGGCTTTTTCTCCACGGGTAAGGTCAAACTGACCCAACACAAACCCAAAATCGACCTGGGAGGTCGTCTTCAACCTCTGCGCTGATCTACAACCCAAAACCGTCCGGGGTTCTTCTTCAGCTCCAGCCGCCTAGTCCGGCGACGACGACGGCGATCACCGATGATGGTCGGCGTTTGGCGGTGGCGGCAGCTGGCGACAACTGGTGAGATTTTTTTTTCTCTTTACAGCAGTGCAAACGATGTCTGCAGGCTTCTTCTCAAAGGATCTGGCAGCCAAGACGCTTCTCAATCTTCTCCGGTGAACATCAAGAAAACCACCTTGTTTCTTCCTCTCGCTGCCTTCTGCCTTCTCTGTTTCTGTAAATAGAAAAAACATACAAGATGCCCATTTCTTCCTCTCTCTGCGTTCTCTGTTTTTGATGCAACAAATCCGATCCAAACTCAATCAAAACAAAACCTTTTGTTCTTCTTCACCAGTGGCCCAAACAAAGATCTGATTTTCGGTCTTCTCCACAAAATCTGGCAGCCACAAAACAACCCAAAAACAGAACCTCTCTAGCAACAAGAACCCCTTCTCGTTTTCTTCTTCTCCGATTGAAAACTCCAATCCAGGGCCCAACCAAAGATCACCTGTGCTCTCTGATTTTTCTGCAACGAGAATAGCAAAACTGCGGATCCTTCGAGAAGATCCGATCTGTTGATCTTTCATGCGCAACCTCCAAGCCACTGAGCGATCTCCACCTCACTCAGAAACCCAAGGAACAAACCTCGGCCCTGATACTACTTATTGTGATTTTGGTATCACCCATTATGCACATACATCAATCACAAGATCAACAATCAACCACACACAAGAAGAGACATGGAGATTTACGCGATTCACCCAAACAGGGCTACATCCACGGGTACAGAAACGATCATCTTCACTATGACAAGTAAAGTATATGGGACTCTCGTTCTCTCACATCGTCTCACCTACATGGTGTGCGAACACCACAGGCAAGAGAGCTCTCACCTCTCTTCAGCGCAAGATCTAGGGTTACAGATTATACATATATATAATCTCCACTTTATTGGCCACCAATAAAGCCTTGATACAATTACCAAAACACCCTTAACCTTAAACCAGTCCCTGACTAACCCAGTGGACTCATCCGGCTAAACCGGAATACAAGACATATACCCAACAGAGAAGCCAAGGAAGGCGAAATTGTAGCCCAAATACTTCCCCACAGCATAGTTAGGAAGGCTAGCGAAGGCCTGGTCATTGGTGGTGAAGCATTCCTTGGCTGCCTCACATGTGCTCACAACGAGCACGCGGATGAAGCCGAGTCGAAGCATGAAGACTGGCCCGAGCTTGTCTGCCATAGTTCCAAGGACCCGCTGGAGAGGCTTGCTTGCGCCTAACAGATGAAGGTGACCGAACACGGGCAACACACGGTTGAGGTGCCTGCCTGGTGTTGGTTTCCTTGTTCTTCTTTCCTTGCCATAGACTGTAGAAAAAGAAGAGGACAACAAACCCTGCAACAACTTGAATTGAGGCCGCCAATTCAATGGTTGAGTTGAGTCCGCTTCTGTCAATGGAAATTTATGGAGCTGGAGACGGATGAACTATTGCTATTTACGTGCTTCAATATGCAATAACCTGCTCCGACGGCGCATTACCATTTCAACCAATGAGACAAACAAAGCCCTGAATTTATTAATATATATATATATTTATTTATTTATTTGTGTTTTATATGTAGTCATTTTCGTCATAATGAAATAAAATTCATTTATAACCCATTACAGAGGACGACATGTATTCTGTCATGTTCAATTTTTTTATTCTTTTTTTTTTTTAATTTTTTGGTTCAAATCATCCCATAAAAAATCTTGTGAATTCCTTGTCGTCTCCTACGGTTGAAATATTCGCGCTTACAATATCAATGGTGGGCCCAAAATTTTCATTTGAGGAGTGTGAACCCAAATAGATAGTTGGATTTGAGAGCATACTCAAAATTTTTGAATGATTAATTTTTCGACGTTTGTACAGTTTTATATTAGTTTTAAAAGCAAATCTAGAATTTTCATCAGGAATTAAAAAGCAGATCCAACTCCGGAAAGAGCAACTTACCCCAAAATCTTATACTTGGGTTTGCCACTGCATAAACTCATTTCTATATCATGTTATTCTCATTTGTCCATTTTATCTAGAGTTTATCCATATTCATACGGTAAGAGTATTGGACCATATGAAAAAATAGTGAATATATTGGCATTTAGCTCCAATTAATTTTGGTCTTTAACTTTAAATCATCAATGACTCGAAATATGAACTCACAAGTGTAATAATAAAAAGATTAAGGCTCCGCCAATCCAATCAGATGTGTACCCAATAGTAATATGAAGATGATGTTTCAGAAGATCGAGCTGCTTTCCAGCCGGCAGCTCGAGCTTCTGAAACATGTCCGAGCCGCTGAGGTCGACCTGTACATGAAGGATCTGTACAGTTCATGGGCAAGGAACGGGAACCCACAGCACATCATCTTTTTAATGATGCAGCTTCCTAGTTGGTGCCATGTGACTGTCGTGTAGGTGTCTTTTGAGCCCCTTTGTGCCACATTAAATTGTTTTTGAACTCATGGTAATTATATGGCTTAATACTTGTAAGTTATTTCTATTTTCGTTATGCTGTTAGCTACCTAGTAAGTTATAATTTTAGTGTTATAGGCTGTGTGGGGAGTGGTAGCAGTCAGTCTATAAAGATGTAATTTTGAATGTAGAAACTTTGGGAATCAAGCATGTATTCATGAGGGAAAAGTGTTATATATTGTAAGGGTCCAATGAAGAAGGGGAGATGATTTGAAAATTATATTTGTTTATTAATTCATCATTGAGATTAGTTCTCTATTTTATCCCTTATTGTTGTATTCATATCTCTTAACCTAAGTATTCCGTTGATTAAACCTTGTACACAGATTTGAAACCTTCATATTTTGGGGTTGAACCTCAATATTTCCGGTGTAATTCCTACTTCAATTGGTTTTAGAGTACATTAGTATCTTGGTGCTTCAATTCCTACATCATTTGCTGGCAAAGCACTCTTCTTTCATCAGAAATGCCAAAATTAAAAGGAGAAGACAAAGAAAAAGAACTTGGCGTGGATAATGAGAAGAAACAGATAGTTTGGATTATTGGAACTTACTATCATGATTTTATTCTCCATATTCTCATCAGTGTAGCCAATAGCACAGATGCGTCAAGCTTAATATTAGACTAATAGAACCTTCACTCACCAAAAGAAATCTTTTTTTTTTTTTTTGGTTGCAAGTAATATTGTATTGAAGGGGAGAAAGAACTTACAAAGGCTTTAAAGCCCCAGAGCAAGGAAACCAAAGGATCCAAAACAAGAAAACAGAGAAAAATAAATACAACAGAAAAAGGAATGAAGGGCTACTCTGAAATGCATCTTAACCGGAGAGATTTTCAAAAAAGAACAAAGGGCCTGAAGAGGCCAGCTAGAAAAAGGCTTGTCTATATGCCGGAGAGAGGAAAAGAGAAGCTCGAAGAGAAAGAACTTGGCCTTCGCCTGTGAGACACTGCAATTATTGAAACTATAGTTGTTTCTGCATTTCCATATATAGGACAAAAGTGGTGTTGAAGGAGATGCAAGAAGCACCTTTAAGAGCCAGATTATCATAGTTATGGGAGAGCACTTGCCAGATGGAGGCTGGAGATGAAATCCTAGATACTTGCAAACCGGCCGCTTGGAGAATCCATCTCCATAAGGAGGTAGCAAAAAGGCAATGGAAGAGAAGGTGTTGATCACTTTTAGAATTGGCTTTACATAGCGAGCACATGGAGGCTAGCTTAATACCCACTGATTGGGCCTAAACTTGAGTTGGAATCTTCCAATGCATCAATCTCTAAGAAAAAAGGGAGCCCATGCAGCAACTGGGCCTCTAGAGCGCAGAATGTGCCAAGCTTACTTAGGCGAAAGACTATTCTTCGGGTGAGAGATCCGTAAGTGTTGGTCTTCACAAGACTGGTAAAGAGTAAGTTCTTTAGTGGCAGAGTCCAGGAAGATAGCAATGCGGGGAGCGATGTTTGTAGGGATAGCCCAGAAATGCCCATTGAGGAGGGATGCAACCTTTCGGTTTTGATGAAAGGGGAAATTAGGAAAGATAGATGCTATACTAAGGTCTTTAGCCCAAGCATCAAACCAGAGGTCTGCCAACTTCCCATTTCCAATGTCCCCTACCACCCAACTAGAGGAGGCGAGCCAAATTTCGAATTTTGTGCCAAATACATGATTCAATTTTGGGAGTAGAAGGGCTCCATATGGACTTGTTTCTAAAGTATTTGCACCTCATCCAGACAACCCATATGGAGCTAGTGGAAGTAGCCACCCAGCCTAGTTTAAGAAAGGAATTGCTTCATTCTGATCCTAAATCTTCCTTATGCCCATCCTACCCTCCTGAGTAGGAAGAATAACCTTGTTTCAACGGATTTGGCTTCTTCTAGAGGGAGAAGCATTTGCCGACCAGAGGAAATTCCACATGAGACACTCGATATCTTTGGAGGTAGACTTTGGGAGAGAAAAAACCAAGGCAATGTGGATGGCAATGCTTCCTAATACGTGTCTCACTAGGATTCTCCTGCCTACAAGAGAGAGCAATTTGGCCTTCCATCTAACAAGCTTTGCGATGATATGGTCCAACAGAGAATTAAAGAGATGCCTCTTTGGGCTACCAATAAAGAGAGGAGCACTAAGGTAGTTTGAAGAAAAAAGGGCTCTCTGTGAGGTCTAGAAGGTCGAGGATCTGTCTTTTGGACCACAGGTTACATTTTCCTATAAATATTTTGCTTTTGGTAGAGTTAATTCTTTGGCCCGAAGCAATTTCGTATTTATCTAGAGTCTCTTTTAAGCCAAGGATTTTTTTTTTATCCAGCCTCTAATAAAAATGAGGATATCATTTGCGTAAAGCAGATGACAAGGAGTTGCAGGAACGTTGGTGGTAGGGAAGATAAGGCCCTTTGTGATCAAGCTCTGAATATTAAGGCTAAGAATTTCTTCCGCTAGAATGAAGGGGTAAAGGGATAAAAGATCCCCTTGTCTTAGGCCACACTTGATAGGAAAACTACCATAAGGGCTTTTGTTAATGAGGACAGAGGGCTTAGCTGTACAAATGATCCATGGTTCAGATAAGCCAGAGAAAGATAAGGATTTAAAAAGGAAAGGCCAAGTTAGTTTGTCAAAGGCCTTAGAGATGTCCAGTGGCATACAGAGCGAGACTCCACTAATTTTGCTGTGAAGTTTTTTGAAAAGTTTATGGGCTAAGGCAATGTGTTGGTGGATGGAATGACCCTTAACAAAAGCCGCTTGGTGGTTAGAGATGGTTGAGGTGATAACCATGGAGAGCCTTGAGGCCAAGATTTTTGACACTATTTTGTAAGAAAAAATCAAAAGGCTGATCTGTCTGAAGTCTGCAAAAGGAGATTGGGATTTTGGTATCAAAGCAATAAAGAAGGCATTAGAAGCTTTATAGAGTTTGAGAAGAAGTCCTCGTTGATTTGACGACTAAATGGCTTGTAATTTGCCAAATGTTGGTGAAGAAGGATCCAGATAAGCCATCAGGGCGAGGGGAGCTTCCTTTGTTCAGCGCAAAAACTGCTCTTTTCATTTCCTCAACAACTGGACAAGCTGCCAAGAGGATGTGCTGAGCATTTGAGACTTGGGGCTATGAAGATCAAAGAGAGAATCATCCATAGTTGAGTGGAAAGGCTGCACCAAGTGAGCTAAGTAATTGACTGCTTGATGCTGAATTTCCGCTGGATCCTCAATACTGACTCCTTCAATTTTAATCTTGTCAATTCTATTAACAGGACCTCTGGACTTGACGTAGGCATGGAAAAAGGCACTACTGCAGTCACCAAAAGAAATCTAGGACTAAATGCCTTCTGTTTGAAGCTGTTAAATAAGGGGTTAGAATAATCTTGAGGGGCTGACTTTTTGGCTCACGAACCTTGACTATTGGGAGACCTAATTCCCACTTTCCCTTCTTCCAATGATTAGACATGTATCTAAATGGGCCTTACAAGATGGATTGTAAATAAGTATTGAATATGGATTCTATGAACCCATAACTTAGATAATTCCAAACTTGAAGGAGTGGAACACCACGACAGACCACACCTTTTGAAATCCAAACTATTCAATATAAATGCCCTTTAGGTATGGGGAGTGTCCTAAAATTTTACACCAATGAAAGTTTGTTCCACTATTGGATGTACTATTTAAGAAAAAACAAATATAATTAACACAATGTTTTGCATATTCAGTTTTGTGTTTTTCATCAAACAATCAAATCAATCATCACTATCATCATCATCAAAGCGTTGCTCCAACTATATTGGAGTCCACTATATGAAATCTCCATTTTGATCTATTCTTAAGATAAGTTAAAAGTGTGGAACAAAATAACATTTTATACATGATTTTGTAAATTAACATCTCCGATGCCGGAAGACCATTTACTGCCACGCATACACTGCTTATACCAGTATAATAGATAGGCACCGCGAAAATAATATTACTTGCATATTACATTATCTTATTAAGCTATGATATATTGTTTCATTCATAAAGCACAGAAGGGAGGCGTGGTGTGATGTGTACCTCGAGTTGGGTCGCTTTAGGCAGGGTCAAGCCAGATCCCTCACTCATATCCACAGGCTGACCCAACGGGGTCACCACATCAAAGCCATGCAGTAGCCGAGCTAGGGTCAGGTGCATTACCTGTGTTGCCAACGATATGCCCGGGCAGGATCGCCTGCCCGACCCGAAAGGTATGTACTCGAAATGCTGGCCCCTGAAATCTACGTCTCCTTGGGTGGTGATGAACCTCTCGGGTCTGTACTCCTCAGGATCCGACCACTTGCCTGGGTCCCGTTGAATCTTCCACAAGTTCGGAATCAACCACGTGCCAGTAGGGACATGGTAACCGTTGACTGTGCAGCTTTCCACGGCCACGTGGGGTAAAGCCAGTGGGCCTACCGGATATAGGCGCATTGTTTCCTTAAGTATGGCTTGTAGGTAGACCAAATTCTTTATATCCGATTCGTCCACATTCCTCTTCTTTCCCACGTGGGTATCCAATTCATCTTGGGCCTTCTTTAGCTGGGCTGGATTGTTTAGTAGCAATGACAGTGTCCACGTTAGTGTCAATGCTGTAGTGTGAGTCCCACCGAGGATGAGGGTCTACAAAACAAAACCGAATTCATTGCGCAATTTAAGATATGTCCTTTGCCCAAATAGGTTGGCCTGCATCCCGATAAAAAGCACTAGGCCTGAGCACTCATATTCCACTGGGTTAAAATTGGGGTTAAATTTTCAGACCGATGATTAAATGATTGGACTTGGACAGGGTTTGGCTCGGCAGCCCATTTACTCTATTGCTTTTCACACGTTTTTCAAGTTGAAGAACCATGACATGAAATTTGGCCCTTTAGATGTTTTTGGCCTTCCAAATAAAGTGATCAATTCAAAATCATAAATTATCACTAGTTCATAAAAGTAGATCTAGTATTCTAGACCTTTTCACAAATTTCTAAAAATCCATGAGGAATTAATAAATAAAATCAGACCTACTGGCAGTTTTTGTACTTCTAAAGTAGAGAATGATTTGGATCCTGATTTAGGAGCCCACAAGAATGAAAAAATAAATAGGTTATAAAACTCATGAATTCCATTGTAGTAGCACTGTATGCATCCAATGGTTGTACTTTTTTTATTTGGGCAAATTTCTCAATTATTTTGTGATTTAAAAGGTGAAATTTGACCCCCTAGCTGTTTTCAACCTTTCCAAGAAGGTGAAGAGTTATGATCATGAATTAAAGTATATAGAAATCCATAAAGTAGAGTTTATGGACTGGATTTCTTTACTGACTTCCCAAACTCCATAATGAATAAACAGTTATAATTTGACTCGTTTGCCATTTTTGGCTTTCTGAATTGCAGAACAGTACAAATCATAAATTGGGGCCCATACAGATTAAAAAATTGAAAAAAACATTGGGTTGTCAATAAAACTCTTGAATTTCATTGTTGCAAAATTGTATAGATCCAACAGTTTTCAGATTTTTTTTTACTTCTCAAGATTTTGGTTGAATCAGGAGCTGAGAATTGACCTCCTTGCCGTTTGCATGCTTCCAAAAACAGTGAATGGTTATGATCGTCAATTAGGGGCCCATTAAAGTCCATTATTATAGATCTGCCGGTCTGAATTTTTTTTTAACAAATTTATTGCAACGCATCATCAATCAAGAGACTGGAATTTAGGCCCTAGCCATTTGAAAAGAAGAATAGTTTGGATCATGATTTGGGGGCTCATATGAATGAAAAAATATTAAAAAAAATGGACTGGCTGTAAAACTCATGAATTCCATTTGTAGTGGCACTGAATACATCCAATGGTTTTATGTTTTCCCCTTCTTTTTTTTTTCAAGATTTTTGATGAATTAGAAGCTAGACTTTGCCTCCTCGCCATTTTTTGACCTTCCCAAGCAGCTGAATAGTTATGAATGTGAATTACGAACCCATACAAGTCCTCACAAGAAGGTCTACCAGTTTAGATTTTTTTACAAGTCTCTCAAAATAAATGAATCAATGTTTGAAATTCGACTCCCTAGCCGTTGTTGGGCTTTGGAAGAAAATGAACTGTTCAAATCATAATTTAGAAGACCCAACCGAAAAAAAAAAAAAATGAAAACAAGAGGTTGGCCCGAAAATCACTCCTAAATCATTCTTGAGAGTGTTATCTGCACAAGCCAAGACTTTGGATGATGCCTATTTGTCCTAGTCCTTGTCTACACCAAACATGGACTTTCCTTCAAAACGCAAAAAATAAGAGGGAAATCCTCTCTGTGGATTTTTATGAAATGTGCCCTGAGTCTTATTGCCTTCGTTAATTCTCACAAAAAAAAAAAAAAAAAAAAAAAGAAAAGAGGGAAAAAAAAAAAGAGAAAACAAATAGAAAGGCAAAATAGAGTACCAGAGAGAGGGCTTTGATGACGGTATCTTGATCATAATCAAAAAGCTTGTTGCCGTCTAATGTGGACAGTAACACATGGATGAAGTCCTCCCTTCCCTCCACCTCCCCAGAAATTTTAATCCGACGATGCTCCTCCAACCAGCTCGTCATTAGGGAGTCCAGCTCCTTGGCAGTCTTCTTCATGGCACTCTCATACCCTCCCAAATCCAACCACTTGAGAAACGGAACTGAGTCCGACAAAAGGAACATCCCAGCAAGATGAAAAGCCTCACCCATCGCCTTCTGGAACCGCCTCGCCTCCTCTTCATTGCCCCTGACAGTCCTCCCAAAGTAGCGTTTCCCTGCAATCATCATTACAATCACGTTAAACGTCAAGTCCACAAACCCTTGATCCATTTCCACTTTAACAGGGCCCTTCCCGTTACTTGCCCATGCACCGTACAGTTCCTTCATCCATGTGTCGACTTCAGTGGCTCGGACATGCTTCAGCAGTTCAAGCCGGTGGCTGGACAGCAGCTCCAGCGTGGCTGTCTTGCGCACCTCTCGCCAGTAGTGACCGTAGGGTGAGCAGGCAAGGACAGCGTAGTCGTAGCCCAAGTGCTTCCCCGCAGCATTTAGAGGACGACCAGCAAGGGCCTGATCGTTGTTGCTAAAGCATTCCTTTGCTGCCTCCCATGTGCTCACCACGAGAACGCGGTTGATGCCGAGTCGGAGCATGAAGACAGGCCCTAGCTTGTCTGCCATGGCTCCGAGGACCCGCCAGAGAGGTTTACCTCCACTACCTAACAGATGAAGGTGGCCTATTATGGGCAACCCACCCGCTGGTTGAGGTGCCTGCTTGGTGTCGGTAACCTTGTTCCTCTTTCCTTGCCACAGATTATACAGAGTGAGCAAGGCAACAAACCCAGCAATAACTTGAATTGAGGAAGCCCACTCCTCCATGGCCGAGATTGAGACTGCTTTTCGGTGGCAGTGTGTGGAGACGAGAAGTGATGGACCAATTAAACGCTTACATATCCAATTGTGTGGCGCGCATGTTGGTAACACTGCCTTCTTATCCATGCTGGGGAGGACTCCACGTTGTACTCCTGTGATAACCTTTTGTTTGACCACATCCCACCTCCCTCATCTCCTATTGTAGCGGACATTATCAAGTGGCATCCAACAGGACCACGTATCACCGCGTAGTAGACTCGGAATATAATCTTTGCGGCCCAGTACTTCTTCGAATGGTTTGAGACCAGCCTGAAAACAATTTGATGCATGATGAATGATGAGGTAAAGTGGCCCACTCCACTTTCACAAGTTAAGGCGGTCTCGGTAATTTTTTTTATTTTTATTTTTATTTTTTTTGGGACTCGGTATTGGTTTTTTGAGAAAACTGAAAATAAGAAACGCGTAATCATCTTAAGATCCCCAATTTGCCTACATAATCACTGCAAATAAAAGGTCAAAAGCCTTTTTTTATTCGAATAAGTGATTAAGAGCGATTGGAGTTTTTAAATAAGAACAAAACAGGAATACACCAATGATTAGCCCAAATATAAAGTTCGGCCCCATTCACATGTCCTTAATGCCTTTATCCATGGCCCACAAAGTCATTCCATTCGGAATCGTGCACAATCGATCCGACGGTTCAGTAAATTTAGATTTGACGAAAACTTGAGGCATGTGACTATCAGGGAGTTCCTATGTATTGCAAGGTTTGGATCGGGTGATAAATTGGCTCCACCTTGAGTTATCACCAAAAATTTGATGAGGGATAGATACGCATGAATATTATCCTTATTTATTTTTTTATTTGAACATGATTTTAATGCAGGGTTCTTATGTGATTCTTATATTAATTTTTTGTAGATGAACTCTACCCCGCAAATGTCACACATTGCACTAAATTGTTATGGTACTAAGTGGCCTACACATGTAGGCTATTCCTAAACTAAGAACTGTGTCCATAACAGGAGCATGTCTTGCAACATTATTATTTTCTGTGTTGGCCTATAATCTATGTTCTTTCCTAAGGTGATTTACTTCGAATATACTGAGAACTAGCCTCAAAATTAGATTTTTCAAATTTAATGTGGGGCAAACCTCAATGCAGGCCAATCAAAGGGTAGCATGGAAATTCTAGTATTTAATGATTATAAATATCAGATCATATTAATAATTTACCTACCTATAATTCAAATCCAAACTTCCCAATCCTACCTCCTTTGCAAATTTAATTTTATATATTAGATGGGCTAAATTCTCTGACCCTGTTACTTAAGATAAATAGTTGCAACTTAATCTCATTTTGACTTTAAATGATGGCTGAAAAGATATTTTTGGGTTCTGATATGTACAAATATATGCATTATGTGCGGTTCAGTCACCTCCACATTAGAGCTACACACAATAATTTACATCAAGGGCACGAGCATGTGACCAAACATTATGCATAAATGCTCATCTGAAAATATTTGATATTTTAAAATTAATTTTATCTTTGTTTGTATTATAATTTATATAATAATATTCATTTATATTTATTAAATTATTAAAAAATTACAATTTTAATTATTTAAAATATATTTTTTTCCATGGCCTGCATTAGGCACTAGTTTTGAAGTGCTGTTATATATATAAAGAGAATTTCCCCTCTTTGCGAGAGAGCACAGGAGTACGACACATGGCATGCACTTTCCTATTTTCTCTCTACCAGCTTTTCAATTTAAGTTCAAAAGAGTGCTAATATCTATCTCTAAAGCACCTAAAATATCTAATCTTCTATTTTCTCTCACTATAAATCTCTTAGAACGATTAATTGGAAATAAAAACTATGGTGGATTTTATCTTTAAATTAATCTAAATATATTATCTGCAGAAAGCACCAATTGATCCATTTACTCGAGAAAGATGTAGTCCCTCGGCTTCCAAAGGGATCTTGCTTGGTGGGATGACGTATGTAGTTTGGTGAAGAATTTTATTATAAAGAGTTTGTTCTAATTTGAGTCTCCTTTGAAACATAAGTTTTTACACCTTGTTGGAAAAGTGGAAGCAAAAAAAGAGATTTTAGAGGAGAATTTGAACATTAAGGACTTTACTTTTTCTTGAATTTACTTTTTTAGCTATTTTATTTCAAAATAATTTTTTGAGTTTTTTATGGCTATTTTTATGAACTTTACAAACTTGTTTTTGCATTTTACAATTGATTTAAATAGCCTTATTTAAAATATAATTACTTTTTAATAGGTATTGACTTGGACTTTGATGCAACCTGGCCCAACATGGCCCAGCTATTAATTTATTTGTAATTAGAATCATATTTAAGTATTTAAATGAATTGTAAAATAATATTAAATTAAAATTCATTACACAATCATAATTTAAATAGAATACTTAAATACTAGACATAAGGTTAAATAAATAAAATGGGACAGTTAAATTATGTAGCATGTTGTATTGGAACATTGGAAAATGTAAAGATTAATTATGAATAATATAATTAATGATGAAGGAGGAAACTAATAAAATTATTGTAATGCTGAGCGGGGCCTAATCAGTTAGGATCCAAACATGAAATGGGCCATATAAAAGTCTAGATCTTGGCAAAATTGTAAGGTTTGTGGGCTAGGTCCATCCACTTAACAGATATAAAGTTTTGGTCTAAGATATCTCTATTTCAAGGCCCAATATTATATAAAAAAGATTACTTTTAATGGTCCTGAATATTATAATTGATAATTAAAAGATCTCATTTTGGAAAAGGTCTGCCCCATGTGCTCCCCTAATCCTTTTCATATCTCATAAGCAAAAGGCCATTGATGCAATTATTCTTTTAGGGCTTAAAACAATCTCATAAAAATTATTGCTTAACACTTTTGTCAAAAATTAAAATAATATGTAATTTATTTTTAAAGTTTGTAACTAAGAATAAAAGTAAAACATTTTATAAGATTTTTCATTTTGAGAAATCGAACCTTAAGATTGATATGGTATTATATGGATGCTCGTAACTGGACTTAACGAGAGCCTAGCATTAAAGCTCTCACTGTGCTGGTTTGGGTTATGCTTTTGGGATCATAGGCTGCATTTGAACCTCATTCTAAGGCATGATTATTAAATATTCACAGGCTTGATTATTAATTAGGCCAAGTCTGAGATGCTCAGCATTTTTATTCTTTAAAGCCTGCCACTGACATATTTTACTCATATGGTACAAATATTTCTCAATTGGGCTGCATTTGGTGTGTTTTTTTCTTTTCTATTCAATTCCAACATATTAAAATTTTTTCATAGCGAGAGGGTTGGTTGACCTGATGATTTTTTGTACATTGGACTATTCCATCTAATTTTTTATTACATAATTATTTTTTTTTCTCTTGAGTTTGGTTTATAGATTGAAGGAAAAATGAGCTAACTTTTTTTATTTTTACTCTAATGAAACTTTATAGGCACATTATTTTCCTTTTTGAATTTAGTTTTATTAAAACATTTAAAATTATGATTGTGTAATGAATTCTATGTTAATATTAATTTATAATTCATTTAAATATTTATAAGTATTTTTTTATTTATTAATGATATAATTATTGAACAAGGCTTACGTTGGACACGGGCTCTAAAGTGCTAATTATTATTATTATATATATTAAGAGAAGTAACCTCGTTTATGAGAGAGAAGGAGGGAGCGACACAAGAAATGGTAGTTGTTGGGAAAAGCGGCGACGCGGAAACAATCCGCGATCAACGGATCTCCCACGATCTACGCAAGCAATCACACCATCAAGCAATCACACACATGAACACAGCAGTTTTACGTGGTTCGGCAACCATGCTTACGTCCACGGGAGGAGAGAACTCATCTACTATGATCCCATCTCAATCCCCCTCAGGATCTAGGGTTACAATACATTAATATATAGTTCCCGCTTTCTTGGCCACCAAGAAAACCCATACACAATGACTAAAATACCCCTAACCCTGAGCCTCGGTTCTGGCTAAACCAGACGACCGATCCGGCTAAACCGGAATACAAGACATAACCCAACAATCTCCACCTTGGCTTGGATTCCGCAAATCCTCAGAGCCACCTTGAGATACCTGGTAATGTCTTTCACGCACCTCGCTGAAGGGTACGTCTCCGCACACGCTACGACCTAGCGTGGCCACAGTTGCCTCCTTTGACCTTAACACCACCGTCTTGAACCTTCGAAGTGCTCTCCATTTGTTGCCACATGCATGCATCCGTGCAACACAATGAACCGAACTTCCATCCGTCAAGACAAAACTGAAGACCTCCCCGAATCCGGATCTCACTGGTACCTTGTGAATCCTTCCTTCTGTCTCCATCCCGGTGTTCTTTCCGTCAAACCTGCAACTGTCCTGTTCTAGTCTGTTCTGGTGGGTTGGGCACAGTACATGCGGGTTAAGAATGACCCGATGCTTAAACCGGCTTACTCCGACCTGAACAAAACTACCTTTTCTTCCCCGAGAAAATCATCTCCGTTCAGGGCTTCCTGGATTTCCACTAGATGATATCATTGAAGATCCATCAATCCATCTTCCAATGATCCGTCGCATCTAACTCCACCTGAACCACAGATTTCCTCCCCTGTTATTTGATGTCTCCTTCATTGCTCCACCTGAAAAAAACATACCCTATCAACCTATAGAGATTTCTGACCATCTCACCCTCCATGATGACCAATGTTCCCTTTTCCACCTTCGTAACTTCACCCGCTACAGTGCACTTGCAGCCTTTGAAGTATAAGGCACACAAAGAAATCCAATTCTTCGTAATCCCGGAACATATATCACAACTGTTAGGGTTTGAATAACATCATTATACATCTGGATTTCTACCGTTCTTATGTCAAATGCTCTTCAGTTGCATTATCCCCCCATAAGAACAAATCCATCAACCATGATAGTTATTTGCGCCAAACCAATCTCTACTTAATCACATGATAGGAAGAATCAGAATCGCAATACCATGAATCAACAACCGGATCCATACCTGTAGCGACCAAAACTAATTCCTTGTCAACCGAATCCGAGCTTTCTTGCACACTACCTCCTTCTGATTCTGATTCCTTTTGCTGTTTCTTCTACTTTGGCATGTCGCTCCTTCCCAATCCCTTCGACGCGGATCTGAGCTTTCCATCAAAGTACTTGGAGCAATCTACCATTGACGACATCAAGTAACACTTTTTAATTATTGCTGTGTCACGGAGTATAACACTCTATCCTGCCAATCTCTGAAGTCGTTTCTCCATCAAACACTTCAATCTGGCCCGTGATGCTTGAATCCATTACTGTCATCGTGAATCTGTCAGTTTCTTCAGTCCCCCAATTTTCTGCCCATCAAACTGCCAATATCTTTTATCTACCTCGTAGATCTCGTCACCGTGAGCACGTTGGAAGAAACGGATCTGAAATCCGACTCCGGATGGCTTCGATATCGCAGAATTAATTCTCTACACTCCAATTGGTCAAACATCCATGTTGACCGTTGACCAGCCTATCTTCTTCCATATACGCATAGATCTGCTCAAAACGAGTCCGTAGGTTCAAACGGATCTCCGATCGGACATCGGACGATCAAGATATCGCAGAAACAATTTCAGCCGTTGAATCTGGTCAAACCTGCCTGTTGACCGTGCTGACGTCACTGCTGACGTCACGGCTTGCTGGCAAACTGGGCTTCTGAAACGGATCCGGGTCGGGTTCACCTGACCCGGAACTGAACTGAACTGAATCTGGCGCTGGGCTTCTCTGCAGAACTAGGTTCGGGTCCGACCTGACCCGGAACTGACCTGCTCTTCTGTCACTGGGCTTCTCTACCGCGGGTCAGGTCGAACTGACCCAACGGACCTGGAACCGACCTTTTCTGCAATCCGTCTGGGCTGGCACTGTACCCGGGTCAGGTCTTCACGACCCAACCCAAACCCGACCTGACGAGATGTTGCTTGGGCTTTCTGCACAGCGGGTCAGGTCAAGCGGACCCGACCCAGACCCAGACCCAGACACCTGAATCTGGGTCGTCTTCAACCTAGCGACAGGCGCTGCCTGCAACCTGGTGTCTGCAACCCGGTTGCAGCCCGTGCTGCAGCGGCCGGCTGCGCGTCCTGGTCCGGCGACGGCGGCGCTGGACCGGCTGCGGACGGCGACGGCGACAGTGGTGGCGACGTGCGGGCGGCCGGCGATCGCTGGTAAGATGCAGTTTTTTTTTTTTTCTCTTCCAATCCGGCAGCGGACGAACGGCAGTGTCAGCGAAGGAGCTGCAGCGGTCACGGCTGAGTCGGCGATGGCAGAGGACAAACGGCGACGACCCTCTTCTTTCTTCTCCGGTGTACAGCAAAAGCTTCTCCGGCGATGGCAGTCGGCGATTTCACCTGTGGCCCAGTAGAGATCAATCAACTGATCTCTTATTTCCGATGATTTTCCGCGCGCAAACAGCCTTGATCCGTCAATCGCAAAATCCAAGCGATCTCCACCTCGCTCTGATACCACTTGTTGGGAAAAGCGGCGACGCGGAAACAATCCGCGATCAACGGATCTCCCACGATCTACGCAAGCAATCACACCATCAAGCAATCACACACATGAACACAGCAGTTTTACGTGGTTCGGCAACCATGCTTACGTCCACGGGAGGAGAGAACTCATCTACTATGATCCCATCTCAATCCCCCTCAGGATCTAGGGTTACAATACATTAATATATAGTTCCCGCTTTCTTGGCCACCAAGAAAACCCATACACAATGACTAAAATACCCCTAACCCTGAGCCTCGGTTCTGGCTAAACCAGACGACCGATCCGGCTAAACCGGAATACAAGACATAACCCAACAGTAGTTGCGAAATACCCAAAGCTATATGAGAACCATCATAACCCAAGGAGCATAAAGATAAAATGATGAAAAGAAAAGACCCACCTTTGCTTCAGCCAGACCCATTACCAGCTCTTCAGGCTTCCCCTGGTATGATATACTATAGGGAAATGTCATTAAAAAAAAATTTTACACTTGGAATAAAATTATAACTCACGTTATCTGGGTTCAGTATAACATGATCATATGGTTAAATATTTAAAACAAAAAAGAGGAGATTATGGGTAAAAATTGGACATGGGTCATTTGACCAAGAGTTAAGGGAGGTTTCACCAGACGAGTGCATTCTATCTAGGCCTATATCACTCGGGTCAGATTGAACTTGATTTAGTAGGTTTTTTTTTTTTTTTTTTTTGGATGACGTGGGTATCCATGAGGCATTGAACCCAAAAGGACTAATTCTCCGAGTTTACACCCGCTAAACCCATATAAACAACACAAATCTGGGGTGATTTTGAATGCAAGACATGGAAGCAAATGTAAACCTTAATCAAATCTAGGTGGGTAAAGATTTTTTAAGGAGTTTGGATTGGTCAGCTAAACTCTATCCATACCACATCTCTAAAGTTTTTCAATTTTCCTAAAGTCTCTCCTTGATTTTCTACACAAGATTAAGTTTTTCAAATGTGTATCAGGTTCATATGCAAATACATGATGTGAATAAGTCAAAATTTTGAGTTTTGAACAAGATATGGGTCAGTAAAAGAAAATATAGATGTGTGGTCATAGTGAATGAAAAGATATAGATTAAATCATGGGTCAGATAAACTATAGCCTAATGATGTGGACCACACCTCCAAATTGTTTTGAACTACAACTAAGTTAGGTATAATGTTTATATTTAATGTTTAGATCTAAGGCCACAAGTCTATACATAATTTAACCCACAAGTTTATACAAAGGCCCATACTAAACCTAGACCCAAAAAATGAGAATATATTTAAATATAAGATTTATTAAAACATTATTAAGAAAAAATTATACGTTACCTTTTTTCTATTAATCTTTTTATTTTTTGTTTATCTTTTGCCTTTTGGGTTTAGGATATAGGAACATATATATAATGAATACACATGGGCAAATAAAAATTTTTTAAGACATATATTAATATTTCTTTTTTTTATTTATCTTTCTATTTTCACTTCCCCTCCCGCCCAACTTTTGTGGGTTTTATGAATTATTTAAAAATATTTACTTTGTTTGTTATTAATTTTTCCTATTTTATTTCAATTATTGTATTTAGAATAGAAAATAATTTGTGATAAGAAAAGCTCTTATAAAAAAAGACACCTAAGATATATGTTATATATTCGTTTGTGATAAAAAAAACTCTTTAAAAAAAGAAACCCAAGATTGAAGTTGCGTTAATTTATATAAGTTTCATCATAAAAACTCTTTAAAAAAAGAAACCCAAAATATAAGTTGCATCAATTTATACTCTCTTTCTCTCTCTTCCTACTTATCTATTCCATTTATAAATCATAACAATAGAGGAAGTAGAATGGCCGCATATTTTCTCATTCTTCTGTTGAAAAGATATATAGGTTAAGGTATTCCTCTCTCATTTCTAGCATGCATTATATTCTATACAACATAAAATTCTCATGTTCCTTATATTGTTGATAAGTCTTAATTATTTTTTCATGGCCCATGCCTAAGCGCTACTCTTTCAATCCCATATTAGTACCCCAAGTGATCCATGTGAATCCACCAAACTTGACGAGCTATGTACGTTATGCTCCAAACTACATCTTATTTTGAATTCCTTCTATTTGATTTAGGTACTTACAGAGCTAATTATTATATTCTTAAACTATTTCATGGTAATCTGTAACCCTTTAATTAACACTACTTAGATTTACTACTGATAGAGGTAATTATTATATTCTTAAACTGTTTATAGTAATCTATAGCCCTTTGACTGATACTATTTAGATAAAAAATTAAATCCCTAAACCCTACATTGTTTATGGTAATCTGTAGCCCAAAAATCTTGATTATTATTTTTTTATAAAAGAAATCTTGATTTTTTTAATCATGAGTCATTGCAATCAATAGTGGCGTTCTTAAGATTCTTAAGATTGTTGAAAAATAGGAGTTCTAGGAATCATGTTAACCCCAATCCAACCAAATTTGCTTATCATTTAGCTGTTATGTTAATCAAATTAACATATTTATCTATTGCATATATTATGAAACAATTGTTTTAATTTTTTTTATTATCAGATCTATTGCAATTATAACAGTTGTGGATCACACCAAGCAAATATCATTCTTATTGCACGATGAAGTACTTAAAATTTTTATAAATGTGTTTTATTGCACGATAAAGTACTTAAAATTTTTATAAATGTGACAGAAGAAGAATTTTAAGAATGTGCGAATAAGGTATTTTACATCTATTTTTATTTAGATAAAGTTACTTCTTTATTTTAACTATCATCATGTATATATATAAATGTTAAATTTTTAATTATTTTGCAGGTTAATTGGTATGAACTATTGGAAAATGAAATAAAAAGCATTGTGGAAGCAATATTTATTTTATATAAAACTAGACTCAACAATGAACAAACTAAGGTTAGAAAGCAGTATCCCAGTCAATAAAATTGAAAAAATTAGCCACTCTTAAGAATCAATCAAACTATTGTTAGAAATTGAAAGTTATAAGTTTTATTTTAATGCCATTAACACAATTTCTTTCATAGCTATTTCTTTTACTAATGTATTTAAATGTTTACTTTGCAGTATCAAATTATAAAAAAAATATAAAATTTCAATATATTGAACTAAGTACTTCCATTACAATACCAAAAACAAATAACTTGATTGAGACAAGCTCACAAACTGAAATAAGTGAGGAGTTAAAAGATCTTTAGAAGATGAAACATGTGCAACTGTCGAGATAAAAGGAGAAGATGAACCAAGTGCAACTACTGAAACAAGTGCATGATAATAAGAAAATATCAACATTTTTTTTCCTTAAACCACATGTAATTCCTTTAATCATTCAAGGATGAGTTAATATCAACGTTTTCTTTTTCACTCTCAACTTTTTTACATCTATGATTCAAAGAAAATATTTTCTCCTTTAAAAAAAATAAAGATTCAATATTTTAACTATGTTTTCGCCATGATTTATGCTATAATATTAATTAATATTTTATTTAAAGTATTAGTAATTTTTAATAAGACTTAATTATTATTTTCTCATGGCCTTCTAGTTAAAAAAAGCGGACCGATTGGCTTGTAAAGATTGCAAAGTTATCCCAGGAGAGAGTTTGATCACGCAACATAGGCTTGGAGTTTTAGATATTTGCATTAGAAATAAAAAGAGAGCGGTAGTAAACAAAATAGACCCTAAAACAAAGTGGAGAGATTTGAAGGGGAAAAAAGCAAATATATTTAAGGAAAAAATGATTGAGAAAGGAGAATGGAATATTGAATAAGAAACTACAGTAATGTGGAATCAAATGGCTAATTGCATTAGAAATGTTGCAAAGGAGGTCCTCAGGAAATCAAAAGGGAAGAGACATATTAATAAAGAAACATGGTGGTGGAGTATGGACGTTCAGAAAGTTATTCGATAGAAAAGACATTGCTACAAAGTTTGAAAGGGGACTAAGAGTATGAAAAATTTTGAGCTGTATAAGAAGGCAAAGAAAGAAACTAAGAAAGTAGTAAGTAGTGCAAAGTTCAAAGCATACAATGACCTCTATAATAGGCTGGAAACAAGAGAAGTAGAAAAGGATATTTTTAAAATCGCAAAAATAAGAGAAAAGAAAAGTAGGGACTTAGATCATGTCAAATGTATCAAGGACAATGAAAAAAATATTTTGGTGAAGGACAACGATATTAAAGAAAGGTGGAAGAAATATTTTAGCAAACTTTTAAATAAAGAACATTTAGACGATAGAAGAGTTAAGGAGAATACTTCTTCACTAGAGCATACTTTTCTCTGTAGAATTAGAGGGGTGAAAGTGAAGGAAGCATTGAAGCGAATGAAGATAGGAAAGGCAACAGGCCCAGATGGTATTCCGATAGAGGTATGGAATTGCTTATGAGAGGTTGGGGTAAGTTGGTTATGTAGACTATTCAATAAGATACTTGTGACAAAAAAAATGCTTGATGAATGGAGAAGAAGCATTGCAGTACCTATATATAAGAATAAAGAGGATATACAAAATTGTACCAATTATCGGGGGATTAAACTTATGAGTAATACTATGAAGTTACGGGAGCTAATAATGGAGCAAAGACTAAGAAAGAAGACTAAGATCTCTGAAAATCAATTTAGTTTTATGCCATGGAGATCAACTATGGAAGCTATCTTTTCACTTAGGCAATTAATAGAAAAATACCGAGCAAAGAAGAAAAAGTTACATATGGTCTTTATCGATATGGAAAAAGCCTATGATAGGGTACCGAGGAATTTAAATGGTGGGTTTTACAGAAAAGGAATGTCCCTAAAGGTTATATTGAAATTTTTAAGGATATGTACGAAGGAGTAGTAACAAATGTGAGAACCATATATGGAGAAACAGGTAGATTTTCCGTGACTATAGGTTTATATCAAGGATCAACCTTAAGCCATTATCTTTTTATATTAATTATGGATGAGTTAACTGTGCATATTCAAGAAGAAGTACTATGGTGTTTGTTATTTGCAGATAATATAGTATTGGTGGATGAATCAAGAGATGATGTAAATGCAAAGTTTGAGAGATGGCGGGAGGCATTAGAATCTAGAGGCTTTAAAATAAGTCATACAAAGACAGAATATATGGATTGCAACTTCAGTAGACATATACAAAGTATTGAAATCACTGTCAAAATTGAAACCCATGAGATACCACGTAGAGATTCTTTTTGGTACCTAAGCTCAATGATTAGTAAGGATGGGGAGATTGACGAAGATATGGAGCATAGGATAAAAGCTGAATGGCTAAAGTAGAAACTAGCTTCGGGAGTGTTTTGTGACAGACGAATGCTAACGAAATTGAATGGCAAATTTTACAGGATAGTGGTTAGACCAGCTATGACATATGGAGCAGAATGTTGGCCAATTAAGAAGACGCATATTCATAAGATGGATATAGCGGAAATGAAAATGCTTAGGTGAATGTGTGGTAAAACTAGGAAAGATAAAATTAGAAATGAATGCTTTCGAGAGCATTTTGGGGTAGCACCAATAGGGGATAAGATTAGATAAACCCGTTTAAAATAGTTTGAGCATATTGAGCGTAGGCCAGTAATGGTACTGGTGAGAAAAAGTTTAGATATACAGGTGGATGGCCCATCAATAGGTAGGGGTAGGCCGAAGAAAACATGGATGGAAGTCATTACTTCAGATTTGAAAAAGTTTAACTTATCGAAAGATTTGACTCAAAATAGAACGGAATGGAAAAACAGAATTTATATAGCCGACCCCAACATGGTCAGGATAAAGCTTTGATGATGATGATTATTATTATTATTATTTTCTCATGGCCTTCGTTGGGCACGAGCCCTAAAGCGCTAGTATATATAAAGAGAATTCCCCCTTTGCCCAGAGAGAATGGGAGCGCGACACGTGGCGTTCCTAAAATCTCTCTCTTATTTATTAAATACTTTTCTCCCCACCTAAAATCTCCTTGATTCCCTATCTATTCTCTCATGGAAATCACTCCCTAATTTATCTCTCATTCCTCTACAACTTCTCCTAATGGACCCCAAACACTTCCCTCCCCATCTCAAATTAGAAGCCGGTCATTACAAAGGAGAAAGAAGAATAACATCCACACAATGAAAGTTTGTTGCATGTTAATGTCATCAGACGATTCATAAAGTGATTAAGTAATAATAATATGTTGTACATTTTAAATGAAAATTCAAGAGAATAATTAATAAAAAATTGTTGCACATTTAGAAGAATTGTTGAATAAACATATGTTGTATATTTTAAAATTTAAAATATAAAAACACACATTAATTTTAATTTTTTGTTTTTTTTTCTATTTTCAACCAAATATTCTATCACTATGTAATCTCAGTCTCACATTTATCATCTTTAAAAAAAACACACATTAATTTTAATTTTCTGATTTTTTCTTTTTTTTTGCCAAAAATTCTATCACTATGTAATCTCAATCTCACACATATCATCTAAAAGTTAGGAAGATGGTGATGTTGTATTTTTTTCCTATTAAATTATCTCTATCTCTCTCTGGGCCATGATTTTACCGATGAGGCATTGCATATAATTTCATATATATAAGATTTAATTTCTTTTACATTATTTTGGCATATGGCCTGTAATACAAATAATATGCTTTTGCATCTTCATTTAAATGCAATTATATTTTTGAGAAGATTCTAGGTTATAATATGCCTTACTTAAATTATAATTGTCTCAAAATGACATTGGATTAATATGGGTTGGCTTTCTTTTTGGCTTGATCAAACAATAAGGACTTTACTCTTTTCGTGAATTTACATTTTATGTTATTTTATTTCCATATTCTTTGGGTTTTTTATGGGTATTTCTATGAACTTTTCAAATTTATTTTTTCTTTTACAATTGAGTTAAATAATTTTATTTTAAACTATAATTATTTTTTAATGGGTATCAACCTAGACTTTGATGCACCCAGGCCAAACTTAGCCCAACCATTGGCATGGTAAAATTGGGTGAGGCCTAATTAGTGTAGTATTTAAACATCAAATGGCCCATGTAAAACCTAGATCTAGGTCAAATAGTAAGGCATTTGGGCTTTCTTCATCCACTTGATAGATATACCATTTGAGTATGAGATATGTCAAATTCAAGGCTCGGAATTATATAGAAGAATAAGTTTTTTGTTTTTTTTTTGTAATGGTCCTCAATATTACGAGTGATAATTAAATGTCTCATTTTAGAGAAGGACTGCCTCAAGTGCCCCTAATGCCCTTCATAGTTCATAGATGGCCATTGATGTAATTATATTTGTCAGACTAAAATCAAGTCTCATTAAAAATCATTCTTCAACACTTTCTTGAAAGTGACTTTAATTGTTAAATAATATATAATTTATTTTAAAGTTCGTAACTAAAAATCATTCTTCAACCCTTGCTCATAATTGGGCTTAGCCCAAGCCCATCATTGAAGCCCCCTCTTTGCTGGTTTAGGCTATGTTTTTGGAATCGCATGCTACACTTGAACCATATTCTCAAGCCGGATTATTACTTAGGCCAAATCTTAGACCCCCACATTCTTATTCTTTAAAGCCTGCCACTTATATATTTTAATCATATGATACATATATTTCTCAAATGGGCCACATTGGGTGTGGGTCCTATTCTTTTCTATTCCATTCGAACTTATAAATAATTTTTTTTATAAGGAGCGGGTCGATTGGTCTGATAATTCTTTGTACATTGTACTATTCCACTGAATTATTTTTACTATTTAATATATATATATATATTTAGTTGAATTTACAGATTAAGGGAAATAAGATCAAACTTTTTCTTATTAATATTCTATTAAAACTCTTCAAGTAAATTATTTTCCTTTTTTATTTAATTTTGCTAATATAATATTTAGTTTTTTAAGCATGCACTAAAGTGTTTAAGATTATGACTGTGTAATAAATCTAACGTTAATATTAATGTTTAATTTATTGAGAAATTTATAAGTATTTTTATTTATAAATAATAAAATTATTAAACAAGGCCCGAAGCTCTAGTGAAGGATTAAAAGGAGATTGTTCTTCGTTGACAAGTGGAGAAAGATTCCGGGCAGGTTCACCGTAGCAATTGGGACCCACAAATATCAAAATTCAATAAAATCGGTGACTCCAATACTGACGCCGTATCACTGTAGCAACATCGCAAATCCATCGGAGTGCCCATGCAACGAATCCAACCGAGGCCATTTTTCTGTATGCCAAATGTAGGCTTTCCGCACAATCTCGAAAAATCACTCCGAATTCTTGTTTGTGGCCGTTTACCACAAGTGCTGCTCTTCCTTTCTGGTGGAGGAGAAAAGAAGACAAGTCTTATGTCACCCTTCTGGTGGAGAGTTTAGGTTTTTTTTTTTTTTTTTTCTATTTTTCTTCCTTAAAAGGACAGATAGTTTTATCCTTTTGTGCGCCCAGAGAAAAAGCAAAGCTGCGAAGTGTCAAACAATTGAAAATTTCATTCATGATTCTGTAAAATAACATATCTTATGCGACAAAACAATGAAAAGAATGTCCGATATTAAAACTGACATTTATGTCCTCTTTTTTATCTTCCAATATCCCTTAAATATAGGACAGATCATGTGGAAATTTTTTCTTCATTTTAAATATGATATTAATTGCTTTTTCATAATATTAAATTTTCTTTACCTGATGTTCGTAGGCAAAATGGACGCTTTAACTTTTAAAAATGTTCAGATGCTATCTACGTTCCTCCGTAACAATACATTGTCTTGCCTTGATCATTACTTATCTCGGTCTAAGCACAACATGCCTAGATATACACTTGCCTACCATATCATCCGTAAAGCTTGGAAGGAAGACGCGGTGCAAGTAGTACCGGGAGTGGGGTTGCTTTGGCAGTGTCAAGCCCAATCCCTCGCTCATAACCACAGGCTGACCCAATGGAGTCACCTGATCAAACCCATGCAACAGGCGGGCAAGGGTCAGGGACTCAGGTGCACCACCTGTGTTACAAAAGATATCACGGGGCATGATCGCCTAACTCACCCGATAGGTATGTACACGAAATGTTGGCCCTTGAAATCTACTTAATATGCGTGGGTGGTGAGGAATAGCTCTCGGGTCGGTTCTCCTCAGAGTGTGACCACATGTGTGGGTCCCGTTGAATCTTCAAAAGGTTAGGAATCAACCACGTGCCAGCAAAGACATGGTAGCCCTTGCTGGAGCAGCTTTGGATAGCCTCGTGGGCATTGCTAGTGGGCCGCCGGATAAAGGCGTATTGTTACCTTGACGATGGCTTGTAGGAGCACCAGGTCAGTTACATCCTATTCATCCACGTTCCTGTCCTTGCCCACGTGAGTGTCCATTTCATTGGAGGCTTTCTTCAATGCTTTTGGGCGTGTTTGATAGATCTATGTCAAAATTAAGTTAACATTATTTTTTATTTCAAAATACAACAAACTAAAAGAATTAAATCAAAATATCATATTATAAAAAATTCTTCTATCTTTTTATACTAAAAAGTCAAAAAATTACTTTTTCATCTCACTAATAAACAAAAAATATTTACTTTTAGCACAAAAGTTAAAAAATTACATTCTTTTTCCACTAAAAGACAAATCTCATTATTATATTGATTTAACCCCTCTCATTTTGTTATTTTTTGAAATGATCATTTACTGCACTTCACTCACCTAGATAAATTAACAAGTAGCCCCTTTGGATTGTTTAGTAGCAAGGAGAGCCCAAGTTAAAGTGGTGTCGGTCCCAGCGAGGATGAGGCTCCATAAAACAATGTGGAGTTCACATCATTTGGGTAGTAGTTCTTATTTAATTAAGCTGTCCTAGCCCAATAAAAATACCAGGCTGACTGTTGGTAATTAAGCCCTGTGGGATGAAACTTGGCCCAATTATTTAGCCTGGTAAGTGGTAAGTAAATTACTGGGCTTGGAGAAGCTTTGGCTTGGCCAGTCCAGTCCATTTTCTGACCTGACTTCAGAAGACAAGTGGTGCCAAATTGAAGGGTCACCTGTAGTCCTATATAGCTCTGTTCTGCTCTATAAGCATTTTTGAAAGATCCTCGTTTCCACTGGGAGTGTTTACACAAGAACGTGAGTCAGTTTTTTTTTTTTTAAAGAACAAGAACACCATGTACGTTCCCGTTTTCACAAGAACGTGAGTTATGCCAATGAAAATCACATTTAAAACATTTGATTAAAATAATAATTAAGAACAAGAAACAAAGAAATCAAATTATGTGTTTTGCACGTCAATCAGTTACCAACATTTCTATGATAAAATTAAGTAATTTTACCCTTTTTATTTTTAAAAAAATCACAAATTTATAGCTCCCACTGAATAATTACTATATGTGAATTTCGTTTTCCAAAAGTCAATTCCTGGTGAAAGACAAAAACCATCGAAATAATATTTTTGAAACGAAATCCCACGACATCATGGATTTGGGCAGAATCATCATGACACATAAATTTTGACCAAAGTTAGATGAATCTTTTCTCATTTTGGATCTTTTGTCATCAACCATAGAACCCAAGTTTAAGAGGGACTAAATCATAAAAATCCATAAACAAAAAGATGAAAAGCATTAAAAATAAAAAAGAAAAAAAAAAAGGAAAGCTAAAATATCGCACTAGGGAAGCGCCTTGATGACTTTCTCATGATCGTGATTAGACAGATTGCCACTCTCGAATGTCGACAACATCACATGCATGAAGTTGTAACGCTCCGACTTTTATATACGTATATTATTATTAATAATTTAATTAATTGTATTTTAGTTAAATAGGTACGTTGGACGTTAAGCAGGACCATGGTTTCTCAATTTGGTGAGATTTGGGCCAATGGGTAGTTAACCGAGTTCAATCGCATTTACCTTGTTTATCTTGACCAGTTAAAGACCCAACCCAACCCAATTAAACTCTATTCTTAAGAAGATTCTTAGAATATCCCTCCAAACCCGATATCTCACTTAAGAGAAACATTCAAATATCTCGTAATCTCTCTTTTTCTATGGAACACACGTATACACTATCACGACCCGAGCCTAAGAAATCGGAGATTAAGATTAAACATAAACAGTGACACACGTACTGCCGTGCATACACACCTAGACCCAGTCCAAGTGCACACACAAAAGAAAAAATCACATGTGTAATACCATTGTATGCGGAAGCTGTCAGTATCATCACATAATTCAGGGGACACACTAAAATATAAAAAAACATTATCTACAAGATAACATGAAAAGGAATCATGTCTTTACAAGAGTGAAAAGAAAGTTTTTATAATACACAAAATGTAGGGAGGTATACTCCAATACATAATAAAATGTAGCCCACAGATCAAAATGAAGCCTATCCTAAACCATGCCACTCTCAGGGGTGGATTGATCATGTGCACTCATCAAGTCCTAATGGGGCCTCTACGATCGCCTCTACAATCTTGCCGACTAGCGAGGGATCGGAAGTGAGATTTGAGGCTGCAACACCAAGGATAACCAGTGAATAAGACTATTCAGCAAAGCATAAGCATCAGTAAAGTAACACTCGTTGTGTCTACAAGAATCGTTAACAAGTGGTTACTCATAGAGTTTCAATTTAACATACTAAGCAAATTGTACATTTGAATAAAGCATGATATAAGAATCAATGAATAGCTATACTATACTATGTGGCTACTACATCTGCCATATCCTCCTTCTAGGGATTTATGAGTTAAGAACACCATCGACCAGGCTAGGGTACTAATGAGACTCTAGTTCCTGGGGTCAGGAAGCCCCAAGACAAGAGCACACTGCAGCGGCACAAACAAACTACACCAAAGTCAACCCCGCCGGGTATCATAAGGCTGAGGCTAAGTACAGCCAGACCATGTCAATCATGTCATCTTGAGTAATACATTCACATGCAAGTCCATTCAATTTAAGTCAAAGTCGAATATATATTTCAAGAAGGACCGTAATAAGCTTAATTAAAAAGAACATGATCTTTCAAGTCAAATCAATAATCATGTAAGCCAAAGCAAGAGTAAAAGAATAGAAAGCAATAACCGGAACCAACATGCTATGCAATTCGATTTATTTTCATCGAATCACGATAGTTTACTAACGAACCCTAAGCTAGTTGTCCATTGTTTCTAACCATGCATGATAATATAGTTTTAAGTTATTCAATACATAGTTGTCCATCTTTTGGGTGTTATAATGCATCGAGAAGGCGTATCGAAGTCCCTTAAACTAACACCCATGCAGACGTGCTTAACAATTGGACAACACACATGAATGAGTCACAATCCTCAAGACCATTCATGATAGGTATTCCATTGGACAAGTTAAGGGGTACCGGAATCCAACACGAAGGCCCTATAAGGTCTCTTAATCATACCTATCTTTTTCCTTAATTTTCAAGTGTATCATGGCTTAGCCGTGAATGACTTACGGCTTAGCCGTAGGCATCTTACGGTTTAGCCATATTATGCACTATGGTTCAGCGGTGGTTCACCAGAATGTTTTTCGCAAATACAGCGAGCCACGATTAAATCGTACTTTCTCTTACGGCTGGACCGTGATTGTTCTACGGTTTAGCCACGGGTTGGATACGACTTAGCCGTAGCACACCATACAGCTTCATCGTGGCTAGACCGTAAAAAAGTCCTCCCCTTTTTACTACTCTCTGGACATCAAGTCGTAGCTTGACTTACGGTAAGATCACAGCTAGCTTACGGCTCAACCGTAATACATCCTACGGCTTAGCCGCAATGTAATTGACATTTTTGCCACTCTCAGGAGTTTAAGCCGTAAAATTCATACGGCTTAGCCATAGGTGTAACACTTCGACCCAGCTTGACCTCGTTTAGCGGTTAGTTAATCTTGTTTTCGTGGCTAGTCGTGTTTTGTTTGTGTTTTAGTTTCGTTACGGGTCATGGATAGGTAGTTGGGTTGAGTTTGACCTGGATTAAGTAGACCAAGCCCTTTTTCGTAATTTTAGCTTTTCTTAGACATGGTCATTTTTGCATCATCTTGATGTCAACACGTGTCTTTCGTTGAGCTCGTTAACTTTCGTAACTACGTCAATTGCAACCGAGGTTGTGTGATTCGATTGGACCTTGATTTGACTCAAACTGAAAATACACTTTTCATTTGGACTCTCTTGCAATTTGGACAACCCATTGACTTGTATATAACTTCACATGATCGACCATTTTGCTCTCTCTCACGTTCTCTCTTTCATTTTTCAATTTTGCTCACTGTGCACGTGGAATCTCCTTCTCTTGAATTCTCTCCTTCGAATTCCTCTCCTCCATCGATCAAGAGGAATTGGGTTCTTGCATGCGAGGTAAGTGGATTTCCTTCCATTCCCCTCCTCTCCATTCTCTATCCCTTCTCCTTCTTGTTTCTCATTTGCATGGTGTATCTGTGTAGTGGATTTCTCTCCATCCCTCATGCATGCATTGTGGTTTGATTTGGTTTAGGTTGTGTTTGGGCTTGAGGGCTACCATTGTGCAATTGATTTCCAAATCGAGGCAAGTATAACCATATCTTTGAGAACCCATGTTGGTATGCTTTTGATTTGGTTGGTTTTATATGAATCAAGGTGGAAAGATGTGTTTACAGCCCATTTGTTTACTACTTTGTCTATCTCCCTTAGATAATGGCAAATTGGATGAGTTTTCAGGCATTCTGTATGTGTTTCAGGAATTTGAATTCGGGCAGGTACGGCTAAGCCGTATAGCACCTACGGCTCACAATCCAGAAAGGAGAAAAACCCAGTTTTCCTCTACGGCTAGGGCACGGCTAAGCCGTGGATTGCCCTACGGCTAAGCCGAAGCCCAGCCGTGGCCCAGCCGTAGAACAATACAGGGAGCAATTTCTGGAATAACTGAGAGTCAGCAACTGACCAACCTCCTACGGCTCAGCCACGGCTAAGCCGTAGACCACACACGGCTAAACCGTAGCACACACACGGCTAAGCCGTATTCACCCTAGACTAAGGAAAGAAAAACAAGGATAGGTGTAAAGAAAAGACCGATATGACCTTCATGATAGAATGTAGAGCACCTAGACTTGCCCAACGGAATGTGATATAACGCGTGAATGATCTCGAGGGCTGCGAATCATTCATGTTCGTTATCCGGATGTTAAGCACCTCCCCATGGGTGTTGGTTTAAGGGACTTCGTGCACCGCCCGATTCCATGCAACACTAGACAATGGTGCATCGAATAACTTAAAACTACATCATCATGCACGGTTAGAAACACCGGATAATTAGATTAGAAATTGGTTTGTCATTACAGATGATTCGATTTCGCATGACTTGTTGCATAACATATTGCATTCGATCATTGATCTCAACAATCTACCTGATTACGTACGTTTCGTTACTTTCACCTTGTGATTTATTTACCTTGAGTATGCATGTATGGTATGTTCACTCACAGATATGCTCGTACGATATGTTGTCACGATCGACTCAAGGTTTTCATGATTGACTCTGTATAGTCAGGCACTACTTAGCCTCAGCCTTAGGATCCCGACGGGGTGAATTTGGTATAGTTATATGGACCTGCTGCAGTATGGATTTGTCTTGGGGAACCGGACCCCAGGAAACCGAGACCCATTGTACCCTGGCCCGGACAATGGTGTTCTTTGCATGTCATAAGATCCCTCTTTTGGGAGCATATGGTAATGTAGTAGCCACTAGTTATGTACACAGTATGTATTCATTGATTCATTCAGCATATTTCTTTCTTGCATGACAGCCTAGTATACGAAAATGTATTCTTTAATCACATGATGTTCTTTACTCTATTAGACACAGCGTGTGTTAACTTGCTATGGTTTATACGTTGCTGAATCTTCGTATTCACAGTTGTTTTTGGTGTTGCAGGCCCAGATCCCCCTGCCGAACCCCCGCAGGTCGGCCAGGCTCCAGATGAGACCCCCGGGGCCCCATCAGGCCTAGAGGAGTGGATGTGATCACTCCACGGGAGAGCGCTCTTGGCATGCATTGCATCGGAGTCTTGTTCATGTTGTTACCTTTTTGGAGGATCTCAGACTTATATCTATGTCAGATTGTATATGTTATTTTGTTCTTTTTGTAAAACTTTATATGTAATTATGTCAGTTGTTCTTGGTATCCTTTCCTTGTACTGTTAGTTTGTGTTTCTGATATTTACAACTTCCGCGTACTTGCTTGGCACGTGTGAATGTTCCCTTGTGCGTGTGCATTTAGACCCGGTCTACGTGTGCATGCACGGGAGTACGTGTGTCATTAGGTTTGGCTTTTGCTAACCCCCGAACCCTGGGCTCGGGTTGTGACATACGTATTGTATGGTATCAGAGCGTCCCTTGCTCATTCCTTGTTCTAGATGATAAGCATGTAGGCATGTAGGATCGTGGTGAGGATACGATTTTCCTTTTGATCTTTCTAGATTTTGGGGTTTGTTGGGCGCTATTGTTTTGTGTTTGTGTCTGACTCTTTCCATTTTACAGGATGGCGTCAGGTTCAGGTTCTCAGCAGAACGTTGGAAATGCTGGAAATAATGAAAGCGGATCTGCACCGTCACCGCAGACACAGAACACGGATGAACGCATCCTCATGCTATTCCAGTCCCTTCAAGCACAATCGCAATCAATGCAGAACTTGCAAGCCCAAGTGACAACCATGTTAGATCGACAAAGCCAAGTCCCAGCTCAGTCACATGTAGACCAGCAGGTGATCTTGCAACCTCGAGAGAATGACCCGAATGCCCTTTACGGGAAATTTCGCAAGCGAGGAGCCATTGAGTTCTATGGGACAGAAGAGCCATTGAAGGCAGATCAGTGGTTGGAACAGACGGAGGACGTCTTTGAGACCGTCGTGTGCACGAACCGGCAGAAGGTCGGACTAGCAACTTCTATGTTTAGAGATGTTGCGAAGACTTGGTGGAAGAGCGTGAAGGACTCATACCGAGATATTCCTAGTGCGACAGTGTGGGAGATGTTCAAGCAACGGTTCAGGAGGAAGTTCATCCCGGCCCATGTGTTTCGAGCCAAGGAGGTTGAGTTCCTAGCTCTCCGTCAGCAGCAGATGACAGTAGCAGAATACGTGAACAAGTTTATGCAGTTGTCGCACTTTGCTCCGGATATGATCAGCACCGAAGAAAGGAAGGTGAACCGGTTTGTTGAAGGTCTGCATCCCCGGTACATGCATCACGTGACTGCGTTCCAGCGTCCGACTACGTTCGATGATGCAGTGGACAGGGCCTATTCTGCCGAGGCCATCCACCAAGCTGCGAGAGCCATTGAGCCCAAGCGACAGCCGCCCTTCAGTGCACGAGGACAAGTACATAAGAAGACCAAAGGCCAGCAGAGTACTTCCAGTTCAGCCGGAGTGACATGTGGATATTGTGGCAAGAGCCACACGACTGAAGCCTGTTGGAGGAAGGCAGGTGCTTGTTTTATCTGCGGTTCGAGGGAGCATATGATCGCCAATTGTCCCCGACATAGAGCCTCCGGTGCAGCCCCATCTGGTCCTACCTCCGGTGCAGTTCCTAGCAGACCCAGTGCACCTACAGCTCCGAGCAAGTCACAGTCAGCTCGTCCAGGCTCGAGACAGCCTCGCCAGACAGCCCGTGCTTACGCTGCTACCCATGAGAGTGCCGAGGATCCACAGGTGGTTGAAGGTACTGTTTTGATTTCGCGCGTCGAGGCATTAGCTTTGTTTGATTCGGGGTCTACACGATCTTATGTAGCACCTCATTTAGCCGAGCGGTTACATCAGCCGTCTAAGCCGTTGCCATATGTGCTGGTTGTATCCACCCCAGTTGGCAAGCGAGTGGAGTGTAGTATGTACTACCCCCATTGCGACGTGCAGATTGCAGGTCATCAATTACCTGTTGATTTGATCCTGTTGTCGATGCTGGACTTCGACGTGATCCTTGGTATGGATTGGCTCGCTCGATATCGTGCCTGTGTTAACTGTTACAACAGGACGATCTTTTTCGATTTAGGCAAGGGCTTCCGTTTCGAGGGCAGTCAGCAGAGATGCCCCAGACGTGTGATCTCGGCGTGTAAAGCAGATCGCTTGATCCGCCGAGGGTGTGAAGGCTTCATTGCCTTTATCTCAGCGAAGAAGGAGACGAAGCAGCTAGGTGAGATCCGGGTGGTCTGTGACTTTCCAGATATCTTTCCAGACGATGTGCCAGACTTACCCCCGGTTCGAGATGTGGAGTTCGCCATTGAGCTTGTTCCCGGCACGGCACCGATCAGCAAGGCTCCGTATCGCATGGCCCCAGCAGAGTTGTCAGAGTTGAAGAAGCAGTTACAGGAGCTTTTGGATAAGGGTTTCATTCGCCCGAGCGTTTCACCTTGGGGAGCACCAGTCTTGTTTGTCAAGAAGAAGGATGGTACTTTTCGGATGTGCATAGACTACCGCCAGCTGAACAAAGTGACGATCAAGAACAAGTACCCCCTACCCAGGATTGATGAGTTGTTTGACCAACTTCAGGGCGCAGCCTATTTTTCTAAGATTGATTTGAGGTCTGGATATCACCAGTTGAGGGTCAAGGAAGATGACATTCCTAAGACTGCCTTCAGGACTCGTTATGGTCATTATGAATTCCTCGTGATGCCTTTTGGATTAACCAACGCACCTGCAGCGTTTATGGCATTGATGAATCAGATTTTTGCTCCTTTCTTGGACCAATTCGTAGTTGTGTTTATTGATGATATATTGATCTATTCTAAGTCCGCAGAGGAGCATAGGGAGCATTTGAGAAAAGCCTTGTCGTTGTTGAGAGAACATCGATTGTTTGCTAAGTTGTCGAAGTGTGATTTTTGGCTTGAGCAGGTGACATTTTTAGGTCATATCATTTCACGAGAGGGATTGGCAGTTGATCCATCTAAAGTGGAGGCAGTAGTGAATTGGCCTAGCCCCAAGACAGTGACAGAGGTTCGCAGTTTCCTTGGTCTAGTAGGTTACTATCGTCGATTTGTCCAGGACTTTGCTAAAATCTCTTCTCCTTTGACTAAGTTGACCAGGAAGAATGTACCATTTGATTGGACTGAGGAGTGTGAAGCCCGTTTCCGGACATTGAAAGAGAAGTTGACTACGGTCCCAGTGTTAGCCTTACCAGATGGTAGTGAAGGATTCGTGGTTTATTCAGATGCTTCTCGAGTTGGTTTAGGCTGTGTGTTGATGCAGCACGGGAAGGTTATTGCATATGGATCGAGACAGTTGCGAGAACATGAGAAGAATTACGCCACCCATGATTTGGAATTGGCAGCCATCGTGTTTGCGTTGAAGCTGTGGAGACATTATCTGTATGGTGTGCAGTTTGAGGTTCGTTCTGACCACCACAGTTTGCAGTACTTATTCACGCAGCAGGAGCTGAACATGAGACAGCGAAGATGGCTTGAGCTTATTAAGGATTACGACTTCCCGATCAAATATCAGCCAGGCAAGGGGAATGTGGTGGCAGATGCGCTCAGCAGGAAAGCAGAGTCAGTGCAGTTATTGAGCAGTTTCCTCTTAGAGTTCCATGGTCTCCCTGTTGAAGTTAAGCTAGTGGATGAGTGCGTGACTTTGGCTAGTACGCTAGTGTTTCAGCCTGAGATGATTCAGCAGATTAAGGACAGGCAGTTTGAAGATCTAACCTTGAAGTGCATTCGAGACCACATTGGAGACCGACCCGATTTCAGACTCGAGGATGGTGTACTCTACTTTCGGAGTAGGTTGTGCGTGCCCGCAGTTGATGAGTTTAAGGAGAAGCTGATGAACGAAGCGCATTACGCCCGATATGCGATGCACCCAGGCAGCACGAAGATGTTCCGGAATCTCAAGGATCGCTTCTGGTGGAACAACATGAAGAGAGAAGTCACAGGATTTGTTGCTCGCTGTTTGACTTGTCAGAAGGTGAAGGCAGATCATCAGAGACCGCCAGGCTCGTTGCATCCTTTGCACATACCGCAGTGGAAGCGGGAGCATATCACCATGGACTTCATTTCCGGGTTACCGCCGACGAGCAGGAAGAACAACGCCATTTGGGTGATTGTAGATCGATTGACGAAGTCAGCCCATTTCATTCCTTTTCGGAAGGGTATGACATTTTCTGAGATGGTTAGGAAGTTCGTGGATGAGATCGTCAGGCTCCATGGTACCCCCGTGTCAATTGTATCCGATCGTGACAGCCGTTTTGTTTCCTCTTTCTGGAGAGCATTTCAAGAGGCTTTGGGTACGAAGTTGAGCTTCAGCACGGCATACCACCCACAGACGGATGGGCAATCAGAGCGGACGATTCAGACCTTGGAGGATATGTTGCGGGCCAGTGTGTTGAGCTACGAGAAAGAATGGGATCTTCACATATCGTTGTGCGAGTTCGCCTACAACAACAGTTTCCACGAGAGCATTGGGATGGCACCATATGAAGCATTGTACGGGAAGAAGTGCAGGAGTCCGGTTTGTTGGGAAGAAGTTGGAAATCGAAGTTTTCACGGACCGACGATCATTGCCGAGACTACGGAGAAGGTACAGAAAGCCATTGAGAACTTGAAAGTTGCTCGGTCGATACAGAAGAGTTATGCAGACACCCGCAGACGACCCTTAGAGTTTCAGGTTGGCGAGTGAGTTTTTCTGAAGGTCTCACCGATGAAGGGTACGATCCGTTTCGGCCAGAAAGGCAAGCTAGCTCCACGTTATGTCGGACCATTCGAGATCAAGAGTCGGATTGGTGATTTGGCCTATCGATTAGATCTTCCCGAGATGTTTTCAGGAGTGCACAACGTTTTCCACGTTTCGATGCTTCGGAAATATGTCCATGATCCCTCCCATGTCATTCGTTACGACGAGGTTCAGATTCAGCCGAGTGCTGCATACGTTGAGCGACCGCTCCGTATCGTGGGGACCCGAGAACAGATACTCCGCACCAGGACAATTCGATGGGTCAAAGTGCTTTGGGAGCATCACAGTCCCGATGAGGCTACTTGGGAGTTAGAAGAGCAGATGGCACGACAGTATCCCGATTTGTTTTCCCAGGTATGAGTGAGTTAGTGTGCATTCCGAGGACGGAATGATTCTCAAGTAGGGGAGGATGTAACACTCCGACCCAGCTTGACCTCGTTTAGCGGTTAGTTAATCTTGTTTTCGTGGCTAGTCGTGTTTTGTTTGTGTTTTAGTTTCGTTACGGGTCATGGATAGGTAGTTGGGTTGAGTTTGACCTGGATTAAGTAGACCAAGCCCTTTTTCGTAATTTTAGCTTTTCTTAGACATGGTCATTTTTGCATCATCTTGATGTCAACACGTGTCTTTCGTTGAGCTCGTTAACTTTCGTAACTACGTCAATTGCAACCGAGGTTGTGTGATTCGATTGGACCTTGATTTGACTCAAACTGAAAATACACTTTTCATTTGGACTCTCTTGCAATTTGGACAACCCATTGACTTGTATATAACTTCACATGATCGACCATTTTGCTCTCTCTCACGTTCTCTCTTTCATTTTTCAATTTTGCTCACTATGCACGTGGAATCTCCTTCTCTTGAATTCTCTCCTTCGAATTCCTCTCCTCCATCGATCAAGAGGAATTGGGTTCTTGCATGTGAGGTAAGTGGATTTCCTTCCATTCCCCTCCTCTCCATTCTCTATCCCTTCTCCTTCTTGTTTCTCATTTGCATGGGGTATCTGTGTAGTGGATTTCTCTCCATCCCTCATGCATGCATTGTGGTTTGATTTGGTTTAGGTTGTGTTTGGGCTTGAGGGCTACCATTGTGCAATTGATTTCCAAATCGAGGCAAGTATAACCATATCTTTGAGAACCCATGTTGGTATGCTTTTGATTTGGTTGGTTTTATATGAATCAAGGTGGAAAGATGTGTTTACAGCCCATTTGTTTACTACTTTGTCTATCTCCCTTAGATAATGGCAAATTGGATGAGTTTTCAGGCATTCTGTATGTGTTTCAGGAATTTGAATTCGGGCAGGTACGGCTAAGCCGTATAGCACCTACGGCTCACAATCCAGAAAGGAGAAAAACCCAGTTTTCCTCTACGGCTAGGGCACGGCTAAGCCGTGGATTGCCCTACGGCTAAGCCGAAGCCCAGCCGTAGCCCAGCCGTAGAACAATACAGGGTGCAATTTCTGGAATAACTGAGAGTCAGCAACTGACCAACCTCCTACGGCTCAGCCACGGCTAAGCCGTAGACCACACACGGCTAAACCGTAGCACACACACGGCTAAGCCGTATTCACCCTAGACTAAGGAAAGAAAAACAAGGATAGGTGTAAAGAAAAGACCGATATGACCTTCATGATAGAATGTAGAGCACCTAGACTTGCCCAACGGAATGTGATATAACGCGTGAATGATCTCGAGGGCTGCGAATCATTCATGTTCGTTATCCGGATGTTAAGCACCTCCCCATGGGTGTTGGTTTAAGGGACTTCGTGCACCGCCCGATTCCATGCAACACTAGACAATGGTGCATCGAATAACTTAAAACTACATCATCATGCACGGTTAGAAACACCGGATAATTAGATTAGAAATTGGTTTGTCATTACAGATGATTCGATTTCGCATGACTTGTTGCATAACATATTGCATTCGATCATTGATCTCAACAATCTACCTGATTACGTACGTTTCGTTACTTTCACCTTGTGATTTATTTACCTTGAGTATGCATGTATGGTATGTTCACTCACAGATATGCTCGTACGATATGTTGTCACGATCGACTCAAGGTTTTCATGATTGACTCTGTATAGTCAGGCACTACTTAGCCTCAGCCTTAGGATCCCGACGGGGTGAATTTGGTATAGTTATATGGACCTGCTGCAGTATGGATTTGTCTTGGGGAACCGGACCCCAGGAAACCGAGACCCATTGTACCCTGGCCCGGACAATGGTGTTCTTTGCATGTCATAAGATCCCTCTTTTGGGAGCATATGGTAATGTAGTAGCCACTAGTTATGTACACAGTATGTATTCATTGATTCATTCAGCATATTTCTTTCTTGCATGACAGCCTAGTATACGAAAATGTATTCTTTAATCACATGATGTTCTTTACTCTATTAGACACAGCGTGTGTTAACTTGCTATGGTTTATACGTTGCTGAATCTTCGTATTCACAGTTGTTTTTGGTGTTGCAGGCCCAGATCCCCCTGCCGAACCCCCGCAGGTCGGCCAGGCTCCAGATGAGACCCCCGGGGCCCCATCAGGCCTAGAGGAGTGGATGTGATCACTCCACGGGAGAGCGCTCTTGGCATGCATTGCATCGGAGTCTTGTTCATGTTGTTACCTTTTTGGAGGATCTCAGACTTGTATCTATGTCAGATTGTATATGTTATTTTGTTCTTTTTGTAAAACTTTATATGTAATTATGTCAGTTGTTCTTGGTATCCTTTCCTTGTACTGTTAGTTTGTGTTTCTGATATTTACAACTTCCGCGTACTTGCTTGGCACGTGTGAATGTTCCCTTGTGCGTGTGCATTTAGACCCGGTCTACGTGTGCATGCACGGGAGTACGTGTGTCATTAGGTTTGGCTTTTGCTAACCCCCGAACCCTGGGCTCGGGTTGTGACAATAGGCTTCAGAAGTTCTGCGATTGAAGGATTTCACATACAGTTCCGAATTGCATGACTTTGATATAAGTAGAAACAAAAACATCTTATATGTATAAAAAGGCTGTAAAACATATGAAACTCGAAAGATTTTGAAAAATAAGAACAATCATAGTCTACCAACATATGTTCATTCATAACGTGCTTATACTTGCATCAATTGAGCTTTTTCAAGTGAATCTCCATCCTTTGGCTCAAATTGGATATATCTATGGAGCCCATGCATGCAAGAAGGGAGAAAAGATGAGTACAGACAATGAATGAAGAGGACTCTAGACTCATAAATGTTGTCATGAACCAAATTCTTACCTCAGACCACATAAGAGATGAACTGATAGAACGGGTACAACAAGGATCCTAGGTTTGCTGCTTGATAGTTGAAGGAGAGAAGAAAGGAAAAAACTGGAAAAAAGAAGAAGAAAAGGACATGCATTGAGAGAGAGAGAGGATGAGAGAAAAAGTGAGTCGGTGATCTCTCTCCCTTCAATAAGACATGTGATATATGGCATTTATAAGACAGTCCCTGTATTTCAAGAAAATTTCAGTTTGAGTCAATTAAACATCCAACGTGGACAAACAAAGTTGTTTGCATACTAGTCAATTACGTAAATCAATAAGCGTGACGAGATGTACGTGATGACACTAAGATTATGCATGAATGACAAAATATTACAAAGTCTAAAATTACAAAAAAGGGCTCATATCTACCTAACCCAGTTAAACTCAACCCAACTACCTATCCATGACTCGAAACATAACTCAAAATGACAAAACGACATTCACTAAACTACTTAGCTGGAAAATCACTAATACAGGATCACGTAGTGACTAAACAGGCTTAATTAGAGTTGGAGTGTCACACACACACCCCTTCCTCATCTTTCCTCGCTTTTCATCTTCTCAGCATCTTTCAACTAAAAAATCTAGTCGTCAAATTTATGATCAGAGACCGCCATCACACTTCTATTGTCTTCCTCATCTCAAATAATCCTCTCCTCATACCATTAGAAATCAAACCAAACTCTAGGTGAATTCGTATTTGCTTATATCTGTAAGGTTTTTATAGGAAACCATATATATTTTTATTAGAACATCCATTTTTCTATGTTTTAGGGTAGATTTGACTTGGGGATTGTGTTCGCCCATTGCGTGGATCTCCAATCTGGGCGTTATTGGCTAGGATTTCGTCTCTTCATCACCATGCAATTCAAATTCAGAGGCAAGTAGATAGATGTAACTTGTGATGATATGCATGTCTTTCATTGATTTTTATTATTAATCATATAGCAGCTATTTGGCCTGATTTTTTAATAAATATGATAGATCTAGATTTACAATTGATGAATGGATGGATTTCTTGATGGAATGAGGGTTAGGATGTCTTGTGGAGACTTTCTCATGATTACATGTCAAATGGGAAGGAAAAACAAAGAATTGATCACATTGTTTCGTACAGAAACAGAGGGATCTGTTTTGGAAGATGCGGTTCTACTCAAGCGTTCAAGCTTCTGTCTTCAGAACTATAGGGTGCGCTCAAGCATGGGGATTCTACCTCTGAATTTGGGTTCAGGTCTGTAGGTCATATAAGATGGGAATGCAGGGTTTGTTGGGAACCATCTTCACCTCCCAAATCCACAAAATGCTTGAATTGAATATGTAAACCCATGTGACATGCAAATTGGATAAATCACTTTGGACCTTATGTAAGGGGCATTCTTTTGGACGAGCATTCTCTTACGAGTACTATGGTTCAAATACAATGTACAAACTATTTGAACCCTAGTTGTGTAAGTAATTAATGCATCTTTATTTGGAGCCCTTAAGTGGGACTATGCACCACGAAAATAAGAGGGATGCATTGGTCTTTCTTCACCGTTGTTTTAGTAGCATTGTCAGGTTATATGCGAATGTACGTCTAAACCATAAGGTCAGATCGTAACTATTTCTCTGGCCTTCAGGTTTGCATAGATTGTGTCACTTCGGATCTTATCTTGTGTAGTTGCATACTCTACTGCATTGGTTATGGACTATGTTGTGGCATGGCATGTTGTACTTAGATTTCAGAGGGCTGCTTATGCGTAATTCAGTTCCAAAATCATTGTGTTGAGTAGTCCATCATTGTACTAAATCTACGAATGCGAAATAGCCAGCCCTTCACTATGACTTAGAACTCTTGTGTCTGGGCATCACCAAGTCAAGACTATGTACTATATAAATGTATTTATTTATATATATATATGTTATTACTTTGGGTCATTTTGGATGATTGTAGATCGATTTATGGAGAGCCAATCACAGATATGGATGGATTGTTTGACATCTGATTTATGATTATGATTAGGTTATCCTAACACTTTGAATGGCCGAACATCAATGCTATGGATGGGTTTTCCCGATTTATTTAGAGTTGACCACCCACAGCATGGGTGCTTGCCACCAAATGATTTTGGTGTACTGCTCATTTGTGTAGCATGAACTTAGGATTTTTCATTCTTCCCTACTTTCATTGTTATTATTGCCCTCTTATGATTTTACTGTACTTACTTCACTTTGATCTTGTGTGTTATTTACAAATTCTGTTTATTTTCTTGCCACTAGCTTTGATATATTCAGTGCATAGATACCGATCCCTACTTTATCGAGGAGACGGAGGAAGATCAAATATTTTAAGTGATTTGCCATCATAGGCTTATATAGTTAAGTTGCCTATAGTAGTCAAACTTATTCAGACTTTATTTGGGATTTGTTTCATAAATTATTTAATTTAAATTGCAAGTAGAACATATAATTATTATAATTGCGACATGCTTATTTCAATAAATGGACTATGATGCCAATTGTTACTAAATGCTTCCACAGGAATTGTAATTGTGACTCACCACGGGTCTACAATCCCGTATGGGTCCACTATTGTCATACATGTTGTTTTAAACCCGATGGAAATTTTAATTTGGCTCTATTTTTTATGGTTAGCCCCCAGTTCATATTTTGGAGGACATGAAAGTTGAGATCATTTGCTGACCTGACTTCGGAAGAGGAGAGAAGTGGTACCCAATTGAAGGGTCACTTGTAGTCCTATGTAGTTCTGTTCTTATCTACAAGCATTATTGAAAGACCCTCGTTTCCGCTGGGAGCATTTACTGGTGAACTAGCGATATGCCTCAAGAACGAGTTTTTTTTTTTTTTTTCCTTTTAAGAACAAGAACGCCATGTACGTTCGTTCAGACGAGAACGTGAGTTATGCCAATGAAAATCACATTTAAAACATTTGATTAAAATAATAATTAAGAACAAGAAACAAAGAAATCAAATTATGTGTTTTGCACGTCAATCAATTACCAACATTACTTTAATAAAATTAAGTGATTTTTCCTTTTTCTTTAAATCGTAAATTTATATCTCCCACTTCATTTCCCGAAACTCAATATACGGAAAAACCATCAAAATAATTTTTTTTGAAACAAATTCCCACAGTATCATGGATTTTGGGCAGAATCGTGACAAATAAATTTTGACTATAGTCATATGAATCTTTTCTCATTTTGCATCTTTTGTTATCATATCTAGGAACCCAAGTTTAAGAGGGACTAAATCATAAGAATCCATAAACAAAAAGATGAAGAGCATTAAAAAAGAAAAAAAAATGGAAAGCTAAAATATCGTACCAGGGGAAGCACCTTTATGACTCTTTCACGATCATGATATCAGATAGATTGGCACTCTCTACTATCGACAGCATCAAATGCATGAAGTTTTCCCTCCCTCTACATCACCCCCACAAAGTCTAATCCGACGATGCTCCTCCACCCACTTCTTCACCAGAGAGTCCAGCTCTTCGGCTGTCTTCTTCATGGTTCTCTCATGTCCCCCAACATCCAACCACTTGAGAGTGAGAGGAAACAACTCAATCATTGCCCTCTCGAAATACCTCGCCCTGCTTGTGGAGGTCATGTGTTTGGTCCATCAAACACACAACTCTCATAAATTTCACATGCTCACAAATTTTTATTAAATCTAAATTTGTGAGACTGTTGGATAAATTGTGCACTAATCTAAATGTACTATTGACCGTTAAATTTTTAGGGCCCATATAAAGATTATGCAAACTATGATTAAGACTGATTTTTTTGTAGAGAAGATGGTCCCAGAAAGTCCTGTGAGTCCCTATGTGAGCCCCACATGGAAAAATCACACACTTCAGCTACCTTACTCTAAGCTTGAGCTTAGGAGAACTAGCCCCATATATATATATATATATATATCTATCTATCTTAGGGAGTCCTTTAAATCTCTCCATTCTTAGCTCTATGTAAGTTCCCAGGTGAGCCCCACATGGAAAAATCACATACTTGAACTTACCTTACTTTAAACTTGAGCTTAAGAGAGCCCTATATATATAAATAGAGATATATATATATGATTGGGGCTAAACTTAATATGTGAAGTAGTCTTGTATTGATCTTTTCAATCCCCCCGTCTCATCTTTGGGCCCCACCGAAAAGTATGTATGAAAAGTCCATGAGGGATATACACACATGAAGGATGTATGCATCATTCCCTCACCCATAGGGAAAATGAATCCCACCCCAATGATTTATATATTTTAAGCAATAGAACCTTTTTCCAAAACCATAAGGAAAAAATTACATCAGGGTAAAGTCCCCAGAGGGTTTATTGATCTATTAATAAGATACTAAGCATCTGGGACTACAGTAGTAACTGATGTTGCAGGTACCATTACAAGCAGTTTACCATCACCTTACATGGAAGCAAACAGCTTCTCAGGTAGCCTCGGCTTGAGTTGCATACAGAGAGGATTCAGTTTAATAAGAGAAGGGCCATACCCCTCCTCCATGTCAAGGCCTGCAACCGGATCGATCATCCAATCAAACGCGTGCAGCATCTGGGCCAACGTGAGCTGCAGGACTTGGAGGGCAAACAATGTTCCAGGGCACATCCGACGGCCGGATCCAAAGGGTAAGACCTCGAAGCTCTGGCCCTTGATGTCCACGCCCACACCGATGAACCTTTCAGGACAGAACTTGTGTGGGTCCGACCACAAGCGTGGGTCCCGCTGTATCATCCATGCGTTGACCACAAGACGTGTGCCACGAGAAATGTGGTACCCACCCACGATGCAATTTTCCCTTGCTGCGTGGGGAATTAGCAATGCTGCAGGGGGGTAGAGGCGCAGAGTCTCCTTAACAATGGCCTGCAGATATGGCATGTTGGCGATGTCGGATTCCTTCAGGTTCCTCTCCTTGCCCACGATAGCATCCACCTCAGCTTGTGCCTTTTCCAGCACAGACGGGTTTTTCAGCAGTAGAGTGATGATCCATATCATGGTGATTGTAGTGTTCTCCACTCCAGCTATGACTAAGTTCTGTAAGATAAGTTTCTATCATGTAAGAACACAACCAGAACTCTTCCTGACTAGAACAATGAAGTTGAATAACCCAAATCTTATCTTACATTGATAAAAAAAAAGTTAATGATAATAAATAATAATAATAATGATAGAGGACTTTACCATAAAAATCTCTTTAGACTCCCTGTCGACCAAAAATGACCTAAAATATATGCATCCACAGTAGTGGTCTCACAGACCCTTTTTGGTTTTTTTGTTCTTTTTTGCTGAGCGGCGATATCCCATTTTACTCATATATACTAGCTTCTTTTTCTTCATCCTCCTTCCTCTTCCTCCTTTTCCCTTAATGATATTATAACTTCATTGTATTGGACTTGGGTACAAGTGGGAGTTTATTACCAAAACACCCTGTTATCATATATACCCATTTAAATACATCATCTTCCACATCCCTTTTTTTTTCTTTCATTTTCTTTTTTCTCTTTTCAATATTAATCTCTGCAACCCACCTTAGGTTACATTTATTCCTATAGCTAGCAATCAAAGTGTTCTACAATCAGGTGTCCCACTCAGTCATTTTATCAAACACTCTACAAGCATATCCTACGCTGTCATACTTTTCATACTTGCCGTCCAAGTGCTCTACAAACAACCGTCCCTCTTAATCATTTCACCAAACACCTTACGGGCATTACACAAGTGTTCTAACCCATCTTCATCTCATCTCATTCCGTTTGTATCCTGTTTCGCTATCATTTCAATTCACAACATCTAAATCAACTTTAATCTCTAATGTTTTTCTTTCACCAGCATCTTTAAATTCATCCATCATTACTATCTAACCACCATCACTTGTGTGACAACCATTCAATAACAAAGTTTTTTTTTCTTAAACTTGATATGGGCAGCGATATCCTCACTTAACTGTAAAGAAGAATAAAAAATGATAATTTTTTCTTCTTCTTCATAGTTAATTATCATTTTTTTCTTCTTCTTTACAGTTAAGCAAGGATATCCCTGCTCATGTTAAATTCAAAAAAAAAAAAAAAAACTTTTGTTTTTGGATGGTGGTCATACAGGCGATGGTGAGAGGATGAAAAAGAAGAAGCTCGTATATATGAATGAGAGGGGATATCGCCGCTTAGCAAAACAAAAAAAAAAACAAAAAAAAAAAAAAAAACAAAAAAGGGCCTACGAGACAATCGTGGTAGATACATATATTTTAGATCATTTTTTGTTTACAGGGAATCTAAAGGGATTTTTTGTAAAATCCTCATAATAATAATAAGAAGATTTGCTGCTGAAATGAAATTCAGCTTGCATGCATCATCTTATCTCCAAGAGATTTATTAAATCATGACATGTTTTTGAGTCAAAATGAAAATAAATGATTTTACAGGAGGAACAGAGTACATGTATGGAGTATGAGATCAGGGGACGTGATTACAGTATTGTATAACCCAAATGTTATTCTTACCATGGCGGTGGCCTTGATAACGGTATCGGCGTCGGTTTGAAGGGCTGCAAGGCTGCCATCCTCCTCCATGTCCAACAAAGCATCAATAAAGTTCTGGTCATCCTTGTTTGTAGAGTTGTCATACAACCCCATCTTCCTTTTCTGGCGATGCTCGTCCACCCATCCATGCATTATGCGATCCATTTCATCATGGTTCTTCTTCATCGATTTGATATCCCCCTTCAAATCCAACCACCCCAGAAACGGTAATGCGTCATAAGGTATGGTCACCGCGATGAAGCGGTTGAACTCTTTCGCCGTCTTCCTGAAAGCCCTCGCCGCCGACACCTCTTCCTCAAGCACCTCCTCGCCCAAGTACCTCCTCCCAGCCACCATCTGCATGATGACATTGAACACAAGATCTTCCAGCCGTTGATTCATCTGGACGCTCACCGGGAGCCGGCCATTCTCCACCCAGAGGCCAAGCAAGCTCTTCATGGCCTCCCCCACCTCGGCGGCCCTCACATGCTTCATATGCTCGAGCTTCTGTGCCGTTAGGAGCTTGCAGGTGGCGATCTTGCGCGCCTCACGCCAGTAGCTGCCATAAGGGGAGAAGGTGAACATGGCGCGGTTGTAGCCCATCATCTTGTGGACGAAGCTGATGGGCCTATTGGCCAAGGCCAGATCTTGGCTGGTGAAGCACTCCTTGGCAATCTCTGCGTCGCTCACCACCAGGGTCTTGCATAAACCGGGTCGGATTATGTACATGGGCCCGTATTTTTGAGCCAGCGCCGCGAAGTGCCTATGAGGGCGCATTGGGTATTTAAGCAGGTGGAGGTGGCCCATTATGGGGCGAGCACCAGGGATCTCTGGGGCTGGCTTGTACTTGTTGCTTGTGCTTTTCTTTCTTATGATCCGATTGAGCCATGTGAAGGCCACTAGGACGGCCAAGAGGGTCTGGAGAAGAAGAAAATTGATTTCCATGGGGGAGGGATGTATTGGTTTGGGTCTGGAGGATGGTGGTGATACTGATGAGGGTGGGACGTTATATGTACTTGTGGGGTTTGGTTGATTAGGATGAATTTAATTTCGGATGCTTGGATTATTCTGAACCGCCTATTCTTAGAATCCAAGTGGCTTTCACAGCCTGTACCTTAACAACAAAAGTGAAACGTGGCAGATGTTTTAAAGGGAGTAAATGATCAGAGAGTAGGATGTGCTGATCACAATACAATGTCTGAGGGGGGTGGCGGGGAAGGTATTGGGCCCGACCTTAGCAATTAGCTCATATTAATATGGAACAACCAGTTCAAGGATGAAAGTGGAGCGGTATATGTTAAACCAGTGACAGCTATCAATGTCCAATTGAGACTAGGTATGTTTTTAATAGGAGAGCGCTAACCCACCAGGAGGCGAACTTTTATATTCTGGGAACAACAGGCCCAACATAGGCTGCATATGCGACCGGCCTTACCCTAGTAACAAAAAACAGGAAGTATGTCAGAGTCCTAAGTTTAAACATTATCTACAGAGCTTTTGGTACAATAAAAGGTATGATAGCAGGGCTTGGTGGTAGGCATCCCATTTCCCATATTACCCATTTGGAATTGGTGAGCTCCCATTCCTAGCCATAAGCCAGCCAATAAAAAAAAAAAGGTGCGATAGCACACCGTCCTAGGATATCCCAGAGGGTGTATATGCAACACCTCTTCGTGGGCCTACAGCCTTCACTGGTGGTATCCTAGAAAAGAACCTCCAAGGATTCACAATTAGTATATGTTAGCATCAAGTCCAACCCACTTCCTGTTGGAATTGACGAAGATCATGAGTCCATGGGATGGATTCTATTTTTTTTTTTTTTTTTTTTTGGGTATCCCGTGGGCTGGATTCAATCTTAAAAATAAGGTCCAACAAATAGAGAGGCTTTCTTTAAGCAAAAAATAAATAAAAATAATTAAAGAGGCTCAAACCAAGCCAATTTAACTAACACCATAATGGGTTTGCCTTCTCTTCTCCAGTTTTACATACCAAAAACGATTACCTGAACCTCTATATCCTAACCCAACCTGAACCCAGATCAGCTGAGAATTTTTGCATTCAGGCTGGGGACACACACTCACACCCCCGTCTCAAAGAGAAGGTTTTCTGAATTTTACCGAGCACAGCCCAATCCCACCCAAAATCAAAGGTTGAGCCAATCAGGTGGAGTCGCATTAGCATATGCTCTCGTATGTGCCGTATCAGATTCTGGTCGACGGGTTCAGGTTGAAATTTTGCATTGGGCTCAGAGTATAGTTCTTCCAGTCAAGGTAGATTGTCTTCAGCCCAACCCAAGTTGCAGCCCAGATTGGAGGGCTGGAACCAGGCTCTCTTTTATTAGATAGTAGGTATATTTTTATCCACAAAAATCAGGGAGGCCTGCAGTTGGCTAACCAGGCCAAAAACATTTGATCCCATGACAAAGAATGAATGGCCAAGTGGGCCTGCCTGGGCCCACTTTTAAACCCTATTCAACAGACAAGAGAATGAGAATATTTTATTTTCTTGTCTAAATAAAATGAAATTAAAAATAATAATAAGATTATTGACAAACTCAACCACTCACAGTTTGCAGACTGCAGCAAAGAGAGACATTCAAATCGCAGGCCATAATTTGGGGGATGAAATCCGAAAATCACATTTCCAGAGAACAGTCATCATCATAGTTTTGACAACAGGACTATTTACAGTTGGACTATGCTCGTAGTTGCTAGTTGGAGTCATGTTACTGAGATACAATAGCTGCAATCTAAGATGATAAGACCGAAAGCAGAGGAAAAATTCAATTTAAAAAAAATCAAGGAGCTAGAAAATTTTAAGATATCAAGATTCATTACATCATGAATAGGCTCGTAAACTTGAAAACTTCCAAACACACCCGCACCTATGTTGCGCTATCTAACCAGATGGAACTCACAACACAACAACACACAGACCACATCAATGAGTCAAACAAAAAGATTTCAATTAGAACAAACAGGATCCAAAATACCTTGAAATACCCTCTCAATGGCTCTCAATGGATAATGGTTATACAACTTCAATCCCGTCGACATTCGTGTCATCTTTTGATCCCTTCTGGGCTTCTATCAGTAATGTACGTACCACCTGGTGGTACAGACGCCGGAATGTTGGCAACCTCGAAAGTGTCAGAGAATAGCCTTGTAACCTGATTCAAACATCAAGTTACAAGCACATCTGAGAAAACATTTTCATGAAGATAAAAAGAATAAAGAAACAAATGAGAGGAGGTGATTCTGAGTAAAAAGCCCAAACACAACCCATATCTCAGTGTAATAGAGGCTTCTGAAAGTAATGAAACATGAACCACAAAGCATTAGCCTTCCTCACAAGTAGTGCATTGGTAAATGCATCCACCCTTTAGGAGACAGATCATGATATATATCAAGCCACATAAGAGCTTTGATTTACTGGCTTCCTCTGCAATCTACCATGCTCCTAGTGATACACGGTGGTTTTCCTCAAAATTTTTATAGGAGAGCCTCCAGCCAAGTTAGAAGGCCCCATTTTGAATGACAAGGTCTCAGTTTTAGTTAAATGAGCTTAGTTTAAGAAAGCAAGTAAAATGCACCATCAAAGAGATTAAATAAGCTTAGTTTAAGAAAGTTGACAGTTGACACTCATCATGAAAGACATTTCTTGTATGATCTTAGGTTAAGGGCGCCTCATGAATGCAAAGGAGTTCTTTCAATCACAGGGGACCACATCAGAGGACATCCAAATCCATTGGACACTCTTCAAAAAAGAGTTTTGAAGGCTCTTGACAACACAAACAAGAAAGCAAAACGCCTACTGTGTGAAGACGCCCAGTAGCACTGCCACTTATAGGACGGCCATCAAGAAAGAAGATAACAACAGAAAATGTAAATTATAAACACTCACAACTGGCATAGATAGCTGAGAGAATATATGCAACAAGACTGGTGAACAAACATACAAGAGTGACAGTAAGTCCTCATTTTCATATTCAAATTGATGAATACAAACTCTAAGGTGCCACATTCTAAAGAGAATAGCACATACTTCAAGAAAATAGAAAAACACATCGGCATGCCAAGCTAAACATACATGGACTAATCATCCCAATTACATGCCACCTCTTGAACTATATCAACGACATTTCCCACTTGGGAAAAAAAAGGTACTAAAAAAGGTGGGAAATAACAATAACCAACAATTTTAAATCACTCAATAATGTCCAAAATTTCAAACACCCAACATTTAGAACAATCAAACACCTAGTGAACTCAAATATTGACCCTTCAGTTCCAAACCTTATTTTATAATGAAGAAATATGACTTTGATGACCAAGAAATATGACTACGATCAAGAAGCAACACATGAATGTAGAAATTAGGAAAATTAGGAAAAACAGAGTTAAAAAAGAGAGTTCTTGGGATCTTTTAAGGGTAGCATCAATAGGTGATAAATTAAGAAAGACTCACTTGAGAGAGTTGAGATGTGTCATTGAGGAAAAATTTTTTTATATAAGTTGATAACCCACCAAAGAGAAGAGGTAGGTCAAAGAAGACATGAATAGTAAAGATAGATAAGAAGAACAACCAATCCAAAGATTTGGCTTAGGATGGATTGGAATGAAGAAATATAATTCATGTGGCCGATCCCTAATTGGGACAATGCTACATAATTCATGTGGCCGATCCCTAGTTGGAACAATGCTTTGATGATAATGTTGATCGCTAATGGAGAATTTAATTATTTGCAACACAATCAAATTTCATTTTTGGAAGAATGGGTAATTATCCTTCCTAGAATGTGTTATTATTATTATTATTATTATTATTATTATTATTATTGGTAGAATTTCCTCAAATGTGTTAAGAGCCAAGTCATAGAAATCAGAAACTTCATTAAACAATTGCTGGTTTGACAACCAAAACCAATGCCATATCTATGCTTCGCACTAATAATAATCCAAGTTAGAAAAGGGAGAGAAAAAAAATTTTTAATTGAGATAGGTGAAACTCAAACCTGAATTGGGTCAACACTGTCAATTAGGGTTCAGGTGGCTTGTCAGAAAATGCCATTTCAATTATAATTGGAATTCGGTGTGGGTTTTGGTTGAGGCATCATCCAATCGGATGCTAATTAAAATTATCCTCATTTTTCTTAATATTAACATAATATACATGGATATAATATATATATATATGAGGAATATTCATGTGCATATGTCTCTCACAATTTTTTTCGTGAAAACTTTAGGTGGGACCTACTATATGATCTATCCAAATAGACCATACGCACGACCCCTTGAATTGAACCTGTTTACCAATTTTTGATTAAATCCAAATTTATTAGATCGTTAAATCAACTATGCATCCATTCGAATGGAATAAATTTGTAGGTCATTGATGAAGGGGTTAAGAACATGTGATTGGGCCAAACTTGATATCTAGGGTGGTCTCGCATGGATCTTTCCATCCCCCGGTCTCATCCTTTGGTGGGGCCCACCATGGGTCCCACAGAGGAGTATGTATGGTCCCTTGGTGAGAGACATATGCACATGAATAATTTTTGTACCATAAGAATTGTATACCATATATTAACGTATAATAAGCAGACCTGCACACCAGAGTCTGATTAAAAAAAGATTGGGTTGATTGGATCAGGTTTAAACTATATATAACTTGAGTCGGGTTTCGGCTTAGGTTGAGAATATACACAGCCGTCTGAGCCCAACAGGACCCATGTTCCACCTCTAGTAAAACAGTATTCCCTTTTCCCCTAGTTTCCAATTTCTGCACCATCGTTAAGTATACTGTATCAGAAGAAGAGATAAATCTGTTCTGCTGAAATACTCAAATCAGTTTGAATTTGGGAATCTATTACCCACTTTCAAAATGACAAGAAATAGTTAACCAGAACCGGGAATTCTTATTTAAGGTTGGACAAGACAAAGGAGTATGGTACCTTCTACTGATACTCTGCAACAGGGCTCTCCTGATTTCATCATCAGGTGGATATCCACCATTTTTCCAAGCCTCTACTCTCTCTGCATCACCGCAATAAAGAGTCAATTTGTACAGATATGCCTCTTCTGTCTCCTGCAGATGTGCAGCTTTAATCTGCTCTTTCATGATAGACATGGGCTCAAACAACCAGTCAAAAACCCTTCCCTCGGGCCTATTAACATTTGTGAGCTCAGTGTTATCACCTGACATCATCAGAGTTATATTAAATCCATCAAGTGTACTTACATAAAACAGACAACTGATCAAACTTCTAGCATAGGTTCAAGAAACTTTAACTCTTCTGGCCCTGCATTGCTCACGCTAGTGATTCCCTCAAAAACTTTTAACTTTTGCAGTTTCGTTCCAACAAAATGACAGCAGGGGCCCAAGGCAATTGAAGAAACCTACAAGTGTCAAGGGCCCTCACTAATGTGTCACTGCAGGCACACCAAATTGATTGAAAATGTTCTTTTTCAAAATTTCGATCTCAAAGGCAGCCTGAGGCCCTAAATAAATACGTGAAAATTTTAAAATTTACAATCAATGAGCAAGAAGAAGCTCTTAAGTCATACGCATGAGAAATCCGGAGGAACCACTCCTTATAGAGCGGATAAAACACAGAAGAAATGCATATGAAGGAATTCCAATGTTAACTATCTTGTTCTTCGAATATTGCCATTCCTTGAGATCTGATATCCCTATAGCATCGAGTCTGATCAACTCTTTCCCTATCTGCTCGCATGATTGGAAGAAGTTCTGCCATATCTGATGCATATCCATTACTGATTAGCAGGTACCCATAAGGAGAAAAGTCATAAGATTGACTAGTTTTAAAGTATTCTTACCACCATAGCTTTGAGATCCTGCATTTTCTTGGAAGGTGTCTTTATTGGAGGTCTTTTAGCATGAACACTCTCAGACTGCTCCCGCAATTGTTTTATAGGAAGCGCCAGTGAGTTGGGTGCTACAGCCATATTACGGTACCTAGGTCTAGCCACTTACAAGAATAAATGATGAGATAATGTACATTAAGAAGCAATGACATATGTATATAACAAATCCTTCAATACTTTTTAACTTTCACACGTCAGATAGATGGGTGGGCATGAACAGAAAATCATGCAACTTCAGGGTAGAAATAACAAACTGTTGGGTGGCAGATTTTTGGGAGCTAAAAGAAGGATTATGTTCTCTAAGTTCTCTGTTTTTGAATTTTCAATAGATGAAAAAAATGAATTCCAGATGTATACAATATTTGGTGCAAACCAATAACCAACATTATATATTTAAAATAAATGGTATGAGATTCTTGATTTTATCATCACAAAAACAGCTACAGACCAGATTAAGCAGAATCAGACACATACCTCGGAAAGCAGGATCCTTCCCGCAAGTAGAGAAAATCATTTGTGTATTCATCAAACATGGATATGATAGAAACAATATAAAACAATCCTTTCTTTGCTGAATTTTCCTAGAAAGAGATATAATGAATATGGTTAGAATTCAAATTAAAGTAAAAACTGGACTTTGGATTCAGACTATTTCAGTTTCGACCTAGCTCATATATTACAAGAGGAACAAAAGAAGGAGCAGTTACATCATGATTATAACTTTACGGCAATGACTGGGCTCTCTAATCCAATTCACTTAAGTTTAAATAATGTCAAACTAATTTGTATTATTTGAAGAAATAAGAAAGAAGATTGAATTTTATTTTTAAATGTAAGAAAGATAATTGATTGATTTGAGCATCAGACGGTGAAATATACCTGGTATGCAACGGTGGCAGCATAGCAACCCAGAGGAAAGCTTGACACGATTCCAGCTAAAGTAGCTAATGCAACAGCAATTGGCCACAACAAAATTAAAAGCCCAGCAAAGGGGACACACACTGTTTCCAAAAAGGGACCTTCCCTTCCAATAAGATCCCGGAGCAACCGCTGCCATCCTTTGAAAAGCATGATAGGGGCTTTGTAAATTACTAGAACAGTGATAACAGGCACATCAACCATCAGTCCTAGTATACCTACCAATGCACACCCTGGCATCTGAGAAAGCCTAGAAGGAAAAACAAATATGATATGAGTAAGTCAATATACCAATCTAGTTCTGCAATATCATTAAAGCTGAATGAGGATTTTGAGAAACCAATGGTAAGGGACAAATAATGGAAAAGTAAATTCAGAACAAAAGCAGTAGTAAGAAAAGGGTTCATGCTTCATCCAGATTGAAGATGATACCATCATGCATACACGTCACTCTGCCCATTAAGAAATTATGATAGACAACATCCTACATTCCTAACACACCAAAGAGAGAACCATTACATATACCAGTTTTAAGGGCATGAAACTTGATAAGGACCAAAGGTCTAATCAACTTTAAGTTGAAACTCAAATGAAACTCAATCAAGCTCTTCAATATTGAAAAAAGCTCCATATTGTAGAATCAAAGCTCAGGGAGTCGACTTAAATCAGAACTCCCAAGTTAAAGGGCATTGTAGTCTCCCTAAACGCAAAAAATATATATATAAACTTGACAGAATACTCTAAAAGGTAGATTCAGATATTAAACAGTTGAATTGGTACTCAGAAAAGATAAGATTTCAAACTTGGCTGAGTTTCTAGTAGATCAAAATCAAGTTGATGTTGAACCTGAGTTCAACTTCAAGTCTTACACCTCAAAAGTTTTAAAGATTTAATAGATTCCAAAATTTCCCAATGCTTCATAGAGCTTTAAAACTAGGGATGTAGTCAGTTCATGGGGGTCCAGTGTGAGCGCGAGGCCTTTTTGTGGCTCAAGGTGCACATGTACCAAGCCGGGGACTACTCGCTTGTTTTATTGAAATATTTCTTCCTTTCTCTACTTGAGTAGGAAAAAGATTCTTCATTAAGAAAGTCATTGAATTTCTTCTTTTCCATCTTTTTATGTAACAACCATCAGTAATTCAAAACCAGAACAAGAAATAACACAAACGCAACACCAGCACAACCACTGGTACTATTCAGTGAATAAGGCGGAGCTTCTGGCCCTTAAATCGGTCCTCCTGAGATAGGCAGGCTCAATCTTAAGCAAACAGGGTTGAGGAAGACTCTTTATCCGCTACGCAGTGGGCATCAAGTCATCGAAGACTCCTTGGAAATTGACAGATATTCTGGAGGAAGTGAAGGACATGGCTGAAGCTACCTTTACACATGTCAAAAGGAGTGTTAATTCCAAGGCAAACCATCAGGCTAAAGCGGGAGTGAAGCGCACTAGCTCATTTTAGCTTTTGACAGAATTGTTTTCCCAAGACTTATTTTTATTTATTCATTTATTTATTTATTTTTATTTTTTATTTTATTTTTTTTATTATTTTGAGTTTTGACTCTTTGCAGGCTCTGTTTTCAATGTATTAGAAAGTACAAATGCCATTTCAAAGATACAAAAAATTGGATGTCGTTTGAGTTTCTCAATTAATTTAACTTTAAGGCCTGTTCATTTTAAACGTTAATATTCAAAATTGAACATCAAATAACATCTTCTTTAATGAAAATTGAATCAAGTGAAGATGAAAAATAATACTGGCCATCACCTTAGTAATTCAAGTCGTACGAAAGTTAAGGCTCCATCTATATCTCCACCTTGTATCTTCCATCCCTTACCTATTTAACAATTCTTAGGTGAAACTAGTTTGGTTATGAATTCTTATATATTCTAAGCAAACAAACAGACTCCTACAGCAAAAATTCATATTTCTTGGGTTTAAAATGAATCGAGTCACATTACTCCTCCTAAACTTAAGTTGTTTTCAAGGACCAATGCACATAAGTTCTATGTCTATCGGCACAGCCCTGGCATTTCAAAGCACTTCAACTAATGCATTGTTGAAAAAACCTAATTCTAAACTCCTCTTTCAAACAGTTCCCCACACTGCGCCATTTGTTACACACCCACGTGTCTATTCAAGAGACTCCAACATAGAAACTGGAGATTACTTATACCTGGTGACGACCATTGTTTACAATTTCACAGGACATCAAGGAGAAATAAATGTCAACTTTCCTCAATGGGGCCTTAACTACAAAACCCAAGAGCTATCAAATGTAAACAGGTAATAGAAGGTTGAAATGAGCTGTGCAGAACAAAAGCCAACATTACTTGATTTCTAAAGGAATCTCGCCTTCTGATTCAAGCAACTCATCCATCAAAGAGAAGTAAGAATAGAAGCATACATCTGCAAAGTCGCGGACAATTGTACAGCTTCTCAAAATAGAACTACAAGTACCATCCTGTACGAGATCAATAGAAATAAAACTCAATCTCATAAAACCATATAATCATCTCCATATTGCATATGTATAAATAAACATATAAAATCCATACCAAAAAGCATCTGACAAACTTATTTGGGACGTCTTCAACAATAGCCTCGAATGTGGCCATCAAAGGTGAAAAGAATCCATACCCAAAACCCACAAAAAGGCTCCCAATAATTCCCAGAATTGGCCATAATGTCAGTGGAATTGGAAAGCAAAGGAACAAAAGACCCTTCAATAAAGGACCAAATTTCTTTGTTCTGAACAAAATGAGCAACCTTTGTTCAGCATTTGGACCCAAAAAAACAATATAGTAAAAAAAGATGAAATTTAAATTAACCAAAATTCTTACTTTGCTATGCAGTAGCAAGTCCAAATTACATGACATGACCATAACCCAAAAATCACAGCCAAATTCCCAAACACGATTATGAGAAAAACAATAGGGCCAATTACGGCCGCTGCAAAAGGATCACACGACATCATCAGGAAAATCAAGAAAAATCAGAAAGAAAAATAAAATAAAATAAGATAAGATTCCAAGAGAAGTACCTTTAATGATTCCAAGAGCTAACAGGAGACAAAAGAAAGGTAGAAATGCCAGCAAATTCCGGAGATGAGAGATAAAACTTCTGTGAACTTCCATTTTCAGATCTTCAGAATAATCACACTGAACATAATTATGAAAACCCCAGGACTCATAATTGTGTATTTGAAAAGTGTAAGAACCCCAATTGTAAAAAATATATATATATTTCATTTACCTCATTGCCACACCTAGGAATTAAGAGAAATGATCAAAACATCCACTCCTCTATATAAGAATGTGATTCAGCTGAAAAAGAATTTTATAAAGAAAATACATTATAAACATATATAGGAAAATTCTCAGAGGTATGTATCACAAATATTTCATCTGGGGTTGCTCAAGTGCAAGCCCTATGATCAATCAACCCGGTCATAATACCAAGAACCCCAACCCCTTCCTCCGGTCCACAACCTGACACTAGTCATACTACTATTCACCATTGGATTTAATGAAAAAATTCTGCACTTACAGAATCAGTAAAATCTGGGCCTCTTACATCACAGATTATCATCTAATAGAGCCTCCCTTTTTAGTGCACCATTAATCCGCATCAGGAATTTCCATCCAGACCTCAAAACTGTATCCACCTAGCAAGGAATGGAAGGTCCCACCCTTGATCAAGGATGATCCAAAACTGCCTTGATTGGACATTTTTAGGCATCATTTTTAAGGACCCAAAAATAATAATAGTGCTTGAAGTTGGGATCAAACTAATTGATACAATATCTCATTTTTTCAGATGTTCAGTACATAAGAAAATATCCATACAACTCCTTTCTTTTTTATAAATAAAAAAATTAATATTTACACACTTACACTAGTAAATTGTTCATGTTGTTTTATCTTTAGACCTTCTTAGAGACTTCACTTTTTCAAGAAAAATTAAAATAAAAAGGTTCTCAAGAACTGAACTGTTTGAGAAAGGGCAGTCACTGTCGCAACCTTGAGATTGTGAGTTTTCAACTCATGCTTCCAAATAATAATAATTAAAAAACAAAAAAGAGAGAGCAAAAGAAGTATTTTCATAAAGGAATGCATGCAGTTTTCAGCAGAAACCCGTTACAAGGAAATTAAAACGATCTCAAGAGGAGATTTTTGCGGAAAATAGAAGTAAACAAATTCTAGTAAAACAAGTAAGGAAGTGTCATGTGATGGGTTTTAGTTTTACCTCAACTCTATTCTCCGGAAAGCAAATTGATGGAGGAAATGAAGAGGAAAAAGACAGTAGAGCAGTTGGCACTACTAAAAGTGGATATTTTGGCCGCCCTCTGCCAAAAGGGATCGAACGTGCGTGGGTTTAGACTTCAGAGACAGGCAGACGAGGAATCGAATTCTTCTTCTTCTTTTCTTTTTATTCACTGCTTTTGTTGCTCGCTTTGTCACTACGCAGCAATGAATCGAATTCTTCTTCTTCTTTTCTTTTTGTTCACTGCTTTTGTTGCTCGCCTTGTCACTACGCAGCAATATAATACAACACAACGATTCGCTTCTCTGGAGTGATAAAACCATGTTATGTTCAATTCTCGGAGAATCCGACTTTACATTACTAGTGTTCATCTTTGCTTTGCCCTTCTTTTGGTAAAATACTTTACACAGTTTATGCTCTCTCTCTCTCTCTCTCTCTCTCTCTCTCTCTCTCTCTCTCTCTCTCTCTCTCTCTCTCTCTTCCCATTTGGCTTTGCTTCGCAAACTTCTTTTTCTCGTGTCGCCAAACGTTATTTCAAACAATTGTCGATCAAGTCCAACACACTTTCTTTTTAAATAAAAAATAAACAAATCAACTGACAGGACAACTGTTTTACTTTTAGATGAGATCGAAGATGAGCTGCCACCAATGTCTAATGTCTTTCTTCTTCCTTCACCTTCACACCTTGATTAATTTTTGGATCTTCCAAGTAAGATTGGTTTGTTGCCTTTAGTGACTACGCTGCTGAAGGAGACGTCGTGCATTTGGAGAATTTGAGTGACAAGACGGATGAAATGAGCTTGATTTTTCATTTAGAAAATGTTATAAAAGCTTCTCCCATCTTTATAAAAACAATAGGTAAGGAGTCCCCAAATCATAAATCTCATCCAAATTGTAGGCGCCCCGGGTAACCATTTCAGTAATTTTTTTCACCTAATTGAAGAGCAGCGAATTCGCTGCTCCCCAGTTTTCTTCTTCTTGCTTCTTTTTTCTTTTCTTATTCTTCTTTGATTTTTTTTCTTATGGTTCTATATCGTTTCACAACAAAACACAATAAGCCTTTAAATCATTAGAAAGTAAAGGAAGGACGAGAAGGGAAATGCAATCAGCTCTTATATATTATAAAACTTTGAATTTTCTTAATTTAAAAAATAGATGATGACTTTGTCTAACGAATGGAGGCTTCAACATGATTGGAAGACGGAGGAACTGCAACAATCCGAGTAGCACAATCACCCAATAACTTGATAAGCCTGTCACGTAACTCAAAATGCTTATGCCCATGTTATTAGTAATAACCTACAATTTTTTTATCAGCCAAAAAAGCAATTCATTAAATCAAACGATTTACATGAAAAGGAAAAGCGAGAAAAACCAAGGCTATTATATACTAAACTCATATTTCATTTATAAGTGATGTAGGATAGGGTGTTTCAATCTACTTCCCTTGAAGCCACACATCCTTATGTGAGTCCATCTAACTTCACCAGGCGATGAAGGACCGAAGCATTCTACACTCGTGTCCCCTGCAGATTCCCCTATCTTGACTCACAGGCTTGTGCATCCTAACTTTGTCCTAATTTTGCCTCAAGGACTTTTCCACCGGGATTGGAGGTCTCACATTTCTTGCTGGTGATAGGCTCTAATACCATTTGTAACGACCCGAGTAGCCCAATGGCCCAATAACTTGGTAAATCTATCATGTGGCCCAAAATGCTTAAGCCGAATTTATTAGTAGTAACTTACATGGTTCATTACATACTATGCTCATATTTTATTCATAAGCGATGTGGGATGGAGTGTTACAGGAACACTTGCTTTTTCCACTTTTGATTATTTGCACCCAATGAAAAATGTCCTCTAGAATTTTTTTTTCCCCTCCTCTTTCATCCTACTTATGAAGATTCTTGACTTGTGAAAGGTGAAAGTAGTTCCACTGTTAAATCTCGTTACATCCTCTCTCATTGAACACTACTGCTAAAAAACGTGTGGGCAAATGAATGACCTTCTACTAGTGTGAAGTGGGTATCGGTTTTAGATAGCTTGGTGGTGGATGTCAATGTGGTTAAGGAGAGGAAGTAGGGAAGAATAAAGAAAGGAGAAAGCCAAAAAGGAATAGGGCAGCATAGGAGAAGAAATGAGATGAAAGCAGCAATGGGAAGAGAAAAAGAAGAATAAGAGGCAGCAAAGAAGAAAAGAAGAAGCACAACAAGCAAAAGAAGAATACAAAGATGGGGCATGATGAAGAAGAAGAATTAGAAGGAGATAATGAAGGGTGATGGTGTTGGTTTAAATAAACAAATAGTAATAAAGATGAAAAGTGTAATAAAAAAAATTGAGGAGTGGTGAATTCACCGCTAGTGCAAAAAATGTACAGCGAATTCGCCGCTCCCCAATTAGGTGCAAAAAAATTACTAAAGTGGTTACCGAGGCACCCACAACTTGGGTAAGATTTATGGTTTTGGGGACCACTTACATAATTTTTTTTACTAATATCCTCTTATAAATTCTAAAGTGGCGTTCATGTTGTTGAAAATTTTATAACTAGCATCCAAGAAGAGGAAACGTATGCAACAAGGAAGAGAGAAAAGCACTGGAGAGGCAAACAAAGGTTTACCTTTCAGATATTTTCTACTTCTCTTTTTCTTGTCATAAATTTCTATTGCCACAAATCCCTAATTCAATCTCACCGAGGGTTTTCAGTATCTTTGTGCAGGGGAGTGGGCTCCACCTAAAGAAAAGTATTAGAAATTATTTATGTTACTTTTACTAACAACCGGAGGTTTTAGTAAAAATGACTAGCTAATAAAACTTCATTTGGTATTAGAGTTAACGGGCATCAGTTCAAATTCTAATATGAATGATGCTAATTGGATTCCACCCAAGGGAGAGTATTGAGGAATGGGCTCCACCCGAAGAGGAATATTAAAAATTATTTATGTTATCTCTGCTAACAAATGAGTGTCTTATTGTTTTTTAAAGCTTGGGTCTTTCATAAGTACTTGACTTTAATGGGATTTTTTTAGTATGGATTTTAAAAATATATTTTAAATTTGGGAAAAAGTGACCGAGGGCTCAAACACTTTTTAATGATGGTAGATGACCTCCATTCCAGGATATCAGAAAATAACTTAACATTTCAAAATTGAATGTCATTTGTATTAGGTGATATTTGGATATATAGATGCAGCAGATTGAAGGGGGGGAGGACTTGATCCAACATTTTTCCTCGGTCAAAGTTGGCCCAATAAAAATATTGCATCTGCAATCCAATTGAGAGAAAGCATTTTCCCTTTTATTTTGCAGCACTTGGTATTTTTGCATTAGAATATATACGATGTCATTAAAAATCTATTTTTTTTTAAAAAAGCCTTCTTCTAATGGATCATTCAAACGTGGAAATCGAGAACCAGAGAGTCGAAAATTGAAAATCCTAAGAACACTAGATGACCAAGTTTTTTCCCCAAGTCCTGTTTTCCCTTTCTTTTTCTTTCTTTTTTTTTTAATTTCATTGCAACTCTACTAAAAAAACAGAAAAGCCTTTTCTAATTTAATAATTAACCTAATGACACGACTGAAGTGTCCATCTTGTTTTCTTTTCAGATCTTCACAGACACCAAACTTTTTTATAAATAAATAGAATCTCTCCAACAACTGATTACTTTAGAACTACGTCAACCCCAAGAAGTCAAGAACTCTACGAATGAGCAAAAACAATTCAGTTTGATACTTTAAATTTGAGAGATAAGAGAGAATTCTATTCGTTATGCTAATTCTCTCAGAAACTGATTTTTAACAAAATTCAGCTACCTTACAAAAACAAATTGAATCTTAGAAATACACAATGAATATTGTAAATTCCCCCCAAGGTTTAAGGATCTGTAAATAGACCCTTGTGGTTTTATTATTTGTAAATAGAACCCTGCTTTTTATTTTAATTCCTGTCAGGTCTTCAAAATAAATATTTCTAACAAAAACCCATAACCTTCATAAGATTTGTGTTGAGTTTTTGTAAAAATGATAACTTTACCCTTACACCCATTAAACAAAGGATGAGTATATTATTATTTGTAAAAATATATATATTATTATTTTATTCCAAGTCCCAACAGCCCCTCTTTCAATAACTCTCTTATTTACGTAAAGCCTGGTCATGTATTTAAAACTTTCATTAATCAAATGGTGGGCCGTGTATAGATAATCAATTAGAATTAATTATAATTACATGTGTTGAGTGTCATTATGATGAATTTAGATTTAGACTTAATGAAATGGGTCATAGATTGAGATAATTAGATTTATGTAGGGTATGTTCTCTCACTAAATGTAACTCTTAATATCACAAGAGCAGAAAAAAAAACTAAGCTTTTAAAATTATGTAAATAGGGATAAATAAATAGGTAAAAGTGTCGTTTCACTCTAAGAATTTATGACTATTGAAAATCAACTAATTTTGGGGACACAGAAGGTATTAAAATAAAATGGCAATAGCTTATTTATAAATACTAAAACCGTTGGGACTATTTACAATCCTATAAACCTTATGGAGTATTAACAAAAGCTCAAAGAAAATATCCATTTGGATTTACTACACCTCACAATTCTCCTAAAAGCGAAAAAAGAGAGACAATGGAGCAAATTGGGAATCGAATCCACACTTCTTCTTTTGTTTTCTTTTGTTTGCATTGCCTCTTGATGACAGAATTAAGGAAGATTTTTCAAATAAGGCCCTAAGGGTTTCTGTTATTTCAGAAAAGGACATAAAAATTTCAAATTAATCTCCAAGTTTTTTAAGAAGTTTTCAATTGAGGACATTCATCCATTTAAAGGTACTTTTTAGAGACCTTTTCTCTCAACTTTCTTAAAATACCAAATTACTAAGCTTTTTAAAGCCATAATATGGCTTCAACAATCACAATATGCAACTAATCACTATGGAAACACTAGTTGTCATTGATCATTGTAAGGACGCCTGAAAACAAAATGAGGAAAATGCAAAAGAACTGAATGAAGAATTTATTTTAATAAAGGGTAATTTGGGTATTTTAAAAAATTGTAGGAAAAAGTTGCCAAAAAATAACTTTATACGGATGGGTGTCCTTAATTGAAAATTTATTGAAAAACTTAGGAAGTAATTTAAAAAGTTTTGTAACTCGTGTCTTTTAAAGGCAAAACCTTAAGGCCTTATTTAAAATTTTTTCTAGAATTAATGGTTTTTTTGTTTGCAATGAGACCACCACTTTACTGATAGTTTATGTTATCTTCTTCACCAACCTATGCATTTTGGGTGCCGATCGTTAACTCGAACTGTCGATCAATCCAACAGACACGACAACTGTTGGCCAAAGATTGTAAATGGAAGAGAATCACCTCACTTTTACTACATGTGAAATATTAAAAATTTCACGTATAAATTAGTTTTTAATCTTTAAGACATGCATATGGCAAATTTTGTTGGGGGCATATCTTCTATTTCAAATTAGATGGATTAGTAGTTCATCTGGATTTGGTAGGATCGAGGTTCATGGTGTTAGGATATTGTATAACTTTAAATAACCCTTGATTGAGAAATACAGGAGAGAGAATAGATGAAGAACCCTTCCGCTTTTCCGTGGATGTAGACATAATTGGTGAACTATGTATATGTTCTTTCTGAGTGCTGATGATTTGTATATCGTGAGTTTGTCGATCACAGGTATTTTCTATTGTTCCACCCAACAAATTTCTCCCTATTATGTTTATAGCTGAAATCGAGAGATTATAACAATATTTACACCGCAAATGTACTGTCTCATACCCTTTTCACACACCAACAAAAGGTGAAGCTTGAGAAGATACAAGTAAGTCGGTTTTGACTAATTGGTTCCTATGATTGAACATCATGTACGTTTATGTGTGTTTAGTATATAAATGTAATACATTAGTACCAAAGTATTTGAGCTAAGCATCAATTTTTGCCCACCAACCCAAGTACCCTTTATTTTGGTCCCGGTCTTGGTTTGCCCACCAATCCAAATCATACCTTCTTTTTAGCAAAACATCCATTGTGTCGAAAGTGATTACCTTAATCAGTTTTCGTCTGAACTGGATACGAAATGGAGACCTTTACTTGCTCCAGTTTTTTTGCTTCCAATACCACACTATTTTATCAGACCCCAAACTTTTATGATGGAGTCTATAAACTAGCTGATGAACGGTTCAGATCCTTCTCCCACCCATCCATGTGGCCAAATGAAGTTGATGGGCAACATGGGCTTTATTTATATAGTAAAAAGTTCATTTCTTCCCAACAAACAGATTTTGCTGTACCGTGGTTTTTATCTTGCAATACTTTCCATTATCTCTATTGATCACAAGACGAAAGAGTGATCTTTTATGTGGGTACAAGGAGCCAAGAATGAAACAGATTCTAGATTGATGCATGTGGCTAAGATGATCATCATGGTAATAACGACATAATTGTCGTAGATAGGACACACGGCCACTATTAGATCTCATTGATTAGGGGTTGTGATGCCAATCGATCCATGAAAAATTCTCTCCTGCACAAGGGTTCTTGATAGTGTGTGAATCCGGACCGACCCCAAAGCCGGGCCTCCTTTAATTTCACCGGGTTCCACTGCGATGATGACACCAATAAGAATGGACTGAGGAGACAAAATCATCCATCAATCTACTAATAGCCCAATGGTTAGCCATTTGATATCTCTCTGTATATATGTGTATATAAAAACAAGGGATTTTTATGAAATAATTAAGCTTATAGTCTAATTAAACAACTTCATGAAGAAAAACTACAAAATTACGGGTCAATTATTAGTGCACATATTAAGAGAATTTCTCCATTCGCGAGAGAGCACTAGAGAGTGACAAGTAGCATGCTCATATTAAAATCTTAAATCTTCTACTTTCCCTAAAGCAAATTCCTAAATTTCGAGATCTTCTTTCCTATCTAATCTCACAATCTTATCCACCTCTAATATCCCTATCTCAAACACCTAAAGTTTCTCTACAAAGATAAATCTACTTATTAGGTGAGTGATTCTTTGTACATTAGACTATTCCATCTAATTTTTTTACCATATAATATTTTTTTCTCATAAATTGAGTTTTCAAATTAAAGGAAAAATTATCTAACTTTTTTCAATATTATTCTAATGAAACTCTACATGAACATTATTTTTCTTTTCTATTTAGTTTTACTAATATGATATTTACTTTTTTAGTAGTGTTCTAAAATATTTAAAACCCTGGTCTAGTACTTGCAACAGCGAACAAGAACAGGAAAACAACCAATTGAATTTCTTCTTCTTCCCTCCTCTTTCTTTCTTTCTGTGTTCACGGTACCAATGTCAAAAAGCAATGTTTCCTTTGACTAAATTTCTTAGGTAAAAACAACTCAGGCTCAGCTTGGCCTCTGTGAATGCGAACAGGTTTTCACAACAACAGACAAAACCTTGCACGAGAGCAAAACTTAACAAGAAGATGATGTAGATAATGTTAGTCCTCCCTCAGAGCCTCTTTGTGCTGATAACGTGTTAAAATATTAAACAAGACGGGAGAAAAGTAGAGTGAGAAAGAGAAATTTTATTAAAGAGAAATTTTATTAATGAAAGATTTTTGTGTACATAATAAAATGAGAGTTTTATTTATAGAATGAGAAGACTACCCCTTCAAATAATATGTTATGGGAAGACTCTTTTCCCATACAAACTCTTTATCTCATGTGGTTTCCAATGTGAGCATCCGTCGCCATCATCATTATCATCATCATCATCATCATCATCATCAAAGCCTTATCCTAAGTATGTTGGGGTCGGCTACATGAATTCCGTTTCTCTATTCTGTTTTATTTTGAGCCTTATCTAAAATTCTACGTAACGCTGCCCTTCTCCTTTACCCGGGCTTGGGACCGGCAGCAAAAACTGGCAGAGTTGTGGGCATCCGTTCTATAATATTATATATATATATATATATTAAGAATAGACATTTCGTGGAGAGCAACACGTGACACATTCCTCTTCTTGAGAAAGCGACACGTGGCGCATCCTTATTCTTAGGAGAGTAATACATGGTGTGCTCTAATTTTGAATTTCCCTAAAATCTCTCTATCCAAATCCTAAAATCTATATCATTGCCCTTTCCCTAAGATGTCTCCTTCTTTTTAATTGCTCAATCTATCTAACATGAATAACTCTTATCTCCAATTTTCTATATAATTATCTCAGATGGCAACATAGCCAGAAGGTCTCTTTTCATAATCGAAGAGTTCCTTTACAAATTAACTATCCATACTCTCAAGATTCACTTTATATAAATATAGACGACACTCTTTATGGAGATTTATTATCAAAACTATTCTCATAATTCGTTCCTCTGTGCAACTTCGTCACCTTATAAATTCCCATGGGTTTTGACCGAAAAAAGATATTTCTCTTTCTTTAGTCATCTTTATATATCTTTATTTAAAAAAATTATATATATTATGACAATACCCCCTTTAGCGAGAGGGCAACACGTGGGGCAACCCTCTTGGTGAGAGGGTGACACGTGGCGCAGTCTCATTAAAGTCTTCACAAAAGAGTTCTGATTAGAGATAGTTTCCTCAAAAATAGGTTTTCTACTTCATTATAAATTATAAATAGAATCCTACATGCTCAAAATGCTCTACGAAACGTTCACCAAGGTCTATTGTTTCTCGGATATTCTCTCTTCTTTCTCTTCTCATTCAACTTCTCTCCACTTCAGGTATGCTTCATCTTCCCTCTTTCTCTTTCTTTTGTATTATCGTTATATTCTTCTTTCTCTTCATTTTATCCTATCTATCTGCTCAAAATATTTCAGATCTTCTAAAAAGGAGATTGAGATTGAACCCATTGTCACAATGAAACCATCTCATGTTTCTTGGTTGTGAACAACTCCCTTTCTTTTTCTTCTTTCCTTTTTTCTTTCTACTCTTCTCTATTTTCTGATGATTGGAAAGGGGAAATCGAGATCGAGAGAGAGAGAGAGAGAGAGAGAGAGAGCTTTTTGTTCTTCTCTGTTTTCTGGCGATTGGAAAGGGGAAATTTAGATCGAGAGATCAAGAGAGAGAGAGAGAGAGAGAGAGAGAGAGTTATTGTGCAAGACTTGATGGTGTGGATCTTGAGGAGGACGATGACTCATGAGATGCGTCATGTGGTCTGCTAATCTAAATATATTCATCTCTGTCTCGATCTTGATCTCTCGATTGATCTGTTGAATTAATAGGTATACAAGGATTTGATTTCAGAATATTTTAAATCTTCCGATCAGGAGATTAAGATTGAACCCATTTGTCACGATGAACCCAACTGCAACTGCCTTCTCTTATTCCTTTCTTTTTCTTCTTTCTTTTCTTTTTTGTTTTCTTTCCCTTCTTTCTTCACTTTCTTCATCCATGTGCTTGACCAACCATCTACCCAAGATTAAGAACTCTCAGCTTCCTCAAACCCCCAAACTCAGAAGGTAACACCCCCGAAATCAAATTTCTCCCAGGTCCATAACTTCTAAATCCTTCAGACCCCAAATCTCAGAAGGCATCTCCCCCTCAAAGCCCAACGTGAGAGACAAAACCCGAAGCCGGGATAGCTTCCCGACCGATGCAGGCAATTTCCCGGTAAACTTCCAGTCATCACTAGAATGATTTCCGAATTCCAGAAACAGAAACCGACCAGAAAATCCAAAACGAGGAAAGGGCTCTGACTTACTTCTGTTCCCAGCTGAATCACTGATGTTGAGTGATACAACCATGGATTCTGAGTCGCAGGAGATGCTGAGCCACGAGCAGTGATTAAAATAAGAAACCCCCACAAATCACTATACAATAGACAAATCAAAACCACCATAAAATTTAATTAGTATATTTTATGGTGATTAAAATACCATAAAAATAGAAAAACCAAAGAGCACCATTATAAACCATACTATAGTTATTTGTTATTTTAATTTATCTTTTTTCTCTTCATGTGACTGAGATGAAGAGAAAAACTGTGGTCCTCCACATGTGGCCAACCCTTGATCCATAGCTTTCACCTGAGACAATAGACACATAGTCTACGAAACCCGCATTTCCCTCCCAACTAGCATGGATATATCAAGCAATCAAGTATGAGTATGTTGTGTTAATATATATTAGAAGACAAGTATAATTTGATTGAATGGTTTAGATTGAGAGAAGGTGATGGCCCAACCTGTACCACTATTGTGATCAATTTGGGCTAGGCTTACTGCTTTTGTTGTAATTTCCTATTCTCCTTTTACCAAATGATTCAGTCTAATGGCAGCTACTAAGGGCCCAAGGGAAAGGAAACATGTTTATAGCACGTTCTAAAATCCAGTGGTTCGACTAATTCGTCATTACTGACTATAATTTTGTCTCATGCCTTACATGAATCCATTTTATGGGTGCTATTAGATCAGCTAAAAATGGATAGACCACAGCAGGTAAACGAATGGAATCTATCTATAAAATATCACTTAAATCATGGTAAGATTATGCATCCTACTAATTCACAATATTAGATGGACAGCTTAGATTTACTATAAGTGATTAATTGACTATAAGCTTAGCACTTAGATTAGGTTAGGAAAGAGAAATTGGTTGAGAGAAGTTGTAGAGTAATGAGAGAGAAATTAGGGAGATATTTTAGGTGAAGGATTTTTTAGAGATAGGAGAGAGAAATCGATTTCTTAAAATATAATTATTTTAAAAATATAATTATTTCTTAAATAAGGCTCACGTTGGACGCGAGCCCTAAGTGGGAGAGCACGGGAGTGTGACACGTGGAGCTTCCTTTGCATGACACATGGCAACTCCTCATATTTTATCTTATAAACAACCACAACCGAATCTCCTATCCTAAAATTTATTCCCCTCTCAAAAATCTCTCTTATTTTTAATCTCTTACCTACAATGATAAGAGATATTGAATAATAAAAATTTCCTTTACTATTTAGTCTCCTACAAATCAGCATAATCTCACTCTGTATAGATTATTATTTGAGTCAATGTGACTAATAAAGTTTTTCTCTACCAGACAACTCTTTACAACTTTCCATATGATATATTTTTATCTTTAAAATTTTAAGATTTCAACAAATCTTTAAAGAGGAAGGATGTTGTTCAAATGAATAAGGAACGGAGCAGCAATTACATCATTTCAGAACTCTTGAGCACCCATCTTTATCTATCCATCATTAGGGACCATCTTTTTAATTTAAATCAATCAATTGCAAACACATCTTCTACCCCTCTGTTATTTATTAACTATTATACTTCAATAAAAAAAAACATGCCACATTTATTTTCTTAACGGGTCAAGTTTTAGATGCATTGACTGATATCTTTCCCTAAAATCTCAATTCTTCAACTAGGCCATTGATTGTCGGTAATAATAGTTTCATCAACAACTATTTAGCTGTTCAGAATACACATCTTTATTCAACACCAAGCTCTATTCCCCTGTTCAAGGTATGCTCACTCCCTCTCTCTACTATTTATATCAAAGCTCTATTCACCTATTCAACATCAAGCTCTATTCCTATACTCAAGGAATGCTTTCTCCCTCTTTGTTATTTGTGTCAAATATATTTGTTTTTCCATTCATCTATATTTCATATTTTTACCCATATGTTCTCTGTATAAATATATATTCAAAATTCTTATGTTTGCATTGATATCTCTTGTTTAAGTTGCTCAGTATAATATATATATATTTAAAATTCATGTGTTTGCATTGATATATTTGGTTTAAATTGAATTTTTTTTATCATGTTGGGTGACATCATATTTAAATTCTTTTAGCGTTTAGCACCTGGGATGGGATGAGAATTGTTGACAAATTAAAATCAAAGCAAACAGAAGATATAGATATAATATTAGTCTTTAAATAAAGAAATCTTGAATGGTATAACCAAATACAAAAAACCCAAGTAATGTAAGTGGTGAAGAAGATGAATAAAATAGGGCCTAATAAACACAAATAATTAACCAAGTGAAACCTTAGATTTGGGTTAAATTATAAGGCATGTGGGCTAATAAGATAAGGAAGAAGCAATATAAGGATTCGTCCTAAGCTTTTTAAATTAAAAAAAAGAAAAATGATATAATTCAGGATTCAAAGTCTATGTGGCAAATTTTGTTTTGATTTTTCTCATTTTATAAAATTGATATATTTTGTCATTATTTTAGCATTGAAATTAGAAAATAAGATGTGATTATTTTATTTAACAAAATACTAGCGCTTCAAGGCCCACACCCGCAAATGGGGCCACAACTGAGTTAAGTCTCCATTGTCCTTATAGATAGTAACTGGGAGTTTTTGATTTTTTTATACTTTTTTTGTTTAATTTTTATAATATAGTTTTTTTTATTATATGAATATAACCTCTCTAACTTTTTTTTTTTGGTGATTACCTATATGATTCCAATGTGATTTATAATTGATTATATATAGTCTTTGGTTTTTTTTATACTATTTTGTATATTTTTTTATAATATAGTTATGTAATTAACATAATTGTATTTTAACCAATGGAAAGTTTTGAAAAACAAAACATGCAAACCAACATCTATATTGGTTTAAATATTTTATTCTCTTATGCAGTTTCCACACACTATGTTAGAATTTTCAAATAATGACATTGAGATGCTCCAACATGATACAAATACAAAAGTGATGAATATAAACATCTTAATTTAATAATCTAATTATTTAGTAATATTTTATTGCATAATAATTATTAATATAGTGTTTACTATTGTTTTCAGTCTAGTAACGTAGTCATCAAGTATATGTACAACAACGTGAGCACAATCATTTAGTTGTTATGAATCAACAACATTTGTAATCTCAAAATCAACATTATATATATAAACTCACTCGACAACAAAGGATGATGAAGATACGACATCGGCGTGCATCAAACCGTCGGGAATTACCAGCTATGTCAAATGCCACAAATTTTCATATAAAAAATGAGGTTTCACGAGTACATGAAGATATAGTTAATGACACAGAAGCACATGTTCAATAACATTTGTCATCTCAAAATCAACATTATATATATAAACTCACTAGGCAAAAAAGAATGATGAAGTTACGACATCGCCGTCTATCAAATCATCAAGATTACCAACTATTTCAAATACCACAGATTTTCATATAAAAAATGATGTGTCACCAATACATGAAGACAGAGTTAATAACACAGAAGCACGTATTCAAGAACATTTATCATCTCAAAATCAACACTATATATATAAAAACTCACTCGACACCAAAGAATGATGAAGTTACGACATCGTCGTCTATCAAACCGTCAAGAATTACTAACTGTTTCAAATACCACAGATTTGCATGTGGGAAATGATATATCATCAGTACATGAAGGCAAAGTTAATGACAAAAAAGCATGCATTTCCTCAGAAAACTCAAGACATTCGTCACGAAAAAGTATGTGGAAATTTTAATATGAATTAGTATTTATATTTATCTATTCATCATTTAACTACCTCAAGTTAACGTTTTTCTATTATGTAGGAAAAATGGTTGGGCGAAGAGATTGTGGACCTCCCACTGAGACATGTATTAAATGTGAAGTTATAATATAGAAGTAAGAGGGAGCTAAAAGAAGAAGTAATGATCAAAGAAATATTTTTAACAAATGTTGTAAAGATGGGAAGTAGTACCCCTCTTAGAACACCGTCCAACTTATTTGAGATCGCTAATGGAAAATTCCAATAGTGAACAAGCATCTAAATTCAAAAATTCTATCCGAGCATATAATAGTGCATTTTCATTTACTTCTTTTGATACAAATATTGATTACAATGTATTAGATGGAGGAGGACCTTTTGTATTTAGAATACATGGTCAAACTCATCAGAAGATTGGCTCGATGCTACCAATGCTAGGGGAAAAGCCGAAGTTCGCTCAACTTTATATCTATGATACAGAACATGAACTTAAGAACAGAAATATTGCGCCCTCACAACATGAAGAATCTGGAGGTCTGAATCATTTGATCATAGAAGGATTAAAACTTGATCTAGATGCAATCAATTCATATGTAAGCTACTTCTGATCATTGCGAAATAGAATTGGAAGTAAATATCCAAAAGATCTAAAGATGAGAATACTGTATGATAAATATAAAGGTGCAAAGCAATACAATCATCCAACAGCAAATGAAGTAGCTGCATTAATAATTGGTGAAGATTCTTCTAAATATAATAGTCGAGATATCATTTTAGAAACGGTTTCAAGATCTCTCCAAAGAATAAATGAACTACATCTAAGTTATATGGCATTGCAATACCCACTACTATTTCCATATGGAGAAGATGGATGGCATACAAACATAATATATAATCATTCTACACAGTCGTCAAATTCTAAAGTGTCAATGAGAAAGCATTATGTTACAGGTTACAACAAAGGAACGAGAAAGGGAAGACAATTTTATTATCTGGACAACTTTTCCGCCAGTTTATTATAGATACATATACAAGTATTGAGCAATGCAGATTTAAATACATAAGAAATAATCAGAGCACATTCAGATGTGAGCTTTTTCAAAGCATTTCAGATGCAGTAACTCAAGGAGATACAAGAGCATCAGCAATTAGCAGACGATTCATTTTGCCTTTTTCATTCACAGGAAGACCACGCTGTATGATTCAACAGTATCAAGATGCAATGGCAATATGTGGATGGGGTGGTTGCCCAGGTATTTTTTTAACGTTTACATGCAACCCAAAATAGAAAGAAATTGAACACTTTTTAGGCTTATTTGCTGGACAAAAAGTTCAATACCGTCCGAACATTGTTGATAGAGTATTTCATATAAAACTAAAAGAATTACTGGAAGATATAAAAGATCGAAAGCTTTTCGGTACAGTTATTGCAGGTAAATTCTTCTTTCGACTATACACTATTTTATTATTTTAATAATTTACAATTTCTAATAGTTGTATATTCCACCCTTTGAATTATAAATATATATGCCATTGAATTTCAAAAGAGGGGCCTTCCACATGCACATATATTGATAACATTGGATAAAAATAATAAGATATCAACAATAGAGGATATAGATAATGTTGTTTCAGCTAAGATACCCGATGTTGATATAGATCCAGAATTGTATGACACGATAAAGCATTGTATGATACATGGCCCATGTGGTTCATCAAATCCAGCTTCTCCATGTATGGTTGATGGAAAATATAGTAAAAAATATCCTAAACGTTTCAACCAACAAACCTCAATCGAAAACAATAGTTATCCAACATACAAGAGGAGAAATTAAGGAAGGACTATTAAGATAAAAGATGTAGAACTTGATAATAGATGGGTAGTTCTTTATAATCCTTTTTTATCAAGAAAATATAATGCACATCTAAACATTGAGATTTGTAGCCAAATACAAGTCATTAAGTATTTGTACAAATATATTCATAAAGGTCGAGATAAAGCAACTATCGTGATTGAGGAAAGTATGCAGTCACGCGATGAAACTGGCCAAATGAGATATAGAGAAGTTGATGAAATTAAACAGTACTTTGACTGTCGTTATGTTTCAGCTCCAGAAGCATGTTAGCGAAATTTGAATTCAATATACATAGTAGAAATCCATCTATTGAGCATTTACAATATCATCTTGAAAATCAACAAATCGTTGTTTTCAATGATTATGAAAATTTAACATCTATACTAAATCGACCTGAAATCGAGGTTACCATGTTTACTCAATGGTTTGAAACAAATCGTCAATATCCCAAAGCACAAAATCTTAGTTATATTGACTTTTCAACAAAATGGACTTAGAAAAGTAATGAAAAAATGTGGCGGAAAAAAGAACATGGAAGATGCATTGGAAGACTATATTATGCTCATCCGACATCAGGTGAGAGATATTATTTAAGAATGTTACTCTATATAATAAGAGGAATTACATCCTATAAGGATTTGAGAATAGTTGATGGAGAAACTCACACTTCTTTTAAAGCAACATACATAGCACTTAGCTTATTAGGTAATGACAATGAATGGGATATAGCATTAACAGAAATATCACAATGGGCGACTACATATCAATTGAGAAATATGTTTGCTAAGATGCTTATGTTCTGTGAAGTATCAAATCCATTACAAGTATGAAATAAACACTGGAAATCACTTTCTGATGATTTACAAATGAGACTACAAAGACAAAAAAATATCAATCAATCTCAATGTATCAGATTCTGCAATCCAAAATCAAGCACTTATAGAGATTGAGTCAATTCTAAATAAAAATGGTAGATCGCTAAAAGAGTTTTATGATATGCCATTTCCATAGTATGATCATGATCAACTTATATCAAATAATTTGGTAAATGAAGAAATGTCATACAATGTTGAAGATCTTGCATCTGGATTTAATGACTTGCATTTAAGATTAAACCGACAGCAAGCTACAATATTTGAGAAAATTGTTAAGTCATGTTTAAACGGTAAAGGTGAGGTTTTCTTTGTCAATGGCGGTGGTGAGACCCGAAAAATATTCTTATGGAAAACAATAATTGCAAAACTTCGAAGTCATGGAAAGATTGTTTTAGCTATCGCATCATCCAGAATTACATCTTTGTTATTGCCAAGCAGTAGGACTACACATTCGCATTTTAAGATATTGTTACAAACTCATAAAACATCGTCTTGTGCTATTGGTAAATAATCAAATTTAGCGAAGCTAATTAAAAAAAAACTTCTTTAATTATATGGGATGAAGCACCTATGATGCATAAGAATGCATTTGACGCAGTTGACAGGACTCTACGGGACATAGTAAGTGCTGCTGATATTAATAGTAAAAGAAAAATCTTTGGTGGACTAACTATTGCTTTGGGAGGAGATTTTAGACAGATTTTGCCAGTTGTTAAAAATGGAAAAAAAAAGATATAGTAGTAGCCTCATTAACAAGATTCGAAAGTTGAAAACATTGTGAAGTCTTAAACCTCACAGAGAATATGCTTCTACAGAATTTATCTAATGATGATGGAATTGCACACTTTGCAAGATGGGTATTGAAAATTGAAGATGGAGATTATAATTCCTTGCGTGGCAATATATATTCAGATGATTATTGGGTTGGGATTCCAAGTGAACTGAGAATAGATACTGATAATGATGACATTTTACCATTAATCAGTTTTGTTTATAATAACTTAAATGCTAACATTAAGATTCATTCTTATTTTAGAGACAGAGCGATATTAACACTATTGAATGATTATGTTGACAATATTAACAATGAAACTCTTAATATGCTTTCTGATAAGCTTGATAAGAAGATATATTTAAGTGCAGATACAATGGTTGAGATTGAGGGTAGAGAAGTCAATCAAGATATGCTATATACCACACAGTACTTAAACACTACTGAATTTCCTGGTTTGCCAAATCATTCTTTAAAACTAAGAGTGGGTGCTCCTATTATGCTTTTGTGTAATTTAGATCAATCTATTAGATTATGCAATGGAACGAGATTAATTGTCACTCGATAGGGACAGCGAGCAATAGAAGCAGAGGTAATCACAGGGACAATACGGGCGATCATATAGCCATTCCATGAATAGTGATATCAGCTGCTGATCCAGATTTGCCTTTTATCTTAAAAAGAAGACAATTTCCTGTTAAATTGGTATTTACAATTACGATAAACAAAAGTCAAGGACAAACTCTACAAAAAATAGGTTTATATCTCCCAAAGCCAGTCTTCTCGCATGAACAACTGTATATGGCTCTATCTAGAGTCACAAATCAATCAAGCCTAAAAGTTTTATTGAAGACAAATAATACAATCCCAATTGGATATACAGAAAATGTTGTATACCGAGAAGTCTTAAATGAAGTGAGAAGCCATTCTATAAACTACTCTTAAAGGTATAAACAATTCATCTTTTCTTCATTATAAATAATTAAATAACTATAAGTCATACTTCAAACTTATTATTTCATTTTACTATAATTAAATTTTATATAATTGATTCATATTTTATAATTTCCATTGACAACATAAAAAAATAACTATAAAAGAATAAAATAAATTAATGATGATTTTATTTTTTTTATTGTTAGATTATCAAAAAATAGTCAATGACAACTGTAAGATTTCATCGTCTTAAAGAATTGCATCCTCATAGTAACAGATGGTGCATTAAAGTTAGAGTAAGCAGAATAGTTGAAAACAGATATTACAACAACGCTAAAGGTTCGGGGAGAATAAATAAAATAATTCTCATTGATATGAGATATTTCTCGCTACGCATATTACTTTACTACACTCGATCACATGCTACTATATCTCAACAAATTTAAGTATCTTCAAGGTATTACAATTATCATAAATATTGTTATTTTAGAAAATTTTGCTCAATTTTTAAATTATTATTTATTTGGATTATAATGATACAGACGTTGTTGAACTTATTGAAGATGTAAATGGTATATCATATATAAGAAAACAACATCAAAAGGAGCTTACAAAGTTAGATATCACATTATGTGATGAAAGGTAACTTAAAATCAATAGTACTTATTTTTTTATATTCTCTTCAAATAATATATATTGATTACTAAAACTTTCTTTTACTCTTGTAGTTGTAAAAAAATGAATCTTACTTTATGCGGCGACCTTGTTTTAAACAACTTTACCACCTTACATTTAAATATAGGCAGAGTTTGAATAGGAACATCAATTATGGTTAAAGAATATAGTGATAGAGTCATTTGCCTTAAATAATTAATATTTCTACTAATTTTATATGAAATTAATACAATTTTTTAAACCTATATGCAAGAAACATTTATCTTAGTCCATCAACTGCTACAAAACTACAAATCAACCCTAATATTCTATTGGCAAGACATTGCTACTATGGTAAAAAATCATAGTTTTTTCATTAATTTATATTTATTTTATTTATATTTCTTAATACTAACATATTTGCTAACTTTCAAATTACAGAAATGGGCTCTTATCGTTGAATGATTCAACTTCAGTCAGATTATCATTACAAGAATTATTTTCATTATCAAAGAGGTAAAATCCAATTCACATACATTTTCTTTATTTACTAAAATTTTTTTTTCATTTTTATCTAATTCAAGCTAGGAACTACTTTCTATTATAAAAATTTCTAGGTCAAATATGTTACGATAAACGCTACAATCGCAATATTATATATAGATGCACCTTTAGCACATCTTTCATACAGTAAATGCAATAAGAAGATTTATGAAAATATCAATAACGGTCAGTGTATTCGTTGTAATGATACAACCATACCAACAAAAATGAGTTATACAAATATACATGAACTAAAGATAACTTTAACATATTTATCTATTGCACATATTATTAAACAAATATTTTTGTTCTTTTATTGTTAGATACAATGCAACTATAATAGTTGTTAATCATATTAAACAAACATCATTTTTATTGCACGATGAAGTACTTAAAATTATCATAAATGCGACAAAAGAACAATTTCAAGAATATGCAAATAAGGTATTTTACAAATAACTTTTTTTACATAAAGTTAATTCTTTATTTTAACTATAATCATGTATATATATATTAAATTTTTTATTATTTTGCAGGTTAATTGGTATGAACTATTGGAAAATAAAATAAAAAAAGCATTGTAGAAGCAATATTTATTTTATATAAAAATAGAATTAACAATGAACAAACTAACGTCAAAAAGCAATATCCCATTTAAGAAAATTAAAGAAATTAGCTACACTCAAGAATCAACCATTTTAATGTCAGAAATTGAAAATTGTAAGTTTTATTTTAATGCCATCAACATAATTTGTTTCATATCAGTTTCTTCTACTAATTTATTTGAATGTTTACTATGTAGTGTCAAATTATAAAAGAAATGTGAAATTTCAAGATGTTGAGCCAAGTACTTCCATTGCAATACCGAAAACAAATAACTTTATTGAGATAAACGTACAAATTGAAACAAGTGAAGTAGTTAAAAGATCTACACAAGCTGAAACAAGCGCAACTGTCAAGATAAGTGGAGAAAATGAACCAACTGCATCTATTGAAACAAGTTCATTCCAATAAACAAATATCAACGGTTATAGTTTCCTTATACCACATGTAAATCACAGTCAAGAAAATTGAAGAAATTAACTATACTCAAGAATCAACCATTTTATTATCAGAAATTGAAAATTGTTAGTTTTATTTTAATGTCATCAATACAATTTGTTTCATATCAATTTCTTTTACTAATTTATTTGAATATTTACTATGTAGTGTCAAATTATAAAGGAAATGTAAAATTTCAAGATGTTCGGCCAACTACTTCCATTGCAATATCGAAAACAAATAACTTTATTGAGATAAGCACACAAATTGAAACAAGTGAAGGAGTTAAAAGATCAGCACAAGCTGAAACAAGCGCAACTGTCAAGACAAGTAGAGAAGATGAACCAACTGCAACTACTGAAACAAGTTCATGCCAATAAACAAATATCAATGATTATATTTTCCTTATACCACATGTAAATCCTTTAATCATTCAAGGATAAATTAATATCAATGGTTGTATGTGTCTTTTTTTAATTTTTTCAGAATCAACTCAAACGAGTTATGTAGTCTCTAAACAAAATTTTTATTGATAATGATAAAAATTTAATCAACAGTTGATATATTGGTTCAACTAATTTTACTCATCAAAATCCTCTTTTTACTTATTTCTCATGTATTGGAAATGTAACATTCATGCAATGTTCAAGTATGTGGGTGAGTTTGATGCATTTTTTTTTATCAGTGTATGTCCTATAAGTTGCGGATATCTATTTCATAATTAGATAATGAAATTTCTATTTGAATTTTTTCTTAGTTGAATAAGCAACAACACTATCAATAATAGAAAATTTACCCCATTTAGACTCTTAAAACCTACTTAAATTTTATTTATTTTCTCTTACAATTACATAATAATAATAATAATAATAATAATAATTATTATTATTATTATTATTATTATTATTATTATTTAAATATCATTATAATGACTACAATTCTTCTTCTTCTTTTTTTTTCTCTCATTACTAATTACAATCACTGCTTAGGCATTTTGCTCTCCTATTTACCATTTGTTTCAAATACTGATATCTTTTATTTAAGACTTAAGATTTATCTTAAGCTCATATGTGGTTTCATTTTATATTATTTCATTAGTATCCCAAATCATTTTATATTATTTCATTTAAATCATAATCTTATAATCTTAAATATTTAAGATTATGATTGTAAAATAAACTTAATGTTAATATTAAATTAAAAATCATCTAAATATTTATAAATATTTTATTTTAAAATAATATAATTTTTAACGCAGGCCCTGAAGCGCTAGTTATATGTAATAAGGATAAACTTTTCGTAGGAAAGTGACACATTGTCATGCCCCGAGATCTAAGATCCTTGGGACCCTCAAATCCCTAGGCACGACGAGTCCACAGTAGATAAATTGAATAATTTCTTAATTTTATTAACATAATCCAAATGATCTCACATAATCAATATCCTATATCAATCCACTGAAAGGTTCCAAATGAGAGTAATTCTCTAAAGCATAATAATAAACATTCCATATGTATATAAATTCTTAATCAAATCTTCTGAAATCTAATAAAAAATTCCGTAGCTTTTCTCACAATCCCGATTCATGCAAAGTAAGCTAGGTTTCCTCGAGTTTTGGCTCAACCTCGAGACCTATGGGGGAAAAACATGAGTGAGTAAAACGCAATAAGTAATACAAACCATAAAACCTAGCAAACAGATAACAATCCAAGAAATCAAATCTAGAGCCATGGTTCGAGTATACGAGTATATTAAGAGGCAAGATGATCCAATCTCAAGGTATTTCAAATAATAAACGCATAACCAAATCGACAAGTAAAAAAAAGATATCTCCGTAGTAAACTAAATATCAAAGTGTGCTCTCCAGAATTAAGCCTGCGCCAAGCACAAAGTACCCACCAGGTACAAGCCGTATCTATATTCAAAGTGGCACGAGGCCTGAGATACCGGTAATCTCCAAAACAAAGTGGGAACTAGCTACAAACTAGTAATATCACACCAAGGAGTCCCAATCCCAATGCCATACTAAAAAGGGGCTAAAATCCATGTGTGGGTTTACCACGGTGCGTTGCCCATACCTTAGAGAGTGCCTTAAGAATACACATATCAAATTTGAAATTTCAAAGCCATTTTCAATCACAAGATAGCAAATGGTTGAGATCATGCTTAAATATCATATTACCAAGATTTCTTACATTTTTCAGCAGTACAAATTCAATGATAACTAATGATCAACAATAAATTTTACGATTATCCATTGAGCATAATGGTGGCAAGGAAACAAGATCAAGTCTGATATAACCAATATACATAAGCATATCAAAGGAACAAAATATCCTAATAATCTAAGATAAATTCAATAGTTTCTAAATTTTCACATTTTTAAATCAAAATGAAACAAGGCCTAAAAACTCTATAGCTAAGGAATTATGGTAAGACTACTTGCCTTAATTGTCAATCCTCGAAGAATTGGGCTCGTCTGACCTTGGAAGCATGGTGTGAGTTCCTATTATAACAGTTATATAGAGGTGTGAGAAAACAATTTATGTACAAATGACTTACGGGTTGGCCCGAAATAAACTAAATTTCACATGTACCTCGGCTAATTAGGTTCAAGTTGTTTTAGGTTGATGGAACTGTAAATGGGCCAGAGTCATGTGGACTTAATTTGGTAACGATTAGATGGATTCTCAGTTTGGATCACCAGTCATATTTGGAGAATCAACGAATGGGCCCAAGTCACTAAATTATACCAAGGTTAATTATGCATGCAAGGTGGGCCAAGAGAGTGGACCACATGAGCTCCAATGGGTTGCACTTTGGGTGAATGGGTTGGGTGGAATCCAAGGTTTTAGATGTGGTTTGGTTGGGTGCTTGCCAATGATGGTGATGATGAGTATGAATGAAGCTGAAGACAGTAACTCAGAATGACAGAAAATGAGAAGGGGTACGAGAACATCAAAGAAAAAGAAAATAGAAAAAAAATAGAAGAAACAAGGGGAAGAAACAGAAAAGAAAAGAAATACAAGGAGAGAGAAAATAAGGGAGAAGGTGAACTGTAGCAGAGACCTGAGGAAGAAGAGAAAAGTAGGAAGGAAGGAAAAAAAAACAGAGAATGAGAAGACCAGGAAAACAAGAGGGGACAGAGAAGGAGAAAGAAGGAAACTAGAACGAAGAAGCAAAAACAAGGAAGGAAGAAGAATTAGAAGAGGCGAACCAGGACAGGGAGGAAGAGAAAAGAAACATTAAGCGAGAGGGAGAAAAATAGAAGAAGATGGCCCGAAGAAAAGACTGAAACCAAAAATTGAAAAAAAAAGTAAGAAGATGGGAAACAGAGAGAGGAATGCTCGCAAAGGTGGGTCCGAGGAAGAAATAGTAGGAAGGGTACCACTGATCAAGGTTTTCAGCTGGGTTTAGTAGCCAAGGAAGGGAAGAATAAAAGAAAGCAAAGGAGAGAAAGGAAAACAATGAAAGAGAAGACGAAAACACAGGGAGAGTGAATAAGAGAAAAAATAGAGAAAGAGAAAGGAAAGAAACAAGAGGGAGATAACGATGACGTAGGGGAAGGAAAGGAAGAAAGAAAAGAAAAGGGATGTTGAGGGCTACTGAAGGCTGCTGCCATGGACGAAGGAAAGAGATGCAAAAGGAAACATGAAGCCAGAGGAAAAGAAAGAATAATAAGAAGATTGTAACACTCCGGCTCAGCTTAACCTGGTTTAACGTCTAATTAACCCTCTTTGTGGTTAGTTTTCAATGGATGAGTTTCGTGAATGTTGTTTTCTTGTTTGGAATGTTTCAGGTCATAGATAGGTAGTTGGGTTGAATTTAACCTGGTTTCAGTAGACATGAGCCCTTTTTCGTAATTTTTTATTTTATTGGATGTTGTCAGTCATGCATCATCTTGGCGTCAACACGTGTATTTCATCGAGCTTGTTAACTCCCGTAACTGACTCGTACGCAAACTACTTCATTTGGTTCTGTTGGATAGTTGTTTGACTCGAACTGTAATATTTATAAACTATTAGACTTTTATATAATTGTGTCAATCCTTATCTTATATATATATAACCACCAACTCTCTCCCTCTTCTCTTTAATGACGTTGGTTTCTCTCCTTTCTCTTCTCGTTGTTTCTTCTCTCCATGTTTCTTCTTGTTGATCAAGTCTAAGAAAGGGAGATGTTGTGCACCTAGTTTGTAAACCCTTTCTCGTGTAGATTAAGATAAGTTGGATTCTTGGTTTTCTTGTTCTTCTCTTTCTTCTTCTCGTCAGTTACTGCATGTGTTCAATGTTTTCTTCTTCTTTTGCATGCATGGGTGTTAGAACAATGGGTTGATGTCGGATTTGAGCCTTATAACAACTGTTCGAGTGTTTGATCCCACTTGAGGCAAGTATAAGCACAATTTCGATGAACACTTGTTGATAATGATTTGATTGGTTTATTCTTATTACTCTTGCATGGTTTGTTGATTTTACAGCCCTGGTATATCAATTTGCATTTGTTGTTATCATATATCCATTTTGTATCCAAATTCTTAGGTTTCTGTAACAGGTTCAGAAATTCAGTTCCTGAAACTTACGGCTAAGCCGTAAGATTTTACTACTCAATGTCTTGAGAGCTGAAAACTCAGCTTTTACCCTACGGTAAATCTACGGTTAAGCCATAGATTACACTACGGCTAAGCCGTAGGTTAGCCGTGACCCAGCCGTAGGTCAGTTTACGGTTAGAATTCTAGAGAGCTGAAAATGCAGAAGACCTTCTATGGTCTAACCATGTCTAAACCATGAAATGTGCTGCAGCTAAGCCATAAAACAAAACACGGCTGAGTCGTAGAACAAAATACGGTTAAACCGTAAATGCGGATGAATAGTAAAGGGAACCGCGGCTGAGCCGCAGTGCATATTACTGCTAAGCCGTAAGATGTCTATGGCTAAGCCGTACATTCACCTACGGCTAAGCCGTACAAACCCTGAGAATGAATAAAAAGGGATAGGTTTGAGAAAAGACCTAATAGGGCCTTCGATCTAGAATATACATAACCTGGACTTGCCCAATGGTATGTAAAAAGCGCATGAATGGTCTTTCAAGCTGTGACGCACTCATATGTGTTATCCATTTGTTAAGCACCTCTCCATGGGTGTTGGTTTAAGGGACTTTGATACACATTCATTGATATATTGCAACACTCACGAAACGAACAACTGTATATCGAATAGCTTAAAACTACATCATCATGCAAGGTTAGAAACATTGAACAACTAGCTTAGGGTTGGCTAGTAAACAATCTTGACTCGCAGTAATAACTTGATTTGCATTGCATATTGCTTTCGATTATTGCCTTCTATGCCCTTATTCGTGTTTTGACTTGTAATTGTTCGTTTGTAATAATACTGCAAGACTTGAGCTTAGTGATTGCTTTTTTTCGTATGATGCACACACTGTATTGCTTATTGGTGATATGACATGTACTGTACCATACTACACTGCCTAACTGACTGACTGACATTGATTGACTTGCATCATATGGTTTAATTGATCTTGGCTGTCTAGCTCTACTCAGCCTCAGCCTCAGGATATCCGACGGAATTGACTTTGGCATAGCCTGTTTATTACCTCTACAGAGTGCTCCTGTCTTGGGATTTTGGACCCCGGGAACCAGAAACCCATTCGTACCCTGGCCCAGTCGATGGTGTTCTCGTCCTGACTGCTTTCGATGGAGAGAATATGGCAAATGTAGTAGCCACCTAGCCGGTTTACCTATTTATAATTCTGACAGCATGCTTATGTTTATGCACAACCCGCCTAGTAACCGAACATGATCTCTATGCATGGTTATTTGTTAACTATTATCTATTCTGCTAGATACAACGCGTGTTAACTTATTGCTGCTTATGCTTTGCTGAGTCATTGTACTCATTAGTTGTTCTCGGTGTTACAGGCTCAGATCCCTCTACCGACCCCTCGTCAGTCGGCCAGACTCCAAGAGAGGTCTGAGAAACCCAGTCAAGGTTAAAGGAGTGGAGTTGATCCCTCCCGGGGAAAGCGGCTTTGCATTACATCGGTTTTTCTCATCATCTGTTCTACATCAAGGATTTTGTCTTGACATGTTCATCTTATTTTTTGACATCTAGAAACTCTATCTATTTTGATTGTACATCCTGTAATTAATGTTATTTTGTTAATCCAGCATCAAGGTGTATCATTTTCTTTACATTCAATGATACTTACAGATTCTGCGTACGCCTTGCTAGCACGTGTGAGTATCTCTTATGTGTGTACACCTAAACTAAGTCTAAGTATACGTGCACGGAAATACGTGTATCACTGGTTAGGTTTTTACTAACCCCCGATTTCTAGGCTCGGGTTGTGACAAAGATGGGTATTGCAACTGCTTCTATAGGTGGGTTGTTGGAAGATAGTTGCAGGTGGTTTGTGGAGGAGGTGATCGAAGGTGAGATGATTCAAGTGGGTTCACGGGCGCATGCGGAAGAAGCAGCGGCAGAGATGGGTTCTATGATGAAGTGCAAAGTGAAGAAAGAGGGAAGGCGTTGCTGGTGATGAGAAGAAAAAGAAAGAGAAGAAAAAGCTAAGGAAAAGGAACGAAGAAGAAGAGAATGGGAAACAAGAGGAGGAACAAACAAGAAGTAAAGGAAACCAGAAAAGGAAGGAAACAGAGAACAGAAAAAAGAGAAGAAGGAAGAACAGAGGAAACAGGAAGGAAAACGAAGAAGAAGAAGGAAGCAGAGGAGGAGGGATTGGGTGGCAGCGTGTAGGTTGCAGTGAAGCGAGAAGTGGGTGCAGAGAGGGAAGAAGGAGATGCAGATGCTAGAAAGAAGAAAAGAAGAGGAGAAGACGAGTTGCAGAGAAAAGAGAAAAGCTGAACGAGGAGAGGAAGGAACAACAGGAGGGAAAAGAACGGAGAAAAAGAAGCAAGAAAGAAATAGAAAGCATGGGAGGAGGAGAGGGTGCTGTAGTTTAATATGCAAGTGGGTCTTGGCCATTGCTCAGGATGGTAGTGAACTCACGATCGGGTTAAAGAAACGCTAGGGTGTGCATGCTGTGTTGGCTCCTCCGATCCTAGACAACGAGAAGAATGAAGAAAAGAATGAGATGAAGAAGACAGAGGAGCAAGAAGTGTGTACGGGAAGGAGAAGAAAACGTAACAATGGAGAGGGAGGCTGTTTGGTTCAGTGGAATGCAGCAAAGAGACCGAGATGAAGATGGGTCTGAGAGAAGAGGAAAAAGATGAAGAAGAAAGGAAAGCAAGGAAGAAAAAGTCAAACAAGGAAGGAACAGAAGAAGGAGATGGAGGTGCAACGGTGGTGGTGGTGGCCGATGGGTTCTATTTGGGTGGAGGAAAAACCAGAGAAAAAGAAGAGAAGGAAAAGAACAAGAGAGGAACAGAACCAGAAAAAGAAAGATAAAACACGAAGAAGAAGTGGAATAGGAAGGAGAAGAACAGGAGAACAAAAGAAAGAAGAAGAATCCGCACTGAAGAAGGAAGAGAACAAGTTGAGTGGAAGCAACCGGAGCAGAGAAGACGAAGAACGAAGGTAGGAGAAAAACAAGGAAGAAAATGACGATCAGTGGAAGAGAAACAGAGAGGTGAGTTGTCGCTGGCTACAGTTGGTTTAACAACGGTGGGTCCAGCACATTAATGGGAGGAGATGAAGGAATGGGTTCAGACCGGCCCATGTGAGTTGGGTACCTGATTGGCTAAAAGAGGGTCTGGGGATGTCATGGTGATCCATGGTTGCTGGGTGGAGCCTATGGCCTGATCAGATCTATGGTTCATGCGATCACTAGATGGGCCTCATGGATGGATGCTGCTTGGATGAAGATGAAGATGAAGATGAAGACGGTGATTCACGTAACATGGCAACAAACATAACAAAACTGAAATCTATATTATCATGGAAGGAAATAAAAGTAACCTAGTCTATAATAGTAACTTCAAAAAGGAAGAGATAAAGGAGAGAAACCATACCTCAAAAAGAAACCTCATCCCATATGGCTTATGAGTAAAATATGAGTCTCCTATATAATGAACTAAATAGGTTACTACTAGTAACTTGGGCTTAAACATTTTGGACCACGTGAAAGGCTCACCAAGTTATTGGGCCAGTGGGCTACTTGGGTCGTTACAAATGGTATCAAAACCTACAACCATTCCCGAAAATGTGGGACCTCCAATGCCACTAAGTTTCTATTTATAGGAAAATAAAAGCAAGGTTCAAAAGAATTTCAGTCCTATCCAACTTAGCTAAAGGAGTTCAAATTCGAATGGAATTTCATCCTCAAATAGAGTTTGGATAAGTCAAGACAATCTAAAGGTTTAATTCAAATAAAATTTCAAATTTTTAAGCACGTCTTTAAAATTTTCAAACTCTAATAACTTATGAGACCCACAGAGTAACTAAGTAATTATTCAAATTTAAATAGCATAATAACATGTGGGGTCCATCAAAGTTAAATCCAGGGTCAAGATTAATTCAAATTTAAAAATAAAAATATGGGTCTTTACACACATGGCGCATCTCTCTTTATAGGAGAGTAACACGTGGCGCTGCCCTCTTCATGAGAGAGTGACACATGCCGTGCTCTAATTTTAAATTTCCCTAAAATCTCTCTATCCAAATCCTAAAATCTCTCTCATTGCGCTGTCCCTAAAATCTCTCCCTCTCTCTAATTGCTCAATCTATCTAATATGAATAACTCTTATCTCCAATTTTCTATATAATTATCTAAATTGGCAATGTAGCCGAAAGGTCTCTTTTCATAGTCGAAGAGTTCCTTTACAAATAAACTTTCCATACTCTCAAGATTTAGTTTATATAAATATAGATGACACTCTCTTTACGTAAATTTATTATCATAACTATTCTCATAATTCATCCCTCTGTGCAACTTCGTCACCATATATATTCCCATGGGTTTCAATAGAAAAAAGGTATTTCTCTTTCTTTAGTGATCTCTATATATCTTTATTTAAAAAATCTGATTTAAGGAATTTAAATATTGTTTAATCATGTTTACTGATTTATTAGTATTTAATCAAGTTGACTAATTTATTAGTATTTAATCAAGTTTAATCATCTGGAATTGAATTCCTATTTTCCTATAATTTGTTTTACTGCTGTTATATTTAGGATTGGGTTAGGAATTTAATCACATTTACTTACAGTGCTTAGTCATGTTTGATTTACTGTTTTATTATTTTCTTCGTTTTACTGTTGTTATACTTATGATTGAGTTAGGAATTTTACTAATTTACTAATTACAATGTTTAATCCAAGTTTACATTATCTAGATTGGGGTGATCAATATTTTGGAATTGTAGAATGGATTAGGATTTTCGCATTAGTGAATTTATGGTGTTCAATCATTCTTGATTATTAGATTTGTGTACATATTTTGGATTTAGATATTTAGAATTAGGCATTTACAGATTTACTAATTTGTAGTGCTTAATAAAGTTTAATTACCTTGATTGGGTTAAGTTTAAACAAATACACTCCCAACGTAAATAGCTAACCTAAGATTTATTGTTAGAAAATGATTAATACAATATTTTTATGACTTATTCACTATCAAATCAATATCTTTATGACTTATGACTTATTCACTATCAAATCAAATGGATATATAGTCTAGAAGATAGAAATTATTTGGCCCCTACAAAGTGCAATTATTTAGATAGTGGTGCCATGGCTTAGGGTTCTCCGAGCGACTGGGAGATCAGGCTGAGAGGGGGGAGGAGAGGAAGAGGGAGAGGGAAGGGAAGGAGAAGCAGAGAAAGAAAAAGGGAGAGGAAGGAGAGGGAGAAAAAGGACAAGGGAAAGGGAGATCCAAAGACCGTCACCAGTGGGGGAGGTGGGGAAGGGGAGGACAGAGGAGGGGGGAGGTGGGGAAGGGGAGTGGAGAGAGAAGAGGGTGAGGGCAGTTTAGGTATTTTCAATTTTTTTTAAAAAATGGGTGAGTCAACTGAGAATTTTTTTCATTTCAAATAGAAAACCTCAAAAAAAAAAAAAAAAAAAAGAAAGAAAACCTTCTACATATGTTTGTCTCTATGTGTTTTGTTGTATTATTACTATTCACACCCGACTCATTAATAATCCTTTGTTTTTAAATGAAAATCAAGGAACCCACAAATCTATAGCAACCCAACCATGAAAATCTAGCCTACAAATCGAAATTTAAATAAAAGGAAAGAAACCCACATCTCATTTTTCATACTCTTTTCAACAACCTTAGACCTTTATTTTTTCTAATCTTCTCTCTTCTACATCTTTTCACATCAATTTTAAGATATAGTTTTCCTTGTAATAAAGGATACACATCTAGCGCGATATAAAAAATAATCCTCATATCAGATATATCTTCTTCTCCTCTTCCACGGTATCAAACATGTATTTTTGTAATATACGTTGGCATCAAAATCATGCCAAAGAAGGAGGAATCTATATAAATTGCAAAAACAACTCAATTATATATTTATATTCATCTTTGAAATAGAATAATCAATCATGGCTTTATGCATTTTCTTGATTATTTATTCTAATTAATTTTAATTATTTTGTTATTCAAATTATTCGTGGACATATTTTTCTGTAAGCATGGACTATGTTTTTCGCCCAAAATTGTTATTTATCTATCTACGCCAGTTTAAAGTATTTACTTTAATAATTCATTCATTATAACGTTGTATCTGGATTAGTTTTCGTTTCTCCAATAATTTTGATAATATATAGGTGTGAATATAATAATAATTATTATTGTTGTTGTTGTTGTTTTAGCTTCAGTTAGCACACTATATACTAATTGCCCCACCTACTCAATCCAAATTCGTATTTTCCCTTTTTCCTTCCCTCATTATAATTACTATTGTTATTATGGGCCCACCTACTAATCCAAATTCTTAGTTTCCTTTTTTCCTTTCCTCATCCTACTTCCTCCACAAATCATTTTTATTGATATTTCAATATTTTTATTTATATTTTCTTTAATATGCATAGATGTTGCTTTTATATTAAAAATATTTGTTTTCTTTTTGGGCCCATGTTGGCCACGGGCATCCAGCACTATTTTATATTATAACAATTACGATATTACGAGGAATTTTCTCTTACAAAGCAAACTACAGTGGCTTTTATAGGGCCCACTTCAATCAACCTTTGATTGGTACCCACCCTTCATACTCACTATCCTCCCATGATTTTACACTATATTTGATTTTATATACATCTAACATTTACTCGTACATAATCTAATGTGGCTACTTTTTGCTTGACCTAAATTCATAGCGAGAAATTTTCGACCATACCCTAACAGATAGGCATACACGTAGAGACTGTTAACCCAAAGACATATTCCAGTTATAGGAATGGTAACTGGTTAGGGTTTCTTAATCCATCATAATGACCATAACCAAGTCTTTAAAAAAATAACTCCAAAAGGTAACTTAGTTAACTTAGGACCATAGTTTACTTCTGGAGATTTACTGAGCTTTTCCTCTGGCCCAAAGGGCTAGGACACTCTCCATTAGCAAAAAAAAAATTAAATTAAATTTTTTTTTAAAAAGTCTTAAATCATGGCAACAAATTTTCTTTGGAGTCCACCAAACCCTCAACCCTAATACACCCTTTCATTTCCCTCCTAATGCAAACCACATTCTGTTTGGAATTGGTACCTGGGATGGTTCTAAATTAACCCACTAATGAGGCAAAACCATTGTTTAAATTCTCAGCCCAAAATGTGAGTTGTGTGTGGTCCCTTTATTCCACATATGTAAGTTATATGTGTCCCTCACATTTGTGTGGTTCCATTATCTCACATGTGTGTGTTGTGTATGTCCTTCACATGTCCAAGTCCCCATAACCTCACATGTATGAGTTGGTGTTGGTATCGTGTTGGTATTTGAATACAGGTTCAAGCACCTTAGCTTGGTTACCCAAAAAGAAATTATCAGCCCAATATGAACTAGTCTTGGCCCATACTAATACAATAATTTACTATGAATTGGTCTTGGTATCAACCAATCAAATAATTCCCAAAACATCACAAATTATCGGCCTTAGCCGATATATCAGTTGATTATTCTGAGAGCCTTTTTTTAATTTCTTCTCTTTTATTTCTTTCTTCCTCCTTCCAAACGCATCAAATGCTTCCATTCTTCTTTCCCAACACCTTTTTCTCGTTCTATCTTTATGTTTAACCATAGCCCAAAAAATTCAAGGCATCGCCCATTCAAACAGTACCTATATAACAGGCGCTTTTGCGTTGGACTTGGAACTGGGCTGATGTTAATTTACTCATCAGCCTAATCTCTAGCTGCACCAAGATGGATTTACAGAAATGAGGGGAAAATCAAAGCATTTAGCCAAGTACTAGCCCCGATGGTATACTAGTTCAAAGACTTTTCCACACAGCGAGCTGAGTAACTAATTGAGACAGTCTAGTGAAGTACTCATCAAACTCATTCAAACTCATTTAGCTCACCTGACTCACACTTATTGAGCAGGGTAACTCTGGTAAGTTGGTGAGTCAAAACAAGTTTACAAACTAAAATAAATTGGGTTCACCTGGGTTTAGGCCATTTGACTAAAGGGCCAAAGCGGCCTATTAGAAAAGCCTCTGGGTCCGTGACTTCCAAGTTCCGACCTTGAAGATTCATTCCCAGCCCAGTGAAAGAGCGAACCAAAGCCGGCGGGACTCAGGCAGTATTTTAGCCGTATATCAGTCCCTACCTATTCTATCATCAGTTTAGTTGTTTTATATCATAAGAAATCCCAAACTTACATGAAGGAAGGTGTTGAAAACTTATGCAAATCAAGAGATTATGGATCTTGCCGATCCGCTGCATGGGGTAAAATGTTGGTTTAATATGTGGAACTAGGGATGGACTGACTACTAATTTGCATGGACATGAATGGACCGAACAGATGAAAATAGGGCCAGGGTACCAATCTTGGACCCATGATCAATATACAGTTTGGGTTTGGGTATTAATTTTGAAGATTTAAATAATCTATAAATAAATTTTAAAAATTTAATAAAATAAAAAAAATCAAAGAATAAAAAGAAGAATCAAGGTTGGCAAGAAATATAAAAAGAAAAAGGCATATGATTTGGTCCATAAGAATTTTCAAATCGTTTTTGTACGGTGGAACATGTATCATAGAAATGGGGTTTAACATTTCTAACTTTTAAATAAAACTGAAACAAAAAATTAATGGTATTTAAAATTATTAGTTACATTGTCAATATTTTTTCTATTGAGGGCCAAGAAGTAAAATGAGTGACAATTAATTTGATTGGTGAAGGAGGACATGGTATTTTGGTACCATTGATCTTTTTAATATATTTGATTTTGTAAATAAGATGATGAGGATTTGACGGAAAATCCCTCTTATATGACCACTAAATACGATTAGTTTCATAATTTTATTGTGCATTTATCGGGTCCCTCATGCTTGATTTCACACCTTTTTTCTTTAATGTTGGACCGAGTGACAATTATATATATATATATTTATTTATTTATTGAGTTACCTCTTCGTCACCCCCAAAATCCCCCACTCTCCCAAACGCCATCTTTTCAGTGATATATGTGCAATTTCTTCTCTCTCTCTCTCTCTCTCTCTCTCTTCTTTGTTTCTCTTCTATTTCTTCTGATTGTTCTTGTTTTGGCCCAGGTGAGCCCAATACCTTGCACGTGCTTACGAATTGTCCTCTTTTAGGTTGGGTTCTGGGCCTTGTACTCTGCCTCCATGGAAACTATTTCGGCGTCACGTGTCGAAGTGTTTGCATTTTTTTAATTCTTTGTGACGTGTGTTTCCTGTTTTCATTGGTTTTCATGGATGTCTTGTATTCAATTCACTGCAGTCTGCGTGGAGAGATTTGGGGTTGGGTTTTCTTGTATGCTGCATTGCTGGGTCTGCTTTTGGGTCTGCTTGTTACCATTTGAAGCCAGACGATGCTCGGCTTGGAAAAAGCCTAACTTGATTCTTTGTTGAATATGTTATGTTAGCGGGCTGCAGGACTTTCAATGACATTCACTGTGCATGGTGGGTTGTGATGACGGTTGTTGGTTGTGCGAAAGTTGAAAGGAGGCCCGTGTGACAGAGATGGTGGCAGTGGTGTATGGGTTCGGTTGCAAGGTACGTGGAGATGGGGCGGCCTAGTGGCTTATAACCAAGGCCCATCTACAAAATGAAAAGCGAAGGAATTTGGCTCATCTACAGAAACCGTGTGATATCATGGATGCTCTCCCACATTCTCTCAATCACGTGTCCATGTTGACTGTTATGGAGATTTGGTCCTACTCAAAACCGTGTGTTCCAACCCAAGCCGTGTAGACAATCATGTAAAGATCATGCATATCTTCTGACGTATAAACTCCTGTAAGACACCTGATGTATATAAATATACTCCAACGTCTAATAAAAACAAAGTAAAAAATTATATTTTTTAAAAATCTTTTATGGCATCAGAGACTAGCTATAGACTCACGTCCCTAATCTATGGCTCCCCCATCCTCTAATAAATTTGTCATGACCAACATCTCTCACTTGACCAAGGCAACTATCTCCTTTGGAGATCTCTCTTCCTACCCATCCTGCGATGACATGATCTTATGGGTTTCATCGATGGCTCCTCCATCTGCCGTCTTCAGTATCTACATGATGACACTGGCAAGGTCTCCACTACCATTAATCCCCAGTACACAGAGTGGATTATCAAATATCAAAACCTGCTCACTTGGATCAACTCAACTTTGTTTGAAGTTGTTCTTCCCTATGTTGTTGGACAAAACACACCTCCAAATCTATTTGGAATGCTCTTGAGGGGAGGTATTCTTCCCTATCTCGCTCCCATATTATCCAACTTAAGAAACAACTTCAAAATTTAAAGAAGGGGACATCCTCCATGCAAGATTATATCCATCAAATTAAGTTGTTGGCTGATGAACTTAATGCTTGTGATGTCCCTATAAGTGAAGATAATCTCATTCTTCACACCCTAGATGAACTTCCCATTTTGCTAAGCAAGGTATGGCCATAGTTTTCTTCTCTACAATTTATGTCATTTGGCAATCCAAGACTATGAGTAGATTTGAGAACAAAGTTCCTTCATCCATATCTCGAAAAGGCTTCTTTAGATCTAGCTAAAATCAACCTTAGATCAACTACAAAAGCCTTTCCTTGGGTGTAAAGTTCAAACCCAAGTTCATCATAATTTATTATAATTAATTCTTTTTACTTTAATTAATACATAATTAGGCTAATTCAATCCAAAATCCTTTGGTTTGGGTCATAGATAGGTAGTTGTGTTGAGTTCGAACTTTACTTATGTAATTAAGGACCTTTTCATAATTAGAGTTGGATGGTTTTGTATCATATTAGAATCATATTAATTGCATCATGTATAATTAATCATGTAGGTCATCTTTCATGTTTTGCCTAGCTCAATCCAAATCCATCTTGGCCCAACTAAAATCCAACTAACTTAAACTGTAATGCTCTCAAAATCAGTGGACTTGCTTGCAATTCCCAGGAAACGTTGATTTAAAACCAACTTAACCATCTCATTCCCTTTTCATTCTCTAATCCCCTGCTAGAGCCTTCCTTTTCTCTCATCATCCTTTTCAAATTTGGAGGTAGAATCCAAATCTTAAGCTATGCATGCAAAAACTAAGGGTCCCATCTTCTTCCTCATCACCTCCTTGCTCATCTTCTTCCCTCAGAACCTCCAATTCCATCTCTTCTCTGCAGCTATAGAAGGTAAGGAGAAACTTGCTTCTCCCCTCCATAGATTTTTTTTTAGTTCAATAGAGTCAAGGAGACTCAATTCTGCAACATGCATACACTTATACCCATTTCATCAATTGCATGTCTTAGGTTGTCTTCTATTGAGGATATCTCCACCATTGAATCAAAGGAGAAACTTGATTTGAGTAAAGCACGTAGTTAAGGTAAGTATAAATGTTTATTATTGCAGCATGTATGTTTGATTTTCTTAGTTCTTCAGTACTCTCAAGTATGATCTCCATTACAGCTTAAATGGCTATCTTACATGTTAATGAGGAAGTCTTAGACTAATTATGGTAATGAAGATGGGATTATAGTTTAGAAAAGAGAGAATGGCTAATTATGCAATTAATAATACTTATAATTGATATCAGGAATAAAGAAGGTCAAGAGAGAAGGATAGTACTTAGTTTAATTGATTCTACTCGGAGGCAAAAGGCTCCAGGACCGATTGATCGGACAAGGGTCCGATCAATCTAATTCCAATTCTGGAAGGTCCGATCGATCAGGCACCCCTTTTCTGTCATAAAATTTTAAATTTTATTTTAATCATTTTAAATAGGAATATATTGGAAGTTGACCTAGTCTTCAACTAAGATCATAGAGATATATTTTAAGCCAATATTACCTTAAGACCTTAAGTACATTCAAATACCAAGTAGGGCCGTTGTAGTGGTACCTTTACCTCAAATAAATTAGTCCAACGGTAATTAAATACTAAAAAAGAAGAGTGTAAAGCTGTCACTTATTCCTCTTGATTTTTCGGTCATTTCCAGACATCACGTTATGGTTATTGGCATAAGAAGTAGTGTCCATCACTTATACAATGTAACACTAAAATATAGTAGCACACTGACACCGGATGTTTTATGAATACACCGTATAAAATGACTACGGAAACATGGATTATCTTAGCTAGGGTTGGCTAGTAAATATCCTTGTTAACTACTCGATCCAAATGCATTCATATTATTTGAATAACCTTGCCCTCAACATAATTAAATCATGTACCCATTCCTCCTGGTAAACCTTATGGCAAAATCAGAGATGGAGCTTCTAATGAGCATGGGCCCGTAAAGCAAGATAAGGGTAACTAGAGTTGAGAGGGCTTGAGCATTATTAGCTCACTTTAGTAAGCATTATTTGATTATTAGGTACTCTATTCAATTCCATATTTATGACTGTTTACAATCTCAATACCAATATAAATATTTCTGTATAAGAATGAGATGATTGCTACATAAGATAAATATAAAAGTTATGAATCTCGATCTGGTCTTAATATATTGAGTCGAAATCACTTAACTTATACCCATAGGGGGTTGGATTGGACCGAATGAGGATACTCAATATCTTACCTACTACAGTAATTATATAAAGAGTTGGTCGGTGCTTTTAGGATAGTTAAACGGATCTTGGCCGACCACTAATGATTTCCCACCGTACGATATGCTCTCTCTAGAGAGAAGATACCCATGTAGATGCCAACTAGTATATTATTGTATTTTTATATATGATTCTCTATTCATGTTTATTCACATGCACAACAAGTCTAGTTTTCATACTGTTCTTTTTTAATCAATATGTTTTCTAATTCAATTGATATATCATGATTGTCTTATGTACTCTTATATTTGCTTAACCGTCATATTGACAGTGCTACCCTTGGTGTTACAGGTACAATATCCATTAGCGACACGGCAATCGACGCGGCCTCAAAGGAAACTACAATGATACTTTGGAGTGTAGACGAGTGGAATGAGGATGACATCTACTACTAGTCATCCTACTAACGCATCATGGGGATTCGTTTTGGGTTTGGTTAGGCTTTGGCCAAGTTCTGACGTTGTAGATAGATCATGCCATCATCATCATGCTATTTGGAGTCATTAATGGATAGACATGTCATTTTGTATTTATATATATGTTTTTATATCTTTTGTGTGTCATGTGCATGTGGATGGACTACTTAGGAAACTTTAGTATATCAATGAATGAATGTTTTATTAGTGTTTATGATTATTATAGGTATACTTCATAGATTTCCGCTTCATTATTAAAATTGTTGTTATATGTTTATAAATCTTCCTCACACGTACCTATAAAATTACACTTGTGGTAGTTCGTACGTGTCTTGTCATAGCATAGATTACCACGGGTTACATGTGTTGCACCTCGGGATCCACTTTAATCCCCAATTTTCGGGTTCGGGGCATGACATTAGGCCTCCACTTTCTATCATCATTAAGTTTTTTGAGAGATGATCCTCTGTAATTTTTTTTTTCTTTTACTTTCTTTTTGTTGGTTATGCTTAGGCTTGTTGAGCATGGATCCCTTTTTTTTTTTGTCCTTCTGTAATTTCTTTTTAGCAGCTTCTTTTTTTAGCCCTTGCCCCCTCTTCTCTTTAATACAATTTGCCTTTTAAGAAGAAAAAAAAAAGGACTTCTCATTGAGTATCATCCATTCCAAACCTCCATTCGAACTCACTCGAGGTCTGATCCAGCTTCTCTTGAAGAATTGCATGCGCTCGTTATTTGTGAGGAGTTAAGTCTTGAAGAAACAAAGGTCCTTGCACCTTCAATTGAATCCATGACTGCCTTTTTTGCCACTCGTGGTCATAGTCGTGGTGGTTCTGGCCGTGGAGGCTCTAATCGTGGAGGCCCAAGTTGCTCAGGCCATGGTGGAGCCCGTCGTAGTGGATTTGGCCATGAGACCCTTGGCCATGGCGGTAACAATTCTTCATCAAGCCAATCTGGCTCCTCGAACTGCACCACTTGTCAAATCTGCAATCACATTGGACACCTCGCCAATGTTGTCATCACAGGATGGATTATGCATACCAAGGTAAAATCACACCTCATACACTCGCTACCATGGTCGCAAGTCATTCATCTTCTGAAGATCAAACTTGGTATACTGACACAGCCACCACTCATCATATAACCTTTGATCTAGCCAACCTGTCAGTTCACTCAAATTATCAAGAAGGGGATACGGTCCATGTTGGCAACGGACAAGGTTTGTCCATCACTCACATTGGCTCATCCACTTTGCACACACCCAATTCTAGCTTTTAACTTCAGAGTGTCTTACATTGTCCTAATGCTGCAACTAACCTCCTTTATGTTCAAAAATTTTCCAAAGACAATGATTGTTTCTTTTGCTTTGATGCAAATAGCTTTATTGTGAAGGACAAAGCATCGGGGTGGACTCTTTTCCACGGACAAATTGAGATGGGTTGTACATGTTATGGATTATGCTCTACATGTTATGGATTATCTAGAAAGAAACCCATCTCTAACTAAGCTCATGTCATACTTAGATGTATAGGTGGAAACCCCTTTTAATTGCCCAAAATGTATTAATGATGAGCAACTGCATACCAGTGTCTATATTGATAAATGATTTATGATGAATGGAATGGAAAGTGGATGAAGATGATTGTGTTAAATTGGAAATGAATGGGTATGAATTATGGGGACCCACAGAGGGTAAAGGCATGATTGATCATGCTTAGATACTTATATGTAAGTTGGTAAAAGGATGGGAATTGAAGAAAGTATGAGAATATAATTCTCCACTCGGAGAAGAATTCCCAGATCGCTGTTAAATGCACTTTACAATAAAACTTAATAATTAGGAATGAAATGGATATTATAAACCCAGACCTTGGACACCACTTAAATTATATCTAACCCCGACAATAGACCATAAAACTTGCCCATGTGGATTCAGGGTGTGAGCTTTACCTTTATCCACTTGTTGTAGCATAGTAGAGTATAGAGAAGGAGATGCATACCAATAGATGGACGTTTGGATCTGGATAGGGCCCAACCATTATAACATCCAACGCGTACAACCCCTACAGGTTTGGAATGTCCATCATATGGTAACTCAAAGTCCTCTATATCTCGAGATGTACAAATTAACCTAGGTTTGGCTACTTTTATCATACGTTCTATTGATGGATAAAATGATATTGATCTTACATTACTATTGTATTCTTGCCCTCCCTTTCATAGATATTTATAAGATGTTATTGTTCTTTCTCTCAATTATTTAAATGCTTAAATGGTAATTTGACCTAGGGTATACTTAGAGATGACCCAGGAATATGAAATGGAGATGAAAGTAATGTCTATGACTGGGACAACTATTCAATAGCTGTGTGAACATGAGAAATGATAACATGGATGGAGATATGATGGCATAGATGTATACTATATATTGCAAATGAGATCTTATACACAGATATTCTTGCTCACGCAAGAAGCATAGCCAGACATAGACCTTACATTATTGATTCAGTTCTTTTGGTATTTACATCCATTCAGTTGATAGCTCAACCTTGGGTAGGCCAACCCTTGATAAGAGCATATTTTATAGGCCCCATGGTTGACTGAGATCCGACGAAATTGTTTTTATATAGCTGGATGCGCGGTCCAGTGGATACTAAGATATCAAACCTATACCGAGGATTTAGAACTCCTTTCTAAAAGTCCTACGGGATGGATAAAGCTGGTTTATCATACCATGTAATAGACGTTTGAATGTGCCTCTTGTTTAGGTGATGGATGATATAGATGTTACGTAATTCAGTTGACTCTTATTTATCAATTCATGGTAGTATTGTCATTGATATTGTTAACATTGACTTCATTAATTATATCGTTTTCTCTTATTCTATCTTGAAATATATATGATGTTATTTACATGCCGCGTTTGCTAAGTCCTAAGTGATTTGACCATATTTGCTTTGGGTGTGTAGACTGTGAGCCCGCTATCTTTACTTCAAAGGAAGAGGCGTCGGAGAAGGCCCTTGAGGTACCTCGACTAGACCAATTTACTTGGACAGCAATTAGTGAAGAAATTTAGTTCAACACTCGGATATCACCGTCATCGATTGAGAGGTTGTTCTTCTGGATGGTTTTCTTCTAGTTTTATTAGATGAGCAATTTTGAGAAGTTTATAATAAATTGTAGTAATTTTGAAATTATTTGAACTTTGTAGATAAGACTTATACTTCTAGTACTTTGTTGATTTGACCAATGTGACAGATACCATTTACTATAAGGGTCATAAATAATCAATTGCTTTTGCAGTTGTGCAAATGTTTCACTTATCCTCTTATAAAGATTGAATATATGGAAAATTTTTAAATTGGTCCTCACTACAAATTAAAGATCTTATTTGTATCGTGCCCTAAGTTCGGACTTCCGCCTTATTCGGATAGCCCAGATTTTGGGGTGTTACATTGTAGAAAAGGTGAAAAACGCTTAATTAATTTTCAAATGCAAGAGCCAAAAGAAGAATTCCCTTGGTTCCAAATTGAACATCTTTTAAACTATCTTCTCTTAAACCATGTAGCCCAAAGGGATGAGGTCGAAACCAGTCAACCCAACCTGAAGAGGCATGCTTCATTCATCTCATGCACTCTGCGAATCCCCAAACCCCTTTCAGACTTTGGCATGCAAATGATATCCCAAAAAACCTTTTTTAATGGCGGAGCAATCAATTGACCAAAGGCGATTTCTCAAAATCTATTCAATTGCAAGGATAGCCTTCCTGGGGAAAGAAATGGAGAGAGCCAAGTAAATAGGCATACTAGCCAAAAGGTGATGCACCAAAACCAAACCAATAGCAAAGGAGACAAAGTTATTTTTCCAACTCGAAAGTTTCCCCTCAAGGAGTCTAGCAGCTTAGAGAAAAGGTAGAACCTTGGGCAGCCAAAACAAGACAGGAATACCGAGATAGATGGTGGGAGGAGGAAACACTGATATATTCAACTGAGAGGTAATGATTCTCCTCCTCCTGTGATTGCACTTACCAAAACAGAGATGACTCTTTGAGAGATTAAAAAATTAGCACGCAACATTTTGATATCTAAGAAGAAAAGCCTTGAGAATAGTTATATTTCTAGGCTTGGCTCTCAAGAAGAACAAAAGGTCATCTGCATAAAAAAGAAGACCAGGGGTAGAGGGCACTATAGACATAGGTTGGATGAGCTTCCTAAATTGAAGGTCCTTAACATTGAGGCTTAAATTTCTTCAACAAGGATGAACAAGTAAGGAGAGAGCAGATCTCCTTGTCTAAGACCATAAAAAAGTCAAAGAAACCATATGGGCCCTTGTTAACCAAAACAGAACCTTTTGAAGTGCAAATAAGGTCTTTCATCAAACCAATCCAAACATCTGAGAATTTGAAATTTTTTAATGCTCTAAAGAGAAAAGGCCACTGTAATCTATCAAAAGCCTGTAAGATATCCATTTTTAGGCATATGGCCCCATCCTTAATCTTGGAATTCAGTTTTTGAAAAGCTCATGAGCAAGAGCATAGTGTTGGTGAATTGATCTACCCTGCACAAGAGTGGCATAAAGAGGAGAAATAAGGGTAGGCAAAATGGAAGAAAGCCTAGTAGCCAAGATTTTGGACACAATTTTATAGGAGAATTTTAGAAGACTAATTGGCCTAAAGTCCACAGAGGAAGTAGGGGATTGAATTTTTGGGATTAAGGTCAGAAAGTAGGCGTATAATTAAAGCTTGGAGAAGACGACTAGAGATTAAAAAAAAAAAATCTGAACTGTAAGACATACATCTCTCCCAACTATTTGCCAAGCTGAGGTAAAGAAAGCACCTGTGAATCCATCCAAGCCTAGAAAACTACTTTTCTTCATGCCAAAAACTACCTCTCTAATCTCCAAGTCCAAAGCATTATCTTAGTTTTAAGGAGCCATTCGTGCGCACCCATTTAAATTTGTAATTGTTATACATTTGTAACATTTATGGATACATTTGCATGCACTCAACTGAAATGTGAAATTAATGATCTGCTAATGAGGCCACTTTTCAGAAGACACTAGCACAAAAGATGCCTAGGATAGGTTGCGGTATCAAATCCCTTATAACAACCTTTTATTTGTTGAGACTCCCTTAAGTCCCAAATTTTTAATCCCAAACCATTCATGTATTTTACTGACTCATTGAGCCCCAAATGTTTAATTCCATGTATTAAACGTTCATAGATTTGAAATATAGGAAGATTCTACATCTGTAATTCGATTTGTTCAACAATTTTACTCATGCAAAAATGGTGCATGCTTCCGAACATTTTATTGTGCTTCACATGTATAAATTTTATATATGAAAAACTAATGCAAATTCTATATATGTATATATATATATATATTTTTTTATTTTTATCCCATTTGCATATCCCAAGACAAATGAACCAAGGCTGAGCCTTTTGATAGTCTTAGACCGTGCCTGGTGATCGCTTTTAGGTTTTCCATTGACTCTTTTCGAATCTGGTCGTGCCAACACTAGTTAAAATGAAACATTCTTTTGCCAGAGTGAGGATTCTGTAAGGCCAGCCTTGTTTTACCTATCACGGAAGCCAACTAGTAGCCAAACCACTCAAGATCACTACTTGGTATACTTTCTATGTACCAAATATCACTTTAATTAGATTTGGACCAGCTGTCAAATCGATTATGGGTAAAACACGCAATTCACTACCTTTGTTCTTTATATCTTAACAATGTAACTAACATAATAAAACAAAATCTGGCCAAGAGCCAATACCTGATTTATATGGCTGACCAAAAGAAATGAAGCCTGTGGTTAGAGAGAGGGCCGGATTATTTTAACAATGGATGAAATTAACCGGGTCAAATTATATCCGTAGGAACCAACCGAAGGCTGCAAAAGCTTGCAGATTAAGAGAAGCACCTATATCAGAGTAGGTTTTTTATTTTTATTTATTTATTTATGTTGTTACAATCTTATCAGAGTAGTTGACTGATCGACTAACCAAAGCTACAATATTGAACTTCTGTGCAGTTGTTTCATACCAATTGACTTTTCTGTAGCAGTAATTTTTTATATAAAAAAAATGAGGAATTACATGCACCTTAGGGCTTTCTCTTGATTAGTGAAAATTGCAAAGTGACTAGCATTTAAGTAGGGTTAGTTCATTTGGAGTTTCAGCATAGTCCATTTGCCAACTTTGTCTTCCTAAAGTAAACTCTAGGTTGGGCAACTTGGGAAGAAGATTGGAATCCACAAATGGTAGTGGCAATGAGCTTACATTCAACTTCTCACTCTCACTGTGTGGCATGTGAACTGCTATTTGGTATTGATCCACCTGCATTAAGAGAAATAATCAAGGCAACAATTACAGATTTCCCCATCTAAACTCTGTAGCAGATTATAAAATGTTCTTTTACTCAAAAAAATAAAAGCATTATTTCAGAAACTGGCTTTTCATAAATATAATGGCCATGGAATGGTAGCTGTTGTGATGAATGAATATCTATTATGTTCCGTATCTTTTTATAGAAATATGAAGTCCCAGTTTGTTGTATAAATTTCCCAGCATGCCATGACAAATGCCAAAGTCTGATCCTCTTCATACCCATAAAATAATGGCTTTTTGGTTTACAACTTCAATTTAAACGCATCCTGAGTATTATCATGGAGTACACAATGGTCCCTTCAATAGTTCCTTTGGGCAGCTTTGATTCATTCATCATGCCATCTTGGATATTGCCACTCGAAGCCAAAAAGAGCAATAGCCACTCATTAGAGAGCCCAGTGAGAGAAGATAATTAGCACCCTCTCACACAAAAAACGAAGTATGAGCATGCAGGGAGAAAACACTCGCTTAGGTGGAGAAAGAAGCATGTTTATGAAGGGAGAGAACCTAATGATTGATCACCAGACAATTGGGTGAATAAATGAGACATCCAACAAACTAGACTATCGTATGTTCTTTATTGCAAGCAAATATTATTTGAAGAATATGGCAGACCTTCCTTTTGTTGGGTTTTGCCTTGTATTTCAGTTTAGCCGAATCGGTCGTATGGTTTAGCCAGAACCGAGGTTTAGGGTTATGGGTATTTTAGTCCTTCTTAATGTGATGTATAACCCTAAACTTTGATAGAGTTGTGTTGAATGCAGCAGGGAGAGAAGGGGATTGAGTGAGCTTTCTCCATAGACGTAGGCAAGATTGTCGAACCACGTAGTTGCTTATGTGTCATCTTCTTTATAGTAACTTGCTTGATTGCTTGTGATTGTATTAATTTTGCGTGTCGTGGTTGATTGCAGATCCTGGGTATATTTCCCAACACCTTTCTCCCTTTTTGTCACCCATTGCAATGTCTAGATATGGTGCCACCCTATTGTCTTACCTTGTGGTAGTCCAAAATCCAATAAAAAAAATAAAGCTAGTGTTTTTTTTTTTAACCCAGCTAAGGGACTAGAACCCATATACAAATACCAACATCAACTCATATATGCGTGATAATAAAGACTCACACATGTAAGGGATACACACAACTTACACATAGAGGATAATGGGACCATACAGATGTAAGGAACACACACAACTCACACATGTGGGATAACATAACTCACACATAGAAGATAATAAAACTTACATATACAAAAAAGGGAGAGGTGAGGATTGAACCTAAGACTTACCAATAAAAACCAACACTCCTTATCACTAAGGTAAGGAGCAGTTCTTAAAAGAAAGATTGTGTTGGTGTCAAATGAACAGTTGGGTTCTAAAGGCACTCTCATATGAAATCATCAAAGGGCCAGTTTGTTTGCATAAAGAACATAGGATTTCATGATTGAAATAGCTCCACTAAAGAATTAGTAAGTGGTGAACCGTGGAGGAAATAAGGTAGCAATGTAAATGGGAACTTAAATTTCCTAGGTATTGAAATATTAGGGTGATGGCTAGGTATTCATCTCTCATTTTCCCTTGATTCAATCTTCATAAAAGGAAAGTTATTTACTGTCATTTTTGGATATTTAGAGAAATACAATTCTAAGTATTCAATTACATGAAACAAAGAGCCCTTATCAAAATGCATATCACCCGCAAATGAAAATTATTTTGGTAGTATTGGCATTTTATTTTTACCTAACATTAACAGGTTATAGTTACATAAACCTAAGAGAAAATACTTACATGTAATTTATAACAACATATTAATGAGAACTCTTAGCTGAAAATGGTTTGTAGTTTTTGCACCTTAGTTTCATTTCCAGAAGTGGTATATTTGAAACAGGACAGGGTTGGCACATTTGCTTTGATTGATGGACTCCAAGCATTTCCCTCTTTCGCTGGCCAAGCTCCCCTAGACAAAAGTTCAAGGGCACTCAGTATTAGAGGATTATATAGTGAGAAACAAACTGAAGACACATTAAAATAATGAGATAATTATTAATGTGAAGTCAAGTAAAACTGAAGGCTAGTGAATCAAGCAAAGGACAAATCATAAATTTCAGTCAGCGTCATAATTCTCGTGAAAGATCTTAGAGTCTTACGTCTAGAGAAAAATGAGAGAGAGAGAGAGAGAGAGAGAGAGAGAGAACATGATTTTTCTCCACACAAAAGTTTTCATAAATGCACTTGAAATGGGGCCATATGACAGAGTCCCAAGTATACAAACATCCAAATGGTAATGGCGACAGATGAAATGCTCTAAGACTTCAAACAGGTAAGGAGAAACCAATCCCATAACTAAAAGAGAAACATAGATGCTTCCACACAGCTTAATAGACAATAATGAGGACCATCATCTCATATTTAGACCCAATAAGACCTAATTTCAACATCTATCCACTGTCAGATTCTCATCATCTAGATGGGTATAGCAATCGTAATTAATCCTACTCACACTAGAATTTCTTTTTCCTTGCTCCTAGGATCAGTTACAAAAAAACAAGAGACAGTTGTAACGGAACTGGAAGACTAAAATGGAAGCCATAAGCTCAACACCTTCAGCAACCCTTACTGGTCAATGACCATTTCATTGAACTGTGGTAAATGGTCCACAATTTCTTTTTGTTTTTTACAAAGTCATGCGACTAACTCTCAAAGAAGAAAAAAACAAACAGGTCCTGCCAAACGGATTCTTTACACAATCTGAGCTCATTCTACAGACATCAAAATCAATGGAACGCTATATTAATAATTTACAAAGATCCAGGTTAACAAACATGGCAAAGAGGTCACTGCATATGTACATATTAACACATCCTCGTGCAATTTTGTAAGCGTGGTACCGTCTGGTGTTTCCAAGTGTAGGAACGAGTATTGTTGGGCCAACTCATTTGCATCTTGAGATGGTAGAATGAAGAAGAAGAAGTACACACAACACACCTTGGGGATATAGGTGGTCGAGGTGGATTGAGAGAGTGAGAGGAGTCTTTTTCAAGTTCCTCACAAGATAATCCATTCTCCAATTCAGCAGTCCCTTTCCTTTGGTCCCCAGCCATATCTGTCCGCCTTTGGCCTGCAATATGCATCGCACATAAAGGCAAGTGCTTGTGCTTTATCAGACACTACAAAATAATTCATGTGGGGAAGGTCAGACCAGTCCCAACCATTGAGTAGCTGGTTACAGTTGCTCAATGGGAAGAAGATCTGCCACCCTTAGGTAAGTAAAAAATCAAAAACAGTGGCGGGGAAAGATCAAAATACCTGCCCCTTTGTCGGTGTTTTTCACTGTTCTATACATCTGCAAGAAAAAAAACACACAAATAATTCAAAAGTTCTCATTGCTAAGATTATTTGTTCACATTGCTAAGATTACCCTTCAAGGTGCCTTTTTGTCCTTTGTCTTTGTTTCCCACCTCCCACTACAAACCCTAACGACAACTATGTTCTGGAATAATAATAACAGGAAATAGCTACAGAGAAGGTGAATAACTATAACTATTTGCTCTTAAACTCAGAACCCAGAAAATAGTTTCTTGATACCTGCAAGTGGCTCTTCACATGAGCTAGTGTCAGATCCTTGACGTTCATTAACTCCAAAACTGATTTGGGTGTCGCTCCTATCATAACAATTCCGAAAAGAAAGAGATTAAAATAATGATTTTACAAGTCCAAAACATGATAATCTCTCTCTCTCTCTCTCTCTCTCTCTCTCTCTCTCTCTCTCTCTCTCTCTCTCTCTCTCTCTCTCTCTGCAATGTTTTACTCACTTTCATGTCCTCCCAGGAGCTTAACTGCGTGAACAAAATGCGCATGGAGGGTGGATGTCCATCTCATTCTAGGAGCTCTAATGTTTCTTCTCCTTCCATTAATCAATGTTAAGCATCGTTTAAAATCACGACAATAGATTTGGGGGTGGCGTAGAGTGCGAAGGTGGTGCTGGTGGAGAGGTAGTCGATGGAGCGGTGCCATCTCTAACCCAAGATCGAGTGCAGGCTCTCCTTGATGATGATCACCGCCCCTCTCGAGGTGCAGTAACCCATGTTCATAGCTTGTGTCGCTCCCACTGCTCCCCGAATCCGTCCTTGAGCTCCCTTCTCTTAAGAACGACCTTATCAAGGGCCTTTTGAAGCTTGTATCTATGGCATCACCATTCCAGATCGATGTTGGGCTGATCTGAAGCGAGAGATTGGGAAATGTTGAAGCAGTTCTCATTGAGTTGGAGCTGAATAAGGTGAATAGGGGAATAGACATATAAGGATATATCAAGTAGTTTTGTATAGATCCCAAGGATAGTAAGAATCAAACGAACGAAGATAGAGATATGAGGAATGGAGGAGGATTGAAAGATGCGGAGGTATAAGGCGAGGAAAAGTTGAATTGGGCAGTAGATCAAGTAATGCAAATATCTAAAGGAGGAAGGATAAAAAGAGCGATTGGCAGTGATAATGTCATGAGTTGCTTATGATTTGCATGTATTTATGGTGTTTAGAAAGAGATGAGACTGCAAGGCTAGAAGGAGAAAATGGCAAATAGTAGGAGGGTAGAGGTAGCAAGGTTAATAAATATCTGAGAGTAGTCAAATCTGAAGGAACAGTTGTGGAGGAACTGCAATGTCAGGTTCAGATCTGCAATATCAGGTTAGAAAAGAGAGGGAGAGAGAGAGAGAGAGAGAGTGCGCCCTGCAGGGGTTTTAGTTGTGGTGCATTAGGTAAGAGTGGCATACTTAGAATAACCCTTGCACCTTTCAGCGGTGCATGTGGGCCCGTCGATACGTTACGTATATTACTGGTTCCATCATTTACATGTGTTTCTTGTATGTTTTGAATAGAACTTTTTCTAAGAAAAAGAAATTAATCATAAAATGCTTCTAAGGCCTGCTTCATTTACTAGATCCAAGAAGAGTCTCTGGATTAGCCATATGTCAAAGATCAAACGACATTGACACTGTTAATCTCATGATCTAATGACATATAATGAATGATCAATAGATAAAGGTTGAGTTTTAGTTTTACCTGACTTTAATTTAGATTCCCAAAAATATCTATTGATTTATTACTTTTGTAGATGTTTAATCAATAAATCTCTCTTTTTTTTATTATGTTTAAAACTTACAAGTAAAATGTACTCTATTAAAACAAAGAAAGAAACAATTGTGGGTCAAAGCCATCTGTACAATTGTGTCCCGTATTGTCAATTGGTTTCAGTAATTCTCTTAGATTGACTTGACTCAAATCTTTGCCCATCAAATTAACCTAAAGACTTTAGACCTAAAATCTAGCATGGGGTGTAGCCTATGAGTAGTTGTATTAGGGTTGCAAATGTATGTCCAAGTATTTGGATGTCTAAAATTCCAAATAAAGCAAGTATGAAATGTATTTTCAAATAAGGCAAAATTTCAAATCCATATCCATGCATGCAAGATTTGGTACCCAATCTTTTCTAGTTCCGACCTAAGGATCTAGATCATTGCATGCATTCATATATTAAAAGTATATATCATTTTTTAAGGGCCTACATAAATTGAATTATATTCAAATTTGATAATCTAGTTTGATTTAATCATATACTATTTAATAGTCTCACTTGTATACATATACGTATACATATACAATTTATTCTGAAGCTCTTTCATCTAAATATATTATTGCACTTTATATGGTATCGGCACCCATAACAGAATCTCTTAAGTTGAATCTCTAAGTTGATTTTAGAACTGCATAACATATAGCTTCTGCATTAATCAGATCCAAATCTAGATCTATAAGGACATAATTGAGTTGGAATTCTTTATGGTACTTTCAGTTGTATGCATGTAATTTTTCTTTCCTTTTGGCTCTTGAAGCTGGTTTTATTGCTTTTGTAACTTTGGGGCTTGGGCCTTGTAATTCTTTTCTTCTTTTTATATAATACTTTGCCTTTTAGCAAAAAAACAAAAATTGTATGCATGTAAAGAGCTGTAAGTATGAATTATCTCATGCTACTCCAATGAGTTATCTCATTCTACTTCAAGTAAGCCAAGATAACTAAAATGACCAAACTTAGATCCCCGTGCCATAGATTATGACCTAGAAAAGCCTCCTTTTACTTGTCCAATCCAATTCTATCCAACAAGCAAAGCAGACAGTGATTTGGTCTCAATATTTTTCGACTAAATTGAGCTACTAGTCCAAGAATGATACTTTAACTTAAAACCCCAATGATCGATCCCAAGACATGGAATTGAGACTATATGCGTAAAAACCAGATGGTTACCATGAGAATTCTCCTCAGAGGATCCGAACTCCAAGATGTGTATGACAAGGAGTACCAACAACACTCAACTATAAGTGTGCTGGTGATTGGTCTCAATTTTATACCACTTCATTGCATTTGCAACTGTGTTCATGATGGAGGAAAAAGTTTGTGGGAGACAAATCATATGACGGTGGAACAATACCAGTTCAATATGTAGGTCGCATGTCTACCTCCACTTGGTTCAACGGTTAAGATGTTAAAATTCTCCCTTTTAATGGATGTCGACCATTTGCACACTCACATAAGCATTCATCGTTTAATGGTGGACAATTGTCTTCGCCTTTGTCCCCATGATTTGAACGACCCTTATAGGGCACATTTGGAAATAGCAATGGATTTACGCCTCACAAAATCCTTTCTAAGTTTTTTTTCTTAAAGATGGGTTTTTTTTTTTTATTCTGATCCACTGTATCCCTTGGTAGTCCAACCTTCAGATCTTTGACTTCTGGCCTGACAGTGACTCGATTCTAACGAAGAAGGACTATTTCTTAGAGATGTTAGAAAATAAGGTTGACTCTAAGTTAAATTTTAGTTTGACTTTAAATTTTATTTAGCTTCTTAATGTTCTCTCACATGAATTGGGATGCTTTCTTATGATGTAGATGTGGTCTTTAGTAAACATGTAGAAATTTATAATTTCTACATGGTATCAATTATCACAGCCATTGTCCGGTAACAATGTTACAATCTAGAGCTCATGATCCATACCCTTTTACTTTCACAATAATTCTTCCCTTTTAAATTAAAATTAAAATCCCGCAGTATCCACCCATATGTCCAAAACATCACGATCTCATCATTTTATTAAACCACATGATCCTATGCTTGTGGAAGAGATGACAATGGACATGATCACTCAAAAGGAGAAGGATGCAATAATAATACAGAATGACATTTTGATAGAAGATTGATCAAAGATTTTGACCTTTACTTTGATATAACCAAGTGCACGTCTTGATAAAAAGATGTGATTGTTAATGGTTGTTCAATTAAGATGAAGTTTTATCAAAATCTAATCTAATTATAATGTGAGATGAATTCATCCTTCCTTTTTGTAACATATTCAATTTTTCTAAAATAGTATCTATGGTGGAGTACTCTATATTAGTGTACAAGAGTTTGAATGTAAACTATGCAAGTTTGTAATCAACATTCCTTCGTAACATTCGAAAACTGAAAAGTAATTCAAACTTTTATTTCTAGAATTATGAATCCTCTTTACTTGGTTAGTGAGCAGCTAAATGTGCTTCCCTGATGTCTAGGCCGTCATAGAATTAAAACGGACTCATTCATGATAAAATCAAACCAAAAGAATTTGCACTGCCCATAGTAAAGTGCCCATCTTTTCTCATTTCTTTCCCTGAGTTTTGCTTGAAATCGGCTAAAACTAAAAAATATGCCTGGATTTCATGGTTAAGTAGTGTTGGAACTACCACAACACATACATGCCCTTTAACTGATCCATGAGTCTTCAAGTGGATGTACTACCCCTGCCAATGGGCCAATCTAGGAAAAAGAAAGCAGTCAATGCTAAAAAAACAAAAATTCATGTAACAGCGAGGGGAGGTACCCTTCTCTCTACTGAGGGTGGGCCCCAACCCCCTATAGCTAGAATGAAAAAAAAAAGTGTTGTTATTTGAACAACAGTTTTATCTCTTTTAACACATGAGAAAAAAGATTTTTAAAAAAATTAAAATCCTCAAAATACCCTTCTTTCCCCACACATCTCTTTCCATCACTCCTCTCTCCTCCCTCCTTTCCCTCCAGCTGGCGATGAGCTCTAGCCGGCTGGAGGGGGCCTCTCCCTCCCTCTCTCTCTCTCTCCCTCTTCCTCTTCCTCTTTCTCTTCCCCTCCCTCTCCAACCTCCTATTCCTCTTCCTCTCCTTTTTAACTCCTCTCCCTCACCTTCCTCTTTCTCTCCCTTTTCCTCTCCTCCTCTCCTCCTTTCCTCTTATAAGATCTCGGCCTCGAATCTAGGATTTGTTTGCTAATCTTTCGTATTTATTACTAATTAATAGTTTTTTATTCTAATTGGACCTTGGATAGCTAGATTGGTGTGACCATACTCTTAATTAGTTAGCTTTGAAGACGAATTTGTGATTTAACTAGTCTAATTTGCATCATCTCATCATCTCATTAATCAGATCGTGTTCATTAATCATGATTATCATAACTTATTAGTGGACCCATTCCATTTAAACCTAAGTCACCTATGTGGGACCCTTATGACCTTTTTTTGTAAATAACGTAAGACTAATGAAGTTGCTAGTAAATATCCAAAGTTTCTAAAAATCCTAACTCTATAAAGACGGACTTCTCAAGGCTAGAGCCTCGTGTGCCCCTTAGCTAAAACCCTAACCTCCATCTCTTTTATCTTTCCTTTTAAAGTATTTGAGAGAGAAATTCTATCCATTAGATATTACTTTCATATTCTCCTCCACACTCCCTTTTAGCTACTTGGTGTTTGTTTGGAGTAAAAATCTCATCTTCACCCTTTTTGCACAACTTTCAAGATAAGAAACACAACCCATCTTGGTAATTATGCCCATTTGAATAGAGTAAAGTGTTTTTCTAGCTTGTCACTCATCACATCATCTTTTCATGGCATTCATCATCATTCTTCTCTTTTTCATGTCATTTCCACAATTAGGAATTTATTTAAACTAGAGATTTGGGGGTTTGCACTCTAAAAGCTTTAATTTAGATTTTGGGGGCACTTAAGGCAATTATTAGCAAGTGGAAACATGCATGGATGTATTAATGATTGATTCTTTGAGATTCTTATGCTTTAACATACTGGTACAGTTCATCCTCTTCTTATTTCATAAATGAGGATGTCTTAGTGGGTGGAAATGGATTTTAAATGAAGAAATGAGGGTTTGGATTTAATGGAATTAAATGACTTTTAATATGCTTGGTCAGGTGTGTGAATGTGCTGGAAAAGGATATGATTGATTGTGGTAAAATTCGTACTTAAAATGAGTTAGATCTGAAATCCTGTCCCAGGCACAATCGATTGGACACATGCCTGATCAATTGGATGGAGTGTTTTAGGAGTTTCGTCAAGAATCCACAACACCCTATCGATCGAATGGATGTCCGATGGATCGAATTACCCTTTTAGGATCCATCAGGCCATGTGTCGCAGGCCCGATCAATTGGGCAAGGTACGACCTGTTTATTTATTTATCTATTTTATTATTTATTCTAAATTACTTTCTAAATTGCATACTCCCTATAACCTAATCTAATTTGACTCGACTAAGTCAAATATATTTAGGAACCTTGAGCTTAATCATGGGGACAAGTGACATATTAAAATACTAAGTGAACCTTATAATTGTGAAAGACCTTGACTATGGAATCCTATACTTTATATTTGTCCAACAAAATCAAATTAAGTAAACAAGAGAAATGTTAGCTTGTCATTCATCCTTGTTAGATGATTTAATTCATTCTAATGTTATGCCCTTTATGTAAGAGTATAAAGAAACTGGTATTCGGATTCATACATAATGCGATACCAAGATTTCAGTAACAAATGACATTGAGATCCTTATGGTCATTGCCGAAATAAAAGAACTAAGAATGCAACATCTTAATTAGCTTGACTTGTAATTTATCATTGCTTCTTAATTAATTGGAAATTATACATATTTCAATGACTTCTAAATCCTTAACTTGTTTGAGAAAAAGTGAGGAGAGAGTAGAGGGAGGAATGGAGATACTCTATTGAATGAAAGATGTGTACATAAAGGGGGAGGAGGATCTTATTTATAGAGTAAGATTGCTTCCTTCCCAAGCAAACCAATATAGCAGAACTCTTGCTTTTCATATCTAATGTGGACCCCAGGGTAGGCATCCACTAATAACAATATTTTATAACACTCCCCCTTGGATGACCACCATTCAATAACAGTTGCATCATTAAAACCTTCCAAAGGAAAAACCCAATGAGATAAAAACCAATGCGAAGGAAAAAGCGTACAACTTTCTACAAAATTATTGAAGTGGTGTTGAACGTGCATAATACTGCCTCGTTAAAACCTTAACTAGGAAAACCCAATGAGACAAAACCTAGAGAAAGAAAAAGAGTACAGTGCACATATGTCCTGATTGATAGGCTTTAAGATGCCTATCCTGAATTTGTTACTCCCCCTGACGATAATACCATTTACATTGTTTGATAATAAACTTTCCGCATGTCGATCTCATATACAAGCCTTTGAAATGTTGACTTTGGTAATGAATTGGTGAACAAATCAGCCAAGTTATTATTTTAATGAATTTGCTTAATTTCGATTTCATTATTCTTCTAAAGCTCATGTGTGAAGAAGAACTTTGGTGCAATGTGCTTTGTCTTGTCACCTTTAATGTAACCTTCTTTAATTTGTTGAATACATGCCTCATTGTCTTCGTAGATAATGCTCGGGGTACCTGTACTGAGAGGCAATTGACAAGAACTACGAATATGCTGAATTAAAGATTTTAACCATACACATTCTCTACTGGCTTCATAGAGGGCTAAAATTTCAGCATGGTTAGAAGAAGTAGTTACCAAAGTTTGTTTAGTAGAGTACCAAGAAATAACAGCATTACCATTAAGAAATACATAACATATCTGTGATCGACCCTTATGAGGATCAGAGAAATATCCTGAATCTGCATATCCTACAAACTTAGAATCTTTACAATAAAAGAGTCATAAATCAACTGTACCACGTAAATAGCGTAGAATATGTTTGATACCAGTCCAATGCCTTTGCGTTGGTGCAGAACTGTATCTAGCAAGTAAATTCACTGAAAAGGAAATGTCCGGTCTAGTACATTGTGTTAAATACATTAAAGCACCAATAGCACTCGGGTATGGTACTTTTGGACCCAATACCTTTTCATTTTCTTCAATTGGACGATATGGATCCTTGTTTATATCTAAAGACCGAACAACCATGGGAGTGCTTAGTGGATGTGTTTTATCCATACCAAAGCGTTTCAGTATATTCTTGGTATAATTAGATTGATGGACTAATATTCCACTAGAACTTCTCTCGATTTGCAGGCCGAGATAAAATTTTGTTTTCCCAAGATCTTTCATCTTAAACTCTCTTTTCAAATAATTAGCAGTTATTTCGAGCTCTTCTGGAGTCCCAATTAAATTTATGTCATCGACATAAACTGCCACTATTGCAAATCCTTTTGAGGATTTCTTTATGAAGATACATGGGCAAATGGGATTGTTCTCATATCTTTCCTTAGACAAATATTCACTGAGACGATTGTACCACATTCTTCCGGATTGCTTCAATCCATAAAATGATCGTCTCAATTGTATTGAGTACGTACTCTTGGGCTTTGCTTCAGGCAAAGTAAATCCTTCTGAGATTTTCATATGAATTTCTGTGTCTAAATCCTCATACAGATAAGCGGCCACAACATCCATGAGTCTCATATCCAAATTTTCAGAAACCGCTAAACTTATCAGATATCTGAATGTCGTTATATCCATAACAGGGGAGTATGTTTCCTCATAATCAATCCCAAGTTTCTGCAGGAAACATTGTGCCACAAGTCTTGCCTTGTATCTAATAATTTCATTCATTTCATTCATTTTCCTTACAAACACCCACTTAAAACCTATAGGGTTAACACCTTTTAGAGTTTGTACTATAGGTCCAAATACACCACGTCTATTGAGAGACTCTAACTCTGCTGTAATGGCAGTTTTCCATTTTGGCCAATCTTTCCTTTGTCAACATTCATTTATAGTATGTGGTTCTGTATCCCAATCATCATCCTCATGTTCCATTGATATTTGTGTAGCTACCACATATGCAAATGTATCATCGATGAAAATTCTTTTTCTATCCCATCTCTCTTTTGAATAATTATAAAATATAGAGATCTCTTCATTCTCCGGTACCAGTGCCACTTCAGGGGCTTTTATAGTCTCATCAAGGACTTTCGTCATTCTAGAGAGAGTGGATTTTTCCATAGCTTCTTCGGGAGCGTTATGAACCTCTTCAGGAGTGTTAAGTGTATCTTTGGGAGGACATGATGATTGTATATTTCTCCTTTTCTGCGGAGCTATATCCTTTGAACCTATAGGTCTGCCACGCTTTTGGCGTATTACAGACTCTTTTGTTGCCACTTTTTTACTTTGTCCTACAGGGACATTAAGTCTAACAGTTGCATTCATAGCTAGAATATGTAACTTAGTTACCTTTGCTGCATCGTTAAATGCATCGGGTAATTTATTTGCAATTTTTTGTAAGTGCATAATTCTACGGACTTCATATTCACATTGTGAAGTACGTGGGTCTAAATGAGACAAAGTAGAAGCATTCCATGTTAGTTCACGCCGTTCTTCAGGAACGGGTTGTTCTACAGGAATAATACGTTATTTATCTTCCCCCTAACGACGGAAATTTTGTCTCATCGAATTGACAATCAGCAAAATGAGCAGTAAAAGCATCTCCTGTCATTGGTTCTAAAAATCGAATAATAGAAGGAAAGTCATAGCCAATATAGATACCCAACCTACGGTGTGGTTCCATCTTAGTACGTTAAGGGGGTGGTATAGGTACTAGAACAGCGCAATCAAACTTGCGCAAATGGGAGATATTAGGTTGCTGTCCCGATATAAGCTGTGCAGAAGAGTATTGATGGTAGGCTGTGGGTCGAAGTTGAATGAGCATTGATGCATGTAATACAACATGTCCCCAAGCACTAACTGGTAATTTGGACTGCAGCAACAGGGTCCTAGAAATAAGTTGAATACGCTTAATCAGGGATTCAGCTAAGCCATTCTGGGTATGGACATGAGGGACAGAATGTTCGAAAACAATGCCAAGAGATGAATAGTAGTCATCGAAGGCTTGTGATGTAAACTCACCTGCATTATTAAGTCGTATAGACTTAATAGGATTATCAGGAAAATGGGCTCTAAGTTTAATGATTTGCGTTAATAGACGGGCAAAGGCTATATTCCAAGTTGAAAGTAGGCAAACATCAGATCAACGGGTGGAAGCGTCAATCAGAATCATGAAATACCTAAAAGGTCTACTAGGTGGATTAATCGGTCCACAGATGTCGCCTTGTATCCTTTGTAGAAAGGATGGGGATTCTAATGCAATCTTGACTAAGGAAGGTTGAGTGATTAGCTTTCCCTGTGAACATGGGACACATAGATACCCATTCGGTATGGTCAATCTATGGTTGTCTAAAGAGTGTCCAACAGAGTTATCAATTATTTTCTATAACATGATAACTCCGGGGTGCCCTAATCTATCATGCCAAAGCAATAAGGCTTGAGGGTTGCTAAACTTTGGGGTTGGTTTAAGTTTCGGGCTTAACTATCTCGTTTACTCAAAACCGAATGTGATTCGATGATGGATATTGTCGTATAATATAACCCAGAAGAAAGTGCACTTAATGTTTCTAGTATTTGCTTTCGGCCTCCAATACCAGTAACGATAAGTAGCATTTCCTTGTTACCTTCATTAGCAGTGTCAGTATGGTATCCATTTATTCTGATGTCTTTAAAACTGAGTAAGTTTCTTCGGGAACTGCTGGAGAACAATGCATCTTTAATGAATAAATAGTACCATTAGGTAACGTTATGTGGGCTCTTCCGGCGCCTTCAATTATTTTCACAAGTCCAGCTATGGTAGATACCTTTCGTGGATTCAATACCAATTCTGAGAAAAACTTCAGGTTTTTCAGAATGGTATGTATTGTAGCACTATCTACAAGACAGTGAGTATCCCCATTATTGTGATCCATACCTTTAAACAAAAGATAATAAAAAAATGTAACTAAACAATCACATGATTAAGGAAAGAAAAGAAAATTTATAAGAGAAATTTCATCAAATTGATAAAAAGTCATTCATCACAAAAACATCCATAAAAGATTTATCAAAATTAAGAAACTAAAAAAATAAATCATCCAATCATAAAATATTCATGAAAAGGTAAATAACTGAAAAAAGAATTCTAAGTGGAGATTCTGAAAAATATTTATTTGGTCTTCTAGAACATTCCAGGAGGGGTTCCAATCTTAGCACTAAATGCCTCATTGCTCAAAGGTTGGCCATTTTCGTCTTCAAAAAAATCTTTAGTTTCCAAATTTGTAATATCCAACTGGTAATTCTCATTTTATAGGTCAGTATCCCAATCCTAATCTTCCAAATCATTTGACTCTGCAGAATGAATAGAAGCCTTATATACTTTATATCGTTCCACCACGTCTTTTGGTGCACGACAAGAGCATGACCAATGCCCAGTCCTTCCACATCTGTAGCAAAGGTCATCAGAACAGTGGGAAGAAGTATTCGGTGGATTCTGAGGTTGATCCGGATTTTGTTGTTTCTGAGGATCAGACCACTTCTGGTGGTTTTTGAATTTTTTATTGGGAGGACCTCGAAATCCTCCTCGTCGAGAGGAGTTTCTTTTTTCACCTCTTCTGGAGGGATTATTTCTTCCATGCCCCCTTCCTTTACCTCTGTTGGAATTGAAATTGGCATTTGCTTCAGGTAGTGCCATAGATCCAGTTGGTCTGGAGTTATGATTCTTTAACAAAACTTTGCTGTTTTGCTCAGCAACAAGGAGACAAGAGATCAGTTCTGAGTATTTAGAGAAACGCCGTTCACGGTACTACTGTTGCAGGATTACATTTGTTGCGTGGAAAGTGGACAACGTTTTCTCTAACATCTGTTCTTCTGTAATCGTTTCCCCACACAATCTTAACCTGCAAACAATGTTGAAAAGAGCGGAGTTATACTCAGATACTGATTTGTAGCCCTAAAATCACAAGTTTAGCCATTCATTGAGCTGCTGGTAATAAGACCATCTTCTGGTGATCGTATCCATCCTTCAGAGATTTCGAAAGACCTGCAGGGTCTTCCTCTATGAGGTATTCATTCTTGATGTCATCATGTATATGATGATGTAAGAAGATAAGTGCCAATGCTCTATTTTCCGGGGACTCTTTATTACCTTCTTTTATCATCTCTCCAAGTTTCTTGGATTGCAAATGTAATTTTGCATCCAAGTGCCAGGATAAGTAGTTGTCCCCGGTAATGTTAAGGGCTTTAAATTCAAGTTTGGTTAAATTCGACATTATGGAAGAGCTAGTAAGAAAAGGAAATATACATGATCATTGATATGCAAAAGATAAAATATAAATAATAAAAATTGTAAGGCATTCAGAATAAATTAAGAGGTGAGCCATGTCATATCAAGTTTGCCAATTTAAAATTGAATAACATTATGTTATCAATTTTAATAATCCAAAAACAACCAGTTTTGACAAGGCTTCTAGCTTGATTTGGAACTGCAACTTCTTGGTTAGAACTTCAGGTTCTTTAATTTTTGAACTTTATGTTCTATCAAGGCTTCGAGCTTGATATTATATCCTATTTTATTCCTGGATCAAAATATCAAACTTCAGGTTTGATTATGAATAAATCTTCAAGTTCATATTATGGATCTAAGAACTTCTGGTTTCATATTTTAATAATCCACGGATCTTCTAGTCCGGATTTAAAAAGAACTTCTGATTCTTACGGAACTGCAGGTCCGTTTTAATATAGAACTTCAGGTTCTTATTTATGATCCATTCTTGATCTCCCCTTGTTAAAATAATAATAATAATAATAATAATAATAAATAATCATGTATTTCCAAATAAAAGTAATAAGAATAAAAGCATATGTGTAGTTATTGAATTAATAAGAATTATAAATAATAATAAAAAATTATTTTACCGTTGGATCCTCTTCTTTTAACGTGTAACTTGTAGATCTACTTACGAGCTTTCTGTAGCTTCTACCAGATCGTTGATTGGATGTCGAACGTTTAAGATACCGTGGTGTAAAGCGTTGCACTGTTGCACTCTGACAGAGAGCAAGGAATCAAAAACCGGGATCGTTAACGTGTTGTGCACTTTGACAGAGAGCAAGGAATCAAAAGCACGGATCGTTAACGTGTTGTGCACTTTGACAGAGAGCAAGGAATCAAAAGTCGGGATCGTTGGGCTGATTTAGTGCACAACACGTTGCACGTTATGCAGTAAAAAAAAAATAGAAGACAAAAAAAAACCTTCTTGTTGCACGTTGCTAATGCTAATGCAAAGGACAAGAAAGAGAGGACGGCTATCCTATTTGCACAACTAAGAAGATGCTGGGGGGGGGGGGGGGGGGGGGGGGCGGGTGGGGTTTGGTTCGTGCTGATAACGTATTTGAGAAAGAGGGAGGAATGGAGATACTCTATTGAATGAAAAATGTGTATATGAAGGGGGGGAGGAAGATCTTATTTATAGAGTAATATTGCTTCCTCCCCAAACAAACCAATATAGCAGGACTCTTGCTTTCTATATTTAATGTAGGCCTCAGGGTAGACATCCACTAATAATAATAATATTTTATAACATAACTTACTTATGTTATCAGTTCAGTTATATTTCCTTTATTTCCTTCACATTTGCTTTTGTTATTTCTAATATTTATTGATATCATTATGCTTTTATTACTGTAAATGTTGAGTCAGTAAATTCTGTTGAAAAGGTAAGTATAAGAGCACGATAGTGCTATCTGTTCTATCTGTATTAATTCATAGAGTTGACACCACTGAGCTGAACTCTGCGAGGCCCAGCGGGGCTGAATATGGGTTGAAATTCTGTGTACCACTGTAGTTGGTTTTCTGTGTAGCAAGTCGACGCTACTTTGGGCAATCAAATTAACTACCCGATTTTCCGTTGCGTTTTGATATCTATATCTCTTTGGAGAGGATTGTAGTCATGTGGTTTGCCATCTAGTTGTTATATTTATATCATCTTGATTCCTCATATTATGTTTTATCTTATGCTAACATGATTAGATTTTCTTTTTGCCATATTTAATCAGTATATCTTTCGTTCTATTTGGAACAATATGTTTAGTATATTACTTGTCTATTTCTTGTTTAATTGTCGTACTCAGAGTGCTACCCTTGGTATTGCAAAACTCGATTTCGGTATAGACCTGATTATCAACGCACTCCAGGAAGTTTCCACAGTGGTACCTTCAGAATTAGACAAGTGGGGATCGAATGACGTCTTCTACTAGTTATCTATCCATACACCAACATGGGTTTTGTTGGGCATCTAGGATATAAGCTATGATAGTTCTTTTTATTATAACATCATAACTTTAGACTTGGTTTATGTTTCTTTTTTTTTTAGAGATATGCATTACACTTTCGGTCTTTGATCGTTTGCACTTTTTACACTTTATCACTTGACATGCACTCAGTCATGTAGTTTAAACATGAGATTATGATCATTTTGATAATTCTTTAAGTAGTTTGATTATATAATATTTAAAGAGTTATTTGTTTAAGCTTTTATACTATCACATCGTATCCATTGGGTACACTAAACATTAAGTTCGCAGTTAAATTTACATGCGCATGTATTATGAATCTTCCACACGTATGAGAACTGTAAAAATTCCTTTGTAGTGATCCATGTTTGCCTTAGGAGTCTTTTGTTAATTTCACATATGATGTGAAAATGCTTTACATATATAAATGACTCACAAGTGAAACATAATTATGTATTTATTTTTTTCACACCCCTTCACATGTGAATCTGGGTGTACCTAACGATTGACATGTCTCTCATAATTTTTCACAAATTTTGAAAAATCTACATTGAATCAAGTGATGAGATTCTTTTTTACAAAGCATTGTTGGCCTTTTGAAGATGATCAACGGTTCGGATTGGAAAAAAAATGGCCAAAGAAATTAGAATTGAAGATCAAATAATCTAAATCTTTTTGTAAATATCTAACAATTCATGAATGATCAATGGTTCAAATTTGAGCCACTAACCATTTTTGGCCTCATGAAGAGTTTCTATAGTTCAAATATTTTATTAGGGGTCCAGGTGACACAAACAATTGAAAAAAATTGACTGTGTTTTCTACACAAGGAATGCACAATAGAAATAGTGAATGCACTCAACGGTTGACATGTTGTTTTAAGATATCTCAAGATCTATGTTGAATCAATATCTACGATTTAGCCACTTAGAAGGAAATAGCCTTTTGAAATAGATTAATGGTTTGGATTTTGAAAATAAGGCCCACAAAATTCCAAAAATTAAGATCAACGGCGAAAACATTGTCATAAATGTCTCATGATTTATGATGATCCAATGGATGAAATTTTTTATCATAGCCGTTTTTATCATTCCTAACATGTTAGATGGTCCGGATCATAATTGGGGGGCCCAAAAATAAAAATAAATAAAAGATGTCATGGGCTTTCAAGCACTATAGCACCGCAAGACCAAAAGGAGTGTAAAATGGATTCACACCTTCTGAGGTGTGAAAGTGAAAGAGACTTTTTGTATACAGGTTACACATCAAAATCACATCTATTTTACACACTACATGTGTAAAATTTTCAAACAAACATAAATGGTGGGAATCCATTACAGATATAGGATGTTTACATATGTAAATGTGGGGAAACAAACGACCTCAATGCAACATGAAATTCGACGGAATTACGTGTGCCACTTCATGAGCCTATCCGTATTGACCTAATCTTGGGTTCAGGGCATTACACCACTCCTCTCCCTTTTTCTCTCCTCTCCTCACTGGGCCCTCCCTCTTACTCTTCCTCTTCCTCTCCCTCTCCCTCTCCCTCCTCCTCTTCATATTCCTCCTCCTCCTCCTCTCCTCTCCTCTTCCTCCCTCTTCCTCTCCTCCTCTCCTCTTCTCTCAACCCTGTTCGGCGGTGGAGAGGAGAGGAAAAGGGCTCTCCTACCGCTGATGTCGCCCATGTCACCGCCCTCTTGCGGAGGTATTTCTACGTCTTTGTTCAAGTCTTCCGACCCCATCATTTTTACTTTACAAATTCATATCGCGAGAAATCCCTGAATTATTTACCGAGAACCGCTGGGATGTCTGGCAACAGGCGCTGCCCTCCACGCGATGTGTTAATGGTTGGTTTTCTTTTCTTTTCTATATTTATTTTTCTTCAATTTCTCACGATATGGGAATCTCACCAAATGTTCATATATCTCGCGATGTATGTGATCACCAGGCAGCTCGGCTCCCAAATACCTTTGGAGCCCCCTCGAGGCCACGTGGCTGAAATCTGGTCGTAAGCAATCCCCCAATATTCACGTGCTAACGCCGCGTGGTCGAGAATTACATCAAGATTTGATTTATCAGCTAGACAGCTTATTTATTTCCCTGATCCTACAATCTTATTCTGTCCATTTTTGAAATTCAAAAAACTTAAAAATCACAATCTCACTCTAACACCAATTTAATCCAAACTTACCTTTTTTTTTTTATTTTTAATGCTTAATCCAGTGTTTTACACCATCAAAGTCATTATAGTAAAATTTTAATGAGAAAAAATGCCTATAGACCATAAGTTTAAGTTGGGATTCCCATTGTTAGTCTTTTACACATTTTTCATGAGTAAGTTTAACGGGGGATTCAAGATTTTTATTTAGATAGTGCAGCTAATAATCAAGTAAAGAATTCAAATAATAAAATTAATTTTTTAATGACTTATTTATGGGTTTTCTTTAATCTCATGGGTCAGCTGCACCTGCATAGTTACACTTGAGTCCACACCTAAATAGGCTATTAGGAACTTCACCCTGAGAGTTGAGTCCCACGTGATCATAATCCAAGCCATTTAAGATAAATGTCACTATTTCCAACCACATGTCCAAAGATTTAGTTTTTTAGGGATTGGTATCAATGTAAGATTAAGCACATTATCGTTAAATGTGATTAGCATTATCTTATATATAATTATTTATATAATCTAATATTATTATTGATCATATGTGGAATCTTACCGTGGAACTAACTTCGATTGGAACTAGAATTTGACCATATTTGACCAACAGGGTTGGCTTTCATCTGAAACGCCATGATTATCATTTAGCTCTCAGACAACCCACTTACGAGAAGCCTGCAAGAGACAAAACAGATGGTGGGTCCCTTCATATTGATTCCCCTCCCGTGTGGACAATTCAACGCAGGCCAGTCCAACGGAAAAGACGAGGGAAAGAATCTTGCAAAGGAATAAGGATACATGGGACTGAGCAGGTGCAAACCAATGCAAATATAATTATTTGTTAATGGTTTACGAAGGAGACGTCAGCGGTTGATACGGTCGATTACTTGGGAAGGAAACTCTCAGTTTTCCTGATTAGTGTGCTACTTACATGGAAAAGGTTCCTTCTATTCTGTATTCCTTCTCAAAACAGTGTGTCAGCACAGACCAGTCAGGTGAGTTGTGTGCCAGTGGGGCCCTACATGTGGCCACAAAATGGCTCCAAGGATCTATGGACTTGTCTTTTAAGAAGCATCTGGAGAATAGTTTAACTAGCATAATTTTAAAATATTCAACTATTATCTTTATTTCTACCCGTTTTAGCATCAAGAAATAGGTGTCAATGTTATAAAGAAGTTACGATGCATATTTGCAATGAGAAGACAATGATTGAGAGAAAAATTACTTTGATATTCCATGCATCCAACTTTGTGTTGTTTGGTGTAAATACAATTTTTCAAGAAAAAAAATAATTTGCCTCAACAGAAAGAATTTTTATTTTCTATAATTAGGAAACTAATGCAGGAATTCTCTCTCTTATAAAAGCACAAACAAGCAATTTTTACACTTGCAATTCCTAATGAGTTGTAGGCATAGTTGCCTATTTCTTTGTCATTTCTCATTTTAGCTCTCTGGGGGCTTCTTACCCATGTTCCTGCACTTGCTTTCATACATATTTTACCTTCCAGCAAAAAAAAAAAATGAAAATCAAAGACAAATTTAAAAAAAATAAACATGAAATGATATTTTCTTTTAGGAAATAGAACTAGAAAAATATGCTATTTAGTGCTCATATTTGGATATTCACATTTGATCATTAGTTTTGACTATTCTATATATTTTGATGCAAACAAACAAGATCTAAGCATATATTGGTACGCAATAGCGGATCTAAGATTTTTATTTAGGTGGTACAGGTAATGATTAAGTGAAAAAGTTAAACAATAAAACTAGATTTTTTAAAAACTTATTTAAGAGATTTCTCGAATCACGCAGACGCAACTGCGCAACAACACTTGGATTCACTCCTATCGGTACATGTTTAGAGTTGTTATTTTACTAATTATGATAAAATATTTTTTTTCTTTTCAATGTCTCAAACCTTACACCAGTTCTATCAAGGAGAGCATCCCTTGTTAACAGTTAACATTGTTTCATGCCAATTTAATAGGGTTTTCAGCCTTAAAACTAGAAAGCTCATTTTAAACCTAAAACGTGAAACATGTTAGCATGACATAGTATGGAAGTTGTAACCGGGTACATTACTTCGGCAATTAAAAAAAAAAAGAATTATCATATAAGGTTGAAATCAAGACTAAGATAATTAGAATAATGGCTCTTTACCTTAGTGGTAAGGAGCGTTTGTTCTTACTAGGAAATCTTTGGTTCAAACCTGGCCTCTCCACTCTTTGCATATGTGAATTTTTATCCACCTCACATGTGTAAGTTGTGTTTTATTTCCTCACATGTGCAAGTCCTCATTAGTACAAATTATTTTTTATTTCCTGTGAGTCCTCATTATCCCCCATGTGTAAGTGGGTGTCTATGTCCTCGCTTAAATACCCGTGTGATTTTGCACCAGTGAGTTTTATCCATTTTTATTTAAATTATGGGACCCTAGATATCAATGATTTGAACCGGTAGAACTCTTAACATGCTCAAACACTACCATGTTCAAATTTGAGCCGTTGATCATACTCAAATCTCAAGATACTCACAAAAAATGCGAAACTATAGGTTTACATTTTTGAAATTTTGTGGGCCCGAAAATCATGATCTAAACCATTGATCATCTTTAAAATATTGAAAACTACTATGAATCCAAACTTCAACTCCTTATTCACTGTAGATCTTGAGAAGTTAATAAGAAAATTATGAACCATTGGATTTTTAAACATCTACTTCAAATAGTTTTTTTCCCTACAAAATGGTATATTTATAAATATATATATATATTTCAAACTACTCCATTTAAAACAGATCTATATGATACAAATAAGAGTTTTCAAACAAGCCCTATTAGACCATTGTGAGAGTCAGACTCATCCAATGAAGGAAAAAAGAAAATTAAATGATGCATGCATATGTGAAAAAAATGGACGGAACTAAATATAGTGCACGTGTTTAAAAAATATGGGGGGGCCCATCTTCTTCTTTTTTTGGTACCCCAGCCTCACAGGGTTTGGGACCCCTAGCCCTCTGGTGAGGGAACCGTCAAGCGAAGGGAGACAGCTCGAGTGAGGTTGGGGGACCCTCTGGTGAGGGAATAAGACCTTGGGTGCCTGACTTTTTAAAATCCAAATTGCTTTGCTGCGTGCTAACTATCCAAATTGCTTTGCAACTTGCTAACACTAACTTCACTTTTACCCAAATCAGTATAAAGTCATACCAAACTATTTACTAGCAACTCCGTCTCTCTTCCAACTGTTCAAGGTTCAATCTATAGAATGCAGCCAAGAGCAAACCGAGGTATAGAGGGTTGGGGCTTCAGCCCCCACCCACATTTGAAAAATGCTTAAAATTTTCAATAATCGCCCTGTAAATTCTAGAAATTAGTATGCATTTTTTTAAATTAGCCCCTTCCCCTAATATTTCTTTTACATAGAGCCCACACAAGCTCAATTTCGTAAGTCCACTGAGTATGCAGGCCTCTTCCACTCTTTCCATGTATATAGAAAAACTCTTGTTGCATGTGGAGGCACTTCTTCCACTTATGTGGCTTTCTCTTGGGTTCAAGTGGGAATCGGGTAGGAAATACAAGGATGTCCTAGTGGATGAGGCTCCTGCTCTCATAAAGGCAACCAGAGTTTCAACCCTGATTGGCGCCCTTTACATTTTAGTGCCTGGCCACTGGGCCAACAAAAAAAAAAAAAGTGGAACTAAGGTATTTTTCCCTTTTTTCATAATATTGAATAGAACTCATCACGAAAAGAAACAAGACACTGCAATTACTGAAATTTTAAAAAAAATGCAGACCCAACATCATCTTCTAGATGTTTCTATCAAAACAAAACCCAAAAAAAAGTAGACACAAAACTACCAAATTTATGACAAAAAATGTCCATAGAAAATTTGCGACATAAACTCAGGACATCTACAAACGAGGTTGTCTTCAAATGTGCCCAAACTTAAAGAACTTTTAAAATCGAGTCCATCCGGTCTAAGTTATTATGATTCCAAAGGAGCCTATTCAGAGTTACAAGGGCAAAATGCCACCTGCAAATTAATTGAAAGAAAAGCACTAAATATGCCAGTAGGCCAGCATATCACTTCTCGATACTGTGAACGAAGAATAATCGTTTCCTCGTTGGGGATATCTGTCGTTTTCATTCCCTCTCTCTCTCTCTCTCTCTCTGAGTTATGTGCAATAGTAGTAAGTAGTAAACCTTAAAAAAAAAGATTTGAAATTCGAGGCCATGCACCCCTGGATATTATTACAACCACGGTCAAACCCACATCAAATTTCAATAATTGAACTTAAAGGCCGGAATCCTTTCCGCTTCATCTCATACTCCTTTTCCCAAGGAAGCATTTTTCGGTCACTGTCCTCTCAACCCGCTCCTGCAGCGACCCTTAAACAGCACACAACAAGTCTCTCATCTAATGCCTACTCAAGCGAAAAAAAAATTTTCGAATGCCTATCCTACATCTATCCCTACTCCTTTCCTTGGCTCTACTCCTAGGCCACTTAACAAGTTCTTTTATAGGAAGTCATTCCCCACTTTCATGCTTTATTGGTGTGCACAAAACTAACCCTAAAATTAAGCTGTGCTGTCGGAACAGTTTTAGACAATTGAAATTTAAAAATATTCAAGATCGGTTTTAGGCTGCTTGAGATGATCTAAATCAGCTTTTAACCTGAAATCTGGGTGGTTTACTATTTGAGGAGGGGCAATGTACAGTGATGTTATATGAAGGATGTCCAATTTGGTGCTACCAATTCATTAAATAACAAAAAATATATATATGGTGTTAAAAAGATATCTAGTACCATTGATGAAGTGGTAAATACCTAGTGAAAGATGAAAAGCAATATTTCTCACTAGCCCGGCTCCAAAATAGTTGCTTTGTTAGTCTTTTTTCATCTGCACGGACCTTTTTTCATATTTCACCCAACCGAGTGTCAGGAATGACTCACAATAGAGTGTGGTCGGACTCACAAGAAATTGTGGTCATTGAGAAAAAAGCCTGCCCCTTCAAAAATAAAAAAGAAAAGCCGCATCAATGTAAAATAAAATATAGCCTAGTAGAAAAAAGAATTTAAGAATTGATTAATAGGCAGAATAGTGATAAACAAGGAACCCTTTATTCTCAATTCCTATGTTCCCTGAAAAATGTGCATCTCTCAATAAAGCCAGGGGGGACCTATTTATATTCATGTCAAGGCAAACGAATCCATTGCCACTTTTAAAATCATAGTAAAAATTTTAATTCTATTTTAAAAATTTTTTATAATAATTTTATGTTTTCCTCAAAACCCACAAAAAAATTTTATATCCCTTTCCAAAACACAATTATGTATTTGGCTTTGCACCCCTCAAATTAAAATTTTTCATCAACCATTTTGTTGTAGGGTGGGGGGGACCAAATTAATCTTGCCAAGAGTCTCCCAGCAGGGAGGGTAAATAATAATAAATGAATAACAATAAAGGTTGAAGGTCTCCTATTTATGTGGTCCCTTCAGCTGGTCCCGTCAGTCTCGTGCGCTTCTCGTGTGCTTCCTTCAGAAATGCATCCAATCAACATCTGCAATGAATCATACATATCTCAATCTTCTTTTCATAAAATGACACACATGTTTTGCCGTATTCATTCAAAACCAAATTTATGAAACTTCTTTTCATAAAATGACAGACATGGTTGATACATGTGGTCAGGAGTCGAGACATAAGACACGAACTAAGGAAGCTGTTCTCGCAGGAGCAATAATTAGTTGACGGAAAAGCACATTGGTACCTTCATCACCGGCCGGTCTGTGAAATTTTATGGGTATTCTCATCTTATGAACGGTCCGGATGGGGTCTCAAACATTTATTTTGAACAGTAACAGCAGATATATATTAAATCAAAATGACTTAGAACAAGGTAAATAAAAGAAGAAAAAAAACTACACCAACCCACAACCTTTTGCTTGTAGGAGAAAATTCTCCAAAACTGTTAAGATAATTGAGTTATCTAGTTGTTAATATAACTAAGTAAAGACCACGGCTGTCCCATTTATACTTGACTAATTATTCAATGCGATTGTAATTTTTTCTTTTACAAGTTCCATCCATTCATTTACAAGAGCCCTAGCGTAATAGTGGAATTCAAGATCCCCTACCACCTTCGCAGTCCAAGGATTTGTTTATTTCAAATTTTTAAGTAACGAGACATATCAGGCAGGCTCTTGAAGCCATCTGCTTCACTAGATAATAGAGGGCTATGCACATTATTCATCTCTAACAAGGGAGATGTGAATTGAGTAAAAGCTCCCCAAAGGAAGTATGGCGTCTGATATAAGTAGGAACATTCATTCTCATTTGTTAGTTACTAATTTGATTGTCTTAGATAGCTAATATGACCAAGTAAACTTATTCATATGAAAATAGCAAGTTCACAAAATCCACTTGCAAATGATGGGATTATTGGTGAACTGCCACTAATAAAGGCATTGGTTGAGAAGAGTTCATCAGGGAATGGCTGAAGTTTCCCTACTAAATCATCTTTGTGCGATGAAGACAATCGTAATTTTAACGGGCCAAAGTTGGCAAGTTTACAACCATTCAAAGAAAAAAACAAAAAAAAAAAAAAACAGTGGCTATTTAAAATCTTTGAACCCCTTGATGATATTACTTTAATCCGGTTGAGATTTACACCTTGCTCGATGGGCCAGGTGAGGCACTGGGTTCGTTGGCCAGAGCAGGTCCGGTTGGGTATCAATCAATGGATTCTTCCAGAGTCCCCATCCACATCGCAGCCAGTCACAATCAATGGTACCGGATCACTGAGTGGTGGGCCCAACTGTTAGAAACTGTTTAGCAGAACGCGTACGGTGTCGACAGGGTGAGGACCCCAAAAATCCTGACTCTGGGACCTCCTATCCCTGTATCTACTTGGACTGGGGAATGCCTAGGAAGTATAGTGGGACATGAAACTTTAACGGGGCGGAGATGTAGGGTAGCCCATTAATTAATGGGCCACCTCCTTTTTATTGATGCGGGCCACAACCACAGAAATGTTCTTTTTAACTCCTAGGTCCTATCCCATGTGCAGCATTTCTTCTGGCTTTATTTTCGAGTCTGCATCCTGACGCGTTCTCTCCACTTCTGCTGAGCGCCACATCGTAGCATTCATATAGAGAAATACATAAGATGCTAGGCTTCTTTGACAAAATTACCTAATTACTGAGATAAAATAAAGAGTCCTAGCAAAATAAAATAAAAGAAGGTCAAAAAAAAAAGGTTGAATGACAAATAGCGGCATAAGATAATGGTTCTCTTTTTTTTATTTTTATAAAAAGAAGGGGGTAGCTTGGCATTTTCGGAGAGTAGCTCTTTGATTTTTATTTTAAAGGATGTGTGCTTTTTGAAATTTAGTATTTTTTATTTAACTCCCACATATTCTTCTTCTTTTTTTTAACCTAGAGACCTAGACGACACCAACACCAATTCACACATGCGAGGTAATAAAGACTCACATATATGAAAAAACACAACATAATTTGCATGTGTGAGGTGATAAAACCCACATAAGCAAAGAGGGTAAGGTAAGGTTTGAACATGAGACCTCCTATTAAAAACCAATACTCCTTACCACTAAGGTAAGGAGTTGTTCTTCCACTTCTTTTCTTATGTAGTGAATTGCCCCTCCACACTACTTTACTAGTAAATTACCAAAACTGTCCCAGGTTAGTGGAGCTATGAAGGGCATGTGCTCAGGAGTGGAGCTACATATATCTACGTGGGGGCAGACGCACCCATTGAACATCAATCCACTTCTGAAACCATAGTGAAAATTTTGATTGTAATTAAAGAATTTACATAATAATTCTACGTCTGTCCTCAAAGCCCACATAAAAATTTTGTATTTATTTCTAAAACACAATTGTCTATTAGGGTCTACATCCTTCAAATGAAAGCTCTGGATCTGTCACTGCATGTGACACCTCTATTTTGGTTATTGACCACCATGGAGAAAAAAAATATAAAAAAAAGTCAATGACGGTACATATCGGCCGACACTGCGACAATAATATGCTATAGAACGGTCTCGATACCACCCAATGAAATTATCACCATTTTCTTGCAATATATCACCCAATATTTTGAATTTATCGGCTGACTGTATACAAACGCAAAATCCTACATTTTATCCATATTTTTACCTATTTGAAGAGTCTTTCGCTGTCTTCCTCCTTCCAAACAACCCCACTTGCCTGCCCCTCTTCTATTTTACTTCTAAATACTTTAAAAATCGATCATTTTGTTGGATTTGGTCTTAGAAAATCACCAATGTACCTTTACTATGGTTAGTATATTGTCATTCTTGTTTTTTTTTTTTTTTTGGTAAATCTTTGTTTAGTAAGAGCTTTGAAGCTAGAAATGTCATAGATATATCATATTCACTTAGATTCACACATTTTGAGAGTGGATCTAATATTTGGTTCATGAAAAATTAGGGCTTTTGGCATTTATTGAAGTTTAGGTTTTTTTTTTAAATGTTAAGAGTAGTAAGCGTATTTTTATTTTAGTAGTATGAATATACATGATTTTTTGAAGTAAGTTTGATAAATATAGTAGTAAAATACATAAATCTACAAGATATCGATATTTTCTAAGTTTATTTTTTAATTTTTGATAATATTAAAATAGAATATTTTGAGGATTTCACCATAATTTTATTTTTTTAAGTAATTATAATCCTAACATGTTTTGTCATATGCCTCTAAATCTATAGAATTGTAACCACAATTTCAAATAAGACAGTAATACAGGATGACATAACTTAGGGAAACTTATTATTTGAATTATACTTATTACTAATGAAAAAAATATATTGTTTTTGTATATTTTTTAATATTTTAATTTTTTTGAATATTTTTTAAAATCTTTTTGGATTAAAAAAGCTTCTCATAGCGATGATTATGACCGATATCGTTACCACATAAGTTGTTTAGAGCACCTGCTGTCACGATAGATGCTGCAAGTTTTATTCATGTGGACTACAGCTAGATTGATTCATCAAATATGAAACAGTTATTTAAATTAAAATACAATAGAAACGGATGGGAGTGAATCCATGTCCATAGGGGATCAAGGTATCCGGCAATATGTCTGAAAAGGAAAGTGTTTAAAAAAAAAAAAGCGAAAGAAAAGAAAAAGGAAAGAGAAAAGTGTTGACTTATATGAGCCACTGCCGGCACAGATGCTGCAGATTTCTCGGCCTGAAGGATAGATGGCCCACCATGTTTTTCGAGGCAGTGTTGATTCATGATGTACTGAGAGCCTTGGTCAGTATTTAGAAGAAGGGACAGGGATGTAACAGTTTTTTCCAATTTAACGTGTGCAGGGAACCGTACATGACTATGATCTTATGTCGGATTTATTTTTGCACGAATCGTCAATCACTATTTAACTGAAACTCAAACAATTTTTAAAAAAAATCTATGTTAAGGGGCCATTAAACTTTTAAGGCTATGTATTATATTAAGGATTGAATAATCAAAAAATTATGATTTTTATTTTTTTAATAAAACTTTTATATAAATATTTTTTTAAAAAACAATTGATATCAATAAACACATATATAAAGGAACATTAGGACAAAGAGGCACACTGGTGTATATAAGATTTTGTTAATTTGAATTCAGGTAGCAAATAAAGAAAAGGAAGATAAAAAAAAAAAAAGAGCTATCTCCTAGTAGGAAACAAGTATTAAGGCCACATCTAATATAGGGAAAGACAACTGATCAAGATTGTGCTGCCCACCATTGATGTGGGTGGGCCCATGTAGCTCGAGGGGGCCTTAAACCCTGTACAAGGAGATGGGACCCTGCATTATTTAGGAACCATAGTGAGAGGTCAATTTTCACTGCCAACAAGAGAATTTTCGAAGATCAAAGAATTTTCAATTCCTTCATGGTTCTTCTACCTCGATGGAGCAGCGGGGGAGGAAAAAGATTAGCCAACGGGCTAATATCCAAGCCAAGCCAAAAGGCTTAGGGATAGAATGTCTAAACAAAAAACAAACAAACTCTCTCAACTGAGAACCAACTCAAAATCTTTATTCAATATTAAAGTCTATATCCCATGAAGAGATTACATCCTTATTTATAACTAGGACATCATTTAAGAAAAGAAATAACCAATTCTAAACAAATAAGAAGTCATATATCAAACATAACTGGACTTGCGAAATATTAATAAAGCAACTAAAACAACTATTAATAATATAATCTACTCTAATCTACTAGGCTGTATTGATCTTGGGCCTGCGACTATAAACTTTCAAACGGGGCCCATTAACATGGTCTGCATCACTCGACAACCTTTTTAATGCTTTCGTGACGCTGTCTCTATCCCATTTTGCAAGTGGTCACATGGGCCTCGAACATATTGGGTCCCAAGCGGACGTTTCGTGCAATTAATAAATGATCCCGTCATTGCCATTTTGACTCTTTCACGCACCATGTTTGGGAAGGCCTCACTTTCCTCCCATCCGTCCCTGTTCCCTACCCCCTCCATTTGAAAAATCGCACCTAATGTCAACATCTATGGATAAAAACTCCCATTTCCTTTCTGTCGCCTTCTCTGGCACTAAAAAAATTGCAGTCTTTCTCATGAGTCATGAGGTGGTTTGAACATTAGATATCAAGTTCTTATATGTACTAATGGCATTTTTGAAGAATATATATATAAATGTATATCTGAATGCAGATTGCGATGTTCGAATGCAGAATATGGGGAATAATTATAATGGGGAGGAAAGACACCTCCTTCGAATAAACCAGTCAACAGAAGGTAGGCCCCACTCATCACATGATCGTTATATCATACTTATACTTTTTTTTTTTAACCCAGCCAATGGCGCTGGAGACCCCAAGAGAACCTACCATCGTTGAGAAAACTTTGAAGTACATGCGAATATGGAAAGTAAAACTCACGATCGAACCTTTAATAATTAGGTAAAAAGCGAGATATTCAAATCATTAGGCAACCCTCGTTATTACATAATTACATAATGTTACACTTGATGTCATTAACCGATGCAAAAACTCTATAGCGAAAAATCTAGAGGCTCCTCAATGGCACACCAAATAAATATCCCTCTCTTGTATGGGCTTTTCAGCAGGTTATTACCCTAGCAAGTGATTTAATTATACAGAAGAAATTTATCAAAAAAATTATATATAAAAAAAATACATGAGTTTTCTATTGTACTTGATTCATTTTTCATATGTGATTAATAAGAGGGTGTGGTAAGAGGTGTTGGCTCTTGTCTAATCGAGATTCAAACCTGGCTAGGCACTTTTCCTCATTTAAAATTGTGTTGCCTCATCTGAGTCCTTCTTCTCTCACTAGAAGGTTTCTCAACCTCAACCGAGGTGTCTCTCTTCGCCAGAGGATTAAGGCTCCCAGCCCCTCTTACAAGACTGGGGTACCAAAAAAAAATGAGTGTGTGACTGTGAAGTGAAATATAACTAAAATCCAAATAAGAGGGGAACATTTATTTGGGTTGTTCAGAATTTTAGGACATATAAAAGCATGAGTCCCAACTCCCCACCTCAATAGATCTAAACTCAACCACCTTTTAGAGAACCAGTGTAGGATCGGACCCATTCATTAAATAAGCTTATTCTGGATTCCATAATGTAAAAATCATTCAAAATGAGCTCACCATTTTGTAAGTCTTTGTGTTGAAATCATCCATATTCCCCATAATAAAAAGAAAATTCCTAAGAAAATTAAGCTATATTTTTCAGCAATTGAGTGGAGAAACCATTTCTAGAGTGAGATGGGTGAGCTTTGCTTTTTCTTTTTACTTTTCCCTCACTACACAATCAAGCCTTTCCTCCCACATATTATTTTTTCAGGAAAGAAAACGCCCTCCACCAAACAGAAAAACTTTGTCACCCGGAGTTTGGACCATGCAAATGGAGCCTTCAATGGAACAGCTACACTCGTGGATTCCATCGAACCAACAAATTCTGAAGTAATTCATTTTAAACTGGAACTAAGGCTCCAACCTAGACCCAGACTGATCAGTTTAAACACATCTAGATTGAATGATCCTAACCATTGCACCGGAGGGTTTCTACCAACCACCTAATGATGTAAGTTATACCTCACTACATGCTTCATGTTCACTTATGCCCATATACAATATGAATACAGAAGAAACATGCCTAGGAATGGCAAGGACACGAATTTTATACATAAAAATTGAATGATCAGATATAATAAGATATAATAAGTTGCACTATCCATTTTAAAGTATTCATACATCATAGTTCAGGGGTATAGGATGTTTGGCTGAATGAAAAGTGAGAATAAAGTTTCTGGTAATTTCCAAGACAAAGAGCTAACCAACTAGAATGTTGTAGTACTCACTAAAAACTGAATAGAAAAATGTTAGGACAGCTACCCCTCATCCGACATTTCGAGCTGGAATTTAGAAGGAATCTGATATTGATTTGTTTGGCAGGAAGCATGTGATGGTTTAAAATGGGCAGTACATGGAATGGCATCCTGGTCCTTCCAAGTAGAGAAAACCATGTGAAGTCAGACATAAAAAATAATAACAAAAGATCTTTAGATAAGGAGAAGGGACAGGCGGAATTTAATAGCCTTCTTCTTGTAATGCATGCACATTTGAAAATGAGCCAAAGAAAAAAATTGATAATAAAATAAGAGCCTGTGGTGAGATGCCGTTCTCTGATTTTTGGATTTTAAGGAATTCAGCAGTTTCCACACAAACTTCAATGTCCTTTTTTTTTTTTAATCTTTTTAGTGTGTGAGGTTCTGAGTTCTACCAACCTTACGTTATTTTTTTTATTGGCTGTACAATAGATAAATTGAAATAAGGGTTGTGTGGTATGCAAATTAGAAACTAAAAAAATTTCTAAAGTAAATAAAAATGATAAACAAATAGATTAGAGCATCCAGAATACACTAAATTATTTAAAAACTAGTTTATGCAATTAATTTACCCTTTTTATCTCAATAATTACTCAGATAAAAAACAAATCAATATTTCTGATCCAAATTATTTGACTATTACAAAAACTAATTTTTAATTAAGAAAAACAAAATCAATACCCAAAATCTCTTTCACCTCAAAAAAGAATAAACTTCTTAAGCATCACATATCAAACTAAGCATAAACTCTCAAAGATAACCATATATCTAAGCATAATCTATCAAAGTAAATATAAGTAATTAAAATTAATTCATTATGAATATAAATCAAAGATTTCCCTTTAACATAAAGATAGATTTATTATTCTAATAGAGCATTCATTTAAAAGAGACAATAAAAGAATAGAAAAATCATATAAATTAAATTAAAGATCTACTTAGCTTCATCTATATGCTCCAATCCAAAGATCTAGCAAGCCATTGAAAAGAACTCCACGAATATTTTCATTAAAATCATTAAATCCTTACAATGATTATCTTAAAAATCTTCTCTTCTATGCCTAAGGCTTTGTTTGGATGTAAGGTGGATTAGAGTAGAGTAAGATGAAATTTTTTTATTTCAAATTTTTCCCCTTCTTTTTTTAAAAAGTTCAAACTTCCCTCATTCTTTTTTTAAAAAAGCAAAAAAGTCATCACCAATTTACAAAAAAATATCTATTTTTTATACAAAAAGTAAAAAAGATTTCATATTAAACAACTAAAAACAAAAAATAATCATAACCCCATCATATATTATTCTTTCTTAATTTTGGGTTCTATATCAAGCAACTAAAAACAAAAAGTCATCATAACCCCATTATATATTATTCTTTCTTAATTTTGGGTTTACTCTGTTCTATTGTACTCTATCCCACATCCAAACACATCCTAAGTTTTGGAATAACGCTCCAGAGATACCTTAAAAAATAAAAAATAGAAAATAATGGATGGAAAAGAGATGGAGAAGGGAGGGGAAAGAGGCTCTAGAGGAGAAAGAAGTTTCTCTCTTAGAGGGGATGATGCTCTTGGATATCCAACATGGGTTTTTTAAATAGGAATTGGAGCCCTTTGTTACCTTATTTTTTTTTCCTCTTTTATAACTTATAAAGTCTTCCTTTTGGAAGGGTTTATTGGCTTGGCCTCCAAGTTAGCAAAGACTAAGCAATTGTGGATAGATTCTTTCTTGCTTTCCTTTAAAACCAATCTTTATACAAGCTTCTATATTTAAAAGATTCTCATCTTATGTGCAGATAAATCCCCCAAGTAAGCTTTTCTTATTGAAATTTCTTAAGGATTTTCTTTAAATTTTCTTAGATTATCTTGAAAAGAATAATATAAGTAAGGATAGTGGACCCCACTTTGATCTTTACTATATTTCATTTGAGGAGAAATGGACCCCATCCAAAGGTGTGTAATATGGAAAAAGTTTTCAATTTTTTTCCTATCTTGCCTAAAAATACACATCCAACATTCCGAGGCAGTAACTTTGCCTTTTCAACTCCAATTAATGTAATTTTGGATCCAACGGATATCTACTCAAAAGAACTTTTCAACGGTAAATAAATTATTCAATTCTAACGCTCGATTTAAGAGTTATGGCTGTTTTTAATCTATGTTGTCTAAAGAAAAATGGGATTGACTTTCCATTTCTTGAATTCTTTTTATTTGACTTTCCTTTTCTTGATTCATATTTAAATTCTTTCAACAATTGGAAAGTGAGACTACATCTTTTTGCACATTCTAAGCAAACTCATAAAATGCTGAAGAGTCTATATTGAAACAGGACTCATCCGAACATAGTTTTACTCCAACTGAGACTCTTTAGAGAAAATTTATAAATTTTTAAATTAATGCATAAAGTGTATAAAAATATAAAAAAATTAAATTCTTATGTGAAAATGCATGAAATAACGAAATTTGATAAATAATAATACAATTCGCGTAATTAAACTCCTAATTCATCCTAAAACTATGCATAATTGTATAAATTCATGAACTTAACACTAATCTCAACGTAGTTTAGATAAGGTTTTGATAATGATGGTGATGCAAGAGATTCAAACTCATGCATCTATATACATTAGATCATGATTTGAGCTCATACACCCATCTACAACATGACATGTTTATAACCGGTTGATCAATGGAGTGGGGATGGACGATACTAGGAAAAAAAAAAAAAAGATACTAGTGGGTGGAGGGTTCAAGGAGGGGCAATTTTTTATTCCACATATTGGAAAGGAGAAGAATCTTGGACATATTTACTTCCTTAGTTTTGCTCAGCCTCATTTCATGAGAACATAGAGACTTTAGCAAGTATTGGTAGCTTTTTTTTGTCTTCTACTTATTTTCTTAAGATGGGAAATGGCTAACAACTCTATCTCCTCTTTCTTAGTCCTTATCCTGGAGATTATCAAGGAAATGAGTAGATTTCGATTATGGAGCCCGCTATTGAAAATCTAAACAACTCAAGACGAAGGTCAACCTGCTCAATGGCAATTTCTCAAATTTTATTCTAATAGAGCCAGTCTCTGCCTTAAGATTAAGTATAAGATTAATAATGTAATTAATGCATTAATCATATTAGCAATTGAATTCTTAATTTCACGGCGGGACCTAAGAAGAATCTAAATATGATAAAAAAAAATAATCTTCTTTTTATTAATCTCATGATGGCACCTAAGAAAGATTAAACCCAAAAAAAAAAAAGAAATGCATTTTTTATAAATAAAACAAATTAAATCCAACATATGATATGGAGGCCACCAATAGATAGATAGATAGATAGATAGATATATATATATATATATATGAAAATTTTTAAACTTCTATAATATTTTGATTGAGAGTTTTAAAAGTTTCTAGTCTTTTGGTGAATTATTAGAGTGAAATCCATTGAGGATTATACACTACGGGATGAGCAAATTTCTTTTTATTTGGCTTTTTCTTAGGTGGGCCTATAGAGTGGACTCATAAATTTCTCATGGGGATTTTATGTCAGTTTTTCTCCATCTTTTTTTTTTTTTTGTATGTATGTGTATTTAGCTGTAAACAACATCAATAAGCCTTAAAATCATCAGTGAGCAAAATAAAAGAAGTACACCTACTTTGAAATTTCATTCGAATACAATTTCAGCCCTATTTTAGGATTCACTTTCTTTTGTCATTATTAGCGCAAAACTGACGTTACCATTCGATAGTTGCTTCCCACAGACAAGAAAATTCATTGCAAAATACCATTTTTTTTTATAAAATTTTAACTCTAAGATGAAATGAGCCCATTGCCAGGCATATGTATAATGTTTAAATTATTTTCCCTGAGTATTTTAACATTTATAGATCATAATGGCCCATTTAAGTGAAATCTCATGAGGAACGTACACTACACGTGGATTGTGGAAGCTATTTTTTTTTTTCGAGACTTCTTAATCCTCCTGAACTTCTCGTGAGCCTCTTAAGTAGTTTTTGTATCTATGGTATAGAAGGCTTTGAAATCAAAAGTGGGCCACAAAAGAAATGACCTGTTTAAAAAATTTTACTCCAATATGATCTATGCCCATGATCATTTTTTAAGTCATCAACATCCGTTGCTTGCTCTCCTGAAAGAAAATCCTAGCTCAGATCCAATATTGCTGTGGTGAGCTATCTATAATTATGCTCTATAGGTGTGGTTTTGTCTTCCTATGTTCAGATCCAATATTCCACAGAAAAACTGGTAAACAACTCTCTTTTTATTTTTCACTCTCTTAGTACGGCCAATGTTTCACAAACTCTCTTGCTTTTATCACTAAAACTAGCATAGGTCCATGCGCGATGCACGGTTAACTACTGCATAAATTATTTTATAAATTAAAATTTATATCTAAATTAAATTATAATTTCAAAAAGCGTATGTCCTCCGTCAATGGGTAAGTGATAAATCTTTCTTTTGGAACCCTACACAAATGCATATCAAAACCCACCCCAAAATGTGAAATGGTAATGTCGAACCTTTTAGTTTTGTAGTTGCATTTGAGTTAAAATCTATCACTCGTTTAATTAATGAATTAGATTGGGTTGTGGTTAAGAACGCATATTACCTTTGATGGTTGCTTCAATTTATGCATGGCATGACTCGATTCATTGGCAGTGGGCACCTTTATATGTGTCATGCAGAAACGATCCAATGCACATAGTGCGCATGGAGCATTTTGTGCACACATCATACTGAGGCCTACTTGATCACCCATCTAAATGGGCCACACATATGACCCTTTAAAATTACATTAATCTTGAGGTTTGGCGGCCATCCAGATGTATTTTGCTGCTGGATTGGTTGTGCACAAATTTTTAAAAATATAAAAACATGAGCAGTGGCAAATCCATTAATTTTTCTTGAGGAGGGGGGGGGGGGGGGGGGGGGGGGAATCTTTTTTTGTAAAAAAAAAAGGTTTATAAAAAAAACTTGGGGCATTTTCTTGAATTATTCTTGTCTAAAGTTTAAAGCTGAAAATTTTTATTTGTAACAGTAACTCTAATCTGAGTCCAAGAGAGGATCATTACCATATTAGATTCAAGAATCACATTAATCGAGTTCTATTTCAAGTGTACGATGTCAAAATTGGAGTCAAAGTGGGATGAATTCGGTTCTACATGTGTAGTGAGCTGGGGTGGGTTAAAATTGGAGAAATATAGCGTCGAAACTCTCATCTTCGTGGCAAGTGTCAACCCCAAATGCATGGCAAAATACTAAACAATATTCAAATGGGAAGTTGCATCATCTGGTGTGCATTGGTTTTCAAAGTGAGTATTTAAGAAATAAAAATGAGAAAATTTTTAAAATTTTGGTTATTAGAAAATATATTAACTTAAGGCCTGCTTGTTTGCTAAAAAAAAAAAAGGGATTTCTAAGAAAATAACCTATCAAAGTGGCCAAAACTGAGGAAACAAAGGTAAAGTTTCATAAATGGCCATTTCATTATAAACTCCCGATCAATTCAATGCAAACAAATGAGCCCTTAAATAATATTCCTTTGAATTCTTAGGTTGTTTTATATGTATTTATTTAAGTGCCAAAATCTTTATATTACTAGTCTTAGCTGGACCCACCTATTTAAATTTTAAACCATCCAGAATAAATGAGCTTCTCTTGCCTGGACAATCCCCAAATTACTCTAAGAGGAGATGTGCCTATGATAGTAATGGTCATAATGATTGCATAAATTTTTTAAAATATTTTATTCAAATTTAGTATGCTTGGAAAATCTTAAGGTAAACCCAAAATGCTTTAGATTGAAGTTTTAGTATATCTCATACATGATTTAGGTCTTTTTTACAAGCAATTGATATTTAAACAGGTGAGCCCTACTGTGGATGGAAATATGACTTTTTTGTAACATTTTATTAAGTATATTATAATTGATGTATCTTTCAACGGGCCCAAAACATATTAAGTAGGAGTTTTAGAATCTCCCATATAAGGCATTTATTTTGAGTTACAGGACTGGAACCCTTTGCACAGAATCACAAGAAATTCATGAGCCCAGCCTCATAAAAAGGCTAGGGGTTATTGGCGCGCGCGCACACTAATATTTTAAGATTTTACAAGATAGCCCTTTTTTTCTTTGCTTGGTCAGTCTACTAGCCAAGTGTGATATGCTGCTACTACTAACAGTGAAGATCGCGGGATCAATCCCTAGGCATTTGTGTGTTACTGAGATCCCTTGGCAATATCCCTTGTTTTCATATATATGTTTTTCATTTTTAGTTTTTATTTTTTATTTTTGAATGTTTAACTTCCAATAGATAAGAAGGCTTTACAGTACAAGAGAGGTATGCTAATAAGCCAAAAAAGAAAAAAGAAGGAAAAGCAATGCCCACCAAAAGAAAAGATCACAAAACTAAGCTACATTTAACCCATAGAGGGATGTACCACCTCCTTCCAATTTCTTAAGAACCTATTGAATGGGATCCCTTGGAATTGAGGAAGGACAGATACCTATGAAGCAATAGTGATCTTCAATCTATAAACTAGAGCCTCAGCTGAATAGATGCAGTTCTCAAAGCATCCAAGTTCCTTTCCTATCAAATAATCCAAATGACAGTTGAGAATGTCGTACTCCAAATAATCCTCCCTATGTCAGAACCAACCTCTAAGCGTCATGCCTCGAACAATTGAATGATGAAACTCAGATCAGTCCAACAACAATTAAACTAGCTCAAAACTTCATACCACAGCCTTTGTGCCACTTTACAGTTTAGTAATAGATTATCTGCTATTTCCTCATCTCCCAAGAACATTGGACAAGCGTTAACGAAGATCTTTTTGCGTCTTCAAAGGTTATCCATGGTCAATAGAGCACCACGTAGAGCCACCCAACCAAAGACTATGACCCTGGCTGGGATTTTCATCTTCTAAAGCCTAAGCAAGGAGTTTTTTCGAGTACGACCCCCTAAGATAATTGAGAAAATGATGAAACAGACTGCACCAATAACTACAAAGGTATCCAATGTTTTTATATATGTGTTACTGAGATCCATTAGCAATATCCCTTATATATATATATATATATTCTCACGCACTTACGGTGGGTCCCATTTAGAGATGAGACCAGGGGGGATGGAAAGATCAATGTGGGATCATCTGAAATATTAAGTTTGGCCCTACTCACATGTCCATAACCCTTTCATCTGTGGCCCACAAATCCAGTCCGTTCGGATTGGTACACAGTTGATCCAATAGTCCAATAAATTTAAATTTAACCGAAACTTAAGGTGTCTGACTTCCAGGGGAGTCCATATATATTGTAAAGTTTGGATTGAGTGATAGATGGGCCCTACCTAGAGTTCTCATAAAAAAATGCTGAGAACTGGTTTTCACAAAATTATTTCCCTATATATATATATAGGGGCCAAATCCCCTAAACTTAAACTTAGGGTAAGGTAAGCTCAAATGTGCAGTGAGGCCCACATGAGAATGGAGATGGAGGGGATTTGAAGGACTTCCTAAAACCCTCTTATATGCAAAAAATCAGCCCTAAACGAGGCTTTTATCATCTCCATCTAGGCCCCAAAAGTTTAATGGTCAATAGTCTAATCGGATTAGTGCACAGTTGATCCAACAGTCCAATAAATTCGAATTTGACCAAAGATTGGTAGACATATGGAATTCAGGGGGTCGTGTGTTTAATCCATTTGGATGGACCAATGGTGGGCCCAGTGGTTCGGGCTTACAGAATTTTTTATATAATGATAACGCCCATATAATGATAATTCGGACCATCCAAGATGAATGTCATCCCCTCCAGTAATACATCTTCAAATTTTCATTCAAAAGGAGTAAGTCCTATCGTCCGATTGAAAACATGATTGAAACATGAGTAATGCTTTATTAGCACCCAATCATGTGTTCAATCGAACAGTATATCCTAGGACTCAGACGATGTACAAGTGGAACCTAGGACTCAGATCATCATCAAAGCCCTATTTCAAGAATGATGGAATCTTTTACATAAATTTTGTTTCTCCATTTAGATCTATCCCAGACATAATAACAAAAAAGAAGGATCAAGATCATTCCACCACATGCCCAACCTGCTTACATAGTTACATCCCAGATCTTAACCATTTGATTGGTAACATGACTACATTTGGATACTTGCAATTAACTAGAAAATAAAAAGACTCTCAACCATTTATTTTCAAGCCGAACCAATGCATGGATGATTTGGGATCAGAAATACATGACTCCAGCTGATGAAGCTAGATGAAATTGATCCAGAATGAAATCACTTACCTCATGAACCAGTCTGCATCTTGATATTTTGCTGTAGTGTTCATTGGGGGAAAGCATCACATCATGCACCCATGGCCCAAAGGGCACAAAAGCAAGGCAATGAGAAGTGCAATGGCAGTGTTGAAGTTTTCCTTGTATAGATCATGACCATCTGTCCAAGTAGTCGGACGCACATATGATCCGATGGACAGAAGGATCCAGGTTATTGGCAAAGTCCTGAATGGTGTAGCAATAGCTATTAGATTGTTTCTGTAGATTATGGAAATATATGGAGATACAAATGTAGTGTTCTAAAATACATTGGAAAAGTCTATGAACAGGGTAGAAGTTTCTATAAAAAGGATGGTTTTTCATCCATTGGATGAACAGCAACTGGCTTGATCTCGGCCATTGATAGTAAAAAAAAAATCTCCAGCGCAATCTTATTAATAAAATAATTAGAACCATCAATATATACAATGCCATCGAAGTTATTTAATGTGCACTAACCGCTTGACGCAAGATGAAATCTTGATCTTGCACCTATGGAAATTGCAACCTTAAATACCAGTCCAAACCATTCTAACAACTGCTCATGGAAATAGCAAATTACTACTCACCTTTTAGAAATAAGAAAAGATAATGAGACATGCTGCTGCGTAGAAAACATATATTTTCTTCATTGGCCAAATTTAGACCTGCTTTTCAGGCCTCCCAACACCTGTGGATTGGCTTTAATAGACAGGGAGCTCCACCTGCATCAATGGTCCCCCATAAGGAAAGAATTTAAGAATAGCATACCTCAATGGATTGAAAATCAGTAGCGTTTTAGAATTTGGGATTGAACACTATGTCACCATGCCAATATGCCAAAATGGACAACAAATTGAGGTCATGGATTCTGTACTGAATTTAAGGGGGAAAAGAAACAGAAAATAGAAAGAAGTATAAAAAACCCATCTTACACTGGAACACTGTAATGGCTGTAATCATCCACCAGTGTGGAATATGTGAACCTTCAATACCCTCCATTTTCCTCGACCTTTTCCAGTGATGCACTCTAAGCCACACACATTTCGCGCTATAAGTCCATTTGCATGCAGTAAAGCTGTCCACCCAGCTCCCAATGTAGTACGGCCACCCTTCATTGATCTCACTTTCACTTGCCATGTCTTCCCCATTGGATCATGTAACAGAACTGATGCCTTTGTTCCCATGCCACTTGCATCCACGAAAGTCTTTGGCACTCGCTGCAATCAGTAACTGCATCATTAGGAATAAATTTCTGTGAGAACTATAGATTAAAGAACAGTATTAATGAGAAAAGGGTAAAAAACCAACCATGAGCATTAAAATTGAAGTTGTACAGGCAGCGGTGGCAGTAGAAGTTTTTTATACCTTAAGGTAATCGAAATTTATTAATGAAGAGACAAATAAAGAAGGAAACCAAAGTCACAAGGACTCATCCCAAAGATGGAGACAATCCCAGAAAGACAAATAAGCCAGGCTTTGCCTACAAGATAATCATACTACAATCCAAATAATCAACGTGCACAATACTCCCTCTTTAGCTGAAGGCATCCACATCTGAGTTGGCCCCATAAGCACATGTGAGAGAGGCACGGCACAATCATGAAAAAGTTAGGCCATTTGTCCAAGAAGGTGTTTTCCCACAGCAATTGAAATCTGCCTTCTGCAAATCTAAGAGCACAAGCTTGCTTACCCTCTGATGAGAAGGAAAAAAGAGAGGTTAGCCTCCTCCCGCTCCCCAATCAACATGGCAGAAACTCTTCTCTGCTTACGCCCCTAAACCCCTCCGCCCCTAAAAAATTGTGGCAAGCACTACCCTAATAACTGCAGATAAGTTCAACAATCCCTACTACGCCCAGATAACTAGTCCGACTAGCCTCAATTGGCAGCTTGCATCAAATTTTCAGAAGTAGGGACCAAACAGAGTTTTATAATCCTCAATAACTTCTAGCCTCCAGGCAGTTACCAATCCAGGATGACCAGGACTTCTGCTGGGACTCCCACAAAATTTTTTATGCCAATGACTAAGTTATCGTTCTTCTAACTAAATCAAGAACAATAACGAAGAAGTACTCTATAGGTTCCATGCTCTCATACCATGTTGAACCTAGGGTAAGGCATTTGGAAGATAAGGCATTTGGAAGATAAGGTTAGAAGTAGAAGAAGAAGAAAGTCTCAAGGTGTAGAGGTTGATCAGATGAGTTTTGCCTAATGCCCTCTTCGTGTGGCACTGTGCAGCAGTTGATTAATAATAACTTGCGTAAAAACCAAATCAGGGTCACTCTCCTAACTAAATTATTTATGAATGGGTCATTTCCTCCTACTCATCAACAAGTCCAACACATTCCATTCCCCGAAAAAATTTGAAAGAATGTTATTGGAGTGCCATCAGGACTAGAAGTATATGACCTCCCATCCTATGATACCCGGATATTTCAAAATAGGCAACATATCATGTCGTATAATATCTAATACTTAATGTTTGGGTAAAATTAATGTCTTATCCAGGTGTGTCCCTATTGTATCCATACTGTATTTGGGCATCAAAGCTTCCATCTCAACCAAACCACCTAATCTTCTCCAATCGTTCCATACTCCAAGTAATTAAGTCAAAGCAAGCAACCTTAACCACATCATTGTGTTGGTTTCAGTATTAAAAAAAATCATTGAACATATTTCTTCTCTATCATCCAAATGCTTAATTGATTAACCCCACTGCCAAGTGCACCATCGCATTAGATTTTGCACGAACCAAAAGTATTGTCATGGAAGAACTTTGTGTTTCAATTGACCCTCTTAAGCCATCATTGTAACCTTTGTGCCACTAATCTCTTTTTCAAATAATTTGCTCTTACAAAATTTCATCCAACTCTACTCATCTATAATAGAGCTCTGCTCTTCTGCGCTATCTATGGATTGGATTCTGAAAGGTTAACAGCTTCTATTTAAACAGCCCACTGTTTATTCTTGGTTTTGACGGTCTTCAATTTTTCCACCAAATAGAAACCAGCCCACCCTTCAGCTTTTAACCCCCGCCACCATTTACAAATCAAGTCCTTAACCCATGATACCTAAATACTTCTATATGTGTAGCATACCTGTAACGAACCTATTCGATACTTTTCTTCTTCTTTTTTCCTTTTTCCTTTTTTTTTTCTGGTAGAACATATTCAATGCTTACTAGTTACTAGTACTTATTACTAAACCAATACATCTTGTATACAACTGTAGCATAGTCCATTATATTGAGTCCATTATGTCAGATAGTGTTTCAGTTTTCCTACATTTCACTGGGTAAAAAATGTTGGAAGGGAATAAAAACAATAATAACTTCGTTATTATACAGTTCTAAAGAAGACTTAATACTTTGCACAAAATCTCAAACATAAAATATGAAATTTCATGTTATGGATAGGATAGCTTGGCTGTATCCATATCCTAGATTTCCAAAAGTGGATAGCCTTTCCTTGATCCCTACTACTATGTCTGTATTCAAGCATCATGTGTTCTTAAAGAATTTGATCCAAAGCCATGCAAGTTCAAAGAGCAACGGCATGGGCACTGGCCCACCAATAACACCCCTCTTCTCCTAGGGGTTGTAAACTTGTAGTTGAGCACTTGAATTGAACCAAAATACAGTAGTCCAAGATCATCCAGAAGGAAACTTAATTTAAAGTATTCATAGGCAAATTCCTTATTTCATAGTGATGTATAGTTGTCTTAGATCACGTTACTAGCAAAACATGCCCATGCAATATAATCCATAATATAAAAATACATATATGAATTTAAAAAAGGTAAAAGAAATAGAGAATATGACAGTTTCTGTATAAATTATATTGAGATTTTATAAGATATTTAAAATATGACACTTTCCTATTAGGAGTGGGTTTCTAGTGAGTTTGTCGGGGTTGGGGCGGGTATGGGTTTCCTCATGAATTATATTCAGATGGAAAAAAATTGCAAGCAAAATAAACATGGAAAAGAATTGATTTCATGGCTCAGCAGGTATGGGTTTCCTTATGAATTATATTCATATGAAAAAAAATTACAACAAAAATAAACAACATGGAAAAGAATTGATTTCAAGGTTCACATAAGTGGGTTTATGGACTTTTAACTCAAGTCAGCCAGCTAAGGGCAAGTTCAGGCTTTGGGTTTACTTGACTTGCTTCCCCACACATTTACCTTTAACCTATATATTACTCAGTGAATCTTATATTGCAAAGTTACAGTAGCACAGGTGGTACTGGTAATAGACAATGCATACCATTCTTTAGGTCATGGGTTCAATTCCTATCCACCTTATGATTTATTTATTTATTTATTTTTAAATATGAATAAAAAATCATCCATTAGGAAACTTGACCCAAGCCATGTCAGTCACCAGGGGTTGGGTGGGTACGGGGCAGAGAAACTATCATTCGGATCAGGTTTAGGTCAGCCTAAACTCAAATCCAACCAAGACCCATTCCCATCTGTTCAAACTTGAAATCCCAAATCAAGTGCTTTCGTAATAGTGTTTATGTCCATCGGTTACAGTAGTGTGTGCATGAGTTGAATATACATTTAAGGGCACTGTAGTAGACTACTTGACAGTATTTTATCTGTGTGTGTTAACTTGAAAAAACTTGATACAATCTAGTAAAATTTTGGATGAAGTTGAATTTCATTCTATACGATGATGATATTGGACCTCAGGTAAAGGAGAAAAAAAAAACACACACACACACACACACACACACACATAACCATAATCCGGTGATCGATGGAATACTTTAACTATGTATACAGATAAAAGGTTATGACTTGGCAAACTCAACCAAATATTTGAAATAGAAGTTGTCCAAATGTATGTGATTCATAACAGTGTGTACCATGACCACACTAAAACTGGAACACAAACATTTGCCAATATTTTAGAAACAAGCTATAAAATCTGGTGTTTCACTTCTTCAAAACCTAAATCTAACTTTCATCATCATCATCATCAAAGCCTTATCCCAACCATGGTGGGGTCGACTACATGAATTATGTTTCTCCAGTCCGGTCTATTTTGAGCTAAATCCTTCGATAAGTTAAACTTCTTCAAATCTTAATCAATGACCTCCATCAATATTTTCTTCGGCCTACCCCTACCTCTTGATGGGCCATCCACCTGTATAGCCAAACTTTTTCTCATCAGTGCCATTACCAGCCTACGCTCAACATGCTCAAACCATCTTAAACGGGTTTCTCTAATCTTATCTCCTATTGGTGCTACCCCTAAATACTCTCGAAAGCACTCATTTCTAATTTTATCTTTCCTAGTTTTACCACGTGGTATCTCATGAGTTTTAATTTTGACAGTAGTTTCAACACTTTGTATATATCCACTGAAGTTGCAATCCATAAATCTAACTTCCACAAAACTTAAACATAACCATCAATTCTCTTCTCATTGAAGCATAATCCATGCTCTTTCTTTTATGCTCATTTTTGTATCACATCTCATACTTCGTAACTATTGCTCAGATGTTTAAGACTTGCAATCTTCCTTATTCTTTCAAAATGCTTACAGAGAAAATCAAAATAATTTTACAGTAAAGAAGAAATAATGACATGCATGATGAAACAACAAAAGAAAGAAAGAAAGTAAAAAGATTCACCATGTCATATAGCATTTTGCGTCTCCAAGATATAGTATAATGTTGATGCTTTATTTTAAAGGGGCAGGAATCTGTATGAAACACAAACTTTCTCTTACTCTTAGCAACAAATCTCCTCCATGATCACAACTTTCTACATATATGATGCAAGAACGTAACTAAAATGGACAAAAGAAGCAGACGCTTGATAGAGTATCAAGAAAAGAAAATAGCTATATGAACTCACAGTTCTTTTGCCAAAGACATTGACAGGTGTTGGTGCGTTTGAAAAGTAGTGCTTTTAACTGTTCCTGTTTTACTTCCTCATCAGAACCAAATTCATCCATTTCCACCGAAGCTTCTTCCTTTTTGCACCCAGAACCGCTTTCATCCTTCTTTTCCATTGAAGCTTCTTTCTTTTCGCACCCACTTTTACCAAACATTTTTAAATCAAATTCTGAATTTTCTTGACATGATATGTAAAGACCAAAATTTCTGCCATCCGTTAAAGATTTTCTTCCACAAAATCAAGCCAACCATTTTTGGAAAAATAGGTCATTGCCAACCTTGTACACCTTTACATGCGAAACTCCCAGTATGGCTCCTAAAAATGGTTTCATAAGGGCCCTTTTCCATTAAAGTGATTAATAAAGGCTGGCAGTATCAGCTGCAAAACAAAATATGACAATTTAATTAGTGTATGGTGTAGGAGAAGTATACATATGTAAATGGAAATGCACAAAGTAATAAATATGAATCCATAGGGAAGCTTTCTTCTGAGGCAAACATAGTCAAAGAAAGACGAAATAACTTGAGGGGCAAAAACTAAAGAAAGTTTTTCAATCACTCTTGAATAAATAATTCCTCAAAAAGATTATTAGTGATATGGTTACTTCTACGTCTGTTTCGGAAAAAGGCTGAGAAAACAATTTATTAAATTGGTGAAATTATGGAGGTTTCTATTGCTATATATAAAAAAAAAGAAGTTCTACATAAAATGGTTAAACAATTTGTTGAAGAGAACAAAGCTTCACAAAAGCAGTGATGATGGTTTTCATAAAGAGAATAAGGTTGATGCCTTCACGATGGGCTGAATTAATGAGTGTCAAGGATAATGCTATAAATATATTGGATCATATATTGAAAGTGAAGACTGTTGTGATGTGGTTCCTCTAAATGCTATTTTTTATCATGGTGGACAGATGTTTGAACAGAAGATGAATATTGGTCGAGCTGTTGCTGCTTCTTTTGGAATAAAAAAATGGCAATATCTGTTCATCTTTTCAAGGGGTTTTCAGATAACAACCGAGACAAGATAAGTTACACCACAAGCCTAATTGAATTTGAAGCAAAATGTAGTGAAATTCTCACAGCCTCACAAAATAACTCCAGCTATTTCCAAAACTGCAGCACATAATCAAACTACCCCAAGTAAGTTGCAAAGTTAACTCAGTCCAAATGGCTCGGAGGATATGGGCTTTGACCTGCTGATAGGGAGCAACTAATGCAGTTTATAAGCATTCAAAAGTACAGCCCAACAACTTTACATGCTAAATCAGTTAAATAAAAAATGTCCATCGCTGTGCATGAGGAGTGCTTGGGCAGCGGTAGTACCTATGGTATGCTATAGATGAATTCCAGCATAAGCCTTTAAAGGGGTTATCTTTACCCATTTTTATTTTGGTTCGAGATAACCCCAATCACATGGGCTCTTTATGAATCAAGCCTCTAACAGAATACAGGCCCACCTCCTAATAATACATTGAAAAGCTAAGTCATGTAATGGGTATATACCTGAATAAGCAAATTGCTCAGTCATACCTTACATGTGACATGTGAACAGAGATGGAGTCAAATCAGTCCATACCATAGGTCCAAACAACAAGTTGAGATTTTTGGCTAGGTTAATTCTGCTAAGGGTTTTCTCAACAGTAGTGATTCAAAAATGGAAAACAACATGAATCTGCAGTCTGCACTAACTGGTAAAGATCCAACTGTGAAACTGACTAACAGTGTTATGGACAGCTCCATGACCCTGGAAAATGCTGAAAGAAAACAAATCTTAAGCAGTAATGAGACTCAAATTAATCTAAAACAATTGCAGGCCCACCATGATGAATTTCAATTAGGGTCCAGTTGGTATTCGAAGCTATTATAGTCAATTATGTCCACATACAATTTCCTCACGATTAAAGCTCATAAGTCATAACCATCTAAGGGCCCCAGAGTAAATGACTTTAGGTATCTAATATCTATAACATCATTTTAGTTTGAAGACCCTGGAATAGAAAGATGTTTCATCTGATCATATTGATAACGACCGCACCGCTAATCCACATTAAGGCCTTGTTTGGTATCTCTACTCTTTTTTTGATAGACCCATCAAAATAGATCCATTAAAAAAAGATGCTAGAATCAAAAAATAGGGTTTGGCAATGCAAGGACTTATTTTAAAATAGACTTTTTTAAATCAATGGTTGAGAAATTTTCACAAATTCCTCTAGATCCATGAGGTTGGGATATCAAGGTTTGAAATTTGACCCCATGGTTGTGTTCAGCCTTCCAAAGAGATTTAACGGTTGGGAGATTTAACGGTTGGGATCTTGTATTTGGGGCCCAGAGAATCTAGAGAATAATATAAAATGGTCTACTACTTTTGTAAATATCTCGAGATTGGTGATGATCCAGCGACTGAAATTCATATGCATGGTGATGTTTGACCTAATGAACAGTTTCAAATGTTTGGATTATGATTTACTGTCCCATAAACCAAAACAAAAGGAGAAAAACCAAACTGCCTATGGATCAATTTAGAACTGAGCACGGGACATCAAAGGTTGATATTTGTTTGGAAATTTCTCAAGGTCCACGAGGTATCAGGCTTTGAAATTTGACCTCATAGCCACATTCAGACTTTGAAAGAGATATAATGATTTGGATCGTGTTTGAGGACCACAGAATCAATAAAATCATATCAATGGCTCACTTTTTTGCTAATATTTCCACATCGGTGATGATCTAATGGTTGAAATTTGGTCCCATAGCCGTGTGAACATTTCCAACAGTTTGGATTTTGATTTTCCCTCTCAGATTTTAAAAATAAAAATAAAAACAAATAAATAAAACTAGAGAATGGGTTCTAAAGTGGGTAAAGCCTTAAAAATGGATGCCACAGGCTCTTATTTTCAAGGCCACTGCCTGCTTTAGAGATTTAGAGAAGTAGGGACTAGAAATAGAGATGCCAAACAGCGGCAAAGAGCTCTCAGTTCCATCCAAACCCCACGATAGGCAATGTAGGTCCCCCAAAAGGGCTCACAAGCTTGATTCCCAGCGTTTTCCTCGTTCAACAGAAAGTCCTCGTGACCAAACCCCTCTTCCAACTTTTGGGTAATCTTACTCAGGCATTCCATCAAACATTAAGCGCTCGTCAGCAAGAATTCAGTTAATTAATTCTTTTACAAAAAAAAAAAACCACTCCCTTGCAACAAACAAAGAATCACACAATAGAATTGAATTGCGCATACAACAGACATCGCAGAATCAAAAAGAAATCAGATCCTGAAAAGACCATGATGAGAGAGAGAGAGAGAGAGAGAGAGAGAAGCAGATAGTCACCAGTTTCTGTGTAAAATCTCCGTGCGGTCTCGGGCTCACCAGCCCTTGCGTGCATAGGAGACTCAAACTCATGCATCAATGGAGCTGGAGTATCAAAGTTGTAGCTTTATTGGAAGGGACATGGGTAAGTGAGTGTGCGGGGTCAAATAAATAAGTAACGAGATTTAGCAGCGGCGCTCTTCGTCAGCGGACAAAAAAAATTGGGTGGGTGCCCTCATCTTCTCCAGTTGTAATTCCAGTTGGCAATGGAAACTATCCGTCGCATTAACTCATTAACTATCATTGAGCCTTATTTATGCCTGCATAAGTTGATTGACCTGACGGGGGGAGGCCAAAAAATTTGACAAATCCCCATGAATAGGGATGGAGATGGTTATCCGGTTATTCAAAGGTTTTGACTGGTAAAAAAAATCAGATATAGACCTTATATTAGGTTTCTGATTCATTAAACGGCCGGTCTAAACTTCATTTTGAGTTCCGATTGATTGACAAGTCTGGCTTTGAATTCATACAGTTTTCTACCCCGTGAAATTGATAAACCAATTTTTATTGGACATTTTTTTGTTTAATCTTAGACGCAGTAGATTTGATGTATAGTTATAAGTGGAATAATATTCTTATTTTATTAAAAAAATAAAAAAGAAAGAAAGTAAAGAAATTAAAATCGGTTTTGTTACTAAATTATGGTCTTCTAGCCGGACTTGGTTTTGAAATCAGATTCGGATCCTCTTATTGGAACTAGGTCTGAAACTAATAACACTTGTTCCAAGTTGAAATTGATCCCAAAACTTGAATGCCTCTTAGGTCCAGGTTCTGATTCAAAACACTTACTAAAGTTAGGTTGCGCTTATATAACCAGTATCAAGACTAATTACATGTTTTCGATGTGGGACTTACACAAAACACAATCCGCCCGTCTCTAGGCGGATACTCATCGAACCCAATGCCCTTCGACATGGGGGCCACGTGTGTAACCAAGATGATTTATTAAGGTGATATTTGACAAATCCCGAAACCACAATAAACCCTTCCTATATCCCATGCCCTTGTAGTTGATATGGATATATGGTGGTACTCATACAAATTGGTCTTTCTTTTGAAGAGCAAACATATGGTCTATGTTAGCTCACTTGGCAGTCGTTTAATTTATATAAAGAAAAGAAGTGTAGCATATTGACACAAATCTTCTATAGCTTTGGCATCATGATGTTTGTAGCGTTTTAAAACAGGACACTTGTTAGATTTTGTGAGGATATGGATCCAAGTGGGCCCGGTCAAATTATTGGCCTTGATCATTGACTCATGAACTCACATTTATCATCTTGGTCTCTCAGGATTCAGTTTTTTTTTTTTTTTTTTTTTTGGCTCCTAAGCCCCAACAAAGTTCCATGGTTTAGTAAGTAGCCAAGACCCTATGAAGTCCAAACAGTTTTATCCGATGGAGCCCTGAAGCAGATTTTCCTGTGGCCTTTCATCCTTTTGGATCAGAGTAATTAGTTCAACCAGCACCAAATGTCACGAGTTTCTTGTCAGACTTGCTACACTCACTCAACTCAATGCCTGTCGTGAGCTGAGCCAAGTAGAGTCTGTTCTGGTCTTGTTTTTAGAACAATGGTCCTTCTCGTTATCATAGCCATACGGGCGGCACACGATAGCCAAAACCTTCTCTTCTTTCTGTAACTTCCCTTTCAATTTTCTTGGCCAGGATTTGAGTAGCAAACCTTCTCTCTAAACAAGGATCTGATCTCTTTGTCAACCAACCATCTTCCACTCACCTTATCTGCACTCTCTCCTCTCATTCTCATACACAAAGTATCCTTGATTTCTTTTATCTGTCCATCTTCTCCACGGACCCAGTCTCCACTCTCCACACAACTAAACAAATCCATTGGACCACTAGAGAGGTACAATACAACCCGTCATTTCTCTCTAAAGTAGATAAATCCTCTATCAACTTATTTGCCAATCCACTTCCTTTCTTGCAACATTTGTAACTGGTTTTATTGTAGATATAAATTCTGGGTCTTTCAGGAATGGCAATGACAGCAGCCGCGCTTTCTCCATCCACATTTGCTACCACTGGCATTGCGAGTTGCAATCTCAAGTCTCTTCGGGGGAGAAGGACCCTTGTTGTTCATATAGGAGGATTGAATTCTTTTGGAGGGCTGAGAGTCCATACGAATATAGCCTCTTTAGGCTTTCCAAAGTGCACCAACCAGTCATTTGCAATGGTTTTAAGTTCTTTGAAATCTACATCAAAAGGCAGAGGGAGTGGAGGGGGAGCACTCTTTTCTACTTGCAGTGCTGCAGCTGAGATATTCAGGATTGCAGCTATTATGAATGGACTGGTTCTCATCGGTGTTGCTGTCGGATTTGTTCTTCTCCGAGTAGAAGCCTCACTGGAAGAAGCCGAGTGAGAATTCAAGAAAATATTGCTCATTTCATTTTAAGCTCATGTAGAAGTAAATTCTTTTGGCAATTCAATCTGGCAAACCTGGTTCCGATTAAAAATTGCATTCGATTACCAGAGACTATACATTCTTTTCTTTTTTCGGTATTTCTTCATGGTTATCTGTGTTTGAATCAACTCTCCATTTGTTTCTGGACTTGAAAGAACCATCAGAAACTGATAAACAAATATCCATTTTCTCATAAGCCCAGTAGATAATAAAAGATCAACTAATCCGAAAACATCTACGTTAGTCTAACAACCACAAATTTATATTTGTTTAATAATGGAACTTGCAAAAACTATAAATATAGTAAGACCACTGTGGTAGAGCTTGCTAGGTGCTGATGCAATTGGGTTTTGTGACTACATATTTTACAATAAAAAGGATCTAAATCTTACTCATCGCCTTTCAATAGAGATCTTGATAGTGCAAAATTTTAATTCCTATAAATATTTGCCTCTTCCATTTAGAAATCACTCATTTTGGCACATTCATGCATGTGCTCTCTGAGACACATACCCTAAATCTAATTGCCAGTGATCAGCATCCAGTTAGGCAACCGTTTTGCTGAAAATAAACAAAATAGAATCTGCTTTGGGAACACCACCGCCCCCCCCCCCCCCCCCCCCAACAGTAAAAAAATAATGCTGGACTAAGCAATGCCCATGTCTCTTGAGTTCAAGCTATGATCAGGGTCCTACTATATAGAAAGCTGATTTGCATAGCAGCTGATTAGTTCAAACGAACGCATTTTCAGTTGGGAAGCTACAACTTCTTGAAAGGGCACCTAGATTGAAGTTCTGATTAGATAATCGTATTTCATTGTATTTTCTTTATGGAATCAAGCTCAAGCTCCTTTTTATTGGGCCTCACAAAGGTACTTGTGGTATGGAACTACATAGGACATGCCAGAGTCATCCTGTACAAGAAAAAACAACTATTACTCTGTGCGTGAACACTCTAATCTGTAATGGTCAAATACATATATTCAGTGTTTTGTGTGCTGAGCCATTCAAATAATATATAGTTCGATAAATAAAAAAGAGAGAAGGAAAATAAAAAAGAAACAGAGTTAAAAGGAGGTCCCAAACAGAAAAAGGCAGCATCATAGAAAAATTGATTACTTGTTTAAAAAAGTCTAGTTAATCCGACGCCATCAACTCTCACAGAGAGAGTAATACATACAGCTAATTGTGATTCCCAGTACTTAAGATGCCTATCATAGTTATGCTATTACTGGTACAGGATACTGCATGAATACTGGTAGAAATTTAGAATATCATAAGTCGCCTGTTTCATTTAATTCTATTATCTCTTCCTTTACAACATTAAAGAAAGGTTAAGAAAAGAAGGTATTCGCTTAGATGTGTGCGAATGACAAAAGTAATACTTTGTATTAAAATCCTAATCTAGAATATGAAATGTCCTATATGGTGTATGGACAGCGAGCACGATGTCCATACACTACAAGATTACTACCTTAAAAGGGCTTCAAAAAGGAAGTCATGGAATTGATGATAATTTTAGAGTCATAACTAACCTTAAATCAGTTCACCACATGACAAAAAGCAAGATCTAGCTGGATGAAGAAAACCAGAAAAGAGAGGTCGGTAGAATGGAAGAGGAAGACAGAATCACCAGAATATTATTATCAACAGTAAAAAATACAATAAGTCTGTTAACTTTTATTTAGTTGTGGAATGTGGACAACCAATGACAAGGCACAATTTACTGAAAAAAGAAAAGCTTAAAAGAAGCTCGGGCAAACAGAAATTCTTGTCGTCATGGTCTAATCTCGCGGATGGACGGGTCACTGTAGGCACTGATGGATCCGGATGAGGAGACTCCGTCACGAGGCCGGAGATCTATGTGCGTTCCGGTGATGGGAAGCTCCGTGGATCTCTTCGCCTCTTATCTTTCCTACGGGAATGGAGAGAATAATGATCGTCTCAAACCCTAGGGCTCCCTTATCCTTATATAGATAAGTCCCGAAGAGTCACACTTACTAGAGACATCTTCCACCAGAAGCCCACATCCACTGATCCTATTGGGAGTCTTATTATGGGGCCCAGATCAAGTCTTACACTAAAGTGGGATTGCATCTCTGTTGGCATCTGCCCTGCTTGATCTGACGTGGGACCCGTGGCATGCGGGCCACACGATTTCCTACAATCTCCCACTTGGCACGAATGCCATGTACATCAAATATTTCTTAGTCCCATACGCATCACATGCCTTGCAAAAACCTCTGCAGGCAAAGCCTTGGTGAGAGCATCAGCCATCAATTCTTCTGAAGGCACATAAAAAATTTCTATATCATTCTTTTCAGCCTTCTCTCTAACAAAGTGATATTTTATTTCAACACGTTTTGATCGGCTGTTAATCTTTTGCTCATTCACCATAGAAATGGCCGACGTACTGTCTATGCTCATTGGGACAGGCTCCTTCTCATTTATTACCTCCAAATCACATAGGAAGTATTTTAACCAAAGAGCCTCCTGGACTGCTGTACTGCAAGCTATATACTCTGCTTCGGCTGTTGACATAGCCGTGGAGGTCTGTTTCTTGCTACCCCAAGAAATTGCACCTCCTCCGAGGGTAAATACATAGCCGGTTGTTGACTTTCTCTGGTCTAAATCACCAGCCCAATCAGCATCTGAGTAGCCGCGCAGTTCCAGGACTTCACCTTGATAACATAGGCGAAGATTCACTGTTCCTTTGATGTACCGCAGAATCCTCTTAACTGCATACCAATGCGGTAATCCAGGGTTACTTAGGAATCTGCTTACGAGACCCACGGCGAATGCAAGATCTGGTCTCGTACACAGCATCGCATACATGATGCTGCCCACAATTTGAGCATAAGGTTTTGATCTCATCATTTCCCTATCCTGCTCATTTGTGGGTCCTTGATCGCTTGACAATTTTGTGCTCCTGCAGATGGGAGTATCAATTGGTTTACAGTTAGCCATATCAAACCTTTTCAACACAGCTTCCAAATAGGATCTCTGTGATAAAGTCAATATCCTATTCGGACGATCACGGGTTATTTCAATGCCAAGGACATACTCTGCCTCACCCATGTCTTTCATCTCGAATCTTGACTTTAACCATTGTTTGATTTCATTTATGGCTTCCAATTTATTACTGGCGATCAAAATGTCATCCACATATAATGACAAATATAAATAACTACTCCCACTGCGTTTAATATAGAAACATGTGTCTGCACTATTGGGGACAAATCCTATTTCACATATGGCCTGATGAAATTTTCTATACCATTGTCTTGAGGCCTGTTTTAATCCATATAATGCCCTATTAAGTTTGTACACTTTGTCCTCATGACCTTGCACCACAAAACCCTCGGGTTGTTTCATATAAATTTCTTCTTCTAATTCGCCGTTCAAGAATGCTGTTTTTACATCCATTTGGTGCAATTCAAGGTCATGACATGCTACCAATGCTACTAAGGTTCGTATGGATTGGAATTTTACAACTGGAGAAAAAGTCTCCTCGTAATCTATTCCTTCCACTTGTGTGAATCCCTTAGCTACTAACTGTGCTTTATATTTATCCAAGGATCCATCCTTTTTAAATTTCTTTCGAAGAACCCATTTACATCCAATGGCTTTCCGATCTTTGGGTAGATCTACCAATTGCCATACTTGGTTCTTTTCAATTGATTCCATCTCCTCTCTCATAGCCTCTAGCCAACACTGCGCATCCTGCGCTTTGACCGCTTGAGAGTAGGAGGTTGGATCCAAATCTTGCACGGTTTCTAATAAACTGCAATAATCATCTAGATATACCGGTTGTTTCCTCGCTCGAATCGGTCTGCCAACTGGCTCATCGGGTTGTTCAATCACCTCAAATGGGTCCTGGCCAGGAATTCTAGGTCCAACGTCCTCTTCGTCGGAACCCCCACTTGCTTGAACCCCCTTGCCCATAGAGATTTCATATAATTCCACACTCTGTGGTCTTACTCTAGGACTGACCGTCGGATCCTCAAGGAAAAACACATCTCGGCATTCCATGATTATCCTATTATCGTGATCATATACACGATATCCTTTAGAATGTAATGGGTAGCCAACGAAAGAACAATTTTTCTTCGTTTTTGCTTGCAGTTTATGCCTTTCCTGTGGTGGTAGTAGGACATGTACAGGGCAGCCCCAAACTCTCACATGTTCTAATTTTGGTTTGGTACCAGTCCATAACTCATATGGGGTCTTGGGCACACTCTTAGAGGGTACTCTGTTTAAAATATATTGTGCAGTATTTAATGCTTCTCCCCACAAATACAGCGGAAGGCTCGCATGGCTGATCATTGACCTTACCATATCCATTAAGGTCCTATTCCTCCTCTCGGCCATACCATTTTGCTGTGGGGTATATGGGATTGAATATTCATGAATGATTCCTTCACGTGCACAATATTCTTTAAACAGTTCGGAAGTGTATTCACCCCCTCTATCAGTCATAATCCTCTTTATTTTCTTGCCCTTTTGATTTTGGACCTCAGCAGCATATGTTTGGAACATTTTTAATGCCTCATGTTTATATTTAATGAGATACACATAACCATATCTGCTGTAATCATCAATGAATGTAATGAAATAGTCCTCTCCGGTTCTATTGTGTACATTCAATGGTCCACATATGTCTGAATGAATTATGGTCAATATTTCAGAACTTCGAGTTCCTTTCGGAAATGGTTTCTTGACCATCTTTCCACTTATGCACGGTTCACATATAGGATACTCAATTTTACCTAGTTCTGGTAAAATGCCATCTTTAACCATTCTACTGATTCTGTTTTTATTAATGTGGCCCAATCTCAAATGCCATAGCATTGCCAAACCATTCATGCATACATTCACACACACAGAATAATCTGAAATGGACTTTATTTCATTATGAAGAATATCCAGCAAATACAAATTTTCAGAAAGAAAACCATGGACTAAAACTTTACCGCACATTCCAATAGTAACCCCATTATCTTTGAATCTAATTTCAAATCCATTCCTTGCCAACTGGCTCACAGAGATGATGCTCCTCCTCATTGCGGGAGCAAAGAAGACATCGGAGAGATAAAGGGATTTGCCGGTTGGTAAGGGAATTTTGACTTTCCCTATCCCCAACACATCACAGAATGTTTCATTCCCCATGTATATATTTTGTTCTCCGGGTTTCATCTCTTTGAATTCGATAAATATAGCCTTGGTCCTTGATATGTGTTTGGTGGCTCCAGAGTCAATCCACCAATTCTTGTCATTGGTGTCCACCATCATGGACTCAGTGACCATCTCAACATAATCTCTGTGTTCTTTGGTCACTTTACCTTGCTGGCTATTCTCACCCTTTTTCTTTCTGCATTGAGAACTAAAGTGTCCAGGCTTCCCACAATTAAAGCAAACACCATTTTTAGGCCCTTTCCGTTTTGGATTGCCTTGAAATTTCTTTTTATTTTTCACATTGGCGGTTAACGCACCGCTATAACTCTTAGTTTTAGCAACCATAGCAGAATTTGTAGGTGTTATACCACGGGCAGCCTGCCTTTGTCCTTCAGCAAGTAATTTTGCTTCAACCTCACTAAGGGTTACACCCTTTTGAAGGCTAAGGGTTTGAGATACATTCTCCCACGAAGGTGGAAGACTCATCAGCAAGTACATGATCTGAAAATTTTCGTCCATTTCTTTTCCCAAGGCTGCAAGGTTACTATGTCGGACCGACATTTTATCAATGTGATCCCTTATAAATGACCCCTCTGGCATCTTATAATTGACATATGCGCTAAATGCCTCCATCAAATGTGATTTGGAGGTTTCATCATACTTGTCCATGGCATAGTCCCAGATTTCTTTTGCTGTGGTGAAGTGCTCAAATTGTTTCACCAACTCACTGGATATAAATCCAATCAATAGATGCCTCGCTGATTTATTATCAAAAACCCATTGCTCATATAATTCATGGTCCTCCTTAGAGGCATCATCAGCGGGCTTAGGGACCGGATCGGATTCAATTACATAAGTTAATCCGTCAAAATGCAGCAGCGCTTCCATCCGACGCTTCCACACGGCTAAGTTCTTGCCGTTAAAAATATCAGCCTTTGCAAGATCATGCAGGGCTGATTTGGAAGACATGATTTCTATTTATTTTTAATTAAAGGATGGGTTAGATACCACTGACCGTATGAGGAGAAAATACCACCCTTTTATTTGAATCACTGGATCGTCTTCCTTTTGATGCCAATGCGTAGATCTGCTCGCAAGAATTCCGTAGAAGCAGACGGATCGTCGATCTGACTCCGGATAGCCAAGATATTGCAGTTGGAAGATTTGACGGTGATCTGCACCCCAGTTTGTGTCAACCGTACGATCTCTGCGTCAGCACTTCTAGGTTGGATCTAATCTGAGATGGGTTGGATCCCTGTTGTGTTGGGGTTGGAGCAGGCGTGCAACAGTATTGCTGTGATGATGGTGGACGTTGCAGTTTCGGCTTCACGTGGCTTTCAAACAAACGTTGAGGTCACGGCGTTACGTGGCTTTCAAACAAAGCCCACGTTGCTGTTCTTTCCACAAAAGATAAGATTCACGTGCAGTCAAATCATCTGTGCCTCTTTTGCTTGTAGAAAACGACAAAGGAGGTTTTGATGGATACAAAACGTCAACTCGTCTCCTGAGTTTTGATTCACGTGCACTGCTTCAAAAAGAACAAGAAGAAAAAACACGGAACTACGCTCGTCTTCTTCTTGCTTCAAGTTGCAGAAACGAAATAAAACCGAGGCTCACACATCTGAAAAAAAAATCCAGATCTACTCTAATCCACGATGCAGTTGCAAAATCTGAACCGGTAGAATGCACTGCGCCGGGCTCTAATACCAATTGATGGATCCGGATGAGGAGACTCCGTCACGAGGCCGGAGATCTATGTGCGTTCCGGTGATGGGAAGCTCCGTGGATCTCTTCGCCTCTTATCTTTCCTACGGAAATGGAGAGAATAATGATCGTCCCAAACCCTAGGGCTCCCTTATCCTTATATAGATAAGTCCCGAAGAGTCACACTTACTAGAGACATCTTCCACCAGAAGCCCACATCCACTGATCCTATTGGGAGTCTTATTATGGGGCCCAGATCAAGTCTTACACTAAAGTGGGATTGCATCTCTGTTGGCATCTGCCCTGCTTGATCTGACGTGGGACCCGTGGTATGCGGGCCACACGATTTCCTACAGGCACTAAATAGCTGCAAGAAACAAAGGCTGCCACCTTGGGAAGGTGTGCCACCTAAGCCACATTGCAGATTGCTGCAGAATATTAAAACTTGAGCAGAACGAAAAAGGTTGCAAATCCAAATAACTGAATGCCTAAACAATGAGTATGTTTAAGAATTTTTTTAGGAACTTGAATAATAGTGTGTGGTGATGTATTACACTACGAATTTGAAATAACTTATGAACATTTATTTCAAAAGCAGGAGTGTCAAATGGGCTGGCCTCAAAACACTCATACAAAAATGGACACCTTTGCTTCATCAGCTTGGTTCTGATCAACAGTTTCGATCTGAAACCACGTCCCTAGCTTGCAGGAACTGTAAAGTCTTGATGTAATGAAGCCCCATATTTCTTTTTTTGTTTTTTGTTTCTTTTGTTTTTACAATTTGTTTGCGGGGGTAAATATAAATTAATTTCGGCAACTGACTAAAAAAAAAAAAAAGAAACCCCAGAGAGAATGTGGGGTGGCAGGGTCATATTTTTCCAAACGTTCAAGAGAGGGATTCTAAGAAGATGATAAACAAGTGATATGGAGTGGCGGGGTCCTATATTTTCATATTATGGTGATGCAGTGGCTATTGAAATTCTATATGATATCGAGTTGGGGCCAGTGATGATCTTACGATCAAGACGAGTATCCGCGATGGTCACAATCAATTTTCTTTTATTTTTATAAAACCAATCACCATCTTCTTTCCTCATTTGTCCATCCAAATATCTAAACCTTAAGATCTCTATATCCATCAATTTGAACGATCAAAGCTTTTGAAAGAAATCGCGCCAGATATGATTTAGTGGACTACCAACATTGATAGACTCAAAAGGAGCGGGTTGTGACAGTACTGGATCCACAGACTGACAGTGATGCCCAAGAAGACATGATCATTTTGCAAAGTATTTTGTTATTTTTTGTTAGAGATCAAAAGAGTTTTATTTTAATTATTGACAATCACAGATTCTTTCCATCAAAGAATTCTGTGATTGAGGGGGGATGTTAGAGATTATATTCAAGTGAGAATTAGTTGTTATTTGTTAGGATGTTAAAGATAATAGTAGATTAGCCTTATCCTCAAAATAAGATTAGTTCAGAGTTATTTATAAATGTACATCTATTCATTCAAAATCTAAAGTAGAGATGTGAATTCCCATAATATCACCATAGATTTCATTGAATGAAGAGATGTACATTTATAAATAACTCTGAACTAATCTTATCTTGAGGATTAGGCTAATCTACTATTATCTCTAACATCCTAACAAATAATAACTAATTCTCACTTGAACATAATCTCTAACATTTAAGACTGTTTCGCTTCTTTCACCCGCATCCCAGACATAATCCATCAATCACAAAAACGTGAGCGATCTCCACCTTGCTTTGATATCAATTGTAGTGCACATGCGAAAGCAATCAACATCATCACACACATAGAGAACAAGAAAACCATGCAACCATGACATACAGATTTTGCATGGTTCACCATAAAGGCTATCTCCACGAACTATGAGCATTTTGTTCGATTTCACTGTGAAAGATACCGGGCAATTCATTACAAGTACTTCCTCTCTTCTGACATTAAGCTCCTCAATTTTTATAGGTCTTAATCTTGCTCTCACAGCACCCTGCCATATGTGGTGTATCAATACCACGAGAAAAGAGCTCACACCTCTCTACACCCTACATGGCCGTACATGGTTTACACAACAGGGAAAAGGTCTACTACATCTCCTATATAGAGTTTAGGATCACATTACATGAATATATAATGTATGTTTTTTTTGCCACCAAGAAAGCCCCGGTACAAAGATCGAATTACCCTTAATACTAACCTGGTCATTGGTTAGACCAATACACCAATCCAGCTAAATTGGAATACAAGGCATAAACCTAATAGACTGCTTCCTCCGTCTCTTTCATTTTAGAGAGGGAAAGGAAGAGGACAACATTGTAAGTTCCCACCAACTGATGTTTCCTTTGAGGAGAATTACTAGTGAAGGGTGGTTATAACAAATCATACGCCGAACTCATAATTGGTTTAAATTGATATGTCTACCAAGGTTACCATGGTTGATTTTAACATCATAATTAGTAAGCTTTTCCTCAATTGAACAGAGTCTTCTTTTAGACATTGTGTGGATGAGTTTTCTTTTCTCATTCAGAATCCACCGCGGCATGTTTTGAAAATGCTTGCCTCATTGGTTAGTTGAGTTTCACTGCTTGTAAATTTTATAATTATTAATTTAATGGGACTCCATAAGTCGTAGAATTTAAAATTTTTGTTCAGTATGATGAACAAGAAAAGAGGAAGAAAACGCAAATAATGGATTAAAAAAAAGTTCAAAAGTTTCCCTCCTTCAAAATTCTTAAAATTATACATTTTAATTCATCCGTTCTTGGTTGTCAACCAATCTAAATCCAATTCAGAGTTCATGGCTGACCATTCTTACTTCATTTTAGCTTTAGTATAAAGTTTAATGCAACCAAAATAGTGCCCAAAGTCTATGGAAAAGTATATCCATAATCCTGACACAAATCAACAGCAACCAAATCAAAATAGCAAGGAGTATCAGCACATTGCCTACCCACAATGCAAATCCACTGTCAAATAAGTCCTCAATCCTTACCAGCTAGCTCGCCACCAATGGGGAAGAGAATTCTCCAAAGTAGTACGGTGTCGTTTGTTAATTTCACATGTGATGTGAAAATGCGTTACATATGTAAATGATTCACATGTGAGTCATTTACATATGTAAATGACTCACATGTGAAAAAGAATTCATTGTTTGTTATTTTCACACCTCTTTCAATGTGAATCTTTATTGTACCAATGGTTTATACGTCTTTTTATAGTTTTTTGCAAATTTTGAAAAATCCATAATGAATCAAGTGATGATATTCAATATTATAAGCATTGTTGGCCTTTTGAAGAAGATTAACGGTTTGAATTAGCAAAAAGAGGTCCACAAAAATTAGAATTGAAGATCAAAAGGTCTATCATTTTTTGTAAATATCTCACAATATATGCAAGATCAACGGTTGAAATTTGATCTACTACTCGTGTTTGATCTTTTAAAGAGACTCAACGGTTCAGATCTTGAATTTGACTCTATGATGATCCAGAAATTTGAAAAAAGTGGACTGCCTGTTCAACACTATGTAACAATAGTGTTTGCATCCAATGGCTGATATGTTTTTTGAAGATATCTCAAGATCCATTTTGAATCAGCTCCTGAAATTTGATCGCATAGCTGAAAATGGCCTTTTGAACAAGATGAACGGTCCGGATCGTGAAAATGGGCCCCAGGAAAATCCAGAATTGACGATTAACGGTCAGAATTTACGCATAAATATCTCACAATTTAAGAAGATCCAACGGCTGAAAATTTTTTTCATAGCCGTTTTGGCCTTTCTAAACACTCTGGACGGTTCAGATCTTGATTGTGACCACTAGAAAATTAAAAAAAAAATAAAAGGCGTCCTGGGCTTTGAAGCACTGTAGCAGCGCCTTTTGGGTGTTGCTGTGTAACCGATTCACACCTGATTTGGTGTGTAATGGGGAGCCCCTTTTCCCATACATTTTACACATCAAATTCATATCTAATTTACCCATCACATGTGTAAATGTTGCAAACAAACATAAAATGTGTGAAATCATTTCCCATGTGTAGTGTTTACATATGTAAATGGGAAAAACAAACGACCCCTACATGGAAACTAACGAGAGGTGAGTGGACGTTCCATGCAAGTGTGTATTTTACGAGCTGTGAATCATATAAAATCATAAACCCATCCTAGATTCAACCCTCCAGCTATAGTTAAAAGAACAATATAAGACTTTAGCCTAAATAATACAAGTATAATAAAGCATAAAACTAAACCATAGAAGAAAACTTCGACTCAAAAGAGGTGTCTTGCGCAAGTGCAGGTATTGGGAATTGGGATATATGTACAGTAATAAAATAAAATAAACGACAATCAAGAAATACCGATAACCCAATAATAGAAAGAGAGAGAAGATGAAAGATGAGATAAGGAGGCAGTAATAATTTCAAAGTATAGTGAATACAAATTAAGATTTATGAATATAATTGTAAACAATAATAGAATCTGGGGAGCACAACTTATTGATCCAATGCCAAGCTTCATTTCATTTTGCTGTTTTTGCAATGTTGCGGATAGAAAACATTCGTGTTTTGGTAAAACATTCCCAAATTAGTGAATTGATTTTTTAATTATAAATTATAATATAATTACATTTTTCTATGTTCAAGAACTCATGGAGGAAGAACACCCCTTGTAGTGGTTGCTTGATAAATCCTCGATCCTTTCCAATTGGGGTGATGCTCTCTTTCAATCTTATCAATTGATCACAACATGTTTCCAACCCTATCATGTCAAAAGAACGATGGGTTGCACAATCTCCCACCTGATTTACCGGCCAATTAGTTTAACAACCTGTGCGATTAAATCAACCAAGTTATGTTCAGTGTCATCAAGTCCTAAAGCATGCACGCAACTCTATTTATTAACTTTGGCCGGCTGTAATTGGTTATGACAAATAACAAAATAATTAACATTTATATAGAGGATTTACCGGAAAAAAAAACCCTTTGCAAGTCTATTTATTAACTTTGGTCGGCTGTAATTGGTTATGACAAACAACAAAATAATTAAAATTTATATAGGGGATTATACTAAAAAAAATTCCTTAGATGTGCACTAAATATAATTAAACTCAAAATTTCAAAGTGCATGAATTGGGTCCATGAGGCCTTACATAGAAAAAAAAATGCAGAGAAGAAAAGAAGAAGAGAGAAGAAAGAAGAAAGGAAGAAGAAGAGAGGAACGAAGGAAGAAAAAGAAAGGAGAAAGACAAAAGGAAGAAAAAGAGAGGAGGAAATGAAGAAGAAGAAAAGAAAGTAAAAAAAAAAAAAAAAAACCTTAATCCCCTCCTTTCTTTCTCCCTTCTTCTTCTTCTTACTTTCCTTCCTTTCTTCCTTTCTCCTCACTTCTTCCTTTCTTTTTTACATTTTTCTTCCTGCATGGCTTAGTGATGCTTTTTTTTTTCTATAGGGCTAAGTGATGCCCTGCAAAATAATAATAATAATAATGCATAGAAAAAAGAAATAATAGAGGAGAAAGAAGAAAGGAAGAAGAAGAGAGGAAAAAGAGAGGAGACAGGAAGAAGAGGAGAGGAAGAAAGGAAGAAAAGAGGAGAGGAAGACGGAAAGGGCTTAAGGGTTTCTTTCGCCCTTTCTTCTCTTTTTCTTCCTTTCTTCTTTCTCCTCTATTTTTCTTCCTCTCTTCCACTCTTTGCCTTCCCTTCTTCCTCTGTTCTTCTTTTTCTTATTTTCCTTCCTTTCTTCTCTCTTCTTCTTCCATTATTCTTTCTTCTCTATGTTTTTTTATTCTATGCATCACTCAAACATGAATGCAAAAAAAAAAAAAAAAAAAAAAGAAAAAAAAAAGAAAGAAGATTTGCACACGATTAGGTCTTCTGGGCCCAATCCATGCACATTGAAATATTTGGCTCAATCGTGCTTAGTACACATCTAAGGGGTTTTTCCCGGTAAAACCCTCATTTAGATATATAATGACAAGATGTAAGAACTATGAAAACTAGGTAACCTTTTATTTGTTTTAAATAAATGTTGTTCATAGTTTGTTTAGGTTAGGGCCTTTCAAGTAATAAAAAGGCCTAGATTAGGTCCAATGTAACCATTTAGGCCTAGTAAAGAATCATTCTTGAGAATGGATCAAGGCCCACCACACAACCCAAACTTGAAAGTCAGAAAACTTCGTGAGTTTTCTCTTAGGGTTTGTTTCTTTACTAAAAGTTGTAAATGATATGTTTTTCACAAGCATTTCAAAATTTCAGTTACCTGAAAAAGGTCTTAAATGACCTTTGGAATTCAAGAATTCCAATCCGTTAGCTTTTTGGTGGAATTCCTAAATGCTCAAGTACAATAAAGCATTCATGAATTCCACCATGCTGGAGAATTTGAAAAATCTCGATACAGAAATTCCATGAATTCCAATAAAGAAACGTGCCTTTAATTATTTGAGTTATCTCATTTTGACAAAGGACCAAGGCATTACAAATAAGATTTTCCAGCATCACCATATTTTAATAAGTTGTTTGCATTATAAACTAGTTGATAATTAGATTTGATTTTAAATAATTAATATTTATTCTTAAGTAATTATAGACATAGTTTGGAGTAGACAATTTAAAAATGATGAAAGGATAGTAATTTGAAACTCAACTTTTTCCATCAATATTTGTACTAACAAATTATATCATATGAAATATTTTTCTTTTATTTTCCTTTCACATATAGATTTAGTAATTTGAATTGCTTATCATATATTTTATTTTATAAGTATTTGATTTATATTTAAATAATTTTGAAATTAGTTAAAAAATGGCTCTCAAGTCCTAATTCTAACTTTACCATTTCCATATGGCCCCATATGAGATCCGAAGCCCTTCCATTTCCATCTCTCGCGCGCGCAGAGTAGATTCAAAAACCACACTTTCCTGCGCGGACCATTTTCTCAATCCAACAAGCAGAGATCGCGAGCTCCCTATACGACGACGAGGTGGAGAATCGAAGGCCTCTTCGTCTTCCTCTGTCGGTATGGAATCTGCAGTTTCAATTCTTAGGGTTTTCTTGTTCTTGATGTTTCTCCTTTGAGGGAATTTTTAGTCTTTTGCTTGTTTATCTTCTTTGGAATTGCTAGGGTTCTTGTTCTTGATGTTATTCTTCAAATTTGTTGTCGGCTTGGTTTGGAGTCGGCCAGTGTTAGGGCTCTCTCGCATGATTTCTTTTTCTCGGTGTTGTTGTTGTTGTTGTAGAATTTTAGGGTTCAATGGAAACGCAAATTCTCGCATGGATTTGTTACGATTTGGAGAATCGAAGGCCTGCTTCTTCACATCACTCCGGTTAAGAGGTCAGCCTGTTTGCAGAGAGTGCTATCTTGGCCTTTGCTATGTTTAGTTTTTGATTCTGTGATTCTTGAAATCGTGTTAGTTCATGTTGTCGTTTTTTCTCAGAGGAAAGAGAACCATGTTTCCTTGTTTCAAATCATTTGATTGACACTGGTAGCTTCTCTGTTTTGATTTTCTGTTTTTTTTTCCTTTATGCTTAATGCGATAGTTTCTTAAGAAATTCTCTTTCTCTCTCTCCGGGGGTTTGTTCAAAACCTAAACAATTTGTGTATCCGTGAAATGGTTTTCTTCGGAGCGCTTTCTATTCTTTATTTCTACGGGCTTTTCCTTTTCTTTGATAGGCCTGTAAAGGACCCAGTTCTTTACATTTTATTTGCAGGTTGTTATTTTCTTACTTTTTTGAGGAAAACCTAATTCAGTTTTGTTGCTTTCATGGATTTCCTCAAATCATACCATCAAACCCTTCTGGGGTGTAGAGGAAGGGCATACCATGAATTGCACAGCGAGCAAATTTCTAGTTTTCTGGCGCGGACGGTCAATCTAACTTAATAAATCACTATCTATTTGAGGTTCCAAGAGTTAATAGTTTTGTACATGAAGGTTTTTGTGATAAAAGAAAGGAGGAGGATATCAGTTGGATTGGTGGTATTAATTTAGGTACATTTGGTTGATAGTAAATAATACTGCTTAGGGATAAGGTGAGACCAATTGAGCTGGTTATTGGAAGGGTGACTTGTTGACCTTTTAAAATAAGATGGGAAAGATAAAAGTAAAGGCATAGTGGTTGCTCCAATTATCAATATTTGTGAAGTTGATTCTTGATGGTGCTTAGATAAAAAATCTGAGGCCTAGCGGAATTTCTAGATCACTTAGAAGGAGAAAGATGAGGATCCGATGAAATGCTATGGGTTGGTAAAGGAAATCAATGTGAATTAGGTGAATGAAGATTACAGCAAATGGAAGGCACAGTGTTTAATATTCAGATCTTGTTTGGGTGATTGGTTGTGGAGGGATAGCTTTTCTGTTAAGGGAGCGCTTTGTAATTTTGCCTTTCTTTGAGGACATTATGGTTCTTGTTAATAAATTACATGTGGCTTGTGCCATGCATTAAGTGAAGAAACTAGCTCTTAGCTAAAGTTTATATGTTTAGAGACTACTTCTTAAATTCCTCCCCTCATTTTTTACTTTTTTCTGTTACTACTCTTTTGCAATTTGCAGTATTATCCAGTTTCCTATAGCGATTACTTTCTGTATCACCTAGTTGTTTATACATTTTGTGCATGTTTTTTCTGTCCCCCACCTACACACAAATTGGGATTAATATCTTCGGCATGTTCAATCATCAAAATGTATATTCGGGAAGTTGTGGTTTAAATCTTATATTAACACGTGAAAAGCTTATCCTTTTTGAATGCATCCTGTTTTACCCACACATTTTATTGCTTATTTGCTATGTATGGATTTGCTTATTGACCTATAGACCCACATGGAACTCCTTGGCCTAGATGCTTATTTGTAAGTAAGAAAACTTGTACTTCAAAAAAAAAAAAAAAAAAAAAAAGAAGAAGAAGAAGAAGAAGAAGAAGATCCACTAGACAAGTAAATCATCTTAACATTCAAGTAAGCTATTTTTAGCTCTTCTGAGATTTGTGCTTTTCTGATTAGTAGATCCCTTTGTAATTTTGTTCTTCTTCAATGATGTTATGGTTAGCACTACAAGTTGCGTGTGACTTGTGCCATGTTTTTTAGTAAAGAAACTGACTCTTAACCAAAGATTATGTGGCTGGAGACTATTTCCTATAGTCTTCCCCTCATTTTTTCCATATGATTGATATCTTATTACCAAATAATTTCTTTTTATTTGAATAGCTGTCTTGGAAGTGTCTAGCTATAAATAAGGAATTTCTAAGATATATAGAGTCAGTTTCAAAATTTAGTTATAAAAGTGAATAGCATGTTTTGAATATTAAAAGGAAAAATATAAAGGCAACGAAATCATAAGATGTTTGTTGCCATATCCAACCAACCACTAGGTAGTTAGATATACATCAGTCTAACATCGTATATCACTTAGATGAAGTGAAATTTAGGTGAGTGCACAATTAGGAAAGGGAAGCGCTCAAAAATTTAATGGCTCTAATCAATTAAATGAGGGCCTCTTACTGACTAGTCGAACCTCTTGTGTGAAGACCCTATTAAGGGTTTTGTGAACCTCTTTTACTTTATTCTTTGTTTTGCACAGCCAACTACACAATCTATTGTCATTTTCTCAAATCGTGAATCTTCTATGACTAACACTGCCTGAAGTAACCTTGATCGAATGGATCTCAGAAGTTATAAATTTCACCATGTGGGATCTAGGATCTAGGCATTCCAATTTCTTCGATACTGTAATTTTCATTTGATCTTGATCGTGCATAGTTGGACTCTCTAATTCCACGTGCAAATAATTAAAATTTAGATTTTTATCCTCAAAATCTTGATCGACATTGAAATTGGTTGTATCATAGGTGCCCTTATTTGAATGTGCATCAGAGTTGTCCCACTAAAAGCATCACTATCTTCATCGGCATCAAATTTCAACATTTCATCCACATCTCGATATTCGTCTTGGATTTTGTACACAATAGCAATCGGACTACCACAAATGGGAGAATATGGTTTTTTAATTATCATGTTACAATCAAATTCACATTAATTCCAAAATTCAATCTTTGAGCAAATCCATGATCACCTGTTGATGGTGTATCATTATTTCACTGTTACAATCTTAGTTTGGCTCATCAGCACGATCCTCGTAGTCATCAACTATAGTCCAGCATGATAGGAAAACCATAAAGCTATATTATGCTTTTCTTATAGTAGTCCCTAAGTACTGAGGAAGAAATGCATATTTGAAGAGTCCTTATTATGTTGATAATGAAGTTCTTAACGAAGGAAATAAACAAATTTATTGAAGATTCTTCATTTGGAGTCCACATCTTGTAAACATTTGTTCCATTCTAGTGAGTTACCGATTTTGCAAAATCTCCAAATAGGGAAGGAAAGTATGCAACTGAGACAACTTCCTCTTAGTAATATTGGGCAACTCTTTAGTGGGTAATGGGCCCTTACTAGTAGTAATTGTAGGAGCAGCCATGTATTTTATTTTGTGAACGAAGTTTTGGCATCTATTTTGTGGCCAGGTTTAGGTTGTGAATAGGTGGGTGCAATCCTTCATATTGTTATACATTTAAATCTGCATTGTTGGGCTCCCATAAATTGAATTTGGGTTTGATAGATGGAGCAATTGATCCACTAATTTTCTGATCTCTGGCAATCTTGACCAAATGGATCTTTGATATTGTGAATCTTGCCATGTGGGTTCTTGACCTAAAATGATAATTGTCATATGATGTTGTTCCAGCATTGTTGAAGCCTCTAATTCTACATGTGAGAAGGAATTAAAATTTAGAGTTTCTTCTTCATAATCTTGATGAGCGTGGAAACCGATTGTGTCATCTATGCCTTTATTTGGAAGTTTCAAAGATTTGATGATTGAAAACATCACTATCTTCATGAAAATCAAAGTCCAGCATGTCATCCACATCTCGATATTTGTTGTACGTCAACATTTCAACAACAATGAGGCTGTGGTACACATTGACATTTGGAAGACCACAAATAGTAGTCGGTTTTGGTATTTTGAATTGAATAGTTGTCATAAATAGACATTACTTAAAATTTTTTTTTGAAAGCTAAGTTTTTTTGGAAAAGTCGGTTTTTATTAGAGGTAAGTTTTTTTGAAAGGCTAGATTTTTTTGAAAGATTAGCTTTTTTTTTAAAGGTACGTTTTTTTATAGGTAAGTTTTTATTGGAAGATAAGGTTTTTTGAAAGATAAGTGTTGTTTTTGAAAGGTAAGTGTTTTTTTTAAGGTAAGTTTTTTTATTTGAAACATAAATTTTTTTATTTGAAAGCTAAGTTTGTTTTAATGGCAATTTTGTTTTTGAAAGGTTATTTTTTTAAGGGGTATGTTTTTTTGAAAGGTAGGTTTTTTTAAAGGTAATATTTTTTTGAATGGCAATTTTTTTTTTGTAGGGTTGGTTTTTTTTTGAAGGGCTTGTTTTTGTTGAAAGTATGTTTTTTCTTTTTGAAAGGTAAGTTTTTTGGATTGAAAGGTAAGCTTTTTTTTTTTTTTTTTTTGAAAGGTAAGATTTAAGGTAAGCTTTTTTGAAATGTAAAATTTTTTTAAGGATAAGTTTTTTGTTTTAAAATGTAACTTTTTTTTTTTGAATGGTAATTTTTTTAAAGGGATTTTGGATGTGATCAGTATGCTCTTTTACTACTTATGGATTTGATCTATGTTTTGGATTGAAAACCATGCTGTGGAATTTGAGGCGCCCAGATTTTGGGGTGTGATCATATTAGAGCATTAGGTCAATAGGTCTTTAGGGTATAAAATAATAATAGAAGGTAAGTTTTTATTGAAAGGTATGATTTTTTTTCAAGCGGTTAGTTTTTTTAAAGGTAAGGTGTTTTTGAAAGGTTGGTTTTTTTGAATGGTAAGTTTTTTTAAAGGTAAGTTTTTTTTGAAAGGGAATTTTTTTGAAAGGCAAATGCCTTTTTTCTTTTTTGGAAGGCAAATGTTTTTTTTTTTTTGAAAGGTAAGTTTATTTGAAAAGTAAATTTATTTTTGAAAGGTTAGTTTTTTTTCAAAGCTATGTTTGTTTTGAAAGGTAAGTTTCTTAGCAACCTAAGTTTTTTAAGGTTAGGCTTTTTTTTTAGAGGAAAGTTTTTTTTTTGAAAGGTATTTTTTTTTGTTTTGAAAGTAATTTTTTTTCGTTTTTTGAACGGTAAGTTTTTTTTGAAAGGTTTGATTTTTTTTATGAAAGGTATGTTTTTATTTTTTTTTAACTTGATTTTTCTTGAAAGCCAAGTTTTTTTTTGAAAGGTACTTTTTTTAAAAATTTAAGTTCTTTTTTTTTGACAGGTAAATTTTTTTGAAACGTGCGCTAATTTTTTTTTGAAACGTATGTTTTTCTTATAGGTATTTTTTTTTTTTGACAGGTGAGGTTTTTTTTTAAGGTAATTTTTTTTTCTTTTTTTTTAAGGGTAAGTTTTTATTGAAAGATAAGTTTTTTTTTCTTCGGAAATAAGTGTCTTTTTTTTTACCAACGGACCTACGTTGAACTCCTTGGCCTAGATGCTTATATGAAACTCCTTGGCCTAGATGCTTATTTGGAAGTAATAAAACTTGTACTTTTTTTTATTATAAGAAGATCCACTAGACATGTAAATCATCTTAACATCCAAGTAAGCTATTTTTAGCTATATTGATGTTTGTGCTTTTATGATTAGTAGATCCCTTTGTGATTTGATTCTTCTTCAATGATGTTATGTTTATCACTACAAATTACAAGTGACTTGTGCCATGTTTTTAGTAAAGAATCTAAGTTTTAACCAAAGATTTTGTGGCTGGAGACTATTTACTATTGTCTTCACCTCATATTTTCCATAAAAATGATATCTTGTTACTAAAGAATTTCTTTTAATTTGAATAGTTGTCTTGAAAGTGTCTAGTTATAAATAAGGAATTTCTAAGATACATAGAGTCAGTTTCAAAATTTAGCTATAAAAGTAAATAGCATTTTTTTAATATTAAAAAGAAAAATATAAAGAAAAAGAAATCATAAGATGTTTGTTGCATCCCTAACCAGCCACTAGGTTGTTAGATATACATAAGTCTAACATTGTATATCACTTAAATGAAGTGAAATTTGGGTGAATGCATAATTAGGAGAGGGAAGGGCTAACAAGTTTAATAGCGTTAATCAATTAAATGTGGGCCTCTTACCAACTAGTCAAACCTCTTGTATGAAAATTCTATTAAGTTTTCTATGAAACTCTGATACTTTATTCTGTGGTTTGCAAGTTCAACTACACAATCTATATTCATTTTGTTAAATCGCAAATCTTTTAAACTAACACTGCCTGTAGTAATCTTGATCGAATGGATCTCAGAAGTTATAAATTTCACTTTGTGGGATCTTGATGCAGTCTAGGGCACATCAGACCTCTTCAAATTAGATTAGGATTCTTATTATTATTATTAAGAAAGTTTCCATTTTTAGCTTATTGTTATTATTAAGAAAGCTTCTATTTTTAGCCTAGGGTTTTCTTGCTTATGAAGATTGTTTAACTATATATATGGCTTTGTAGAGAAGAACTTCTCAGAGAGAGTTTTGGTTGATTAATAGAATTGGGTTTTTCCCCAGAGGTGTTCCTCGTGTGTGTGGAAGTCCTTTGTGACCGTTCGAAGTGTCCTTGGACACGTGCTCAGGCACCTCCACGCAGCCCTAGCCCTTGGGCTGCATCAGATTGGTATCAGAGCCCTTGGGTTTCCACTGCCACCCCCATCGACCCCTCTCAGTCAATCCCGCACCAATCCTTCGTCAAATCCACAAACCCTAATCGTCCCAAACCCTAGTCGTCCCAATCCCCTTGCCACAGTCCCCCATCCCTACTCGCCCCACCATCTTCGTCCAGAGTCCCCAACACCCTAACAGTCCAGAGTCCCCAACACCCTGCCCGAAGCCAAACCCCACCCCCCCTCCGCCTCTGCCTGACGCTGCGTGTCGCCATCTGCACCGGGGCTTCCCCCTCCTCGCGGACTTCCCCCTCCTCGCTGCTACCGCGTGCAGTGGTCGCCAGCCGAGACGCAGACGAGACGAGACGCAGTCCTCGGCATCTCTTTGCAGACGAGACGAGACGCAGAACTTTCGTCATCGTGCTCTCTGTTAAAATATCTTGTCACACGTGTTTCAACACGTGCGTGACCACTTGCAATTGCAATTCCTTTCGATTCTTGTTGGGTCCACTCAGTTTCATCTCGGCCCAATTGCAACAGGACGCCATCTGCTATCCACTCTCACCTCTGTCTTCACCAGCGTGTTCCTAAAGGGTAGATCTACACATCAGGTCAGTCAGATTTCAATTTAATTAAAAAAAAAAAAATGCCTCCAAAGAAGCAAGTGGATGCTGAATCTTCATCTTCTTCACTTGAAGATTTGGCGACTGCCATTAGAGAATTATCTGCAAAAGTTGATGGAATGCACACCACCCTGCACCAATTGGATATTCGAGTGACAAATTTGGAAAATCATCAACGTGTGCATCCCCACCGTGAAGATGGTGCACATATTCGGAATCCACGGGATCCACCAGTCAATAATCCTGATCGAGAATTCGGGATAAAAATTGTGATTCCTGAATATGATGGAAAATTACAGCCCGCTGAATTTATGAATTGGTTAGTGTGCGTGGAAAATATTTTCGCACATAAGCCAATGACTGAGCACAATAAAGTCACACTAATTGCCACTAGATTTCGTAATTATGCTGCAACTTGGTGGGCTGAATTGCAAAGAAAACGGAGGAATCAGAACATGGACCCTGTTGATACATGGACAGAGATGAAAAATATTTTAAAACAAAAATTCCTCCCTGTCAACTATGCAAGAGATCTCCGTTCCAGTTTTCAAAATTTGAAACAACGGTCCAAGTCAGTTGTTGAATATTCTGAGGAATTTTTAACTCTGCAAGCTCGTTGTGGTTTGAATGAAGATGATGATGTGGTAGTTGATAGATTTTTCAATGGATTGAGACTAGACATTCAGCATATCCTTGCCTTCCAACATTTTGATAATGTCGATGAACTCATCCAACATGCTGTCAAGGCTGAGGGAATTGCAAATCATCAAGTACAAAAATCCAAATGGGTTCAGCCAAAGAATTCCCCTCTACAAGAAGCTAAATCCAATGGACAGACTTTTGCTAGGACTGAAGGTTAAAATAAGATGGTTTGTTTCCATTGTCACCAGCACGGGCATCGCGCCGCAGATTGTCCAAAGCGAATACATCTAATTGAGATTGAAGGTGCTGATAACAATATCCGAGATGATATTGACACTGATCCTAAGGATATTGACACTTCCAAGGATATTGACACTGCAGATATTGACTTCACCGATGCAGAGCCCCCAGATGATGCTCTTCTTGTCCTCAAGGATGCGTCACCAGCTGTTGAGCATAAGTGGTTGCGCAAAAATATTTTCCGTTCCACAGGAATGATTCAGGGACAAAACTGCACAGTTGTTATTGACAGTGGAAGTTGTGAAAATCTCATCTCCCAGGCTCTTGTTGATCGCCTCCAATTGAAAGTTTATAAGCATAACCGTCCTTATTTTGTCAAGTGGCTCATGAATGGTGATCGAGCGCATGTTCGACATACTTGCAAAGTTACCTTTGCTATTGGTGAGACTTACAAGGATACAATCTGGTGTGACGTGCTACCTTTGGATAGTGGTGATATCTTATTGGGCCGTCCGTGGATGTATGACAAGAATGGAACTCATGGTATGCGCGACAACACCTATACATTCATGTATGGTGGACAGCAAGTTACTCTTCATCCTGAGAAACCACAACCGCCAAAGAAGAATTCCTGGAAAGCTGCCACAAAAGATGTCCTTCATGTCCAACACATTTACACTGGTAACCCGAAGCATCATCGAGTTCGAGGACGAACTCTTCTTTCAACCCGGGGAGGATGATGCAGTCTAGGGCACATCAGACCTCTTCAAATTAGATTAGGATTCTTATTATTATTATTAAGAAAGTTTCCATTTTTAGCTTATTGTTATTATTAAGAAAGCTTCTATTTTTAGCCTAGGGTTTTCTTGCTTATGAAGATTGTTTAACTATATATATGGCTTTGTAGAGAAGAACTTCTCAGAGAGAGTTTTGGTTGATTAATAGAATTGGGTTTTTCCCCAGAGGTGTTCCTCGTGTGTGTGGAAGTCCTTTGTGACCGTTCGAAGTATCCTTGGACACGTGCTCAGGCACCTCCACGCAGCCCTAGCCCTTGGGCTGCATCAGATCTAGGCATTCCAATTTCTTCAAGATTGTAATTTTCAATTGATATTGATCATGCATAGTTGGACTTTCTAATTCCATGTGCAAATAATTAAAATTTATTTTTTCTTCTTCAAAATCTTTATCAACATTGAAATCTGTTGTATCATAGATGACTTTATTTGGATTCGACCACTAAAAACATCACTTTCTTCATAGGCATCAAATTTCAACGTTTCATCCACATCTCAATATTCGTCTTGATTTTGTATGCAATAGCAATTGGACTACCACAAATACGAGAATATGATTGTTTCATTATCATGTTATAATCAAATTCACATTACTTCTAAAATTGAATCTTCGAGCAAATCCATGGTCAGCTGTTGATAGTGTATGATTATTACACTGTCACGAGCTTATTTGGGCTCATCAGCATGATCCTCGTAAATCGTAATTATCAACTATAGTCCAGCATGATAGGAAAACCATAAAGCTATATTATGCTTTTCTTATAGTCGTCCCTAAGTACTGGGAAAGACATTCATCTTTGAAGAGTCCTTATTACTTTGATAATGAAGTTCTTAAGGAAGGAAATAAACGAATTCATTGAAGATTTTTCATTTGGAGTCCACATCTTGTAGACAATTGTTCTGTTCTAGTGAGTTGCCCATTTTATTAAATCTCCAACTAGGAAGGAAATAATGCATCTGAAACAACTTCCTCTGAGTAATATTGGGCAACTCTTTAGTGGGGAAGTGGGCCCTTACTAGCAGTAATTGTAGGAGCAGCCACCTAGCTTCTTTTGTGAGCAAAGTTTTGGCATCCATTTTGGGGCCGGGTTTAGGTCGTGAATAGGTGGGTGCAATCCATCATATTGGTATACAGTTAGATCTACATTGTTGGGCTTCCATAGATTGAAGTTGGAGTTAATGGATGGAATGATTGATCCACTAATTTTCTGCTCTCTGGTAATCTTGAACAAATGGATCTTTGATATTGTGAATCCTGCCATATGGGTACTTGACCTAAAATGATAATTGCACTTTTCACTATAATTCTCATATGATGTTGTTCCCGTATTGTTGAAGCCTCTAATTCTACATGTGAGAAGGAATTAAAATTTGGAGTTTCTTCATAATCTTGATGAGCATGGAAACCGATTGTGTCATCTATGCCTTTATTTGGAAGTGTCAAAGTTTTGATTACTGAAAACATCACTGTCTTTGTGGATATCAAAGTCCAGCATGTTATCCACATCTTGGTATTCATCATATATCAACAATTCAACAGCATTGAGGCCGTGGTACACATTGACATTTAGAAGATCACAAATAGTAGTCTATTTTGGTATTTTGAATTGAATAGTTATCGATTTTTTACTTTACTTTAATTTTTTTTGAAAGCTAAGATTGTTTTGAAAGATAAGCTTTTTTTTAAAGGTAAGTTTGTTTTAAAGGTCTATTTTTTCTAATGGTAAGTTTTTTTGGAAAGGTAAGTTTTTTTTAATGGTAGGTTTTTTTTGAATGGTAAGATTTTTTTTGAAAGATGAGATTTTTTTTAGGGATTTTTACGAAAAAATTAATCCTAAATTTAGAGTATATGAATTGATTAAGAAAGATTAGAAAAAATCCGATTTGGAGTTCGTATTCCATCGAAAGACAAATATGCCCTTAGCTGACTATATCGTTAGGCATACAAAACCTTACAAACATCTTCTTCCGTCTCTTCTCCATCTTTACTTCTCCATCGTGAAATTTTGTTAGAGTCTTTATTTTTTTCAAAAAAACTTACCTTTCAAATCAAACATACGTTTCAAAAACATTCGCAGCCTCACAAAACTTGTTCTCTACACTGTCATCAACTTTTGGCACTTTGATCCCACCTTGCACATGTTCTGACCTGCCATTAAAACCACTGTTATCCTTCTTCTCCATGGGATTACACCACCCTGAATTAGTGGAAACAACTTCTTGCATATTAGTGGTTGGCATTAACACCTACTTTTGCTTCACTTCCCCATTTGATAATGTCCAATTAGACCTCAAGCCCTGCTTACCCCTTTTCCTCCTGCGATTAGTCGTTGGTAAAGAAAATCTCCTCGTTCTAGAAGCTTGTAGGAATCTGAGGTGCTTTTGAAAAGAAGCTTTTGAAGAAGAGGAACTATTAACCCTCATAGGAAGAACACTCTTAGAACTCTGCTTCAGGAGAGATGCACCTCTGGGCAAGATTGCAACAGAATATGAGTGGGGCCTCTTGGATTTTTTCAAAAGAAGCTTAACAATTGGGTCTGTCCATCAACTAGGCCCCATTATTGAAACAACCCATTGGCCCACCCCAAAAAGGCTTGACCCTTGGTTCCTACCCTGCAGGCCCAACAAAAGATGTTTGACCTAATAACTCAGCCTCCAGAATACCCACGCCATGACAAGCCTGGGTAGGTATTTTGCAAGCGGTTTCCCTATGTTGTCCTTCACTATGCAATCTACTAGAAACCTGAGGACTTACAGCACCATCCCTTTGCTTGATGGATGAAATGGAGAGACCTTCCTGTAGAAGTGAGACTTTCTGCGAACTGCAACTATTTATTGCTAGGCTTTTGGCTTTCTTTCTCGTCTGACCTTTTTCCCCCAAATGGAAAGAGTTTGAAAAACCTGTTTCATTGACAGACTTTAGATTTGACGGACAATGCTGAGGCCTGATACGAACCTGAAAAAAAGAGCCCCTGTCACCCTTTGCCACCTCACAGATTGCTTTAGAGACTGCTCTGTTGACTCACCCTTTGCTGCCATACCGTCGTTCCTAAACCAATCATCTTCCCTGATGTCGATCTTGCCGTCACTTGCAGTAGAGGTAGAGTCCATATACTCTACAACTTGTTTCCCCCTTTTTCCATGGTAGCGTACTTTGAAGCCCTTGACTGCCCCATAGCCTCCACAGGGCATACATTGAATCTCCAACTCTTGCCCTCATGACCAACTTGTAACAGTGGTCAAATACCCTCATTTCCAGCACCTTGTAAATGAAAGATAAATCATCAGTTGGGATCTGAACTCTCCCAAATACTGACTCAGATTTATCCAAGGTCTCCTTCACAACTTCCTCTACCACTCCTACCTTCCTCCCAATAGCCTCAAAGACCTCCGCACTCCACCCATGGAGTGGGATTCCAAAACACTGCAGCTGTACTTTTCTCAAGAGACTAGGGGACTTTGGCACCCACTACAAGAGAAGTAAAAGCCTTACTAACTTCAAGATTTGGATCGTCCATCATCAGTCTAGCTTCCTCCAGGTTCTGAAATGAAACCAGCACTTCCTTTCCCCCGAGTCTAGACATGTTCACCCCCTTGATACCATGCTCTTCATAAAATGCCTTGAATAGAAGGAATAGCTCCTTTACATTGCAATATACCCACCAAACTGTTGGACCCACCTTTAGTCATCGGAGATAACCCCTTTAGGTACAGAGATAAAAGTCTCCCCTCTTTGATGAGCCTCTTTCACCACCTCAAGATAAGAAATGCCCTGCTGAACACTGCACTCAATAGGGAACTTAGACAACACAGGTTCCTTGCCTATCCTAGGTAAGAAAGCCTTCTTAGCCTTCTGAAGAGAACCAGATAAACTGTCCGTACCCTTCTCCCAAGACCCTTCCCTCCTAACTCTCTGAGACCAACCAAATCTTGCAACATTCACTTCCAGCAACCTTCTAGCAAACCTTTTCCCATTCATCATATTCACAGCTTTGTTAGCAGTCCCCATGTTTTCAAACCACACAAACCCAAAACAAAATCCCCTGCACCTTCTGCTAGAAGCTGGTATGAATGCATCTAAGACTTTCCCTGCAGGAGAGAAAGCAAGCCTCAGTTGGTCTGCCACAGTTAGTTCTGGTAGACTGTTAACGAACACTGATACCAGCTCCTCCCACTTGATACTTCTATTCCTTCACTTGAAGTTGGCAACTGTAGTCCACTGTCCACTTTTCTCTCCCATTGCTGCTTTGCACTAGAAAAGCTCCCCAAACTGCAATTTTTCTTTTGGCGTATCATGCACAACCATCTCCCTACCAAGGACAGACTCCACAGGTCCTCGATAGTAACCAGCCCTGAATATTGATCCTGAAGACAAGAACTTGCAGGAGAACTTAACACAAGGGCAGCTTAACTTAATTGCATGAACACTCAATTGCACAATTTCGTGTGGTGCTGAGGTGGAGAGGCTGCCCATGAGTCCCTTATAAAGGGATTTACCGCCTTTCCTATTTGAGTGGAGGTACTAAAGAGCAATAGTCCCAGTAGTAATTTTGAGTGGAGGTACTAAAGAGCAATAGTCCCAGTAGTAATTTCTTGATTAATCTTTCACTTGCGATTATGACAAACGAAGATGATTCAAGTTATATGCCCACCCACCTCACATGGCACATGGGCCACACTTCAATTGCTTACTAGGTCAAAGGTGATCAAATTTCAAACAGGCAGATGTGCATTAGTTGGAATTGGGAGCAATCCAATCTCTTTGTTTTTTTGAGTGATTTACCATGTGAGCCCAGCATTTGGTAGATAGTTTGCAGGAATGTACCTAGCTATAAGGTATTCATCTCTCTCTCTCTCTCTCGCTCTCTCCTTTGTATAAATGAGTGAACTTACCCTACATTGAAGAGAGTTGGAGTTTGGGGAACAAAAACAACTAAGGCTGTCTCTGACACCAGGGACTTGTTTTAAAGTGTGTTCTGTTTGATAGAAGTAAAGGTGAAGGAACCCAAAATCATCCTTCTTGAACAAGAAAATTGAATTCAAGCAACATCTCATTGCAAAAAAAAAATACAAAAATTGAACTGGCGATGCGGACCTGTTCCAAGCTGTTCATATGCCTCAAGTGCCCCTGCTTACCAATGGCGAGATGGTACTTTATGATTACCTTTTTATTGAAATTCATAAACCTTTTTCAGGATCCATCTTTGGGTCTGTTTTCCCTCTTATGATGTTATTATCTGTGATGATAGATTGTGCAACATGAATGATATTTGTTGCAGCTGCTTTCTTGGGTGGTGGTGGAAAAGGGATTCACCCCCTTCCTTTCACTGACCCCTGTCTTCCAGGTACCTAGAATTACATATACTGAAATTCATTAAAAACTTTGTTGAGAGGTAGTGCTTCGTTGAAAGGGTTTACTCATGTCCTACTATAAACTATTCTTCTTCTGCAGTGCAACCCAGATGAATGGATCCATCAAAGGACTTGGCTGCTTATGGTTATGAAGTGTCACTTGGAAGGAGAGCATGGAGATTTGGAAGCAAACTCAAGAGAAATTACAGATTTCAAGGAATGAAAATGGAGGCAAGGATTGGGATAATGAAGGCGATGGACCAGATCCTCCTTTGTATGACCCTGTATCCTCTTTAATATCATAGAGGCTAGTTTTTGACTTTTTGATGGGATGTCTAGTATGGTGATGCTAGTTGTTTTGGTTGTTTTTTTATTTCTTATTTTTGTGGCTCTAAAAGGCTTTTCTTTTTGTATCTTGTTTAATTATATAATATCATTAAAGTTCACGTGCATGCTTGCTTGAAAGGAGAACGTATCTTGACTATTGTACCTTCTAAAGTCTCTGTGGGATGACAAAATTTAGCTATATAATTTTGAGTTTGGATGAAATCCTAAACAATTCTCTAACCACATCAGTTAGTCAAATTCAAAAGGATTCCTTCATCTCCAAATCTGAAAGATTAACGCAAAAATTTCTGCCGCTTTGTGGATAAGATTTCCTAGCCTTTGCAAGCAAACTGGACATGCATGATAATGTTCTTGGTTAGATGCATTTGGACATTGCAGCCACTACTTAAGCTTCATACTCAAAGATGCATTTGTAAATTAGTTATTTGAGTTTCTCCTAGTTTTATAAGCCGTCAAAACCTCTTTACACTTTTGAGAACCTGTGTATTGTAGGATGATGCCAGGTAGTTGTATTTACATTATAGTTGGTAATTCAGTCAGGTACTTGTTGATGTTTCAACTGTCAATTAGATTAAATTGCATTTGTACTTCTTTTGCTGATATATATACTAATCTTGGGAATTTTTAACTGCACTTCAATCAGGGTGGATGAGGGTAGACAACCATTATCAAGAAAAATGCCCATGTGAATGAGTCAAATTATTTGTTTTATGTTTACTTTACATTTTGTGTCTTTGTTTGCTTCTGTGAATAAAGTGTCATTGAAGTTTACAATTCCCCTTTTGTGTCCCTTGGTCTTTTCCGAGAACATGCCGTTAGGCCCCGGACAATGACACAAGAATCACAACTTTTCATTTAAGGGATGTGAAGTTGACTGGGCAGGTTTGTGATGGTGAAGTTGACTGGGGATGATGGATTGAAAAAGGGGGTTACATGCTGGCTGGGGTTGTTGAAAGGTGTTGAGTTTTGTGGAGAGGGGATGTTGGTTTGGTTATGGCTGTTGAGTTTAGTTAATGAGTGCTCAATTCGGTTGTCTGAGAGAAAGGATGAAAGATACAGGTGGCTGGAAGATGGTGATGATGAGGATTTGATGGAAGGTCCACCTGCCTTCCCATCATCATGTGTCTCCTAACACACCTCTCTGCCCCATCCAACATTCATCATCTCAAAGCCAAACACCATTCCAAACCCACCCACTTGCAACTTAAAACATAATTATTACAAACGTACTAGCAGCTCTTGCATATCCACTGAAGTTATCATAAGAACTCGATGCTATTATTTTCTGGAGCCCCAAAAACAAAGAGAGTTTGCATGAAAGGAAATTTGTATGGATATCTTTCTTAGTAAATTGTGGTCCTAAGAAGTACGGACACTTCTAAGAAAGTGACGTATTTGTGTTGGACATGTGTCGGACACTGACACTTCTCGAACACTTTTGGACACGTGTCTGATATTATTTAGCCGTGTCCATAATTAAGAACTAAAAATCTTAATTTCAGACACTTGTTTGACGCTTTTTTTGCAACGTATCCTACAATTTTTAGCCCGTGTCTATGACTAAAAAATAAACATGTGGCTGATATCTCTTGGACACTTTGTTAACATGTGGTTATTAAAACTTGTAAACTTAATATATGACAATTTTGTACCATGGAAAAATGTATTATTGTAAATATTAATCATATCACAAGCTAAAGACAAATAAATATTTCACTAAAGAATAGGCTTCAAGATTGGCTTTTTTTTTTTGTTTTTTGTTTTATTATTTTTTTAGAGAGGGGAAAGAGATGATACGCCCTTTTCTTTATATGGATTTTATGGAATTATGGATTTTATGTTTAATAATTATAAATTATGTTTAAGTGTTGTATTGATATTTGATAATTTGATATGTTTGTTAGTTGGTACTTGAATTTTTATTTTTTGATTGCTAAATTGATTAAAAAAGTTAAAATGATATTATTGTTTTAGTAGATGATTATATATATATAAATTAATATATTATCAACGTGTCCCCCAACGTGTCCGTGTCCTGCTTTTTTGAGAAATGTCGTATCGGCGCATCCGTATCGTGTCGTATCTGTGTCCCATGTCCATGTCCATTAGTTGTGATATCTAAGAAGTCCTTCGTCTTTGTAGTCCTTTGTATCCTGATTTGGCTTTTCATGCTTGCAACCATAAAACTACAGAAAGACAGCACTACAGAAAGACACAGCAGTTGACTCTTTCTTAGCACTTCTTGTGCAAGTACATAATATAAATCCTCTCCCTAGCATGACTTGAGCACTGCTGATTAACATTAGTAGCAGTGCAACCTCCTGATTCCATTCCTTGTATTAACCAGTGAAACAACTTGGCTCATGATGAGGGCAGAGATGGCCTGTTGCTTCTTTTTTTTTTTTGTTCACCTTGTAAAGCTATAAGGTGTTTATGGGTGGTTTTTGCTTGTACACCACAGAGACTCACATACTGATGCTAAGCAAGTGTGACTCGGCCAAGTCAACTCAGCTCAGTTGGTCAAACAATTCCGAGCAAGTACTCAGCAAGACTCCCAAACTTGCATAGCCTGTGACACTCCTAGTAGCTTTAGCTGGCACCTGAGCCATTTCTAAGTTTTAACGGGATATCTAGTGTTGGATATAGCTGGAATCATTGAGAAATAATTGTCATGGAATTAACCAACCATTGGGATGATTGTGCTAGTTTTTTAGCTACTTTAATTGGTTTGTTTGTTTATGTACTTCTATGATTGGTGATTATATGTTTCATTAACTCTATGTTCAATGACCTCATTACCCTGTTAATATATTGATTTTCAATTGTCTAATCTTAAATGTTTCATTTATATAAGGGGTGTACATGGTTTGGATTCGATCGGACTGAGCTAAATCCATCACCAAACCGTTATCTACGGATTGACGGGTTTATAATCCGTTACCGATCCGTTGCCCTTTCAAACCAATCCGAACCGAACTGTGGATCAACGGTTCGGATTGATTAAAACCGTTCAATCCGTTGGTAAAGCCCATAATAGAAATTCTTTTGCAATAAAATAAAATAAAAATAAAAGTAAAAGTTGTAGGTGGCTTATTAGTAAAACTTGATTATAGGTGGCCCATTCCTATCTTTCCTACGTGACCATTCCCAAATTATTAGATGAAGTCATTGTTAAAATCAACACGTTAGACATGCTTATTTTGAAGACGTTAAAAAAGGATACATTCAACCATCCTATGGGCTCTCATAAGGTGATTATGGTATAAGATAAACAAGATGATTATGGTATAAGATAACTGCCACATCACCAGATATATAATGTAGAATACAAGTAATAATAGAAAGATATACAAGTAGATACTCTAAATAAAATATTTAATAAAAAATCCTAAATTTTGAGTACTTCAAAAGTATAAATGACTGGCTAGCATATTTCAAATCAGTTTTTTAATTGAATCCCACTCGTCTAATAAAAAAAGAATTGTATTACCAGTTCCAAAAGGTCTTTAAAGGATTCTAATAGAAATTCACTAGAAAAATTTTAATAAAAGGACGAAACAAAACACACAAAACACTTAAAACTTTCTGGAAGATATTTTGCAATGGATACCACACAAAACAATTAAACTTTTTGGATGAAATTATTGTCTTTTAATATATTTTATATAAAAAAAATATATATTTATTTCAATGGATTAGATCGGTTTAAATCCACGGATTAAAGGTAAAATCTTTTACCAATCCGTTACTAACGGATTAGGATTTTTCCGATCCGTCACCAATCTATTAACCACCAATCTATTAACCATTTGATCGGTTAAAAAATCGCGGATCGAATTGGATCGGATTGGTTTAACGGATCGACGGATTTTTTGTACACCCCTAATTTATATTGTGAGTAATTTTTTGTTGTGTGCTTATGTCATCTCTATGATATAATCTTATTTATGAAAACTTATATCAGGTAGTGGAAGTATTAAGTGAGAAACTCTAGTATAAAAAAAAAAGGGGACGAGATCAAAGTTTTCCTTTATGCATAGTTGTTGATCCAATGGTTTGATATTTGCTGATTGTAAATTGACGAATCAAGAGAACCAAAAAGTGACATTTACTTACATTATTTTATTTTATTTTTTCTTTAGGACAAGGTTGCCCAAGTCAACCTTTGGAGCATTTATAAAGTTGAGTAAAGAACTTCAGGCACATCCACTAAATTTACTTCAGACGTTATGGAGTGATATTTTTATATTTATGGTTTTTGTAAGGTTGATTCACATGTGCCAATTTTTTTTAGGGTTGGCTTTATTTTGTAATGAATGCTCATTCAATTAATAAAACTTACTCTTAAGCCAAAATTACATTATTTGCATCTTTTGATGATTGTAATAAATAAAATTTACCATTTATAAGCAGTGTTAATTTGATATAAATGTGAATTTTGATGCAGTGCCTACTAGTAGTGGTGATTTTATTGAGATAGTTGTCCACTTTCTAGTCAAGAAATCAAACTCAATTAATTTTTAAGTTATTGTTTGATGGGCCTGCATAATGTTATGAATGTAACAAATCTTTTATGTACATTTTTTTACTGGGCTTTAATTGTATGAGAAGTGTTTTCACACCTGCTGTGAAAACTTTTTATAGGACTCATTTATGGGTTCCATTTGGGATGGGACCAGGGGATGAAAAGATCTTCGTGGGACGACTCCAAATATCAAGTTTGGCTCCAATCATACGTCCTTAACGCCTTCATCTGTGGCCCATAAATCTAGTTCATTTGGATTGGTTTATAGTTGATCCAACGATCCAGTAAATTTGGATTTAACTGAAACTTAGGGTGTGTAACTATTAGAGGGGTCTTCTATATATTGCAAGATTTGAATCGAGTGATAGATAGGCTCTACCTAGACTTCTTATAAAAAAATTGTGGGAACTAGTTCTCATAGGATTATTTCCTTTTTTTAAAAAAATAAGCATGAGATTATTTTCTGACCCATTCTTGTGGTGGTTTTCCTGTTTTATATTCCCAATAAACTGTAGTAAGGCTGCTAGCCGTCTGCTCCTTGTATTTCAACATATGGTTGTTGAAACCAAGTCCAAACTTTTGCTTTTTTTTTTTCATTTTTTATTTTTTCATTGCTGCATGTTGTTAAATGTTTTTCAGTGGAATGGGGATTATCTCAAATTAGACCTCCTCATCCATTTAAATGGCCTATTGGTATGTATAAAATTTGGAATATGACCATAGTCATAGTGATGACATCAAATTTCATTGAGCTTAAATGTAACTTGGATCATGGTAGGATCAAGTTTCACTGGGCTTCAAAACCCATGTTTAAGGTTTGAAACCATTAAGAGGATATGCAAATTTTTTGGGTTATGTTAAATGGATTTGAGATGGAGACAATTATTATTATTATTATTATTATTTTAATTTCCCAGATTCTTTTCTCGGTACCAAATCTAGATTTGAAAGAGTCATCTTTGATTCCGCCACACTCACGAAACGTGGAATGTGATCAATCCTCTCTCTCGTAATCCTCAAAGAAGAAAATCTAATTTCGCAGATCCAAAGATTCCTTCAAAGAGAAGATTACTTTCTTGTTACCAAATGTGCCCTTAGTTAATTTATTCCGAAAAGGGTTAAACATAACAAAGTGAATAAATTTATAATACACTGCCACTTTGGGAAGAAAAAATTTCCTTCCCAAACCACTGTAATGAAATGGATGTGTTAGCAGATTAACTACACTTGTGGGAAGAAAAGGTCATGCAAATATTAGAGAGCTTTGAGGGAGAGAAAGCAGGGAACCAGAATAACATTGAAAGAAAGTAGATTTTCTCTTTCTGGAAAGTATAGAATAGACAATGCAATGAGAAACCCAACGAGCCATAGATCAATAACAGCCACATGGGTCATGCGCGTAATCAAACCCAGAGAAGGCGGCAGGCAGCAGTAGAGGGCGAGCCAATGGTTCGAACTTCCAAATTTCTGAGCCGCTGCCTAACCCACTCAACACCAACCAAGCCCGCTTTCAAATTTCTCCCGCCCTTTCTCTCCCTGACACCCTCCTTCGCCTCCATTCTCCGACAGACGAAGCATCAAAGGCCCCTTCAACAGGCCCACGCCCTCCTCATCACCTCTGCCCTTGCCGACAACGTCTTCCTCTCCAACACACTCATCAACTCTTACTCTTCGTTGGGACTCTTGCCCATCGCACACCAGATCTTCCATCAAATGCCGCTTAAAAACGTCGTTTCTTGGACCATTTTAATCTCTGGGCTGTCTAAAAATGGCCTTTTTATGGAGTCCTTGGAGCTGTTTCGCCAAATGAAGGATTCAGGGGTTGCCCCCAATGCTGTTACTTTTGTTAGCGTCCTACCTGCTTGTGCTCGTCTGGGTATGATCCGAATTGGGAAATCAATTCATGGGTTGTTGATTCGATGGGGTATTGAAGTTAACGCGCATGTGGAAACTTCCCTTGTGGACCTGTATGCTAAATGTGGGAGTTTGGGCGTCGCTCGGAAGTTGTTTGAGACAATGTCTGAGAGAAATGTAGTGTCGTGGAATGCAATTATTTCAGGTTATTCTAAGAAGGGGTTAGCTGAAGAAGCACTAAACCTTTATAAGAGAATGCAGAGTAATGGGTTTGTGCCGGACTTTGTTACAGTCATGAATTTGTTATTGGCATGTTCGGGCTTAGGGCGTTTGCAAATAGGGAAGATGGTTCATGGTTTTACGATTAAATGTGGGTTTGAGAATGATGAGCTTGTTGTGACTGCTTTGATGGATATGTATGTCAAATGTGAATGCATTGAAGATGGTTATCAGGTTTTCAGCATGAAGTTGGTCAAGGACGTGGTGGCATGGACCTTGATGATATCAAGCTTCTCTGAGGTTGGATATGGTAACAAAGCTATGGAGCTCTTTCATGAAATGATAGCAGAAGGTGATGTGAAATTGGACTCTGTTGCTTTCATTGCTGTTCTTTCAAGTTGTGCTCGACTGGGAGGTCTGCAACAAGGTAGACGTGTTCATGGGTTGACAAAAAAGACTGGTTTTGAAAATAATGTTTTTGTGGGGTCAGCACTTATAGACATGTATGCAAACTGTGGGAGTGTGGAGAATGCAAGGGGTGTCTTTCATGGAATGGCCAAAAAGGATGTTGTGTGTTGGAATGCGATGATTGCTGCTAATGGGATGAATGGGTGTGGAACAGATGCAGTGGGTCTATTTTTTCAAATGAAGGAGTTGGGCTTGAATCCAAATGCAGCAACTTATGTGTCTGTCTTGTGTGCTTGCAGCCATGCTGGGCTGGTTGATCAAGGCATCTGCATTTTCCATAGCATGGTTGATGAGTTGGACTCGGATGTGATGCCAAACTTGCAACACTATGCCTGTGTAGTTGATCTTCTTGGTCGAGCTGGGCGTTTAGATGATGCTTGCTCACTGATTAATAACATGCCCTTGCAGCCAGACACGAGTGTTTATGGGGCTTTGCTTGGTGCTTGCAGAAATCATGAAAATATAAACTTGGGCGTAGAAATTTCTGAGAAGCTTTTTGAGTTAGGCCCACAAGATGCTGGATACTATGTTTTGCTCGCAAACATGTATGCTGTTGCAGGGAACTGGGAGGGTGTTAAAGCAACCCGTGTATTTTTGAGATCAAAAGGATTGAAAAAGGCACCTGGATTTAGTTCCATTGAGATAGATCGGGAGGTCTATGCATTCATGGCTGGTGATAGAGATCATCCTCAATACAATGACATCGATAAATTTCTTAAGGCCTTGATTACAAAAATTGAAGCAGCAGGCTATGTTCCCGATACCAAATTTGTTTTTCAAGATGTAACAGATGATGTGAAGAGAGACTTGCTTTATCACCACAGTGAGAAAATGGCCATTGCTTTTGGGCTATTGAGAACTCAACCAGGAATGACCATACGGATAACAAAAAACCTCCGTATATGTAATGATTGCCATACAGCTAGCAAGTTCATTTCCAGCGCTGCTGGGAGAGAAATTGTCATAAAAGATGCTAACCGCTTCCATTATTTTCAGGATGGAGTCTGTTCATGCAAAGACTATTGGTGACCCAGACTGGTATTTTCCTCTGTTTCGTACAACTGTAGGTTGAATTATTGAGGTCCTGTCCAAGTGAAGTTTAGACATCAGGTCCCTTCATCTCATGGCCATGGGTCCCATCTTTGAATGGGGCATTTCCAGAGCTATTCTAGATTGGGTAATTATTGCTGTCTGTTCAATTATTGCGCTCCCTTTCTTGGCCTTTCATCATTATTTTAGAGCCTTTGCCCATCTTTGTAGGGTCAGCCTTGTGACATTTCCACTTATCCCTATTTAGAGCTTACTTGCCCTACTTCGTTAGTTTTGACCCTATACTAAAGAGAATTTGCAACTGATGCACAAGACCTTTCAATCCAGGGAAATGTTCAAGATTCACTCATCGACAGTGCTATCCATCAGATCGCAAATATGGATCTCTAAACATGAGCCACACTTGTATAAAACAGGGGAATTCCAACACTACACATTGTCATGCATCAGAGATCTATAGGCCACAGTCCTCAGTGTACCCACATTGCTCCCAGTTGGTCCTTCTGTAAACCAGAATGGTGTCTTCTCCATGATGACAGAAGTTATCAACACTATCTCGAAAAGAAATAGTCAACTTATTGTTCAGCTTCAGAACTTGAGATGTTTTTTTCACCCATATGCAGCTTCTAGAAGTGGAGAAATTAGAGGAATCAGAATCAGAACAATAAGGAAAACAAAAAAGAAGACTCCTTTCTGCCAAAAGGAGTTTGAGGACATTAGGTAGGATATATGAGTAAGCCTGAGTTGTAGCTGTACTATAATGACTACCAAAGGTGGTTCAAGTGTAATCAGAAAATTGGCTGTTAAATCCAGGGACAAACTAACACAACCATTGTGCTATTTCATGTGGATTAATATGGTTGCTATATGACTGATACCGGAGTTGGTGGTTGGACAGTAGTGACTAACCAATAAGAGGGGGTTGAAGAGTTACCAGATAATTTATGGTTAAATCAGTGACAAACTGACACAACCCTTTTGCATCTTTCAACTTGGATCTGCATGTTTGCTGTAGAAGCCTTCTATCTACCATAATAAGTCCATTTGCAATGAAAGGATCCACCTGCACTTGTCCTATTTTCAGAATAAAAGTGAATACTGAGGCTGCAAGATTGGATATAGGATATCTGAACTGAGGATGCATTGCAGAATTTCCCAGTACCTTTCATTTATCATCTTGCTTTAAGGCGTTTTGGACAAGCCGATGACTTAATGTGGCCACCTCATCTCCTACTATTCATGACTATGAATGAGACAAGGTATTTCCTCTTTTGCTTCACAATTTCATTTTTAATTTCTTGGTCTTTCAATGGGACATGCAATACCCGGATACTTTAATATGCTTAATGTATGTTTCCACGGGATACAATAATAAAATGGGCATGGGTTGATACTTGTAATTTATGATTTTAGCATTTCATACTGTATCACGTGAGAGGTCTATTATTTTATAATAGTTTCATTTATTTTTCATACTTGTCAACATGAAATTGTTTGAAAGAAATGTTATTAGCGGTACCTTCGTTAAGTTTGGAAATATTCTGAAGACAAGAAGTAATACTTTGTATAAAGAACAACCAAGTTACATGCACGGTGTGAGCTTTTTGTAATAGAAGTCAAAATGTTGAATATAAAATATCATGTTATGGATGGAATGCCTGACTCATTTTCGTTTATTGGATTTCAAAAGTATAGAACAGGCGAACAGCCTCCTTGCTTCCCCTATCCATGTCTGTGTATATGTCTGTCTTCAGGCATCATAGGATAGGAGTAATGTTCCCACTTCCCCAAAGTGAGACGAGTGCTTCCTTGTTCATTCCCGGTCCTTGTTCTGTTAGACATCCAAACATCCACTAATCTTTCCATACTCAAATTTTGGTCACAAAAAGTTCAATTTTTGCATTTTTTTTTTCAAAGATTATGATTATTTATGCTCCTGTTTACATTGAGGAATTGAAATAGTTTATCTGATGGTCCACAAATTCCAATCCCTCATTAAGATTTTTTGAGTCAAAATGAATCTTGGGAAACAATAATATGAATCTCAACTCTAGATCCTATTTTCTCAGGAATCTTATGATTTCTTTCTCCTTTTTTTTCTGTCGACTTTACAGTAAAAATTTTGAATCTTATGCATAGTTCTCTCTTTAAAAAGGCTGTCATGGCTTTCATCAAAACCATGTGTAGTGGAATTCACTTCAATTTTCTTTTCTTTGTTTTTGTTTATTACAGATTTTAAAGGCCTTGAAAGTGCTAATAATATATTTATGATTTCTTTTTATTTCTTTCTTTGTTTTTATTATTTTATTTTTATTTTTCAAAATCATGAAATATCTTAATTCATTTTTTTTAGTTATAAGACAAATTGGAAGGTTGAAATTTGAAATTAAACCCCATAAGTCAGTCTGTCATGGTAATGTAGTTTGTGTGTCATGGTAATGTTGTGATTATGCATACATTTATGATGTGACATGTTATTGGATTTCAAAAGTAAAGTCCTTAATTTGTATTTGTTTTATATAAAAGAACATTTCATCTTGTTATTTGTACACGTTTTGTGCTGTTAAAAGGAAAATTATGCCTGTTCTCTTTGATTTTCATAGGAAGTAGTAACACCCATTCTTTTTCTTTTTGGTACTTGGACGGTACAAAACTTTGCTGGTGAATGACCAAAACTAGAAATAACTGGCATCTTCATAGAAAACCGTTTCGTTTGTATGTGCATGTTTGCGTGTGATATTGTTCCTACAATTTTATAACTCGCCATTTATGATTTGCAATTTCAGCCATCTTTTAATGGTCCAATTTGATCTTACTAAGAAAAGGAAAAGTAAGGACTTCGATCACGTTAAATGTATTAAGAGTAATGATAAAAAAGTTCTATTGAAGGACAACGATATTAAAGAAAGGTGGAGGGAATACTTTAATTAACTTTTGAATGAAGACTATATGAGACATAAAACAATAGAGGATACTTAGTTAATAGAACATCCTATCTTCCGCAAAATTAAGGTGGTTGAAGTGAGGAAAGCATTTAAACAAATGAAGACCGGAAAGACTATAGGTCCAGATGATATTCTAATAGAAACTTTGAAATGCTTAAGAGAAGTTGGAGAGATTTAGTCAACTAGGCTATTCAATAAGATATTAATGACAAAGAAAATGCTGGGCGAATGGAGAAGAAGTATTGTCGTACTCATTTATAAGAACAAGTGAGATATGCAAAACTGCACAAACTATCGTAGGATTAAATTTACGGGAGAGAGTAATGGAGCAAAGACTAGATGGAAGACCAAGATATCGGAAAATCAATTTGGCATTATGCTAGGGAGACAAGGCTTTGATAATGATGTTGAGTATATTAGCTGTACCTCTAACTGATTATCAAAAAAAAATTACTGAGCATTTTAACAGGAAAAGCCTGCTTCATGTAACATAGGGTGAGCTTACTAAATGATAAATCAAATCACTAAAGTAAATAGTGAAGAAGGATCGTGCGAATTTTCTTGAAAGCATCCTTTTGGGTCACAATAAATGGTTCATGAAAGGTTCTATGGCCCCTCTGGGGTTATATTCATTATAGTAACCTGTCATCTTTAACACCATTGAAATTGGCAAGGAATTAATCAATATTATGACGTTATATTTACAGGAAGAACATGGTGCTCTGCATCATTCAAATATCTTCACTTGTTTTCTAGGAGGGATTAGGGATTCTACACAAAAATCAACAGAAGAAATGTAAAATCACGAGTAGTACAAGTACACTGATGGTTCTTCAGAAGGCAGCACTCATGCAAGAAACTTAGATTGTACATCAACAAATTCCTTGTGCACATAATACAAGGAATTTTTAGATTGAAGGAGTTTGGTCAATCAGTGAAATAAGCACACATGATGCCTGTTGATAGCTCCTTATTGTCGGAACTCATGGAAGGATTATAGTTTCAATAGTTGTGGTTGAGGAATTATCCAGGAAATTGAAAATCCACTTAGGAATAGCGAAAAGCATGATTAGGTGCTGGAATTTAATGAAAGATGATTTTATTATGATGGAAATTGGGCTGCTGTCTGCTTGTAATCTGAATGATGATTCAGCAAAGCTTCCATTTGGTGGGGACTGTTGTTCATTCGATGTAGTTGATTTCAGTGGACTGATGACAGCTGAATGGATGTGATGATTGAAGAACTAGAGATCTTGTGTTTTTAATACCTGCTATACTGTCTGCTCATAAATGTTGTGTTCCACATTTCATTATTTGGTTTACAGGTCCATCCTAGCTAATATAGGAATGAGTTAATTATTGTCAACCTATTCACAAGGCATCTCAAAAAACTTTGTGATTGACCTGTTTTCTATCTGATACTTGCTCGAAAACCAATATTCTGCATTTCAATCTGCTGCCTTTTAATATAGTAATGCATACTTAGGAATAAGTTCAATATAGTATTTAGTAAAATTTCAAATAACATTTTTAACTGCGACAGAAGTGGGAAGTCCTTATTGACAGTGATATTTTAGCAGATATATGGCATTTTTTCAAGGGAGGGAAAATAATTACCTAGTCAAAGGAATAAAAAACAGAGAGTATGAAGAGTGAATTGTGAAGATCCATAGGCCATTGTCATTGGAGCAAAATCCATCTATCTAGAGTTGGCTTTGTAGGTTCTCTATGTCATAATATGTTTGCTTCCATCTTCATTGGAAGGTATTATTTTTGTATAAAATCCAAGTGGAGCAGATAAAACAACAAACAAAGGATAGATTCATGGAGGAATAAAATCTTTGGAATGTTTGGAAAGCCAAATGCTATGATCGGGGTAGTATCAAGCTAGCACAAAGTAGTGCCAAAGTCAAATGGGCGCTTGAAGTGAGAAGATGAATGACAAAGGGTATGTGGTACAGTGGAAGGTGCTTACTGTTGCAAACTTCAAATTGTAGGTTCAAGTCATTTTACCACCTAGATAAGAAGTAAAAAAAAAAGTGCGGCCGTTATGAGTTAAGAGTCAAGGATGATGTATTGATTAAAATAGAAGTTTGTGTATTGGTTCAAATGATCTTGTTACCAATCATGATTCCTCTTAGAATGGCAACAAGTCTGTGGGGGCAGAAGAGTGTTTTTCCAATTGGACATGGATTTCACAAAGATTTGCTTTCACGTTTGTATTTTGCCATGGTTATGAACAACTCAATTACAAGAATCTAGACAGACGCTCATTGGCTTATGTTGTTTGCAAACTATCTAATTCCAACGAGGCAACCAATTTTGTTTTTAAATCTAATACTTTGAGCAAATTTTTTTTGAAGCAAATGGTTTGGGAATTAGCAAATTAATGACAAATATATGAAGTTTATTGGATTTAGGAGTAAGGATGATGCATTGGTTAAAATTGACAATAACCTGGTATAAATGGGGTGATAAATTTTAATATTGAGAAATACTATAAAATAGATATTGAAGTTTTGTATAGGACTTGCAAACAGGTGTAAAGCGGGTAAAGTTGAGATAAGCCAATGAAGTGTGCTATTGTCCAATGTCAGTTCAATTGAAGAGCATATTCACAAGCCGACAGTTGGACCCGTATTGTTGATAGCTTTGAACGTTGGCATAGAAAGAAGATCATGAAATCTGATGCTTGCTCCAATGGAAAAGAAAATAAAAAAGTCGTAGTTTGAGATGGTTTAGAAATTTATGCCAGTGAGATTGAGTGCTCCAAATGAATAATTTGAGCCATTATACTAGTAAGCATGTAAACAACGTAGACTAGTTATATTGTTATATTTTTTTCTCTTTACTTCTTTTGCACTAGCATCTATAATAAGAGAGTGAGGTTGAGTGCTCCACTCAAAGGAAGAACAAAGATGAAGAGGACGAGCTCAGGCATGCACCACCCATATGGTCCAAAGTCCTAAGTGGCAAACCAGACTTAATGGGTTTGACCCATTTTCCACGAAAGGGGATAAAAAATCATGGGTTCCCAGACAAAATCAAAGACTGCTGATGATTCTTCGGACCCCTTTTTGACCAAAATTGATTGTTGTCCATGTTAGACGTTCTCAATGATGGCTCTCCCTAGTCTCTATCCCTTCCATGAAAAAATAAAATAAGAACATCCTCAATATCAACTACTATGGGGAAAATTTTTCTTTTTTTTCTGTCATCTATATTGCTCCTGTCAAATCTCAACCGCAGATCTATTTACCCAAAAAAAAAGTGATCAAGCACTCCTCACCTCAGTACAAAAAGCACACTGTGAGAGAACCGAATCTTTTATCTGAGGGGCCAGCCTTGATCGATCTGTACTGCAAAAAATAATCCACTTGAATGATGCCGGCACCACTACCATCTGCCTGAATGGATGAACTTTTATTTATTTATTTTTATTATTAAGCAGACGGTTAGGGTTTGTAATTTGGAAAGGGAGGTGCCTCCATTCATGGGTGTAAGTAGGCAGCCCACTTAAAAGCTCCTTCCCATTCTCAACCCATCACATGGATTAAGGTAACTAAAAACAGTAACTCTTGAATAAAAATGATACATAAACAGTGACCCTGGGTGCCGCTTAGCTGGTGGGGGGTATATTGGAGAATGGGTGAGGCGTTTTTTTTTTAAATATTTTTGGGCAATGGAATATTTGTGGTATTTTTATTTGACAGGACTTCTCATGACATGCACTACCCCACAACACAAGTGCACTAGGTAAGTCCACAACACACATGCACACTAGGTAAGTCCTCAACACACATGCACTAGGTGAGTGTAAGGTTGGACTTGAACGCAAGGCAAATAGTTACACCCCATTTGGAAGGGCCTATGATCAATCCGAATTGGAGGTGACCGTGGGATTGGAAAAAAAAAAAAGAGATCCAGTCTAAAACCATCAAACTTGAGCGATACAAATAAAAGAGTTCGATGATATATGTGAAAATTTTTACATAGGTAAGTCACTTCTAAATTTTGCGATTCATTTGGATTGGTGATCAAGCGGGCCTCACTAGGAGGCGTGTACTTTAAACCCAAGGAAAAAGTGGCACCCTGAAAATTTCTTTATATATTAATATTAAAAAATTACATCTACATACATGAGCTGAGCAATCAGTAACGATTTAAAGGAAAAATAACTCAGAAACTCAAATTCCAATTAAATTTCAACCGTCAGATGTTAGATTGAGAGTTCTCTCTCTCTCTCTCTCTCTCTCTCTCTGGCTTGGTAAAAGTGTTTCTCTTGGAGTCTTACTGGGTCATAGTAGGGTATACTGAAAAGTATTTCCATTCTTTTAATTCTCCAAGGTTTTGGTAGGATTAGTTAGTAGAGGAAATTTTTTATATCAAAGCCAATGGATCACGGATTTGAATCCCATGAGAAACTACTCAATGCTAAAATATGTATATTGTGTGCTGATCTGATATCACGTTAAATAGGAGAGCCTAAGGGCCCAAGAATTTGAAGAATTACTAAAATTGGATATTAGAATGTTACTAAATTCTTCTTGAATTCTAATTTTTTACTGATGAAGATATAAAATAAAAGTAGGGAAAAAAAATATGGTCGTGTAAGGTTCAGGATGGATTCAGGTTTAGGCACAATCTATGTGTCAGCAAAAGTGCTTGATATTGGGATAGAATGTTTGATGCCATCTGCCTCATTTATCATCAGAGTTGTCCTATATATTGATTAATTAATAAAACTGCTTAACTAAAATCTATGAAGTTGCAAAAGTGCATGATATTTGGATAGAGTGCTTGATGCCATATGCCTCATTTCATCATCAGAGTTGTCCTATTTATTAATCAACTAATGAAACAACTGCTTAACTTAAATCTCTGAAGTTGATTAGTCTACATTTATGAAAAACCTTCTTATTCAGCAACATTCAAGCGATTGTAGGAGATAATCGTTATTATGGATCAAAATAGTGGTAGCGGCCATCGCTCGTAAAGGTAAGGACCGCTACGCTATTTGAGCGTTAGCACCCTTAGGTAGCAGCTAGGTTTTGACGACTTCAAAAGGTACCCTTTTTCTTTTTCTACTTCTCTTCTTCCATTTTTATCACAATTTTTCTCCAAGTTGGATTCCTAATATTACTTTTTTCCAATCTAAAGCTAAAAGACACACCAAAAAAATAAATAAATAAGTAAATGAACCGCTACGCCCCCTTATCTTAGTTACTTTTGGAAACATATATATCTATGTATATAAATTCTAGCTTTCTACAATATTCTGGATTTTATGTAATTTTTTTAGATTTTTTATTAATTTTTTCGAATTACACCCGCTATGTAGTACCCGCTACTAGTGTTTCAGCGACCGGCTGCTACGATAGCTGCTACCGCTATTTTGATCATTGATCTCTATTTGTGTGCATAGTGGAGTTTATTTCATAAAAGCAAAGCGAAAAATGACAGTAGCATATAGAAACTCCAATTTTATATTGTAGATTGGATTGTGAAAAGGGTATGAAAGGTAATTAAAGTATGAATGCAAATAATTAAGTGCTTCTTTTTCTGAATGGTAACAAATTACATGCTCCTGAAACGTGACCATGAATTAGACCAAAATAAAATAAACCAATCAACAACCCAACTTTTTTACATGTATGTCATCTCTATAATCACCGATCTATAGTAGATCCACCACCAAACTAAGTTGTCCAAGTTTTTATTTCAGGGAAAACATAGAGGTGCCCAAGTGAGATCACTTGAAATCCAATGAAGCCTGTTAAAAGCCACATCACAAACCACTCATTAACAATTTTATCTTAACAGGCAAATAGCCTAATATTATTTATTCGTTCTAGGTCAATTAATCTGGTTCTGCAACACCCAATCTATCAAATCCCAACAATTAAAACCAAAGGGACTTTATAAACAACTTCTATCCCCAGGGCTTGTCTCTAAGAATGATTTGGAGCAACAGAATTTTACTTAATGCATTTTCCATTATCCACACTGCCACAGAGATGCAGTGGAACAGATAACCATATGTCAAAACACAGTCATTGCTCCAAATACAGTGGAGCAACATGATCCAAGTGCCCATTATAACCGATGATACTTGGAGATATGTTCCTCATTTTATGTTAGAATTTATTAAAACTATAGATCATGCAAATACTAAAGATTTTAGATATTAAGATGGAATTTCTCCTGCATGCCCCTGCTTATAGCTAATTCAAGTGACTAAAATTAGCATCCAACATTAACAAAGTTGCCCATCCAACATTAGAATACTTGCACAGAGCCTCAGACATTATTCACCTACACTAAAGATACTCATTTAAGATGTAACAAGCAAACAACTGAAACCCAATTGGGATTTCTCCATGTTCGATGCAGGTAGAAATCAATGTAAATGCAAAAGAGGAAGTATAGAAATAATGGTTAATATTGCTAACTGTATGGGTAGTTAGGAACAACCTGTGAAACAGTCGAGCTGGTTCTCTGGTTGAACATAGAACATGTGGTTGAAGATTAAAACACATTTCAAAACAAAACTCTACATAAACACACATGCAATTACACACAGAGAAGAGAAACTAGGAAAATTATAAGAATAAACAAATATAAACCAGAATCAAAAGCTAACCCCCTTGCTTGGATTAAATCTGCTCCAGAGGAAGAAGCAAAAGAAACAGAACACCGAAAAATTGTACCTTGCAAGTTTTCTGTTGCCTTTGCATCTCCCGGTCATTAATTTGGAAATTGACTCTTCGGATTGGGCGTGGGCGTCCTTTTCAAGCTTGAAGGTGGTTTTTCTACTCATGCCTCTGAATCCTCCAAAACAGTCGATAATGCATCCTCCTCTACAAAGGCCGGATTGAGAAACTTTGCTACAAATGCCCACATTCTATAAACGTCTTCGAAGTTAGTGAGAAACCCAAGAGAAGCAGTGACAACCTCAACTCTTGCCATCACATTTTTACCTTCATGGTTCCCATCGGACACTGGCCTGCAAATGGACAGTTCATCGGAATATGTTGCTCCGTGAAGCTGTTTTTGGTTCTCAACAATTCGTATATGACTGAGGAAACCAACGCCGAGAGAGATACCATTTTTCTCAGCTAGCTTCTGAACAATTTCTGGATTAATCAGCATTCCATTGCTGCTCTTGACATTGAAAGCCACTGCTCCACCCCTTTCATACTTGATCTTTGGGCCATAGATGCGAACAAGAGGAATTCCCAGCCCACCATCTAATGAAACCGGTAATCTAAGTTGCAGTAACGAGGTCACTAACCAGTTGATCAGATAACGTAATCGGGAGGTGGTTTTATTGAGACCCATCATGTTCACATGATCGAGATGCCTGCAGACTATTTCAGGTTCTCTTCTATCCCACTCTTCTGTATCCCCCCCATCTTCTCCATCACTGATGACATTGTCATCATCTAGTGCAGTTCCAGACACTTCTGCAGTCTCCAAATGATGGACTTGCCAATCTCTTTGCTGGTTATCCACGTTAAAGGAAACTTTCCGATCCATGCTCACAGCTCGTTCACTCTCTTCCATACCCAAAAACCTGCCTCCATCAAACCTGTTTCCTTCTCTCCGTCCCAGCAATCGAAACTCACCTTCAGTCTCCCTCCTTATAGCACTTTCTTTTGTATCCACAAGAGTTTCGTGGAATATTTCAGATGACGGGCAGTTCTCGAGGAAGCCATGCCGAAAACCAGAAATGGGGTTGTTGAGTTGAGATGCATTTACAGTGGAACTCAATTTAGTTGCCCCACTCAAGCTCACTTCCTGGATTTCTGGTTCTTCCTGAATCTCCATAACAAATGCCAAATCAAGATCCTTCCTGCCATTTTCTGGAGCAGGATCTGTTTCCATGTACTGCTCGTGTGCAACCGGTCCTTTAACATGGTCTAGTTCCTGTGAAGCTGATAAAACAGCTGCATTAAATGATGGGAAATGGCCTCTGCTTGATTTGAGGTTTACTAGACCGCCATCATGTAACATACTCTTAGAAGCCTTCAAAACCGGTTTTGGAGAGATACACTTGTGGTTTTTGCTGCCGGTAAACCAAGAGGGAGGCAGCGGTGAACCTAATTTTGTTTTGTTTCGTTGGCCAGTGCTATCAGATCCAAATGGGCTCTGACCCAAATCAATCCAGAAATTTTCGGATGACTCGTCTTCACTGAAAACTGGGCTCTTGATGACCTCCCCTACTGAAACACTCTCTGCTTCTTCAAATATGGTGCTTGTTGCATCCCTGTCGGAGCTGTTGTCATGATCCATCTCACTGTCAAACACATCCTTCACTTGGGCTGTGGTGAACACGCCAGAGAACGCTGGCATTTGTGATTGTCGGTGAGCTTCAGGCATGAATTCCTCCTCTGCATAAATCACCTCATTTTCAATTCCTGTCAATCCATCCAGATTGTCCACAGAGTCGCTTAAATACTGTGGAAAAACTGGAAGTATCCTCACCATTCCGGGCTCAGAATAACTGCTTGGATTTTGCAAGTTAGCCATCACAGATTTCTTGATTAGAAGACATCCAAAACCAGTGGGATCATACCCAAAAACACGATAGAAGGACGTGATAATAAAATCAGGCCTGAAAAGCGACAACCCAAGCGAGTCCATGTCTTTTGGACCCAAAGATCCAGCATCGAGCAGAACATGCCAGTTATTCTTCTGTGCCAATGCCATCCACTGATAAGAATACTTGGATCCAGTCACTCTTGATTGAACAGGAAACACAAAGAGCCCAACAGGGGAATCCTTCTTCCACCTTTTCTTGTTTGAGATCATCTTTCTCAGCTCTGTGGAGCAGAGCTTCAGCGTCGGCCATTTGAACGACGCGCTGTAGATCTTAGCACCCTTCTCTTTTGCTTTCTGCCCCATCCAATTCACAGATTGGCTTTCATGATCAAACATGGTTAACAATTTCTTGTTGCTTTGAAAAGGGTAGAATTCTGCAAGTAATCTAAAAGCAGACCCTCTACTGACAGTGAAAACAATGCCATATTCATTCTCTGGGATGTTTAGAAAGTCCATGATCCTAGCTTTTATATCATGTTCAACTGTGCCTTTCTCAGTACCACAATACAGAGCATAGTTACTTACATTCCCTGTTATCTCAGACAAGCTAATAGCAGAAGACTGCCACATTTGGATGTTCTGAAGGTAAGAGAAGAGCCCAAAACCGCAGTAGTCTAGACATACCTTGGCAGCTGCATCTGAGAGGTGCCCATATTCATCAGTTCTCAGCAGGTCGATCTGCTCTGAGGACTGGTATTTTGGGTACATTGAAATGAACTTGGCAAACGATTCCTGAAGGTTGGGGATGGAGTCATCGGTGTCGAAAGAGCGCTCCGCAGCGAGTGCAGTGGCCAGGAGGAATTCGCGTTGAGCGTGGAGCCGGGCAAGCGATCTCGACCGGCCAAAGGACCGGTCTGGATTGAAGGCCTCAGAATCCAAGTCCTGGGATTTCGCAAGAGACCCATCTTCAGATGCCTGCTGAAGAGCCTCTCTGAGCTTGTTCTCTTGCAATTTCTTGAGAACAGTGGCCTTTCTCTTCCCTTCATCTGCCAAGCCAGAACCATTTTTCCTTCTGGTCTTTTTCTCCAATATGAGGAAAGCACAGTGAGATATGGGCTTCCATAAAGGCAGATGCATGAATGCGCCTTAGCCTTGACAAAGTATCCAGGTAAAAAGAACAACCCAGTCTCAATTTGGAGAACTCTGGCTTTACTATCCTATCTTTGAATCAGTTTGAGAGAAGCCCCAGCTCCAACTGACTCTCTTTGCACCAGCACTTTAGTTTCAAAAATCATAACCCAATAGATTCAGGGCCACTCCAGGCTTTAACAGACTTTAAAAACATTTGCTTTAGGCAAAAACATTCAAGACCAAGAAGAGATTTCAAAATAAAGAAAAAGGGAAAGAAAACAAAATTTGAAGATCAGATTCCAAACCAACCTTTCTTCTTTGTCCTTTTTCTTTTCCTGCTGTTATCAAAAGAAGCTTCACCTTACCCTCACACAAGAGCAAAAGACAATAGATTCAATGTAAATCCAACGCCACATCAAATAGCCAGAAGAATAAATTAGAAAGATGATTAAAACACATCTGGGAATCTAAATTTTCAGATAGCAATCACCTCTGGCCCAAAAAAAAAAAAAAAAAAAACACCACATAGTAGACTGAGATTCAACAGAGTCCATCAAAAAGCTAGAAATCCCTACCACCCCAGGACCCAAAAAAAATCACAGATATGCCGGACCCAATTCCATCAAGATGGCAAAATTCTAGAGGACCAGAACGCCATTAGAAAAGCCTGTTGAAAGAACAAGAAAGATAGAAGACACAGGATTGATCATTACCCAACTGCTTCTTCCACTACCAACCACTCACGGCAACTATATATTAAAAAACTTTCAACCTTGTCACTTCTACCTACGGGTGCACGTCTGTATTGATTACTTCTGTTATTTTTTTTAGCCTTCCCTTCTTGTTCGCTGCTATTTCATTGTTCATATTCCTTTTGTTTCTCTCTCTCTCTCTCTCGCTCAAAAAGTGATAAAGTGATAAAGTAAACGATCCTCACTTATAGTGGGTCCTCTTGGATGCACTCCATTTACTGAAAGCAATGGATGGGAAGTAAAGTTTAAGTGGAAGTAAAGTTTAAGCTATCCGATCATCAGGTCAGTATACAAACATGTGTTCGTGGAGAGGATTTCGTGCTCGGGAGATTTTCGTGCTCATCCATTGGTAGAAAATCAAAATCCCCTCAATTGAAATGAAAATCTTGATTCCGCTGCTTTCTCATAAACAATCCAACCCTGAACATGTTGGATAAGTAAGTATTTTTTATCATCATCATCATGAAAAACATTATTATAATTATGTTGCCTGAGTTACATGAATGCTACATTTTTTTTTTTCCAATGAATAGTTTTGTGTGACTCTTTCCACAGACAATGTATGGAAAGAAGAAATACTGTTTTATAAGGTTAAGAATTTCACATCTGATGTAGTTGCTTTTTTATAATAAAATATGAAAAAAAAAATTAACTATGTTACTGTGAAAAAGGTGTAGAAAATGTAGCCATTTTTGTTAGGAAATGTAAAAAAAAAAGTGTTAATTTTACATAATTCCTTAGAAAAGCTATTCCTATATAGGACAGCGTTTGTATAACAACTCTTTTCGCAGAAACTTGGGGAGACAATCCAAACACCTTCCTAAAGGCATTCGATGCAGCATTGATCTCAGGATAGAAATTAAAATTTTTTTCCTTACTTTGCCACTTGGTGTTGATTCAGAGTTCACACCTGCATGGTAAGAAATCTCAGTTCTATGGAAATTCGAGTTTCCTCTTACGTGCCTTTACAGAAACGGACCCCTAAGGGTCTAAAAAAAAAGATCTATGGAAAATTTTTTTTTCCATAAAAATAGTTTTACACGGAGGTACACAAAATGTGCCCTAACTTTTATGCAATTCCGTAAAAAGGCATTTTCAATTGGGGAGGGGGTCAGACTTTTATTTTTTATTTTTTATATTTTTGCATAATGCAAAACCAATTTTCCAAATGAGGCACAAATGTGCGTAAACTAGTCTTCTTTGTAAAGATTCATTTCTCCAATTTTTATGTAGTTTTATTTTAAATTTTCTTTTACATTTTAGAGTCTTATGCTTATAGTGATTGTATCCCTCTATTTAACTCTCGACAATAAAATTCTCTCATCTTACGAACATACCCTCGTGTTCTCAAGGTTGACTGTCTTCATTCTAAAGAGAAAATTGTTGTGCGCGTGTGTGCAAACGCAAGCAAGATCAACCAATATCGCCACACAAGAAGACAAGAAGATTTACGTGGTTCGGCAAGGATGCCTACGTCCACGGGAAACCAATTTCCACTGGGTTCTCCTCCAATCTGTGAAACCACAGCCTTGGAATCTCAACCTCTCTGACTGACTGCCCTAGGGTTACAGATTACATCTCATATATATAACCAGTACATCTTTATCCCCCAAGAACTCTATCTTAAGAAAAAAGGAAAGTCCTAATACATTAGGAAACTACCCCAGATATAGAACCCAATCATGGTCTGGACCCACATGGCCAACAATCTCCCCCTCCAGACCATGGGGAAGATGCCCTGAACCCCTTACTGGGAGTTCAGTCCAGCCAACTCTGAACACAGCTCCAGCTTTCCCTTAGACACAACCTTGGTCATCATGTCCGAGGGATTCTTGTCCGAATGAATCTTTTCCAGCTTCATGAAGTTCTTCTCGATCACCTCACGAATCCAATGGTACTTGATATCAACGTGCTTCATGCGACCATGATATGTAGCATTTTCACTGAAATCCATAGCACTCTGACTATCACAGTAAACTGCATATTCTTCTTGCTTCAAACCTAGTTCTTGAAGGAATCTCTTCAACCAAAGCATCTCTCTCCCTGCTTCATTAGCAGCTATGTATTCCGCTTCAGTTGTAGACTGTGCTATACACTTCTGTAACTTTGATTGCCAGGAAATAGCTCCCCCTATAAAAGTAAACAGATATCCAGAAGTCGACAACCGACGATCAAGATCGCCTGCAAAATCAGCATCAGTATAACCTTCCATGACTGGTTTTGAGCCTCCGAAACATAAGCACACCTTGGAAGTACCTCTCAAATACCTAAAGATCCACTTCACTGCTTCCCAATGCTCTTTTCCAGGGTTTGCGAGAAATCGACTCACTAAACTCACAGCATGAGCAATGTCTGGCCGTGTACAAACCATGGCATACATGAGACTCCCCACAGCAGAGGAGTAAGGAACACATGCCATCCGTTCCTTTTCATCATCTGTAGAAGGACACAAGCGCTTGCTTAGTTTGAAGTGACTGGCTAGAGGTATGCTAACTGGCTTAGCATTCTTCATGTTGAACCGTTCGAGAACTCGTTCAACATATTTCTCCTGTGATAACCACAGCTGCTTGGAACTCCTATCACGACGTATTTGCATGCCTAATATCGTTCGTGCGGGACCCAAGTCTTTCATGTCAAACGACTTTGACATCTCCTCTTTTAACTTGCCAATCAACTTGCTATCCTGTCCAACTATCAGCATATCATCTACATATAAAAGAAGGATGATGAACCGACCATCGATAAATCGACGAACATAGACATAATGATCTGCAGCTGTCCTCCGGTACCCATGACTCAACATGAATGAATCAAACTTCTTGTACCACTATCTCGGTGCTTGCTTCAGCCCGTAGAGACTCTTCTTCAACTTGTAAACCATCTGTTCTTTTCCTTCTACATCAAACCCCTCTGGCTGAGTCATGTAGATCTCTTCTTTCAAGTCACCGTGAAGAAACGCGGTCTTCACGTCCATCTGTTCAAGCTCAAGGTCCATGCTGGCGACTAGACCCAAAACGATTCTAATAGAAGTCATTTTCACAACAGGAGAGAAAACATCACTGAAGTCGATACCCTTCGTCTGTGCGAAGCCTTTTACCACTAACCGTGCTTTATACTTCACCAGTTTTTCATTCTCATCCTTTTTCAGCTTGAACACCCATTTGTTTTTCAGAACATTCCTATCTTTAGGAAGTTGCACCAGCTCATAAGTCTTGTTCTTCTTCAAAGAACTCATCTCATCCTGCATAGCCTTCATCCACTCATCTTTATCAGCATGAGTCATTGCTTCTCGGAAGCTAGCTGGCTCTCCCTCATCAGTGAGCAACACATATTCGGATGCAGGATACCTAGTTGATGGTTGACGCTCTCGGGTAGACCTCCTAGCTGGAGGTTCCGTGGTTTCAATCCGAGGAGACTGCTGCTCCCCCTGCTCAACACCCTCATCATCTGGCAACCCCTGTGCCTCATCACGATCCGGATCGTTTTGTCCACCTTCTCCACCTATAGTCTGCACCGGAGAAGGAGTCGGTGTGAGATCAACCACTCCATCAACTTTCTCAGAAGACTTATCAATCTTTTCAACATCTCCAAAGAACTGATCTTCATGGAAAACCACATCCCTACTTCTAATAAGTTTCCTCTTCTCAGGATCCCATAATCTGTAGCCAAACTCATCTCCACCATAACCAAGAAAGATGCAACTCACTGCCTTATCGTCCAACTTGGAACGCTGCTCCTTTGGTACATGTACAAACGCTTTACACCCAAACACCTTCAGATGTGAATAGGAAACATTTTTACCTGTCCATCTTCTCTCTGGAAGATCATAATTCAAAGGAACTGAGAAGGATCTGTTAATCAGATAAACGGCAGTCAGAACGGCTTCACCCCAGAATGACTTAGGCAACCGTGCTAATTTTATCATGCATCTCATCTTCTCAAGAATAGTGCGGTTCATTCTCTCTGCCACACCATTGTGCTGTGGAGTACCAGGAACTGTCTTTTCATGTCGAATGCCATGCTTCAAGCAATAGCTTTTGAACTGGTTGGATGTGTATTCACCCCCATTATCTGAACGGAGACACTTCAAGAGTTTACCTGTTTCTCTTTCAACCTGGACATGAAACTGTTGAAACATCTGGAATACTTGATTCTTTGATTTCAACGGATAAACCCAGACTTTCCTGGATGCATCATCGATGAACGTGACAAAGTACTTATTGCCACCCAATGATTCTACCTCTATGGGACCACAAACATCAGAATATACCAAATCCAACACATGTGATTTCAATTTTGATGTCGAAGAGAAAGCAACCCTATGCTGTTTACCATATAAACAATAATCACAAGGGTCAAGGGACATACCTTTGGAGCAAGGAATTAAATCCTTCTTTGCCAACATCTGCAAGCCTTTCTCACTCATATGACCAAGCCTCTTATGCCACAGATTCAGAGAGGAATTGTCTTGAACTGCATTCAACGCATCTTTGCACAGCTTGACTTGTGTTTTATAAAGAGTATTACCTGCTGTTCCTCTCGCAATAACAAGAGACCCTTTAGTGAGCTTCCATCTGCCATTTCCGAAGTAATTCTCATAACCAGCACGGTCCAATGCAGTCCCGGAAATCAGATTCAACCGTAGATCAGGAACATGTCGCACATCTTTCAGCGTCATTGTGCAACCAATATCGGTTTTAATGCAGACATCACCGATACCAACAATATCTGAATGACTCGTGTTGCCCATCTTCACAGTACCAAAGTCACCTGCTTTGTACGTCGTGAACATCTCCCTGCAGGGAGTAGCATGGTAGGATGCTGCTGTGTCAACAACCCACTCAATCTGACCATCTGCAACACTCAAACACTTATCATCATCGCCGGCGAGCACCACTACTTCCTGTTCCAAAGTAGCTGTAGTGTTATCATTGTCATTCTTCTTCTCATTGTTGGATCCTTTCTGTTCCTTCATGGCAAAACAATTTTTCCTGATGTGGCCCATCTTGCCACAGAAAAAGCACTTTACAGACTTTTTCTTGCTCTGTGATTCACCGCTAGACTTAGACTGTGATTCACCTCTAGACTTGCCACGACCCCCCTTTGGACCTCTACTCTTACTCCTCCCCCTGTTCTCAGTAACAAAGGCCTGTGCATTATCTGTCCCTGCAGATTTCCGTCTTGTTTCTTCATTCTGTAGACTACTGGTAACCTGACTCATAGATAACACACCATCTGGAGTAGAATTGCTCAAGGAAACAACCAATGTCTCCCATGAATCTGGCAAAGAACTCAGAAGCAACAAAGCTTGCATCTCATCATCAAGGATCATCTTCATAGTGGCTAACTGATTTACCACACTTTGGAACTCATTGATGTGATCTTCGATCTGACCACCATCCTTGAATTTCATGTTTACAAGCTTTCTGATTAAGAAGGTTTTGTTTACCGAGGTCTTTTTATCATACATTGTTTCTAACTTTTTCCAAAGGGTATTCGCATTGGTTTCATTAGACACGTGGTGAAATATACTGTTATCAACCCACTGTCTGATGTGACCAATCGCTTTTCTATGCAATTTGATCCAATCAGCATCTTGCATATCTTTCGGTCGGGCACTATCCCCCTCAACGGGATCATGGAGGTCTTTACAATAGAGAATATCCTCCATCTTCGGTTTCCAGATCAACCAATTGGAATGGTTGAGCTTAACCATGGTAGTGTTGATAGTATTGTTCTCCATCTTAATCAAATTAAGTAACAGGAAAAAACAAATAACTAACACTGACCTCAACTCCTGCACCAAGCTGTAGATCTCGTCAACACGAGCACGCTGGAAGAAACGGATCTGAAATCCGACCCCGGATGGCTCCGATATCGCAAAAACGGTTTTCTGTGCTTCGGATTTGGTCAAACTCCTTGTTGACCGTCAAACAGCCAATCTTCTTCCACTAACGCGTAGATCTGCTCGAAACGAGTCCGTAGGCGCAAACGGATCTCCGATCGGACTTCGGATGATCAAGATATCGCAGAAACAAGTTTCTGTCGTCAATCTGGTCAACTCTGGCCGTTGACCGCGTGTCCGATGACGTGGGCTGACGTCAGCCTGATGACGTCACGCTGCTGACGTCTGCGCTGTGCTGACGGGCTGGACCGTCTGCTTACGGGTTCAGGTCGACCCGACCCGACCCGAACCGGCCTGCACTGCTCTGAAACTGGGCTTGAACTGCGGGTTGGTTCGGACCCAACCCGAAACTGAACCCAACCCGAGAAAAGGGCGCTGGGCTTTTACGTTAACGCGGGTCAGTTGGAACTGACCCGACCCGACCCAACACCCGCGACCCAGACCCAGAATACTGGGTCGTCTTCAACAGCGGTCTTGCGTCTGCAACTGATGCAGGCGCTGCGCTGCAGCGGCCGGCACGCCGAGTTCGTCTGCGGCGCCGGCGACCAGCGGAGAGGGGCTGCGATGGCACGGTGTAACACTCCGACCCAGCTTGACCTCGTTTAGGGGTTAGTTAATCTTATTTTCGTTGTTAATCGTGTTTTGTTTGGGTTTTGTTTTCGTTACGGGTCATGGATAGGTAATTGGGTTGAGTTTGACCTGGATTAAGTAGACCAAGCCCTTTTTCGTAATTTTAGCTTTTCTTAGACATGGTCAGTTTTGCATCATCTTGGTGTCAACACGTGTCTTTCGCTGAGCTCGTTAACTTTCGTAACTACGTCATTTGCAACCGAGGTCGTGTGATTCGAGTGGACCTTGATTTGACTCAAACTGAAATTAACATTCTAGCTTGGACTTCTTTGTAATATGGACTATACCTTGAGCTTATATAACCCATTCCATCTATCAACTCACATTTCCTTCTCTCGTTTTCTCTCTTTCCCCTCACTGTGCACGTGGAGCTCAATTTTCTCTCCTTCGAATTCCTCTCCTCCATCGATCTAGAAGAAGATTCTTGCTTGTGAGGTGGGTAGGAAACCTTCCATTCTCTCTTCTCCTCCTCTAGTTCTTCTTCTTCTTCTTGTTTCCAATTACATGGTGTCTGTGTTTTGTATTTCTTCCCAATGTTCATGCATGTATGTGGTTTTGCTTGTATTAGGTTGTGTTTGGATCCAAGGGCTACCATTGTGTAATTACATTCCAAATTGAGGCAAGTATAACCATAGTTGTGAGAACCCATGTTGGTATGCTTTTGATTTGCTTAGTTTACATGAATTGATGTGGAAGAATGTGTTTACAGCCCCTTTGGTTCATATGCTATCCCTTTCTATTGAAAAAGTTCATTTCTGATGAGTTTCCAGATTTTCTGTATGTGCTTCAGAATTCTGATTTCGTGCAGGTACGGCCAAGCCGTATACCTCTTACGGCTCACAATCCAGAGAGGAGAAAAACCCAGTTTTCCTCTACGGCGAGGGCACGGCTAAGCCGTGGATTGCCCTACGGCTAAGCCGAAGCTCAGCCGTGGCCCAGCCGTAGATCAATACAGGGTGCCATTTCTGGAATAACTGAGAGTTCGCAAATGACCGATCTTCTACGGCTCAGCCACGGCTAAGCCGTAGACCACACACGGCTAAGCCGTAGCACACACACGGCTAAGCCGTAACCACACATGAAGAATAAGGCTAGGTGTAAAGATAAGACCTATATGACCTTCATGATAGAATGTAGAGCACCTAGACTTGCCCAACGGATGTGATATTACGCGTGAATGATCTCGAGGGCTGCGAATCATTCATGTTCGTTATCCGGATGTTAAGCACCTCCCCATGGGTGTTGGTTTAAGGGACTTCGTGCACCGCTCGATTCAATGCAACACTAGACAACGGTGCATTGAATAACTTAACACTACATCATCATGCACGGTTAGAAACACCGGATAATTAGATTAGAATTGGTTTGTAACTTAAGGTGATTCGATCGCATGATTTGTTGCATAACATATTGCATTCGAGTATTGACCTCTAAGCTCTAACATGTTTACTTGTATTCCACGACTTTACTTTCACTTTGTGATTTTTATACCTTGAGTATGTATGTATAAGATGTTCCAGATATGCACGTATGCCATGTAATCACGATCTACTCAGGGTTTTCATGATTGACTCTGTATGGTCAGGCGCTACTTAGCCTCAGCCTTAGGATCCCGACGGGGTGAATTTGGTATAGTTTATATGGACCTGCTGCAGTAGGGATATGTCTTGGGGAGCCGGACCCCAGGAAACCGAGACCCATTGTACCCTGGCCCGGACAATGGTGTTCTTTGTACGTTATAAGATCCCTCTTTTGGGAGCATATGGTAATGTAGTAGCCACTAGTTATGTACACTGCATGTATTCATTGAATCACTCAGCATATTTCTTTCTTGCATGACAACCTAGTATACGAAAATGCTTTCTTTAATCACATGATGTTCTTTATTCTATTAGACACAGCGTGTGTTCACTTGCTATGGGTTATACTTTGCTGAATCTTCGTATTCACAGATGTTTTTGGTGTTGCAGGCCCAGATCCCCCTGCCGAACCCCCGCAGGTCGGCCAGGCTCCAGTTGAGACCCCCGGGGCCCCATCAGGCCTAGAGGAGTGGATGTGATCACTCCACGGGAGAGCGTTCATGGCATACGTATCTTTGGAGTCTTGTTTTGTGGATCTCATACTTGTATTTGGATTGACATGTCAGATTGTATCTGTTATTTTGTTCTTTTTGTAAAACTCTCACATGTAATTATGTCAGTTCTTTCGTTGTATCCTCTTCTTGTATTGTTAGTTTTTGTTTCTGATATTTACAGCTTCCGCGTACTTGCTTGGCACGTGTGAATGTTCCCTTGTGCGTGTGCATTTAGACTCGGTCTACGTGTACAGGCACGGGAATACGTGTGTCATTAGGTTTGGCTTTTGCTAACCCCCGAACCCTGGGCTCGGGTTGTGACACACGGCGACGGCGACTGGAGGCGGCTGCGGCGACCGGCGACCGGTAAGTGCAGCGATTTTTTTTTTTTTTCTTCCTCCGCAGCGATGATTCTTCTGCGCCGGTCTTCTTCTCTGGCACGGAAGAGGAAATCCGTCACGGCTTCTTCTCCGGTCCTCTTCCTCAAAGCCGGCAGCCAATCTTCTCCGATGAAGATCTGGAGCAACCAAACCCCCCCCGACAACGGCGTCTCTGTTTCCGGGAAAAACAGAACGAGAACCCAATCTTCTTCTTCTTCGATCGCGTGTGGCCTAGTAGAGATCAACCGTGATCTCTTCTCTTCCCGTTGATCTTCCACGCACAATCAGTCGCTCTGATACCACTTGTTGTGCGCGTGTGTGCAAACGCAAGCAAGATCAACCAATATCGCCACACAAGAAGACAAGAAGATTTACGTGGTTCGGCAAGGATGCCTACGTCCACGGGAAACCAATTTCCACTGGGTTCTCCTCCAATCTGTGAAACCACAGCCTTGGAATCTCAGCCTCTCTGACTGACTGCCCTAGGGTTACAGATTACATCTCATATATATAACCAGTACATCCTTATCCCCCAAGAACTCTATCTTAAGAAAAAAGGAAAGTCCTAATACATTAGGAAACTACCCCAGATATAGAACCCAATCATGGTCTGGACCCACATGGCCAACAAAAATATGTAATTTTGCTACTTCTAATAATCAATCCAGCCATGGGCATTTTCACTTGCGAGAAAGCTGGACTTTTGTCATCATCGATCCCTTAGACCCTGGATGGGAATAGGATTGGTAAAAATGAGATAAAAAGACATAATCAAAGTAGAATGCAGGAGCCAAAATTTTATTAATGAGATAAAAACATTATCCAAAAATAATAGAGAAGAAGTAATACATGCAAAGACTCACAAGTCACAACTCACAAGAGACAAAATCTAAAAGACCTTGTATGAAGCTACAACAATTTGTATGCTCCATTATAAAACAAATAAAAAAAAGTATATCAATAACCTTGTCTAGTTTTTTTTTTTTTAACACTAAAAACTTTGATCATACAGCGTTTGTTAAAGATGAAAATGAAAAACCTTGATTGTATAAAGATCATTAAAGATAAAAAGGAAGCATCTTGGTAAATTAAGAACGATTTAGAGATATATATATATCTACAATGCACTGTAATCTGTAATGAAAATTCTCAAGAACTACAATGAAAATCTTTATTGGGTAAAGAGCTCCACTGAAATTGGAATACCTGCAGTTGTTCCACTCCTGTTGCCAAACGGTAGATTTAGTCTGACATGTGTACATGTTGGTTCGTCAAAACTAAATTCACCAAGTTTTCCAACCTAACTGGCCCTAAAGTCAATCTGCTACAATTGAATATCCCATAAGTCAATTTCTAACCTAATATCCACCCTGGAATCATTTATTTAGTTTATTTAAGCTTTTCAAAGTTTAGTTTTTGGAATATAATTTTGATTACTTCAAATTACAAACTACAGTTATGACTGATCGGAGTATGTAAAACTAGCAAAATCAGCACCCTACGTTGTCTTCCTAGGGGTTCTCCACGATTGACATTTTTGTGATTTCATGCTTCACTATATATGTTAGATTTTTATTAGAGTTTTCAATGGGCCCGTTTGTTTGTATCATTTTAGTTCTTAAAAATTTATGGTGAAATGGGTTGGACTAAAAGAGTTTTGAGGAGGTGAGGGATGGAGATTCTAAGGTGGAGATCATGTGATTGTGACTGTGATCGTGACCGGCTTCCTTATGATTTGAATTACTAGTTTGAAATGTTTCACCTTTTTTATTCACTATAGCAACTTTGAGAACAATTCATTTATCATTACTTACGGGAATTCAGCTTCGTATAAACAAAGCAAAGGCATAGCTCATCAACCACGACACAGAGAGAAGATTTGTTAGTTTAGTACTTGTCTATAAAATATTGCTTAGATCAAACACTACGAATTATCTAATTAAAAAACTAAATCAATTGATAAACATGAAGCACTGAATAATTTAAAATCATTTGCTTTGATAGAATGGCCACTAAAATTTTATAACGTCGTTTAAATGCTGAACATACCAAAGTCTTAATTATGATGTTTAATGGCCCCCATCACTAGCAATGTCTACTCTTGTTACAATAATTACAAATGAATAAAAAAAATAAAATTACTACATGAATGTTCCATTTTATGCAAAATAGGGTGCGAGTTTATGATAGGTTTTTTTTTTTTTTGGTACCCTAACCTTAAGGGGGTTGGGACCCCTTACGCTCTGCACTCGGGTGAAGAGGAGAAGACCATTGGTGAGGAAAGATGTTTGCCTGACTTTAAATCCTGATTAGGCAAGTAAGAATAGGCATCTCACACCACTATGGCAAGCGTTTGTTATAAGAATAGGGTTTATTTGGTCCTTTAAAATCATATGATCCTATGAAGGGATGTGTTCCTCAAACAAATATTCATGCACCCCCATAAGGTTATCCAACTTCTTTGACCAATAGAACTACAATAAGTGGCTGGATAGGGAGAAACTTAGAGCTACAAATGGATGAACTTCTAACTGACTTAGAGATACTCAGAGCTACAAATGGATGAACTTCCAAATGACTTAACTATCTATTTCATGGATTCAACAGTAACCTATAAACTTAGGTGCCTTTTCCACAAGTCTACTTTTCTTTTATATATAACACTTAAAATTGTTTCAAATGGATGTTTGTGCACTTTAAACTATTTGACATAGTTTTTGTCAATGTCCATTCAATAAACTTTAAGATCTTTGCCTTTGTTTTGAAAAATAACGACTCTTTCTTGAAAAATAACTAAAATATAAATTTTAAATAGAGATAAATGTATAAATCAATATTTAACCACTTTTGTTTAAGATTTTTTTACCATATTTCTTTTATAATATAATAAGTTTGTTTGCACTACCTTTTGCTATTTGACAAATTTTGTCTATGCTACTTTTTGCAAAATGTCAACTTTGCCTATAGTACTTTTTGCAATATAAGTTTGTTTTCACTAATTGAACCAGAGATACCTAATAACCAAAAAATAGCTTTATTTCAAATAAATCTATTTGAAACAGCTCTATTTCAAATTGAGAAAGCTTACCAAATAAGCCCCTTTTTTTTATTTATTGTATGCCCAATCCTCATTGCCCTCCTGTATAGACAATAGGACGAATTAGGCCTCATAAAACCAGCTGCCACATGCCTTTAACAACTTTCAACAGGATCAAGGAGCTTTTGCCTGTGAAGCCGTGAAGGTCCGGATCCTTATTTTAAATGGTGAAATCGACCATCCACCACCTATATTGCATTTGTGTAACTGCATATCTGAAAGCAGTTTTGGCCAAATTTGTCTTCGGAAGAAACTAAACCCCATTATCCCACTCATATGGCACCTAAGTTTTCACCAATTCTAGTATAAACTAATCCTCTCTGAAATTCTTTTGGCGTACTACAAGCATTCCTTGCTTCCAACGTAATAGGTCGAGTCCTTGGCACACCAACTCTTGGACGAGTGCAGTTAAACTACCCCCAGAAATCTTCCCATCGACTTTGTCCCCTTCTTGGTAATACGGGTCAAACCAAATGCAAATGAACTAGAAGGCTATATCTTGCAAGTTTCTTACTTGGTTTGTCCCTCTTCTGGATAAAGAAGAGTGATATATAACTTCTACCAGGATGGTAGGAAGGGTATTAGCCATATCAGCATCCGTGCAGCTCTTCACTAAGATGTGGATGTTGCAAAGCATGGCGATGAAAAAATCTTTCTATGAGGTGTTGGTGATGATCTTGCTGCTTGTAAAGTGGGCCTCTGTTGCTAGGGGTGATGGTCATGGCCTAGGAGCCTCTTTCATATTTGGAGATTCTCTTGTCGATGCTGGCAATAACAACTACCTACCAACTCTGTCAAAGGCGAACATCCCACCTAATGGCATCGATTTCAAGGCTTCTGGAGGAAATCCAACCGGTCGATACACAAATGGAAGGACCATTGGAGACCTTGTTGGTGATCTCTCGCTCTCTCTCTCTCTCTCTCTCTTTCTCTCTGATCACACACCACTGGGGGCTATCTGGACTGTCCATTTGGTGTGCTTGGGGATTTATTTTGCATGACTCCTGCAAATGGTTGGTAGAAATTATTAAGTTAGGGTTAATTATCCTCAACGGTAAAGTTTCTGTTGATTAAAAGCTAGGATTGTCCAGGAGTCATGCTGGGCAATATGGATTGATTTGGCAAAACCAAGCAATCAGAGTCGCAGTTAAGGGTCGCCATTTCTCAGCAGGTCGTCCTGTTTGGGTTGAAGTTGACAACTTCTATAACATCTTGGAGTCCCACATCGACTATAGAGAGGAAAGTGAATGGATTCATATATAGAGCTTGCACTTTTACATTGCATGAGGCGTTTTGGTGGGTTGAGGCTCACCAGAAGCAAAACTGTGAGCCTCATAGGCCAAAACAGACAATATCATGCATGTGTGTAGGGTGGGGCATGACAAGTAGCTATAACCTGCAAATCCAACTTGGTTGAACTGAACCTGACCAAACCCAACCAGTTGCTACCTTACACAATCATACTTAGTCAAGACACAATTTTTAGTTTTTGGTTTTTTTTTGTTATTTATTTATTTTTTGCTGCATGGGGATAGTGGTCAAACTTGAAGATCTAAGGATCAACTCCCGGCATATGTATAATACTAAGGTGCCAACACCACTCAACCATGAGTGTGTTAGCCACTAAATCATAACTTGTTCTCCATGCAACATACATGGAATGAAGGGAACTCCTATTTCCACAAAGAAATCTTTGGTTTCTCAAAATGAATTCTTTGTATGTACTGAGGTATTATTACCTAGACCCAGTCCTTAATCCAAATCTCTCATACTAATGTGGTTAGCATTTTCCCAAATTTCACCTTAATCATAAAGTAAAACTGACTATTGAATTCATTGTATGCAAAACATGTAGAGTCTGTTTGGATGTGGAAAGAAAGTAGATAAAACTGTTTACATGTGTACAGCTCCATTTGAACTAGAGACTAGAGAAAATAGGCGGAGCAAACAAGTTCAGTATCGCTCTAATTGGAAAGAACTTCGGCTGGGGTAGTCTCTTGGAGGAGCTGATAAGACCATGGTCGGCCCCTCTATTGATATCCTACAATGTAAAACCTTCAACATGAATAAACTGATAGTCAAGAGTGAGCCATCCATTCACTTTAGTAACAAAACAATTGAACCGTCATCTGTGGGCCATGGTGGACCAAGGAATGTTCCATCAGTGGCAATTTGGCACCACAGTCCATTAATAATGAAGGCTACCAAAGATACATTCGAACATCTTTAGTGTGCCACAAAAAAAAAAAAAAAGAACATCCCGTAAACTACAAAATCTATATGTTCTTAGTGCCTACAAATGACTGCCATACTGGCACAATTTGTTCTATTCCTTGTTTAAGGTTTCCTATCACAATGGTGTTGTGATTGCCGACCATATCCTATTGAACTGTATCACCCCCAAAAAAGGTGCTTGGTTTCCTATCGTAGGAGTATCGATAAGCCCCCTGGGACTTCTTGGGCTTGGCTGGAGCGTTTCAAAGTCTGTCCCGTTTAGTTATATGGTCTAATATTCAGGTTCGATAACAGCCCATTGCCCGAAAGGTCCTGTCATGCCTCTGGCCCCCATAGACAGGCGTTGGGTCCGGCAGCATTTGCCTAGAAAAAGAGGGCAGGGAAAATTTTAAAAGACTGGATATGCATTACTACATAAGTCTCACGTCAGAAACATTTAAGTCTAGATCTTGTGTACATAAGTGCAGCCTAACCTTAACTACACAGGAGCCTTTTGAAAATCACATGGCAAAATTGGGTTGAAATTTCATGCTCCAGAACGACTAATATCACGTGGGTAGTGGGCTCGGATTGTTATAGAATGGTACTAGAGCCTAGGACGGGATCTATTTTCCGGTGGGGTGAGTGTGTCGCTTATGGCCCCCTATTGAAGGATTCCCCTGTCTAAGGGCATTGGGTTTGGCTAGGACTAAGTATACATGCACATGGGTGAGGTCTCAACCATGAGATTCGAGAAACCCCATAAGATCTTAAAAAGTTTGATTTTATTATTTAACTTCTTCCCTTGATAATTGCCTCCACTACCCAAATGAAAATCTTCGGTCCTCCATTGTTTACAGGTTGGACCTAGATCAAGCACATTTGTTAATATTGCAATAGGAAGACTATTAAATTAAAAAAGACTCTTATTTATTCATTTATTTTTAATTTGCAGGAGAGGAACTGGGGCAACCAAACTACTCACTCCCATTTTTGTCCCCAAATGCCACTGGCTCTACCATATTGAATGGACTGAATTATGCATCTGGAGGAGGAGGAATCATGAACCAAACAGGGAGAATATTTGTAATTTTATTCTCTATTCTGATACCGTTGTTCTCTTGCAGTTGATATAGGATTAACTCTCAATCTTTAAAGTACATGCAAATACAGAAACAATAAAGTACTTAAGTAGATGCAACACTTTTGAAAGTTGCTCCAAGTGATTCTTATCTGCAACACCAACACAAATATCAGATGTGTTGCTTGTATTTTGGTCATTTCTCTTCAGTGATCTGGCTTGACCATGTATATATCCTACAGGTTAATAGACTGGGAATGGATATCCAGGTTGATTACTTCAACATTACGAGAAAGCAGATAGACCAATTGTTGGGACCAGCTAAAGCAAAAGAATACCTAATGAAGAGGTCTATTTTTTCTGTCACCATTGGAGCTAATGACTTTTTAAACAATTATCTCCTTCCAGTCCTCTCCATTGGACAAAGATTATCTGAAACTCCAGATCAGTTCGTTGACCATCTCATCAACAATCTCAGGATTCAACTTACTGTAAGTCTCTCTCTCTCTCTCTCTCTCTCTCTCTCTCTCTCTCTCTCTCTATATTTATATAATAACTATTGATTCAAATGCCTCCTAACTTCTCCCCCGTAACAGAGGCTATACACCTTGGATGCTCGGAAGTTTGTACTAGGAAATGTGGGCCCCATAGGCTGCATACCCTATCAAAAAACTATAAATCAACTTAACGAAGGTGAATGCGTGAAGCTTCCAAACCAATTAGCAGCCCGGTACAATGGAAAATTGAAGGATTTGATGACAGAGCTAAACGAGAACCTCCATGGAGCCACATTTGTCTTGGCAGATGTCTATGATCTAGTCATGGATCTCATCACAAACTACTCCAAATACGGTGAGTTCTACTCTGCATTCCTCATTATTTTCACTAGGCTTTTTACTCAGTCTTCCATATGTTACTGCTCAAGTCAAGAACAGGAGAATTATGGATGCAAATGTGTTTATGTTGGTGCAGGATTCAAATCAGCAAGTAGAGCTTGTTGTGGCAATGGGGGTCAATTCCAAGGGATCATTCCATGTGGACCTACATCTTCTATGTGTGATGACCGTTCAAAGTATGTATTTTGGGATCCGTACCATCCAAGTGAGGCTGCCAATGTCATAATTGCTAAAAAACTTATAGATGGAGACACCAGCATTATACATCCCATGAACCTTCGGCAACTTAGAGATCTATGACTATAGTACCGTTCTATGTTTGTTTTTGTTGTTTGCATATTACATGTCGATTAAGAGAAAAAAAAAATAAAAGAAAGAAATTGGAAAGACTGCAGCCTCCTTTGGGCCATTGTAATGTTTAACTTGCTTTGAAAGGGGAATTGTTTTAGAATTTTTCAGTACTTTAATCACAGAATAGATCCTCCATTAATTAAGCTAACATTTCTCTCAAATTAAATAACCCATCTACAATAAAAAAAGAAGAATCATATTGTTGTGAAGAATCATATTGTTGCTATTTTCACTTCTTTGGTTTCAGCAACAATAAGAATATCACCAAATAAAGTTTGAGTTGCCCACTTTATAAATTAGTGGCTATAATTGTATCCTCAATAGTTGTTTCATGTAATTGAATATATAGGCATTCATAATTAAATGAGCAACGACAAAAAATTATTAAGGTGGTGAGGAGTGAAAGGACATGAAGAGAGAGTTGGATGATATAATGTGGAGATGTAGTTCTCGCTCTCTCTGAATTTGAATTACTAAGATTGTGACTAGTATTTATTTCTCATCTCTGTTTGACATTTAAGGAACTTGACAGTCAATTCTGTTTCTTCAATTTACCACTTTTAACAACAGAAATTTTACCTTCTCATGAATTTAATTACACTTAACAAGCAAGCCACTACCATTAAAGGCTTGTCTGCCCATTGTATCGAAAGTGTCAAAAGGTGCATAAAGAGCAAGTACTGGATAGCGAAATGTTGATATCTAAGATGGGAACATTACTTCTCTAAAATTTTTACGTTCTAGGCTGAATGTCAGGGCCCATTGACTCTTGTGCAGTTCTCAACTTTAATTCCTCGCTTTTAACTAGAAGGTATCACTTGGGAACAAATTTTTCCTAAATCACTCAATCGCCCAGTGTTCTATGTCGTAGGGAGCCAAATCACAAGTGATTTTCTCTGACTCGCGATATCGAGCGATTAAATAGTGCTGGTTCAAGATTCCAGTCATTATTAGGCTAAAGCTTATTCTTGATGTTTGGAAATGCAATCCCAATTTTGCCAACCGGTTATAGTCTAAGAGCTAGAATCTGCCTTCAGTTTTCAACTAGGGAGAGTTTTATTTTATTTTATTTTAATTCAAGGGCTGGAATTGCACCCTCGGTAGAGAATAGTAGACCTTGGAGAGGTGGTGGAGGAGGAAAAGTGCCTACCCACCTAGGTAATCTCTTCTGGTAAGAACAAGTCAAATACTCCTGTGAGCCAAAATAGGAGAATACTAATCCTGGAAATATAAGTGCCGCCTCAACCTTAACCTCATATGAAGCTTTTTAAAACCGTGAGGTAAGATTGGGTTGTATTCCATGAGACAAAATGGACAATATCATCATATGGGTAATGGGTAACGAAACCTAATCAAGCAGGTAAGAAGAGACACCTCTAACTAGTGTGATAAGAGGTCATTCTTAAAATAGAAGGAGTTATTGTACCAACATTGTTATCCAAAAATATGAATGATCTTACTATTCTCCCTTACTAGTGGTGAGCATATTCATTCACACGAGCCAATAAAGGCATTGACTAAACAGATACCTTCAGCCCCGTAATTAAATCAACCACCATTCGTACTGTCCTCTCTATTGCAGTATAAAAAAGGTGGCCCATTCGTCAATTGGATGTTCAGAATGCATTTCTCCATGGCCACTTGTAAGAAGAAATAGAAATGGCACAACCACCGGAGTTTGTAGATGAGTGCTACCCACAACATGTCTGTTTGCTCAAGAAATCTATCTATGGATTAAAGCAAACTCCAAGAGCTTGGTTTCAAAGGCTCAGTTTCTTCATTTTGGAATTTTGCTTCTAAAACAGACACATCACTATTCATGTATAGCAAAAGTGGAGTGGTCATTTATGTAACGACCTAGTCCCAAAATACATTTGAATAAAAGAATATAAGTAATAATCTGTTCTAAACTATCGAGGCGCTTTTTGGGGACAAAACCGTGAGGACTTCCATAAAAACTATAAAGTTAAGCGTACTCGAGTCAGAGCAATTGCAGGATGGGTGACCTCCTGGGAAGTCCAAAGTGGACAATGCCTCGATGGTGCGGAGCGGATTGTGGTGGGAGAGGGGATTGTGGTGGGAGAGGACCGCTCGAATCCTGCTTCCCTCTCGAATCCTGCCCTCCACAAATAGGGGGGGAACGAAGGAGGAGGAACGAAGTTCCACATCACTGATGAGGTCGTCTTCGATCCGACATTGTTCTAGATATGTGGATATAGGGACATATCCGGCGGAAGCTGGTGGGCCTGTAACGACCCAATCCCAAAGTACATTTGAATGAAAGAATATAAGTAATAATCTGTTCTAAACTATTGATGCGCTTTTTGGGGATAAAACCGTGAGGACTTCTATAAAAACTATAAAGTTAAGCGTGCTTGAGTCAGAGCAATTTCAGGATGGGTGACCTCCTGAAAAGTCCAAAGCGGACAATACCTCGATGGTGCGCATGCAAAACACCAACCTCGCTCACCACCCTCTCAAACGTCCTGGACAAGAATTTGCAATAAATGATCTAGGTCCATTACATTACTTCTTAGGGGTTGAAGTTCATGGTTATAGAAACGGCTTACATCTCAGCCAGCAAAAGTATATTCTGGATTTGTTGCGTTGCTCTAAGTTGGATAGTGCCAAACCCCTTTCAACACTCATCTCATCCACCAGTAAACTTTCCTTATTGAGTGGGACCTCAATGGACGAACCAACCTCGTTTGGATAGATAGTTGGTCAATATACTGCCCTCACAATACCTGATATTGCCTTTGCAGTCAATAAGTTATCTTAATTCATGCAACGTCTCACAGATGAACATTGGAGTATGGTCAAGTGAATTCTTTGCTAACTAAAACACACATTGGACTATGGCATCCAAATCTCAAGCTCTAATTCTTCCTAGTTGTTAGCTTACTTTGATGCAGACTGAGCCGATCGACTGTCCCGATTACAGAAAATTACAAAGAGGTTATTTGGTTTTTGAAAGGCATGTAATATTGGCAATATCATGGGATGGTCAAAACTTGGGTTTCCAGAGTTGTAATTTTATGTTTTAGATGGACTAAACACTCTATTATCGTCACATATGATGATCTACTACTCAGACACTGTGCATCCAAGTGTTTTATCTTTGGATCGGTCGGACAGCACAGCAGACCGATCGAATTTCTTGTACACTGACATTTGCAGACAGAACTGAAGATCGACCAATCGGATGAGTACCCGACCGGTCGGCTGGGTTATCCGATCGGTCGGCTGGGTCAGCAGTTCCGCGATTCAGAAGCTCGAGTTTTTCGGGATTGCCTTGTATGCTTTCTAATACTTCGCGAATCATTGACGGAAAGGACTCTAGGGTTCCTCCTTATTTAAGGAACACCTCTCCATGAAGATCTACAGCTCTCAAGATCAAAACCTTAACATACTTAGAGAGATTTCTTCTTCCAGAAGGTATTCTGCACTTGAAAGTTTTGCAACGTCTCCTTTTGAGTTCCAGTTCTCTTCTCCGCTGTGCGTGATCGTCTTGAGAGGCTTCAAGGCGTGAAGATCAATCCAGAAGAGAGTGAACGACGTGTGCGTCGACAAGAAGAGCTTCAGTCCCTTAGGTTGTGTTCAACTGGGTTAAAGGGTAGTAAGCAGTCTTGTAACTTCTTCTTCATAGTGATTGTTCTTGATGGACCGGTGGTAGGTCCCGTGGTTTTTTTCCGTTTGGGTTTTCCACGTAAAAATCCTGTGTCCATCTCTTGTGTGTTTAATTGGTGAGTTTTAAGTAGTTGTTGATTGAATCTACATAGCATACTCTGCATTGGGACCTTAACCTGTGTCAAGGTTTGAAGTTCTCTTAGTTTTCTTTGGACCAAATCTTTTTTCTTGGCAATCCAAGAAATACCAAACAATTGCATGATTAAGTACTGAAAGTAAATATCAGACCTTAGCCAATACTGCTGTTGAGTTAACTTGGCTACAATTCTTATTTAGTGAACTGGGTCTCTACTTATCGGCTCCACCTACTCTTTGGTGCGACAATGTGGGGGCAACTTATCTAAGTGCCAATCCTATTTTTCATCCTAGAAGCAAACACGTGGAAGTAGATTTTCACTTTGTTCATGATAAAGTAGCCAAAAGGATCTTCAAGTCAGGTATATTTCAACCAAAGACCAGATGGCTGATACACTAACAAAAGGATTACCCTCTTCTTGGTTTCATTGTCTGAGATCCAAACTTTCTATCGCATCCGCACCACCAAGTTTGAGGGGGTGTGATAAGGCAACACATATGTAATCCTGGTCATCATAGCAAGCCTACACACCAAGTCCTTAGTTTAAGGGATATTGATCCTCTGCAAATGGTATTCATACTCTATAAATTGTCTGTGACAGCTCATTCAAAAGGTTACATCAATTGTAATTATCAATTATAAATATACATGATATCCCCAAGGCAAATTATCTTGAGGAATCATTCTACAGATTCTCATGTAATTCCATCTTTTTATATTATGATATCCACAAAACTTGAATTGTGATGTGTTAATTTGGGCCAAATAAACTAATGGATCTGAATTTTTATTTTCTTTCTTTGCTTGGCTGGCTTAATGGCTAGCAGCCTAACAGGGAAGAGAATTAAAGCACCCACCTGAGAGGGCAAAAAAAAAAAAAAAAAAAAACTAATGGATCTTATTTTTATTTTTCCTTCTTGGCTTGGCTAGCTCACTGACTAGCAGGGAGGGAAATTAAAGCACCCACCAGGAATCAATCTCAGGTGGATGGTATGGGAAATGGGATGCTTACCACGAGGCCATCCCTCAAATCCCAATGGGCTTGGAACTCTGCAGTGGTGCTAATTGATAAAAAGGACACCAAACTTTTGAAAGTTTGGAATCTGCATCCCTTTAGGCCACCTTATAAAACCACAAATGAAGCAGCCAACCAGTAATTTCCAAAACCCCTAAAATCACTAAGCTTGTTGTGGGGGTGGAATGAAATATCTGAGTATTCAAAGTCCTTTTCTGCAAAAAACAAAAAAAAAAGGTCCTTGGTTACCAATAGAGTTGTAAATGGGTCCCCGATTCCTCGATTACTCAATGGTTTTGACCCGTTAATAATTGGGTTTAGGTCCTTATTTAGGAACCGATTAGTAAATGAGTCCAGGTCTGAATCCAATTTTTGAACTCATGACATAAACAGTTCCAGGTCTGGTTCTACCTTGGTTCTGGCCGTGGACCCGAGACCTAGCATATTACCCTATTTTTTGAAAATTTTTCCTAAAAGTTAGCTTTTTTTTAAAACATTCTCTACACAGACATGAACTCACCCTATACATGGTTCCGGTTCCTGGTCCGTCCTCTCACTAATGGATTCGATTCTGTGTCTACCATGGGCCTAGACCGAAACTGACCTGTTTACAACCTTAATTCCCAATAATGTGGTTATAAAACATGTTTTGGAATCCTCAAAGATTCAAATCATAATCAGAATCAGTGTGTGTACGGAGAACATTCGAATTTGAATCCCTTTACATGAATCCCTTTACCTTATTGACATGAAGTGTTAAAGTCATTGCTGACTTGGCATATCCACGAGAGGGATTGGGCCGATTGCGGTATGTTGGTAAGTTTCCTTACTAGGTTAGGTTTACTTATTTTAAGATTGGATTTCCTATTGTGGATATGTTTCTTGCTTAAGAAGTAAGATCAGGGTTTTCCTATTTATATTAGTGAATGTAATGGGATTACACAAAATGAAATAAATGATGTTTACTTTGTGTTCCTAATTCTTCTCTCTCCCTTCTCCCTCAACATGAGGATCCAAATTCAAAATGATTGCATCGACATATTAAAAACATATTTGTTTTAAGGCTTTAGTAGCATGAGTCATGTTGACATTTAAGATTCTACTTAACTAAGATTCTACTTAACTTTAATCATATGCTATTTAATATGCTCACTTATTTATTTAAACATTTATTTTTTAAAGTTCTTTTATGCAATTATACTTGAGCACTCTGCACTCCACATCATATCCCTGAGCTTGAATTTTTCTTTTTCTTTGTTTTCATTCGAACAGGCAACAACGGCTAGGAGATATCAAAATTAATTATAAACATATAAAATGTATTCATGTATAATTATATCGAAAGAAAAAAAGACTCAACGATTAGTAATCAGATATCCAATAACAAATACAAGCACAACTATACCTCATATTAATATCTAGTCTTAATCTTTTAAAACATTTCTCGCTTCCCTGTGTACACTTAGTTGTATTCAAATTAAAAAATGAATGTATTCCAATCATTTTGAAGCTTTGACTATTTTTGTCGTCAAATTCAATATAAAAGAAAGTTGTTTTGCAACATAATGGGTCCCACTGGAACATTAAACCTTTGCATAAAAATTCATTAACACCCATAAGAAACCAATTAAGGTGAGAGTAAATAATATGTACTTACAGTGGGTGTGAAGTTGATGATATTGATTAGTCCTTAAGGAAGATCTATCGCCACAAAGCAAACATATATACTTGCATCTCGATGAATCTAAATTGACTGGTGGTGGCGGAGAGTGGCCAATGACGGGGAGATAAAGGGATCCATCAGAAGTGGTTTGGTGGTGGTGGTGGTGGTGGTGGTGGTGGTGGTGGAGTTGTTGCTAATGATGCAACATGTCCGACTTGTAGGGAAGCATGGTGTATTACACTACTTAGTATTCATGGAGGGCGTCCTCTCCATTTCTCTCGTGTACAAATTCTATCAAACCCTAATCAGAAGTTCAACGTTCAATTAATGTGAGAAAAAAGGGGAAAAGCTAAACTAAGAGGAATCTAATGTGTGAGCATCTACAACAACCACAAAATTTACAACAAAATAGAAAAGAAAATAAAATCACATGATATATTTCAACTCGATCGTAGGCTTCTCTATCATTTATCTCAAATACAAATCCGATTTTTTGGAGACATCCATTTATTGACTATTTAATCAGTAAGTGATTACTCGATTTCCTCCTGATGACCCCCGTTAATATTGATAAAGATATGAATGGCAAAAGAAAGTGACAGATTAGGCTGGCTACCTCTCAAGATTTGAAAAATTAATTAATAGAGGACTGGTCTAACTCACCTTGTGGTCTGCTTTAGTCACCAAAGGGCCAGTGCCATACCAATCGTGGCCAACCATATGGCCCCATTTACATGCCGGTCAAAATGCCGTGTGCTAGGGAACTTGAAAGACAATGAAGCAGCAGATGATAAAAGTTGCATTGTAGGACACGCACCCCATTTAAATAAAGAACCGCTTGGTCTAACAAAAAGTCACTCACCAACACTGACAGGCCCTCATCATCTTCTGATTCTCCGTCAACCGCGACCCCACTCAAGACAAGACCTTCTTCTGCTTCTTCTGCCGTAAGAAATCTCTCAAAGCCCTTTCGTGTTTGTTTTGTTTATCGAGATCGAATGAAATCTTCAACAAGAAGTTGAAAGAAAGAGAGAGAGAGAGAAAGAGAGAGAGAGAGAGAAAAGAAAGGAAATCTGATTCGATGGAAGAGAACTCGACGACGACTTCTTCGTCTCCAAAGAAAGATCCCGAATCGACATCGACACCGAAAGGAGGAGGAGGAGGAGGAGGAGGAGGAGGAGGAGGAGGAGGAGGATGGGGCGGTTGGGGAATTCCTTCATTTTCTGTCTTCTCAGATCTTCAGAAGGCCGCCTCCGTTGCTGCGGAGGAGATCTCCAAAAATGTATTTCTCCTCCTTTCTGATTTTGCCCTAACTTCCATTTCGTCGATTTCTAGTAGAAATTTCAGTTTTTTTTTTGTGAGGTGTCCAGATCTGATACTTTTCCATGTAGAATGCTTAGATTTCATTTCATTTTTTGAATCTTCACTCTTGTTTTCGTTAGGTGTGTTGCGATCTGCTGTTCTTGATTAGTTGGAGATATGATAGAGATCGTTGTCCAATCGCAATGCCAGAAGCTTTGTGTAATCCATCATCATTAGTCTTACATTGTTAAAGTTCTTGGCAATTAGGAGTTAATCCACAATGTCTGGCTTTCTGAAGTTAGGAATCCTTACTAGGGAGCTTTTGGACAAGCTTCCATATGTTGCAACGTTTGTTGGAATTTTTAACCTTTTTGAGGTTTTTGGTGTTTCTTATTGATGTGGTTGTGGCTCTTTCTCAATCAAATGCTACAAGAATTGCAAGATTCATTCTCTGTTGGATGTTAAGGAGATACATATTTAATTATTTGATGGAATTCTGCCTTGTTCATAAATTCAAGGAATGGTGACTTTGAAAAAAAAAATTTTTTTTTGGACCTTTACTTTTTTTGTGTGTTGATTAGATTTTGTGTGTCAGGCGGTTGCAGTTGCTAAGAATGCGGCCAAGGGAATTGCAGAAATTCAGAATGTCGGTCCTGATGTGGAACCTGTGAAGGAGGGTGAGGAGGTTGAGAAATCAGTGGATGGTGGGGAAGTGGAGACTGATGACAACAAGCTACGGAAGTCTGCATTGGATAAATTGGAGAGAGCAAGCGAGGATTCTATATTTGGACAGGCAAGGAATTCACATTACTGAGATTGATTTTTTTTTTTAAATTGCTCACTGACTATGACTAGTACAGTTGTACTCCTATTAGCCTTGGTTTTATGTTAATGGACTTGCAAAACTGTTATTTATTACTTGTAAATGTTACGCTTACCTAGACCCTGGCAAAATGGCCCCCCAGTTGTTGCACTTTGGCAATGGACTTGGAACCTCCATTTTGGGGACCTCATATTTGATGATTTGCATAGCTTACATTTAGTTATAAGAGTTCATGTCATATTGGGAAGCCGTATGGAAGGATTTTGTTCAATTTTTTTGAAACAGGGTTAAGAAGATTGGTATTTTATCCTTCTGAACTGTCATTCCTATTCCTAGAACATGTGCACCCTGAAAGTTTTCTATATTATAAAATTTTGACTATTGTGATACATTGAATGAGGAAACATTAAAACAGGGTCAAAATCAGTCAAAATTTGAAGAACATCAAGCAATAAATGACCAAAATCCTGCAATAAATAAAGAGCTTCAATAGCAGCAGCATATTGAAGAAGAAGAAGAAGAAGAATCAACACCAAAAGCTGAGGGAAGAAGCAGTGGCAGCACGGAAGCCACAATAGCTAAGTAGAGAGTGGGTGCTGCACTATGCAGTCCTTTGAAGTTAAACAAAGAGGAGAAAGAAGGAAACAAAATAGGGTTTTGGTTAAATTAAATAAAAGGTCTCAGAAGCCTCTGGGTTCCCCCCCAAAAAAAAAAAAGAAAAAAAGCAAATAACAGAAAAAGGAAAACAACTTTTGGCTGAGCTCGTGCCAAATTCTAGATTTTGTCACCAAGATAATAGAATTTCTATTGAGCGGGGCTGACATCCTAAGCAAACAGCTACCAAAGGCCTGCTTCTTTTGGCCTGGGGTCTAAAACAAAATCCTTCCCCCTGTTCAGTGGAAATGAATTGAAATTGATAACAATGACCCTGACTTTTGATGTATCGGTGGGCCAATGGGTGTTCAGACAGTTAATGCAGTGTAATTAATTGCGGTCATGATCCTTCTCATGGCAGCTCAGTGGTTTAATCTTGAAAGTTGGTAGTGGAGGGTGACTCAAGTACCTTGCAAGTTGGCATCTGGGAGACATAGTGTTCAGTGGTTGTTTGTGGATAATGCAGAGGAAGTAGCGCCATTCATTGCACAACAGGTAGATGAACATGCATCTAGTGTGTTGGATACAAGTTTCCTTTAAGCATGTTCACCGGTCAGTGGGTGTTCAGATGGTGAATGCAGTGAAACTAATGGCAGCCATGATCCTTTCATGGATCTTAAGAGGTGTACATGTGACATGTTGCTAGTTAAGTTGATTTTATCTGCACCATTCATTGGGCATTTGGGAGATATAGTGCCCCTTGGTGGTTGGTGGATATTGTAGAGTTATTTCCATTAATTGTGGATCAGGTACATGTAACACTTCTGTATCTAAAGGATTCGATTCGAGTTTCCTTTAAGCACGTTCACTGGTCAGCAAATGAGGAGGCATATGCTCTTGAGAAGCAACGAGTCAGGCGTACAACTTCGATGTTCAACTGAGTAGTTGCCCATTTGAATTTGAGCTCTCTGCTCTATGTATCTCAGTGTTATACTTGTAACTGTGTCTTCTCAGTGGCCTGGCCTGTTTTTTGGCTGTGTTGCTTGGCATCAGTATAGTTCTCCTACACGGTACAATATTTTTTTTGATCTAATACAAATTGGCTATTAGAAAGAAAAAGAAGAAAAAAAAAGAGGGGGGGGGGGGGGGGGGGGGTAGAGGAATACCTAAGTGATGACTCTAATGATCCTGTATTGCACATAGTTACCTAATTTGGTCAAGGGGCTTCTGGATTCCGTACTATCCGAATCGAGCAATTCAGAGTTGGATTCAGTAAAATTCAGATTTTGAAAACTACAAAGTTCGGTGCAATTTGAAAGTGGAACAGAGGAAGAAGATACCATATCCCCATCCACGGCGCACGCGAAGAAGGACCTTGCGATGGACATGGTCGCGCGACGTCACCATCCACCACCGTGAATGAAATTGTTGACATACACGTTAGTAACTGAGTCGATGATGTAGTCTAGGCCCCACAAGTGGACCCATTCAAATCTAATTAGATTAGGACTATGTTTTTTTATTAGTAGCTTTTTAATTGCATTAGTAGGGAAGTTTTTATTAATAGATTAGGGTTTTCTTAGGCCTTAAGTTTGCTTTTATTATACATATGGCATTGTAGAGAAGAAATTTTCATACTTTTGAATGTTGAATAGATTTGTGGATTTTATCTTGGAGGTGCGTCCTCATGTGTGAAGTTTTTTTGACGATTCAAAGTGTCCCCGGACACGTGTTTCGGTATCCTTACGCAGCCCTAACCCTAGGGCCTGCATCAATTTGGTATCAAAGATGAATGATCTCTTGCCCGATCGTCGGCATTATTCCCTATCCTTCCCAGTCTGTTCATCCCAATCATCCTCACCCCACTCCCGAAACCCCTCCCCGACTAGATCCCTTCTAACCCTGTCCGAACTCCTCTCTACAACCCCACCGGTAGAAAACCCTTCTCCATATCAGGGGGAAAAGAAAAAAAATCCTGTCTTCACCAATCCCGCCCTCGTCAGGCACCGGCCATCAACACCCTACCCTACCATCACCCTGCACAACCTAACACCACCATTAGCCAACCTTACCCTCCCTACTCCTAATCGAAATCCCATTGCCCACAACCCAACCCCTGCATGCCTGCGAACCACAACCCCTCTCTGTTTTGTCGAAACCCCCAGACATTAAGAACCCCTTCCAACAGACTCCATTAAAAAAAAAAAAAGAAGAAGAAGAAGAAAAAGGAGACGGAGAAGAGAGAGAGAATGCAAGGAAGAGAAAGTGTACTTGGCACCCATCGCTGTCATCGCCTGGCCAATCGCAACTCGTCTTGTCCCCCACTCTGCGTCGTTGAGCTCCACTGCCAGCACCACAGCAGCCGCCTAAGCCATCCGTTGCCGCCCTTCCTTTTTGCCGCCGCCTGCTGCATTGCCACCACCCATCCAACATTAACTCCATCGGCCTCTCGCCATCTTATACTTCAACTTGGTGGGCTGAATTGCAAAGAAAAAGGAGGAATCTGAATATGGACCCTGTTGAAACATGGACTGAGATGGAGAATATCTTGAAGCAAAAATTCCTTTCTGTCAATTATACAAGAGATCTCCATTCAAGCTTTTAAAATTTGAAACAAAGAGCCAAGACAATTGTTGATTATTCTGAGGAGTTTTTGATTCTGTAAGCTTATTGTGGATTGACTGAAGATGATGATGTGGTTGTTGATGGATTTTTCAATGGATTGAGAATAGACATTCAGTATATCCTTGCTTTCCAAAATTTTGATAATGTCGATGGACTCATCTAACATGCCGTCAAAGCTGAGGGCATTGCAAATCATCAAGTGCAGAAATCCAAATGGGTTTCACTAAAGAATTCATCTCTGCAAGATGCTAAATCCAATGGTTCATGAGGATAGATTTTTGCCGTGATTAAAAGTCGAAATAGGATGGTTTGTTTTCATTGTCAATAGCCGGGGCATCATACAGCGGAATATCCAAAGCGCATACATCTGATTGAGATTGAAGGTGATGATAAACATATCCCAAATGATTCTAAGGGTACTGAAACTAATCCCAAGGGTATTGAAACTAAGAAAATTGAGTACACAGATGCAGATACCACAGGTGAAGTTTTCATGGTCATCAAAGAGGCTTCATCAACTGTTAAGAATAAATGGTTGAAAATAAATATCTTTCGTTTCACGGGTACAGTTCATGGACAAAATTGCACAGTTGTTATTGAAAGTGGAAGTTGGGAAAATCTCATCTCTTAAGCTCTTGTTAATTGCCTCGGGTTAAAAGTTTACCATCACAACTACTCTTTTTTTGTCAATGGCTGATGACTGGTGATTAGGCGCATATTTGACATACTTGAAAAGATACTTTTGCCATTAGTGAGACTTACAAATATAAAATTTGGTGTGATGTACTACCTATGGATAGTGGTGATATCTTATTGGAACACCCATAAATGTATGACAAAAATGAGACTCATGGAATATGCGCTAATACATGCACATTCTTGCATGGTAGAAAGCAAGTCACACTTCAGCTCGAAAAGTCAGAGCTACCGAAGAAGAGTTTTCGGGCAGTTGCAACGAAAGAAGTCCTTCATGTTTACCACATTTACAGAGGCAATCCGAAGAATACTCGAGTTCGAGGACGAACTCTTCTTTCAACCAGGGGAGAATGATGGTGTCTAGGCCCCACAAGTGGATCCATTCAAATCTACTTAGATTAGGACTATGTTATTTTATTAGTAGCTTTCTAATTGCATTATTAGGGAAGTTTCTATTAATAGATTAGGGTTTTCTTAGGCTTTAAGTTTGCTTTTATTATATATATGGCATTGTAGAGAAGAAATTCTTAGACTTTTGATTATTGAATAGATTTGTAGATTTTATCCTGGAGGTGCATGCTCGTGTGTGAAGTCTTCTTGACAATTTGAAGTGTCCCCGGACACGTGCTTCGGCCCTAACCTTAGGGCCTGCATTAGTCGAGTGTGGTTGGGTCCCATCCGCCGGTGAGCATGAGCTTTCCCACGACTGCCACGCACTGGCAGAACATGGGGATTCTTGCAGGGATAATTGGGGAGCTCAGGATCCTATGCCATGTGTTAGTTGATGCGTTGTACACAGTCAGTCCATGCATGGCGCAGAAGATTGAACTGGGGATTTCTTTTTCTTGGGCTTGAAATCTACAATTTCTGCTATTTCGGTCTCAATGGCCTAATGAGGCAAACCTTCCTGCTTTTGGAATCGGTGGGGGTCTTGGACGAGGCAAGGGCAATCTCGTCGAGAAATGGGTTGTTGTGGTTTGGTTTTGGGAATGTGCAGAAAGAATCCAAAGAGAATTTTTTGAGTTTGGGATTTGAGTTTTGGTTTGGGGGTTGGGGTTTATGTAGAGACTTGGGATATTGGGATGTGGTCATGTGATGTTTGGATGTGGATGAGAGATGTGGAGGATCTTATCCTTACAAAGTAATATGAACTGCACTGAACTTTGCAAAGTACTATCTTTTCTTTTACTTGGATTTACAATTTTGATTTATTTTAGAAAAGATAATTAAATTTCAAAGTTTATTACTGCATGGTGAAATTTATTTAGTTTTTATGTGTGTATTCTTGAAATATTTATTCTTACCTTTTTTTTTTTTGTGAAATATCATCATTATATATGTATTAAAGTATCTAATTTTCCAATAATATGTATTGAATTAGGCTTACGAATCATACCAAATTATATACTCGAATTAGTATAGTGAACTCATCGAGCTCGAACTATGAATCAAGGGAATTGAAAAACGAACTAACTAAACCTACTCCATCGAATTTTAGAATTGGGGTAAGTATCAAATTGCGAACCATGAACTCGAATGCGAATTAGTCGAATTGCGAATTAGGTAAGTATTGCATGCTTCACCATAGTCAAGTTGGATTATGTCATCATACATGTACTGTCATGGGAGCGAACAAATGGTATGGAATTTTTATTCCCTGGGTGGTAGTTTATGTTTCCTTTAAAGTGGTCAATTGCTGCAGTTTTTACTATTTGCCCATCCATGGCTTCTCTTCGTCATTAATGTTATCTTGTTTGCTGAACAGAAACCACATTTATTCTGTTGCTAGGATAATAGTGCTCATAATTAGGGTGTCAAAGGACTGGGCCCGGGCTGGGGTCTGCCCCTACCCTACCTTCAAGGGCCAGGGTTAGTCTAGGGCTGGAAGAACTAGAAAAATCCTTTTTGTTTTTAACACCGCAAATGTAATTTGTTGTTGGAAATTTGGGGCCTTTGGGACTTAGGAGTTAGGACTAAGAGCAAGTAAATTGTGTGAACAACTTGGAATCTATAAAAGAAAGTATTTTCATTTTGAAAATACTAATAGTAGATTCAAAGCCATGGGTTCTTTGGGTTTGTTTGTTTGCACCCATTTACATGTGTATATGTTAACCATGTATAATACTTATACATATGAGTGTATATGTTAACCATGTATAATACTTAAACATATGAGTGTATATGTTAACCATGTATAATACTTAAAACATATGAGTGTTTGTTTAAAGTCATTTATGTATGTAAATGATTCATATGCATAAGTTTCTAAATGACTCTCTTTCTTGTGTTGAGATTTTCGCTCCTCATACTCTAGTAAAATGATTTACATACGCATGGGATATATATTCATTGCACATTCCTTTGGGCACCAAAGTGGTGTAGAACACCTTTGTGTCTCATGTAGGCAGGTTTGCAACAATATTTTCCCCCTTTTTATCTATGCATTTAAATGGGTCCTTTAGCCTATTTGTTTGAATGGAATTGGAATATGTAGATAGTGATTGACTCAAATGGGCCTGTTTGTTCACATGGAATTGGAATACATAGGAAGTAATTGATTCAAATGGGCTTGTTTGTTTGTATGGAATTGAATACATATATAGATGAAAAATATCCACATCTATTTAGTGTAATCACAAAGATTAATTTCATACACATACACATGCATATATGTGATATACATAATGGACAAAGGGCATATACACACATATTTATATAAGATATATATATTATATATATTTATTATCTAAGAAGCACGGACATGGGATATGGATACGACACGACATGGATATAGCGATAGGGTAAATCCTAAAAAAATATGATACGGACATGGTTAGGACACAACAAATAATAAATGTATATTTTTTATATAAAATTAAACAATAGTTATATTTTTAGCCAAATTAAGAAGCATATGTCACAATTGATAGAAAAAAAAAACATAATTAATACCAGAAAAGTAAAAAAAGATGAGACTAACAAAAAAAAAAAAAGAGTAAGAACAAAGAGTAGCCAAAAAAAAAAAACACAAACAAACAACAGAGATTTTTTGGGAAATTTCATATTTGGTCTGAAATTATTCCTGAATTATTTATGAACTTTTAAAATTTCATTTAACACTCCTTTTTTTTTGTTTTTGATAATAGGCTTTGGTTACACACAACGATAAAAAAAAAGAGAAAAAAAAGAGGGATTTAAAAATTTTAAAATAACCCCTCCTTGTCCTGTCGTGTCCCTGCCATATCCAAATTTAAAAAAATAAAAAAAATTAACAGACATGTTTTGTGGTGTGTCGGACACGTGTTCGAGCCGTGTTTGTGTTCGACATGTGTTCGACATGGACATGGAGACCCTAAGCGCATGTCCATGCTTCCTAGATTATTATATAGAAAAGGGTTGGGCCGAGTCTTGTCTTGGCCCTGCTTTCTAATTGGTTGGCTTTTCAAAATTAGACCCTACCTCACCCTCTGGCTTTAGGGCCTCATTTTTATGGGCTTGGGTAGACTGCGCATTGCCCCCTTGTCGGAGGGCTGGATTTGCAGGTCTACCTGTGATGAATCATCTAAATATTTTTTTATCTATAGCATCCATGGGGTTATTGTTAGGTTTTCCATTTTCGTAATAGCTTAGTTTTTAATAATTATTAGAAGGAAAGAGATAAGTGTGGTTGTTTGGGGAAGGTTTTAATGTATATATAACTAAGATGCCATTGGTTTGGCCCATCTGTAAGGCCTAATTTAAACTTCTTACATCTCTTCTTGTTGTTTGTATGATGCCACTATTGTCGAAGAATCATTAGGGCATTAAATCGTATGATTATCTTTTAAGCTTATTTCATGATAAACTGTTGTTGTATGTCTTGTTGTTGTTTGTATATAAGACGCCACTATTGTTGAGGAATCATTAGGGTGGTAAATCGTATGATTGTCTCTTACGATTTATTTCTGGAGAAATTGTTGTATAGCTGTTAGTAAACTTTTAGAACATTACTTGAGAATTGTATGATGTTTATTTCGTATTTTCCTTGTCATCAAGGATCATTTGCTTTATTTTTGTTCAGGGTCTAAAGGCTTTTGATAGTTCAGTGGAAACTTTTGCTTCAGGAGCATGGCAAGCTTTGGGTAATGCTTGGAGAGGGGGTTCTAACTTGGTCCAAAAGTATGTGTGCATGTTTTAATGCTCTCTCTCTCTCTCTCTCTCTCTCTCTCTCTCTCTCTCTCTCTCTCCCCTTTTTTTTTCTTTTATTTATCCAGTAATTGTGTTTTGTCAATGAAGAGGAGGGTGCTACCAAGTTTTGAACCTTGACCTCTTTATTTCATTAAATTTATGGTCTTTTGTACAAAAAGATTTAAAATGACAGACACAATATCAACGTGAAGTTGTGAATTATGGTACATGGAAGTCTTATTGCCACATGATTCTTGTAAGCAGTGGCAGACCTTAGATTTTCATTTGGGAGGGGCTTGACTTTTGCTTGACTTTTCTAGTTTTTTTTTTTTAACATTAACAATAGCATACCTTAATTGAAACACATACCTTAATTTTAATTGGTAATGTTAGAACATATCCAACAACTTGATTATGCCTAGACCATGAGCCCTTCAAGAATCAAGAGGCAGAACCCAAACATAGTGTTCACAGCAAAACTCAAGCACAACTCATATAGTATTCACACTAGAAATGGACCTAGTACTCACAGTAGGATACCTTTAATTGAAAATAATAACTCACGCATTATTCACAACAGAAATTCACAAAAGTACTCATAGCAAAAACTCATAGCAGTATTCATGTAGTATCACAGTACGATAAATTATTAATTCACAAAGTATTCATAGCAACAACTCACAGCAGTATTTATGTAGTATCACAGCATGATACATTATTCATAAGGCAATTGAATCAAATATAACATACAAAAAAATGGACAAAGTAGTACCACAACAAGATACATTAATCACAGATGAAATTAACATACAAATAAAAAAAGTGAAATGGACAGAGAAAAAGAGAGATCTAGAGAGAGGCAGGATACATGCACTAGGTTGTGCTGCCTACCAGAGAGCAAACCTGACCGCTGACACAAATCCCAAACTGGTAGGGTTTTGGAGATGCTTTGTGATTTGGGGCCAGGGGATTTCAAACAGAGGAGTTTTCTGGGGCAACAAAACTTGGGGCTACATAGTAAAACTGGGTCGGGTGAGGTTCCGTTTTGAACTGGGGGTATACCATACTGCCCATTATCCTTTGAGGAGATTGCATAATCTCCATGGTACAACCACACCCACAACCTTTAATGTGGGTCCACCCCTGCTTGTAAGGGTATTAAAGAAAGGGCCCTGCTAAACTTTTGAATGAAGGGAACAACAGGTTTTATGCAGGGCACGTAGCATGTACCAAATGAAAAAGGTTTGGTGAATTATCTATCTAGAAAAGCATTCTTAGTTGTCTAATCAAAGTCGGCAATTTTGAGTTGATGGCTGTTTTTATATTTACCATTTCCTTTGCCTTTCTCTGGATGTCCATCAGTGTAAGTTTCTTTTTAGAAAGCTAAACCACCACCAAGCCCTCTTTTATATTCTTGAACCAGTGAACCCCAATTCAAAGCTGTCTTGTTTGAAACATGTTCCCATCTGTTTTGGGCAGGTGTCATTGCACTAGTGGTTTTTTTTTTTTTTAAATCATAGTGCGTTTTCTTATAATTCCAAATTTTCAGTTCTCATCTCCGATCAGATTCTGTGTAACACTCGGCAGTTGCTCAATGTTGCAACCACATGTTTGCAAGTTCATGTCCTGTTACCAATCAAAGGAAATGTAGGGGAAAGAAATTAAAAACAAAAAAAAAAACTCTGTTTTCATCAAGGCCTTTGCTTTTCTCTTGGTGAACTATTCATATTGTTTCTACTGGCAACTGCACTGAAGTTAAATATATAAGGAATAATACAGGGAATAAATGACATTATTTTGATATGCTTATGCAACTATGCAAGTCATTTAGGTGAATGACTAGATTTTCTCCTGCATATTTAATGTTTCTATTTGAGTGTCTCATCTGGAAATGAATGGCATTTGAATTTATGGTCATTGACTTTCTTGATATTCTAGTATTCATTTTATTTTTAAAACAATGTGCATGTTGTTGCATAGCTGGTCCGTGGCCTCTTTCTTGCAGTGGGTAATATTTGCAGTTTGCCACCCAGAAAGGAAAAAGTTGCACCTATTCACTTGTAAACACTATCTTGTTTATTATAGGATTTTGACATTACTGTTTTCAGGATAGAACAGTCCGCTGCAAACCTGGCTGACTCTATTCAGCAAGGTGGATTACCTGTAAAAGCTGGTTCCATTGCTCCCTCGCTTATAGAGGCATGTTTTCAACTTATAGTTTAACTTTTGTTTGTTTGCTTGTCTTTCCCCTATTGTTACTCAGTTTTCACCCATTATTATTATTATTATTATTATTATGTTTTTAATTTGCACTTCATATTTCAGACTGGAAAAGTATTTTCAACAAAGGGGATAGAAGTTCTCGAATTTGTTGGTAAGGAAACCATGGAACTACTGATTACAGAGACTGGTATTGAAGTTGAGAAGAACACCAAGGAAGATGAAAAAGCTGATGAGGAACAGTTCCTTGAAGAGGCTACATTTGACAGATGCTTTTACATTTATGGCGGCCCTGAACAGCTTGAGGTGACATGCTTTCTCACTGATCCCACATATATATTATGTGCCAAAGCTAAACTTTTCTGTAGTGACACTTTGACTGATGCCAGGAACTGGAGGCACTGTCAAGCCATTATGCATTGCTGTTTAACCGGAGAAAGACAAAACTGTCATCTGAGCAGAAATCCTTCTATGATGGAAAGCTTAGACAGGTGCAGCAAATTTTCGATTTGAGTAATGAAATTGAAGGAAATGGGGTAGATCCCAACAAGGGGAAAAATATTGAAACTGTTGAAGACGGGAGTGGCAATGAGATGAAAACCCTACGTGATTCAAGTGTCAGCAAGGCTGCTGACATGGCTGCAGGGTAAAAGCACCTGCACTCCATTCTTCATTTATGTGTCTTTCATTATATCGAGTGGTGCATAGTTAGATAACTTGTGTTTTTGTGTGCATGCTTTACATGTATACACATGCACTTTTATGTGGTTAATGCTTTTGAGTTTAGGATTTCGACAATTAGGTTTGGTTTGAAATATATTCATGCACCTACATGGAGAACATAGTTCTGTGCCTGCAAGGATGCAGCTTTGTGCTTAGTGCTTACCACCTTCAGGCAATGGTCTCTTTCCCTTTAGAAGGAGAAAACAAAAAAAGCTTTTTTGCACTCACATGATCCATTACATGTCCTTTTTCACTAATTCCAATGGGAGTGATTTTAAGTACCTATCATCTGCAGTTACGTTGCTTCTTTCACTGTTTGTGGTTGATGAATGCGCAGAGCTGGAAATATGGGGAATCCCTAATTAGTAAAGGGATATAGAGAGGTCTTTTTAATTGGGGAAATGGTGAGAAAATTTGTTTTGCTATCATTAACGAAGAAAACTGGACAACGAGAACCCTTTTGGACATTTTCCCTCGAGCAAATTAGGTTTTCCTATTGTGGGAGGATGCCTCTTATATCAGGAGAATAATGGATTTTCTTATTACACTTTTTCTTCTCTATTTTAAATGCCCATTGTGTTAAAACTGAAAACACAGAACAGGAGACTCTTTCTTGTTTTTTCACATTGAATGCTAATTGTTTTTCCGATTCTTACTAGTGCTAACTCCTCACCCCCTCCTACCTGAAATTCCGTATCAGCGAGCTGTCGTTGTCATTATCGGCATTGACAGAATCAGTAACATAATCATCATCGTAGCCTTAACCCATTTCCTTGTTAGTAACCTGCGTTACTCTTTTCTTCCTTTTTCTTATAGAATGGATACTCTATGCCATACCCTTAACTGATACATGAGTGGTTTGAAGCTTATACATTAAAATTTATATTGTTTGCTTTGTTTTAGATGTTTTTGGCCACCGTTAATATGTATCATGAAATTATTTTGCTTTCTTAAGGTTTTGTGTTTATGGTCCAAAACTTTTAGTTAGGCAAGGGAAATGCACTCCTGTGAATGATAATCAACGTAAACCAGACCCCTTGGCCATATATGCTATGCATTTGTAACCCTCATAATAGATAGCACTTCACCTGATAACAGGCTACTTTTGACGATCTTTTCCTCCCAACTTGTTTCATTGAAAATCCGAACTGGCTATTTGGCATGCAACTTCTGGATTTTGTTAATGTGATTTCTTTCTTTCTGGTTGTGATCTTTTTTCAATATAACTTATTGCAGGTTTGCTGCTGCACTAGGGGGACTAGCGGCAAATGAAATAGTTCAACGGACTGCTGATAGGCTTGAAACAATTCACTCGGAAGGAGTTCATGTAGGTGGAAATCAGGAAAAAGTAGTTTGATTTCTTATTTCTCTTTGGTTTTACTTTTCATGGTCTATGACAGACATATTGAAAATTGAAAAAAGTTGACTACAGCAATTGAAATAACAAAGTTGAGTTAAATGAAGTAAATCGAGTCCCTATCACCAACTTTTGTTCCTGATAGCCTGTCACAATTCCCCTTGTTTATTCATCATCCAATATATAAACAGTATTTAAAGATTTGGCCTAAAGCATATATAATTGACTTTTTGAGTTTTTCAAACTTTTATTATGTTTTGGAATACTTATATTTGTGTTGCTCTTGCAGAGGATCTCAGAACTGTGTTGTTTAGCAGTGACTCAACTTTTGATGCTTGGGAAGTCTGTCATCTCTAGTGTGAACAAACCGCAGAATGAAGATGAGGGGGTCGATATGAAAATTGACTGGCCTGAAGACTCCGTTTTGAAAGCAAAGATTATTAGAGCCAAGGCACAATCCATGGCTGAAGATCTGGAAGCAGTTTCCAACAGTTTTGTTACTGGTAAAACACCATGCATTTGGCTTGGACTTATCATGTGCATTTTCTATATCTGTGAATTACTACTTTATGGTATCTGCACTGTGTGGCTTAAGTTTTATTTCATATGCTCATTTTTTTTTTATCAGTGCCTGAAATTTGAGGTAATAACAAATTGTATTGAAAAAGAACATCTGTAAAATAGAAAATGCAGCAATCTGTCTATTTTAGCCATTCAATGAGTCAGGTTGGGTTGAATTAACTTAAATCTAGTTACCAGTCTGAAATTAAAAAAAGAAAAAGGATTTTTAAGTTCTTTAAAATACAAATTGTCCCTTCCCTTTTCTTTAGTGGAAAAAAGACGTGTTGATGCCCCCAGAGTGAAGTGGAACTGAAGTTGATGCTTTATTTCGGTTGGGGGGGGGGGGGCGGCGGCGGTTGTTGTGAATTGTGTACACTTTAAATATGCCTCACAGATACCCTAAAATCAAGCCATGCCTCAAGCTTGAGGCGAGGTTAACCACCTGGTGTAAGACATGGGTACTTGAGTGTATTGTTTTTATTTCAGTATATTTTTTTCCATGTTGAACTATTTCTATAAATTTTTATTTATTTTTAATATAGTTTTATTATTTTGAATTCTATTAGCATAAAATATTAGGATACAGCTGATACTATTGAACACAAATCCCTGACACATACCCATGTCGTGTGCTATATGACATGGTTTCCATCAGTGAATTGAAGTTTCTAGTTATCATATGTTGTTTTATGTCCTGAATTATTGGGTTTTTTAATCACATGTATCAGTTGGACCCTTAAAGTACACACACTGGGTACATGTGATGCGTAGGTGTGTTTAGTGTAACATGAAGATTCTGCGCACATATTTTCTTTTCCATGGGATAGTGCAATCCTGCATTCCTAGCCCATCCCATAGGAAATCAAAGTCTTCTTTTGAGAAAAATTAGCTTTTTTCCCTCTTTATTGCACGGAAAAAGTGTTGCACCAAATGAAAGAAGAGTGGGCTGCATGCATGGAAAATTAGAACTATTTCGCTCTCTATTGCGCAAATGTGCCCTGAATCCTTCATTTCTGTTTTTATTGTTTTTGAAATGATAACTAATAATTTTTTTACCCTAAAAACTATAACAAAAAATTTCTTAGAAAAGAAAATCAAGTTAAAGAAATAGCCAGGACTGGACATAAAAAAATAAAATAAATAAAGAATGGCTTATGAGCCTCATTTTTTTGTTTGGGTGCCTGTAAGACTTAAACCTCAATGGATGCTTTCTATCTTGCTGCATGCTTCTTTTTTTTTTTTTTTTTGCTTTATTCTTTTGTTTTTGTGAATGTGCATGGAAGGGAGTCTGGTTTCCTCTTATTTGTATTTTGGTCTTCGAGTCCAATTTTGAAAACTTAAGTCTCTGTTGATTGATCAGGCATAGCAGATGTAAGTGAAGCCTATCTAGCAGCTGTTAAAGGTGCTTCTGCAGATGCCAATGACACCCGGCCAGAACAGACTCCTATTAAAGAAAAGGGCAATGCCATCTCTAATCATCTTCAGACAGACAGAAACACAGCCATGGAAAAGATCCAGGATGGAATCCAGTACTTGGTGTATGTAGTTGTTTCCCCCTCCATGCTGAATGCATGAGTTCACTAAAAAGACTTACATGCTCAGTTTGTCACTTCTAGCAATATTAGTTGCTGGTTGTACATAATTTTATGTCCATCATACAGTACAATTTAGAAACTGGAATTATCATTGTTCTTTCTTCTCATGCTTCTTTCACTGGCAATGTTCTTGGGAGTCCAATTACCCCTTTTATGAGGCTGATATGGTTTGATTTGTAGCATATTGCCAATGGGTGGCACGTAGAAGGATGTTGAATTGTTGATTGGTATGTGATTGTCTGAACATTCCAAGTTACTGGTTTGGTGAAATGTGCATTCATTTCCTATATGAGGATCTGATGCATTCATTTACTACATGAGGATCTGAATCCTGGACCAACTATAGCCTCTGTTAAGTAGATATGTTACTAGTGTACAAGAAGCTTACATAGTTTGGATCATATTTACATTTGGAGTCTACAGAGGTTAAATCACATTGCTGCTAAACAAATCTCACCTGAGTTGGTAGGGGCTGAGCAGAGCGACAGGGTGAAGGGAAGGGTCCAAGCGATGGTACGATGGGGGAGGATATTCTCACCCTTCCAAGGGTTTTCAAGCATATCAGACAATGCAAAAAAGAGTAATATGGTCTGAGTGTATGTGTCATTTACAAGAAAGAATTCTATTTCAAGAGTGTCAGCTAGTGGATATTAAGGGGAGTGGGTGAGCGTGAGGTGGTTGGCTTCATCATGAGGGGGTCCCTTGTACGTGGTTGTGTTACATTCCTTATTGGGGTTGATGGTGGAGCAGATAAAAAAGTGCTTGAGCATAAAAACAGGTTTCCGCAATTTCATGACATGTTTGGACAAAAAGCACGAGAAATAACTGGTTTAAATTATTATTATTATTATTATTATTATTATTTTTTATGAAGTTATGAATGATCTCACTAGATTTGCCGTCCTGATAATAGAATAATTTACTATATAGACTAATCTATCCAACGATTCATATTCTCCTTTATTGACATTATCTGCTTGGAGAGTTCACACTTGCACGGTCTATGTACGTTATCCTTTACAGAGGCACAAAACTAGAAAAGATCACAAGAATATGGAAAATGAAGCAAAGGGGCCACGATTCTCATTCGTAAATCCTACTGCAAGAATTCTTGATAATTCTTGTTTGGAGGATGCCGTACGCTGCATGGAATTTTCTTAAATCCTCTCCTCTCAAGCCCCTCGTCTCCTGAACTTGAATTTAATCGAAATTTTTTGAAGATCCTGTTTAAAATCTAGAATGCTATCCTCCTACTTAATACAGGTATTGAACAACAGAAGCTGGGTCGAGCGGTAGATTGATCGCTATGAAATTAGTAAATAAAAGTTACAGTAGTTCAGGACTTGTGATTAATCTGGTGCTGCCGTAGGTAGGAGGAATATGAACGAGTCTAGTTGTTAATATGAAGTTTCTGGCGATTAGTTAAAGACTAGGCCCCCATCTTGCCACTAATAAGGTTGTGGTTAAATTCTATTCTAGAAGACTTAGGTCCACTATTTAGATGCAATAACATATATATATAACCTGTTTATAATTTATAGTACCAATCTGATTAATGAGTCCAGGACTATGAAGATGGATATAAGTGATAGAAGAAGGCCTAACGCAGTAGGTGGGGAGTGGGGCAGAGACAGAAAACGACGCGTGAAAAGAGTCGGTGTGTCCTTCACTCTTCCCTCCCTTCTCGTGACACCACTCCAGAATCCCCCCATTCTTATCTACCGACCCGACCGTCTTCTGCGTCTCCATCTGCCAAGTCAAGCCCAGCCCCACCTACTATCAATTCAACAATTTCTCAGTACCTCTCTCTCTCTCTCTCTCTCTCTCTCTCTCTCTCTCTCTCTCTCATATTACTTTCATTCCACGCCAGGCTCAGATCAAGTCGAAAAGCATCTCACTCTATAGTAAAACGACTCCACTGTCCCCTGCCTCATTCTCCATCTTCATTATAAAAAATTGTCCAACTTTATAGGGTAAAACCCTCATACAATCTCAATTTAATATAGTACGACGCCAGGGAGCCCTAGACACATATTTCTACTCCCAGCTAGTTATCATTGCCATTGCGTCGTTGTTGCCTTATCAACTATTAGGATCCTCTCCCCTTGATTGACGCGGACAGGGTCCCACCTACACACCCCCACGGCCCCACCCCTCTGTTCCTATCCTTCCTCTTATGCTGCTGCTGAGCTTATAAAAACTAAAAACCCCTGAGAAGTATCTTTTGGTATCACTCCCTCGAAAGCCTATTTACTTCCTCCTCTTCCTTGTTTTGTTTAGTTTAGTTTAGTTTAGTTTAATTTAATTTAATTTAAAAGCAGCGAAGCAGATAGAAAAAAAAAATGCCTTCCATGTCCGGGGAGAGGCGAACCGTCCGGCCACCGCAGGAGCCGGAGCACCTCCGTTGCCCCCGGTGCGAGTCCACCAACACCAAGTTCTGCTACTACAACAACTACAACCTCTCTCAGCCCCGCCATTTCTGCAAGTCCTGCCGCCGCTATTGGACCCAAGGCGGCACCCTCCGCAACATCCCCGTCGGCGGCGGCTCCCGCAAGAATTCCTCCACCAAACGCTCTCGCCTCTCTTCCGATACAACACGCGCTCTGTCATCCGTATCCGTCTCCTCCTTGCCGGTTTCCTGCTCCGAAACCGACATCTGGGCGTTGCCGGATCCGATCAGCATTGACGTTCCTGGGGGATTCAGCTTCAGTTCTTTGCTGGGGGAGTCGCTTTGGGGTGGTCTAGGAGGAGAGTGGGGGCTTGGTCTTGGGGCCGAGGAGATGGCGAATTGGCCGCTGGGCAACGTCGATATGGCTGGTGGTGCAACGTGGCAGGTCGGGAATGATTTGGGTCACGTCGAAGGGGATTGCTATGCTTGGCCGGAACTCATGATTTCTACGCCTGGAAAGAGTTTTCTGTAGCCTGCTACTACTGGTGATGGTGGTGGTGGTCGTCGTGGTGGTGGAGACAGTGCTACTAGTTAATAGTGATATGGGTGGTAGTTTTTGCCTCTTGGTTGTATGGGAAGTAGTATTATTACTACCTGTAGTCAGTTTCTATTTAGTCAATTTTACAAGACCAAGTGTACGTATTCATGGTGCATGCAGGACTTTCATTTTTTCCTTTTTTTTTTTCTGGTTTCTCTTGTATGTATCTATATTATATGATGGGTACCTTCTTTGAAGTTACATTTCCATTGTACCGTGATTTTTTGGTAGCAGATTAGGAATTTTGAACCACGTTGATCTGATCCAAGGATGAGAAACTAGTGCAGGGTGGTAGAAGTTTGTGAATGTATTGCTTAAAGTTAGGTATGGCAATGTGAAGTCTTCTTTTTTTTTTTTTTTCGTTTTTAATCTCACAAAGCTTTTTTGAGTTGGAGGAAAAAAAAAATAAAAAAGGGTAGCCTGTTTGGGCGAGACCCGAGAAGTTCTCGTATTATTGTACTTCTTTTAAAATTGATACCAAAAATTTAAAAAATGGAAAATTAGGGCCGGGGAATGGGAAAAAAGGGTATTTTATAAATATAAAAAAATAAAAAAAAATGGGCCTAGAACTCACTTCTACTTATATATAAATTTAAAAGTCTTAAGTGGTTCCGCCAGTGAAAAGAAATACAAGAGAATCTGTTTTTTCTCCGTAAGATTTGTTTGCTGTGATAAGCAAATTGCTTTTTTTTTTCTTTTATTCCTTTATTATCCAACCTCACTTAGTATGTACCGAACATTTAGGGTTTTTAGGGTTTTTTATCACATGTTCCAAACCTATCACAGGTTGAATTCATGAGAGTGAGAGGGGCAGGTGTGAGTAAAAAAGTCATCAGTTTACCCCCCAACCCTCCTTGGCATCGTTATTGTAGTAAAACATTAGAAAAGAGGGAGAAAATGAGATATTTTTAGTGGAAAACCAGTTGTTTTGAACTTAGAGAAAGACAAAGAAGCAGGTGAAGTGGGCAATATAGATCAGAAAGGATGGAAATCCTCCGCTCTTTGGACGCCAATGGCAATCCAATTCAACTTGTAGGCCCATTGCAGTAATCTATATGCATGAAGCAAGAGTGGGAGACGAATGGTTGAACCACACTCTTGTGGCCATTTGGTCCCTTACATTGAGGCCTCTGACAAGTGGTATATATCATTTGATTTTGACGGCAATTTTGAAACGGCAAGAATTTTCTATATAGCTTTGGTGACATTATTGAGCCTGGGGTTTCGCATCATAGTCCAACCCAAATATTTAGTTTTGTTTATTTCATTGATCATTTTGTTGTTGTTACTGTTATTATTTGGAGAAGATCCTTGATTTCATTGGTTAAAGTGGATGTATCATCCATCGAATAATAATATATACCTACCTAAACTAAGCGACCTCATGTCAGTCAGTCAGTCCAAGGCGGTTTATATTATTGGGTTAGGTCCCTGAACAGCACGCCCTTTCCCATCTAAGTGGGTGTTGAAAATTGGAAGTGGGAAATCATTGTTCGTCGCATGCCAGCCAAGTTGGGACAACCCTCAATTTCACCGGGCCCAATGTGAAAACTGTCAAAACGTGCGCTGCCGCAGAGGGTAGGACGACAGGAGGAAATCCTCGTTGGTAAAATATTGATTGCACTGGAGGACATTATGAACACACACCTCACATGCACTCTGAGGAAGCAATGGAGCAGATGCATCCGGACGGCCACTGATGGCAAGGACCCTGAGTTTCATTGGTCCCTTGTGAAGTTCACTTGTACTGTTTTTTTTTCTTTTTATATGAAGTTTTAAGGTGTTGATGTTGAAGCTTCAAATCATTCATGAGAGATGGTTAATCGCCACAAATGATCCGAGCTGTAAAGAGGTACTTTGATCCTGCCCGCAGATCCTTCAAACGTGGCTATTTATGGAAGGCATTACTTTTTAGATGTTGGTAGGTCTTACTTAGGACGTACCAGTTACCACTGCAGGGATGTCTCTTGCCCACCATGGTCTGAATGCAGTTGAAGTAATTAGGCATTTAGCCGTCCTGGGTCTACGTCGAGGTTACCAACTGGCGCATGTTGGCTTGTGACACATTACCAACTACCAGTGTGCCTCTGCCACGACCTGCGCTGCTTGCATTTTCTAGCATGTGAATAAGGTCGAAGAGCAACATGTGTAGGGAGTGGATTTGTGAGGGCCACCATGGTCAAAGATTTGTCCTTTTACGACCTCATGCCGGCTCTGTGGTTGGAAGGGGGGAGAATCTGAAATAGGATGGTAATGGGGTGGGTTTAGAATGGGGTAAACTCAAATTTATTTTGCCCAATGATGGGTTAGTGATTCTAATATCAAACTCATCTCATTTGAGTGGGTCAAGTTAAGTTTAAAATTAAAAAATTTTTATAATAATGAAAATAAATAAAAAAGTACGTAATAGAGTTTGAAGATGTCATATTCTTTTTCCATATATCTTTTGTCAAGGTCTAAATCATCTTACGCCACAAGAATTTTATTTATTATTTTAATAATAAATATATAAATATTATATATTTAAGGCGGGGTGGATTAGGTAACCCAAATCCAAACTGGCCTAGCATAAAAATAAAAAAAGAGTGCCAAATCCACTCCAAACAAGAGTGGAGCAGGGCATGTTCAGTTATATTTGATTTATTGCCATCCTTAATATGAAATATAAATGCATAGGTTGCCACCTGTTGGGGTATTGAATTTTAATGTGGATGGAGCTTCCAGAGACAAGCCTGAGTCGAGAGGTATTGGCAGAGTGCTCCGCATTTGTAAGGGCAAGGTCTTAACAACATTATGAAAGCATCTTGGAGTTAGAGACTCTAATGAAAAAGAAGTGTTAGCTATTTTAGATGATATTCGTTTTTATCCAGTGGATTATTTTGAAGCTCTCATTATGAACAGTGATTCTTTTAATGTAGTTACTTGAGTATCAAATAGGAAGGTCTCCCCATAAAAGCTTTAATTTACTTTTAATGAGATAAAGGATTTTTGTTCTTCTATTAATGTTGTATTCCATCATTAGATTAGATACATCAATTCTATGGTTGATATTTTAGCTAAACAGGGAGTTGAGAGGTTCTCCTTCGGTGTATATAGTTATATAAGGGTTACGGGGTAGGTACAATGCTTTTCCACTCTCGTTTTTCTTATGCTTTCATTTGTGTAATCTTTTTTCTTTTTAATGAATTCTTCATTACTAATAAAAAAAATTGAATGCATTGGTGTGTGGTGGCAAAATACATGGGAATTGGATCTATAAAATTTTGTATCAAATAAACTCTAAAAAAGGATCATTCAAAGGGTTTTGGATGAAGAATATAAAGTGAGTGGTGACCAACATAAGATATTGATATACATACAGAGATTTGACTTTTTTAGGATTTGAATTAGTGGGGTATTGTCTCAAAACTTAATTGATAGGCTCTTTTGATTCATGTTTTCAATAAAATAGAATGATATTTGACAGTTATTTTTCAACATTCACTTTTGAATCTTTGTTTTTAATCTCTTGCAAAACTACAATAGTTTGGAGATATAGAAGTATCGAGTTACATCAACAATCAAACCCGTGAAAAAATCCCAAGCCATAAAATATAGGTTGCAACATCTTGTAGAGTAAATTTTAGTGCGCAAGATCCTAAAATGAGGAAACAAGAAATTCTAGAGGCTTTGAGAGAGCTTGGACTGCTTGTGTCAATGGAGTTCGGTCGGTCGGCTACATAGCATAATAGCTATTATCTCAATAAGATATGGATGTGGGTCCCAGCACCGCAGGGGTGGTGTTATGTTGCGTCAACCTGAAATAGACTCCCCTTTAGGGCCCAGCACCGCCACTGTCTAATCAACTGACTCTCTGAATGCACAATATGTCATCGGACCGTGCCACTATTGTCAAACTGACATGGCTACAAGGGAATATTTGGTCTATTAGCCTTGGGCCTATGGCCCTGTTTTGATACGATTAAGTTTATAACTAGTTGTCACCGCTTTGGGATTTTCCTTTTACGAGAAGTTTGGGTGAGGTCTTCCTTCCGCCTAATTTAAATCTTGCAAAACATACGACTAAAATCCTCCTATATTCATACATTTCAAATTTTGATTAAGTTTAAAGTTTATTGGATAGTTAGATTAATTATGAACTAATATGAATAAAATAAATTTGTGGATTATGAATAAAGGAATTAAGGACATGTGATTAAAACAAAAATTGATATTTGTAGTAGTTTCATATAAATATTTTCATCCTCCAAGTTTCATCTTGAATTGAGATTACAAGTGGGTTTCATAAAAAATGTTTATGGTAGGTATGTGAGAATACTTCTCGTAAAATTTAAACTATATCTATAAATGCTGATATTTTGTAATCTTTTCATTGGATGAATGATTGCAACTAAATCTCCTGTTTTGATATATCTAATACTTTATTGGAATTCTGATTTTTATTTAATCTTATATTTTTACTACTGTATAGAATAGACATTTCTATCAAATGTCATGTTTTTTAAAATATTGCAATATTATCATAAAAGGTTATTCTTTTCTTCAATGTAGAGATGTAAAAAGTGCCGTTACATAACAATGTGACAAGTCTTTAAAAATGCATCGTTTGATATATACTTTAAGAGATTTTAAGATCCTATTCATTAAAAGTCTCTTTATTTAGTTAAAATCATGTTTTTATAGTTTTGAGCATCATTATTGTATTTTCCTGTAAAAATCATTAAAAATTATCAATTTTTCATAAAATCATAAAACTTTTCATTTTTTGGATTTTTAGTTTTAGAAGGTTTTTCAAATTCTTGATTCTACATGAAATGATAAGAGTTTTTATCATCATTAGTTTATTTAAGTTAAATAATAGTCAATGATGTGAATTTATTGCATTATTTTAAGTGAATCGAGTCTGCATTAGTTCATTTGTGACTTTTGATCAAAATTGTCATTTTAAATAAAATATCAATTTTTTGTGTAGGAAAATTCAAGAAAAGGGACCCACATTAAATATTTGAAGTCAAGGAATCCATTAAGAAAAAAAAATGAAGAGATGGAATTTGATCACACATGCAAACCTCACACAAGGGGAATCCCACATGCTTATTTTTGCTATTTGAAGAAGTCTCTCTTGAACTTAAATTTGAATTTGTGATTGAGATTTTGAATGAGAAAAGAAAGTCTAAGGAGAAAGATTCTTAGCAAGAGGGAAAAGAGGAGAGAAATTCTCAAATTTGAAAGGGTGTACACAAGCCTTGTGTGTTCATTATCTCATGGGTTTTAATTTGAGTAGACGCTTGGATTAGAAGATATGTTATCTCTCCATTATCTGGAAGAGTCCAAGTACTAGTGGGAGACTATTTCAAGGATGGAAATCATGTTTTTACTAGAGACAAAATTGGAGAAAACAATAGGAGACTTTCTCTCCAAACATGGGTTGTTTCAGCCGTGTTTAGTTCAAGCACAAGGAAGGCCCACTGATGGCACCTCATGTACAATAATTTGTCATCAATTGTGGAGACCATTCCATGAAGATTTGCAAGGTCCGATTCTACAAAGTGGGTTTAACAATTTTGGCAACCTCCACTTCCTATTCTTTTGCAAATTTGGAGCTAGGGAATTCTTTCTAATTGTAAGTATATGCAAACTACAAACTAAAAAATAAAGAAGGCAACCAAAAGAAAAAAAAAGGTATTTAAAGAACCAAGGGCTACACGTCAGGATGAGACCATACACTTGATCAAGTCCAAAGCATCACCCTCATCTCTCTTCCTTCCATTACACACGCCCAAGCCAAAGTGGATCTTGGCTAACCCCTTTGGATCCATTCTTTTTTTTTTTTTTTTTACCACTCTTCATCATCTTCTTCTATCATCTTCTTTTACCCTTGGAGCATGATTTAAAGAGAAGACTAGTTGAAAAGCCAGACAAGCAATGGTTCTTTTTTGAAGTATATGATCTTTGGGTAGATTTTGATGTACATGTTTTAAATCAATAAATATGAAATTATTGCTTATTTGAATTTAGTTTTTTTTATTAATAAACAAAGTTAGTGATGTCATGGTTTTCACCATAGAGTCAACATCATATATTTTTGTGTAGTGTCAGTGCGTATTTGATACGGTAGATCTAAGTTACTTTGATTCTATCAAATAAGGGTTTAAATTCAGATTTAAATAATTGAAATCCATCTTTGTCTCTTTTATTTTGTTGCATTCTATTTTGATTTTCAGATTTATTTTATTCACTTTTAATATCATTCAATTGGTAGTTTGATGCATCTATTTGTTTTGCAGTAATTAGTTTATATTACTTTTTAAGGTAGGATTTTTAAATTAAGTTTTATTTCTGATTTGTTATTTAATTTTCATATTTGTTATTGTAATTTAAATTTAAATTTCAGATTTGGTAGTTGTGTATTTTTATAGATTTTATTAAGCTAACATTAGTTTTTTTTTTTAATTAGGATAAGTTTTTTGCGAAAACTAGCTTCCTATGGATTCAATTTTGGACTCACTGAGTAAAATTACAATCATCGACCTTACATTTGGGGCTCTTGATCACAATGTCATGGCCCAACCGTGTTTTGTGCCCTGTTGACATGACATGCACAATGTTTTGTGCCGTGCTGTACCGGCAAGGCTCGGCTCACTAGCACTGTGCTTAGGCCATGCCATGCTTGGCCGTTTTGCCACCCTTCTAATGTTTCATGCTTCCAATTTTTAAGGGTCTTAAGCTAAAAACTTTAAATATATATACAAAAAGGAATGGCATATAAATTTAAGTGGTTTGAACAAACTTAACTTATTCCACCAGAAAAAAATTTATTTGAATATCTTCTATTGAAGTTTTTTCAATAGGATTACCTTCAAAACTTTTGTGATTTTTAAAAATAATAAAACATAAAAATGAAAATACTATATTTTTTATATTTATACTAAAAAAAATGGACTTCATAAAAATATGGAAGGGTCATTGTAGGGTGAAATAGGTCATTCCGTGCTGCTTTGAGTGTTGTGCACAGCCAAACCCATTTTACACCTCTGCTTTAATGCTAAAAAGTTATAAAAACGAAGAACATCGTGAGACACTGATCTAGCAACTGTAATAAAATTAAACTAAAATTGGTTACTTGTTGTGTTGGGGTTTGTGTTGGGGGGGGGGGGGGGGGGGGGGGGGGGGGTGAATTCGGGTGGATAAATTCGGATAAATTCATTAGGTTCTGCTAGGATTTGGAGATGGGAGGCACTTTTTTAATTTGCCACCACAAGAGGCAACCAATGATAAATCCAACCCCATGCACACCTGACATGACCATCTCCCACTGAGTGTAATTTATATTAGTATCAGATTAGAATAAATATTTGTTCGTAGGAGTTTAGTTAGTGTGAGAGGATTAGATTTGGCATGGGATGTCCCATGTAGTGTTAAAAAAATAATGTCTCATTCATATTTATAGGAGTTACCTCTTAGCCCAACATAACTCCTATATAAAAAATAAAATTTAATACTAACTTAATTTTAATTTTTAGTATTTTATGATATAATCAAAGTTGTGCCAACATTCAAATTGTTTGTGTAAAGCATCCTTTTCCCCGCTCTGAAATCACATGCTTTAGACGCGATCAATTTGTCAATTGAAAGAACTTTGAACAAAGCGAAAGATTTCCTTGATGACATAACAATGAGGAACAATGATCTTGAACCGTTTGATTGTAGAAGATGGAATCCACAATGGTTTTAATGATAAGGGGCTCAGAGATTATGCCTATTGCCCATGGAGAGTCTATACAGGAAGTGGATACGTAGCATTCCTCTTATACCCATAAAGGACAAAAATAAAAAAACAAAGGGATTTGAGGGTTGGTCCCGTGCTGCTGGTAGGTAATCCGTTTTCATACCACCCACTAGGCATCCTGTTTTCATACCACCCACTAGGCATCGATCTTTGCTGGGTGCTTTAACTTTCTTCCCCATTTGTCCGTGACCAGCCAAGCAAAAAAAAAAAAAAGAAAGAAAAATGAAAAATAAATTTTCTTTTGAAAATGCCCCTCTTTATCCTGAAAGTTGAAAAACAGTTAGAAAAAAATTGATTGATTCTCAACTCTTCCTAATCCATGTCAGCATAATCTCTTAATTGAAAGAAAATCTCTTCCACTTCCTCTCCCTCAACAGATACGCCTGTTCCCAAAGGATATGACAGATTGAAAACACCTTTTCGGCTCTTCCTGTATGATTGCCTCTTTGATTCATCTCTAGATAATAACTATGGTGTCATCCTGCACACTTAAATTCTCTTTGATCATTTGCAAGAACAGCCTGATTGAGCAAAACCATCGACCGTTTTCACCAAATGAGCCCGACATCTCTATCCTCCCAAACAAACAACCCATTTTCACGAGCCATCTCTCCACCATCTTCCCATCACAAACCGTGCCCACTTGTACAAGCACTTGAACCATCATACCCACCCCACCACACTATCTCATTCATAAAGATGTGGGCCTAGTGAAAATGGGTGGTTGTTTGTTTGGGAGGATAGAGATGTGGGGCTCATTCGGTGAAAAAGGACAATGGTTTTGTCCAATTAGGTCGATCAAAGATGCTTTGCTTCTATTATTCCAAATGATCAATGGGAATTTAAGTGCACAGGGTGACACCATAGTTATTATCTAAAAATGAATCGGAGAGGAGCCAATCATACAGCAAGAGCCGAAGAGGTGTTTTCAATCTGTCATATCCTTTGACGAAGAGGTGTATCTGGTTGAGGAGAGGAAATGGAAGAGATTTTTTTTTCAATGAAGAGAATATGCTGTGACATGGATTAGGAAGATTGAGAATCAGTCAATTTTTTCCCAGCTGTTTTTCAACTTTTAGGATAAAGAATACCTGTATAGATAGATATGTCTGAATTATTATGCATATAAATATATGTATAGTTAGGTAATGGGCCACCATGTTGCCCAACGGCCCTATAGACTAGGGTTTAGTCAGACCCATTTACTAAATGGACATTGCTCAAAACCCCAGGCCAGGTTCATCGGGCTCATGTCTGTAAACAAGCCTAATGTAACTGGGCCGGGTGCTGCTGTGTCCAGCTTGATTATGCCCATTACAATCATATATAGCTCTGGTACCTCTGGGATCAAGTCCCGATAAGTGCTTCCAAGGAATTATCAAAGAATTTCTTTTTTGGCAACGATGAAAGGGATTGGAACCCAAATATAAATACAATTTATGCAAAGTAATGTGTACTTACACATACAAAGACACATATATAACTTTGTGTTTATATCTATATATGTGCGAGTGTTCACTATCATGCATGCGTGGGAAGAACTAAGAATGATTTATTTGTTAGTGGAAGAACTAAGAATGATATATATATATATATATATATATGTATTGGCAATGACACCAGTTCTATGACTGATAGAGCAATCTACGGCCTCTTTTATTATTTTTAAACAACACTCTGAGGCATCGAAAGTGTAAAACATTCCAATTGCCAAGGCTTGTATTCATGACCTGACTCTATATAGTAAGAAAGCTAACCGCAGTAGTCCCCAGTGTTTTTATTTTATTTCAACTATATTTGTCATCTATATAAAAAACAATTGTAAGTACTTGATAAATTCTCAAAACATAAAATATAATTTTGTTTTGAAAGAATAAAAAATACTTTCTAACTTGTCTTCCTCTGATACATCTAGGCCTAGCCTACCTTTGAATAATTCATTAGATTAATATAATAAATTTGCACAATATCCATTTTCCATTTTCTATTGCTTTGATGTTTAGGGACATAGTAGTGTAAATCTATTTATTTTAATCGTTATGCATTAAAGTGAGTCCCACGAAAGGTGGCTACTTTAAAAATAACAGTTAAAATATTTAGTTTTGAGTTTTAAAAATTGTAAAATAAATATAATTGTTTGAAAACAATGTTTTTATAGTAGAGTGAGGACTGATATGAAATGAATGCGGTAAATATTCTTTAATGACTAAAATTTTTTTGATACTCAGATTTCTTGATATTTTTGTTTTGTTTTTTTAGTTTTTTTTTTAGTTTTTTGCCAAATTATTTTGAGGCATTTTCTTTTTAAACATGTCGCCAATACCCTACTATCTATTACTAATTTGTATTAATGCTTTTACAATGGTCTATTAATACCATAATTTAGAACTATGTATTACGACAGGCTGCTTGCTTCAAAAGCAAAAGGGCCCAAAATGCTACGTTTGAGATCTGTTAATTTTTACCCATTACTTTGCCATCATCATGGATGGTATCATCTGTACCTTTTATCTCATCCATCGACATTTAAAAAAAAAAACATTTGCAGTTTCTGTGATTAGTTCTATTTTTGTAAATCAGATGTTATCGCATTATTTAAATTTGACAGTGGATAATCAATTAGATGAGACTTAATTGGGCATATCAACACAGAGGATTTGATTCAACATTCGGCATGTAAGATTCCTGATGGATGAGGAATAGACACCGCACAGGCATGTATATAGGGCTGTCAATCCGGCCCTTTAAAGAGGGGGCCCGGCTCGGCCCGGCCCGCAAAAGCCCTCAAAACGAGGGCTTATTTTTTTCATTTAAAGCCCGAGGGTAGGGTAGGGCTTTATTTTTAAAAGCCCGCATCTAGAGGGCTGAGCTTAGGCTTGACTAATTAGGCCCGAGGGGGCCCGGCCCGGCCCGTTGTTTATTAAATTTTAATATAAAACATATAATATCCACAATGACTTTGAAGATGATTTGGTTTATGATGCACCTACCAAAACATTGTCAAATATGGATAAAGTTGATTTGGTAAAGAAATCTAATGAGTTTGAAGATGATTTTTTAGCTTTTGAGGAACAAATGACTCAGATAGTTGTAGAGGAAAAATCGGAACTAGATTGTTATTTGGAGGAGCCAAGGGATAGATTTGAAATTTTCAATATATTGGATTGGTGGAAAGTTAATTCAACAAAATATCCAGTTATCTCTAGAATAGCTTGTGACATTTTAGCAAGTCCTATTTCTACAGTTGCTTCTGAATCAACATTTAGTACGGGAGGAAGAGTATTTGATCAATATAGGAGTTGTTTAAAATCTAACACTGTAAAAGTCTTAATTTGCACATAAGATTGGATACGTACGCAGCAACACAATGATGTAATACAGTCGATGGTCTTTTAGATATTCTAAAAGTAGATTAAATAATTAAATAAAGAATTATTGTTATTTGTTATATATTTATTATCATTTATAGAATTATTATTATCCACCTTATGTTTTATATTGTAAAAATGATTTTATCCCACCAACAATGCCTTAAAAAAAGTTTTTAACTCCGCCATGCTGCCTTTGGCATTACATTCCCGATCCCTAACTCGGGCAAAGGAGGAGGGTTTTTATAAAGTTGGTTAGTGATGGTGGCATAGCTTGTTGCATATAAAAGATTTATTTCCATTAAAGAAAAAGAATTTCCCTTTCTTTAGGCCCTGGCTCGGCCCTGGCCCGGCCCTAGCCCTTGAGGGTTGGGTAAGGGCCTAAAAATTATAGGCCCGCCGTAAAAGTCGAGGGCTTTTGCTCAGTTAGGCCCGGCCCGCACATGTGAGGGTAGGATAAGGGCTTACCTAAGCCCGGCCCGGGCCCGGCCCTTTGACAGCCCTACATGTATATCACATTATCGCTTTCTCAGATTTTATGAGCCTATGGTGTCAGCTGTCTATACAAGAGGCCTGTATAGGTTGTCCTGCTATGCCCATGAAATTTTCTCCCATGTGAGCCTATAAAATAGGCCGCACATCTCTACGGTCTCGGCAAACGAACTCACCATGTCAAATGCACTCACAAAAAAATGCACCTTTTGTGGCCTGACCATAAAGCAGCCATAGATCATTTTGTCACTCGTGAGACCAAAGACCTCTCTACAGTTAGTGAGACCAAAGACCTCTCTTACATTTAGCTAGTGAGCTTGTTACAGCCAAAAGAAAGGTGTTAGATTTATGTCTTGTATTTCAGTTTAGTTGAATTAGTTTATTGGTTTAGGCAATAACTAGGATATGGTCAAGAGTAATTTGATCTTTGTACCGACGCTTTTTTGGTGGCCAAGAAAACATAAATTATAATTCATGTAATATGACCCTAGACTCTGTGTAGAAGATGTGGCAAAATTTTTCTTCGTGGTGTAAACCATGTATGGCCATGTAGGGTATAGAGAGGTGTGAACTTTCTTTCCCGTGGTATTAGCACACCACGTATGGCAGGGTGCTATGAGAGCACGATTAAGACCTATGAAGATTGATGAACTAAGTGTTAGAGGAGCAGGAGTCTTCGTAACGAATTACCCAGTATCTTTCATAGTGGAATCAAGCAAAATGCTTATAGCTTATGGAGGTAGCATTTATGGTGAACTACATAAAATATGTATGTCATGATTACATGATTTTCTTGTTCTTTATATGTGTGATGATGTTGAGTGTTTCCGCATGTGCACTACAATTGGTATTAGAACGAGGTTGAGATCGCTTAGAATTTGCAATTGGTTGATCGAGACTTGGATCTGTTTTGGAGGAAGCAGATAAGAGGATATTGCCCATATCCATCTTCTGGTACACAGAGGTGTTGTTTTATAGGTTAGTGGTGGGCCTTGTTAGCATTGGTGATCACAGATTTGGAAGTTGACAATTGCAGAATAGAGAGATGAAGAGGGCGTTCCGATTCTGGTTTGGAACTCATCGTCACTGCTGCACAATCACCGGATTTGAAGGCTGGAGAAGAAAGGAAGCCCGCCGCTGCGCACTGCAGTTGCTCCCTGCCACTCCTTGACGGCCACAGATGCAGTGCTTACTGTTGTGGTCACCATCGGCTACTACTACGCCACAACAGTAGCAAAAAGAAGGTGGATCGGTCGAAACTGGAGGAGTTGCCGGTCACTGCTGCCGCACTGCTGGTTCACCTCTGTCCGCCAGCCCGCCCATTGCCAGATTGGAGGAAGAAGAAGGGGTTACTGGGTTCTGTTTCAGAACCCAGATCAATTGAGGAAGACGAAGAGCAGGTCTAGGCTAGGTTCAGGTCCGAGTCGGGTTGGACCTGACCCGATTGTAGCAACCCAGCAGTGCAGGCCAGGTCAGGTAGGACTTAACCCATTACGCAGAGAAACGCAGCCCAGCAGAAGTTAGTCCAGGTTGGTTTAGGCCGGGTCAGACCTAACCCGTGTGCGTAGAGTCTAGCCCAGTACAGTAGGTGCAGAGTCACGTTAGCACAAGTCAGTAGAGGAGGTCAAAGGCAGTTTGACCAGTTTCAATGGCTGAAATTGTTTCTGCGATATCTTGATCATCTGATATCCAATCGGAGATCCGTTTGCATTTACAGACTCGTTTCAAGTAGATCTACACAGTAGAAGAGGGAGATTGGCTGTTAGATAGTCAATAACAAGGTTTGATCAATTGGAGAGTAGAGAATTGTTTCTATGATATCGGAGCCAATCGGAGTCAGATTTTAGATCTATTTCTTTTATAATGATTATGCTGATTGGATCTTCATAGTTGTGCTGAAATTGGGGCAGTTTATAGGTAATTCAGATATCAACATCACATGGACTCATTAGTGGATTCGACCCTTGAGTTCGAGGTGGAGTATGACAATAATAAGTTTGCAACAAGTTTGTAATATCGATGCAAGGATGTACCTTCAACAAAGTATGAGAAGACATAGACATGTATTTCTAATGTAACTCAAAGATTTGTGGAATCCAAGATAAGGTGGAGATTGGTTATTAGGTTTATGTCTTGTATTCTGATTTAGCCGAATTGGTTCATTGGTCTAGCCAATGACCAGGTTAGGGTCAAGGGTAGTTTGGTCTTTGTATCGGAGCTTTTTTGGTGGCCAAGAAAACTACATTATATATTCATGAAATGTAACAGTAGACTCTGTGTAGGAAATGTGGAAGATCTTTTTTCCGTGGTGTAAACCACGGAAGGTTATGTAGGGTGTAGAGAGGTGTGAGCTCTCTTCCCCGTGGTGTTGGTGCACCATGTAACACTCCGATCCAGCTTGACCTCGTTTAGCGACTAATTAATGTTGCTTTCGTTGTTAATGGTGTTTTGCTTTTGTTTTGATTTTGTTGTGGGTCATGGATAGGTAGTTGGGTTGAGTTTGACTTGGATTAGGTATACCAAGCCCTTTTTCATAATTTTAGCTTTTATAAGACATGGTCTTTTTCGCATCATCTTGGTGTCAGCACATGTCTTTCGTTGAGCTCGTTACCTTTCGTAACTACATTGTTCATCACCGATGTCGTTCGATTCCGTTGGACCCAGCTTTGACTCATACTGTAAATAACTTTTTGCATTGGACTCCATTGCACTTTTGCCTTAAACTTATCTCATATAAGCTTTCCACTGACTCTTCTCTCACATTTTCTTCTTTTCTCGCACGTTGCTCATGTTGGAGTCTTCTTCCCTCTCCCTCTCGATTCTTCTCCTTCTCGATCAAGCCAAGGAAGAGGCTTCATAGTCTTGAGTCTTGATTTCTAGTGAGCTAAGGTAAGTCTTGAAGTGGTTTTCTTCTTCTTTTCCTCAATTGTTGTGTGCATGTGTCTCATGTTTCTTTCCTTCTTCCTTTCCTTACATGCATGGGGAATTAGATGTGTGTTGGACGTGAATTGAGCCCCAAGGACAATAATTGGTGTGTTTGAACTCCATTAAGGCAAGTATAAGCATAACTGGTATGAACCCATGTTGATATATGCTTGATTTTTGGATGATTCTCATGATCTTGCATGCCTAATATGGTTACAGCCAATTTGAGCTTACTTTTTTCTTTTAGATGTGTTTTTGATACTTTGGTGTCTTCCCTGTTTTTCTGTAATCGATTCAGACATCGACTCAGTGCATTCACGGTGAAGCCGTGAACTGTGCTACGGCTAAGCCGTAAACTGCACTACGGCTAAGCCATGACCTAACCGTGAACCCAGCCGTAGATCAATACAGTGTGACACCTGAAAACAACTGAGAGTATGCAAGTCAGCAACTCTTCTACGGCCCAACCACGGCTAAGCCGTGAAGCTCTCTATGGCTTAGCCGTAAGGGTATCCACGGCTGAGTTGGCTGACCTGAATAGTAAGAAAGTTAGGAATGGAATGAGACTTGTAGAGCTTTGAAGGTAGAAAGTAAGCAACCTCCACTTGCCCAATGGAACATGATGATAAGCGTGAATGATCTTGAGGGTTGCGAATCATTCATGTTCGTTATCTAGTTGTTAAGCACCTCCCCATGGGTGTTGATTTAAGGGACTTCGGTGTATCAGCTGATACAATGCAACACTAAACAACAGTACAGCGGATAACTTAAAACTACATCATCATGCACGGTTAGAAATACTGGATAATTAGATTAGAGTTGGCTAATAAATGAACTTGATTCGATATGCTAAGATTTGCTTATATGACATGTTGTATTTTGATCATTGATCTCCACTCTTTAGCAGGATCATTGCATGTAACATCTAAAGTCGTACTATATGTCCACCTTGAGTATGCATGTATGTATGTATGTTATCAAGCTTACACGTATAAGACATGTTATCGGATATGCACGTATAATATGCTTTTCACAATCTACTCAGGGTTTTCATGATTGACTCTGTATGGTCAGGCACTACTTAGCCTCAGCCTTAGGATCCCGACGGGGTGAATTTGGTGTAGTTTACATGGCCTTGTTGCAGTAAGGAAACATCTTGGGGAATCCGGACCCCAGGAACCCGAGACCCATTCGTACCCTGGCCTGGTCAATGGTGTTTTCTGCACGGATATAAGATCCCTTTTTTGGGAGCATATGGCAATGTAGTCACCAACAGTTATGTACAAGCATGTATACCTTGATTCACATGGTATGTTTCTTTCTTGCACGATAGCGTAGTATACGAATGTGCCCTGTTATGATTTTCAGGATGTTCTTTATTCTATTAGACACAACATGTGTTAACTTGTTATGGCTTATACATTACTGAATCGTTGTATTCATCAGTTGTCTTTGGTGTTGCAGGCTCAAATACCCAGACCAAACCCTCGTTGATCGACCAGATTCCAAGTGAGGCCCCCCAGGTCCCATCAGGACTAGAGGAGTGGATGTAATCACTCCATCGGAGAGCGCCATGGACATCACTGCATATGAGTCGTCATCATTTTGAGATTTGTCACGATTGGATCCCAGCATGATTTGTACATGTTTATTTTGTTTCATTTTGTAAAACCTTTATCTATATATGTCAGCTCTATTTCGGATTCTCTTCTTGCATTGTTTAGTGGATGTAATCACTCCATCGGGGAGTGCCATGGACATCATTGCATATGAGTCGTCATCATTTTGAGATTTGTCACGATTGGATCCTAGCATGATTTGTACATGTTTATTTTGTTTTATTTTGTAAAACCTTTATCTATATATGTCAGCTCTATTTCGGATTCTCTTCTTGCATTGTTTAGTGTGATGTTTTGATATCTACAGCTTTCGCGTACATGTTTGGCATGTGTGAACCTTCCCTTGTGTATGTGCATTTAGACCAGGTCTACATGTACAGGCACGGGAGTACGTGTGTCATCAGTTTGGCTTTTGCTAACCCCCGAACTCCTGGGCTCGGGTTGTGACACACCACGTATTGCAGAGTGCTCTGAGAGCAAGATTAAGACCTATGAAAATTGAAGAGCTAAGTGTTAAAGAAGTGGGAGTCCTTGTAATGAATTGTACAGTATCTTTCATAATGAAATCGAGCAAGATGTTCATAACTTGTGAAGGTAACCTTTATGGTGAATCACGTAAAATCTATGTCATGATTACATGGTTTTTTTGTTCTTTATGTGTGTGATGATGTTGAGTGTTTCTGCATATGCAATACACAAGGTATTGCCTCTTCAGAGACAACTTCACCCTTGTTTCATGTACACAGGCATCTTCAGAGATGTAACTTCACTCCTTGTTAAATGTACGTAGGCTCATTTTCTGTATACATGAACGCACAAGCAGATGACATGAGCCTACTAACCAAGTGAAAAAACAAAAAATGGGATATTTAAGAACTGTGACCAAGCAATTTCAACCCCACATGATATTTGGTGTAATTTGGCTAGAAAAGGAACTCTTCCAAAGCCAAAATTGTGCAAGCCACCCAAATGCACCATGAATTAATCAAATGTAACAATCACCTTACCTGATTTTGGCACCACTAACTTGCAACCTCCTGTTGGGATGATCTTCATTTTTTATATATTTTTTTTCTTCGGTGAAAGGAAACTTTCATTCACCCAACAAAGGAAACAAGAAACATCAAGATAACAACACACTATGCAAAAGATTTCCACAGCCATTCTTAGATAAGACCAGTCCGCACCTTAGCCTTGACAGACAAGCTACCAAATCTTGCAGCCTCATGGGCATCAACATTAAGATCCTTGGACCTTCTTTTTGAGTTGATTGCATGAGTTAGTGACATATTCCATGCCTTGCACACCAGGTTATTACCTCAAGGCCTCTCCAGTGTGCAAGAGATGGAATATACTACAAAACCATGTGCTTCTTTGCTTCTGTACATGTGTTCCGAACATCTGTGGCTGTAAAAGGCGAGGATTTTGGGACTACCAAGCCATGAAATTGCAATTTCTCAGATTTCATGAGAATCGGGGGTCCAGCTACCTGCATCACTTGAGTTGAGACTTGAGAGTAGAGAGTGACCTTGCCCACCATTACTAGTTGGAATTTATAGACTTCTTCTATGGTTCAAAGAACTTACTTCCCCAGACAATCACTGCCTTTTTTTTAAAGGTAAAGGAGGAACTAGCGCAGTTTTGCATAACCTTTTATTTGAATTATCTTAATGGGACGGGTGGAGATGGCGCCATGTAGCATTTGTGAGTACCTCAAATGTTATATAACAGAATCGAAACTCTAGTTTCTTATTTCTCTAAAACAGAAGAAGCTGATTTTTTTTTTTTTTTTTTTGCTTCCAACTGGTCCTTTTGTTTTTTGGTGCCAAATCATGATTGGGCATTGATGGGTGGGTTATGGGCTGTTGTTGGCGTCTTATGGGCCAGGTCAGGGAAGGCTGGATTTGTTCAAGCGCAGCCCATATCAGAATAAAATTCAGCCCCAGATTTAATCCATGGATAGAAAGTCAAGCCAAGACCCAGCCCAATTACCAAAACCTACGATGCACATACGCATTTCATATTTCGGCTGGGCGAGGCTGGGCAGCAAGTGTATATAGATTGTCCTACCCCCTATAATAAATGGGGTTATAAAGTTGTCTTGGTACAGCCCCTGGAACTAAAAATGGAGTCTGAATGTAGCCCAACATGTGCTGGATTCAGGTCAGGATTAGGCTTGCCTGGTACATGAGCACCTGAGTGGAGACTCCTATTTTTCTCTGAGGATAAAATTCCACTAAATCTATGATTTGACTAACGAAATATTCAGGTTTCTTTATTTTTCAGAGCATCCAAATGCGCTTCAGTTTCTGATAATGTCGTCCTTTTTGCGAGAATGGGTGCAAAGGAGGAAATGCTGGCTGAGGTGTATGTCACTGAGAGGGACTGGGAAAACAGAAACAAAGAGGAAGAACCTCATTCTGTGGATCTGTTTTAATTTTCATGTACGGGAGCGGCCCACATCTTATTATCGAGACCATCAATTTGATCGCTCGAGATCTTCCTTTTTATTATTATTATTATTATTGGAACTTGGAAGACCCTAAATTTGTAATGTTAGTCACTAAAATGGCGTCATATGGTAAAATCGAATCGAAAAATCTTACCCACGTCGCTACTACTGCACCTATTAGAAACGTTGGTGGCAGCCCATGAACACAGATAAAGCAGTTGTTTTTGTTAATTCATCGACCAAAAACCAAATTTTGTCATCAATTGAAGAAAATGAATGAATGTTGGTTCCTGATTTTCACTTTTTACAGTCAAACGCAAAGTTTGGAATCAGATGGTTAATCATTTGAGATAATGCCCATTTTGAGAAGGGTTATCTGCACCTTTATGGTGTATTTGGTGACTCCAATAACACTACATATGACCCACTTTATCTGAACTATAGGTTATACCTGGACTCAGTTGTTTACTTGGCCTTCTTTAATATTGAAAATGTAGTCAATTGGGAATGTAGATTCCCTGTTTGGGGCCAGCCAAAGTGTGTGCGAGTGGGGTCTCCTTTAAAACCAAGAAGAAAAAGAACGAAAAATAGAAACATGAGGTGACATGTAAGCAGGGAAATTAGATGCGACCTCTACGTTTATAATGTTGGGACTTACTAGGGTGACCGTGGATACTTATTTCTTACAGAATGAACGATCAATGTATGACTCATTTGTAGATATTCGCATTTTCTTCTTCAAATTTGAAAGATTTTTGGGTTCTAGGATTTCTAAATTGTAAGTCAAATGATATGTAGTGGAATAAAATTAAACAAATTTATAAGCAAAAGCAATCAATTACACAAGAAAAAGACATAAATTTTTAAAAACTTCAACAGAAAAAACCACAAGCCCTTTCATACAAGCAAAACTAAATACTAATTTCGAACAACTATATGATACACTCACAACCTTTTCCAATTAGTCCTTCGACTTATGATGCAATTCTTCTTATAAGAATTCACGACACGACTAGCCTATACCCTGTTCTTCACGCTTGATCAAACCACCTTGATTTCACAAGATAAGCACTTTCCTACAAGGAAGTAGAAATAGCAAATTTTAGAACTCAAAGTTTCAACAAAGTCTATCCAGTGTAAGCTCTAGAGAAGAAGATAATATCTAAAGTGTATTCTCTACTTAGTATAATGAGGCCTCTTTTTTATTGTTGAGAGAGGAATCCTTAAATAACCTACAATTTGTCCCTCATAAGAATAGCCCTTTTAGAACCCAACTTACTAATATTGGTATAAATAGAAAATAATTCTGTATAAGGTCAGTGAATTTCTGTATGCCATCCCATAGATCAGACAGATACTCGATTATTTGGATATCACCTTTACCTCCAGATCCATCAATTTGACATGTACTCGATCAATCAAGCACTTTGTTTCTCATTTATTCTCTTTAACTCTTTTGGTGACCCGAACTTTAGTCCAATCTATAAGAAATATAAAATACAATGTAATAGACTCAAGATTTGACCAACCCATAAATTAGCCAATTACATAAATCCTTACAAAATTTATCCTCTAGTCTATCTCCTTTTGACAAGAAACTACTCAAATATCACTTATAATCCATCAAAATTCAATGTGCATGAAACAAACTGACCCTTTGTATAAAAAACCTTCCAGGTTTCACCAGCTTTGTTATCATCATATCCATTTTAGGTCGCCCAATATGAATGAACCAAGTGCCCAAATTGTAGGCTACAGAGTAATACAATGGACGCATGAACTGAACCAGATTGCATAGATGCTGAGTATTGGTACCTCGTATAATTCATTCCCAGAAAAGATGCACAGAGATTGTTCCCTGACGAATCCATGCCTATTGCAATGACATGCTCCTTTCCGCGGATAAAAAGAAGACTTTTTAGCGAGTGTGAGGCTATTGGGAAAGGCATTTCACCCTTCTTTTAACCTTTTTAACAGCCTCCACGGTGCTTCCACAGCACAAGCTTTATCCTTTTTAAAAGTAATGTTGGTTTTGGGTGTGCCAGTCTTTCTGTTGTCCTTGATTATTCTTTGTGATTTTCTGCATGTGCGAAGCCTCTTCTTCGAAGTTTTAACGAAGGTGCCTCCGTTTTAACAAAGAAGAAAACGAAGGTGCATGCCTCATGTACAGATATCATACTTTGGTAGATGAAATCTATTAACTAGTGATTGGAAGATGCTCAAATCAATGATGGCTTTGCAACCTATCTTATTATTGATAAAAGGTGTCATAATATCTGAGATAGTTTAGTAATGCTGGGTTATGTATTGTGTTTAAGGTTGACCGGATTGGTCAAGGACCAAGCTTTGATCCGGGGTATTTTGGTGATTGCACTCGAAATTTTTGCGGAGCTAATGAGGAAATTTTATATATACATATGTCATATAACTTCTAACCGGGATTTTTTTTATATATACAGATATTATATATAGGATTTTTTTTTTAATTTCGGCACGCACACAAGAATTGGCATTACATATACAAAACAATTAATGGTATCCAAGCGAGATTGAGATAGTATTGAGCAAGGTGGAGATCCTCGGATTTTAGTAAGTTTTTGGCTAGGAATTTTGTATGCCATCAGCAGATTTGGAGAATAATCCTGACGGACTCTGCTAAGGTGGGCCACGATTGATCAGCGGAGAAGACGTAAAGAATCCAGTTGCTGTCTTGGGCTCGGATCGGATAGCAGGGCTCCCAGTGGGAGAGAGCAGGCTGCCTTGGCAACTGTGCAGAGAAGCGCACCGCCCCCTCCATTTCAGAAACCAGGTCTGATTTAGAACCAGACGCAATCCAGGTGAGCAACTGATCAGGTCTGGCTTGCTGGCTGCAAGCTGCACAGGTCTTATTGGAAGGGAGAGAAAGAGAGAACGATCTGATCAAAGGTGGGCCAGCAATTAGTTCTGAGTCGGATAAGAGATGACTAAGACCTCTGTGCAAATCTCCTTCGGAGAAGAAGGATCCGAGATTAGTTGCTGCCGGATTCACAAGAAGTAACTTGCACAATGTGTGACAATGTTGACGATGATGATGTGATGGTCTGAATTTTTGGCCTACCCTTGTCTATAACGACTGATGAGACCTTTCATCTTCGTTCCACTAATACACATGCATCTAAGTAGGTCCTGCAAACATGGTACTGCTGGCTTGATGGGTCGATTTTAACGGATTTGGAAAGGGATGAAGCATGTTGGTGGTTAATGACGGGGTTACGATGACTCAAGGGAGCCCATATTTTAGAGGCACGTTAACCTCAACCAAATGAAGATATCCACATGGATTTGGTCCCCAAGTGGGTCCCAGGTGAGCTCCATATTGATGTTTGTATTTAAGCTAAAAGGAGCACTTTGTGCACTAGATGAATATATAGTTAATATATTACTCCCTTCCAAAGCAAGAAAAAAAATTTCATATAGTATATGTAGATACATGAATATATATATATGTATATATATATCTACATATATAAGGAGAGCTGGATAGTATCGGGCATTTTTAAAAGTGAAAAAGCCATTTTTTGCAATAAATAGAAAATTAGAAATATGGAGAAGCAATTAATATTATTTTTAAAGAAGAAAAAAAGTTTCTATATGACTTATTCTTCATTAAATGATAGAAAGAAGGCAGAAATGCCCCTTTCCAAATGGGGCATTTTTGAGAATATATATATATGAGCTTTAATCTCATAAGAAGTGTTCTCACACACTTACCGTGAGAACGTTTTGAGGCCTACTTATAGGTCTTATTTGGGGATGAGATTAGGAAGGATGAAGAGATTTATGTGGGATTACTCAAAATATCAAGTTTGGCCCCAATCATATGTCCTGAACCCCTTCATCTGTAGCATACAAATCCAGTCCATTTGAATTAATGCACGATCGTTACAACGGTCCAGTAAATTCGAATTTATCTGAAACTTATGGCGTGTTACTATCACGGGGTCCTTGTGTATTGCGAGATTTGAATTGGATGATAGATGAACCCCACCTAAACTTCTTATAAAACAGTGGTGAGAGTTAGTTATTATAAGATTATTTCCATATATATATATGTAAGAAATTTCGTAAGCCCGAGCTTTTAAGGCCTACCTTTATTCCATAAAAATGGACCAAATATACGGCTCCCCTTAATTGGACATGTCCATCAATTTTTAGTCAAATCCGAATTTACTGAACTGTTAAATCAACTGTGCACCAATCCGAATGAATATTAACCATTGTATTTTTGGGGCATAGATGAAGATGATAGAAATTATGGTTGAGGCTGATTTTTTATAGAGATGAGGGCCTTAGGGAGTTCTTCAAATCCCTCCATCTACATCCTCATGTGGGTCCCCAAGTGGACTCCATAGGCGTGAGCCACACGCTTGAGCTTACCTTATCCTAAGTTTGAGCTTAAAAGAGGGACTCTCTACATATATATATATATATAGGCAAGCTAAAAAACTCTCCGGGTGTTTTCTTAAGAAAGCACCTATTTTCTAATTGGTTGATGTGTTCGTCTTACGTATTATTTAAGAAGTCAAAGTATTTAAACATTCCTAGTTTTTCTTTTTTAATATGAGTTGACATGTAAAGGTGAGGTGAGATCATCTCATTTGACAAATCAAGAGGGACAAAAACTCCTCTTTTAAAATGAAGAGTTTTTTTAGAATTCCTCATATATATATATATATATGTATATGGAAATAATCATTTGAAAAATGGAAATAGTCCTATGAAAATTAGTTCTAACCACTGTTTTGTAAGAAATCTAGGTAGTGGCCATCTTTCCCTATAGTTTATCCCTCACCATACATGGCTTTCCTTATTTGCTATAGAAAGGAGAGACTACTATGTATTTGTCCCTCACACTATGGTGATGGACAATTTCTTTTTTAAACCTAATAAGGTAAAAAATGTGTAATGAGGTATGATAATTTTATCTTCTTGAACATTAATACTTTCTAAAAAAGAAAGTGTCCATCACCATAGTAAGAGGGACAAATGTATAGTAGTTTTATCCATATATATAGGGAAACGGTCTTGTAAAAACAATTCTTATGAACCATTTATCTCCATTTTGGATAGTGTAGCCGATGTTGCAATCTATCTAAATAGATCACATATATAACCCCCTTAAATTGTACATGTCCACCAATTTTGGGTTCTATCCGATTAGATTGAACCGTTTGATCAATTGCGCATCCATCCGAATAGACTTTATATATATTTATCTATATATATGAGTGTATGGTAGATCTAACGACCCAATCTATTCGAATGTAACTCAAAATTGGTGGAAGTGTGCAATTCACGAGGGTAATGTGTGTAATCAATTTGTAAAGCTCGCAACATGGGCCTTACTATCTAAAACGGTGAGAAATTATATGTAAGAACCGTTCTTCTAAGACCATTTCTCATATATATATATATATATATGAGGTTTGTTATATGAAAGCAAGATTAGACTCGGTACACTCACCAAATAAAAAAAAAACCAAATTACACCCACCCTCTTCTCTCCCCACTCACCTTCCTCACCTCACCCTCCTCTCTTCTCCCCTTCCCCACCTTCCTATCTCGGCCATAATCGTCAGCTTCGGCATCTGTCGGAGCCACCGAGTTTCCCTCCTTCTCCTTCTTCCTCTTCCTCTTACTCCCTCTCGCTCTTCCCTTTCCTTTCTTTCCCTCTCCCCCATTTTCCCCCTTTGTTGTCTCTCCCTGCCTGTAGGTAGACCTCGATCTCCCTGCAAGCGGAGTGCTTTCCCCTTCCCCCCACTGGTTCGGCCAGTCTTGGCCGAACGCTATGATTTTGTTTGGCCCTGCGAGGTTGAAAAAATAGCGTAATGTTCAGTCTTGCTGGGCTGAACAAGGCAGAATATGGAATAGGGAGAGGAAAGGAGAGGGGGAAAGGGAACGGAGAGAAGAGGAGGGGAAGAGAGAATGGAGGGAGAGGGAGAGAATGGAAAAGGGAGAGGAAGAGGAAGAGGAGGGAGAAGAAGGGAGATCTGGCGGCTTCGGCGGCCACTAGACCTATGATTGTTGTCGAGATGGGGAGGTGGGGAAGGGGAGGAGACAGGAGGGGGAGATGGGGAAGGTGAGTGGAGAGTTTTTTTTTTTTTTTTTCTGTTTTTTTGGGTGAGTGTTGTGAGTCCATTCTTGCTTTTTTATAGCAAACCCCTATATAAATTAGTTCTCTTGGTGAAAATTCTGCTGGATCTAGTTGCATTATTTGTGTCCATGTAAATTTGGGTAGAGGCTGTGTAATCTGGACCTAATTTACGTACATTCCCTATGAGAATTCGGTCCAGTCCAATGCGGACCCAGCCCAACCCATTTTCATCCCTATCGGTTGGCTGGACTGCTGTTTTGCTATTTATTACAAGGATGGTCTTGAATGTGTCCCAACCTTAACCTGTGAGTATGAGGTCGATCTGGCTGTCATTCGTCCAACGGTGAGGCCAGGATCGCATTGATCCATCTCTCTGCCTTGACTGGTGATGACATCATGGGCCGGATAGCCATGATCACGTGTTCCGTAAGTTGGTGCTACAATTTACATATGAAAGGTATATGATTTGATCTTGAAATTCTCTAATTGATTTGAGAAATTGAGTCAAATTATCTAATTGATTTGAGAAATTGAGCCAAATCATCCTACAGATTTGAAAAATTAGCCTGATTTTAAAATTTAAAGAGTCTAATTGAATAGGACACTTATTAAATATCAGAGATTCTTATTGCTTTAAAGAGTCCAATTAATACGACTCTTATTAATTTCAACAGAGATTCTTATCTATGAAGTGGGCCACACTTATCAAAACCGGGCAATATCCCATAAAGATAAAACGGAAACTACGAACTAACGCCCAATGCTAATTGTCTTTTCATGTTTCCATTTTAGGACTCCAGAAATACCATTTGGGTCATTAAGTTACAACAGATCTGGTATCTTACATTACAATCATTTCTCAAATTATGGAAAGACCTGTTATTTGTTCTGCTCTGAAGTATATTTAGGATTTAGGATAATGTTCCTGTAGATTTTCTTTCACTCTTTCACGTCTTTCACTCTGACTAGCAAAATGCCCACGGAAGCTGTAGTCATACAAATATATATATATATATATCATTTAATTTATGATCATATAAATAAAAAAATGATTTTGATTTTATATGTTTATATTATAAAAAATCTAAAATAAAAATATTTCTGAAGAACAAGACCATTATACACTTTAAATTATAATCAGCAATAGAACAGATGCTATGTCTTATGTCCCTATCATGAAATACAAAATAATAGGCTTCCTTCAAAATCACGCAAATGAAAATCTAAATAAATAATTAATACGATTTTTTTGAAATCTTAGTGAAACCTTGAAATATGATATTTTTTGTATAAATTATATTGAGATGGAGAATAATTATAAGAAATTTAAAATATGAGCTATTTTAGTAATGATGAGCTTCAACATCTAAAACTGATCGTACAACTAACCCGACCTTAAATTAAAGGTATCAAAAAATTCAAACCACACTATTTCTTGTCCTACTAATGATGAGCCTCTCAAAAGACATCCATGTGAGAAGAACTGAATAGGACTAAATGAAATTCACCAGACCCTTAATGAAACCATCCAAATCTCCAAACCCCATAAATAAAACCAAATTCTCATCTCCCAGAGCTCCTCTTCCTCTTTTTGCTGTCTCATTACGTCCGGAACCGCCACCAAATTCCAACACATCACTCTTCGTTTGAATTTTCCCGGCATGGTGCCAACATTAGCAAATGGATTCTGTTTTTTATGTTGAGCTTTCGCCAATGGTGTGTGGGTCGAGAAATCTTTTTCTTTAAAACCTGCATTCAAAGAGACTGAATGCAATTTACAGAGCAGAAGCCAAAGCAGCTGATTTTCAAACGAAGGTCAGTGTCTTTTTAAAAGTTTACATGTATCAACCTATATATTTGAAGATAAAAAGGTCTTCATCATTTTTTTTTAAAATTCACAAATAACTGCCTTCATTAGTTTGGAAACACCTTGACTAGTAGTCATGTACAGGCTTGGTTTCATAAGGTTGATGGAAAATTTAGATCTGATCCTGCCTGGACAAAAATAATCACTAATTCTAGTTTAATTGGCTCGGGTTATCACCTCGAATTTCATTTCAAAGTAGGATAGATCCAAAGAAAAAAGAAACTTTGAAGACAAACGATATTGGATCTTTTCAATTGGCCAGTGGCCTATTACTGATGTTCAAGGTAGTTTATCAGAAAAAAAAAGGTCCAGATCAACGTAGGCAGTTTTTTTTTTTTTTTTTGCTGGGTTTTTTTTTTCTTTTTGCAAAGTTTTCTTGTGCACATGGTATAGAGGCAGCTATTTATATGTGAAAAAATGTTGGTCATTACCGTACATTTACCTTCTGTTTTTAATGCTTTCATCCAAGAGATTTACTTTGATTCATGTAGGCTGTGGATGTGATAAAGGAAGTGAATTTATGGGTTGCAAGTGCAACAAATGGTCTCATCCAAGACATACTTCCGGATGGATCCCTTGATATAGTCGTACTATCTTTGTCTTGGCAAATGCCCTCTACTTCAAAGGGGCATCGAACGAGAAGTTTGATCCAACCAAAACCCAAAACAGAAATTCTATCTCCTCGACGGAGGCTCTGTTCATGTGCCCTTCATTACCAGCAGAAAAAGGAAACGCGTCTGCTCTTTCGATGGATTCAAAGTCCTCAAACTCGCCTAGCAAGGCCAAGACAAGAGGAAGTTCTGCATGTACTTCTTCCTTCCCTGACGAGAGAGACGGATTGCCAAGTCTAATAGGGAAGTTTAGTTCTGATTCCGAGTTCCTGAAGAAACGTGTCTGTCTTCACGAAGTTAGGGTTGGTTAAGTTTTGGCTGCCGAAGTTCAAGATCTAATTTGCAATGGAAGCTTCTCCAATCACGAAGGAAATGGGTTTGGTGCAGCCGTTTTTAGATGTGGGTGACATAGAGGAGTAGGTTCTACCCGATGGGAGATATTGAAAAGCATTTTCACTGCCTCTACTGATGCCTTAGAGGTGTTGGTAGTAATGGTTAGTTGAGTAAATTTAATATGGTATCAAAGTTGACCGGTCGTAAGTTTGAATTCCACGAGGGACAACTCGGCTCAAAAAAAAAAAAAAAAAAGAATGCGTGTCGCCAAAAGTACGCCGACCGGGTTCCACCTGAGGAAGAGTATTGGGGAGTAGGCTCCACCCAGTAGAAAATATTAAAAAGTATTTCCGTTGCCTCTACTATATCGAGACGGTGAATTCTAAAGGGAACCTTCACCTTCGTACATCGGAGATATTACAGAAGTCTTTTGTTGAAGTGGATGAAGATGGGACAAGCTGCTACTACTAAATTATGTGCAACTTCTTGTCATCATCCGCCTAAACCCATAAACTTTGTGGCTGACCACCCATTCATGTTCAGGATCAGAGAAGATATGAAAGGGGTTGTGTTGTTTGTGGGGAATGTCATTGACCCTCAAAAAATGATCGAACGTAGAGATGCATTTTACTTTTGTTATTATCATCAATACGGACTGGTTATTCAACTTGCTTGGCATACGTTTTTGAGAGCTGGAGCAAGAGTCAAAAGTGAAAGCATTCTTCTTGAAAATTATTCTGATTTCGATTGTGTTAAAATACTTTTTATGTTTTCACAATTCTACTGTTACATCGTTGTTTTGGCCGCTAATTTGATGGTTGCATATCTTGTAGCAATCTTGTGTTTAAGGTGGCAAATGAATATGCGATTATCTCTTATATAAATAATCAAATTTGAATCTGGAACCTACATTCACATCAGGTAAGAAATTGGGTATAATTTGAAATCCATACATGTTCTAACTCAAGAACTGGAAACATTGACCCATTTTTAATTTAAATCTTATACATCCAGCCTAATAATCTCATTCTCTCTATCCCTCTCATATCTATAGAGATGCAGGCCAAAGAATTGATCTCATAAAATCTCAATTGCTATTTGGGATGTCCACCTCATTAGCCTATGTGAGAAGATTGATATATAAAACAGAAAGGAAAAAATCATCTGTCTGAACTTCTTGGATCTGGAATCCAGTGATAAAGAAAATTCCATGTAAGATTTCAAATTGGAGTGGACGGCTTTTGTCTCAAATTGGAGTGGACGGCTTTTGTCTTAGGTGGGAGGGAATGCCTCAATAGTCAATACACCAAACTGTATATTGGCTACCTCTCCAAAAACGATTATGGTAAAAAAAAAAGCCAAATGGGTGTATTCCTGAGGAAAGGATCTCATAAAGTAAAGGCTGTACCCTAATTGAAATTTGTTTTCTATGGAATAAAAAAAATTCATATCATTCTTACGTTTGTCATCACAGAAAAGAGCCTACTCTAAACATGAAATTTACTGTAGCCCAAAATTTAATTTCAACAATCCATCCGAGGAAAACTGACTACACAAACATGCCCTAAACTTTTAGAGAATTGAGAATATTTAACTTAGATTCCAAGCCAAAGCATTTACCGGTTATTTCATTTCAAGATTCCAAAAAACATAAGAAAGTTATATTTTAGACATGCCTTTTTAGATGCACAACAAAATATAAGAAAGTTATATTATATAGAATATGTTATATTTTATAGAATATATATAATCTTTTAGTTTCTAAGGGCATATTTGTGTAATACTTTTTTATAGAAAAGCGGACGGTTTTATTTGAAAAAAATTATTTTTTATATATTTGATGCAGCATAATTTCTCAGATTTACTTTTTTGCCACGTCAAGCTTTTCCTTGATAAAATTGGAAACAGAGTTCCTATAGAGGGCCATTAGACTTCCCTTTTTCCATGAAATTTATTTTCTTGAACTTTGCTAATGTAACAATTTCCTTTTTCCATGGAAATGGTGAATACACAAATATGCCCTAAAAAAAATCTTGTGCTTTTGGAAACCTAAGAAAAATGTAAAGAAAATATCATTTTATTTAAAAAATCTCAATATTTTTTCCTACAACTCACCCAAAGAAAACTTTCTACTATCTAAAAATATTTTAAAATGAGGGTTACAAAGTGGTAAAGTAAGGTAAAGTCATTTCTTCACCAAGTCTATCATGTTGTATTTGGTTATATGCATGGTGAAGTAAAATAAAGGTAAATGTTACATCTTAATAAAGGTAAGAGACAAAGGTGAGATAAAGTATGTAGTGAGGTAAAGTGGAAGAGAGTGTTGAAGTAATTTTTTCCTCTACTTTATCATACTTTACTGTAGTTTTATATAGTAATGAAAAAGTGACCTGTGATAAAGTTTATCGTAAAAAGGTGGGACTAGATTCTACTATACCATACAACCTTTTCATCTAAACACAATGAAGGGATACATGTGTGATAAAGTGAAATAAAGATTGATGTCATATTATGGTAAAAGGTGAGATAATGTAATGTGAGATAAAATATGTTGTGAAGTAAGGTGGGGAAGAGAGTTGTAAAATAATTTCTTTTTGTATTGACTTTACTATAATTTACATGGTTTATGTGTAAAGAAAAGTAGTCTATCGTAAAAAAGAAAAGTAGCCACACCACGTAAGCAGTCAGATATGCCAATGCCACCGCAAATTTCATAGTGGGACCCAGTTCTTTTGGGCTTTCAGAAGTATAATTTGAGTGGTTCAAATTACTTTCTAAGGTTGAAATGATCTCAACGTGGACTCCACAATAGGCCTCAGGAAAAGTTTCTAATACAGTTTCCGTGTATTAGCATGGACAGAGGATCCGGAATCTGGGCACGTGAAGGGATGGGAGATTTTTTAATCTCTAGATTCCAGACGGAGAATGCTTGATGGGTCAAACTTCTAACCCCAAAAAAGCTCAAAAAAACTCCTTTTCAAATTGATGTAGAGTTCAGATTCTTCTCTCTGGATGGCTTTGATGTGCAGCAAATGCTTTTGGATAACTTGTTATGGGCCATAGGAGATGGTTCAAAGATTAACCAGTGCTGAAGAACCTGAGAAAGATTCCTTTGATGAGGGAGCTCAATTGCAAGGCTTCCAATAGCTAGTAAATTTTCTACCTCTTGACATCCAAGAACTATATGTGCAGCAGAGACAGGTTGATAATGAAGAAAGGGAAGCTTTTATCACCACAAGTGCAGGTTCAGCAAGCTGGAATGGTTAGTTGGGTTTTGAAAGTTGTAATTTTGAGATGCAAAGAGCATGTAATTAATTTGTTCATAGCATGCAATTAATTTGTGCAAACTCATTATAGTTTTGGGGAAGGTCTATACTTACCCTGTAGTTGTAGGTTTCTTGTTGCTATTGTTATGTTTGGGCTCTGTTTGCTTTTGTGTTTAATATGTATCCTATCTAGCAAATAAATAAATAAATAGATACCTTTAAATATAGGGTTCCAACTGGGAATACTGCTTCAGTCCAAAACTGCTGTGCAAAAATCTTCCAACATGTTTTTGTTGACTAAAGCTGATGTACCTAACTTTTTGTTGCATTGGTGTTCTCAATAATGCTCCAAACTTTGTCCAACCACATTACAGAGGCCACCCAAGATGCAGTGTTTCTTAGGAGGCTAAAATACAGGTCCTGTTTTCTTATAATTCTTTTAGTAAATCATAGATAACCTCTATGAATCAATTGTTAATCACTCAAAATGGGACATACCCCAATCAACTATATACGATTCTTCCATTCATAGTAATATTAGACCAAGAACAACTAAATTATAAACCAAATACAATATTTCTTGGTCCTAAGAATCCACTGATGTCAGATATAAGAGAATTTTTGAGGCCAGGTCTGCAAATCTATTTGTGGGGCCTCTTCTGAAATCCATCAACCATCGGATCTCACCATGTGCTTTTATGTGATTTCACTCTCTTTTTGTGTGTTTTAATCCACTGTTTTAACTACCAATTACGCAGCAGATGCCAGGGCCATGGATTTTCAGACAGGTAAAACTTGTAGCGGTTTAGATACTGTATTTAAAAAAAAAAAAACAACTTTTGAATTCTTAAATGATATGATGCAATGGTGTATATAGTGAAATGGTGATTTCAAATGGGAAATATATGTAGGATTTCTAGTGGACAGGATTGTTTTCCACCTACATGAGGCAGGCAATGGAGAATTAAGGATCTCCCATGAGGCCCTTTGATTGACACCCTCAACCGCAAGTGTGGGTTCCAGTTGGAGCACAAATTCTGTCTACATTCTTTTTCCTTTGTTTTTTTTTTTTTGTAGGAAATCTCTCTGCATTTAATAGAAAACTAGATTATGTGTCTTTAAATTGATTACAATACTAATGTTGTTTCTAAATAGTTTTTGTGTTTTTTTTTTGTTGGTATGTGTAGAGAACCCTCTCATTTTTGTTAAATTTCATGTTATTGACATTATTTGTCCAAAGAAATAGGTCAAAAATCTGTAGGGATCGTTTGCCTTTCAAGCATGGGATGTGAAAGTAGGATTTACATATGTGAATTTTACACATTTAAATTTTGGGCGTGTAAAACAATGACTGTTTGTTTGGAAGAATTACTTTCACACTAGCAAACATCGAATATTTCAGATTACAAAAACAACTATGTGATAGGCCTGTCAAAGGGTAGTGGGGTTGTCCATACCCTACCCTAAGTATATGAAGGGCCGGGCCTGGCCTGAATGGTCCCAAGCTTTGGTGGGGGTACTGTGATCTTGGAAAGAAAGGGGTTCTCCAGCCCTTTCTCCTTCAACCCTCCTGAGAGTTTAATTTAATGGCGAGGCCCTTGGAAGAGCTCATTAATGAACACAAACCCACTAAACACAATAAATAAGTGGGAGTTCTCATTTAAAAAAAGAGGGGGTGAGAGTTTCCAATGGCAAGGAGTACCGGCATATTCAAGAAGATGGAAACTTGAAGTATGTCACTTCAAGATATCTGAATAATCAAAGCCCTCTTATGTCAAAAAGTAGTCTGATTTTAGTGCAAGAAGTCGACAAATGACAGATTGAGTTGATTGGGAATGCTTAATGTAGGAGATCTTCATTTCATTAATGCTTACCCTTAACAAATTGAGTTGATTGGGAATGCTTAATGTAGGAGATTTTCATGTGATTAATGCTTACCCTTAAATATGAATAGGAGATCTTCATGTAGGAGATCTTCATTTCATTTCATTCATTTCTTTGGTCTCTCCCTTCTTTTGGCATTTTAAAATTAATTGTGGATGAAGCTTCGAGGGGTAAAATGGGGCCGGTGGAGGTTGGAGGTGTGCTTGGCAATCGTAAAAGTGAGGTGTTACTACTGCTTTCTAAGCATGTGGGCATCTGTGATTCAAATAAAGCAAAGGTGTTGGCTATCTTGGAAAGTCTTATGGTGTTTTTAAAAAGATATTTTAATCATCTAGCTGTGGAAAGTGATTCTTTAAATGCAATTACTTGGGTGTCTAACTAAAAGTAATTTCTTTGGAAATTTCAATTCCATTTCAATGAAATTAGATAGTTATTGGTTGCTCTAAATGTTTCTTTTTATTATGGGATTAGATCTATCAACCATATGACAAATGCGTTAGCCAATGAAGGAGTTAAGAGGTTATCTCCGTGGGTGGGTGTGATGATATAATTGGGGTGGGGTAGTATAATGTTCTTGTACCTTATCACTCTCCTTTTTTTTTTTTTGTCCTTGTTTCTTTTGTCTTTCTTTACTGATGTACCCCTTTTTTTTTTTATTTCACTAAATCTTTGCTGCCGTTCAAAAGAAAAACCCTCAAACAAAAATAGTCTGGATATTTGAAAGGTGAGATCCACCTGTACAGAATGCTTGGCCCAATAACATGCACTGCCTGGAGCCTATGTACCTTCCCAATATGTGAATACTTCATATGCAGTGTAAGTGTTGACCGAAGTATTTGCTGGATATATATGTTTGAATTATACTCGACTCTCAGGTTTGTTTTATTTTGAACTAGTAATAGCAGCAGCCGCACGATTACAGTAGCTGTAAGTACTATGCCAACAACAGCAACTCAAGTAGCAGTATATGTAATCGATCAAGAGTAGTTTCCAGCAATGTCCAAGAGACACTGGCATAATTCAAGTGGCTTTGAGAACATGGGCATATGGTCTGAACCTTCGATCACTTTTACTTCTTTGACCGGATAATTATCAATCATCCAACGCTGGAAGTGCTCGGGAATTCCTAAATCTTCAGTGCAAACAATGAACACTCGACTAACTGACCCATATCGCTCTGCGGACAAGATGGGTGCATTTGACAGATCTTCCACAAACATCGAACTGACCCTTATTAGTGTCTTTGCCAATGTGAGGTCCTTCATTTAAAAAAGAAAGAGATGTCAAGTTGTTTAGGGCGTCTATACTTTGTAAAATTTGTATATTTGATCAGAATCATGCAGTTGTGCAGAGATGAGTAGGGAGGGATGCTCTTAGGCTGAGACAGTGCAAACAAAATCAAAGTCCGGCCCATTATCAGCTGGACTTGGCTGCATTTTTAGTCTAGGAGCTAGAGTGGGCTAATTTTAGGCCCAGCGTGACCCAACCCATAGCACCTGTGCAGATGAGCTATAAGTTAAAGATTGTCAAAATAATTTATTAAACAAACAATCATTGTCATGGTGCATCTGGCAGTTTGGAACAAATTTGGTCGGATGGGGAATAATAATATGGACTCATCCAAGCCCATTCCAACAAACAACCAAGGGTTAAGGTGAGTTCAAGTTAGATGGCGCAACAACACTTGAAGCACAAGGCTGGATTCTGTGGACCGGGCATCGGAATTCTCTGAAATCCAACAGTAGGTCTGCTCTCTGATTTCCACACGGATCAAATCAAAGTGGCCCCCTGCGATGGTGCTGCTGCAAATTTTACACCGATAGAGTGGAGCCCACCGATGGATTTGTATTTTGTAATGTCAAGAGGAGGAAAACGGCAAAAAGCACACCAGAATACAATAAACAGATTGTGGATTTATTGTTTCCCACGTATAATCAGTGCATGCAAGACTAGGTTGAGATTGGGAATTAAAAGAAATTCAGAAAAATATTCTATGGGACCAGTCCAAATATGAAAATCCACATCCAATTATTATAACCCATTGATATGTGGCCCTCAAATTTAATGATATTAAAATGCATCATTTTATTTGATTTCAATCTAGTATAACTACAAAAGGATTTGTGACTTATAGGAAGGGCTTATGAAGCTGATGATAATGGGATAATTTGGTTGTTTACAGCTTGGAATTGAATTCTAGGAGCCATAATTAAGATATTCCTTATCAAAGTAGCTAAAATTTAAAAAAGTGGCTAAAATCTGCAAACTAAATTAAGGTGAAGTTCCACAAAGTGCCTTCAAATAAGTGGAATATGATCCCCTGCGCAAGTATTTAAATCAAATCTAACAAACATTAAATTCCCTTGACCTATTTAATATTCTTTATTGGAATAATTTTTAATGAAGAAAACTTCACCATGGTCAGATTTATGCCCTAGCTATGATCTAACAAATAACGTGCAAAACCTCCTTTTTTTTTTGTTTTTTTTGGTTTTTTTCATGTTGTCCTAATCGCAGTTATCAGTCATCGTAAATCTTTAAAAAAAATCCGAAAGAAAGGAATCTACTCCCCATCCTTCGAGCAGACATGTTTTGTGGGTGTTGTCACTTCATCCCATCATGTCCTATTTTGTCTAGTGACATCATCCCCTCATCTCCTATGTTGTCTCGTGACATTAACTTCCCAGCAAGCTTTACGTAGTGGGAAGTAAACCGGATGACAAGCGTACCCACTGATTGCAGGACACTTATTTAAGGGGGCACTTTACACAGACCCTCTGTATCCTTCCCCATCCTCTTTTGTAATTACGTTCAATGAATTCCATCAAAAGTAGGAAGTTCACCAAAAGTAGGAAATTCCATATAGTATTTTTTAATCAACTCTTTGTAAGTTGCGATGTCAAGAAAAGATTTAATGTATCAATGTTGTTGATTTATGATTGCTGAAGAAAGATATAAAATGAAAATATTATAGTTGGATACAAATAAGTCGTGATGTCGAAAAAAAGACTTAATTAATGTATGAATGTTGTTGATTCTTGATATTGTAAAAATGAAAGAAAATGATAATTTTGCTTGAGAAATTTCAAAGTGTATTACATAAGATGCTTTTGAACATTATATGTATTTGAGGATGCTTTTAGAAATATTGAAATATTTGAGACTTCTTTTTGTAAAAATTTCAAAATAAAGTAGCAAATATTTTTTTAGAAAATAATGGATATTTGAGATTTTTACAAAAAGAAACCTTAAATACTCCCATACTTTTAAAAATATTCTCAAATACATATAATGCCCCAACATTTTATACTATGCATGCATATATGGATTTAATGGATTTCAACTGAAAGCATAAGTGCTATTGGGTCAAAAACCTCATAATACCACATCATTAAAAAAAAAACAGAATAAAAATTGAACAGAGTTAGCTACATTCGAGTCCTGTATTTCAAAATTGACAGCCATATCATATATCATATATATGTTTTCCTATGTTTTATCAGTAGGCATCGATTTCTCCTATCCGACAAGTTCAAAAAGAGAGCCAGCCTATGCCCTAAATAATGACATGTCGCAACATAACATAAAAAATTGTGCTTTAAGGATCCGTGGGCCACTGGGAGATCTTCTTACCCTTTCATTGGAGAATGGGGTATTTTGCTTTTTAATCTTTCATCAAAGATGTAATGGATACCTGTCCAAGCAAGTAAAAATTGGCCAAGGAGGCTTCTCTCTGCAAGAATTCGTGATGGGTCACTGAATTTCTTGTTGGTGAAAATTTATGATAGCACTACGCACTAGACGGGTTTATTCACTCACCATTGGAATATCCCTACGATATTCAAATGGTAGATCCATGAGCTGTCAAAAATTAAGCTGTCTCAAAAAAAAATATATATATATAGATATATTTTAACTATCAAATTCTCTAAATCCTACGATATCTAGCTTTTCAGATGCAAAGATGTCCTTGGGCATTTGTGAACTCAATTGAGAACCACATTTGGATTACTCATATATTTAGCGGGAAATAAATACTAAGATAACCTCTAATTAAAGAAAAGATTCTACAGCTGCTCAAAATTAAGGAAGTGGTGAAGGAAAAAATAGAAACAACCAATCATTTCATTTTTTTGCAGGGTAAGAATTTCCATACCTCTCGAGGGGACAGTTGATAGAGCTTCTCCGACAAGAACTTGTGACCAAATAACATTGAAGTTACCGGATTTGCCTCTGCTGGATCATAGCTGAATTGGGTATCCAAGAAGTTTTCCATAGGGATCCTCTTTAAGTACTGCCATGCACACATAAAAACACAAACTAGTTAGAAAAATTTTTTTTTTCTATTATTTTCAAAAGCCGTTCGTGATCTCTTCTCTTTCTCCAGCTTTTCCAAGTTTCACATCACAACATACCATATTCAAAACATGAGAAGGTGGGGAAGAGGAATCGGGCATGAATGCTGTGACGAAAACAGCAACCAACACCTTTTCAGGGAAAGCATCCATGGCTAGAGCCAGATTGACGCCTCCTAAGCTGTGGCCCACCAGAATCACCTTCTCTCCTGGAGGGAGAGAGGCCATCAAATCGATCAACGGTTGCGTGTACTTGGCGAAGGTGTGAACTTCTTGGAATGTAATTGGGTCTACACCAGAAGCAGAGAGGTCGAGCGCAGTGACTCGGTGGCCAGCGGAAATTAAGAGAGTGGCGAGCTTATACCAAGACCATGCTCCATGGCATGCACCATGGGCTAGAACAAAATGCTGCTTCTGGCTCTTCCTCTCCATTTTTTCCCTTATCCTTGTTGCTCTCGATTTCAGAATGTAGAGCTTGTAACTTATCTATTCTTCAAGGCTAGCTTGCAACTTTTTTCGCCTGTCTCTTTGCTTTTTCTCTCTTTTTTATTTTGTCCTTTAAACTAGGAGTGGCTTTCATGTACTTAGCGTCTGGTGCTAGGTGCTACGTGCTAGGACAGCCGCTCATTTTACGGCTCTACCTGTATAAATGGGTAGCTGCACTTGCATTTGGTGGCTAGCACTAAAATAATCAAAGCATGCAAAATGAATCTGTCGAAAGATTTTTTAAGGAGGACAGATGGTTATTGTTTGGCTGTCTACTCGAGTTGTGTACAAGTTGAATGTGGATTCTTAGGATTGTCACTTCAAAAGGTACCACCGTCCACTAATTCACTTGAATAATGAAATGAAGTGAATGATTAGTTTTAAGAGATAAAAAGAATAAGAGAAATCATATAAAAAAAAGTAGAGAAAAGAATAAGAGAAATCATATAAAAAAAGTAGAAAGCTATAGTGGGTGCTCCAATTAAAATTGGAGCCACTCAAATAGAAGAAATCACCTTCCATGGGATGCCTCAAATTTCACTCCAATAAAAATTGATTTTACATTAGATATTTCATGAGACGAATAGCTTCATTAATAAATATAATTAAAATTGTGTCAATCACATTATTCATTGTGACAAAATGATGATCCTGCCCAAAGGTGGGCGGCATCGCTAGGCCCACGTGGCATGGCGTACAGAACCGTGCTGTGTTGGGCTGCCCTCCCAAGCCTGTGGCACAGCGGGACACAATATGCCTAGGAGGCACAACCCGTTTCACTCCTAAATAGCTCATTTCATATTTCTATGTGATCTAAATATGTTTATTTTCTTTAGTGTAAATATAAAGAATATAATTTTTTCACTTTTTATCTTTTTATTATTTCTAAAAATTGTAAAAGTTTTGAAGATATTCCTATTGAAAAACTTTCAAGCAGAGAAGATTCAAATGAATTTTTCTTCTAGTTAAATAGGTCGAATTTCACCGAACTACTTAAAATTTTGATTTAATACTTTTTTTATGTGTATGTTTTGCATTTTTTTTAATAAATTTTCAGATGAAATTGAAGCACGATGGGCCGCAGCTAGCACGGCAGAACCCATTCCCAAGCACAGCATGAGCCAGGCCGGGCCAGCACGCCGCGCCGGGCTGAACCTCCAATGCCCTTGTGCCGTGCCGGCGAATCACGTTGAGTTGGCCGTGATATGCCGGGAATATCCGCTCAGTGGCAACTCTAAATTGTTACCCAGGACATGTGCGGACTGGGGACGTCTAATCTTTGTCAATTGTGATGGCTTGACTTCAATGAATTTGGACACGTTTAAACGTGGAGTAAACTCTCCTGTCCGCCGCCGATTACAGATCCGTGAGTCCTCATGGCATCACCATTTTTTGGCAGTATGTGCATACTTGTTTTAGGGCGAAAAACGGTAAGGTGGGCCTGTTTATATTTCTTAGGCCTCCCTGTTTTTATATTTTTGGTGCTAAGTGCTAAAAGACTTCCCTCTCGGGTGAAAATCTTATTCTAATTTTTACTTCAGTAATAGTTCGATCCACCATCTATTAGTTATCTATAAATTATTTGCTTAACTTAAAATACATAGAAATTGAATAGACGGGTAATTAAAAGTAAATTTCAAAGTTGAATTTAAAAAAATAGTATTTCTTTTACTACTTCCCCCGTAGAAAATGTTATTTGATGTTAATTTTCATTTAGAGTCTTCATTTCTGGAACTTGAATTTTAATTTTCAATTTTAACCACCAATATATTCATTTCCTGTGCATTCTAAAACCAACAAACAAGTATATGATATTTTTGATATACTTTTTTCATGGGCTTTATATGTGATGCATGAGAGACTACACTTTAGCTCATAGAAGTTTGAATTGGAAAAAAAAAAAACTCGTAGAAGATTGAAATTTTGCTTGGTCACAAACTAATAGAGTTTCTCTTAATATTATCGTAAGTGGGCGCTGGATTCTTTTGTTTAAACACTTAAATCAATGAATGGGGCCCACAATAGACCTAGTTAACTTCATTTTCACCTTCTTGTTACTGGACCTAGTTAATTTTATTTAGACCGGAATTGCCTATATAACCAACCAGATTTTGCACGGAGCATGCAATTGAAACATGATTGAATCCTTTTGTTTCAACGCTTAAATCAATGCATGGGCCTCACCAACTCGCCCAAAATCGTGTTTCACCGTACCTAATATCACTTTGACCATAATCATCTATTATCACCAACAGATTACATGTGGAAGACGCAATTGAAACATGATCCTAGGTGGAGCTACATCTTATTGGTACCAGACCTAATATTTTCTTTGACCATCACCAAACAGATTATATGTGGAACACGCAATTCAAATAAGTGGAGTTACGTATGTTTCATGTGCCCAACTTTACTTAGGGGTCGTTTGTTTGTGACTATTTACCTATGTAAATGAATCATGTGGGTAACGATTACGTATAAATCACGTTTGTTTGGTGTGAATCCAATTCACATGTGTAAAACTCATATGTAAATGATGTGAAAAACAACTCATTAAAAGGGTCTCCATTTTCACATCTCCTCACATGGTCATCCTTTACCCATATCACTGTTACTGCGCGGAGCTACAGTGCCGCGGACGTTAAAATGGGGTTTACCGTGTTTTTGATTTTTTTCACTATTACCGGACCCAAAACAATAATCTGAACCGTTAATAATGTTCATAAGGCTAAAAACGGCTGCCAAACAAAATTTCAGCCGTTGGATCGTCCTAGATTGTGAGATATTTGACAAACAATACAGACCATTAGATCTATAATCTGGATTTTTGTGGGCCCCCTTTGCAAGATCCGAACCGTTCATTAGCTCTAAAATGGCGAGAACGGCTAGAATGTCAAGTTTCAGATTATGAATCCTCATGATATGTGAGAAAATAGTGATAAACATTTGTAACCGTTGAGATCCCTCTTTAAGCCTGACATGATTAGTGTCTACAGTGCCCAGTCCGGTTTTCTTGTTTTATTAATTTATTTGGCCTTTCATTTCAAGATCTGAACCTTCTATCTTTTTTAGAATATCCAAAATGACTCTTAAATCAAATTTCAGCCGTTGGATCATCCTACATTGTGAGATATTTGGCAAGCAATTCAAACCATAGATTTAAAATCTGGGTTTTTGTGGGGCCGCTTTTCAGGATCTGAACCGTTCATCATCTTTGAAATGCCGAGAATAGCTAGGTAGTCAAATTTCATATCATAATTCTTCAAAACCTAAGAGAAAATTGCAAAAACCTTTATAACCGTCGATATACTTTAAATTCACATGTGTAAACTGGTGAAATTGACAAACAATGAAATTTGAATCACATGTAAGTCTTTTGCATATGTAATTAATTCACATGTGATTCATTTACTCATGTGAATCATTTTAACAGAAAACAAACGACCCCTTAAAGTTCGGTTCAATGGCACTAGGATGATGGTTGGAGGTGGCCCCATCAGACCACTTGCGTGGGTCCCATTGAACAAAGAACGAGAGGGCATGTAAAGAGCTCTGTCTTGCCAAAATAGTCTTCCTCCCAAGTAACTTGGTTGCCGACAGCCTCTCAATGTTGAGGCAAAAAGGAGGAAACACCATTAGCAGTGGTTCGGGCTAAACTGGTTTTACTAGTAGTGGGCTCAAGATATGAAGGTGTATTCTGTTTCGACCTGAGTGTCGTTTTCACCAGTTTTGGGTTCTTGGATTCTGCCCAATTTAACCTACTAATATGAGTCCGGACGCCCAGGGTGTTATCACACCTTCCCGTCGGTGGGACATGTGAATCTCCATATGGAGCCCACTTATAGATAATTCGAATGGCAGAACAAGAGTGTCATCCCCTTTAGTAATATAACATCAAATTTACTTTCATAGTAGTTGCCCCATTGTTAGATTGAGCACATGACCATACGTGATTAATTTGTGAGTAGTGGGTGTTGTGCACATACGGAAGCATTCAACATCATTATACACATTAGGAAGAAGAAAAACATGCAATCATGACACACAGATTTTACATGGTTTACCACAAAGGCTACCTTCATGAGTTATGAGCATCATGTTCGATTCACTATGAAAAAATATTGGACAATTCGTTACAAGGACTTCATTTTCTCTAACACTTAGTTCCTCAATCTTTATATGTCTTAATCTTGCTCTCATAGCACCCTACCATACATAGTGTGTCAACACCACGGGGAAGAGAGCCCACACCTCTCTACATCCTACATGGCGGGACCATCACTGTTGGTTTTTAATCAGAAGTTACGAACTCATGCATGAGTGGATGGGTGTCTTTTTGTGTTTGGTAAATTTACATTAAGGTATCATTTCAAGATAGAATAAACAAAGAGGAGTCAAATCAAAATATCACATTTTAAAATTTTCTTTTACCATTTTAAACTAAAAATTATAAAAATTACTTATTCATCATACTAACTGATAAAAAATATCTAATTTTAATATAAAAAGCCAAAAAAAAATTCTTATCAAGCTACTAAAAATAAAAATTCATCATATTATAATTTGATCTCATTATATTTTATTCTTTCTTGATTTGAAGCTTTACCTTACCATATTTCACTACAGGGCAAAAAAAAATAAAAAAAGAAAAACAACTGAGAGAATTACTGCTTGCCTATAAAGGTGTTAACAATGGGCAATGGGCCGGAGTAAACAACATTTGTCAGCTTCTCTTTGGACATCAGTGCAAGGAGGAATATTGTCACTTCTTGCGAGACAAGCAAACATAAAAAAAAATGGGCACGTTGTTTAGTCAACGATGGTAAATATTACGTGCAAGCAACATAAGGCAGCAAAGAGAAAAACGGATACCTGATGAAGGGGAAATGTTCTCCTAACTGCAACAGTACATGTAGTCCAGTCCAGCTCCATTGGGCCTATTTGAGTCCACCTTTGAGAACTGCATGCCCTTTTGCGCTCGCTCTCATCCCCCATGATTGGGCATCATACCCAGTCTCAGTCATCAAATTTTTGTCCGCCGATTATCATCATACCATTAAACTTTATGGCTATTAAATTAAAGGCTAAGATGATCTAATAGTGCCAATTTATTTTTAATTCTTATCTATAAGTAGACCTCTTCTTGCACCCAGTCCCATCGATAAGATGTGCATTTAAGTGGGCTCCATAATCTAAACTGCATGTGAAAAGCGTGTAGTCTATTTGTAGGCCTACATTTGACTATGAATCAGACACAATTAGGGGTGTTCGTGGGCCTTATACAGGCCAGACTGGGCCAAGATTGGGCTTTCTAATCCAAGCCCAGACTAATTATAAACGGGCACTAACTACATATCCAAGCCCATCCCAAAGCGGGCTAGGCCCAGATTGGGATCAGGTTGCACAGCCCATGAGCACCCCTAGACACAATCTTGACTTTTAACCAAGCAACAAGGACAGTTAGGTGGGACCCCTAATTAAAAATATCTATCCAAAATTTTATTAGACTATATTACTGTTGGGGGACTGTTGTAGGAGAAAATTCTCTCACAACAAAGTTTCACCTTTCCATTCCATGTGGGGATTTCAATCCTGTCTGTATGCATAAGTAGAAAACCTTGAATGAAAGGCACTTACTAAATAAAATAAAAAAAAATGTTTACTTTGTTGGAAACATGTTCATTTCTTCAGCATTCACCATTTCTTCAGCATTCACTATTTGTCTGAGAGAGTAGGACCATAGTTTAGTGCAGGGCAACGCAAATTATAGTGCTACTTCTGTGTCGTGTTGATTATTGTATCCTGGGAGGCAGACATTCGATTACCGTGAACACCACCGCGAGGGCGAATTCCATTTAATTAATGACATAGTGTTAAGCACTAGCCTTGATAGAATCCTTCACTGCTTTCCAATATATTTTGTAAGTTTCATTTCAGTTCTAAAATTTGTAGAGTTCAAAATATTGTTCAGAAATCACAAAAGTGTACAGTTTGGGTAACAAACTTAAGACGGATGTGCTTATCTAATCGTATACCTTTTGCAATATCTGAAGTTCTGTATTCAAAACTATTAGTCTTTTGATCTTTAAATTCTGACTAATTCTAGTTTAGAAACAGTTCTGTATTACTAAACACCGTCATATCCTTTCAAAACTTTATATTTAAAATTCTTAATATCTTACTTTTCTATTCAACTATTCTGTTAAACCAGACATAGCATGTAAAGCTTCAAGTGTTAAATGTTATGACAATAGTTGTTGCTCTTACCCATGTTGTTCCAACCCATGTTTCTATTAATCATGGGGAGAAGCTTATAAAATTCAATGGGACTGATTTCAAGAGATGGTAGCAGAAAATGTTGTTTTATCTCACTACATTGAATTTAGCTAGAATTCTGCATGAAGATGCTCCCGCTCTCAAAGAATATGAGAGTGATAGGCAAGTGGTTGCTATAGTTGATACTTGGAAGCATTCTGACTTCTCGTTCAAAAATTACATTCTGAATGGATTGGACAACACATTGTACAACATATATAGCCATATCAAGAATGCAAAAGAGTTGTAGAATGGAAGATGCCGGTACAAAGAAATTTGTAGTCGGTTGATTCCTTGACTACAAAATGTTAAATTCCAAAACTGTGATCAGTCAAGTGCAAGACCTTCAAGTGATTCCCCATAAGATTCAAGCGGAAGGTATATCTTTAAGTGAGTCTTTTCAAGTTGCTGCTATTTTTGAAAAATTACCACCAACATGGGAAGATTTCAAAAAATTTCTTAAATCATAAGCATAAAGAAATGAGTATTGAAGACCTAATTATAAGGTTAAGAATTGAAAAAAATAACCGTGGTTCTGAAAAGAAAGCTAATAATCACTCCATGGAATCTAAAACTAATGTAGTTGAACAAATGTATAAGAACAAAAAGAGGAAGTCTTTGGAACGAGGATAAAAGTCTTCTGAATAAAAACAAACCAAAGGTGGAGATCCTAAAAGGTTCAAAGGAAAATGCTTCATGTGCAACAAGATTGGGCATCGTGCGAAAAATTGTCGTAGAAGAAAAGAACAAGAGATTACAAATGAGAAAATTGCTTAAGCCAATATGACCAGAGTGGAGAAACTCTCCTCAAATTTATCTGAAATTAGCCTTTCTGTAGTTATATCCTGTCACAACCCGAGCCCAGGGACCGGGGGTCAGAGAAAGTCTAACCAATGACACACGTACTCCCGGGCATGTACACCTAGACCCTGTCCAAGTATACACACACAAGGGATCATTCACACGTGCAAACAATGTACGCGGAAGCTGTACGTATCAAGGCATACCACAACATACCAAAAGACATAATGGATTACAAAAGCATTAGACTGATGACAAGAACAATTGCAAGAACGTATGACAATAAAGAGGGCTCACAAAAATCAAGCCCACGGTACAAGTTACAGAAAAATCCCCCAATTAGACCCAGACTCAAATGAATGGGGAAAACAAAATGATGCAAACCGTACTCTGGAGGATGGATCAAGTCCACTCCTCTAGGCTGGAGGGGGCCTCGCGAGCCTCTCCTGGAGTCGGGTTGACCGACGCAGGATCGGGAGAGGGATCTGAAACTGCAATACCCAAGAACAACTATTACAAACCAATTATAACCTATTTATCCAGTGTTTCTAACCGTGCATGTTGATGTAGTTTTAAGTTATCTGATGCACCATTATCTAGTGTTGCAGTGTATCTGGAAGGTGCACCGAAGTCCCTTAAACCAACACCCATGGGGGGTGCTAAACAACTGGATAACGGGCATGAATGATTCACAGCCCTCGAGATCATTCATGTCATTCAGACATTCCATTGGGCATGTTCAGGTGATCTACATTCTAACATGAAAGTCATATATGGTCTCTTTCTTAAGCCTAGTCTTTTTATTCAGTTCTCAGGATGATACGGTGTAGCCGTAGGCATCTTACGGCTTAGCCGTAATCTGCACTGCGGCGGAGCCGAGGTTCCCCAAACTGTTCATCCGCATTTACGGCTCAACCGTAATTTACTCTACGGCGCAGCCGTATCCTAGTCCACGGCTTAGCCGTAGTACAATGTATGGCGTAGATCAGGCTGGGTCGTAGAAGAGTAGCAATTTGCCAACTCTCAGTTATTTCAGATGTCACCCTGTATTGTTCTACGGTTAGGGTTACAGCTGGGTCTCGGCTTAGCCGTAAGCCATTTCACGACTTAGCCGTAGCACATTTCACGGTTTAGCCGTGAGTGCACTGAGTCATTTTCTGGAACAGTTACAGACATACAGAAAGCGAACTTTTTCGACTGAAAACAGGAAGATAATAGAAAAACTGACTCCATAGGGTTGTCTAACACTGATGCATACAACAAAGAGTAAGAGACAAACAATCAAAACAATACCAATCGGTGTTCATGCTACTTGTGCTTATACTTGCCTCACAGACGGAATTCACACACACACGGTCGTTGCTTTGGCTCAGTCCACTGGAAACACACACAAATCGGGCTCCTTTCTTCCTCCCTCACGAAACAGAAACGGAGAAGGAAAGAGAGAAAGAGAGCTGAACGAGAGAGACAACTGAGAGAGAACGAGAGAGAGAGAGAGAGGGGGGGTAGGTAGGATCTTTATAAGGTAAAAAGGAATCCAAATTACAAACAAGTCCAACAGATTACACAATTGTCAGTTTGAGTCAACTGACGAGCCAACGAGAGCAAACGAAATCATTCGGATCTAGGACAGTTACGAAGATCGACAAGCTCAACGAAATACACGCGATGACATCAGAATGACGCAAAACTGACAAGGTCAATCAAAAGCCAAAATTACGAAAAAGGGCTTGAACTACCTAAACCAGGTCAACTCAACCCAAAAGATCTCTCAGGACGCAAAACCAAAGAAAAGCAAAATCAAAACACACTTAACGACAAAATCGCACGCAAGTACTCACTAATCCGGATCAAATCGGGTCGGAGTGTTACATATCCGAAGTTAACTTGGTTGGAAATATTAGAAAATGGTGCGTAGATACTGGTGCTACTTGCCACATTTGTGCCAAGAAAATGTTTTCCTTCTATCAAGCTATTAATGGAGAAAAACTATTCATGGGCAACTCTTTGACATCTAAGGTTGAAGGACAAGGAAAGGTTGTGCTGAAAATGACTTCGGGAAAGAAATTTACTCTTAATGATGTGCTGCATGTGCCAGACATTCGTAAAAATTTGTATCTAGTTAATTGTTGAGTAAGAGAGGGTTTAAACTTGTTTTTTAGTCTAATAAGTTCATACTCACAAAAAGTGGGATGTATGTGAGGAAGGGCTATACGAGTGAAGAGCTCTTTAAAATGAATGTAATAATTGTTGTACCCTCTACTGCTAATAATAATAAAAACTTTTCTTCTGCTTATTTGCTTGAGTCTTCTAACATTTGGTATAGTAGACTACGACATGTTACCTATGATACTTTGCATTGATTAATGAATTTGGATTGCTTACCAAAGTTTAAAATTGATCTAAATCATAAATGTGAAATTTGTGTCGAATCTAAATTAACTAGAACTCCATTTCACTTCATTGAAAAAAGTACCGAACCTCTAGAATTAATACATACTGATATTTGTGATTTGAAATTTGTGTAAACTAGAGGAGGTAAAAAGTATTTCATTACTTTCATTGATGACTGCATAAGTGAATGGGTGGAAGGAGACTTCAATAGAGGAAGAGAGAGGGAGAGAAAGGAGGGTTTGGTGTCTACGAGAGAGTTTTTCCATGCTTTGGAACATTTAAAGGGGGTCCTATTTATGGTTTTGGGGCTCCCTTGATGCATTCAATCTAGACACCTTTGTGTAGATAGAGTTTTATTCAAATTTTGAGAAATTTGTTACTTATCCTCTAAGTTTGAGATGAGATAAGATGTTTTATCTTTTTGGATTTCTAAGTAAACCCACCAAAGAGGGAGTTTCTCCATGCTTTGGGACGTTCAAGGGGGTCCTATTTATGGTTTTGGGGTTCCCTTGATGCATTGAATCTAGATTCCTTTGTGTAGATATAGTCTTATTCAAATTTTGAGAAATTTGTTGCTTATACTCCAAGTTTGAGATGAGATAAGATGCCTTATCTTTCTGGATTTCCAAGTGACCCACCATTTATATTTTTGCTAAAACTTGTCAAAGGATATGACCCACCTTTGATGAGACAATCTCAATCTCGAGCATAAAAATCACAGCCACAATCTTGAGGTCATAACTTTCTCATTTTAGCTTTAAATTGTCTAATCTTGGTCCCCACGAATATTTACTCTAAAAGATCTTTCTAATGGTACCAAGATTGGCCCAATTTAATGTACGGTTTGAGAGATATGATCATTTCAATCCAGACTATCCTAATAAATGAGATTGACTTTCCTTCTTCCAATAAGGCTCTTCTTTTTTCAATTATTACTTTCTCTTTGCTTTTTAATCTCTAAACTTGATAAGAATATGATAAGGAGGAGTTCTGTTACTAAAAATATCTTTGAATTTGAGCTAAAAGTAATGAAAGTAGGTCCCACTTGAAGTAGAATGTTAAAACACATGGAAGGGTCTACTTTTCTTCAGTTTTTCTTCAATTTCAAGCAAAGTAAGGTCCACCTCCTTGGCTCGGTGTCCAAAACAACAAATAAACCTCACTTGGATGTAAAAAACACTCCTTGAAAGGATAGGGATCTATCTCTTTTGGTGACTTATCATTTCTCTACTAAAACTCTCTTATCTATCATGAATTATCTCCTTTATTTATCAAATTTTGCATAAATAAGGGGGAGATAATTTAAAAGAGTTTATAAGTGTGATCCAAACATGAAAATAAAGGAAGCTTGGACGTGCATGCTTGTGTGTAGGCACCCTTGTGGCTTTGTAAACTCCTTCTTGCATTATTTCTTCAATTACTGCATCATCATAGTATTTTTTCTACTTTTTTGAAAAAGGCTGTAGGGACAAGTCAAGTGGAATGAGTGGACTCCCCTTTTACTCGTGGCATATGTGTGAGCTCTCCACATGTGTGAATGTTTATGGGATCCACTAACTTCAATTCTTCTATATTCTTCTTCAGATCGGCATCTTTTCAGCTCTAATCTTTATTAGGGCCCAATATAATTTTCTGAGTTGCATGTGGGCCCCAAGCAAGAATTCTGATGTCAGTAGGATTCTTCATCCAAGAAGGGTGTCTTTTTCAATTGACATCCAATGGGTCCTAGCTTTCATAGTACCTGTGAAAAATGTTCAGACGATAAAAATTAGTAAAGTTCTAGTCTAGCTGAGACTTTTCGTGAAGAGTCCTGATTCAACTAGGATTCCTCCAAATTTTTGAGAAATAATATGAAACATGAGGAATAATGTAAAGAATGATGGTTCTATGATTTCATATATGAAACTGTGACATTTAATGTAAAATGATAGTTTTACCCCAAAGTCACAAATGCATGAATGCGAACTTGTTTCACATAAAATGATAGCATAAGATGACATCAATGCACATATTTTGCCTTAAATAAACTAATAATGAAGGAATTTCAAGTCATTTCATGAAGAATTAAGGTTTGACAGATGTAAGGTCCAAACCCGAACTAATCCTAATTTACTATAATTAATCTTATTTTACCTTAATTAATATATAATTAGGCTAATTCAACTTAAATTCCCATGGTTTGGGTCATGGATAGATAGTGAGGTTGGGTTCGAACCTTACTTAAGTAGTCAAGGACCTTCTTGTGGTCTAAAATTGCATGGTTTGCATTATTAAGGCATCATATCAATTGCATCAAGTGTATTTCGTCTTGTGAGTCATTTTTTCATATTTGGTCTAACTCAATTCGGATCCATTTTGGCCCGATTAAAGTCCATTTGACTCTATATGTAAATTCTTCAAGCACATTGGACTTGCTTATAATTCCCTGGAAATTTGATTTAAAAATAGTCAAAACCCATTCATCCCTCTTATTCCTATCAAGAATAACTGCTGAAGCCTTTCCTTTTCTTTCATTCTTCTCCACTTCTTCTTCTTCTTCCTATAAAATAAAAGAGTAAAAGGGGCTGCATGTGAGTTGGAGCAACTCCATCTTCTTGTTTGTTGTCTACATTGGAAATTTACAAATCCATCTTCCCTTCTTCTCTACAGCTCTCTAAAGTAAGAGCTCCATCACTACTTTATTTTTTTTAGTCCAATAGAGTCAAGGAGACTTAATTTAGTGACATGCATGCATCTTCTACTCATTTCACCTATTGCATGTCTTTGCAAGGCTTAGATCATCTTCTATTGAGGCTTTCTCCACCGTCAAACCAAGGAGAATCTTGATTTGGACAAAGCACTGAAATTAGAGGCAAGTATAAGTGTATATTTACTATATGCATGGTTTATTATGTTGATTCTTGATGAGTCTTTAAAAATGCATATTTTCAAATACATTTTGGATCATTTTAAGGATTTATTAAGCCAAAAGAGCCATATTTAGTGTGATCTAGTGGTTGCAAGCGTTTTAAATTCATTGTAGTGCATTCTTACATAATTTGCTTTAAAATCACACTTTTTGCTTACATTCAAGAAACCTATCATTTTTGGGAAATCTATTTTTGGAAAGTTTTGTGAAAATTTAAATTCTCATGAAATAAATTGAATTTTAATCATCATTTGTCCCTTCACATAAAAACATGAAAAATGGTGTGCATTTTCATTGTCATTTCATGAGAGAAGGGCCCACAGTCATGCATTTGTAATTTTAGGGTTAAAATTATCTTTTCACATGAATTCACATTAGTTTTGTGGGAAATTTATGATATGTGTCCCATTTTCAAAGAATTGAGGCAAAGAAATCATTTTCAAAAGCAAAAAGAGAAGAATTGGAGAGAAGAAAGAAATTGGAAGAAAATAAATGCAAAGTTAGTTTCATGGACCCACACACACATGCATATGTGTAGGGTACACATGTGGAACGCTTAAGATGGAGTTATTGAATATTTTTAAGAGAATTTGAAAAACATCTTCTCAAAGATAGAGAAAGAAAACCACATAGGAGTTATTCTTTGAGAAGGAGAAGATTAGAAAAAAATAAAAATAAAAAAAATTATATCCAAGATATTCTATTCCCAAAAAATTATTTGGATTAGATTTTGGCTAAAAAAGAAAGGAAAAAAAATTTAGAGAATTATTTTAGAAGATCTCTTTGAGTTTGGAGCAAACAAGGAGTACCTTCTAAAGAAGGCAAGGTGGTAAAGCAAGATATAAAGAAGGAAGTTCTATACCTCATGTGGGCAAGTTTGATTTTAAGAGAGGATTCTTATCCCTAATTTATCTCTCAAGAGATGTTAATGCAATGTGGCACATACAAAGAAAGAAAGAAGAAGCAAAGAAGGACTGCAAAATAAAGAAAGAAAAGAAAAAAAAGGAAAAAAATTCCAGCAATAAGTCACACCTTTAGCCTTTTATGGAGCCCATTTTTTTTTTCAATTTTAATCAAATTAAGTTTGAGAAGGAGTAGGACTTGAAAAGTACAAATAGGGTACTCTTCTAGCATTCGAAGGCATGATAGAAAAGACCTTCTCTCTCTAGCTCTCTCCCTCCACTCTCTCCGTATCTTTTTATTCCATAATTTCTGTATTCAAGAAAGCTCTCTCCAACTTGAAGCTTCCACTAGAAGAGGATCTTTCATCTTGGACCATTAATGTTTTTCTTTATTCTCTATCTTTATGTAAAAACATTCATATTTAGTAAAAGTGTATGTTTTCATTTACTTTAATTACTTCTTTTTACTTCTTTAATAATAAATGCTTGATGTTTGTTTTTGACTTCTTGCTCTTAAATTGAGAACCCAAATAAGCCTAAGAACATGATTTGAGCAAACATAATATAGCATAAAAGAAGAATTTAGGAAAAGAAAAAAAAATCATACACTTCCACGCATTTAAATTTCTTGTCTTCCACACTTTTATTTTCTTGTTTTTCCACACATTTAAATTCAAGTTTATCTATACATTTACTTTTATATTGATTCCATACATTTAAATTCCATTGTTCTTCTTGCTTTATTTGTGTCTTTTATGTTGCATGATTTATGGTTGGGATTAATATTTAGAAACATGCATTCATATGATGTGTTATTTTAGTTGTTGGAAATTGAAATTTTAGATTTGGAATTCGTAATTTTTTTTAAAATTAAAGGGAAAACTTTCAGATTTAAAAAGACAGCAAAATTAGACAGCAAACAATCACTATTTTTATCCAAATATTGGCAATTTAAAATGTGACATAGAAAGATTATTTTGACTTGAAATTCTGAGGGACCATTGCTGGATGAGTTAACTTTGTGCCATAAAAAAATCAAAGGAAAAGGATTAAAGGAGATTAGGTTTCCAATTGTTGAAACACTTGCCAGTCTGGCATTCTGTATACAAAAATCTGCACATGACAGATTTTTGGTCCAAAAGTTTGGAATTAATAGACATATCACATCAGTGAGTTTTGTTATAAAAATTGGATGAGTTGAACATTGATGAGCGAACTTTAAAATCCAAGAGTTTTAGATTCAAAAGATTACAGTAAGCTCAATTTCTAGAAGCTTAAATTAAGACTGACTGTCAAACTGCATATCAGAATTTTTATTTTTGGTAACCATTATTTATGCATATATATATTTTTTGCATTTAAGAATATTTTTTAAATTCTTTTTTTGAGGCTCATGCATCGATAGAGCATGATTCCTACCTATTAAATCTGGTTTAGGACTATATTAGATTAGGATCATATTTTGTTCAAATTTTGCATCTCATATTAGGAAATTTCTGCATTTTTTTTCATGGCATGCATTGTTTTGCATTGTTGATTTGTTTTTTTTTTAACTTTCTAAATTTAGTTTTATTTTATTGGAAGTTCTAACATGTGTATTATCTTGTAGTAACTTAGTTTTTTTTTAAGGAAGTTTTTGATTTAGGAGTTTTAGTTTTAGTAAGTTTCTTTTATTATAATTAATTTAATTTTGGAAAGTAGGAATGATGGTTGTAATTTTTAGCTTTTAGGTTAGTTTTAGATTTTTATTTAGGATAGGTACAAGTTGAAATCATTTTAAAATCATTGCTTCCTGTACATTGACCTGGTTTTACTAGTTTTATTACTACATCGCCGCTCTACACTTGGAGCTCACAATCAAGTTTTTTTCGCTATTGCTGGGGAGCGCTATTTAAGGTAACTTTTCTAACTTTCCCTATTTACATAGCTTTGTGGGTGTGATTTAATTTTGTGTTATCTTTCCAGAAAAAGGAGGACATGCATGGAATTATAAACCGCCCTAATTTGGAATAAGAAAGTGCATAGAATGCTAGAAACTACACATCACTCTAATTTTTAGAAACTTTCTAAAATTGAAAAAAGTTGCGTTTTCAACTTGACATAACTTCTTTCGGAAGAAGTGCACCAAAAGTGATCTAATCGTTGTCCTTGATTTTCTCGGTATCCAAGAAAGCCTTTGCCCTTATAGTGTACGACAGCTTATCTGTTCAGAAAATTGGTCCTTCAAACGGGTCCATATGTGACTCTACTACTTCCTGGTAGTTAACTTGGCCGAGTTGGTTTTATAGGATCTAGAGGAAACTTTTCAACCTTAAGGAATTACTGATGCTTGTTGTATAACTTAGGTTTTTATCAATTTTCAAAAAAATATCATCATCATCATCATCATCATCAAAGCCTTACCCCAACTATGTTTGGGTCGGCTACATGAATTCTATTTCTCCATTCCGTTCTATTTTGAGCTAAATCTTTCGATAAGTGAAACTTCTTCAAATCTAAATTAATGACTTCAATCCATGTTTTCTTCGGCCTACCCCTACCTCTTGATGGACCTTCTACTCATATATCCAAAGTTTTTTTCGCCAGTGCCATTACTGGCCTACGCTCAACATGCTCAAACCATCTTAAACGGGTTTCTTTAATCTTATCCCCTATTGGTGTTACCCGTAAATGTTCTCGAAAGCGCTCATTTCTAATTTTATCTTTCCTCGTTTTACCACACATCCACCTAAGCATTCTCATTTCTGCTACATCCATCTTATGAATATGTGTCTTCTTAATTGGCCAACATTCTACTCCATATGTCATAACTGGTCTAACCACTGTCTTATAAAATTTGCCCTTCAATTTCGTTGGCATTCGTCTGTTACAAAGCACTCCCGAAGTTAGTCTCCACTTCAACCATCCAGCTTTTATCTTATGCTCCACATCTTCATCAATCTCTCCATCCTTACTAATCATCGAGTTTAGGTATCGAAAAGAATCTCTATGTGGTATCTCATGGCTTTCAATTTTTACAGTGGTTTCAACACTTTGTATATGTCCACTGAAGTTGTAATCCATATATTCTGTCTTTGTACGACTGATTTTAAAACCTTCAGATTCTAATGCCCCCCGCCATCTCTCAAGCTTTGCATTTACACACTCTCTTGATTCATCCACCAATATTATATGATCTGCAAACAACATACACCATGTTACTTCTTCTTGAATATGCACAGTTAACTCATCCATAATAAATGCAAAGAGATAAGGGCTTAAGGTTGATCCCTGATGTAAACCTATAGTCACGGGGAATCTACCTGTTTCTCCACATGTGGTTCTCACATTTGTTATTGCTCTTTCGTACATATCCTTAAAATTTTCAATGTAATCTCTGGGGACATTCCTTTTCTTTAAGACCTACCAAATTAAATTTCTCGGTACCTTATCATAGGCTTTTTCCAAATCGATAAAGACCATATGTAGATTTTTCCTCTTTGCTCGATATTTTTTCATCAATTGCCTAAGTGAAAAAATAGCTTCCATAGTTGATCTCCCTAGCATAAAACTAAATTGATTTTCAGAAATTTTGATCTTCTTTCTTAGTCTTTGCTCCATTATTCTCTCCCATAACTTCATAGTACGACTCATAAGTTTAATCCCTCGATAGTTTGTATAATTTTGTATATTTCATTTATTCTTATATATAGGTATTACAATGCTTCTTTTCAAAAAGAAAAAAAACAAAGAACAAAAAAAAATTCAAAAAAAAAAAAAAATACAAGTGATTCCAAAAATTGATTGGTGGGAATCCCCAAACATGATGGGACTTAATAATGGGCTAACCAATGGGAATGGAATCAATGCTGATAACTCACCGAAGTCCTGGCATGCCTTGTGCGAACAAGAAAGAATTGTAAAGTCACATCAAAGAAATTGTTCAGTTAGATCTTATGAACGAAAGTGGGCTAATCACTATAATGATCATTACAATAAAGATTTTGTGGAGGATTTTAATGGAATAATTAGCTCAGATCATCAACCAATAAGGGTCCTGCATGATTACCCATACCTCACACAATCATTTACTCCTGTGGATGTAGGAATTCAATGGCGAGCTAAATCAAAGTCAAATTAATGGCATTTTTACAATGAAATGGGTAACATGTGTGGTCCAAATTAGGATGATCAATCACTCGATAATTAGCAAAATGGGCCCAATATGGATTTTATCTTTTATCCCCAATAATTTATTTCGGACTAGTCGTATGACTACCGCTCATAGGATACATCATATGTACTCCTCTCTTCTCCCTAATCATATGCACCTCATAATTCCCTGCTGCCTGAATGGTCATATCAACCACTATTACCCCCGAAGGATTTTTTGGAGACTACTATAGCCAAATTCATTGAGTCCACACTAAACACCATCCAATCCATACAAAATTATTCACAATGCATGGAAAGCCTAATGACTTCAATTAGTCAAATATCGCTTGAAATGAGAAAAAGAAATGACACCCTTGGAATTGAAGATGATCCTACATTCATTGAAGATCTTGTGAATATAGATCACATAAACACACAGTGGATATCCAAGAGTGCACATGAGAACATGGTTGATGGTGTGATGCATGAACCAATCAATGAATCACATGAGCCCGTGTAGCCTACCTTTGCTCAGTACCGCCCATTCCACTTCACCAAAGAAGAATCTATGCCCTTTTACATAAGTCCTTTCTATGATTCATATTCGTCTGATAAATTTGGCATTGCGGTCTTTTAAAAATTCGATATCCCCATGATTGATGGAACCACAAATGAACCTAATGAGCCCTAAAAGGAAGATTATAATTGGGAGAATGACCCCATTTTTCAAATTTCTGAGTTGGATAATCTGGAATCCTTGGAATCATGTACTAAATTCTTCATGAGATCTAATGACCCAACCTTTAGAGAAATTGCCTTCGCATTTCTTGGCCCTCAATATTATTCAAAGAAACTTGTGGAATTGGAGGACAGTGGTTCGATTTAGACTTCCAAGTCTGATAATTTGGAATCATTTGAGCTAGTGACTAAACAGAATGCTGAAATTGACCTAATGAAATTTAGAGCACGGGAGGACCTAAGGCCACCTAGTTACTCATTACATCCTCTCCTATCTTTCAAAGATCCATTTTTAAGAGAGGAGGATGAATTTTTCATGGTGGTCCCTTCTTCACACAGTCTATAGGAACCTATAGTCCTCATGTTCACTGTGTATAAAATTCTCATGGTTACATCTTTTGATGTGCTTGTTGTAAACTGTGTAGAGGAAAATTTTATTTGGGATCCGGGTGGACTTATGGTTTTGAATTCAATAGTGTGGGTTTTTTCTTTTCTTTTTAACGTAGATATTTTCTTTTTGTCTTTTTGTTCTTTTTTTTTTATTTTGTCTAGCCTTGGACAAGAAGCAGCTCAGACACATCTTTAGGTGACTTCTTCTTTTTACCTTCCTTTACATTTATGTTTGCTCATGTTATTTTTACAGTTCTACATTTCTTGTATAAACATCGAGGATGATGCTCATCTTAGGTTGGGAGGTGGGCACAAGCACGCTTGTCCAATTTTAATAAAAAATTTTTCTATTTTCCTGTCACTTTTATCATTTTATTTAGTTTTTAGACAAAGCTTTTTTGAGGACCTTTATCTTTTGTCAGCATTTATTTTTTATTTTAGAAAAGAAAGTTTTCAAAAGAATTAAAGCGATTTAAAGATATATAGAAATCTAAAATTTTTATACTTTTGGAAGTAAGTAAAAGAAAGTTTGCATTTTCTAAAGGAGGAAACCTATTAGAAGATTACCAAAACTTTCTTTTCACATACACACATGTATACATTTTTTGACATTTTGGATATGAAGCTTTAATGAAGTTTATGGAATTTTTCTAGAGAATACAATGTAAACTTGAAATTTAGTTTGTATAATCTTTTTGTTTCCTAATTCATTTTTGGTGAATTGTATATATTAAAGCCAAGATGAATTAATTTGAGTAAAATGAGAACTGCCACTTAGGTGTTTACTTTCGATTTAAAAAAAAGATCATATAATGAGAAGTTGTGATTAGTTTGGGTTCGTAGCCTTTTTAACTCGAGCTAGTAAGCCCAGATAAATGTTTTTATTTCTAATGCCCTAAAGCCATCTGGTTTGAGAATCATTGGCCTAATGCTCGTTAAAATGATTAATTAGAAAGCTTAAGCGACCTAAACATTGCACAATCATAAAAATGATTTGTTAGAAAGAAAAAAAAAAGAATGATGATGAATTATGGCCCAACGAGTGTTCGTAGAAATTTTCAAGGTATATGTGCGAAAATGCATAAGGACTAAGTTTGCTCCTTAGATCCTAACTTTTCCTATATCATATGAACTTAGAAATTTCTATGTTGGAAAAAGCAAGTGAGTGAAGAGTGTTCGCAAGAGTTTGGAAGGAAGTATGTGCGAGAAAGGACAAGGATCAGATTTGCTCTCTGGATTCTAACTTTTCTTATATCTTATAAACTTGGAAACTCTTATGTGGAAAAAAGTCAATGAGAGAAAAGAGGTCAATCGAAGTAAACAGTAAAGTGGTAGCTATCTTAGTAATTTCGAGAGGAAATTTCTTTTTGATAAATTTCAGGGGATCAGACGATTTGAAGGAAAAAATCTGTTTTTGCAACATTATTGTGGAATATTTGAAATAAGTTTTTAATGTATACATTTATCATCGTGCACGCAAGTCGGTTTGAATTTAAGAAAGTTTTTGAAAATAGAATTGTGGACCGGACTTTGAAAAGTCTGAAAGTATAATTATTCCAGATTTCAAAAATATCCAATATGAGTAAATTTTCTTTTGGAAAATTTCTTTACTTTTTTTTATTTTTCCTTTAAAAGAAAACAGAATTTTGTGGGTATATTCACTACAAACCCTCACGAGGTACAACTCGTCTACTAGGGGAAACTTAGGGTTTAACGGCTTGCTGCATTTGCTAAATGCAGTCGAGAGTGCATGCGAAAGTGGTGTTGCATTTATGTTTACTTTTATTGCATTGCATTAACTCTATATTAAATTCGGTTAGGATGGAAACCTCATTTTATATTCGCAATTTTTGCTAGGAACTAGCAAAATGCTAGTTAGGGGTGTGATGAGTCTTTAAAAATGTATATTTTCATATACATTTTGGACCATTTTAAGGACTTATTAAGCCAAAAGAGCCTCATTTAGTGTGATTTAGTGGTTTCAAGCATTTTAAATTTATTGTAGTGCATTCTTGCATAATTTGCTTCAAAGTCACACTTTTTGCTTATATTCATGAAACCTATCATTTTTGAAAAATCTGTTTTTGGGAAGTTTTGTGAAAATTTAAATTCTCATGAAATAAATTGAATTTTAATCATCATTTGTCCATTCACATAAAATCATGAAAAATAGTGTGCATTTTCATTGTCATTTCATGAGAGATAGGCCCACAGTCATGCATTTGTGATTTTAGGGTTAAAATTATCTTTTCATATGAATTCACATTAGTTTTGTAGGAAATTGATGATATACGTCCCATTTTTAAAGAATTGAGGAAAAGAAATCATTTTCAAAAGAAAAGAGAAAAGAATTAGAGAGAAGAAAGAAATTGGTAGAAAATAAAATGCAAAGTTAGCTTCATAGACCCACACATACATGTATATATGTGGGGTACACATGTGGGACACCTAAGATGGGGTCTATTTAGTTGTGATGGATTAATGGGTGTTGGAGGTGATTTGAATATGCTAAATGAAGGGGTGGAATACCCATTTTCTGCAAGTTAAGAAGTGTGAGAATAATGACAGTATTGAAACACCCCATTTTTATTGGAATTGTTATATGGTGATGGAGGCCGGGGTGTGGGTTGATTGTGGGATTGTTTATGGGACCTTTTTACATACATATTGGAGGGTATTTTGAGGGCTTATCATGAGAGTCATTGGAGAGCAAATGTACCTCTCATAAATAGTATGATTTGTGTACAATGTATAAATTAACCGAACCCGATTGATATTGGACCTGGGCTATACACCTTTATGACTTAAATGAAATTAATTATTTAACCATACATCACCCGGAGTTCGAGTAGAGTTGTCGGATACATGAATTGGGATCATTGACCTAGGGATGGCTTGTAATTCTTTCTTGGCCTTCCAGTTTGTGTACTTTGCATTGTTATTACATTGTTTATGACTTTTTAATGACTATACCCTTTGGCAATATATATATATATATATATATTGATGAAGGTCATCATATTAGATTTGAAGAAGTTTAACTTATCGAAGGATTTGGCTAAAAAAAGAACGAAATGGAGAAACAAAATTCATGTAGTCGACCCCAACATGGTTGGAATAAGATTTTGATGATAATGATGATGATGATGAGTGATTGTACCTTTTATTTGCATTATGTAGACTATGTTGAGGTTTGGCTTGGTGTTTAGGATACGGGAGGATTACTCATTGTGGGGTATAGATTTATAGTTGTGGACCGAATTATGTTGTGGAGTAGTTCCTCAATATTTGTATGGTATGTATGAATTTAGCTAGACTTTCACATTTGACTCAAGAACCTTTGTTCGCGCACTATTGAGTCGGCCTATGTGTTTGATGTGTGGGATCGGGGTTTTCATCCAGATCGGTATTAGTATGGTACGGATGTACCTTATGACTCTGGACTGGGTGTAATACATCTTAAGGCGGACTGACCAACCATTATAGACGGGGCCTTGTGATCTATGACTCTAGATTGGGTGTGATGTATCCTAAGGCGGGTTGATCCACCGTATATGGACAGGATGCCTAGTATCCGAAGACGAATTGGGCCACCGTATTCTGGGCTGGGTTTTACTCGGATATTGGCTTATGTGATTGTATGTATTTGTATAGTTATGGATTAGGATTCCGTTCTTTCTTATGCCTTTATTGTTTATCACTCTTATGATCATATATGTCTTTATTCCATTTTGATATTGTATATTATTATGGTTTATGTTTATTCACTTGCCATCTACTATTGTAGACTGATGTTGTAGTATTTGGTGCATAGGTACCGAGTCCTATTACCCTAAGGTGACGGAGGAGAGTGAAGCGCTATAAGCGCTTGAGCCAGGTCTCGAGTTCGAGTGGGGTGCAAACGATGGATACTGAACCATCTAAACCTGCACTTGAGTGACTCGCATTATTTTGGAATCTTAATGCTTTTCATCATTATTCTATTTGGTAGCCTGAGGTTTTTGTGGGCTTGCATTTAAAATAATTTGTATAAACTTTGAAACTTTAAAACTTAAACTCTTAACTCTATACCCCTCTTGATGTGCAATGTTCTGATTATTTTGATAATGTCAACTGCTAGATATAGCTTTCGCAGGTATTTGTGTTTGTGTGCAATGTTAAACTCACCATGGACTAAATATCCTGTGGGAGATTGATTAGGAGCCACATATTAGGAGCCACGTGTCAGGATGATTATAGGAAAAAATTTTAATTGGCCCTAATCTCACGAAACTCCAGGTTTAAATATTGGGGTTGCGACAACTCACATGAGTACTCTGAGACTAAATTGGGCAATCAACAGATGGCGAGGTAAACATTTATCTCTTGCAGGTCGTCGGGTCTTCCTACAATCTGTTCTCTCGGCGATTCCCAAATTGCTGGCTTGGCTTTCAAACTCTGCCAACTTGCCACACCAATGCTATATCCTCAATCCAGAGGTCGTTCCCATGGCATGGGGATGACAATCGAGGTGGGTGGACACCAATTAGATGGGAAATGGTAACCAAGACTCGTGCAGAAGGTGGTCTAGGCATCAGAGACGTCGCTGTTCAAAATCGAGCAACAATATCTATGTTGGTTTGGAGATTCCTCACTCAACCACACCTATGCTGGACCAAACTCCCTTCTCAAAAATACCTAAAAAACAAGAGCCTCTCTGCAGTGACTCCAAAGCCAACTGACTCCAAGGTATGGAAGGCAATCCAGAAACATTAAAACTCTATCCTCCATAACCAACGATGGGTGGTCGGAGATGGTAAACAAATCTTGGCATTAGAAGACATCGGGGTTCCGAACCTAGATAGCCTAAGTGAACACCTCAGACAGGGACGCCTTAGCTCCAGTCCAAGCGACATCGCTAAGGGTCCAGGACCTCATTCAAACCTCGACTACTGGGGTGCATTGGAATACCAGCCTTCTTCGGGCCCTATGGCCTCCGTATGTGGTCAATGCATTACAAACATTCCCCTGGGTGGTCGGGAGACGAGGTGTTGGAATAATGAACCTGCGGGCTCATGTACCTCTAAGGCTATGTACTGCTTCCACACCCCAAAATTCTTTGGGCCTCAACTCCCATGGAGAATCATCTGGAAATTGCCTATACCTCCCAAGCTTCAACTCTTCTGCTGGAAATTATTACATAGTCGTCTTCCCACCAAATCAGTTGTTGCATGTTGGTCCCAGAGCAACCGCACCACCGGTCCTCTGTGTCGAACCTGTGATGAAACTACTGACCATCTTTTCATCACTTGCTCCTTTGCTAAACTAGGCAGGAAGCTATTCACTTTCTCAGTTATCTCAAGACACTGAGACTTCGGTCCAGCGTTGGTTTTGGTTGTCCTCGATGTCTCGACGATGGCTGGGTGTTACAATCATGTGGTACATTTGGAACTAAGCCAATCAACCCCCACCTCATTTATGCTCAAGTAACTAATGCTATCCTTGAATGGAACCTATCTACTGTTTATGCAGGTCCAGGCTCACGTGTTGGAAACTCAACGGACTGGTGGCTTCCTCTCCACCACCAGGCTGGCCGAAACTGAATTTCGATGGCGCCTTCAATCAGTCAACTCACAAAGCAGGGCTGGGTGGGATCATTTGAGATTGCAACGGCGTCATGCTCCTAGCCTACTCGGGAGAAACCATAGCAACCCACCCATTGGAAGCCGAACAGCTCGCCCTACAGCGCGGGTTGACTCACTGCAAGGATCTTAACCTCTCCACCTTTCTGATTGAAGGCGATTGCCTGGCCCTGGTTACATCCGTTCCCACAACGGGGCATCTCACTGGGAATATGATGCCTCTCTGGAAACGGACCATGCAAATGCTGACCACAATTGACAACTGGTATATCCAGTATTGCAAACGCACCGCCAACAGGATTGCTGACCTCCTTGCCTACCTTCATGTTCCTCCTCATCCAGTCGATCAGGCCACGCTACCGCCTTATATCTTTGCCCCATATAAGGAGGAACAGGTCACGGCCAAACTCTATACACAAGCCTTTTTCTTCAACAGTCAAGAGCCCCCAGAATGCTCCAGCAACAACACCAACTACGATAATGAAGCACAACCTCATACCGCCCAAGCATAAATGGTACCCATCAGCAGAAGACGGGAAGAATGTTGGAACCCGATATTTACAACACAGACGGACCTTTTGTTCTCCTGTCCGTCTCTGCCTCTACATGTACCACCAACTTCTTGGTCCTATCAAAATGGGATACGTAACAAATAACTCTCTAGGCCACATAATGGCCACTATGTACTCCTGGTCTCTTTTGCAATAGTTATTTCCCCATCGTTAGTAAAAAAACAAAAAAAAAAAAAAAGGCACAAGACTATTGAAAAATGAAATATTCCTGAAGTACGTGTACAACTGTCATCCAATCCATCTTGTCAGGCCCACTGCCTAAGTTCGACTACTATATGTATAGCCGATAGTTACGGCCGATTTGGTTAGTCATTTCCGACAAGAATCGAACTTATAGGAAATTTCTTGATATACTTTTAGTTTTTGTCTCCTAAATATTTCAAATACTATATTTTATATAAGAATTTAAAATTCTAGCCCCACATGAAAAGCCACATTGAACCTAATGAATTACCAACTTTCCAGCATTTCAAATGCTAGAGCGAAAGTGGGGTGTTGAGCATTTAAATTTTACTTTTGGGCGACATTTTAAATTATCAAAATTCCCTTAGACAAGAATTTTCAAAATTTTTTTAACCAAACAGGCCTTTAGATAAAAGAGGATTCATAGAGATTAATTTCATTTTAATAAGACCATGTAAAACAAACGATTAGAAATTGGCACTATCACTTATTTTGCATTATCTTTAGAGGCTTTTACAAAAAAATGACCCTTAGTTTTTTTTTGAAATTCAAAAAGGCCCTTATGTTTTCCCCTGATTTGATGTGCCAAACATGACTAATTAGTTTCTTGGACAAATGACAAAAATATCCTTCATTTAAGCTCAGCATATTTCATTATCTCAAATTACTTTTACCGGGGCCTACTCATATGCATGATGACCAAGGGATGCATGCAATAAAAATCAGTCTGGATCATCAAGTTATTCAATGATCCTAGCCTTTGGTTGTAAGCTTGTAGCTAGGCTTTCAAAGGACAAGAGGCAAAATTATCTATTAATCTTTTTGACTTATGTAATAAGTCATTTGAGTACTTTCTAAAGGGTAAATCAGTCGAAACAAAAAATTAGAGCGCTAATTACTTTTTGCACATGTTGACCGTTAGTCAAGCAATTTGTAGTAAAGACAAAAAACTATAATGGCCGTTTAAGGTTATGAGAAAATTAGGGGCTTTTTGTGGAAAAATCCTTATCTTTATTCAATGGGTAGGAGCATTCAACTATATTAAAGTTGGACAATATTTATAGAGGAGTCTTCATGTGAATGTCTCTCACCATTTTGGTGAGAAATACTTCATTTTTAAACCTATCAAGGTTAAAATTGTGTGTAAGGTGTAACGGTTTTATCTTTTACACATTAATACTTTTCAAAAAAGGAGTGTCCCTCACTAAAATTGTGAGAGACATATGTGGATAAATAGTCTCCATACTTATATGCATCCATCCCTCCTCATAGGTAAGAGACACTTAAGTAGGTTTCTCTTTATGTACATAAACATCCCTCTTTTCTGCATATGACCATATATGGCTTTCACTTTTTTGCATGTAAATATTTTTAGTTAGGTAAGTGGCTCTCACTCTATGGTAAGGGATGGATGTATATAAATATTTCTCATTAAAATTAGTCTATTTGTACTCATTTTTATTTTATCGTCAACGGTCCCTACAAGTTGCTGCAATAGGCCTAACTAATAATCGTGGACTTTGGATTGATAAAGGAGAATTTCCTGTAATATTGGTAGACAAATTTTCAAATAAGGACTTAAGGTTTTGCCTTATTTAAAAAAAGAACACAAATTTTAAAACTTTTCAAATTAGTCTCTAAGTTTCCTAGGACATCCGTCCATTTAAAGATTTTTCTGATAACTTTTTTCCTCAAATATTTTAAAATACCTAGATTATCTTTTATTGAAATAAATACCTCATTCAATTACTCTAAGTTCCCTCATTTTGTTCTCCGCATTCTTATGATGATCAAGGATAGCTAGTATCCCCAGGTGATCTATTGTATGTAGTAGCTGCTAAAATCATGTCATGGCTTTAAATGATTCGTAATTTTGTATTCTAAGAAAATTAAGAGCAAAAGTCGCCATAAAGTACTTTTAAATGGACAAATGTTCTCAATTGAAAACTTTTTAGAAAACTGAGAGATAATTTGAAAAGTTTTGTAACTTATGTCTTTTTTTTAAAATAAAGTAAAGCCTTAGGGCTTTATTTGAAAATTTTCCTATATTGGAATATCATTTACCTCATTGATTATGCTAGAAGGGGGAGACTCATAACTGGGCATCACGGCGGAAGCAAAAACTGCAGCAGAGATCCTCCAGGAAAGCGTTCCATGGCTAGAGAAAGACCACACCCTCCATAGCTGTGACCCACAAGGATGACCCTTTCCTCTGCAGGAAGAGAGGCCATGGTCTCCATCAGAGGCTGCACATACTCATCAAATGACCGGACCTCGTCGACTTGGCTTTGATTGATCCCACTAGTAGCAAGTTCCAAGGCCGTGACCATGTGACCGGCCGACTTTAGCAGTGGGACGAGCTTATATCAGCACCATGCTACATGGCATGCGCCATGAACTAGAATGAAATGTTTCTTGCTTTCTCCCATTTCATTTTTGTCCTTCTCTCTGAGTATTCTTCTATGTTTTGGTTTATAATAATGGCAACCTCCTGTTGTCTGGTTCTTTTGCAAGATTAGAACCATATAATGTTGAGAGGGGAATGAATTCATTAATGTATCCTCATGGTTGATATGACAATTTTCATATAATATTGAGAGGGTAATGAATTCATTAATGCATCCTCATATGACAATTTTCATATGCTTCGTAGTGGCGTAGTTGTGGATATCTGACATTGGCCGGTTATTATATGTGGGATATTTTAAACAATGCATGAGTTGTATTTTGCTGGATTAGAAGGACATGAGTGGGTACTTTTTTGGGAGTTTGGTGGAGTAGCAATGATAGACCCGGATTTCTGTTTGAGGGGTCAAGGTTCTAAAGGTAATTTTGTATTGGGGGTATATTAAAATTTTGAAATTTACTGGATAAACCATAGTTTAGTCTCTCTACACACATTTTCTCTTTATACATAATTAAAACTTTAAAAAATTACAAAATTTCTCTCTTAACACATACTACATTCCTAAAATACCCAAATCCCTCATTTCTCCCCTCTTTATACACATTCAAGCCTCTTTTCTCTTCAACCCTCTTTTCTCTTCTCCTTCTCTACAGCAACTCTCTACTTCAACTTTTTCTTCTTCTTCCATTCACTTCTTCTCCTTCCATTGTAAGGTAAGTCTTCCTTTTCCACTTATTTCTTTCAACTCTTCTTCTTCCATTGAAAGGTGGCATCCTGAGACAAATACCTTCCACATGCCTTTCGGTGAAATGACAATCACCCTCGATGATGTTTCTTGCCTCTTGAAGATTCCCATCATTGGTTCCTTTACAACAAATTTAGAGAAATTGACATACCCCGACGCCATAGATCTTGTTGTTGATACGTTGGGAGTCTTTACTAATGAAGCAAGAGAAGAATTGTATAGTCAAAGAGGCCGATCGCTAAAATTAGAATGGCTCAGAGAGAATTTTGCTGGAGTGGACGATGATGCTGGAGAGGATGGTGTTGACTATGCAGTCAGGGCGTACATTTTGTATTTACTTGGTTGTACGCTCTTTACTGACAAGACCGGGACAAGAGTTTTATGCATATACTTGAAGCTATTGATGGATTTAGAAAATGTCAAGAACTATGCATGGGGCGCTGGTGCACTAGCATATTTGTACCATCAGTTGGGCTTAACAAGCCGGAATGACGTCAAACAAATGGCCGGATACTTGACACTTCTTGAAGCGTGGGTCTACGAGCACTTTGAAACACTAGCTCCAACTGCCAACGTATCATACTCAGTGAGGCAACCTCGTGCGATGCGTTGGATTCCTCGTAGGGAGACCAGTTCGGCTTTACAAAGTTTACGGGAGAAACTAGACTTCTTAAGCGTAGATAAAGTAAATCATTCTTTAATTGATCATATCATGTCAGCCTATGATGATTCAATTTATTTACAATGATTCTCATGGTGCAGGTCACATGGGAGCCTTATCTTTCTTATAGGCGAGATCATCCCTTACATCAAATTGCTTTCTATTGTGGATGCCTAACATACGTAGATATTGTAGAGCCCTACCATCCATATAGGGTTCTCCGGCAATTTGCTCGGGTCCAAACGATTCCCATGGCACCTTTAGAGCCGGTACGTGGTTTGAGGGGTAATACAGCAACATCAATCAATGCATCAATCCGAGTTTATGATCAAATATGACATCAGTGGCGTAATCACTTACTGGCCCAAGTAAACCAGAGTACACCTATCCGTCATCCTTGGGATTGCGCACCAAATTACATGGACTGGTACGCTACTGTGTCATAGAGAATATTGACAAACCCCGAAATACAATCTGGTTTTCGTCAAAGTGAGCCAGAGCCACAAGCATATAATGTAATTGATTATGAACTGCACAACAGAAATGCTCTTCGAATTTACAAAGGAATTGAGGTAAGGGTTGAAGAAACAAGACAGCCATAGTTTGTACCAAGATGTCAGATATATGGCCTGAGCTTTGCGCGGACTTACCATTGAGGAAGAGGGTAAATCAAGTAGAGACCCCCGTATGACATCGTGTGCTTACTCTCGTCGGTTTAGACAAGAGAGATGAATTTGGTGTCAAGATCACTTTTCATGTCATGAATTATATGTAATGAACTATGATGTAATGAACCATTTAAGTTAAAGAAATTCCCTTTTCATATCATGAATTCTTTGTAATGAACTATGATGTAATGAACCATTCAAGTTAATGAAATTCCCTTTTCATATCACTTTTCATGTCATGAATTCTTTGTAATGAACTATGATGTAATGAACCATTCAAGTTAATGAAATTTCCTTTTCATATCACTTTTCATGTCATGAATTCTTTGTAATGAACTATGATGTAATGAAGCAATCAAGTTAACATTCTCAAACTTGCTCTCTCCAAAATTTGCAAGTGAAAAACTCTACAAAAGAGAAATGCTTTACATGATATTCAATTACATCAAGTCTATAAACTTTACACTTTCATTCCAAATCAATACTTTCACATGTAGCTACATTAGGATTGACAAGTTGTTTAAATCGCTCTATGCGATCTGTATATGCAGTTTCCCCTCCACTCGCACAAGAATGATGGAATTCTCGCCAATTATTTGCAATTAGTGGTATTGGATGACCAGGAACCAAGAAAACCTAAAAGAATAGACAAAAACATTAGAATGAAGAAGAAGATGACAAACATAATGAAACATACTAAGGCATACTAGTTATATCGTACCTGAACAAAATGACAACCGTGAACAAAACCTATAGCTATCTCTCTTCTATTAGAAATAGGCACAGGAGTCGACCTTAAAGGAAGAAAAGTAAGGCACTGTTCATTGCTCAAGTAATATAAGACCAAATTGTCACGACCCGAGCCCAGAATTCGGGGGTTAGCGAAAAGTTAAACCGGTGACACACGTACTCCCGTGCACGTGCATCCAAACCCAGTCCAGATGCACGCACACAAGGGATCTAACACGTGCGAACTAAGCGTACGCGGAAGCTGTACATATCATAGCAAGCAACAAAGGAAAATAGCGGAAGCCAAAACAAATGTGAAACTGAAAAGACAAGATAATTACAACTGGAAAACCAAATACAAGTTTGAGTACACGACAAAATAAAGATGTACAAATATACAGAGTACAAAGTCCAAAGTCCAAAGTCCAAAGTACCAAAATAAAAAATCTCAAAAACCCACTCAAAACAAAAGACCACTGATATGCATGCACGCACTCGGCAGAGGTGATCAGGCCCACTCTGCCAGACCGGAGGGTGCCTCTACACTCGGCCCTGCAGCCTCCTCGACCACCGGGGAGCTGGACAAGGGATCTGTGCCTGCAACACCACAGACAACACAAATGAATACAACGATCCAGCAAATACAAGTGACAGGGATGAAACACTCATAGTATCAAAGAGAATAATGACAGCATAGTAATTTCAGAGTTTCATCTTAGTATGCTAAGCAAATCGTGCGTAGAAGTAAAACATGATAATTGAATCAAAGCAAAGAAATACTGAACTAAGTGGCTACTACGTTAACCATATTCTCTCCAATATAGAGCAAAGCAGAGCAGATGAGAACACCACTGACCGGGCCAAGGGTACAAGTGGGTCTCGGTTTCCTGGGTTCCGGGGTCCCAAGACAAAGCGACACTGCAGTAATACAGAGATACAGAGATCTAAGCCAGAGGTAACCCCGTCGGGCATCCTAGGGCTGAGGCTGAGTAGAGCCAGACTAATACCAATCAAATCAAATCCAACAGAAGGGAGATTATCCGCTTTGGACTCACCGATGGCAAAGACCGGATCTTATCCTCCCGTGTTAATCTCTGGGCAGAGCCACCAGGGAATACCCAAAATATACAAAGCCAGAAATATACAAAGCATAGCCAAAATACAGATCAGAACATAGATTAAGTCAAAGCACAGCATAGATCAAAGCGTAGTGCAGATCGAAGAATAAACAGACATACAGGACGAAAGCAAAATGACTGCGGAATGCATAGACATAGATTGGCAGAACAGAGGGCAAAGCTGTAAACAATATGCAATGCATCTCAGATTAATACGGAGTCAAGGTTCATTACAAGCCAGCCCTAATATAGTTATTCACTGTCACTAACCGTGCATGTTGATGTAGTTTTAAGTTAGTCAATGCACCGTTGCCATCAAAGTGTTGCAATGTAATCTTTGCGTGCACCGACGTCCCTTAAACCAACACCCATGGGGAGGTGCTTAACAGTGATTAATGCTCACATGAATAAGTCACAGCCTAACAGACTCTTCATGCGATCCAAAGAATCCATTGGGCCGGTTTACATGGGTGGTTAACCTGTATTTGAGCCTTACAAGTCTCACCATTATCCTAAGTTATATTTCAGAATTGCCATGCCTAACGGTTTAGCCATGAGGGACCTATGGTTGAGCCGAAGACATCTTACGCGCTCGTCGTAATATGCACTACGGCTTCACCTTGGTTTCATACAAAACACAGCTAAACTGGTCATCATCCACCTCTAATCTGATACCTTTTTCGGCTGGGCTACAGTCAGTATACGGCTTAGCCGTAGACCAATCCACGGCTTGGCCGTAGCATTTCACGGCTTAGCCGTAGCCACACCGTAGGAGTACTGTATTGGAAAAGTTTCGACTGATCAGGGATTTAATTCACGGCTGGGTTACGGTTGGGTCACGGTTAGCTTACGGCTCAGCCGTAGGACAATTTACGGCTTAGCCGTAGCCTAGCCGTAGAACAAAAGTGAAATTCAAGTCTCTGGAGTTTGAGCCGTAGAAAGTTACGGCTTAGCCGTACAATACAGAAGCGAATTCGGGATAGTTACAGAAACGAAAATTGGTACAGAAATGTCTCCAAAACAAGCTCATCTGATCCTAACATCTTAGAAATTGGCTGTAAAACATTCTATACAAAGCATAAGATGGAATCAAAGCAATCAAACAAAACACCCATATGTGTTATCAAAGCTTGTACTTATACTTGCCTCAAAACCTCTGTCAATCCACTGAATCAAGCTCCAATCAACTAAAATCAAAGCAAATCAAAGAAACAACACATGCATGAGATGAAAACACAGCAACAGAGAATGAGAGATACAATTGGAGAAGAAGAAGAAAGAGATTTGGAGAGAACCCACTTACCCAAAGCAAGGACAGAGAATAAGCACAGAGAGGAGAGAACTCAAATCGATGGAAACCCAATCCTCCAGAGGAAAAGTGAGGAAGAGAAGAGAAGGAGAGAAAAAAAAACGTGGAGCTTCCCTGGAGTTCTTCTTGTATGCAACGTTGGAGACAAATGGGTAGGGAGAGAGACACCTGGGAGCTGACTCATATATATAGATTTGGAAGTTTAAAACAAGATCCAATGAGTTTAAGCTATTTACAGTTTAAGTCACACGAAGGTCCAACTTCTCCAATTGACTCCAAATGGGTCTGACACAGTTATGGAATATAACGAGCTCAACAAAATACACGTGCTGACACCAAGATGATGCAAAGATGATGCAAGCAAAACAAAAGCAAAATTACGAAAAAGGGCTTAGAACTACCTATCTCAGGTCAAAGGTTACTCAACTACCTATCAAAAACCCAAAACCAAGTCCAAAAGAATAAAACAACAGAAACACACACTAATGAGCCACTAATCCGACTCAAAGGGGATCAGAGTGTTACACAAATTATAACGAGATGCTATAAGATGACCCATATCAGGCATAGTCATCTAATGATCATATGATGGATGATCCGCATAGTATGATAATGACGTTATTAGATCTTCAACTCTGTTTTCTACTCTATACAATGCTCTGTAATGATCCACATTTGCAATAAGCTCTCCAACAAGCTCTCTCCGGACCTGTTGCCAACTTTCTTCATTGAGGCCAAGTAATCCTGCAATAGCTCTAAATCCACAATTACCGTCAGCTGCCACGTCTTTGACAATGCGTATATAAGGCCTTATTCCCTGTGGGAATGATTCATGCCAAGACTAAGTCTTCGAGCTATTCGATCTTTTCCGAACTAGTAGCTTTCTAACCTTTTGTTTTTTCTTTTCTATGTCCTTAGATTCTACCACTTCTGTGCATACAGGACTATAACTATCTTGTGCAGATGAGACCAACTCAAAAGCACTTGGGGCACGTTTAGTTGATGTATCATGTTTCAATGGAGGCCTACCCTGTGTCTTTGACTTTACTTCTGGTTTTTGTAAAAATGTAGTGGAAGGCCTAAATATCTCCCGTAATTTCTTCAACACTTGTATTTTATGAGGAAGATCAAAAGCTCTAAACTTTGATTGAATATAAGACAACTCCGCCATCAAATCTAAGTCCATAGCTGGATCATTGGTTGTACGAGTATCTATCATATCAAGCTTAGATCAATGAGGATGTATGCATTGGAAAGGAATCGACCGACCTTCAATCATATACTCTGCAATCTCATGAGCACAAGGTAACCCATGTGTACGTCTCATAACGCATTGACAGGCCTTTTTATCAATTTCAACAGCATTTGCTCTTTTACTTTCCATTAATATTTTGTCCAATGCAGTCTTTGATATGTTCCCACGCAACTCTTTGAATTCTTTCGGCTGGAAGTTATGTTGGACAAGTGTTTTACTTTTTTCAAATGATGCTTTAATACCCGTGTATTGCAATTCAAGCAAACTATGGATCTTTGTCCAATTTGATTCAAAATTGCCTTGACTAGATTGGAGGTGCCTCTTCAACTGCGCATGCGAACTCTCTGCCTTGTAAAGAATAGAATCTTAGAGAAGGTTTATAGTTCATAATGTTAGAAAGCTTATTAACCATACCTGTTCGACGTAGTAATGCCAAAATGCATATAATTGTCCGTCCATGCTGAGACAAATCTTTCTTTGTATGGGTCAAGCCAGTTGTCCTTGACATATTTAAGTGCCATTGGATATGTACTGAAATTCTCATTTAGCTTTGCTAACTGTTCGATGTACTTTTCTTCCGTTGATGAATTTATCAGCATATTCCAATGCGTAATGAATTTATTCCAAGTTTGCTTTGTTTCGAACAACTTTTTACATTTAGGAAGCACATTTTTATTGATGTGCCATTTGCACATTAAATGTGTAGTAGTTGGGAAGACTTTTTCAATTGCATTTATCAGTGCCAATTCTCTGTCTGTCACAATAATATCTAGAAGAACACCTTCCCCAATTACAGAGCGCAAGATACTTAATACCCATATATAGTTGTCTTCACATTCAGCTTCCATATATGCAAAACATATAGAGAACGTCATGTCTGTAGACGTTACACCAACAATTTCCAATAGAGGCAAGCGATACCGATTGGTCTTGTAAGTGCAATCCATTATCACTATGTGTGAGAATGCATGCAACAAGTCAATGCTAGTTGGGTGCATCCAAAAAATATCCTTCACAATGTCGGAATTCTCACAATTTCTATGCCATTCAATATAATTATGCTCTGCCAACTTTCCTAATAGAAGTTGAATTTTGACTTCTCCCGCTTCGTTCAATGACTTTATGCTTATACTATGCATTGTAAATCGCCTTCATTGTTGTCACATTAAGTTCACTTCTTCGCTTCAAGGCAATCAAAATCTCTTTTGGTTTGACCATGCTCGTAGACATATCAACCAATAACTTCGTTTCCTCTTCTAATAATCTGCTTGCATATGAATGACCCTCTAGATATTGTGTCGCAGAATGGTTGTGTACACCACAAAGCACTTCTAACATCCAATCATCATTTGTTTCTAATTTTTTACCCTTCAATGAAAATGGGCATCCATATTTTTTTGTGTCTGTTTGCTTGATCTTCTTCTTAGATAGCTCATTATCTGTGATCTTCTTTGCATTATAATGTCCACTTCTCTCACATGCAAGTAATACTCTAGGTTTTACTCCGACCCCCAGCTGCATTAGAAACTTTAATAACAATGACAAAGCCATTTCTCCTTCCAATAGGACGAGCCCAATCGATCATTACCTGACTATTATGGAAGATCTACACATGCAAAACTTATAAAAAAGTTTAGTAAATAAACTTTTAAAATAATGTTTATGAAGTGTTTTTGATAAAAACTATGACGAATCGTCCTTACCTCATAAGTAATAAACTTGTTTGTATAATTTTGAATGCATTCAGATTCTACATCGCTTTCTTCTGTAGGAGCCTGTAGAGCAAATGATTCACTAAAAAAAAAAGTGTTAAAATTCTGTTCGGCCACTTATGGCAGAACATATTCGGCATGTTCGGCCATGATTGGCCGAACAGAAGCCGAACAGATATGTTCTGTTTGGCCACTATTTGTTCGGCCACTCATGGCCGAACATATTGAGTATGTTCGGCTACTCATGGCCAAACAGCCCTACTCTGTTCGGCCACTCATGGCCGAACACTTCTTTCGAATTCGAACTTCCAGGTCCGAACATGAGGTAGACGAAACTTTATACGAAACTTTAAAAATATGTAAAAACTAATCAAAAAATCATAGTATACTAACCTTGCCATTTGTCTGGGGAGTGTAAACCACCAAATCCTTGTTTATTTCCTCCTCCATTGCACCTTTTGATTAGTAATATCCTTATCCAAGTAAGTTGGAGGAATAATAAGTTGTAGTGAGTAGTAGGGAAGAAGATAGAGGGAAAAGGTGTAGGAAGAAGATGGAAAAAGAAGAGATGATGAGAGGCTTTGAATGTGTAGGAAGAAGATTGAGGAAGAAGATGGAAGAAGAAGAGATGATGATGGGGTTTAAATGTGAAGAGAAGAAATTGTGTGTGAAGAGAAGAAATTTTCTTCATTTTGGAGGGAATTGGGTAATTTTGTAATTTTATATAGGGGCAAAATTGGATTAAAAATTTATAAGAAAATGATGTGTGATGAGAGATATTTTTTGTGTTCAAATAGCAAAGCTCTAAAAATTTTTATGTGGATTTTGAAAGTAGATTCATAATTTTTATTAAAGTTTTATAAGTGCACCGTAGGTTGACGGTGTAGCCGTACCCACAAAAGAATACTTGGGTCCTCCCAGTGGAGTGGCATAAAGCTTAGATTTACTTCCCACTTCTTGTACTTGAAACCCTTTCCCTAGTGTGCATTTGTAGGGGACAAGAGTGGCTACTGTATATGAGATGCCCTGGTCGACAGGAAGAATTACAGCGTACCTAGCAAGCAAATTTCTCACATTTCTTATCCGACGATGTCTAAAACATTCAACAGATGGAAGTGGATGTGTCGAACTTACTATACTAGTTGGCTACCCCAAAAAAGTATGGACCACCTAAAACTGAGTTTTACAGCCTGAGTTATTATTTTATACAAGCTCTGTAAGTCTTCTGGATGGGCAGCCCTGAGCTCCCGTGCCGAAGGATGTAAAGTTAGGCAGTTACCCAGTCGGCTCACAAGTTGCGCAGCTGGGTTCAGTTTTGCATGATCTAAGCTCCATTTTACTCGGGTTGATTTTGATCAACTCGATTGTTTTATGAGCCAAGCTCAAGCTGGCCCTGTATGGTTAGGCTCAGCTCAGCTCGGCGGCTAAACTGGTGCGTTCGCTATCATGTAATCAACATATTTTATGCTAAAAAAGTTTAAAGGTAGGCACTATATATATATATTAAAAAATAATTACTTAAACTACACACATGCCACCAACTTATGCGGAAGTATTCAAATTACAATAGTCAAAGTCAATTAATTTTAAATGAGAAATTAAGTAAAATATTTGGTTATTTGGGTTGGTAAGTTCTTTTTTTTTTCTTTTTTCTGGCAATAACACAAGACATTACTTCTATTTTTTTTTACTTTTTTTAATGAACCAAGTATTCCTCGCCAACCTAGCCTTTGGACCTTTGACCTGAATTATTCGATTCTGACAAGCAAAGACTATTTCTTGAAAGATACATACATGACCCTACACATAGTACCAACATAACATAAGGGGCAGAATTTGAAGTTGAGACTTTAAAGAGCAAATCCAAGGCTTAAAGCAACTTTCATCAGTACTACTACTTTGATAGTCATATCATCCCATGATCGGACATCAAATCCAATTTTATACTCACTAAAACTTCACTCACTGTTATCTTAAATCTTAGGGAAATATACGATTAAGATGCCATTAAATTCACCTGTTGTGAAATTCGACTTCCTTGGAACGTGGAAAACGTAAATATACGATTAAGATGCCATTTACGTTGTCTTGATTTATCAGCTCCACCTGTGAATTTCGTCTTCTTGGCACATGGAAAACGTAAATGAAGTGAGACACTAGAGGATTAGAACTCACAGTATATCATCTGATTCTTAAGCTCTAAGTAGCCCTGTTCCAACAAATAAATAAGCTTTCCAACCAAAATAAAGAAAAGAGCCCTGCCAACCGATTTTAAAATATTGTCACCTGGAGGACTCAACTGCAAGTTTTTTAAACAAGAGCTGACCTTTATTTTAGGGAGTCAATCAGGAGTGAAAAGTTTCTGCCACAGTACCAACTGTAACCCTAAATGGGCAACAAATCCATCGAGTTCGCATGAAAGGAAAAGTTTCTGAATATGTGCAGAGGGATTCTAACCATTTTCGGATCCTTACCCTATTTTACTTAGAATCATAAGTAATTCTCCTCTCACCTACCCTTCTGAAATTAAAAAAGAAAAAAAATAAGGAAAACAATCGTCTCCTTGTGGGCAAAGAAAAGACTCTTTTTAAAAGAAAAGTTTTTTTTCTTATAATTAAAATGGCATATAACCATTTGAATAGTTATTTTTTTCATAAAAAAAAATTTCAGAAATGCCTGGTGCAGCTCGTTCTATTGAGTCCAGACCAGTACTAGCCACAAGTGGTAATTGTGGCCAGGTATATTCCATCATTAATTTCTCCTCATTTTACCACCTCCTATAGATTTTCCGGTTGTCATTTTCTTCTTATCCAAAGGGACCCATCCAAAGCCATTGTCTGTATTAGGCACCCAACCAGAAAAGAAATTTAAAAAAAAAAAAAACCATTGTCTTTCTGAGTAGACAAACAGGTGTACATGGGCCAAGAAAGCCCTCTCTCTTCTTCTCTACTTACCAACGGATGCAAGCCACATTAGCTCTTCTGATTTTGCGTTAAAGCGGAATTCAATTCCTTTGACTCCAACTTGTTCCTGGGTCTCTTGATGAATAAATTCATGGCAACTCCTAAAGGCGCGTAGTTTCATGTAACTGATTTCCTCAGAGTTCTAAGGTTTGTAAGTGACTAAAAATGAAAAAATAACAGTGAATATGCAAGAATGACCATCAAATAATCTCCCCTTTAATAAAAAATGAATCAACAGAGATGAAAAATAAATAAACACCCAGTCACCACAATAGAAATTCCAATCCTAACAAAGTATAGCTTCCGTCTACATCTCCACTTTATATTTTATACCTTCTATTTAAAAATACTTCATTGGAAATCATTTGACCGCAAATTCCTACGTGTTCAAAGGGCCATTTGGGTTAAAAGAATTTTATCTTCCAGATCTGGGCAACCCACCAGTCAGGCCACCCTCCCAATAAGATTAAGGTCACCATGTATATTTAATTTTGATTGTTCATTGTTTTTCCCATGCGAGTCAAACACAACAACCAGGATCCACCTGCTGAATGGCATGAATCTTAGACATCACCAGTGTGAAGATTGATAAATCCTCCTAATGCAGAGAAATTCCTGTTTCACAATAAGGCAAGTTTCTTCCAGACAAATGAATCATTTTGTCAGTGCAAATGGGGCATGCCCAACTACAGAACGGTAAGGCATTTTAGGAAAATATGAGAATCAGATCTAAAGAACCGAAAAAGATATATCATTTAAGACAGCATCATGCTCCCCCATCACCACCCCATGGACTTGCCATGTGGGTGCAATTTCCCTTGAAGTTACATGTTTGGACCTCTTAAACCACTCTTCGCCCAAGATATATAAAAAAATAAAAAGAAGAAAATAAAAAGGAAAGAATTGCATCTTCTCTACAAAAAGAATTGAACAAGTGAGATGCTTGCCTGGGACATGATACAGGTGGGACCGAAATGAAGTTCCTGCTCTCCAGTCTTGATATCTTAACACCATTCCTGATTCAAGAACCAGCACAGCCCACAGTACCTCGGTGTCACTTCTTTGTGCAGTCACTCTGGAGTCTGTCCTCTGCAGAATACATGTAGAGACTGTTTGCCGCTGCACAGGCAAGTGTGTTGGAAGTGGGGTGCCATGCAAGGTGAAGCAACTTCGTAGAGAAGTCATATGATCCCCCATTTGCATCGACACTTGGATTTTCGGCTCCTGTGACAATTTTCACTAGGGATAAAGGGATGAGGAGGCAGAATCTAGGGATCATGGATGATGCAAAACATAAGAGCGATTTTTTTTATGATAAAGGTAATCAGAGCATAGTGGAGAAACTATTCAGAAACTACTTTTACATATCATAATTTGTAAAGCATACCATCTCTGCAACCATATTATTATGACAATAATATTACATAGTATCAAAACCCGAGCAACTCCACCAGTTTTTGCCACCAGTCCCAAGCCCGGGTAAAGGACGAGAGTTGCGTTAGGTAGGTTGACAACCAGCGTAAAACTTTATCACAACCAAAACATGAATTCTTATGATGATGATCAAAACCCGAGCAACACAGCCATTATAAAGTTGAATTCATAAATGCCAAATTTATCCAAACCTGGTCACTCTGTAGATAAGCATAGCCCCAAAAAAATTTCTAATCATCAGGCAATCCTAAACCTTTTGATGACAAAATTTGCTTGTGGAATTAGGATCAGAAACCATTTTCCACTCTTAATAATCCAGTTGGTATACATCTGTCAAGACTTTCAGAATACTGTGAGATGCAACTATGAGCATGGGGCTCCTGAGTTGCAAAGTTTACATTGAGGCACATACATCGCTATGAGTAGTAGTACCTGTGATTAGGAAAGGATTTGAGGGGGTGGGGGTGGGGGTGGGGGTGGGGGTGGGCGTGGTATTATAGAAGAGTATTTTAAGCATTCTTACTTGAGCTAATTCATCAGCCAAAGAAACTAACCTCGTCTGCGAACACGTGCTAGGCTGCCCGTAAGTGATCTTGAAGGTCTTGAAAGCACCTGGGCTTGCCTCCTTAACAAAAATATATCACATGCCAAGAGTAATATACAGATTTTAGTGACAATTTAGAGCCAATGAAGTCCTAATGCCATCTCACTGAAATTTCAAACTTACACGTACTTGGTAGGGTTTTTGCTGGCTTCAAGTGTTGTTGACTCATTGCTACCAGGTGCACAGCCAAAAACACGGAAAACATTGCTACAATGAGACAAAAAAGCCAGTTTAAGCAAAAACAAACATGGAAATAAAATACAAATTGATTGTTAAAAAAAAGAAATCAAACCTGTAAGAACCAGTGGCAATCCGAAGGCCATCACCACTCAGACAGCACTCGAATTTGTCAAAAATTGAATCATTTTCATATAAATCACAAAGCTGCAAAACAGTAAATTTGACAAGCCAATGAATATATGGTTTTTTTCACCAGATAATGCAGGTATAAAAAACCTGAGCAGGCAGGTATTATATGATTCTCATTTCAGACAAATAAATGGTTCATCTTTCTTCGACCATAACAGTACAGGTGTGGCACTTGTCACGTAACCTGAGCATTTATCTAATGGGTCCCACCATGACAAGTCATGGCCTAACACTTCTATGCTGTGGTCAACCCACATCATCCAGCCTGTGGACCACGCTCCACGGTCCATTGGGGATCCAAATGTATATGGCAATAGAGACCCCACTGCTGTAAATCTAATCGTTTATCCTAGTCCAATGAGTTGGGGTGTCAAATACACGGGAGGGGTAGATGAAAGAGATTGGGTTTATCATGGATGCTTTGTGCGCCCCAGCAGTCTTGTTTTGAAAATTCTCATGTGATGATCCATCTCCAAGCCCTCACCTGGATCCATGGTTTTGACACCAATCCAAATGGGAGTCATCGTTAGGTTGAATTACAAAAAGAAATTATGCCTTCTGAAACTGTTAAATTTGAGGACCATGGATCAAGGGTATGTGATAATTCAAATGGACTTGAAATTCATGATACAGGTAGGTCCTGTCCAAATCTTCTGATCCTCTACCTCCCCCATGATTAGTGGGGCCCAAGAAGGCCCCACAAGGGAGTCCACATGGTAGGTACATGCGAGATATCCACACAGCAGCACAAGTGAGGGAAGGGGAGAGAGATTTTAATGTGTAGTCAACATGATTAAAACTTACAATGTAGCCCTGTTGAAAGCTGCACTATGGGCATTTCTTTCACAAAACCAAACTATTCAATCCAAAACCACCGTTTTGATCAAGGTCAATTCAACATGAGATTGAACATATGTAGAAAATACAAGCCCGTTAAAATGAGTTAATGACATGTTGTACGCGTTCAATTCACTAGTGAATTTAGCTACACTTTAGATGAGATTTTGGTGTATGCCAGCACATGGTTAAGCTGAATGAATAGTTTGGATCTAAAAACAAATTAGATAAACAATGTGGGTAACAAGGGCGACATGGAAAGTTTCATGTAATAAGAGAGATGCAATGAAAACAAGAATTTCTTCATGCTTGTACAATAGTGAAGCTAAAAAGGAATTCCATCCGCATGATTAAAAACTATGACAGTTTATAGGAAGAATCTACAGATGAAATTGACAAGCTGTGTGTCATACCAGAGCATTTCTTGTTAGAGTATATTCCATTTTTGGTAATGGAGTACAATTAATCCACTTTCATTTTGATGCAAAATCATATCACATCTTGTTAGAATATTCCACGCTCGATGACAGATCACAATCAATCCACTTTCATTTTGGCGCAAAATCAGATTATATCTTGTTAGAATATAACCCTCATTTGGTGACAGAGCACACTTGATCAACTTTCATGTTAATGCAGATATTGTAAGTGCGTAAAGATAAATAGAAAATGCCCACAGTTACATTTTGTATTCTTAAGAGCAGATGGGAACATCACCTTAGGCCGTAGATACTCATGGACTTGGAAGGTTGCAACAGGTCCAGATTCCATGTTTAAATCCCAGAGCTGCATTAAAATTAAAATCAAAGAATTGGTTCATAAAGGAGAAAAGAAACACAAAAATTTCATTTAAGACAGTACTAGAAAGCCTGTGAAGAAATAAGCCGACGTGAACTGAAACTTGAAGAATGCTGGTTTCCTTGGTCCATGAGCAGGAGCATATAAAAATGAGAAGAATCTCAAAATCTGAAGAGCCAGAAACTTAAACTTGACATTGCAAGCATATAGAATTCCTAGTCAATATATAGTTATATATTAACACTGACACTCTATAAGTTCATATTGTGGTAGCCGTTACTTAATCAAATAACTCAAGCAACAGCTTGAGAATTGCAGATATCCAATAAACCATATAATTCAATGACAACTAGAGTCGACATCATGTTGGGTCAGGACCCAGGACTCAGAAGGCAACAAAATATTTACTTTGAGAAAAATTAGCAGCCATGCCTAAATATTATACCCCAACTCATGTCTCTAGTTAAAACTGTTTCTGGAGTACTACAAAGCTACCATTTGCTATTATGCCCATATCTAAGATGGATACCGCAGGAACACTCTTTGATATGTTTGGCAGGACCATGAAATTCAAGCGCGCGCACACACACACACACACACAAAAAAGTATTGAATATTATGACGCACGGATATATTTCAAGTCGTATCATATCCGACACTTCATTTTTTATATGTAAAATCCGTGTCCCTACCATGTTCATGGCATGTCCCTGCCGTATAGGCGTGTACGTGAGATATCTGGGTGTCATAGATTGAATATCATATGACAAGATATGTTGCCTACTTTGAAGTACTAGATTTGTATTTGCAAGTTGCAACTTGTTTTGTATTTTATTTTTTTGCTTTAGCAAATACTCACACCTACATACACCTAAGTCCCTCACCATCACCGCTACAGCCAGAGATTGATCCCTGATTGTTCCTGTGGAAGAAGGGTGCCTCACCACCAAGCTACCGGTGGATATATAACATGCCACGGGGATGGTATAGATTGGCAGCCACTGTTAAACTATGAACCTTTTATTTTCAATCTTATAACATGCCAATCCACCATCAAAATATTGGTCGAAGAATCTTCAAATTTTCAGAAGTTCTATAAAGTTTACTATGCCTTTATCATAAATATGTATAAAAGGAATGACAAAAAAATCTTAACATAAATTTCACATAAATAGTATAGCTATTAAATTTGGGAATTAAAAAAAAAAACATTGCACTTTGCATGAAAAATTAAGCCAATCAACTTACGAGTATGTGCTGGTATAGATTGAAGACTTTATTCTAATTTGCGACTTATTTGTAAGAAATGTAACAATATTAAATATGAATAGCATCAGATGAATAGATATACATATCCTTATCCATGCTCCATTTCACAAAGAGAAAAAAATTAATGGGCCACTTGTTTGTAATTATTTATATATGTAAACATTACACGTGTAACTTTTACACATCAACATGTTTCTTTGCATTCATTTATGCGCCACATGCATAAATTTTGCTGTAAAATGGCAAGTAAATGGGCAAATTCACAGTAATAACTACTACAAGATAAAAAAGGAGAATAAGCAAATTTCAAACAACCAATATTAAGCTTTTTTAAAGCTTGAGGCCTGAAAGAAAAATAGAAAACAAGTATATGATGCTCTATAAAGGGGAATGACCCCTTTCTTAAAAGGGTTTCTTTGGTGGGGCCTATCATAGGTCTCAAATTTCAGAAAAACAAAAGAAGCCATCCATTTAGAGGTCCCCTGATGTCACCCATGGGGCTCAAGAGATCCGAAAGGAGGTCCAAGAATAGACCCACAGTCAGCCAACCTATCAGACCTTCTCCAAAGTGGACCAGCTTATTGTGCCAGCCCCATAGATGACTGACCCACTGGCCCAACCATATCTACTTTCTTACTATATAAGTCTTCAATAAATTTTCCTAGACCTAGATCTTACTTTAGAAAATCCCAAGACCATATCTTGAATTTAGCAAGATAATTGGATGGCATGTAATCAATAAAAGATAATTGAAATGAAATCAATAAGAGAGAGGAAAGAATATCTTATTTAGGGCCCATTTGCTTCATTTAATTGAATTCCTAGGAATTTTAAGAATAGTATTTCCAAAAGTTGTCAAAATTGAAATGATAGGTGAATATCCGAAAATGATCATCAAACAATCCCCCCTTTAGTGGAAAATGAATCAAGTGGAGATGGGAAATGAATACCTAGCAATCACCATAGTAAATGACCATCAAACCTAGCAAATGAATAAAACCCAATGGCCCATGCTAACAAGAACAAATCTAGACAGTTATGTTTACCCAAAGACAACTTCAGGGTTATCAACCATTTAGAAGTGCTTCTTGTACCATGGCTGATAAACTTTCTTTTCCAAGATGACTCGTGACTCCATCAACTAACCTTGTTTTGGAGGACTAAGTCAAATTCAAGAGAGATGGTATATATGAAAAAAAATGTGGTCACCAACCTTCTTTTAATTATTTTTTGTTTTTTTCTTATTTTTTATTTCTTGAATGTGTAAATTTATTAATTTGGATTACTTATCATGAATATATGTGACTTAATATATACTTTTAATTAAATAAAAATTTAATATATATTTCTAAATACTTGTGAGAGAATGACTCTCAAGTGACCACGTCAACTCTCCCGAATCAGGTTTTTTCTTTAAGTAGGGTGAGTTGGGTCCAAGTCTTCCAACCTTGGATTGTCCAACTTGTAAAGTAAACAATTTGACTCTCAATATTTTATTCTTCCTGATGTAAAATCAGGCATGCTTGATTTTACAGCACAGGAAGTGAATGTAGCTTCGCATAATAGTGGAAACTGGAAATTTTAACAAGCATTTCTTGTAAGGTCAGAGGAAGGGGAACCTTTAGTGTCATGTAATCTCTACTCAATATGTAGCGCCCATCTTTCCCAAACTTAATGTCTGATATTGAGGCAATTATCTCAGTAAAAAAAGACCTGGAACCAGCTGTCTCCTGCTCCTCAAATCTGAAAATGCAATGATGATTGTCTTCATTATTGTGAACGGTGAAATTTGTTGTGAATATCTTCACTTAACAAGCTCACTGTAAATCACCGCATCTAATAATGAGAAAAACATATAATGCATAATCTTACAGCTTTGCATGTCTATCACATAAAGCTGATTGTCGCATGTCAATAAGCCGGATTGTGCCCTTTGAACTACTGTATGCTAGTGTGTTGCAATGAGTAGGATGGAATTCTGCAGAAGTTATGACCTCTGCAAAGGGACCCAAGATATTCGACAACATAAATTTCTGAAGTTGATTGCAAGGAAGAGAGTAAACAAGGGCACAGAAATAGTAAAAAAAAGTGAGTGGATTATCAAATTCAAACAATTGAAGCTCCAAGACTGTGTAAAAGCTTTATGGTCAATCTTGAATAAGAAAATGCAAAATTGTAAGAGTTCTACGAGGAGAAGAATAAAATGAATATAAATAAATAAATAGGATGCTCCCAAAGTTCTAAATGAAATGGATTGACGTTAATAAATAAGCAACTAACCACTCATAAAGACAAAATACAGAGAGAAATGAGCAGCTGTGGCTTGTGAATTTAGCAATTCACAGTAGTCATAAACTATGTTACTGGACCAATCAGAAAAGTCCCGAGTGTCATTTATACATATTAAAGACACTGATGTTGATCAGCTCAATTTTTATTTTGACTCCTCCAGTTTTAATTTTGACCAGATCAGTTAATTTTGACCCGCACAAATTTGACTGACATTGGAGCCCACTATCGAATAACAACAGGTTAGATTTGGTATGAGTCAGCCTAAACCGAACCTGCACTGATAAAAAGCAAAAATACATAGCTTGCAAAGGTTTGAACTCACAACCTCTCACTTATTAAAGCCTCTGAAAAGCTACTCTAGCTGCCACACCACGTAATTTTTTATGTAAAGATTTATTGCAAAAATGTCAAAAGTAGCAATAGATAGGGCCACTGGTGGAACCAGGAAATATGCCTCAGTGGACCACCGTGAAAAAACAACTTTCTTAGGGAGGGCCAATGTAAAAATATATATCCCGAAAATTTTCACTAAAATTTAAGGGGTTTTCTGAAATTTCAGGAGGGGCCATGGCCACCCCTGCCCACCCCTGGATGGGACAGGGGCCTTAGCCACATGGGAGATGAAAGGTCCAATTCTTTTTTTTTTTTCTCTTTTCTTTTTTGGTATGAAAGATCCAGTTCTTGTCACAGCTGCTACAGGAAAATATCCACCATATTATTTGCATTTTTCCCTATTTGTATGGATATAAAATACAAGAATATTTTTAGATTTATTGTTTTTACTGTCTTTTTTGTGTATTTTATTGTGTTTTGGAAGAAATCAAACTAATGGTGGGCCCAACTTATAGGAACTGAAATTAAATTTTTCCTAGAGGATCTTCTGCAGATTGAACAGAGAGTTGATTTTTAAGTTACAAGCATGTGTCAATAACAACAGACATTTATTTTTAATTCCATTACAGGTATCTTTTTTTTTTCTACTTTTACTTCCATATTTTGGAGATCTATCATTACTAGGAGTGCAAGCCTACTATCTCCTGTAATTTTGGCAAATTTCATCTTATATTCACATGAATTGCTTATTTTATATAAATTTATGGTGAATTTTGTATTAATTTTACCTTACACTTTTAAGTATCTTTTATTAACTAATTTTTATACATTTTCTATAGATAAGCATGCTTGTGGTTTAAGCATGGGTGGTCAAGCTAGTTTTAAATATTACGCATGGGTATATGTTAGCTCAGCCATGCCCAAATGTTTATACTAAATTTGTAGAGTTAGACTTACAACCAGAATTATGTTTGAGATTAGATAATAATACTAAACATCTTGAGGCATAGGATCAATCAGCCAACACCAAGATTAGTACTCATTACCCATATCTGACATACACATGCAACGTGTAACTTGACTATTAAATGTAAACCAAACCTTAAAAGGAAAAGGGACTTGTCATCATACTCATAGATCAAACTATAACAATATTAAAAACAGCAAAGAAAGAGAGCACTTTGGAACTGCTGTAAGCAATGCATACCAGTGAGATCTTCCATGTTCACAGGCTTCACATCAACAATATTGAAACTTTGATTACTTATTTCCAGGTTCCACAAGTTTATTCTCAAATCATCTGCTGAAATAAATGTCTCTCCATCACTGAGGACAAGAAAAAGGCCAATGAAATTATAACAGGAACAAATACCTTCCATTATACCACTCTGCTTTGTTAATAATAACAGCAGAACAGGATAAGCCTCTAAAAGTAAAACATAAAACACAGTGAAAATGAAAAAAGAAAACAATCCCGTAAAAAGATCTGCAACACAAAGCGCAAGTAGTTACATGTTGGGAATCCAAGAGCCTTGGGGGTTGAAATACCAGCTTTGCCTAGATACTCCACATGAATTAGCAGAAGGAACACCTCTAGACACTCAACATGTTTATAAAATGCGCAGTACACAAATGCCTCAGTACACCAACTATAAACAGGATCTAACACTGTCCAGATAAGATTGCTCCAATGAAAAGCACCTAGTAAGGTATATCAGCATTTATGACAATCCTAATTTAGCAGCCATATAGTGGGGTCAGCCTATTTCAGAATTACAGAATGTCTGTTTAGAGGTAAAAATTCAGATCACGAAATATAGTCTATCAGTGCCAGGTGCAATTGATGTTACCAATGATCTTCTGATATTATCAAATTTTACTCAAGTGGCAACTCTAAATGGTAGGAAAAGCCAGTGTGTGAACTCAAAGCCTGGCAATGCAAAAGACTGGCAATATAAACAGATTCGCTACAAGAATACATAGGAATAGATAACATAGAATGAGGGGATGCATGGGCATAGTAGTCAAGGGCGGACCTAGGTGTTGTCATGCGGGTGAAACCACACCTGGGTGATTCAAGAAATTCTTTAAATTAAACCCTAAAAGATTTGATTTTAGCATTTCACTTCTGCACCCCCACCATTGTCCGCACCACCCAAACGAAAAACCTAGGTCCGCCATTGATAGTAGTTAAACATATTATTATCGAAGCAGATTCTAGAAATACCATATGGTAGGCATCTAAAAAATACAGTGTGACTTGGAGACTAACCTCTATACTCACTGAATCTGTTGTTTAACAACAATGTTTATTGAAAGGAGAGAAGATATATATAGAGAGAGAGAGAGAGAGGTTGTTCAATTTTCCCACCAACTATATTCAGGTGTCAATTGTTCTAGGCCTCAAATGGATGGGATTCCTTTTAGAACTCTTTCCCAAGAGAAGGCATCCTCACTTGAAGATCAGTTTACAAAGGAAGAGATTAAGAAAACTGTTTTTGAGCTAGGAGTTGATAGTGCACCCGGTCCAGATGGCTTCTCCATTGTATTCTTCCAGCATTTTTGGGATCTTTTAGAAGGTGATCTTCTTGCGTTTTTTAAATGAGTTCCATGCTAATAGTGTTATAGCAGGTGAATTGGGTGCTTCTTTAATTGCTTTAGTGCCAAAGAAGGATGGTGCCATTTCCATTACAGATTTTAGACCCATTAGCTTAATTGGCAGTCTTTACAAGATTCTAGTAAAAGTTCTTGCTAACTGATTAAGTAGGGTGCTTCCCTTGATTATTTCTGACAGTCAAGGGGCTTTTGTGGATGAGAGTCAAATTTTAGATAGTGTTGTTATTGCTCATGAGTGTGTTGATTCAAGGAATCATCACAGACGTCCAGGTCTCATTTGCAAGCTGGATTTTGAAAAGGATTATGACATGGTTGACTGGGGATTTCTTCACTATATGCTGGGAAGAATGGCGTTTGGCAAGAAGTCGACAGATTGGATTCAAGCTTGTGTTTCCTCTGCTCGTTTCTCCGTGTTGGTGAATGATTCTCCCAAAGGCTACTTCAAAAGTTCTAGAGGCATTCTGCAAGGAGATCCTTTGTCCCCTACGTTGTTTGTCATTGTAGTCAAAGCCTTGCATGCTTTAATTGAGAGAGCTAATCAAATGCAATTAGTTGCTGGATTTGCAATAGATAATAGTTCCTATGAGGAAACTCATCTATAGTTTGCAAATGATACCATGATCTTTTGTGATGCTTCTTTGAATCAGGTACATACAGTGAATTTTTGTCAGGGCCGAAAATAGATTACAGTAAATGTGAGTTGATTGGTGTCAGGATGGAGGAAAGATCTGTTGATTACTTAGCAAAGGTGTTTGGGTGTAAAGTTGGAAGGCTCCCCTCTAAATATTTGGGAATGCTTCTATGTTTGGGATTACCAAAGAAATCTCTTTGGGATTCGGTGGTGGAGCAAGTTGAAAAAAATTTCAGTTCATGGAAGGGAAGATATTTATCCATGGGAGGTAGACTCACTTTAATCAAGTCATCTCTGTCACGTATTCCGGTTTATTCTCTCTATTGTTTCAAATGTCCTAAAAGTGTTACGCAAAGAATTAAAAGAATTCAGCATGATTTTATGTGGAATGATTCTGTTGACAAACGAAAATCTGATTTGGTATGGGAGATAGAGTGTCAACCTATACAAAAAGGTGGACTGGGTATTCATTCTATAAAGAATGCCAATAATGCCAATAAAGCCCTTTTGGAAAAGTGGTTATGGAGGATTGGAGAACCTAACCAAGGTCTGTGGAGGCAGCTGTTAGTTCAAAAATATAATTTGGGCAATGATGGATGGTGTGTCCCAAGTAATGAATACAAGGCCTCTGGAATTTGGAAGTCCATCCTTTCTGTAAAAGATGATTTTGATCCTTTAATTCATTACAAAGCTCATGATGGGAGGAGGATCAAATTTTGGCATTATGCTTGGTGTGGTCAAACAGGATTGATCCATCAACTTACTAATCTGTTTTTGTTGGGTCAGAGAATACATGCTTTTGTGGTAGATAATTTTTCATGGTCTGGGGGAAGTGTTGCTTGGGATCTCTTTATCTGAAGGAATCTTTTGGACTCTGAGATCTCTGACTTTACTCGGTTGCTTGGATTATGAGGTATAGTGTATTTGTCAGTCGGTATCTTAGATGCCAGATTATGGAAGCCAGATGTTAAGGGCTGATTTTGGGTGAAGTCTTTTTAAAATGCTTTGGTTGATTCTTCTGTAAGAGTGGACGGCCAGCATAACTTTTGGATTCCTTCAGTTCCGCCAAGGGTGGTGATCTTTTTGTTGGATTGCAAAGTTACATAAAATTTTGACATTAGACTAGCTGAGAAGAAGGAGCCATATTATCATTAATGGGTGTCCACTATGCTTACAAGATGAGGAAACGGTGTATGGTTCCAAGCTTTTGTTGATTCATTGTCATGTTGCTCATAGAGTGTGGTCTGCTTTGTTGGCGTTGGTTGGTACGGAGTCGGTTATGCCTAGTATAGTTGAAGATCTTTTTCTTCAATGGCATTGGTGATGTAAGTTTATTCGGGGTAAGATCTTATGGAGGTTCGTTTTGTATGCTAAATGTTGGAAGCTTTGGCTGGAAAGGAATAATAGAGTCGTCAAGAATAAGTGTAGTTCTATGGCGGAGGTGGTTGAGTCCATCTCTTGGTCTGTCTCCAATAGGGCAAGTATGCATAAGGAGTTTTATGGAGTCCCTGTGGAATATCTCAACAGATCTTTGTCTCCTTTCTTTAAGGGTAGTGGGAGTGTAAAGTCCAAACTTAGAGTTGTATGGATGAATCCCATTATTGGTGTTTTGAAGCTGAATTTTGATGGCAGTTTTGTATGTGCTTCGCGAAAAGGAGGGATAGGGGGAGTTATAAGGGATTGGAATGGTACTATTGTCAGGAGCTTCTCAGGGGCAATTGACTCCTCAAATGCTAATGAATCAGAGTTGTTTGCTATCCTTCTTGGTTGATGAGAGTTGCTTAAGATGGGTGCTTATAGTGCTATTATTGAGGGAGCTTCTTTCTCAGCAATCTAGTGGTTTTCCAGAAGCTCCTCTCATCCCTGGAGGTTGGCGGATTGGGTAAAGGAGGTTTAGGATATTTTAAGGAAGTTGGGAGCCAGTTTTAATCACATTCTTACAGAAGCTAATACTATGGCAAATAGTCTTACCTGGGAAGGAGTGTCTCGCTCTTCAATTTCTTTTGACGTGTAGTTCTCTTTTGTTTTCTTTTTTGTAAGTTAGTTTCCATTGTGTTTTGTCCTTTTGGGCTTCATTAATAAATTTTATTGTTATAAAAAAAAAAAAGAAACAATGTTTATTTCTTTAATGCATCAGTCAATGAGTGCAAAAGACCACGGCCAATGTACTTGATGTAGTGGAATCACTAGGGAGAGGTTATTAGTAGGCAATGACGTTCCTTTGTTATTCAAACAAGCTTTATGTTGATGTCTTTTGTTGCAGCATTTATTTCATCGCAATAATTATATCTACTTTTTCCCCTTTTTTTCTTTTTTTCTTTTTTTTTTATTATTTTTTTTTTTGAAATGGTATCATAACTTATTTCACCAAAATATTCAAAACATATGGAGAAAAAACCAAAAAATCATTATTACCCATCATCTAGGAAGCACGGACACCTCTTCGAGGCTGGCGTGTCAGTGTTCGACATGTATGGGACACGGACACCCCCCGGACACGCTCGGACACGTCCGGGACATATGAAAAGTGTCCTGTTTTTTTAAATTACGGACACGACTCGGATACGGCTCAGACACGGCGGGACACGGTGCGACACGGCTTGGACATGGTGGGCTCAAAAAATCTGAGAACCCCACGCCTTTTTGCATAAAATTAGAAAAAAAAATGAAGAGTGGGTTAAATGAAGTTTTAAAGTCATATAACTCACGCATTTTTGCATTAAAATTAAAAAGCAAAAAATAAAGAGGGGTTAAATGAAATTTGAAAGTTATATAACCCACACCTTGGAACGCCAAACCCATTCTCTTTTCAAAATTTTCCCAAATTTCCCTCCTAAAACCCATTCTCCCTCTCAGTGCCAAAACCCTATCCCGCAGTGAAAATCCATCCCGGCAATGAGATCGCAGAGGCTATCGAAGCCCCATCCCATCTTCGAAACCGGCTAGGAACCATCGGCGAAATCCCATCACCGTCTGAGGTTGTCGACGAGCAGAGGGAATGAGATTGTGTCTGTTGACGAGCAAAGGGAACCCGACGGTCGATCCGACAGTGCTTTAGTCGCAGAGAAGGAGAAAAAGAAGAAGAAGAAGAGAGGAAAAAAAAGCACCCACCATCTGCAGAGAAACACCCATCCTTTGCAGAAAGGAGAAAAAGAAGAAGAAGAAGAAGGAGAAGGAGAAGGAGAAGAAAAAGAAGAGAGGGAAAGAAAAAAAAAAGCACCCATTGTTCTCTCACTCTAGCTCATTGCGGAGAAACACCCACCATCTCCAGGTATTCATTTTTACTTTGTTTGGGCAAAATATAGGGATGATGAAATTGATTTTTGCTTTGTTTTTTCAATGCAGGTTTTTTTTCGTTTTTTTTTTTTTTACTCCTGCTCAGTACTCCTGTCTGTGATGTCTTTTTTTTTCCGACTCCTACTCAGTACTCCTGCTGTGATGTTTTTTTTTTTTTTTTTTGTGATGTCTTTTTTTTTTTTTACTCCTGCTCGGTACTCCTGTCTGTGATTTATTTTTTTTATTTTTTTTTACTCCTACTCGGTACTCCTGTCTATGAAATCATTTCTATTCATTTTTTATTTTACTGCTGCCATCATTTTTTATTTTGCTGCTATGCTAGAGCTTGTTTGCTGTGCAATATCATTTTATTTTGCTACCATCATTTTTTTTTAATGAAATGGTGTTGAAAGGCTTGCCTGTCTTTACCTTTGCCTTGCCTGCCTTTGCCTATATCTAGCTTTTTTCTTCCTGCTGTGCACTGTACTTTTTTTTTAAATTAATGTTGAAAGCTTTCTTCCTGCCTTTGCCTACTTTCTTTTTTTTGCTGTTGTCTATTGTTAAGTTGATGCTATGTCTTGTTAATTTGTTATTAATGCCGGTGCTAATTTGCTATTATATTATACAGATTTGGAATTTGGCAATATGAGTTCCATTGGTTGCTCTAGCTCTAGCTCTAGTTCCATTGGCAATATTTATTTTTTGATTGATTATATATATAAATAAATATATATTATTAACGTATCCCCAAAACGTCCGTGTCCAAATTTTTTTAAAAATGCTGTGTCGGCGTATCCGTGTCATGTCGTATCCGTGTCCCATGTCCGTGTCCATGCTTCATAGCCCATCATAAAGTTATGAGAATAGCATGTCCTGCTATAAAATATTAAAGCTTTTACAGCCTTCAAATCCTCACATGCTCCATGAAACTGTGGAATTCTTGGTGAAACAGCCTCAAGACTTTCCCATGTTTTTCTATAGTAAATGGTGCTAATATTTTCAGTACATCGTCTACCAAATTAATACAATTTATAGATGTAGACACCTCAATGTGTAAGCTGATCAACCAATAACGCCGCCACTAAGGAACTGAAAACTCTTACCTATATATCTAAAGAAACTTCAATGTTCCACCTAAACTTTAAATACAGACCAGAGGTCTGAAGTTTTAGTTAATTCAACACAAATAATAACATCTAAAAATTTGTTCCAAATCTGATCTATTATGCACATCTGCGTGCATAAATTCCTTGCAAAACTGATCTCATTCCGCCTTCTATCCAGCAAAAAGAACATATATTTTTCTTGATAAAAAAATTAAAGACTAAAAAAATAAAAGATGTCCAAATGACATGTTTCTATGAAAACCTTCGTGAAACATTCAGGAACATTTCATTTCATCGCAGCCAATTGAACAAAAGAATCTATCCAAAAATGAATCCATAATCAAACAGATAATAACAGCCCACCTTGGTCAGATCCATCATGATTTCCCCATTTGAATTACCCAAAACCTAGGGTTGATTAGTTTTAAGAGAGAAGTAATAAAAGTACACATAAAAAAAATTTGAAACAGCAAACAAAATGTTTTTTATCCATTTTGTGTGACAGGGAAAAATCAGAAAATCACTCCACAAATCCAGCATGCAATCCCTCTGTGTTACAGTGGATCTTCAGCTCCCAAGTGGGAGAGTTGAACTTTTAAATTTCCATGCAACGTGGAACTGTTGTGGCATCAGTGAATTCCATGTTCTGCAGATGCTAAACAAACCCCTAAATCCTAATGTTTCGACACATGGGAAAGTCTGACATACATCCAAGCAGAAAGAAAACAAAGGTACATATAAATGGACATCATATTGTCCCAGGACCAAAGAAAAAGTAAAAAAAAAAAAAAGGGAAGGAAAAAGAAAAGGAAAAGAAAAAGAAGAGGCAAATAAGTAATAATAAACAGACTTCCAGATTTATAAATAATCAGGGTATAAATGGGAAAAGGAAAATATGCCATTCACTGAAATAAACAGCACAAACTTACCTATTGTTTGAAATAGAATTAATGTGATAATCATGAGCATGAGCATATATCCTCCGACATCTTGGAACAAGGTTTGTCTCATGGCCTACTACCTGTCATCATAATCCATGAAAAAGATCATATTCAAACTATACTTGCAGTTAATATCATTCTTGTTCAATGAATTTGTTCATTTCATATTGGTAAAAAAGCGTCTTCCTAAACATCAAGGTACATCAGGTTCTTGTAGAAACTAAATATGAGATTAGAGCCACTCACCCAGATGTCCCTTACTCCCTTAATTTAGATGTGGCATAACCCCATATAAAAACTAAATGGGAAACCCAACGAATTTGTTTGGAGGACTTCTTGGGAAAAGTAAATGTAAGGTTGGGAACACAAGTACCAATGGGGGCAAATAAAAAGAAAGAAGGCACACAAACAAGTCAGCCAAATTCTGCTGGCCATCCATTCTTTCTCTAAATGATTCTCCAAATGAAAGTTAAAGGCTCTTCTTGGGTATGGCCCATCCAGGGTATGCCTATCCCAGGATGAACAGTTTAGGATTTGGGTCCTCATAAATTTATTCCAGGATGGAATAGCCAAAAACTAAGACAGAAACAACACCAAGTTTATGTCAAAAGTATGACCAGCTAAAACTCAAAATAAATAAATAAATGGTTGAAAAAAGAAACAAGCAGAACATGCAGGGATTATGTCTGGCAGAAAGCCAAGACAGCTCAACTCATCCCAGTTCGGGTTCAGCTCAACAAAAGCCAAACTCAACCTAAGGCCTGTTCAGCTTGTGAAGGAACATAGTTTTGAGCGTCTTCTGGATCACCATATTGTGAGATGTGTATGCTATTTTAAAAACGCCTTAAGAACATCATAAATTTAATTATTTTGGATATTTGTCAGGAAATGATTGGCTGCAATTAGGATAATTGATTAAATGTAATTCCCTGATTTAGGGTTGTAATTACCCTAAACACCTGAATGAAGGATCATAAAAGGGGGGTCTAGTGATGGCAAAGGATCACTCCACTTTTCCCAATAATCTCTCGTCTTTTATGATTGTTGTCATGGCCTCAGAGCTGTCATAAAGCTTGATCCAGTGTGACGAAGAGACTGTGGGCCTTTCCTGTGACAGGACTGTGGAAAGGTACTTTTCTACTAAAAAGTGATGCAGTCTAGGGCACATCAGACCTCTTCAAATTAGATTAGGATTATTATTGTTATTATTAAGAAAGTTTCTATTTTTAGCCTAGGGTTTTCTTGCTTATTAAGTTTGTTTTACTATATATATGGCTTTGTAGAGAAGAACTTCTCAGAGAGAATGGATTGATTAATAGATTTGGGTTTTTTCCCAGAGGTGTTTCCTCGTGTGTATTGAAGTCTTCGTGACGATTCGAAGTGTCGTTGGACACGTGCTCCGGCACCTCCACGCAACCCTAGCCCTTGGGCTGCATCAGATTGGTATCAGAGCCCTTGGGTTTCCACTGCCACCCCCATCGACCCCTCTCAGTCAATCCCGCACCAATCCTTCGTCAAATCCGCAACCCTAACTCCACGCCTCTGTTCAATCCCCTTCGCGGGCACCCATCCACCCCCATCCGTTCACCCTTTTCCTAACCGACTCCCCTTCAGAACCCTAAAACCTAGATCCCATCATCACAGAAAACCCCCTCCTCTGCCGAATCTACAGTCCCGATACCCAATCCAAAACCCCCGACCCTGCGGATTCCCACTTTCCGGCCACACCCACCTTCCTTGCCCTTCGCCGGCCGTACGAACCCAACCCATCCTCCTCACAAAAAACCCCAACCTCTGTGACACCCAAAAACCCGATCGGAACCCAGATCCACCACCGCGAACCCAGACCCTGCAAAACCCCCTGACCCTGAACCGAGACTCCTTCTGATCTCCACTCCGGCACCAGCAGTCCCTTCACCCTTCGACCACTGTTTCAACCCTTGACAGCGGCAGTCCATTCCCCCCAGAGCAAAAAAATAGATAAAAAGAGAGAGAACAAACAGTAGCAGCAAGAAGAGAAGAAAGGGGAAAGACCACGTATCTGTCGCCGGTGGCTTCCAACGTCGTCGGCTTCGTCATCACCGTCCTCAGCAGCGGCGACCTCCAGCCGTTTCGTTGTCGCCGTCATCAGCAGCGGCAAGAAGCACGTCGCCGATCTCTCACTGCAGCAGGTGGTTCTGTTTCATCGTGACCTCCACCGGCTGGACCTCTAGTCGTAGCCACCACTGCCGATCGTCACCACCTCCAGCCGGTCTTCGTCGACGAGCACCAGCGCGACGGTCGCTTCCATCGTCCGCCTCCAATCGCCTAGCCTCTCCGTTTTCTTTCTCCTCTTCCGCTCTTCAGCTAAGTCCCCTTCTCCTCTCTTTTATTTCCTTCCTCTGTACACAGACCGAGACAGATATTTCCAGATCCCCTCTTGCCTACCGGGTTCCAGTTGGACCTCCGTTGGTCCGGCCCCCCGACTCGCGACCCGCCTGCGAAAAAAAAAAAAAAAAATGCCTCCTAAGAAGCAAGTAGATGCTGAATCTTCATCTTCTTCACTTGAAGATTTGGCTAGTGCCATTAGAGAATTATCTGCAAAAGTTGATGGCATGCACACCACCCTGCACCAATTGGATATTCGAGTGACAAATTTAGAAAATCATCAACGTGTGCATCCCCACCGTGAAGATGGTGCACATATTCGGAATCCACGGGATCCACCAGTCAATAATCCTGATCGAGAATTCGGGATAAAAATTGTGATTCCTGAATATGATGGAAAATTACAGCCCGCTGAATTTATGGATTGGTTAGTGTGCGTGGAAAATATTTTCGCACATAAGCCAATGACTGAGCACAATAAAGTCACACTGATTGCTACTAGATTTCGTAATTATGCTGCAACTTGGTGGGCTGAATTGCAAAGAAAACGGAGGAATCAGAACATGGACCCTGTTGATACATGGACTGAGATGAAAAATATTTTGAAACAAAAATTTCTCCCTGTCAACTATGCAAGAGATCTCCGTTCCAGTTTTCAAAACTTGAAACAACGGTCCAAGACAGTTGTTGAATATTTTGAGGAATTTTTAACTCTGCAAGCTCGTTGTGGTTTAAATGAAGATGATGATGTGGTAGTTGATAGATTTTTCAATGGATTGAGACTAGACATTCAGCATATCCTTGCCTTCCAAAATTTTGATAATGTCGATGAACTCATCCAACATGCTATCAAGGCTGAGGGAATTGCAAATCATCAAGTACAAAAATCCAAATGGGCTCAGCCAAAGAATTCCCCTTTACAAGAAGCTAAATCCAATGGACAGATTTTTGCTAGGACTGAAGGTCAAAATAAGATGGTTTGTTTCCATTGTCACCAGCACGGGCATCGCGCCGCAGATTGTCCAAAGCGAATACATCTAATTGAGATTGAAGGTGCTGATAACAATATTCGAGATGATATTGACACTGATCCTAAGGATATTGACAATTCCAAGGATATTGACACTGCGGACATTGACTTCACCGATGCAGAGCCCCCAGATGACGCTCTTATTGTCCTCAAGGATGCTTCACCAACTGTTGAGCATAAGTGGTTGCGCAAAAATATTTTCCGTTCCACAGGAATGATTCAAGGACAAATTTGCACAGTTGTTATTGACAATGGAAGTTGTGAAAATCTCATCTCCCAGGCTCTTGTTGATCGCCTCCAATTGAAAGTTTATAAGCATAACCGTCCTTATTTTGTCAAGTGGCTCATGAATGGTGATCGAGCGCATGTTCGACATACTTGCAAAGTTACTTTTGCTATTGGTGAGACTTACAAGGATACAATCTGGTGTGACGTGCTACCTATGGATAGTGGTGATATCTTGTTGGGCCGTCCGTGGATGTATGACAAGAATGGAACTCATGGTATGCGCGACAACACCTATACATTCATGCATGGTGGACAGCACGTTACTCTTCATCCTGAGAAACCACAACCGCCAAAGAAGAATTCCTGGAAAGTTGCCACAAAGGATGTCCTTCATGTCCAACACATTTACACTGGTAACCCGAAGCAGCATCGAGTTCGAGGACGAACTCTTCTTTCAACCCGGGGAGGATGATGCAGTCTAGGGCACATCAGACCTCTTCAAATTAGATTAGGATTATTATTGTTATTATTAAGAAAGTTTCTATTTTTAGCCTAGGGTTTTCTTGCTTATTAAGTTTGTTTTACTATATATATATGGCTTTGTAGAGAAGAACTTCTCAGAGAGAATGGATTGATTAATAGATTTGGGTTTTTTCCCAGAGGTGTTTCCTCGTGTGTATTGAAGTCTTCGTGACGATTCGAAGTGTCGTTGGACACGTGCTCCGGCACCTCCACGCAGCCGTAGCCCTTGGGCTGCATCAAAAAGAAAGAAAGAAAGAAAGTGCAGCAGCCTCATCATCAATGGGTCCCATTGCCAGTGGGCCCAAAGGTAGTTTCTCTGTTGTATTCAGTTTGGTCTATCGGGAGTTTTCTTTTTTTTCCTCTTTTTATTTATTTATTTTTTTAATTTTTTTAATGGTTCTATTGGGAGTTTTCATTGCTATTTCAAGATCTGAGTTCACCGATCTGTTTGAGTACAGATCTGTTTGGGGGTTTTGGATGTAAGATCAGGAAGTCTCTATGCAACAAATTCTTCAAAGTTGAAAAAGCATCTACAAAACAAGAATTGTAATAGAAAGCCAGAACTGAGTACCACTACCACGGGTAAATGAAGTGATGAAATTCCTCCAGGCGGAAAATTGAAGTCAACTGCTCCATTTGTGCCAGCAAGGCTTCCATTTCCTACGGATGATGACTTTTCTAAATTCATGTCACAAATCTTCTTTACCTTCTTCTCCTGAACCTATTCAACAATGAAGCATAAGAAGTATAAGCTGTATTCAAGAACATTTTCTTTCTCGCAGGAGAAAATAACAATCGTAAATAAGAAATATAGATATAATTCAGCCTCTGCATTGTACTCAATAAGTTTGCAATTCCATATATGCCACGTATGTATGATTTAATGTGCCAATAAAACATGGCAGGAATGAACTTGCAAATCACCCTGAAACAATTTGAATTGAAGGTTTCCATAAAACCAACAATTTGAACAAAAGAAAAAAGGAAATAAAAACAGTGTAAAAATATCATATACCTTCCAATACTTCACCGTTTTGTCATTGGTAGAGAGAAGGGAAAGTGCTCCATTGGTTGATTGACACCAACGAACTCTATTGATTTTCTCCTCTATTTCCAAGCTTTTGAGGTAGTCAAACTGGGTGTGATTGTAAGTTTAGTGTATAGTATAACAGCCACAAACATGCGATGGTGCAGGTGACACCAAAATTCAGATAAAACAATAACCAAGCATAAAAAGTACCTCAGGTTCATGACTCTGGAACTCAGTCTTGTACCGAAATTCAGGGTGCCTAAATACAGGATAATCCATAGTCTCCAGATCCTTTCGGAAGGTATGCTGCGCATGGAGCAATTTTCGTCATGATCAGGACAAAGTGAGAAACCTAACAGAACAGAATTGGCATTTGCAAAACAGCAAACTAGAGGAACTTTAATCACACCACCCCTAGTTTAGAAAAACTTTAAATCCAATTCATATACAAGAAGGTTGGATTGATAAGAACATTATGATTGGTCAACTCAAATTCTCAACTTGGTAATTAAGTAATACTAATTGGAATGCAATCAATGCAGATGCAGCAAAGAAGAAGAAAAAAATGCACATAGTGCATTAGAACTATGCAAGCATAAAACACACTGATCTTTTTGGTTGAGTCTCAGTCAAAACATGACTGCAATGTGTGATACAAGATTTCAAAGAGTTGTTTTAGAACTATGATTTCACCCTTATCAAACTGGCAAATCATAAAAGAAGACAGGCTTACATCTTTCGCATCTGTTCTTTCAAATAAAACAACCCGTCCACCACGGTCCCCAGTGGCAAGATGCTCACCACTTTTGTCAAACTCAATTGCTGAGATGATATCAACTGTATCAACAAAATAAAAGATAAAAAGTTAAGGGAGGGGATGATTGAAATACCATTCAGCTTGAATAATGTTGAGTATATAATTACAGAAGACTCTACTAATGATATTATGAATAGGGAAAAAAAAAAAAGAGCAGTTGCAGATACCTAGTTTCATCCAGAAGAGGTTCAAAATTTATGAAATACTAAACAAAAATGAAGAAAACATAGACGAACATATTTTCATCCGTTCCTCAGACACTCTACTATAGTGATTCCTAGCTTAAAATCTATGATGCACGGATACTTCAACATGAGAAATGTATCATGTCGTATCATATCCAATACTTCTCTTTTTATGTGTAAAATCCATGTCCTCACCATGTCCATGGCGCGACCCTGCCATGTCCATGACGTATCTAGGCATAATAGCTTAAAATATGTCACCGCAAAATCTAATAAAGGGCACTATCATTACTGTGAATTAAATTTTTAATTGATCCATAGCCTATAAAGAATCAATATACCATTTATGTCAAAATTGGAAAACTAAATTTACGAATCCTGTTTCAAATTAGTAATTTTCAATTAATGTTTCTAGGCTCCTAATCCTATAGCTCATCGAAGTTTGGTTTTTATTTCTTATCTCATACAATTTGAAGTCGCAAGATGGTTTGAAAATCAGGGGTTGAAAAGTCTTAAACAGAGGACATGTTTTTAAATAGATAATGGCCCTGCAAACTAAGCGTTCACCTGGTATTTGAAAGGGGAAGCCACTCACAGAGGAACTTATTTCTTAACAGTCGCTCATAGAGGGCCTGTCCTTGCTTAACCATGTCATTACATGGCTGCTGTTTCTTTTTTGTTCAATAGAAAGTGGAATGGATCAGAGATGCCTGAAATTTTTATTTAAGAACTGGAATTTAAACAAAAAAGAACCTAGTGATAGGGAATGAGTACTCTCGCTGCTGCAGACCATTGTCAGATAGATCTCTCCCAAAATAAACTCAACCTTAAGAACACAAAGGGCCTTGCTTGCGTATTCAAAAATATTCAAAAATTAAATGAATTGACTCAATCATCTTATCAAATGAAGCATGTGAACATTGAAAATGGATGTCTTGAATCAAACAGACATATGACAAATTGAACTGGAATACTAGATTAACTAGGAATTCAGAGAACTATGAACTACTAATCAAACCCACACCAGTCAACCGGAACCTGGCAACCACACTATAGAAACTAGGCAAGAGCCCGCATAACATGACCGAGCACAACTCAACAAAGTAACCAAATTAGATTCCATTAAGAAGCTGCACCACAAGACATATTTTCAGAACAATATCCACGCTTGAATGCAAACATAAAATCAACCTTATTATACTCAGTAGCTATGCTGGGAAAGCAAATGAAGCACGTGAACAATATCCTCACTATTCACCTTATCACATCAATACAAAGTGGGTACATAACTACTTTCGTTCAAAGTAGACTCAGAATTTTGTTTTGTAGAGATTTTATAGCCAGCTGCCCTGTCTGATCCAACCCATCTCATTTTCTAGGCTTGGGATGCCACATGATGTGGCCCAACACATGGATGATGTATTATTGTTCCTAGTACTACTAACACGCTCTACAATTCCCTGTGCCAGTAATGCACTTTAGCTTTGCAACAACAAAGTTCTCAGCATCAAATATTAATATGTTGTGAAGCCACCAGAAGTGATGGAGGCAGATACAGTTTAAGTCTCCCTTGGGAAACCAAACAAACCCACTTTATAACTATTTTAAATTCAGCATTCTTCTCTTGAATGGTTAGTTCAGATTCTTAGACTCCAAATAACATCACGTTTCCCATTATAAATGATAGAAAACATAAGATAAATAAAATAACCCAACTGCTAAAAATCAAAACATCTCTTTAATCACATTCTCCAAGCCAAAAATCCAAAATGCTCATGCATTAATAAACTAACATGCCAGCTTAATTGCACCTAAACATCATCAATGAAGAGTGAAAACGGATCCACTCCAACAAGCATAATCATAAAAAATAAAAAAAAAACCAACACCACCACCTTTAACCAATTAGCTAACAAACAAAAACCAAGCAAATCCTACAACAAACAAATCCTCAAATCAAAAGCCTCATCAACATGGGATGTTTCACATAGAATTCATAGAAATGCCTTCAAAAAAATAAATAAATAAATAAAAGAACCCAATTCGATTACACACCAAAATCATCCTTAATGGTGGGGAAATGAAAATCAATAGATTCCATGCATGAATTCCCCAACTATCAAAACCCCAGATAGATTAGACCAGAAAAGGCACAAAATTAAGACAGACCCACGAATCCAAATCATTTCAATAGCAGGAAACTGGAGAAATACCTTCATGAACTTCCTCCCCGGCCGCCCGTTCCCCAAAGACCTGTGAAAATTTCCACTCCAGAGGGGGCAGAGCGCCCACATCCCCATTCCCCAAAGGAATCATTTTTGGGGCAGAAAGCGAAGCCCTTTCAACACCCCAGCGTCGCAGATCCGGCTCCCTGCATCATTCGTCGAAGAATGCAGGTGAAGACCCTCAGATTGTTGACAGAAATCGAATCGACACCCCCTCCCTATCTTCTCAAAAAGCTGCAGGTTTATGAAGAGAGAGAGAGGTGGCGAAGAAGGAGGTAAAAAGGAAATTGACGATGAAATGGGGCCACAGGAGAAGGTGAATATGGAGAAAGAACTGCTTGTTGTTTTCTGTGAATGAATACATTAACATCATCAACAAATAATAATCAATCTCTATCCCCTTTTTAACATTAACATTGGATGATGATGATGATGATGATGATGATGATGATGATACAAAATGGGGCATTTAAAAGTCTCAACAAGGTCAAAAATTCTTCCTTGGAAGTGGGGCCCATTTTTTAGTTTTTTACTCCTTATTTTAGAGGAGGCCCACTTATGAATCATGAGTCTCGTGACCCATCCAAACCCCTATCATATTCATATCCCACCTTGCGAATTGCCCACCACTGATTGGAACAAATCAATTAGAAAAATATATTAAAATTTTCTCTTATATTAATATCTACTTTTAACCAATTCCTTTTGCATGTCTACTATTTTTTTCATTGTACGACAATGGAGCAGAACTCTAATGTATCCTACCAAGTGTTTAAACCAAATTTACACTCATCCTAATCCTAATTTGGCAATTATTTAATTATTGACTGTCTTTGGCTTCCATCACAAAAATAATAAGCATTAAAGAAAAATACATTAAATTGTGCTCCTTACAGTCTAACCACAAAAATTATATGTTGAAAGTGATATTTCAAGCTACCTCTTTCTCATAAATACGGTTTGGCAAAGCCTAGAGCAGTAGATGTGAATTTATTATTCAATCGGATTTAAGATCTTTTATCTGTTTTTTTTTTACAAATAGTAAAATAATTTATTTTCTTTTCTTTTTTTTTTTACAGCCATCAATGTTTAAAATTAAAAAAGAGCTTTTTATTTTCCTTTACTTTTTACAAGTTTGGGGACAATTTGTAATATATGCCTGCCAATTAATCTAATTGAATCGGCTCTATTTCACTTTGCAATATATGCTCTTATATTGTTGGGCAGGGTTTGATGGCTGGTACATGTCTCTTGTATTGAATCATCTGTTAGCTATCTTGCTTACTCTTTTTTTTTTTTTTTTTGTATTTGTTTTCGTTCAACAAATTTTATTGTTACCTATAAAAAAATTATTCTAATTGAATTGGCTCTATTTCAATTAGTTTGCAGGCTTACATTCATTCTATTTCTATTGTTATGTAGACGATCTCAGTTGAGCACATGCAAGAGGAGAACATCTCGACCTTACAAACTATAACCTTCAAAAGGTAGCACCTGTTAAGAAAAAAAAAAAAACACCTATACAACTGTACCGAAACCATTCGACTAATAACACGTAAAATCAGGGGTCATGGTTATCCCATGAATTAATCCGACAATACCTATTAAATCATGGTAAAAGAATCTGGTTAGCAAATTTTCTCAACATTCCTGCCTAAAATCAAAAGATGAAGTAATCTAATTAGAAAGATGTTTGCCAACCTCTAATCCAGAGCATAAATTCTCATCTGCTTTTTCTCGTGGATGGATGCATTCATGTGGGCCGTCACACAAACAGAGGCGTACTCTTGTATCGAAATAAAATATGCAATTTTGTTGTTAGTAAAAGCCAAATGATATCACAGTCGGTTGGATGCATCTCTTGTTCCATTAGGGGTCCTAACTGAAACTTTTATGCGATGAAATCTTATATTATATTGGCAAAAGCACCCTCAAGATATTTTTTTTACGAAAATCATCAAATAAGGCCTTAAGTTTTTGCCTTATTTCAAAAAGGGCACAAATTTTAAAACTTTTCAAATTAATCATTAAGTTTTTCAATTTTCAATTAAAGACATTCATTCATTTAAAGCTATTTTTCGCAACTTTTTTCTTTTATTTTTTCAAGATTATCAAGATTACCCATTATTAAAATAAATTCTTCATTTAATTCCTCTATATTTTCCTCATTTTCTTTCCAAAATCCTCACAATGATTAAGACAACAAGCGTTCTCACGATTATCGACTACCTGAAGTAGTTGCTGAAACCATGGATAAAAATCGCGGTATCGGTCGTGGTATCGGTCGGTCTAAAAAACCAATACGGTATCGGTATCGGTCGCAGTTCGCGATCCATCGCTGTCATCGCGGTGTGAATTTTTTTTAATCCAAAAAAAAATTGAAAAAATATCCAAAAAATCCAAAATATTTGAAAATACTAGAAAACAATGTTTTTTTCATTAGTAACACATATAAATCAAAATATCGGTCCCCCTAACTTATGGTATCCTGTATCGCTGTCTTGTCCGAAATTGTGATTTTTTTTATAAAAACTATAATTATGACTTATAAAATATGAACTATCTATTAGTATGAAATTTTAGAGAATACAATTTATTTTTAATTTATATATAGTGGTTGTAGACTTGTAGTGTTTGTAACGACCCAGTCCCAAAAAAAGTACATGTGAATGAAAGAATATAAGTAATAATCCGTTCTAAACTATCGAGGCGCCTTTTGGGGACAAAACCGTGAGGACTTCCATAAAAAACTATAAAGTTAAGCGTGCTCGAGTCAGAGTAATTTCAGGATGGGTGACCTCCTGGGAAGTCCAAAGCGGACAATACCTCGATGGTGCGGGGCGGGTTGTTACAGATGGTATCAGAGAAGGGGATGGCTCTCCTCTGAGTGGTGGAGGGTGAGGCCGTTAGGCCGGACCCCTTGGAGACCGCTCGAATCCTGCTTCCCTCTCGAATCCTGCCCTCCACAAATAGGGGGAGGAACGAAGGAGGAGGAACGAAGTCCCACATCGCTTATGAGGCCGTCTTCGGTCCGGCATTGTGCTAGATATGTGGATATGGGGACATATCCGGCGGAAGCTGGTGGGCCTGTAACGACCCAGTCCCAAAAAAAGTACATGTGAATGAAAAAATATAAGTAATAATCCGTCCTAAACTATCGAGGCGCCTTTTGGGGACAAAACCGTGAGGACTTCCATAAAAAACTATAAAGTTAAGCGTGCTCGAGTCAGAGTAATTTCAGGATGGGTGACCTCCTGGGAAGTCCAAAGCGGACAATACCTCGATGGTGCGGGGCGGGTTGTTACAGTGTTGTATACTTGTAAGTTATACTTGTATCTTATATAGTATATAAATCATTATTTATCATTCATCATTCATCAACCATTAATTTATCACTCAATTATCAAACAAGTTGTAAAATTCAAGAACATGAATATTAACATAGCATATGACATAATGACAGTAAAATAAATCATAAAGCAATTGGAGAGAATCAATACATACCCTAATTCCAAGTGGAGTGTCTTCCAGGCTCGATGTCATCATCATCATCATTTCTTCTTCTTTGGTATGGGTTATAATAATATGATCCAAACTCTTGCATTGCACTCCCATACCCTTGGCCATATTGATATTGTTGCTGAGGAACGAAGATCCCTTCATAATATGATGAGCTATCCTCAGTAGATTGAGATGACTGGGGGCCCAAATTTAAATTAAAAAATTCATGAGGACGAAAAATAGCTTGTTGGGGTTCACGTTGGATCATTCCTTGTCCATGCTCATGCCACGGTTGTAACGGTGAAGCTAAAGGCAGTTGAGTTGGCCAATGAGGATTGTATCCATACGGTTCATACATAGCCTGCTATTGTCCAACATTGCCTGCAGAAGTACCTTCCCCTCCTCCTTGACCGATGCTACTACCAATCCCTGTCTCAGTTTGTGAGACATATCTTACATAACCACGATGGGGATCTAAGTCTGTAGCACTAGGAAAATGCTCAATTGTCTCATACATTGGTGGCTCATTATCTCCATAGTGACCGCCAGTCCCAGGGGAATCAGGAGGAATTCCTGCTGATGAGGAAGATGAAGAGATACTTGACTCACTCTCCTCACCTACCTCCTTTCCTCTTGCTTCTGTAGGATCAACCGTAGTACCCCTCTGTTGTTGTGTCAAATTAATCTCTTGTAATCTTTCAGAGGCTTTCATTGGCTCAAGTTGCTTCCCAGTCAAGTCCTCAACCAGTTCTGCTAGCTCTAGATCTCCATCTAATAATGGCTCTTCTGCCTCCTCTAGCCACTCACCTAACAAATCATCTTCTGCTGAAAATATATAGTCTAAATTAATTGGGCAGAAGTAATCTTGTTGATCCTCAAATGCTCTTCTTCTTCGATTTCGACTGCGGAGGTTGAGGTTATAGTGAATGTAAACCAGTTTGTTCAAATTATCCATCGTGATTTTATTCCTTACTTTTGTGTGGATAAAAGCAAAGGTGCTCCAATTTCTTTCGCAATTTGACGAAGATGTAGTTTGATAGAGAACTTTAATTGCGATCGTCCTTAATGCTGGAGCACTCTCTCCATAATTTAACCACCATTCAGCTGAAAATAAAAGAAAATAATATTAAACATTCAATTTTTGAATTTTCAAATAATGAAAATATAATTTACTATTTATATTATACAATCCTTACCAGGATATGTTTGTGTGACAACTCTTCGAGCAATGGTGGTACCAAAACTTCCCATTCCTTCATTATATACATCGATCTAATAGCATTAAAGAATAAAGAAGCAAAAGAATTATCAATATCAACTATTATGACTTATGAATGAATAATGATATAAATTAAATTGAAGAAAACAACATACATTAAATAAGATCTTTACTTTTTAATTTACTTACTTGGTTTGTTGCCCTAATAGCCTCATCAGCGTCATTTGCTAGTCTTTCAATAACATTTTTCATGCCCACTCGAATTTTATCAGTTATATTTCGATCTAAAGATTCATATCGAAATTGTGGATTAAGAAAGTAACCTATTAAATGCAAAAATTTACATGAGTAATGTATTAAAAAGAATTTAATATAATAATGAAAATCAATAAGAAATCAGTCTCCTTACCAGTAGTATGTAAGTCATGATGCAATTGACGCTCCCAACGGCTATCGATGATTTGCCAATGTTTAGTATAATATCTACAGTTTGCTTTAATGGCCATCTTTTCTCTCTCCATGGCCTCATGTAAAAAGCCCATAGTTGGCTTATCATCACCATCAACCAATCGAAGAACTTTTATTAGAGGCTCAAAAACATTTAAGCAATTTTTAACATGAGGCCAAATCTTATTGGACTCAATGGTCTTGCATACTTCTTCTGCTAGGGGAGTTGGCCGCTTTCCCCACTTAGAATTCAGCCATTCATCTGATTTGATGAGTTGGAGAAGCCCTCCTCTATACTTGTAAATACTCTCAATGGCTATGAAGTGGGTGGCAAATCGAGTAATGGCAGGCCGTAGTAGTTCATGATTGTTTGTAAATTTCTTCATCATCGAAACAAGTCTATAAGACTGGTAGAAAAAATTAGTGATTTTCTTCATCTTTTCAATCACTAGTTTCATTACTTTTCCTTTGGAAATTTCTTCAAGCATTAAATCTTTGCAATGTGCTGCACATGGTGACCAAAAAATATTTGGCCTCTGCTGCATAAGCATTAGTCCTGCTTTCTTCATGTTTGCAGCGTTATCGGTGACAACTTGAACTACACAATCTGCCTCAATATCATTAATCACTTCATTAAACAACTTATTGATGTATCTAGCATCTTGAACATAATCAGTTGCATCAACTGATTTGATAAAAACTATTCCCAAAGGGCAATAAACTAGAAAATTCAAGAGATGACGTTTTGTGAGGGTCGTCCACCCATCACACATTAGTGTGCAGCCCTTTTCTTTCCAAATCCTCTTAAAAGTTTCCACCCAGAGCTGTAACTCCTCATATTCTTTTTTAACACAGAGATGACCAATCTCATATGGGGTGGGTGCTTTTATACCGGGACCATGTTCCGCTGCTGCATCTAACATAGTGGTAAAATAAGGAGAGTTTGCCTTATGTGGTGGAATAGCTGCATCTAAAAAGAACTTTCCAGTAGCTCTTATCAAATTATCTCTTACTTTATTAAATTTTCCCTTTAGTGATTTTACAATGCTTGGTTGCTTGGCTGTTGGTTTTCTATATGCAAATGGATCCATTGGACCCACCACACTTGGCCTAAGAGGTGCCTGTGTAGGAGGTTCATCATCATCCTCAATATCTGCTGGGCGGGGTTGTCTTTGACTAAATGCTCGACGGAAACCCCCTCTCTTAGATCCAGATGAGCCACCCTCATCATATTGGCCACCTCTCATAGCTGCCTCATACTGCATTCTTCTTCTTTCTTCTTCCTCCTGAAGTGATCTCAAACTTTCTTTTCTAGCCCTGCTTAAATTTGGATCCTCATCATCATCGGAGGAAATAATATCTCCCTCCCGAGACCCAAAAACTTCTTCCCTACATGCTTCAAATTCCTCCTCTTTTCTTTTCTCTTTGACAACCTTTTTCTGTTTTCCTGCATCCAACAACTCTTGCATTTCTTTTTTCACATTAGGTGGTACATGAGGACACTTTGCTACTTGGCCGTGCCTATGAGCCAAGTGTTGCTTCAATCTAGTTATCCCTCCATTTATGATTTTTTGGCAATAATTACATTTAATCTTGTGTTTGCTTCCAGCTTCTTCACAATGGTTCCATGCTGGATCAATGTCACGCACCATTTTAATCTCGCTTCTTCAAAACAAAAGAACACATTGGCACAATTTATAACATTTAAACTAAGATCCAGAATATAATAAAAACAAAGAAATTAATACATTCATATAAAAGTAATTGGAATCTCAAAAGGGTATATTTTAAATGATACATTAATTATTTAATTTTTCTAATTCCATGTTCTAACAATCCAAAAATAAATTTAGAAATATAAAAATTGTTGACATGTTATATATTCACATAAATGATGAGGCAACTATAAAAAAAAATAGCATATGTGAAGTATATAATGATTATATAAAATTAGGAAATCATACTTATAATAAAAATCTAAATATATAATAGTTTAATCTAAAATTAAAAAAAATCGGAAAATAAATTAAAAAATATAAAACTAATTACATTAAAGAACAATTAAAAAAGTAATCCTACATGAAGTTTACAAAGATTATGCTTACTTTAAAAAAATTATAGTGAAATCCTCAAAATATTAGTTTTAAATATTAAATTATTATTTCATTATCATACAAGAAAATAAAATTTGAAAATATAAAACTATTTAGTATTTACATAATGTTTTGAAAAAAAATGAAAACTTACCATATTCATATCATATATGAAGTATACAACAAAATAACAAATTTGTGATTAAATCCTCAAAAAATCTTATTTTAATATTAAAATATTTAAAAATCCGAAAATAAATAAACATAAAATATCCACATCTTGTAGATCTATGTCTTCTACTACTAAATCTATCAAACTTGCTTCATAAAATCATGTTTTTACATACTAATAAAATTAAAAATAATACTTAACATTAAAAGACTCTAAATCTTAATAAATGTTAAAATCTTAATATTTTAAAAAACCAAATAATAGATCCACACTCATAAATCACAATATGTAAATCTATAACAGAAAACAAGTGGAATCATTATCATGGATCACATCTAAGCTCCTACTTAACAAATATTTGAAAAAAAAATAAATTTAATATACTTACCTTATAAATGTATTTCCTTTACTTTTATAAGCTAAATCCACCCAAAAAAATAATTTTGTGATGCTCTTGGAGGCTAATGGAGGAGGAGCAGCAAGAGGGCCGACTTTGGGTAGAGGAGGATGAGTAGAGGGGGAGAAAGAAGGAAAAATTAGGGTTAAACGATATATATATATTATCGGCCGATATTTTGAAAATATCGGCCGATATATCGGTTCTGCCGATAAATTGGAAAACCGGCCGATATATCGCGAGAAATTGGCGATATTATACCGATACCGATAAATTGCAAATTATCGGACCGGTTTCGACCGATACCGGTTCGTATTGGCCGATATGGACCGGTATCGGCCGATATTTTAAACAGTGGCTGAAACTATGTTATGAATTTAAATTATTGATAATTTGGTATTTTAAGAAAATTGAGAAAAAAAGATTGGCAAAAACTACGTTAAATGGATAGATGTCCTTAATTGAAAATTTTTTGAAAAACTTAAGGATTAATATGAATACTGTTGAGATTTGTGTCCTTTATGAAATAAAGCAAAATCTTAGGGCCTTATTTAAAACTTTTCCTTGTTTACCTCAATAAGGGGGTGCCTAAAGAGAGCCCGCGATAGGAGGAAAATATGGCATATCCATGATTTAAACTTGAGACATCGAGGTGAGAATTGCTCTTTACCACTTAGTTAAGGGGCTATACTCTAAGAATAAGGGATATAGATATGATTTTTTATGGTTTTTAACAATTCCAAAGGTTGCTTGGTTGATAGGCTACTAGCAGGTTAACTCAACTCAGGTCGGATTAAAGTGGCTCAAGGCCCAACGGTTTCTACCCTATATTTTCAACAAATCAGGCAAACCCAATATGCACCTAAGACAACTCAACCCAACTTGTATAGCACAATCCAACCCAAACCCAACGAGTGGAAGTTTGGCCCAAGCCCAATCCATTTCAAGTCTTGAAGTTCTATTTGAATTATTTTGATGTACAAAAAAGAAAGCCCAAATCACAAATATTTAAACACCAAACCTTTACAAACAATTTACATATGCACGTCAACGCTAACTTGACCCATTCAATTGGATTATATGGGTTAAACCTAATTTAATTACCAAACAGTTTGCTCATCTAACATAAATGGGTTGGTTATGTTTTCTAAGGGGACTCACACCCTTAACCCCTTTTGGGCAATGTTTGTTTAATAAGAGGTGGAGAAATATTTTCAAATATTAGAAATTTCACTTCATCCAAGTCTAGTTGGTGACACGTAATGGAATCCGTTGGCAAAAAAATGTACCCATAGAACATAGCTAAAATACTTACTTTATCAATTGTTGATTTGTCCATCTAACTTTAACGATGACCCTAGCAAAACGGATCAAGCAACGGTCGATGTAAGGGTTTTTTTGTATTTATTATGTTTTGAAGGGCTTTTTAGAGTGGTATAAGTAAATGAGGCGTTGAAGTGAATGACCACAGAACAGGCCACTCGTCTAGTTAACATTCTAATAAAGGTTTAAAAATGCTTAGGAGAGGTTTGAGTGATTTGGTTAATTACACAGTTAATTAAACCCCTCGATAAGATATTATTGACAAAAAAAAATGCTGAATAAATGGAGAATAAGTGTTGTAGTGCATATATATAAGAATAAGGGGTGTACAAAATTGTACTAGTTATCGAGAGATTAAATTTATGCGTCGTACAATAAAATGATGAGAGAAAGTAATAGAGCAAAGAATTATACAAAAGATCAAGATTTCTAAAAATCAATTTGATTTTATGCAAGGGAAGTTGACAATGAAAGCTATCTTTTCACTTAGGCAATAATGAAAAAATACCAAACGAAAAAGAAAAATATGCATATGATTTTTATCGATCTTGAAAAAGCCTATAACAAGGTACTGAGAGATTTAATTTTGTCAGTGTTGAGGAAAATGTATGCTTTAAGAGGTAATATTGAAGTTTTTAAAAACATTTATGAAGGAGCAGTAACGAAAAATAATAACTACCCGTGGAGAGACAAGTATATTCCCAGTAATTAAACGTTTGCATCAGGGATCAGTTTTAAACTCTTACTTTTTTGCCTTGGTTATAGATGAGTTAACTATTTATATTCAAGAGGAGGTACCTTGGTGTATGTTTTTTGCAAATGATATAGTGTTGGTGAATAAATCAAAAGATGGTATAAATGCAAAATTAAAGAGACGGTGGGAAGATTTAGAATCCAAAGGCTTTAAAATAAGTCATATAAATATGGATTGCAACTTCAATAGGCATATACAAAGTATTGAAACTATTGTGAAAATTGAAGCTCAGGAGATATGTACAGAGATTCTTTTCGATACCTTAGTTCTATAATTAGTAAGAATGGGGAGATTAATGAAGATGTCAAATATAAGATAAAAGTGAAATGGTTGAAGTGGAGACTTGCTTTTGAAATACTTTGTGACAAACGAATGCCAATAAAAATTAAAGGAAAAGTTCTACGTGATAGTGATTAGAATAGCTATGGGCGTATAACGTTGGCCAATCAAGAAATAGCATATGCATAAAATGGATGTGATAAAGATGATAATGTTGAGGTTGATGTGTGGTAAAATTAGGAAATATAAAATTAGAAATAAGCACTTTAGAGAGCATTTAGGGGTAGCATTAATAACTGATAAGATTGGAGAAATCCCTTTGAAATGATTTAGGTATATTGAACGTAAGTCGGTAATAGCACTAGTGAAAAAAAATTTGGCTAAAGGAAAAGGGATAAGCCAAAGAAGATGTAGATGGAGGTAATAAAATCGGATTTAAAGAAGTTTAGGTTATCTAAGGATTTGGCTCGGAATAGGTCAGAATGGAGGAACAGAATTCATGCAGCCAACCCCAATATAATTGATCAAGACTTTGATGATGATGATGATGATGATAAAGGGCACCCAAACTAATTCCTTTGGGCCCCTTGGAGGGTAGCTACGGCTAGGGACTTTAATGAACGCAGCCAGCCTCATTATATGGAATAGGTAGTGGGATTTTGACTGACCATGGACGGCGCTACACCTTTTCTGTAAATAAATTGCATTGTTGGTCACCTCTCTGGCCTCACCAAATAGACTTTCAGTGCAAACAATATACTTCATTGATGCATTCAGCCATATGTCACGGATTTCTTAAAACCTGAATTTCATCATAGGAGTAGCAAGTGGAATATTGAATCCAACGGTGCTTCTAATCACCACGATGGCTTAATATCTAACGAAGGGATGTGAAAGCATATATGATTTAGCAATGCAGTGCAAGTTGATGATTGGTCTCAGCAGAAGTTGATAACAAGATGGATTTATTTCCCCATTAAATTGGGCATGCTCCTATTTTGATTTAACTCCTCCTTCCCATTCAAAATAACAAAGAATGTCCCCCTCTTCAACATGTTCTTTCTGCAAGCTTTTTACTAAAAGCCAAATGTTTCCTCACATTGCCTCTGTTTGTACCTGGATTTTGGAAATGACCAAAGTTACAAATGTATATGGTCACCTTGCCATCCAAGGTTCAAACCTATGGGTACTTTGCCTCTTTTTGCCTGTGCACAGGCTTCCTTTCCACTTGTATAGTCTATCTGTTGGGTTTTGTCTTGTCTTCAGGTTTAATTGAATTAGTCGTCTAGTTTAGTTATAACCGAGGTTCAGGGTTAGAGGTATTTTAGTCATTATGTATGTGCTTTCTTATTAGCCAAGAAAGCGAGAATTATATAAATTGATATATTGTAACCCTAGATTCTAGGAAATTTAAATAGGATCATAATAGATGAGTTCTCTCAACAAAAAAGCGGAAACTATATATATTGATATATTGTAATCCTAGATTCCAAGAAATTGAAATGGGATCATAATAGATGAATTATCTCCTCCGTGAACGTAGGTAAGGTTGTCAAACTATGTAAAATTATTGTGTTCATATGTGTGATTGCTTGTTAGTATAATTGTGTGTGTTCATCATGGTTAATCTGTAAATCGCGGGTAATTTAGGTTGCACCGCTTTTCCCAACACTCTCTTTTCGTATGTGTAGGTTATCTTCATGTTGAGTGGGCTCTCTTTCTGCGTGTGTGGGCTCTATTTTGAGTCTCATCTCCCTTGGCTGGGTAAAAAAAAAACGTATATGATCATATGTAGGGCCATCAAAAGATAGGATTGCGCCAGGCTTGAGGTTTTTGAGTCCTGTATGAGCTCTGGGAAGGACGAAGCCCTTTCCAAGGGCTCATTTATTAAATCTAGAAAACGTCAATAGAGACTGAACTTTTAACTCAGTTGGCCAAAATTGACTCCAATCGGGTTGAGCCTAATCGCCCACCAATAGATTGATCATAAATTTCTACCAAATAAATAAATTGATCATATATAATAATAATAATAACAACAACAAAGGGAGGGAATCCCGTGTGAAAACTACCTCTATTTCATCTAAATTTATTAACTAGATAAACAGATTTTGATGGAGGTGTTGTCTAGTGTGTGCACAAGTCTAACTTCCAATCTTTCAAGTAATACCACCACCAATAAAACCATAATTTCTTGATTGAGAAATTTGACTATTCTGATCCCCAAGGGGGCGAAAAAAAAAAAAAGAAACATGAAAATGTGCACGTGAGAAAATACATTTGTCACTACGACCTACTTCAATTGAAATCTATTAGAAATTTTGTAATTGGCTAAATTTATGTATTGGACAAAATTAAATTCATTGATCTGTAGTTGATATTCTTAAGTTTGGACTATTAATTGCGTTGCAAAAGTACTGAATTGAAAAAATAAAAAATCATTGCAGACGCTCAAGCGGGCCTAGATAGAGGCAACTCCGCTCAAGCCCATAAAGACCACACGCAAGCCTAACAAACTGGATAAAAGTTCTAAGTTGAGAGATCACATTGGAGATATTGTCGAGAGCTTCTATGAAAAATTAGTCTGAAGGCTTTAAGTTTTAGAATTAATGCTGATACTTTTTTGTAGGAGATTTGCAAGTTCTACTTGTTTATAGAAGATTGTTCTTTTATTAAAAGGACTCGTTTGTTGTAGAGATCAATGCACTAATAGTGGAGCATTGAGGGGCTGCGTGATGTGAAAATCTATTAAGAATAACTACAATGCCTTATATTGAGAGACTGATTGTATGATTGTAAGTATATCTTGTACTATAAAAGTTAGTGATTGATTTTGTCCACTTTGCACTTGAGTTTTTTTTTTTCATTTGGATTTCTATGTTAAATTATATGTTGTCTTTTTTATGTGATTGATTGCTTTTATTTTTCCGTGGCACAGAAGTAATAATCGGATCACAATCTAAAATAAATTTGGGTATTATAAACTTTCAAAATCATTCTAGAATATGTTCTCTTTATGACACAGATATGAACACTGATTTGATTTCCCCGTGCATTTTCACCTAGTCATTGACAAACTGTTGATCAATGCATTCGACAGAATTGTTCTTTGTATTTTCTTCAAGATTTTGTAAGATAAGCAGTGGTTGAAATAAATTATAAATAGCAACAACAACAACATACGAAAAGAAAAAAAAAATACATTTGTCTTCAGTGGTAAGCCTTCAAGACAATCACACATATATGGAGAAAGTTTAGGAGCTAACAATGTAAAGATATAGATAGAGTCAAATGAAATAGAATTTTCAATCTGTGCCTATGGATTGTTGTCACACCTTCGTGACATAAGGACAATAAAAATTGAATACACAATCTTCCTAATCATAGATGGTGACCGTTGGCTTTGCCACAGAGAAGCGCATTTGAAGGAATGTCGTACTCATATGCGAGGCTACGATCTGGGGTCCATACCCTCAAGTAAAATTGCTGCCCAAGATACTGCCTTGCCCACATAGCTGACCTTATGTTCCACATACCTTTGTTGTCCAGTGACACCAAAATTGCAGTCCAAGAATTTGGGTATACCTAACAACATATCCAACAAACACATTTGAGTTTCCCATTGTAAACCAAAATTAAGTGTAGAATATGAAATAACCAATCACAGAATGAAAAATTCTCCAAATGGGAAAAAAAAGGTCTTTTTAATGTTACCTGAGTGGTGTGTCGGGTGACAGCATCAACTAGGTTGTAGTACTTCCTGCTGGCGGGTGTCCACTGTCCACGGCCAAATCTGCATTTTCATTAGAGGAAAATGAGTGGAGCAGTTAGGACTTAGGACCTTTACTGATTGAGAATTAAAAAAATACATATATATATATATATAACAATTTATCTTCCTATGGAGCAGATATCTTTATAGTTTGATCTATGGACCAGAATGCTAGCCAATTAGAAAGCAACTAAGGTAAAAAATGAGCATAGCATATATATGAATGTTTAGATGCATGTAATGTAAAACTAGAAATAACAGATATAAAATAAGCACATTAAGGAGCATTTAGGGGTAGTATCAACAAGTGATAAATTAAGAAAGATTCGTTTGAGATAGTTTGGATATATCTAACAATGGCATTGAGAGGAAAAGTTTCTCTAACTGATTATCCCTAAAGAAAAATGTGTAGGACATGGATGGAAATAGTTAGAAAAGACCTGAATATGTGCAACCTGTTTGATAATTTGGCCTAGGATACACTAGAAAGGCTAAATAGAATCCATGTAGGGCGGACCCAGGAAATATTCCTTGGGGGACTATTTGTTTAAAAAAATCTCATCGGAGGAGGAAAATGTAGAAAAAAATTAAAATTTTTCAGAATTTGCAAGAGGATTTTCAGAATTTGGAAGTGGTGGGGTGGGGTGGGGTTGTTGGGTTGGGGGGGGGGGGGGGGGTGGGGGGTGCGGTGGGTGGTGTGGTGCGTTGGCTACCTGGGTTCGGCGCAGATTATGTAGTCGACCCCAACTTTATGATTCAAAGAAAACGATAATATGAAAAACATAACCAAAAGGTTGGTGCTAATTGAGTTGGGTTGCCCAGATGACTGGTGGACACGGCCCAAAATATCCAGGTCAGAATCCACTTTTTGGGTCCCCAGGTCAAATTTGGTACAGGTATCCAACTCAAGTGCAGGTTTCAACACTACTATATGTTATGGCATAGAGGGACGAGAGATTGATCAAATCAACAAAATCACCTAATTGGATCTCCATGCTTGTCAAGATCCTAGGATCAAATTAACAATCAGGTTTGTTCTGAGTAGACACTCATCAGAACCAGTCCCAGCACATTTATACCCCTAACCAGCCAAGTGTCTGTAAGCAGACAGTATTGATTTAAAGGGTGCCTATGGGTTAGTGCGACCAAAGGTCCAAAATCATAGCCATGACCAACTTACATCTCATGGTTATATAAGCAACAAATGCTTATCATTTTGGTCAGTGTAGATTACAAAATGCAGACCAACAATATATGTATTAAATTTAAGAAGCATTCTACTAGTGTCCAGAGTTTACCCAAACAATGTTACTGGGCAGTTCCTATAAATTATAAATGAAAATGACTCAACTTCAAAGAAAGGTAATAAGACACAGCTCTAGTTATCGGCTGTTCATGCTTCAACTAGTTTCCAATTTAAGATATCAGAAACAATCATTAACATTTACTAAAACTAGAGGAAAAAAGACTTACCCGACAACCCAATAGTCATAACCATCAAGGTGCCAAGACTGCATGGTATTCTCATTGTTCTGGAAAACAATTTCAAAGAAATCGTGGAGGGAAGCAGCCATAACAGGTGTGGCAAGGAATGCCGGACCATTTGTAGGCGCATCCTGGATGGTGTTGAAACTAAAGACCCCAGAGATGTTGAAGTAATCAGCAAGTTTTAGAGGTGTATCAGGAACTATATAGGAGACCCTGTTAACAGCATAGCGCTGTTTTCCATTTAACAGAGGCGCCGAGTTGGCCAAGATAATCGTCTTTGATAGCTGTATCTTTCCGTAATGGAATGAACCTTGGGGATTAGGCCTTGCTGCATTTGCCGTCAAATTCCATCTTAACAGACAAGTGAGAAATAACTGATCAGCTTTAAAGAAATTATTAGGAACACCAAAATCTATAAATATGGTGCTTCACAAGCATGAGTAAGGTTGCCAACTCCCAAATTGAAAGTTACAAAAGGTATAAAAGCTAGGCTGTGATTCAGTTGATGGCCAAAGATAATGCAAATAAGAGTGTCTTAGTTCAAAATGAAACGTAATTCAGTCACAAACTTCAAATAGGATATACCTTATAGTTCTGGCTTGTTGAAGAGACCAATGGATCTGGTAGCTGGGACCAGTAGGAAGAGGCCCAGAAACTTGTGTCCCAGAATTCGAATAGTGAAGCACTGCAGTGGCTGTGAGAATGTTCCTCGTGAAGCGAGTAGATGCAACTATGTAGTAGTCTTTGGGTGTTTGATCTAAGGTAACCAGAACAGCCAGGGATTGGCCCACATGTACATCAAGAGAAGTGTAGATGTTCTGGATTGTATGAGATCCTTCAACTTCAACTAGTTTCATATTATGTCCCTGAATCCTGAAATTAAATGAGGTTGATAGACCTACGTTTGAGATCCTGAACATGTAGGTTTTCCCTGTAAAGAAGAAAAACAATTTTAAGACCACATTATTTAAGGATTTGGCTCAAAATAGAACAGAATGGAGAAACAGAATTCATGTAGTTGACCCCAACAAAGTTAGGGTAACGCTTTGATGATGACGATGATGATTTGCATACATAAAATCTTTTATCACCAACAGAAGTAATGCATATCCCTAAAATCGTTAATAGTGAACAACCATTAGGCTCAGGAAGTGAGGATTATGAACATGAAGAAATTCAAAGAGCAAAACAAAAGGCTGAGCAGAATGTAAAATTGGAATTGTTACCTGGATCACCAGTGAAGGAAGTAGAGCTGGCATGACCATTAATAATAATTCCATCAGGGAATGGAGAAGCTTTAGCCGAATCTAAAGATTGTTGAAATTTCTGCAAGATTACACAACTTGATATGATTTTCTATTTCACGATGAAATTGAACGCATGAATATCCATAAAGGTGCCACATTTGAATATCCCCAAAAAATGAAGTTAAGATTCAGTTGGATTTTTTTTGGTAAAGGATTCAGTTGGATTTAAAACACCCTTTTCAACTGACTACCAAAGGATTCAGTTGGATTTAAAACACCCTTTTCAACTGACTACCAAAAAATAAAAATAAAAACCATTTTCCATTTTCAAACGGAAAGCCAGTTTGAAAATGACAAGGAGATTTTTGAATATGAAGAACCTGATAACTAGTGTCAACAGAAATTTACAGAACTTTCAACACTCTTGCGACATTAATCTTGTACACACACTTGAACGGAGAAGATATTATTTTTTTGGGCTCACTAACCTGATGATCTGTCTTGTACCAATCACCAACAAGAAGAGTAAAATCTCCAGCAGGAGAAGGATATGGAACTGGAATCCTCGGTCTTGCATAGATATTCAGCCCTCCAAACCCTCCAGCTACCCGGTGCATTGATGTTGATGGAAAGTACATGAAGGTTCCAATCTGATCTTTTGTTTGGAATTTGTATGTGTAGTTAGATTTTGGAGGGATAGGGCAATTGGTTCCCAGCACTCCATCTTGCCATGAGTTCTTCCTCTGCTTAATACCATTCCTGTTATTTAGAACAGAACTCACAATTATTCATCCTGATACCATTTCTAGCAAAAAAGGAGTCCATGTAGAGGAGATTGCGAGAGACACTCGGTATGAAATCGATAGGGTTTTTTCCAAGAACCGCCTTAAAAATTCTTAATCTATTCCATGTTCCAAGCACTTCATAACTTCTAAAAATGGAAGGGGGCTAATCTAGTTTTTTTTTTCCGAAAAGATTCATTCCAAAGTATTAGAAGTGAACTTCTAATTTAACCTGCTAGAGTTACAGAAGATCATTTAAATGAGAAAAAGACATGGATTCAGATTTAATTCTTTCAACTCAATAACACCCTTGTAGGCTTGTATTTGGTCTTTTGTAAGAGGTAATTCACTATAATTCCAGTTGTTTCAATAAAAATTTTAAAAACAGAAAAAAGAAACAAGGGAAGAATCATTTCTCACCAAGTCAAAAGGAATGGTTCATCAAGATTGTTGATGAGATTAAGGATAATGTTGTCATTGGTCACCACATCGAGTCGAGGACCAGGAAACTGCCCATTGATGAGTATACCCTTCAAAACACAAAACCCATAAATACCATCAGTGAAGGAATGTAATCAGAGATAAGAGAGATTCAGCAGAAGTACATGAAATTCAAACCTGCTGAGGGACACCAAGAGGAGCAATGGTCCCATAGGTAACAGTCCAGGTATAGTATCTATAAGGATCATCTGCTTTTACCAGAGAAGCACTCAAACAAGCCAATGCTACACAAAGTAAATGCAGACCCCCCATCCGTCCCATCCTTCAAAAGCAGAGTTCAAGACTGCAGAACTCTTATTTCTGTAGAACGCATAAAAATAGGATATGTATTAAAGAAAGCATTACTGATAGAGAATATAAGGTATCAGGAAGGTTAGAGCGTTTAGAAACTATTATTATTATTCTACACCTATCATTAATTAGAACTAAATCCTAAGTACTATCCAAGATATTTCAAATATGCTAAGATAATCTTATTTCATAGCATCTCCAATCTTCTATTTGTGTAAGATGAAACCATCGCAGGAAACTGAAATGCATGAAATTATATAAAACCAGAAACATGCCAGTTTTGGTTGGAACTACCGAAACACTAGATGACAAAAAAGCCTAAGATGTGGTACGAAATTTGAACAACCAGTAAAATATATAAAATCATTCTCGTGGGTCGTTACATTCTCGTTCAACCAAATCTCCTAGAGAAACCCCAGAAAGTAGAAATATATATATATATATATATAAACCAATCAAAATTTAAAGCATCTGGGCTTTAGAACTAACCAAAAAGCCTAAGAATTTCAAATACATCCAAACAGATCAAAATCGCAAAAATGCCGATCTGGGTCGGCAGAAAATAACAAAACCTTCGGAAAACCAGATAGATCGAGGGCCTTCAAGTGAAAACCACCGAAACCCAACAAACCCAACAACTCAAAAGAGACCCAAACAGCTCACAATCCAAAAATGAGGATCTTAATCACCATGAAAAAGAAAAGCTGCCATCTTTAACAACGAGTTCGTACTTAGCAGTAACCGAACTACAAAGTTTAAACGTCGGCGTCGTCTACGAATCCAAGCAAAATAAAAAAAAAAAAAAAGAAACCCAAACATCTCGATAGAAAACTACCTGAGCTATCCAAATCAGAAGTCGAGTCACACCCTCAATCAGCTCCAATTGAAACCTTCAGGCCTCCTGATTTCCCAGGAATCTCGGTATTTAAAAAAGTGAAGTCTGCGTAATAATACTCAGCTGGGGGCGAAAGTAGCTGTGTAGTCTCTTAGTAAGCTGCATGCAATAATAGTCGCTTGATGGACGGAGCAGAGAGCGGATCTGAGTAAAAAGCAATTGACTTGGGGAGAGAGTAGGTCGAGTTTGAAGTTTGAAGTCACATGAGAGCATTCAAAGGTGTAGGATTTTATGAGGAAGGCGTATAGCTGGTGCGGCCTATATACTTGCATTTTCCATTGTAAATGAATTCTATGGGCTTGTTTGGCAAACACGCAAAAGTTGCAGACTCTTTAACCCCACCTTTTTGTTTTTTTAATCTTTTGCTCTCCCGCTCAGAGATTCAAAGGGGAGGAGATCTGGAACGAATGAAGATGGAGCCATGGACTTGCAGATAGACTAACTTTTACCATAATACCATTCATGTCCTCTGCTCCTCTTCCATGCTAGTTTTTGTTTATTAGTATCGAGGAAGGGACGGTGAAGGTCATATCTCGACTGACGTACCCACCGCCCTTTTTCTTTATGGGATATTATTTTGCTGTTTTACTTTTATATTATTTGTTTATCAAATACCAAATAACAATATCCATAATTCACATGCCGGCTTGTACGCTCGAATTTAAAGAATTCATAGTCGAATTTCTTAACCCTTCCTTCTACTTTGTAAAAATAATAAAAAGCTGGAATTTTAAGAAATTTGAGAATTATTCAAAAATTTTGTTTGTTAACTTAATATTTATTTTTGAGCAGTGAAATTTAAATATTTTTTATTAAATTATTTGTGCAATATTTTAGGATTGTGCGTGCAATATGATACAATTATTTTATAAATGGCTATGTAATAAATATTTAAATTATTATTATTTGAAGACAAGTGTCAAGTTGAAGAGTAGTCATATAGCCAAAATCCAACTTTTTATGCTTCCAGAAATTTAAAACTTTTAGTAAAAAGGTAGCATTTGCTCATACCATCTTATCACGTCTCTAAATTCATAATAGCAGGGCTTGCGGTTGATCTTTTTTAGAAAAAATTTATTGTTTTTTGGACCCAATGGCAACACTGGTAATGAGGACGTAGTTTGATAGCCACTTCAAAATCAAATGATCGGAAGAACTCTAGATATTAACCATTTTTTTTATCAATACTAGTGAAGGGCACGTGTGTTGCACGTGGTTGTTATAACAGTGATGGATTGTTTTTTCTTAGTTGTTGGAAATGTAAATTTTGTACGGATATGTTTGAATGAAGTTTATCTTTTGCGTATATGTTATCTTCAAGATCTGTTAATTCTTTCCTTAGCATAAACCTATTGAAAATTAAAATTAATCACCATAAGAGAGGTGCAGATTAAGTGAATTATAATCCTATTTGTGTAATCATTACAATAAAAATAAAAACAAGTCGACATATAGTTCTTAAACAATATGTAACCAATATGCATAAATTAGTTTACTTCAGCTTACATCTTTAGAGTAAGCTGAATCTTTTATCAAAAAAAGTTTCGAACAAATGTCTTCTACAATTATCTTCTTACATGGATGATTGATAATACAAAGAATCTGAAATTATAAGAACAGTTCTGCAGAACCCACCAACATTTATGAAGGAAAAGATACAAAGAGTAGCTGCCTATGAGAGAAGAAACAGTTGGATGTCAAAATAAGAGAGATGCAAATATATTGCTGAGAAAAAAAAAGCTACACGGTCATATAGCTCTTCGTCTTCTGGAAGAACCTGTTTTTGCACCTTCTTTTTGCGATAACTGGGAGGAGGCTTTGGTGTGCTTGGACTTTTCTTTCGGAACTCCTGAAAAAAATTCTAAAATGTTAGGTACCTGTATAAAGATGCTCGATAAAATGAAATATAATCAAACTGGTAAGTAGCATACCTTCCACAACCTTAGAAACTGCAAGTTCTGTTTAACATTTGATGTAAATCTTGGAGGTCTCTGATCATTACCTTGGATATAGCATGCCTGTAAGACTCCGGATCTAATTGTCAATGAAAAGCTTAGCAACAGTCAATAACAACAATTTGTAATGCATTCAACAATCGAGACACCATACAATGTCCATTTCTTTTCTCATCTATTTTACTTTAATAATTCTTTACTATTATTTTTCCTTCTTTTCAAATGGTTTTTTGTAAAAGCAGGCATGTAGAGCAGTAAAGAGAAGTATAAAATTTTGACCTTGGAAACATTAATACAATCATCCTAATTTCCAATCACGGGAAAAAAGGTGTGAACAAACTGGTTTTTCATTGTACAAGGAACCTGAACCTGAAGAGGGGGCAGTTGTGACAACTCCAGAGGCGGCTCCCTTATTTTCAGAACAGGCTTGAAGTATTTAAAAGGGGGGAAAAGGATCTCCAACTTGAGTACAGACCAGCATCTACTAAAATGTGTGAATTGATCATCCGAGATATTTCAGTAAAGAAGAAATCGCACAATCAAACATATGGGATGTTTTATAAGCAGCTTTTCTCTTACTCACATCGTCACGGGTTGATGTAAAGGAATTGCATAAGTATAATTCACTAAGTATGTCATCTCTATGCACAATGTGCAATGGCAGGTCCTGAATGAAAAGGGTTGAATTTAGTAACCTAAAGAATCTGCATACACGAAAAATGCTGTCCAGTGAATTTGTTGTTTTACATGCAACTGAATCCACATTCCTCGTGAGCTGACTACCATACAAATCATAGTAGAATTCAATTAAAAAGGATCATTCTATAAGAAAGTTTCGTATGGACATGTTCAATTAAGTGGAAAATCATTGTCTGGGACAGTTAACTAACTACAAACAAGGCCATTATCTGACTATAGCTGCTTTTATGAGCAACTGAGAAACACTTTTCTCCTCCACTAACTCAAACTAAGAACAGACATAGAATTAGATAACAGTAAAGAGGTCCCAGGAGCTTGGGACGCTAGCGAGAACATGTCGAGGTTGGGATTTCCCACTCCATCGCCTTTGGTGTAAGGCAATGATGAAGAGCAACATATAATCACTAATAGCTGAGGAAGGTAAAAAAAAAACCCCCCAAGACTTGCCTCAAATTGGAGATTTCAAAGAATATGAAGAAAACCCATCTTCTCTCATCAGCTAATTCAAACTAACAACAGAACTAAAAGCCAAACAACTGATGGGTGTCTGCACCAATGAGTTCCTCGCCACCTGGGACGCAATCAAGGTCATATTGAGGCCAGAATTCGCCCTTCTATCAACTATAAAGAAACCCCAGAAAAACCTACTTCACGCCTTTTGAAATAACGTGCAGGAAAGCAGAGAAAAAGCAGCAGGAACCCAAGATTTGCCTCAAACTGAGGACTTCGATGTACATGAAGAAAATTCATCTTCTACTCGACATCAGGTGATAATCTAATCCAAAACAAGGATTGAAACAGATAGAATTCCAATGGGAAGAAGAGAAGGAGAAAAAGGAGAGACCTTGTGGTGTTCGGGCTTCTTGTTTCTGGCAATTGCAGGGGAAGAGTAGTAAGAGCATCGATGAGGAGAAGTTGAGAAGAAGAACGCTTTCATCTCATGGCATAAGCTTCTTCTACTTCGGTTTCTCAGAGCAATTCGCTCTCTGTTGATTCATCATTTTCTGCAACTCTTCTCTGTGTTCGATTTTGTGCTGATTCACATGTTACCCGAGTGTGAGATAGTCAAGGAAACAGATTGAGCCCCTGGTTCTCCACTTCTAGTGAGGAGGAAGGTGAATTTCCAGGTGGGCCATCTTGGTTGGGTTTTGTCAGTGAATTATAACCGTTCATGAGGCACTCTGCGATAAATGGTGGATAAAGGGGTGGCAATGGGTCTTTCCATTTCCCGGGTGCTTCCATTGGGCTACATTTGGGGTCCTGGGCTGCCTTGTGTTGTTGCTTTGGAGCTGTGCAATATATACATATATATATATCTATATATATGGTGAGGGACTAATGCGTATGAAGATTCTCCATATATATATATTTATATATGATTTCTAAAAAACGCTTTATATATAACTGAAGAGTTTTTGGTTCTTTTGACATGCCTAAGTGCAAAGCAAAATAATATGGATAACATATGTTAAAATCTTATAGGGAAATATGTAAATGCATCAGAGTTGAATTTCTGAAATTAAAAAAGAATGAAATCCATACAAGCAAAGAAGTAAAGAATTATAAAGAAAGCTATATTTTGATTTGATATATAGAGAGAGGGCAAATGAGGGGAAGACTGACATGAGTTTGCGTAACCTGATCGTTGTAGTATGGAGCATAAGAAAACAGAGAGGGGAAGGGGATAGATGGAGTATAACTCACATACAACCTAGAAGGACTAAAAGTCAGGTCAACCTAGCACCTAGGAAGAATCCAAGTGGGAGGATGTAATATTAGCAGACCCACCATTCATTTTCTTCTGGGTTATTTTTCTTCTCTCTTTTTCTACTATAAAATTTGTTCCTTCCAAATGTTTAATGTGTATCCGCTTAAAATTTCTTTATCTACATTAGTTAATAGAAAGAAATGTATTATCAATCAAGCATTCAGCAATTGTAAAACATGTGATGTGAAATAGAAAGAGGAAAAATAATCCAGAAGAAAAATAAATGGTGGGTATGAATATTTGTTCCTTGAAAGTATTTGATGTCTATCGCTTTGTTTTTCTTTATCTACAGCAGTTAACGAAAGAAATGTATCGTGAATCAACCATTCAGTAGTTGTAAAACACATGATGTGAAATAGAGCAAGAAGATGCAATACAAACCTAAGAGACCTGAGGAAGAGATCTCAAATATCAAATGTGAAATGTTGGCTACAATGTGTAGTTCACATGAGAAAAGATAAGTTGAGAACTTTTAAATTTGAAACAACATCATATGTTTTTCTCGAAATTTGGATGGTTTCCAAATTTTTATAAATTCGAGCGGTACCGCAAATCTTGTTGCTGAATTTCTATTATGAGCTGTTGTTTTCTCTCTTGTGAAAGACAATGTGTCGTTGAGTAGGATTGATCCATCACATCCTTGATACAAACACATTTAGGAAGGCTCATATTTGAAAGAGTCTTTTTTAGTAAAAGAAAAATAAAGAAGAAGAAGAAGAAAAGTGTCCTTAACATGAACTTGTACACGTTCTATCAATCTGTAAAACCACAAAGTTTTTATTTATATGTGTTTTCTTTCTAATGTGGATTTTTTCCTATAGTAAGAGAAGGTGTTATCAGATTTAATGAGCATAACAAGTGCTAAAAGAATTTGGTTTTTTCTTGAGAAATAAACCATGTTTGTATTTGACTTGTCGTCATGCATGTGCCCGCTCCAAAATCCAACCCATGTATATGACAGCTCTTGGCTATGTTAAAATGTAAAATTCAAAGGCCAATTCGATTTGAATGGGATTTGATTTTCAGGCACAAAATTGTGCAGAATGTCCTAACTTGAACCTGAATGTGGGCTTTGGTTGGGTCAGTCCTGTTGGTTGTATAGTTTGCCCACCGATATCCAAGGAAAGGAAAAGAAAAATAAAATAAAATAAAATGTTACAAAGAAGAGGAGGAAGAAAGCCAAGGCATTGATTTGGGAAAAAAAACATTAGATTCTCTAGAAAACAAGGTGAAAAGTCATCAAATATGTTGGGAATGAAAATGTACAAATAAAATGGCATATTTATTATTAGTTAGTCATCCTCAAACAATATCTGAGAATAATGTATCTGATATCATTAAATCCAATATCACTAAACCTATAAATTCTAAGACAGGCACAGATAACAAGTACATCATTCAGGGCTTACATTGCTAGAAATGGAGGAAGAAACAGGCAAGAAAGAATCAATGATAGATCCTGAATGATTCATAAAAGTCAAGGAGAATAAGCTTCTAAATTAAAATTGTTTTGTTATATGTGTGTTGGGTTCATCTCCAGAACTTATAGAAATTTCATAGGTTGAAAGGAATCTATTCAAGTAATTTACGGATAAGTATGAACCCAACAAGAATGTCCATATTACCTGCATAAATCTATACTGTAGTACCTTGGTTTTCAGTAACATTAATTTGGTTGATTCTTTCAAAAAAAATAAAAAAAAGATAATCTAAAAGATTCAAAGACAGAAGACAAGGTTCATATGTGCCAAAGATACATGATCAAATTGAATCTTGAAACAGGTGATCAGATCCATGGATAATGGATCTTATGCAAATATAGATTAATCCAAAACATATGTAATTATATTCAATAGATAGTACAATTTGAATTGTTAAAGTACAAAGGGAGAAAGTGATATGATGATATTTATCTAATCTAACTTTACCCAGAGTTGACCAAGCTAGGATTGCTGGTGATCTAAAACTAATCTTATTTCATAAAGAACAAATCATTGAGAAGAGTGAAGTTCTAAAGAGCCAAGCATCAACTTAATGAATGCTTGTTTTAGGATTCAATGACCCATCAAATGAACACAATAACGGAAGGTTGTATTCAGTGCCATCATCAATATTGTTCATATTGGAGACTAAATCATCAATAGTTAAGTGGATGTTCTATTCAAATATAAAATCATCAATAGAAATTTATTATTCAACTGACATGCAACTGACACATTGAGGCAAATAGCCAAACGCACTTCCAATTCAACCAAAACATTATAAGCACTTACAACTATAAAATTTTCAGTCAGGCAATTTAGCACACACATTAATGCATTTTTACAACTGTAGAAAAGAAATGATAAAAAAACATATATCTTAAGAAGTAGAACAAACACAAGAAAAAAAAATGAGAAAACATACTTTTTGAGGAGCTCAAACATAGAGTGAGCAAATTAAGCAATGATGGGAGAAGGAAAATAAAGACAATAACTTGGAAAGAAAATAGGTAGAAAAGGTCAAAATATAGAGTAGTGGCATATGTTAAATACAACAAGAATAGTGTATTGACTTGATTTTCTGATGTTTGATAAAAACATATATGTAGATGGTGGGAACCAGAAGATTTTACAGGGCTTCATAGAAGTGAAAACCATTGTTGAAGTAGTGTTTCCAGTTTCAAAGTCTTATTAATTGCAATTTTGTATTTGCGCTTTTGAAGAAAATCTTATTTTATCCTTATCATTCATCCTAGCTCCAAATATGGTCTCAGCAGTAAATTTTATCTCAAAGAAGGTGTTATGTAGGTATTCATTATATTCACACCATTTCTCTCTTTGAGTGCTGTCGTGCAGTTCTTCTTGGTAAACATAAAAACTGCATGAGCTTGAATATTTTGTTATATATATATATAGAGATAGAGAGAGAGAGAGAGAGAGAGAAATGTGTGCATCAAGTATGAAACATTAAAGTTTGAATTCTCTGTTTGAGTCCTACCCTACAGTCAAAGTTTAAGTTCTCTGTTTGAGTCCTGCCCTACAGTCGTAATTGGTGAACTTGGAAATTGGATGAGAATTTGAATAGTCTGTTAGCTAACTGTAGTATAGAGAGTAGGGATGAGGTCTGAACTCTGAGTTCTTACCTTCTGATGTATTTGTCCAAGGAGTTCCATCATGGGAGTCAGTTGATCCTGAAACCGAGACACCGATCAAAAAGGAAAATATCAGAGGAAAAAAGAGAGAAGATGTGATGCAAATTGATCAAGTGTAAAGATGAATGGATAAGCATCACAATTTATTGGAGGAGCAAGGTGAAAAAATACATGTGAAAAGGAAATTTGTGATGACCTGAAATCTAAAATATGCGTAAATATCAATGTTGCTATATATCGTTGTATAGGTTTTTTAAACTTAATCTACAATCTGTTTAGAACTTTAATGTATTTAACATGTGTGTGAACCTTGGTAATGCTTTGGAAGTAAATTGCTGGTTGGGTTGCATACTTCTTCTTGCAACGGGGAAAATTCTAAAAATAAGAGTTGGTTTTCAGAAGTTCTTGATTTGGAGGGGAGAACGTATGATTATAACAGCGGTTTACCTCAATAGTGGTTCATAATGTCACTAAATAAAAATGGGGTTTACAAATAAAAAATGCTTGTCCCCCATTTACAAAGATAGATCGTTGAATATTTGGAACAACTGATGGTGATCTGTTTCACTGTGTATTTTGGGCAGTGTGGAAACAGGAAATTTTTTTGTGCTATTATTTTCAGTAACTTGTGGGGTTATGTGATATGAATGATTGATGCTGATTATGATAACATGTGGGAAAGTTAGAATTTAGTATCATAACAAATGCGGTTTCTGATACCATGATTCCAGATAAAAAAAAAAATAGAATAGATAGCGATCTCTTATGCCATGATATTCAAACTATTCATGGTTAAAAGTACATTTAAATGCACTTTTTTTTACTTAACATGTTTAAAGTGCTTCATTAGATTAGCTGATTTATATATAAATTTCCATAAATCAACAGAAGGCAGTTATGTTAGTTTTGAAATCATAATAAGGATTGGCAAGTGTTTTTACAAGTAAAGAACATTTTTATTGTATTAACAGGGTCATAAAGTCATAATATAGGCCGAACAAGAGGAGAAACAAATTTTTTTCTCATAACAATGAAGACATTCACAAAATTTCAATAAACACCAAGGCTTCTCATGTCATGCATCAGATAGTTCTAATAAGAGTGCATGCTGAATCAGGGAACATGAGAAAAGGTATTTATTTGTTGAAGGCAAAACTCTATTAGTGTTCATTGATTATCCATGGGGAATTTGGATCTAATATGTGAAGCAGTCTCATTAGAATATCAGGAACCCTTTTTTAGGGATTAATTGTCAATGGTTAGAAAGTGTTTCTCAACATCTCTACACCACCACTCCCAAAACACATAAAATAGGAATAAAAAAGAGGCATCATTCAGAAGAGATAATGTAGCATTTCCTTGTAATTGATAGTAGTTATGTCATTAATTAAATAATTACCCATTTCAACGGAAGAAAAAAAAATAAATAAAAAGGAACTTAGTTGTCATTTTGGCGGCATGTCTCAACCAAATATACTTATTAAAATGGCCTAGGATTTAGGTAAGTAATTCATAAAATTATTTGAATAAATCAGATTAAATGAAATGAAGAAAAACAAATCCAAACAACTTTAAGGCAACATACTACAGTTTGCAAAATGAAACAATATGAGATCAAAGACAATAAAGCAGAGCAATTGAAATCAACACAATCCATTCAAACAAAATAGAAAAAGAAGAATGAGCAAATTTAACCAAATCATACCAACAACTTTCGTCCAATCTCAACATGGCCCGAATGAGTTGCAGCAATAGTGTTGTTACATTTATCTTGAACTTGGCATGCTTAATCTTCACCTTATCCACCCCTTCATGAAGAATAGTCTCTATACACTTCAGTCTCAAGCTAATAGTCCCAACATAATTCAGATTCATGGAGCATCCACCTCCAGTCAAGCACTTTGCAAAGCAGCCCACATCTGCTTTCAGTGCCGCCTCTATAAGGCTCTGCGACGGCAGTTTGATATCTATATTTTCATATTTAAAGTGAGACATTTAGAAAATATTGCTAAAAAAACTTAAAATTTCATAACAGAAATAGTAGGCATCAAATCACCTAAATCCCTATGTGTGCAGTTTCTGTTTGTAATATCTATAATGATGGAGATGTGAAGAAATTGGTAGGAACATAAGGTGCTACTCTCATCTATGAATATCTCAGCACTCACATATTAAAAAAAAAAAGATAATACATAAACAGAAGAAATATATATGCAAGAGAGCAGAGATGGAAGAAGATTCATCAGTATAAAAATTTGACCACCCTCATTGTAAGAAAACAATAAAGAAAAATAAAGTTTATTATAGATTTGATCAATTAAGCCAATAATTTTAAAGTGTTTGTTTTTAAGTTAGGTAAAGAGTTGAATTAGTCTTCATTTTAGATAATGAAAACTACCGAAATTCAGCAATTTAAAGTTAAAGTCACCATAATCTATAACAAGCCAACAAATCAACTTGTTTAGCAGAAAGAATCAAATTACCCAAACATCATTACATTCTCTAACATTTATGATGGACAATATAGTATAGTTAATATATCACTTAAATTGAATCCAATATACAAGTAAAAGAAAAGAAAAATAATAGATTCTAGTTTAACTATGTAAAAAAGAAAGGCAGCTGCTCACTGCCACCAACTACAGATTCAAGCATAAGGTGTGAAGGCAAGAAACTGAAATAACGCAAAGTGATGGTAACACCATACAGCCATAAATTCAAGCCATCATCTGTAGGGTGGCCATACATGATGGTGTTCAAAGACATATATAAGGTAGGTTAGATAGGGTATGATGATGCCACATTTTCTTAAAAAATTGATCATACACATCCAGATATCAAACTTGAAGTAAACAAATGGCCATTATATGGCTTCAACTTTCTAGCACATAGAGGAAATCTGACTTGATTAGAATCATGTTTCTAGAGAAAGAAGAATGGAAAAAGCCAAAGCCTCAATGAGTCTAATTTCTAAATAGTTACAACTATGAAGAGATGTTACAGAGTCTAGCTAAAAGATAATTTTAGTCAATGGTCACATGAACACTAAATCATCTTCAACAAATATAGAATATAATGCTTGTTAGGCTTTGACATTTAGCTTAAAAAGTCTCAAACTCACCTTGACATGCTTTCAGTACAAAAACCTGTTGAAGCCTAGCACATTTAGTTAATGAGAATGAATATTCGAGCTTAGATCTGGGCTAAAAACATGAAAGTTAGGGCTAGGATCTATGCAAAATAAATATGTCATCCCTTTGTATAAAAAATATGTTGGGCTGCGGTGAGCCATTAAGCAGATGTTAGTCTAGGTCCATCCATTAAACATGTCATGAAATAACCAAATGCAATCTACAGTCTATAGGCTTAAAAATATAGTCGAGATTTAGCTCAATTCTAGCTTAGGCTAGAAAATTACTTAACACTCTAAGCTAGAATTCAGCTCAATTCTAGCATCTAATAAAGAAAATTATTTAAAGTGTTAAAAAGGATGTAGAAGCACATTCTACCGTGAAAGTAATTGACTTGTTGCAAGTATTAGAAGCTAAAAATTTGAATTTTGATCTTTAGCAAAAACTAAGGTCTTTTTGACAATAAATTTGTAGAAAAGTATTGCATACAAACATGTGTTGATAAATCAAAAATTAAAATGAAAGAATGGAAGGTTGAAGATAGGGGGAAAGAAAAAGGAGAAGAGAGAAACTTACAGTGTTTAAGAGTGATGTAGATAGAGCCGTTGTCCTGAAAATGTTCGTGCATATCTGTTAGTTATTGATTGTAGCAAAAAAAAAAAAAAGGGGAGAGAGTTTTAAATTTGAAAGGTTTTATTTATAGGTTCATTAATTTGTCGAAATTATTAATAGCAAAAGCAATAGGATTTAAATGTCTAGACACTATACTTTAAAAGGGAACCAACTGTTCTTTCTCCAATGTGATGTCTAATCTGGTGATATTTTTTTAGTGGTTGAGTTGATCTTTTTAGTTAGCCTTCACCTGTTTTTATATTATTTTGTTTCAGTAAATTCAGTTGACTATTATCATTCAAAAAGCAATGAAACCAAAAGAGGATTGAGTTTTGGTACTGCTACACAAGGAACATTTCTCCTCATATTCCTTGTCACACTTCAATTCTTCATACAATTATTGAGTTTGACCTGCTGCTGTGGATTTTCTTTCATATCCTTCTTTCTAGCCAAAATCATCGACTTAGTTTGTTCCTTCTAATCTCTGCTCTGATATTTCTAGATGAATATGTCATTTGCAATCGCTGTAAAAGTCCAGACACTATAGTTTAAAAGGGAACCAATTGCTCTTTCTCCAATGTGAACAGCTAATTGCTTATCTTTCTCCAATGTGAACAGTTGGTTGCACCTATCAAGACTGGCATCAGAAAGCTTTAAAAGGGAACCAACTGTTCTTTCTCCAATGTGAATAGGTGATTGTTTATCTTTCTCCAATGCGAACAGTTGGTTGCATCTATCAAGACTGGCATTAGAAAGCTGGACAGGTTAATAGTATGATCAAATTGACGTACTGACTTGACGTATGGTTCTAGTCTTGTTTTATCGAATAGAGCTGATAGAATAGAAAAGGATAAAGAGATAATAAAGAGTCTAAAATAGAGAGGAACAGTCATTGAGTGAGAATTGATGAACCTGGATAGGTATCTATTCTAAAGTATAAGTATATATATATATATATATAAAACTGAGTTTTGTTGTTTAAGAGAATGAGCATTAACACAAGATGCTAAAGAAGTCACTCTCAGTTTCATATTTCAACTGAACTTTGTATTCTAATATTGAGATGTGCAGTCTTTACAAAACAGAGGGCTACAAATTCACAAAGATGGAGAAGGAGCAAACAAATGTACTTGAATCAAAAGCTTTGCTGCAACAACCGTTTGACATAATAAAAAAGCATTACAAATTCATTTCTATCAGACATTTAATCAAACAGTTCATGCTCAGTCTAATATTTACAAAGAAACAAAAGAAAAGTATAAGCATTTCATATTGTATTTCTATCACACATTTTATCAAACAGTTGATAATTAACATAATATGTGTACAGGTAGAAAAGAAATAACTATAAGCAGCTGCAAACAAATCAAAATTTTCATTTTGAATTTAAAAATTTGTCACAAAGAAGAGCTAGATAGGAAATATACCTGAACACCACAGCCCTTTGAAAATCAATTTTTTGTCACAAAGAAGAGCAAGATAGGGAATATACCTAAACACCATAGCCCTTTGAAAATCAATTTTTTGTAAAGAGATGGAATGAAAATCGATTCACCAGAGATCTTTCGGCAGCAAACAGATTTGGTTTTTTTTTCTTTGTGCTCTTAAAGCTTTGTGTTTCTGTTTGAAAATTTTCAGATCAAAGAGATAAGCATAGATATATAGGAAAGAGATAAGCATAGATATATACGGCAGAAAAAACAAGAAATATTGGGATAGCTGATCCGAACACCTGTATTGATGATCCAGGGTACACGTTGCATACCAGTAAAATCGATCAGAATTCAGATAAGAATAGATAGAGGAAAGAAAGAGAGATTTGGACACCTGTTAAAATGGCATTTTCATCACCAGGTGTACTGATGATCCATGCAACACGTTGGATAGGTAGGCCATAAGCATGGATCTACAGTGAATCAGGTAGAAAGATCTGAACATCTGTTAAAATAGTAATTTGTTCACCAGCTACATCTCGATGATCAATATAACACGTTGCATAAGTGGGCCATGACAGTGGATCTACAGTGAATCAGGCGAATCCCTACCTTCTGTTGTTTGGGTGTCTGGCTCTATCCTCCCTCGATTCCTCTTCACATCCACCGCCTTCAAGCAAAAAGACAACGATCTAGATACTGTTCTTCTTCTTCTTCTCCTTTCTAGATTTACCTAATACAACTAATTTAACAAAAGCTAACAGCCTCTCTTCTCCTTAATCTTGTCTCATCTTCTTCCCCATTCTCTCCTAATGATCGGATCTCCACATTGAAGATGAAAGCAAATCATCTCTGGAACCCTTCAACACATCCATCACCTTTCTAATGACGGTTTCACATCTCGTTTGTGCACATCAAAGATGAAAGCAGATCATCTCTGGAACCCTTCAACACATCCATCATCTTTCTAATCACCGTTTCACATCTCGTTTGTGGGCATCGGTTGTAGCCTCTCATCTCCTTAATCTTGTCTCATCTTCTTCCCACTCTCTTTCAATGATCGGATCTCCATACTGAAGTTGAAAATAAATCATCTCCTGAACCCTTCGATGCATTCATCTCACCTTTCCAATCGTGGTTTCACATCTTCTTGCTGGGCATCGGTTGCTTCAAACCCTCCCCCATTTCTATTGCTTCAAAAAAATAAATCATCTCCTGAACCCTTCAATGCATTCATCTCACCTTTCCAATCGTGGTTTCACATCTTCTTGCTGGGCATCGGTTGCTTCAAACCCTCCCCCATTTCTGTTGCTCCAAACCCTCCCCCATTTCTGTTATTTATTCTCTGATGAAAGATGAGTTTTTTATGGCATGAAAGATGAGTTTTTGGGCCATCAAATGTCAACATGTTAAAATCCGGCCATTCTCTTATTGTCTGATGCAGTGGGCCATCCGCATGTCTACAGTACTCAAGGTTAAAATCTGGCCATTCTCTTATTGTCTGATGTAGTGGGCCATCCGCATGTCTACAGTACTCAAGGTGCCGATTGTCTGATGCAGTGGGCCATCCGCATGTCTACAGGACTCAAGGTGCCGAAACTGGAGGAGAAACTCTGTTTTTTATATAAGGGTAATAGACATGATTTTAACCATTTGTTTAATGGTCTACAGATCTAAGAACCTTGATGGAATTCGACTTCTCATTTATTAGAGTCAAGTCTCCCGTCTCCTTTTATATCCTGGTGAACCAACTGTGTCCACCACCAGCCTTTTTTTTTTTGTCTTTTTTTTCAAAAAAAAAGAGATAAAAGGTAAGGAATAAATAAATAAATAATAGATAAGGAAGTAGAGAACTGAGTAAGTGAAGGTGTGGCCCACATGCTTTAATGGGTAACTCCACACCGACTGAGACTTTGGGTCGCACATGCAAGCCTAAAATTAAAACGCTACACATGTTTTCCTCTTTCTGATTAAATTAAACTGTAAATAATCTCTTCTAAGCTATGTTACGTTACTTAATGTAAGAAAACGCAGGTCCCTGGTACATGGTAATGGCACAAATATATGGAATTGAATGTGGGAAACTGCAGGTCGGAATAGAATTGTGAAGATGATTAGACTTCAAAAACCAATCTGAAATTACAATTAATGCTCAAAGATAACATGAAATAAAATTAGTTGTTATGATTGAGATGAGATTAGTGAATCTTCTTCTCTCTTCTCCTCATCATAGGCTTTGTCTGCCTGTCTCTCTGGCTTGTCTTGAGCCATCATAGCGGCAAAAAAAAAAGTAGTCATCTGAAGGTAATGCAAAGCTCCCCCGGCCCCACCCACCCACACTATCTTCATTTGCCTTCTTCTATTTCACATTTTAGTGGAATCCTATAAGCGTTGCACCACTGGGGCTTGATCATATATACTTGATGATGATTCTTTGCTCCCATGCCAAGGAAAGCAAGTCCTTTCTTATCCAGTGGCATTGATGGACTCTTTTAACTATTGGAACACCTACGCTGTGTGGGGTTGGGAGTACTCGGGGCTTAAAACTAAACTCGTCCAAGGCATGCCAATGTAATAATCTAATTTGCCAATGTAATCATCTAACTCAAATATTATTAAAATCCTGATATAGCTGGGCGCCTGAAACAGAGAATCATTTACGTTTAACAGAATCCAGATCATGAGAGTGCAGGCATGAGAGAATGAGACGTATCCATGATGTCCAAACCTCTGGAAGTCAATGACTAAAATTAGTTTGCCTAAAGCCAAATTTCTCTCCAATCGAAATTGAGCCTATAGTCAAATTCGTCTTGAATAAAAAGTGTATTTGGATTCATTTGGTTTTCCTTTAAACATGAATTTCAGATGCTATCCGCCTAGAGTGGGTACTACTCCAACAAGACTCCTTTACCAAAAAAAAAAAAGGAACAAAAGAAAAAAAAAATTTCTATAAAGACTGAGATTTTGGCAATTTTCAATATGAAATAAAATAGTGACATTGAGCTTTGGTTTTTTGGGGTCTCGTTCTCTTGACTTGGACCTCATCACCCTTTCTAGCTTGGAAATGTAATTGTAAATGTAAGGATTTTAGTATGTTGGCTAAATTCGTGGATTGGACAAAATTCTAGTTCTAGTTAGAGTTATATTTTTATTTTTTTAGCTAGGAGTTTGAAAAGATTAAAGAAGTCTCAGAAGAATTAGAATAAAGGTATCTGGATTAAAAATGTCATATCTATAAACCGATTGTCGGAAATGGGCAAGAAACTTATAATTAGAAAGCTAATTTCGAGTAGATATCCGTAGGTTCCAAGATTTCATCAATCGGAGCTACAATGACAAAATTATAGCTTCAGAAAGTTGGCAGAAATTGCAATATCTGAAATTACAATACTGCCATTGGGTGAATTTCTATTTTTATTTTAAGTGAGACTTTTCTGATTTGTGTCAACTCCTTTTCTGATTGAAATATACTTATAAGGCACGAAATTGGGGCTATAAAAAGGGGTTTTTTCTCAACCCTAAGACATAGACCTCATTATTTTAAATGGGGAATATATTTTAGAGATCATCTTCTTTAAAGTTTTCATTGGAGAGTTGAAAGACTAAAGTTCTATTCTAGAGGTTTTTGTCTTCTACATCTCTTGTAGAATATTGTCTTCTAAGTTTAGAAGATTCGAGGAGTCAAGCTAACAACTAGAAGAAGTCTAGTTGATTGGATTTGTAGCAAATAACGGCAAACGGTCATTATAGAGTAATTTATTACAAGAAGTTGATGCTACAGAGTCATATGGATGTCTGTAAGTGGCTTGTGACTGCGTAATAATTCATAGTGTTTGTTAGGTCAAACTTGTGGTTTTTTCTCGATTTAAATTTCCACGTAAATATTATGTCTTCTTGTGGTGCGTGCTTATAATTTAATTTATTTTCATTGCATAGTTGATTGTTTGCACATATATTATTGTGATTGATCGCGTAAATCTATTCTAAAAGATCTCCCAAAAAACTTTTTAGTAAAATATAGGTCAAGCCAACTAGGTTTCGCTTGAGAAGGCTCGACTCATGATCAGGTAATTAGGCTTGACGCAAACGCAGGTTATTGTCTCACAAATGAAGTTTTAAGCTAAGATTGGCTCAGCTCAAGCTTAGCTTTTCAAAAGGCGCAACTCGGCTAAACTCAAGCTAGGCTTGTTGCTTGATTTGGATAGGTGTTCATATTTAAGTGTATGTTTAGCCCCCAATGTGAAGTTTTTGGTAAATACAATATAATATGATTAAATTGTATTTTTAAAAAATCAATTTAATTGGTGTAGTTATTATACATTTAAAATATATAAATACAACCTAATTACATTATTTTCTGATTCTTTGAGGAAAAAAACAACTCAATGAAATATAATAACATATAAAATGACATATCCTCACTAGGAATTTGTATTGTTGTACTTATCCCTGCACAAAATATATCTAACTATGTTGATCTTTAATGCTTCTACACCTTTTGGTATCCAATTAAGTCAATTTCTAGCTTTCTTTTATTCATAAATAGTGGGCTCCATACAAATATTTCTTTTTTGAAAGATAAGTCTTTTACTTCCTTAACCCCTTATATATTCTACCTAGCAAAGCACCCCTAACACTGAATGCCGATAAATTATACCAGCTATATATACTGGCATGCTGCAGCTTGGTGTCGAGGTAGTTTAATAATGTTAAAGAGTTGTGCTTGACTCGAGCTCAAACTAGGCTTGCATTATCAACCCATAAGGTCAAGATTAAGTTTGATGGGCTTGGTTTCTAATCAAACCTAAGCTCAAGCTCAATTTGGTAAATGACACTTAGCTCAGCTTAATTCAAGCAAAACTCAAGCAGGGTTAAGCCCGGCTTCACCATGAGATGACTAGTTTAATGTTCAAGCCAAACTCTAGCTCCACAACGCTTTCCTCAGCTTGCTAGGACACATTTCTATTCCTGCTAGAAATTCTGCTCGTATTTTCTTGGATCAGCCCATATGGGGTCCAGATTCACACATGTAAACACAAAGAATGCTCATCTCGACTGTTGCAACTAAAAACACATCAGACTCGATTATGGCGATATTAAAAAACTAATCTTTATGTCTATAGTATAAAACTAATCTTTATGTTTCTTATTAAAATTACATAAACTAGATTTTTGCATCACAAAGAAATTTGCTAATGTGTCTGCCGTTTTATTGTATAGTTGAAACCTGTTGTCCAGCTCATCCCAAATTGACGGATTCCTTCAGTGGTACTGGTTCGAAAAGGAGTGACGTGATATGAGCATTAGTCCGACCACGGGGATCTGCAAAGCCATCAAAGTCATGATGGTACATTAGCACACCAGCCCTAGCTGCATTTAGAGCTACTCCCACGTAATGCTTTGAGAGAGAAGTAGCTTTCAAACACTCTTCATTAAGTTCCTTACAAGCATCACTAATGAGATCCTTGATATGGTTCACTGCAACTTCCTCCGAACTACCAGTTTCATGCATATAGCATTGGATGGATTTTGGCACGTCCCCACGCTGTTTCTCAGCCTTCAAACATTTGAAAAATAAGTAAAAGAATAGATTACCTTAGAAAGTCAGCTTACACGTACATAATAACTTTGTTTGGTTTATGTATTGTATTCCAGATTCACCGGATTGATCCTTAGGGTTAGTCTTAGACCGGATTTTGGGTTAGGGGTATTTTGGTCTTTATTTCGATCTTTCTTAGGAACTAAAAAAAAGAGAGTTATATATATATATGATATAACATATAATTCTAGATTAAAAAAAAAGCAGAAAAGTGTAGTAAAAGAGTAGAATTCTCTTTCGGTCATGTAAGTAGGTATCTTGCCGAATCTCGTAAATCTCTCGTGTGTGTGCTCTTCTGTGGTTGTCTCTTCTTGTGTGTGGCTTTAACTATCGATCGCAGGTTACGCGCTTCCGCACATTCACAACAAACCTAAACTCATGTAATTTCAATCTAGAGAATTTTGAGAATTTTCAGCAGAGAGGAATTCTTGAATGCTCGATCCCTTGTACTTGAACATTTAGAAATTCCATCAAAAAGCGAAGGGACTGAAATTCAGAATTTCGAAAGGTTATTTGAGACCCTTTTTAGATAGGTAGAATTTTGGAATTATTTTGAAGAAACATGACATTTTCAAATTACAGAGAATATTATGTCATATCATGTCTAAAAATCCTAGCATAAAAAATTCTTATAAAAAATCCTAGTAAAGAAATGGACCTAGATTCTACAAGGGATCGAATTTGACATTTTTTTATTCCATTTACATAGAAATGTATTCGGGTGCAATAAAAAACTTGCAATCACACTGGCAACTAATTGAGCAATCACACGTGAAGAACATAGTGAAATTACATGATTCAGCTACGGGCCCATATCCATAGAAGAGATCTATCAGCTAGTTTTTTGTGTGCTCTCTTCCTTTTTCCTAGGGGTAATAGTTAGAATTACAATATATGTGTCCTTTCGTAAGCATTAAGAAGCTTCGACATGAAAGGCAAAAGTACCCTCGAACCCTAAACATGGGCACTAATTTTCCCAAAGACCAATCCTATTAACTAAGAATACAAGAAATAACTAATCACAGTGGAGCTGTTGAGAATAGCGTATGAGAAGGTTGAAGACAATAAGCAAAGGAATATAGTAAGGTCATCAAAGTTTTTTGAATCTTAAAAGAGAGAGAGAGAGAGAGAGAGAGAGAGAGAGAGAGAGAGAGAGCATTTTGTATATACCCTCCAAGGTTTGTAGAATTTGTAAAAAAACTTCTATGGCTTGAGTATTTAATCATACATTTCTACTTTTTTTTTCTTAATTTTTAACATGTCCCTTCAACAAGAATGGGCTCTTTTAAAAATAGAAAATAATCTTATCAAAATTAGTTCTCACTATTTTTTTATGAGAAGTTTAAATAGGGCCTATCTATTACCCAATCCAAATCTTGCAATATAAAGGAACCCAACTAATAGTCACACGTCCTAAGTTTTGATTAAATCTGAATCTGCTGGATCGTTAGATCAATTGTGCACCAATCCGCATGGACTGAATTTCTGGGTCATGTGATTGGGGCCAAACTTGATAGTTGGAGTGGTCGCACATAGATTTTTACATTCCCCCGGTCTCATCTCCAAATGGGACCCACAAATGGGCCCCATAACAAGTTGTCACCGTAGGTGTGTGAAAACACTTCTCATCGAATTAAAGCTTAATATATAAACAAACCTTCTAACAAAGTAACCATACCTTTGAAGTGGCCAAATCATTATAGAGTCGAAATATAATTGAAGCAAAACTGATGAGATTTAGATCTTTGGGTATAAAATCAATTTCCACCTTTCCTATATCTTGTTGTATCATGGGGTATGAAAGACCCAATACAAGGGGCACCCCAATGGAGACTCGAGTATTCTCTAAATACTCATCAAATTTAGGTATGTACACGTCGTTGAACCATTGAGCTTCCCGAAAGTAGGAGTTACATTGCATTGCCCACTGTAAATTACAAGCCATAGACAACACCAACCAATCAGTACAATGCATCGAGGGGGATAAACTATTAGATGTTAGTATCTTAAATTTAGATAAAGATTAGTTTGGTATTAGTTTCGTTGTTAGGAATTTTGAATAGTTTGAATTTTGAATAATAGATTATTAGGTTTTCTTTGAATGTATAAATTGAGATCATTTCTCAATTGAATGTTTATAATGAAATTGTGGAAATGCAGTGACTATAGAATTCTATGTGATATCAAAATAGGTATCATTCTTGTGCAGCCCACGTGGTAGGTGAGATGGGCTTGGTGATGACCTTACGATCAAGTCGGGTATAGTCTTATCTTCCGTAATGCTCATTGTCAGTTTTCTTTTATTTCAATAAAACCAATTACCACCTTCTTCTCTCATTTGTCCATCCAAATATCTAAACCTCATGATCTCCATATCCATCAATTTGCATGATCAAAGTTTTTAGAAGAGATCACGCCAGATCTGATCTAGTCAACCACCGGCACCGATAGACTCAAACAAGAGCAGATTGCCACGGTGATTGATCCACAGATGGACAGTGATCCCAAGAATACATGATCATTTTGCAAAGTATATATATATTTTTAGAGATCAAAAGGGCTTTTATTTTAATTGTTGACAATCAAAGATTCTTTCCATTAAAGAATCATGTGATTGAGGGGGGATATTAAAGAGTAGTATCTTAGATTTGGTTGTTAGAAATTTTAAATAGTTTGAATAATAGATGATTAGGTTTGCTTTGAATGTATAAATTGAGATCATTTCTCAATTAAATGTTTACGGTGAAATTGTGAAAATTCAATGACTATTGAAATTCTATATAAACAACAGTAAAAAATTCACTCCGTATCATTATTGTACAGTGATAAGTGAGGACCATGTCTGATTTGGGTAGTAGACTACCAATCAAGGACTAGATGATCTTAGGATGTGTGGGCATCCAATACAACCATCCAAAGGGCTATATGATCTATGAGAGTTCAGATATTTCAATGGACAATGGACAATGCCTATGTATCAGATTGTAATTGATACTTCATTTTGTGATGTATAAATCTGTGTCCATGCGGAATCCAAGGTGCATTCTTGTCCTATCTTTTTTTTTTATTTTTTAGATCTCTCTCTCTCTCTCTCTCTCTCTCTCTCTCTCTTATATGGGCATCATATGCAAAAATCGTTTTCTTTTCTAGAATTTTGTACAATGGAAATCTATGAATTTCCAATATCGGATTTTTTGAAATGCTACTAAATTCTTTCATCTCCAAATTCCTTATTTCATTCACGTTGGAATGGAATTTGCACCTAAGAATTTCATGCATACTGAATGTCATAATTTATCTAGTTTACCACTATTGAAAGTTCTCATTGAATTAAAATTCCACATGCATGATATGCGGATTCAAATACATAAAACTATAGTGCTTGAAATGTATAGATACTCAACTACTAAATTGTTCATCAATGAGAGCAGCCCCTTACTATCATGGTAAGGTGCGGAAGTTTTTACATAACTACCAAAGGTTCAAACTCTGGGCAAGCTACCTTCCCTCATTTGAGGGCTTGTTCCCTCATCTTCCACATGCATGATATGCGGATTCAAATACATAAAACTATAGTGCTTGAAATGTATAGATACTCAACTACTAAATTGTTCATCAATGAGAACGGACCCTTACTACTACCAAAGGTTCAAACTCTGAGCAAACTACCTTCCCTCATTTGAGGGCTTGTTTCCTCATCCGAGGGCCCCTTATCTCACCTAAGAGTCTCCAATGGCATGGGTTTGTTGGGTCCATAGACCCTTAGCTGGGTGTAAAAAGATGCTCATTGATGACACACTACTAACTTGGTGTTAATCACGTTTCCATTGTTGCAATTGGAGGGTGGGACCCACTCATTTTAAATTGAAATTGGAGTACATATCATTGGATAGGATAAGATTCAAAAATTCAATACTCATGTAGATGCCACCTTTAGAAATTAAAAACAATTGTTGGCTCACATTTACAAATTTCAAGATATTGTATTGTTGACTCCAATGGAAAATGGAAACAAACATATGTGGGTCCAAGTGGTTGGAAAACGCAAAAGCTATCTAATTGGAAAATGCAAAAGCTATCTAAAATCACTGCTTGTCATACCAAAGTTTCACTGCCTGAATTAAGGAATTTTGAAAACCCAAATGCTTGCTTGAATTTTGAAAATGTTTGATTATTGACATTTGAAAATGTTTGATTATAGATATTTGAAAATGCTGGAATTCCCAAAGTCTCAAAACACTACGAAAATCCTGTCAACAATTTAGGTATATGAGAATAACTCCTTACCTTAGTGGTAAGGAGTGCATGTAGTCATTGGGACGTCATAGGTTCAAGCCTAGCCGATCCCCACTCCTTTGCATATGAGAGTTTTTATTATTTCACATCTGCAAGTCGTATTTTTTCCTCACATGTGCGGGTCTCCATTATCTAGCATGTGTTCCCTCACATATGTAGGTCCCCACAACCTCTCATGTGTGAGTTGTAGTTATGGGTTTACATGTGTAAGTCTCCATTACCTTGTATGTGTGAGTTGAGTTGAGTTGTATCTATATTCGAATCCAAACCCCTCAGCTAAGGTAGCCAAAAAAAATTTTTAGGTACAAAAAGTCTATGAAGCCCTAATTCTAACCCCAATTTTCATCTCGATTTGACATGGATGGGAAGCTAGAATGTAGAGGGGAACTTGATAGACTTTTTGTCTTTGTAAATGTCATCATCTTCGAAGGTTTCATTTATGTGTTTGAATTTGAGCTTAATCTAAGAAGAATTTGAATTTCATTCTAGCTGCATTTACTGCTCATACAGCCCCCCTTGGTTAACCTATTTTTGGAAATTAGTCAAAATGGGTAATGTAATGACCAAGTGCAATGTAGCTCAATCCATCTTGTAGGTTGGCCTAGTGTAGATGAACAGGATCTTTCATCTAGTTGGTTCAACTAGATGGCAAATAGATTGGATGGAGTGGGTCTCATGTGGATGTGTGTGATAGGTTAGATCTTCCCTTCAATGTCCCATCTAGATATATCATTAGTGTAGATAAGTCCAAAATAAAGATTGTGATCTTGATCTTTTACCTATAAAGGGCCACCATAATTATATAATTATTGTGAAGTGCATTCACGGCTAGATCTGTCTAGTGATCTCAATATATTTGAAAAAAGGCCACCATAATTATATCCAGATCTGTCTATTGATCAATAGATAGATTGAGATAAAAAATGATATAATTATGGTAGGACATTAGAGGGAAGATCTAATGTCTAGATGGGACATTAGGGGAAGATCTAACCCATCCACCCATCACATACATCCACATGAGACCCACTCCATCTAATCTATTTACAATCTAGTTGAACCAACTAGATGAAAGATCATGTTCATCTACACGGGGCCAACCTACAAGATGGATTGGGCTACATTGCACTTACATTACCCATTTTAAATAATTTCAATAAATACTTTTACCGGGGCTGTTTAAGTAGTAAATGCAGCTGGAATGAAATTCAAATTCTCCTTTGATTAAGCTCAAATTCAAACGGGTAAATGAAACCTCCGAAGATGATGACATTTCCAAAGACAAAAAGTCTATCAAGTTTTCCATTAACGTTCCGGCTCTCCATCCACATCAGATTGGGATGAAAATGGGGATAAGAATTCGGGCATCATATACTTTTTGTTTCCGGTATATAAATAGGCTCAAATGAAAGCCTAGGGAATTCATGAGTGAGAACTATGGAACTTTCAGCATTTATCGAATATACCATTCTTGTCAATGGATCACTATCATAAAAAAAGGAAATATCTCAAAAATATATAAAAATATAAATATTATGAAACTTTCTCTGAGTCATAAAAAAGGGAAAAGAAATTTGTACCAGTTTCTTCAGATAATGTATAACATTGAATCCTTGCTCCTTGAGGATGGCATATGCCGTCTCGTTGGTCGTATTATATAATGCCATGTAGACCAGCTTCATATACTCTGGTAGGTGATCAATTCCCTCTAAATCCCAGCTGTATGCAAATAAAATCAGTAATCAGTCAATGTCATTTCATGTATTTAGGCTGTATTCGTGTTTGGTTGCAAGCAAATAAGTTTGTTTCATTTATCTCAACACAGTGATCAAACCATCATATGAAACTTTGCCATGGGACAAGATATCACAATGATAGTGTTGAGTTTATGTCTTGTATTCCGATTTTAGCTAAGTCGCTCCATTATTAGTCTAAGGCTCAGGATTAGGGATATTTTGATAATTTTACCGAGATTTTTTTAAAGGATAAGTAAGTCTTCATTAAACCCAACAAAATATAGAGGTGAAGCCTCTCAACCAAAGTGCATCTATACAAGCAAGAACCATTCTATCTCCACCGAGTTTTTTGCTAAAATGTAACGTTTGAGGATTTAAACTTGAAAATTTTACATGCCCAAATCTCCTCATACTAATCTCCAAATGTCTTAATTTAAATCTCTCCTTCCATTTGCCTTAATAGATAGATATGTCACATAGTTAGGAAATAACCTGCATCACCTAAAATACACCAGAGCAATAGTCCGTGGATGACTCAGCCACCCCATACATTAGTAGATAAATATTGCTCCATAGAATTCCAATAATTCTATCTCCTATGTTATAGATAGAAAATCTCCATCCCGGATTAATAGTAGCCATTAATAGAGTGTGATTGCATAGAGAGCTTGAAGGCATATTCCAGCAGCTAGAAATCTCATCTGGTAAATTTATACCAAGATAGAGAATTCCACTATGATTAGTGTGAAAAATGTTATGCATTGTGGTTGTGGCTGGTTTTGATTGGGATCTAAAAATACGTCCATTTCTTTTAGTCCATATATATGAGACAAATGCTGAGAAAATAAGCTTACCCAAAATATGCAGACCTTTATGATTTGGGTGACATTGAAGAGTAATTAATTCCAGCAAACTAGTAGGAGAGTCACAAGCAATTGGAGTAGCCTCAAATTTTCAATTACATAATTCCAAACATTCTGAGCATATGGACACTGAAGCATTAATTGTGATGCAGTCTCCCAAGTGCATTCACAAAGCATGCAACAAGAATCACAATTCACATTCCTTTGGAGAAGGAAATCTTTTGTTTTCAATCTTCATCTAAGAAGCATCCAAGCACACATTGAATAAACCCTTTAAACCATATCATTCAAGGCTAATGGAGTCCTTAGTTAGGTAATCTACACACATAATGTATGTAGATTTTAACATGAAATGTCCCAATTCCTCCAAGGTCCAAACAATCTCATCATTAAAATCCGACTATGGTTGAATCTCTAAAAGAATATGAAGGAACATGTCTATAAGTACATTAGATCTTCGATTTGGGAATTTCCAATTATCTTTGTCAATAAAGTGTTGAACACCCAAATTAATTCCCATACCCAAATCATGGATTGCATGATCCCCATAGCTATCCTTTAAGCGCCCACATTTTAACCATGGAATAGTCCAAATTTTGGTTAGGTGGCCATTTCCAATCAAATATTTGATATGAGGCAAAGCATATTGCCTATGCTGTAGGATATCCTTCCATCCCCAAGAAGCACCTTTTTGGAATAGGAACATCCTAGAAGGATTTATCACGCAAATATTTAACATTAATCCACATATTCGGACAAGTTGGTTTATATATTAATAATAACATTCCAAACCTGCCTTAGGAGGGCTGCCTTTGAGGTGCCAAAGATAAAACGAATACCAAGGCCACTAAGAGCAATAGGTTGACAAATAAAATGACAAAATAATCCCATGCAATAGGGTGAATGTAGTGAGAGGGCCAGCAATTCCAAAAGAAAATCTCATATGTTTTTCCAAGGCACGTAGTATAGCCTGAAGAAGCATAAAAACCGTCGCTCAAAATAAATGAAATGATGACAATGTAGACTTAATCAATTCAACTCAACCGGCATAAGATAGTACTTCAGAGTTTCATCCAGCTAGTCGTTGAATTTTTTAAGCAAAGGCTGACAATCATTAAACCTTAGTCTTTTTGGAGATAATGGAATACCCATATATTTGATCAGAAAGGTTGATATAGGGATATTTAGAATGGAAGAAATTGCCCCTTGGTCTTCATGGTTATAATTTGCAAAGAAGATACCACTTTTAGCCCAACTCACACCTAACCTCGTGAATTGCTTGAATTGATCAAGAAAGTGCTTGAGATTGGGCGCTGGCTAAGTGGAAGTGTTACTCAACACAATCAAGTTATCAAAAAACATTAAGTGTGATATTGCAACGTCACCGTTGCGAAAAGGAGTAGGAATCATGTGAGAAGTTGCATATTTGGATATCATAAGGGAGAAAATTTCCATAACTACAGAAAATAAAAAGGGGGACAATGGGCATCCTTGTTTTAAACCTCTTGTACCTTTAAAATAGCCTTGGGAGCTTCCATTTACCAACACTGAGTATTGGGCATCTCCAATGGATGCCATTAGCAGCTTGATAATATGAGGGGGAAATTTCATACAATGAAAGGCAGCCTCCAAGAAATCCCTTTTGACATAATCGTCGCCTTTGTTAGATCAATTTTAATACACATCCTCAGGTTTCCTCTCTTTAATTGGAATTTATGATCAAGATCTTGGGCTAAGAAGATATTATCCGCAATACTCCTTCGTAGGATGAACAATTTTTGCAATAACAGGTTTCAATCTTCACACAAGAATGTGACTAATGATCTTATACAATTCATTAGTTAATGAAATCGGCTGGAATTTATCAAGAGAGGATGCATTTTCAACTTTAGGAATCAACACTGTAAAAGTTGATTTAATTTTCTTTAACATAAAGTCATGTTTGAAGAAATCTATGTTGCCATCACACACATCATTTTCTATATATATAATTGGCCAACACACTTTAAAGAAGTGGGCATTAAACCAATCGGGTCCAAGGGCCTTGTTTGGGTTGGCACTTGGACTAAGAAAGACTTTCTTAGGGACAATAAAGAGGGGATTATATACATGATGGAATTTGTAATTCTACACTTTGCACTCCGAAAGAGATTTAGAGAGTGGAGGGCTTCTTTTCCTATCAATGTAGGCAATCTAGCTGAACCATGTGAATTTACTATATTTTTGCTTGTGATTGAAAGTTTTGGGGGTGCTCCCAAGTATGTGATTTTTTTAATTTCAAACAACAAAAATTATGCAGCAAAAAATAAAATAAATCAAACAAGCAACCACTCTAAGAGAACACAATTTTTAGATGGAAAGTCAAATTGGGAAAAAACCACAAGTCCGATGGGACCAATAATCAAGCACTATGAATTGCACAATTACAAGATACTCACAACCCTTTTTCTGTTCTCGCAACCTAAGTAGAACAACTTCACACCAAAATGACTTCACACCGTTGATTGTACCAGATCCAAGACCTTGCTTGACTCCATAATCTTCTACGTAAGAAGTAATCTTCTAGAAAAGATGTAGAAGAAACAACTATCTAAAATAAAGCTTATTTATAAATCTAATCTCATGCCTTAGAGTCCATGTAGAACCAAAATAAGTAGTCCTAGGACAAAAAAGAAAGGTTTTTGCCCAATGGTAGCTTTATAATTTTTGCGCATTGACAGTTTTGTAATTACAGAATACCATAACTTTGTCGTTTCAGCTTCAATTGATGTAATCTTGTTCTTTGTGCATATCTAATTGAAAGGAATTTTCTAATGGTAGGTAAATTGCCCATATCCTAAGCTCAGTTTGAGCGACTTACACTATCACAACCCGAGCAGCCCACTGGCTGATTAACTTGGTGAGCCTATCACATGGCCCAAAATGATTAAGCCCAAGTTACTAGACTCATATTTCATTCATAAGCGATGTGAAATAGGGTATTACACACCCAATAGTCCATTTTAAAACAAATACAAAATTACACCTTAATGGACTCAAAGTTTTATCCAACCCAAGAGTTTGCTAACACTCAAAATTCTTATAATGGCTTGATGGTTTGATTGTGTGTTAGTGCATCGTGGTTGATGGTTACATGTATTTTTTTCTGCGGCACACCCTAACACCCAACATTGGAGCAATATTAATGTAGGACATGATCCATACGAAAAGGCAAGCCCTGACTGTACTAGGATGATTGGAGAATCCAATTAACTCAAACTTTGTGTTTTGAATTACGAGCAAAGAATTAACATCCATCATAGAATAATCAATTACTCAATGAAAGATCATAACAACCACCGATACTCAAACATTTGTCAAGGTGGATATTGTAGCATAACTCACCACTGAAAGTCATTAATTGTTTGAGCCTTGAGGCTAATCCAATAGTGGCACTATGGTTAAGGGGTTAATCTCCCCTTGACAGAAATAACAAGCGAGTGGCACTAATGGTATGGATGAGGTGTGCATGTGGGTGTGCAAGGATTTATAGGAGAGGGAAAAAAAATAACAAATATAGAAGAAAACCAATATTTGAGACTCTAAGAACTTTTGTATGTTGGCTAATTCATGGGTTGGACAAAACAGTACATTGAATTATATTTTATATTTCTTTTAGAATGAACTGTGGTTTGTGTCGTCAGCAGAATTGATGTGAAGAAATCAGAAGATTGACTGGGCGCTTGCGCAGACACACACACGTGCTTGAGTGAAATGGTCACAGAAGCTTACGCGTTCAAGCTGAATGTTATGTGCTCAAGTGAGTTTGACAAAAATTGCAATTAATTGCAAACAATAGTAAGTTTGATTCACAAGCTGAGCGAAAGCTCACATGTGCTTAGGGCATGGCGTACAGAAACTCACTTTCTTAATACAAATTATTTCTTATTTGTGCCAGAACTACTAGTTCCTATTCAATAAGGATTATTTTTTTAAGGCACGAATTGTGAGTTATTTAAAGAGTTTTTCACTCAACCCTAAAGCAAGGATCTCACTATTCAAATTAGAGAATTTACATTGGAGATTATCCTTCTTCTCTAGAGCATCTATTGGAGAGAGTTGAGCTTATAGAGTGCTAAAGAATATTGCTTTTACTCTCTTGTTGAGGATCATCTTCTTTTGTAGAAGGTTGTGTGCCTTGTGGATTGAAAGTGATCGGATTAAACATGGAGAGTGGTGCATGGCGACGGAAAGGTGTGGCAAGGACTTGTGTAAGAAGAACTATAGTCCTTCGGTCAACAGAGTGGTTGGATAAGGGTTTTGAGTATATCTTGTAATTATTCATGATTAGTGCTTGATAGTTGGTCCTTTTTGGACTAGTGCTTGTTTCCTAATTTCAGTTTTCCACGTGAAAATCATGTGCCTATTGTCTCTTGTGTGGTTGATTTATTTAATTGCTAGTTTGTTTATTTCTTATGATGCATGTTATTTGAACTGCAATCTAGAAATTCAAATTTGAAATAATCCTTCAGAGAACTTGAAGAATCAGGATCACGAATTTTTAATCCACTAATTAAGGAGGGCGATTTGATTTCAAAATCAATGTTCAATTTTCCTATGTTCCATTTTGTTATTAATTGTTGAATTTTACTCTCTGTTTTGACTTTATCTTTTAAAATATAAAAGTATCTTGCACAATCTAGATTCCTTGATTCTCAACTAAGGCTAGCCCTACTTTATTAATTATAAAATTTTTTTTAAAAAAATTTATAGCGGGACCAACTCTCATTAGAGTAAAACTTAGGAACAACAAATACAAGGAGCGAGAGTTCAATATGCCTCGTTTGGATTTTTAAAGCCTGTTTCTTTGTAGGAATTCAAGCTGTTTGGGAATTCCTAAATTTCAGTCAGAAATTTCATATTTATTTATTGGAATTCCCAGCATTTAAGGCAAGTAGCATTTTGGAATAGCCTCTACTCCAGCATTTGGAAATACTAGTGTTTTGGGAGTCTTTTATTTCCTAGTCATGCATTCCAAGAGACATTGTTGCAACTTCAATTCTCCAACGGTTGAATCCCATCTTTTTCTCTATGTGACTACACTGAAGTCAGGTCCGATCATCTTCTTCCTTTGAGATCCTTTCATAGATATGATTTATTTTTTTCCCCATCCTGATGCATGTGTGTTTTTCTAGAGGGTTTTGATGAAAATGGAAGAAAAGGGGTTTTTGAGGGTTTTCAATTGAATAAAAAGATACCACCATTCTGCTCTCTCTTGCATACATAAGCAAGATTCACCATAGGTCACAAATTTTTGGATTTGAGAGAGGGAATTGAAATTCTCATATAAGAATTCTAACATGAAAGAAACAGGAAATTAAAAAATGACAAAATTCAAAGCATTTCAGAATTTCAGCATCTCAAATTTTGAAAATTCTAGTAGATATGAAATCCAGGAATTCTTATAGAGAAATAGGCCCTCAAAGTTGCACTTCATCCATCTCTAGTCAGCTGTGAGACATTGAGAGGATCTGCACTCAAATAGCAAAGCAAAATCATGTAACGGTTCCATAAGATGGTGGTTTCTAGTCATGAAAAATTTAATAACGAAATATCAGTCAAATTGGGGTCAAACTCAACCAATATCCGACAGATTTTCAAAATGTTTTTAGTTTCTTCAAGAATGATCCTTTCATGCAATTAATGAAACAATAATTGACTAATCTTTCAACACAGACTGCGCATATAAATGGTGATAAAAAAAAAAAATACTCTGAGCGAATGGAAAATGCCACATATCGTGATTTGTCAAGATGTAGTCCCTGCTTTTTTGTTTTCTCTTTTCAAGCTGTGTATCTCAAATGGTTAGGAACCTAAACTTGTTGGCCAAGTGGGTCCAGACCATTAGTAGGTTCAGTATCTGGGGTGATCTCCCTAATTATATTAGGAATTTCCTGTTTGATTAAACAGCAGTTTTATAATAGGTTAGGACTTTCCTTTTTTCTGAGATAGAGTTCTTGGGGGATAAGGATGTAATGATTATATATATGATGTAATCTGTAACCCTAGAGATAGGCTGAGAGAGAGTGGCTGAGATTTCAAGGTTCTGGTTTCACAGATTGGAGGAGAACCTAGTAAAAATTGGTTTTCCGTGGACGTAGGCATCTTTGCCGAACTACGTAAATTTTCTTGTCTTCTTGTGTGGTGATTGTTGATCTTGGTTGCTTTGCACACACGCGCACAACAAAACTATCCTCTGAAAGAGGGATTGATTATCTAGTTCCATGGTCCATCTACACAAGGAAAAAAAAAATAAAAAATAAAAATAAAAGCAAATTGGGTTAATACCGATTAACTGTGTCTGTGAAGACTTTGAGCTCATCTGGCAAACCATGCACATCATACATGTCATCGATTGCAGTTACAAGGACCATAGCTTTGGTAATTGCTATTCTGCATTGGGAGTATTGAGGCTTGACAACCACTCCAATTGAAAATAGATAGCACTCCAGCAGTCTGTCTCGGAAGAACCCCATCTTCTCTGGTAACCCCAACAATTCCCACCATCTGAAAATATACATGATTCCAAGTAGCAAGCAGTAGTGGCAAGAGCCGTTTTAGAGTGGAAAATAGATAAATAAGAATATTACAAATAAAATTTAATCTAGAGATTGGATAAAGTTAGGTTGACAGTGGTTCCCATGGGTTGGGCCATTGAGCCTAGAGGGTAACATATGTATTGGCTCAATCTGAACACATCCCATTCACCAACTAGGCTATTAAAACAGATCCAGTTTTTAACCAGTTTAGTAACTTTACTTATAGAGTAAAGTAAGGTAAATGGTCAAATTTAGAGATAAAATAGGAAGAGAGGTCAAATCAATAAGTGATGATTTTTTGTCATTTAGTGAAATAAGAATGTAGTTTTTTTTATTTTTTTAAAAGAAAATAGTTTTTTTTGTTTTTTAGTGGTATGAAAAATTAGCTTTTTGATCTTTTTGGAGTAAAAAGTAGATGTATTTTTTGAAATATGATACTTTTGATTTGATCTTTTTAATTTTATTATTTTTTGAGATGACCTCTACCTTACTCTATTAGTAAAGTGAATTTATGGAATAGGCCAAGGTGAGGTGACCCGATCTGTAGTTTGGAATAGTTTGAATTTTCACAAAGTGGACAGCACATATAATGATTTCATTAAACCTCACTTCCCCATGTGGTGTGGTAACTCAATCTATAGTTATTCTCATTATTGTTGTTGTTGTTATTAATAGTATTCTCGTTGTTACTATTGTTGTTAATATTAAAAATTGATCTACTAATTGGATAGAAAAACTGCATAACTATGAAGTTTTGTCGACGTCAATAAATTATTTATTGATATCAATAAATAATTTTTTGATGTCGATAGAATGTGATTTTGCCTAATAGTGTAGATTCATTGGCGTTGACAAAAGATACATTGATATCGACAAAATTTTCATTGATGTCTCTTGCAAAATTATCAAACCTTCTCTTAAGTTTTAATACTTCAGTTTCAATTTTCAGATTTAGCTGTGTGATTTGCTACCATATGACTGTTAGGTCTATTATAGAAGCAACCTTTTCTTAATTAGTGAGGTACTCTAATGTATCATTGTTCCTTTTTAATAATCTAAAAACAAAAGTTTTATGTGAAAGGCGGAAGGAATGAGGAGAAAGGAAGAGGAATAAGAAGAAGATGCAGGAGAGTGCTGCAAAAAAAAAAAAAAACCCTTTGATGAATGAAACAGAAAAATAAACTTTTTGTGAAGGGCATGAAGGAATGAGGAGAAGAGAAGAGAAGAGGAACGAATAAAAAGATAGAGATGTAGTTCTAGAAACCGCCACACAGAAAATCCCTTCGATGAAAATACCTTTGATTTTCCTTTTTGCTGGGATGAGGTTCAATTTTCCCCTCTTTCGTTTTGCAGTTGATAGTTTTTGGGGCTAGCGTTACGTTGACATCAACTAAACAAGGTAGAATGGGAAAATAAATTTAGAATTTGGGTAGAAGGTCCTTCCTTGATAATATAAAAATTTAGAGTCCTCAATTGTCCTTACTTTGATTAGTGAGACTTTTTTTTATAGATCCCTATTTTTAATAACTCTCATATTATTATTGTTGTTGTTAATATCATTAATAAGTTCTATAAACAGTGCCTGTTGGAAGAAGGATTTAGAGCTCTCACATTGATAACTCCTTTAGTTCAGTTTGGTATACCATTTGCACCATGTTGAAATCTAGCTTTGCAAAATCAAGCAAGTCATTAATCCTCCCATCGTCCATCTCGTATACATCTATGTACGGTCTAGGTTCCAGTCTTGGTGCCCTCCAATGCAAAGGGATCTCCAAGGCATGCTTTATTCTATCTGCTAGCTTCCTGTTCACCCTTTCCATCAAAATCTTCAAATTTGCCGTGGAAAAGACCTTAGCTTCCTCCAAGATGGCTTCACCTTTCACGCTTAGATGTGCAGCCTCATACAAGCTCAAAAGTCCCATTGCATCTTCACATAGGCTTGCCTTGAAACCACCTTCTTCCTCCTTAACTTTGTTAAATATGTCTTGCATTACATGCATCCAAACGTAGTTTATCATCAGCTAATTATATTATATTAGTTGCACAAAAAAATTTCAGGGTCTTTGGTTATTTATTTGGAAAAGAGTGGGTACTATAATTTTTGCTTTCTCTTTCTCTTGTTTTTTTGTTTCCGTTCACGGATCTATGCTCTCCTTTCTCTCGAGCCTTGCAAAATACACACTAGTTTGATGATTCTATATCCATGTATTAATAGCATTTTTTTTATCAATAACACAAATTCATAAAAGGAAACTAACAAACAGAGTAACAAACTTAAAAACGAGGGTATAAGAACAATGAACCACTCCCACTAAACTACATAACCTCTCCCACGTTAGGAACTAACCTGTCAACCCTTTATTTGGCTAAAGCATTTGCCATAGACTTGGCGAATTTAACTTATGATGAAAAAAACTAAGATAGTAGAAGATAACTCCTTAATTTTATTAAATAAAAATTGAAAATTTGAAGATTAATATCATCTAAAAGGGATATTCATCAATTTCATCAATGGATGAACACGTCCAATCATCATATGGGCACGACCACTGTGGGATTTGTTATGGTATAGAAAATGGTTTTGATGCAACAAAAGTACTAGTGGTGTCGAAAATACTAGACCAAATGATTTTTTTTCCTTCAAACTTAATTAAGTAGAAGTCTACCTCCTAAGTTCTTAGTTGCAAGAGTCCACTAGGGCTATAAGATTTAATGCTTTAAATTCATACTATTTTACATATTTTGTGATAATGACAACTTTGCCCTTAGGGAGTTCTTACTTCTTTTAAGGTTTATTCACTATACATTGTTTTGGCAAGCATTGGCGGCCGGCGACAATTGGCGACCGGTAACCACCATTGACTAACTAGCGATAAGCGACCATAGCCATCCGGCTGGCCGACGACTTTTCCGACCAGCGACCAACACATTTTTTTTATGTCTCTCAATCTACTCCAAGTAGCCATTTTCGTGGCTCGAACCCGATACGTAGATGTTGGCTATGATACTAAATAATATAGACTTAACAAATATGCCAAAAAGTCATAGGACTGATGGAATACGCCAAATTAAATCTTAAAACTATTTAGGTCCGAAATAGACTGGTGATCGGTGTTCTACAGGGCATGTTGGAATAGGAATATGAGACACAAGAACATTAAGAATTCAGAATTTTTTAGTGCACAAATTGAAGAATCAAGAACATTAAGAATTCTAAAGTTTTTAGTACTCAAATTAAAGAATCAAGAACATAAGACACAAGAACATTAAGAATTCTGAATTTCAGCTTACAAATTGAAGAAACAGGATCATGTATCAATATGCATGGTAAACGAGAACATCAATCAAATGTGTAAGACTTAGGAACATGCATGAAACAGGAACATGAGATACAAAAACATTAAGAATTCTAAAAATGCACAAGTTGAATGAATCAAGATCAAGTATTAGTGTACATCCTAAACGAGAACATCAATCAGATGTAGCAAAAATAGGAACATGCTTGAAACAAGAACATGAGATATAGGAATATTAAGAATTCTGACAGTGCATAAATTAAAGGAAACAAGATCATATATTAGTGTACATGATAAACAGGAATATGAGTTACAAGAACAACAAGAATCCTGATTGTTCATAAATTGAAGAAAACAAGATCAAGTATTAATGTATATGATAAATAAAAACATTAATCAGATGTGTCAGAAACAAAAATATGAGATACAGAAACATTAAGAATTTTGATAGTGCACAAATTAAAGGAAAAAGAATCACGCATAAATGTACATGATAAACAAGAATATCAATCAGATATATCAGAAACAGGAACATGAGATATAAAAACATTAAGAATTTTAATAGTGCACAAATTGAAAAAAACAAGATCCTGTATTAATTTACATGATAAAAAGAAATATCTATCAGATGTGCCAAAAACAGGATTATGCTTGAAACATGAACATGGGATATATGAACATTAAGAATTTTGAATGTGCGTAAATTGAATAATATAGGATTGTGTATTAGTGTATATGATAAATCAAAATATCAATCAGATATGTTAGAAACAGGAACATGTTTGAAATAGAAATATTAAGAATTCTGATTGTGCACAAATTTGAATAAAACATAATCGTGTATTAGTGTACATGATAAGCATAAACATGAATCAGTTATGTCAGAAATAGGAACATGAGATACATAAATATTAAGAATTTGGATAGTGTACAAATTGAAGGAAAGAAGATCATGTATTAGTGTACATGATAAACAGGAACATTAATCAAATGTGTCAGAAACAAGAACTTTCTTAAAACAAGAATATAAGATACATGAACACTAAGAATTCTGATTGTTCACAACTTAGAGAAAACAGGATTATGTATTAGCGTACATAATAAAGATAAACATCAATCAGATGTGTGAGAAGCAGGAATACGACATACATGATTATTAAAAATTCTGATAGTGCACAAATTGAAGGAAACAAGATCATATATTCATATACATGATAAATAGGAACATCAATTAGATGTGTTAGAAACACGAACATGCTTAAAATAAGAAATAAGATACAGGAATACAAAGAATTCAAATAGAACATAAATTGAAAGAAACAGGACCATGTATTAGTGTACATGATAAATAGGAATATCAGTTAGATGTGTAAAAAATAGGAACATACTTAAAACGAAAACTTAAGATACATGAATATTAAAAATTCTGATAGTGCACAAATTGAAAGAAACATGAGCATTTATTAACTTTCATGAAAAACAGGAACATCAATCAAATGTGTTTGAAACAAGAACATATTTAAACTATGATTAGAAGATATAGGAACGTTAATGATTCTGATAGTGTACAAATTGAAGAAAAAGGGTTCATGTATTAGTCTATATGACAAACAAGAACATCAATCGGATATGTCAAAAACAGGAATATGCTTGAAATAGGAACATAAGAAACATGAACATTAAGAATTATGATGGTGCACAAATTAAAGAAACATTATCATGTATATGTGTACATGATAAATAGGAATATCAATTGGATGTGTCAGAAATAGGAAAATACTTGAAATAGGAACATTAAGAATTCTGATAGTGCACAAATTGAAAAAAAAGACATAATCATGTATTAGTATAAATGATAAACAAGAACATCAATTAGATGTGTTAAAAATAGGAATATACTTGAAACAGGAACATGGGATGCAATATGTAATGATCTGAATTTTGATTTTTAACTAGAATCAATTCGAACCCTTGATTTGATCTTCGATGGACCCCACTTGCATTTAATTTTATTTTGTGATTTGATGCTATTTAAATTTGGAAAATTATGTTTTTAAGATTAGGGGGTGCCAGTTGTGTTCGAATTTGAGACTTTAGGAAGTTTTGCTCAACTAAGAGATCCAATTCTAATAGACTCTTTGAAGTTGTTTTTCATCCTAACTCTACTTTAATATGAGAGTCTCACTTTATTTAGAATTTCCAGAGTTAGTTTTCTCATCTCAAACTCCACCTTGAAGATTAGAATCCTAATCTACCTTGGTTATTAGAGTCCAACCCAAACTAGTATAAAGTCATATTTCTTTTAGGACTTTCTTTGTTATCCCTAAAAATAGACTCTTTCTCCTTTTCTTTAGCCATTTCATGTGCGGATGTAAATTTTTCTCTCCCGCTAAGATTTGGTTTCTCTCCTTTCCTCTTTTCCATTCTATAGTTACCATTATAGTTGGACATCTCAGCATACTCATTTTGTTTCCTAATCAAGCATTATTTTTTTTTGCTATTACCATGATCATGGTGGACCATATCCAAGCCACACGATCCACACTTTGCATCAACTTGCTCTAAACCACTTCACTATTGGACTCACCAACCATAATCAGTGCCCACTTGCATTAAGTATGAGAACCTCAGTGTCATCAATATCATCCTAGCAATCTCTTACTGCAGCATCTAGGGACCTCTCATGGCCCTTTTCCAGCCAAGCCCTGACCCCGCCACAACTATATCGGACTTAACTCATCAACTCACTTGGTGCACCATCATGAATTAGCCCGTCCTCTTCTTCATCCTTCATATTCACCACCTCTTTTTCTTGTTTACTCTGTTTTCTTGCTTTCCTCTTCTTCCGTCCATCTACATCACCTTCTATTCTTCATGGTTTTAATTTGAATTTATGTATTAAATAGAGGAACTTGAAAGGTGGTTCTTAATTAGATACCAAATAGAAAGGCTTTCTTGAAGTGTTTTCTCATTCCCTGGAATTCAAAGCCAATTGCTATTGTATACGTTAGCCATAATGACAGTCATTATAATGCATGTTTAGTGACTTTCTGGCCACTCCCTCTTCTTCCTATAAATTGGGTATCTTGCTCTCTCAAATCCCTCCCTCTCAAACGACTCTTTGATTCTCTCTCTTCCTCCGGAGTTATCTTCCATTTCTGGTAATTCCTCATCTGTCTTCTTTGTTTCGTCTATTTGTTTGCTATAAGCTACAATTTCCATTTATTGTTGCTGCAAGTAATTAATGTTGTTCTTTTCTATTTTTATTTTCTTTCATGCATTTAGTTCTGTACTTTGTTTTATAACTTCTCCATTCTCCTCGGGGTTTAATCGGCCATCACAACCACGCATCATCATATCTTTGTCACATCATCTCCACTATCTCATCTCACCTTCATGCTATCCCAAGCCACCTCGACACCCTGCCACTGCATCGCTTCTCCTTTCAACCAAACAGCCCATTCAGCCATGAGCCAGACAGATTTGTGAACATGCCTGCACACTCACCTACCCTCACTCTCCTCCCTTGGCATCAAAGAAAAACCCACCTCTGAACTCATTAGTACCTTGTCCAAATGGAAGACATGATAGAGACCCAGTCCCATGCTGATGACCTTCTTCCTTATCCCAAGTCAATGAATGCACCCAATGAATTCAAGATTTTCGCACCTGGTGCCCACTTTCATTTTCTAACCAACCTCATCGAGTGGCCATACACCAGTTCATATATGCACTCACTTAAATTTCATTAGTTCTTATCCTTATAACCACATGATCATGAAACCCAGTCCAACGTCCCCATCCCGGTAAAATATGCTATCTGAACCCATCTGAGGCAAATAGGACCAAAATTCCATTGGCCAAACCAACCCATCTTGCCCACACAACCCAACTAACTTATGCCCACTTAGTACTTGTTTGACCCCACCTAGGATACACCATCATCTTTGTATATATCCAAACAGAACCGAACCAAACCCATTTAGTACACCACCCCTGGCCCAGATAACATTTATGATTAGGTCACGTCACTCAGGCCCATTTGCTTGACTTAAAATTGGCCCCCACCAAAGATTTGCCTACCCATATGTTTATAACTTCTATTTTAGCCCATTTAGGCAACCCATTTTCCACTTTGACTCACCTATACGCTTTACCCATTGGCGTGCAACTAAATCATGCCCAAGCCTGTTTGATCTAAGCCCCCATATTTCTTGACTTGGATTAATGACCTGGCCTATGATCAACTTGAACAGACCTGATCAAACCATACCAATACCCATTTGGACCGTCACAAGAAGGACCTATGTATACCCAACATGCAAGTTCTACCGATTTGGAGCCGACGCAAAACCGTGCAATCTCTCTCTCTCTCTCTCTCTCTCTCTCTCTCTCTCTCTCTCTCTCTCTCTCTCTCTCTCTCTCTCATTGTAGTCCAAACCCAATGACTGCTGCTTGAACCAAGTACCTATCCCAAATTCATTTCGTATGATTATGGCCCAAGCCTAATTGCGCGTGCATGAACCCATTTCCTAGACCCATTTGCTAATTCATGTTTAAATCATTGTCCTCAGGTTGAGCACTTTCATCATCCACCATTGATCTAAGGATTAAAGCGTCAAAAGAGGCAAGTAGTCTAACAATGTTACCCTAATATTTGAGTTTTCACATTCCTTGCCTCGATTATGATTTGAATTCTAAAATTTGTGATATTACTGAAATAACGATAGAATCCCTAAGATGTTTGTTATCTTTGATTTATTTTAGATTGGTTCATTGCTTGACTTAATAATGGTTCTTTTTAACACCATCATGCCATAAATTTATTTTTTCGAGATTATTCGTCATTCGATTTGAACGATGCCTTAAATTGTAAAACTTATGATTTTATTTCCCATGATATTGCTACCTTCGATGCGATGATCATTAGACTTGATGTTGTTCCCTTTTTTATATCATCAAGCTATAAAATGAATCCTTTGTGTATTATTGGTTGAGATGAACAATTTGGTTTGAGAATGTTGGAATTTTTTTAAAAAAATCTTGATAACATTGGATCGATTTGTGTTTCCAATCTAACCTTTGTTTATAAATGGAAATTTGTGAATTATTGGATTTTATTGCTTGTAAATCGTTGACCTCAAAAGCATTCTCTAAAGTATGGGAAACGCACCGTGGTACACCCATACGCAGATTTTAACTCCCCTTTTGGGTATGATATTGGGATTGGGACCTTTTTGTCCGATATTGTTAATCTGCAGTTAGCTCCCACTAGGTTATGTGGAGATTACTGGTATTTAGGCTTCGGACTAACTTTGGATATGAAATTGCTTGTACCTAGCAGGTACCTCGTGCTTAGTCAAGGCTTAAATCTGGTGAGTACACTATGTTTGCTTTGTTTTTATGTACCGCAGAGATGCCTTATCTTAAGTTGGCTTTAGGATATTGTCTATTTTTTATTTTGCTCGAATATGCTCATGCTTTAGTTTCGTATAATTTTGTAATTCTATTAAAGTTTAAACCCACCATTTTGAACTCAATGTGATCATATTATTCGACTTTATTGGCTTCAAGATTGATGTTTTTCACCCGTTATTTATTTGTTCGGAACCATGGGTCCGAAATTTAATATCTTTGATTGTTACCTGTTTGTAACGATTTCATAGTGGGTTTACTTGCTGAGTTGTAATCACCCTTATTACTTTCCTCAGATTTTGCAGTTGAGTCGGACATTGAGGATACTTAGCTTGCATGCGAGATCGGGATTAAGGAATGAGTTGTGAGAATTTTTGAATCAGTCTTTAGTAGCATGTTATAAGAGTTTATCTAGTCATGTAATCTATTTTTAAATGAAACTTATTTTAAAGGAAATTTATGTTTTTTGTTTTAATTATTGTGGACCCGTCGTATCTCGTGATTTAAGGGTCCTAAGGATCTCATATTTCGGGGCGTGACACAGGAACATTAGGAATTCTAATAGCACACAAATTAAAGAAAAAAGAATCATGTATTAGTATACAGTATAAACATGAATATCAATCAGATGTGTCAGAAATAGGAACATGATTCAAACAAGAACATGAAATACAGGAGCATTATAAATTCTGATAGTGTACAAATTAAATAAAACAGGATTATATATTAGTGTACATGATAGATAGGAATTAATCAGATCTGTCAAAAACAAGAACATGCTTGAAACAAGAACATAAGAATATGAATATTAAGAATTTTAATAGTGCATAAATTGAAAACATAGGATCATGTATTAGTGTGTATGATAAATACGAACATCAATCAGATGTGTAAGAAACAAGAACATGCTTGAAACATGAACATGAGATACATGAATATTAAGAATTATGATAGTGCAAAATTAAAGGAAACATGACCATGTATTAGTGTATATGATAAATAGAAACATCAATTAAATGTGTTGAAATAGGAACTTGAGATACAGGTACACCAAGAATTCTGACAGTGCACAACTTAAAGAAAATAGGATCATATATTAATGTACATCATAAATAGAAATATTTATTAGATGTGTCAGAAATAGGAACATGCTTGAAACAGGAATATTAAGAATTCTGAGAGTGCACAAATTGAAAAAACAAGATCATGTATTAATGTATATGATAAACAAGAAAATCAATCAGATGTGTCGGTAACAAGAACATCCTTAAAACAGGAACATAATAAATATGGGCATCAAGAATTCTGATAGTATATAAATTGAAGAAATAGGATCATACAGGAACATCAATCAGATGTGTCAGAAACAAGAATATGCTTAAAACAAGAACTTGAGATACATTAACATTAAGAATTCTAATAGTGCACAAATTAAAGAAAACAGGATCATATATTATTGTATATAATAAATATGAATATCAATTAGATATATCAGAAACAGGAACATGCTTGAAACGGGAATATGAAGAATTCTGACAGTACACAAATTAAAGAAATTAGATAATGTATTAGTATACATGATAAACAAGAACATCAATCAGATGTGTTAAAAACAGGAATATATTTGAAACATGAACTTAAGATACAAGAATATCAAAAATTCTTATAGTGCATAAATTAAAGTAACCAGGATCATGTATTAGTGTACATGATAAACAGGAACATCAATCACATATCCCAGAAATAGGAAAATGAGATAATGAACATTAAGAATTATGATAATACACAGATTGAACAAAAAAGGATCATGTATCAGTGTACATGATAAATAAGAACATCAAGCAAATATGTCAAAAACATGAAAATGCTTGAAACAGGAACATAAGATATATAAACATTAAGAATTTTGATTATGCACAAATTGAAGGAAACAGAATCATGTATTAGTATACATTAAAAACAAGGACATCAATCAGATGTGTTAGAAACAAGAACATTCTTGAAATAGGGATATTAACAATTTTAATAGTGCACAAATTAAAGAAAACAAGAACATATATTACTGTAAATGATAAACAGGAGCATCATGCAAATGTGTCAGAAACAAAAACATATGACTATGGTGTAAAAAAAAAAAGCAAGAAGTCGCCTAAAAAGTCATAGGTTGTCCACTGGAGGTGGTTGTTGGCTGGATTGTAATGGTGCTGCCATTTTGAAAAACTATTTTTTTTAAAGAGGGGCAAAATGATAATATTTTAGTATTTTAGTTGAAAAAATATCCCTATAAACTTAAAACTCTAAAAACTTTAGAGTTGGACTTAAAACTATACAAGCTTTCATAAATGGACTTAAACCTAAAGCCCTTTTTTTTCTTTTTGACAAGGCAATGGCGAGGATAATTCGTTGGGTCTATGATGTAGCCCTGTACTAAATCTCACATAACTAGACTTGTCCTCGGACTAGGACCACACAAAAATTGTGTCCAAGTCAGGTTTTGATTGGGCAAGAATTATAATAATAATTTTTATTGAACCCTGGAATTCATGGAGGATGTTCTCGCACGAATACACTCTAAGCCTCCCTCTTCATCTCTACACTTCAACCGGAGCAGTAGAGCATTCCATTTATGAACTCTACCACTAATATGGAAGTCCAAATCTTCGGCTACCACAGGTGCTGCAGTGCAGTTGTTAACTAAAAGCGGCTGCAATGTTGCCCATGCAATGTTGCATCATTGCAGTGCCAAATTGGCTCCATTGAGCCATACAATCAGCAGTAGGGCTCACTTGGGCCACCTTTAGTCATTGCAGCACATTTGATACTTTTACATCTCATGATTTGGCTTTGGATATGATTTTATCCTAGAACGAACTCTAAAAAATCTATGAATAAAACACTATTAATATTTAAGGTTGCTAATTCAATAGGATAATTTGGTGAAGGTCATTTTTTCGTTCCCCATTTGTATGGGAAGACATTTTCATCTATCTCTCCTCCCTTGGTACATCACATGTATCCAAGTGGGCTCAACCAACTGGACTATAGAACATTGTCCTGCAATAAATATTATCTTCTGAAAAGTTCAAATATTTCATCTAAACCACCCATTCAACTTCCATCTAGAGTTAAAGGGATGTCAAGAATTCATTCCATTATGAGACCTATTGACATTTTCATGGGAAATATTTGATAAAAGCAATTAAATTATAATTGTTCAATGCAACCATGAATATCATTAATTCATTATGATTAAAACAGAACTTATAATAATAAACAAAGCATTTTATGGAATACATTGATTGCTGAAAGAAGGTTCTAACTATATAAATACTTGCGACTTATTAAAAGTGAATATATTCAAGTCTACTTTTGGGAAAATTAACCAAAAGTTTATATATGTTTTCTAAAATCTCCCTTTATTTATATAAATGTCTCAATATAATGGGGAATATCACTCAATTGAAAGTGTCACCAGAGGGCAAAAGTGAGTCAAAATATTGGGCAAATGACTTCGATCTTTGAAACCCACATGAAACAAGTTTAACTTGAGTTCGCCTATCATTGTTCTTATATAACCTTTATTTATTTATTTTGACAAACTATTCTTATATAATCATTACCCATATATTTTGTTCTCATCATGCTTTTGTAGACTACCTGAATTAGGGTCATAGGAGATAAAAGCTATGGACTAAGACTTCGAATCAGGCCCGGCTAAAAATTAGCTTAGATCTTGGACCTCATCTTTGTTGGGTTTTATCTTGTATGCCGGTTTAGCTGGATCAGTCATCTGGTTTAGCTAGAACCGAGGTTCAGTGTTAGAGATATTTTAATCATATGTATGGGTTTTCTTAGTGGCCAAGAAAGCGGAAACTATATATTAATGTATTGTAACCCTAGATCCCTGAAGATTAAAATAGATCATGATAGATAAGTTCTCTTCTCCGTGGATGTAGGTAAGGTTATCGAACCATGTAAAACTGCTATATTCATGAGTGTGATTGCTTGATGATAAGATTGTGTGCGTTCATCGTGGTTGATTTGTTGATCGTTGGTAGTTTCCATTGTGTCATTTTTCCTAACAAGTGGTATCAAAGCGAGGTGGAGATCACGTGGGCATTGTGATTCACGGATCGAATCTGCGTGGAAGAAAAGGGTGGTCATGCTAGGATCTATCTTCCACTAGGCTAGAACAGATTGCACTGTGGGATCTCAAAGAGGATTCTAAGATCAAAGTGGGTTTTGGGTGCAGTCTTTGTGTAGAAGAGAGAATAGAGGTTTCTCAGTTTTGGGTGTCTGAATGACAAAGGAACAAGCTACCTGTTGTTCTCTGAGAAAAAGGAAAGATCCAAATCAAAAGAGGAAAAAGGGTTCATTCTTCGGAGGGACGATTGGAGAGAGGTGATTTTGCTTGCTGTTCTTTGGAGTTTTAGAGGTTACTGTCGCCATTGAAACAATCTCGGAGAAGAAGGGTGAGTTCGCCAGACTTTTTGCATAAGCTGCCTTCGTTGGAGAAGAATGTAGAGGGGGTTAGGTTATCCGTGCAGCCTGTGCAGCCGTCACAGGAGAGGATCGCTTTCCTCCGTTTGGCCGTCTCCACTACGTCGCCAGTCGCTACTGTCTCACCGAGGAAGAATGGAAAGGGATTTTTGTTTTTTTGGTTGAGCAAAACCAGAAAGGAGTAAAAGAAGACCCACCTGCTACAGATCGCCGAAATCTGCACCGTCCCACGCTAACCTTCATCAAGGTGCCTTTGTCGCTACAGCAATCCACGTCCACCACCAGTTTCCAGCTGCTGCTGCCTGAGCAAAAGGGAGTCCCAAGGGCCGTTCTCTTTTTACAGGAACTGGAGGAAGGAAAGGATCACTAGACCTGGTTGTTAGGCCAAATCAATTTTTTAGGCCAGGTCAAGGTTAGGTTAGTTTGGAACAGACTCGTCAAGCAACAAGCCCAACAACAGTTCAGTCCAGGTCAGGTCAGGTCAACCTGACCCATCAGCATAGTTCAGCCCGGTCTGCAGTAGTGCAGTGCTAATGTCAGCAGCGTAGGTCAAGGCAGTTTGACCGGATCAATGGCTGAAGTTGTTTCTGCAATATCTTTATCATCTGATGTCCGATCGGAGATTTGTTTGTGCCTTTAGATTCGTTGTGAGTAGATCTACGAATGTGTGAAAGAAAATCAGCAATTCAATGTTAAACAAGAAGGTTTGACCAATTATAGTACAAGAAACTGTTTCTGCGATATCGACGCTATTCGAAGTCAGATTTCAGATCCATTTCTTCTAGCGTGATCATGGTGATGAGATCTACAAGGCAAACAGAAACTATTGGTAGTTTGATGGACAAAATTTTGGGGGACTGAAGAAATTAACAGATTCACAATGACAGCAATGGATTCAAGCATCATGAGCCAGATTGAAGTGTTTGACGGAAAAACAACTTCAAAAATTGGCAAAAAAGAGTGTTAGACTCCGTGATGCAACAATGATTGAAAAGTGTTACTTGATATCATGAATAAGAGATGGCCTTGCGTACTTTGATGGAAAGCTCAGATCCGCGTCGAAGGGTCGGGAAGGAGCGACATTCCAAAGTAGAAGAAAAAGCAAAAGAATTAAAATTGGAAGGAGGTAGTGTACAAGAAGGCTCGGATTTGGATAACGGGGAATCACTTTTGGTCACTACAGGTATGGATTGTGTTAATGATTCATGGTATTGAGATTCAAAATTCTTCCTATCATGTGTTCTAGTAGAGATTAGTTTGATACAAATAAATCTCATTGTTGATGGATCTATTCTTATGGGGGATAATGCAAATTGATTAGCATTTAAGATAAGAGCGGTAGAGATCCAGGTGTATGATGATGTTGTTCAAACCCTAACGGATGTGATATATATTTTGGATTTACGAAGAAATTAGATTTCTTTGGGTACCTTAGACTTTAAAGGCTGTAAGTGCATTGCAGTGAGTGGAGTCACGAAGGTAGAAAATGGAACATTAGTAATCATGGAGGGTGAGATAGTAAGAAATCTCTTTAAGTTAATAGGGGATGATTTTTCAGGTGTAGTAGTGAAAGAGACATCAAAATAACAAGAGAAGAAATCTATGGTTTAGGTAGAGTTAGATGCAATGGATTATCGGAAGATGGATTGATGAGTCTTCGATGATATCATCTAGTGGAAATCCAGGAAGACCTGCACGGAAATAATTTTCTCTGAAAAAGTAGTCTAGTTCAGAACGGAATAAGCTAGTTTAGCATTGCGTCATACCTAACCCGTATGTGCTATGTCCAACCACCAGAATATGGTAAAATAAGACAGTTACAAGTTTGATGGGCAGAACACAGGAATAGAAATAGAAGGAAGGATTCACAAGGTACCAATAAGATCCAAATTCAGGAAGGTCTTCAGTTTTTTCTTGACAAATGAAAGTTAAGTTTACTGTGTTGGAAGTATGCATGCATGTGGTAACAAATGGAGAGCACTTTGGAGGTTTAAGATAAGGGTATTGAGGTCAAAGGAGGTAATTGTGAGAAGTCTCAAGTCAATTTGAGCTTGAGCGACATCAGACAATGATGAGATTGTCTGTGCATTCAGGTGCCGCGCTAGGTCGTAGCGTGTACAGAGGAGTACCTTTTAGCAAAGTATGCGAAGTGCTAGTTCAACATGTTAGAGTGTTGAAGAAAGAAGAATGTGCCATCGGTGTAGTGACATACTTTTCTGCAAGGTACGTAAAGATATTATTGGGTATCTCAAGATGACTCCAGGGATTTACGGAATCTAAGCCAAGGTGGAGATTATTGGGTTTTGTATTGTATTTCGGTTTAGCCAGATCAATCATTTGGTATAGCCAGAACTAAGTTTTAGGGTTGGGGGTGTTTTAGTCATTATATATGAGTTTTCCTGGTAGCTAAGAAAGCGGAAATTATAAATGTTGATATACTATAACTCTAGATTTCAGAGAACTGAGATGGGATCATGATATATGAGTTCTCTCCTTCATAAACGTAGGCATAATTGCCAAACAACATAAAACCGCTATGTTCATGTGTGTGTTTGCATGGTGATAAAATTGTGTGTATTCATCATAGTTGATTTATTGATCATGAGTAGTTTTCGTTGTACCATTTTTCCCAACAATCCTATCTTTCCTCTCTGTATGCTAGGACACATTTTAAAATTTCAACCCTGTTGTTGTGATAGCATACCTGATGAAATGCTAATCCCATGTTGCCTAAGCAATCTAAAGTAGAGAGATGTGTGGTACAGACTGTCCTTAATTGCGTGCTCCGTGATCTCTGAGTGAAGCCCATGCAATGCGTCATCGATTTCTTCTTCAAACTGGTCGGCCACACCGAGGCGTTGGACAGCGTCAATCAATCCAAGCAGATGGTGCGGCTGTGTGTTGTCTTGTAGTTGTAGCCGGCGCTGAACTGCTTCCTTGAGTCTTCCGTGGTGGTCATGATTCAATGCCTGAATACATAGAAATTTAGGGCATGTTAGTGCAGGCTGCAGCTAATAGGTTCGATGGAAAACCAATTCCAAACCTCCCCATAAAAAGTAGTTTCTGAAGAATTGCAGAACCTTTCAATGCTACGAAAAATCATTTTCACTTTCTATGGCTCTTCTTGATAAAAGTAGGTGCAATACATACTACCCGTGGAGACAAATTAACTGCCAAATGATTCTTAAAGAGGTGAGAAGTGATACCAATAAAGATGAGATCTTAACCTTTTTTAGGACCAAAATTCCTACAATGATGGCTGCTTATTCTTTTCCAATCTTTTTTTTATTTAACTTCCATTAAAGGTAAGAAAATTAAGAAAGAAAAGAAGAGAGTAGAGTGTAAATTAAGGATTGCTAGGACTTACAGCTGTAGCAGTGCAGTCGCTTCTTGCAAGTAGGGAGCGAATGCTATCAGCATCCCAAAAGGTGGAGTAATAGTTTGCAGAGTGACGTCCCTCCATGGAGTCCATGCTTCTCTTCTATCCTATAGTACTCTACTGATCACTCAACACAAGGCTCCTACTCTAGTCACTCAACACAAGGCTGCAAGTCTACTCACTGCGCTTGTGGTCATATATGCCGCAGCATATATAGAGGGGAGATTCGGTTTAAAATGCCTTAGGAAAGGGAAAGGGTCCTTAGCAGTCTTCATATTTACGGTAATTGGATGAGTGGTGCAATTTGAACACAAATTTTATCTCTCTCCACACATGAGAAAAAAATTAATAATTAAAAAATAAAATCCCCAAAATACTCTTCTCTCCCCCACACCTCTCTCCCTCCCTCCTCACTCCTCCCCCCTTTTCCTCCAAGCGGTGGAAGGGGGGCTCTCCCTCCCTCTCTCTCCCTCTTCCTCTTCCTCACTGAGGCCTTCCCTCTTCCTATTCCTCTCCTATCCCTCATTTTTGTTGGGAAAAAGCGGCACAACGGAAACAACCCGCGATCAACGGATCTACCACGATCTACGCAAGCAATTACACCATCAAGCAATCACAAACATGACACAGCAGTTTTACGTGGTTCGGCAACCATGCCTACATCCACGGGAGGAGAGAACTCATCTACTATGATCCCATCTCAATCCCCTCAGGATCTAGGGTTACTGTACATCAATATATAGTTCCCGCTTCCTTGGCCATCAAGAAAACCCATACATAATGACTAAAATACCCCTAACCCTGAGCCTCGGTTCTGGCTAAACCAGACGACCGATCCGGCTAAACCGGAATACAAGACAAAACCGAACAATTCTTGCTCTCCTCTTCCTCTATCTTCATCTTCCTTTTCCTCTCCTCCTCATCTCCTTTGCTCTCCTCTCTAGTGGCAACTCCACATGTAATCCTGGGTAGTCAGTTGATTGGAAAAGTTAATAAAAAAATTTTTTTGGTTAAGTTATATATGTTTTGATAACCCGAAAATAAAAAATAGTGACTACCCTTAAGGGGTTAAGCATTATTTTTTTTTTGTTAAAATAGGTTGTGACAACCCTAAAGAACAAATAGTGACGACCTTTAAGGGGCTAAGCATAAGTTTTTTAATAGAGCTTATAGAATTTATATCTTTTTAAAGTTTTGCCAATAAAAATTCCTGGAGCCGCCACTTCTCCTCTCGGCCTTGTTTGGCCCTACGAGGCCGAACATCACACTCCTAGGGCCGAATGAGGCAGAGATGAGAGGAGGAGAGGAAAGGGAGAGGGAGAGGGACGAGAAGAGGAAGAGAAAGAGGATTAGGGAGAAGGAGAGGAAGGGGAGGGAAGGGAGAGGTAAAGAGAGAGAGAATAGGGGGCAAAAGAGGAAGACAGAGAGGGAGAGGGGAGTCCCCCTAAGCCACTGGAGCTTGTCGCCTGCTGAGGTGGGGATGGGGAGGGAAAAGGAGGAGGAAGGGGAAGAGGAAGAGGGGGTAGAGGTATATATTTTGGGAATTTTTTATCTTTTTATTTTTAATTGTGTGTGCAATGAGACATTTTTGGAGTTTATCCAACATTGCCCCGATTGGATTCATACTGTAGTAGGTATAGACGAAAATGCCCCCTTTCGGTTTAAATTTGGAAACAGTTCAAACTTTTGGTTTCGTTGTAGGACAAGTTCAAAACTGCTTGCCTTATAAGAAGGTCTACAATATCTACCCCTAAAGAATAAGTCATTAAAGAAATCAAAATTTGTTTTAATTTATTATTCTTTATATCGATTGAAGCGAAGGGCTATGAGGAATAACTTATTATAAATGATGTAAAATAATCAAATATTGGAATCAAATAATAAAGTGAATACCGGATTATTTTATGACAGCAATTATTGTTATGTAAAATATAACCTAATTTCTAGCAATCATGTGTGCCATGTACAAGGAAGTGAACTTTGGATCATTTTTTTATATGATTCTTCACCTTTAATTGTCATGTATAATGCAGTGCTCTTTTTTTTTTCTGGTGTTTGTTCTTTAGGTTTGGACTCTTTTGTTTTGCTTAATTTTTATTTTGTTTTATTTTTTTTTCACTTGGCTTTTGGCTTAGGTCATTAAAGTTTTTTATTTATTCTTTCTAATGGTTTTGGGCTTTGGTCATTAAAGTTTTTTGTTTATTCTTTCTAATGGTTTTGGGCTTTGGTCAATAAAGTTTTCAAGAATTTCCTTTTTTATATTCATTTTCAAGGATGGGCCCATATATTTTACATAATTTTTCATAGCTATTATTTCTAATCAAATAATCACCTTCAAATTTGGTTTTGAAAACCAAGTGATTATTCTTTGGGGGTTGTTTTCACCTTTTTGCTTGATTATTCAGAGTGTGTTATCCGGTATTCTCCAATCTGTAATGTTCCAAGCCTTATAAGAAGGCCTTTTGTAATTCTGACTTTATAATCACTAAACTCCTCTACTAGCAAGAAAAAGAAAAAAAAAAGAAAGAAAAAACTGCTTGCCTTGACAACGAATGCAAGTTCAATTACAATTAATGAAGCATTGGGCATTGAAGTATCTATTATTTATTTCTATATTTATTTATTTATTTTTATGATGAGGGTATCTTAAAAGTCTTTGGTCCGGGACTAATTCCTTGCATAACGCTAACAAGTAGCAAATTTGGCTTGATTTCTACTACAAAACGTAGAAAGCAAACTCACATTATTATACGCCAGCATCTCCGATGTGGTTAAATATAACACTCAAAGCGCCAATGAATGTTTCCAAAAATACAATGAGTTTTCCACTTCGAAGATCCGTTTTCGCCACATGAGAACATAATTCCTCATAAATTGAATGGACATCTTCCAATATGAAATGATGCCTGTTTATTGAAAAAGTTCAAAATTAGTTTTCCTATTTTTTTCGGCTTTCCATCTCTTAAATTATGTTGAAAGACTTACTAAATAAATATATATATATATACACATACATATAGCTTTAATTCTTTGAGAACTGTTCTTACACACCCACCATAAGAACTTTTATGGGGCCAACTTGTGCGTCTCATTTGGGGATGAGACAAGGGGGGATGGAAAGATCCATGTGAAACCATCCTAGATATCAAGTTTGGCCCCAATCACATGTCCCTAACCTTTTCACCTGTGGCCCACAAATCCAATCCATTAAGATTACTGCACAATCGATCCAACGGTCTAGTAAATTTGGATCTAACTGAAACTTGGGACATGTGACTATCAGGTGAGTTCATATATATTGCAAGAATTGGATTGGTAATAGATAGGCCCCACCTAGACTTCACTTCAAATTCACTTCAAATAATTTATTTAGATAGAATACATAGGAATTCCACATCAAATGAGCTCCACCATTTCTGAGTATTTGCTTTTGATTCTTCATTTTTCAACTATCAACAAAAATAAAAAGCCTCAAAACTCCTACGAATGCAACTATGTTTAGGGTATGGTTGTATAACAATTTTTTGCGGAAAAGGAGATAGTTTTCTTCGAAGAAATCATTTTTTAATGCATTTGGTATAGTATAATTTCTTGAAATCACTTTTTTGTCACGTCACCGTTACGTCAGACTTTTTTTTTTTTCTAGAACGTTCAAAACGGAATTCTTATGGGAACCATTGGACTTCTGTTTTCGTAGACATGTTCACCCTTTCCCAATTCATCGTGGGTTGCAACCTCATACCGAGGCTCCTCCCTCTTTATCTACTAAAGTCTATAATGTCCCTCCCCTCTCCCTATTTCCACATTCTCTATCCCTCTTTGTACCCTCCACCTACCCTCCCGTCCCCTTCTTTCTATAGTTTTCATCAAATATTTCACAACCGCACTGAACAATATTATCTTCAATTCACCAAAAAAAATATTTTATACCAAACACCAACTTTGTACTTCCGTAGAACTCTTTTTCCATGGAGTTCATTTTCATGGACTCCATTTTAAGGTTGACCTTGGAGAAATTTCATTTACTTTTTATTTTTGTTAGTAAAGTTCATTTATTTACTTATTAAGAAGAAATCTATCAGGACATGCTTGTAAATTGTAGTTGGGCAATTCTTAATTTTTTTTATTTAGATTTCTTGAAAGTATATGACAGCGTGATCCACATGATCGGTACGTATTGTCAGTGTGCATATACTCATTCAAAACGAAGTAATCAATTTAAAGGAACCTTAACCTGCAGACGCGTGGCCAAAATCCAATTCATTTAAGATAATAATCTTATATTTGAGTTAATTTGTAGGCAAAAGCAAGCTCCTTACAACCTTACAACCTTAGGTCAATCCATAAATGAACTATTATATATGAAAAATTCTAAAAAAACACCCCTTAAAAAACAAGGGACGTGTTTGCTCCCATCTAAACCTCCCATGCCAACATATTTGTTAATCGTTAACATCTTTGTTAGATCGCTTATAAATCTATTGGGCCTAAAAAATCATTAACCAGCGCATATATTTAATGAAATTGCCAGTGCCTCTCAAGTCATTGCTTGATAATCAGCGGAAATCTCTCGGGCTCCTAGCAAGAGTCCAACGACTACAGTCATAGGGTGTTGTTTCGGCCAAAATGGTTACACGTGGTTGGCCGTATGGAATCATACACTAACAATACCTATCGAGCTTGAGGATTCAGCTCTGCCTATGTTGAAATTAAAATTTTGTAATAATTGTTAGTGTTTGAGGAACAAGATGATAACTGTCAAGACGATACCAATGTAAATGTGCACAGGGAAAACGTGAACATGATGAAAAAGCCTAGAGAAAAAGACAAGGGGGGATCTGAAAATTGATTTGAATCATGTACGTGTTCCGACAAGGACTTGATGGATGTTGTTGTCACTCCAATCGATGCCAACACATGCAGTTACCATGTTTAAAATGCTAGTTTGAAAGAAAAATTTTGATGAAAGGACACCAAAGTGAAGGATACAAAGGAAAATGAATGAGTACGAAGCTTGATTAAAAAAATATTTTCAAGATAAAAAACAATTGTAAAGAATCAATTTTAATCGGTTGCAGGTCATAGTTGAAATTGTTAGAAAATGAGGTTACTAAATAAATAGTAAAGAAAGTTTTCATACAAGGTAAGATCTCAAAATGGCGTGAGAAAAAGAAGCACAACTATACTAATACAACTATACTAAAGGAAATAATGCTGCAAGAAAAAGAAGTCACTTGCAATAACAAAGAAGCCACTGTTCTATCAAATAAATAAATTAATAAATAAATAATAAAGGAAACCACGGGAGAGAATTGTGGAGAAAAAGTAGAGGTGGCCAAAAAATGTTTTGCATGGCTTTTTCTTCTTTGTGTCATGTGGGATCCTTTCCCATGTGTGTGGGCTATTAGCCCAGGTGCAATCCTTTAACAACCCTATGCGTGAGTAAGAGTAAGAGTAAGAGTAAGAGAGGGGACTAGAAATCACCTTTTAAATATTTTTTTATCCTACCATGAAAATAAGGTAGGTCAAAAGAAACACAAAATCGCTATATGCAGCTAAGTATACTCTTCTTTGTAGGGTTTTTTGTACGTTTACAAATTCATGGGTTGGACAAAATTGTAGGTTGATTAAGTTGTATTTGATTTTTTTTTGGATGGACTGTCATTTGCGTTGGCAGAAGAGCTGAAGTGAAGAAATTAGAAAATAAATTTGCCCGATCGATCGAATTGAAGACAGAAGTGATGCCCAATCGATCAAGTAACTATCCGATTGATCAGATGATAGAAAAATTCCCACCGACCTACGTGATTTTGTTTTCTTTTTGAAGTGAGATTTCCTATTTTGTGCTAATTCCTATTCTACAAGGACTACTATTATGAGGCATGAAACTTGAGCTATTTAAAGGGTTCCCCTTTCAACTCTAGGGATTCATCTCCTTATTTCGAGCTGAGCTTACTCAGTGGAGATTCTTCTCTCTAGAGCTTTTATTGGAAAGATTATGCTAAAGTTTTGTTGTAGAGATTTTTGTCTTTTATATCTTTTATAGAATATTATCTAAGGAGCCAAACATAGTTTGGATCTATTGCAGAGAACGGTAGGTGGCCAGGATAACGTGTATCTGTGCAAGAATAATCACATTCTTTAGGTTGCAGAAGAACCAAATAAGAGTTGTGAGTATATCTTCGTGTACTGCGACATTCATAGTGTTTGATTGTTGGTCCAAATTGAACTTGTGGTTTTTTTCCAATTTCGGTTTCCAAGTGAAAATTATGTCTTCTTTGTGGTAGTTGCTTGTTTAATTTATTTTATTTTCCGTTGTATATTGTGTGTTTGTTTGTAATATAAAAAATCACATACTTGGGAACACACCCAAAACCTTCATTCTTCCTTTCTTACAAGGAATTTTTTTAAAAAAATATCTTTGTAAGGACTTGAACTCACACAAACGCCACAGTATGTTTTACTTCTAAGCAATAGCCGGGACAACCCATTTGCAATAGAGCCCTAAAAAATAGTTCATAAATAATTCAATGAGTCATATCTTTATTGATCATGTAGCTAATGGCTATGAATTTGGGCCAAGGCATTTAGGATTAGATTTTATTGTTTGTAGTGAAATTAGTGAGTGACACAGTGATTAACGTGGATTCCAAGTGCAAGGTCTCGATGTAGTTTTGTCCGGTGAGTTCGAGATCGTATCCACAGGGAGCTAATATTTACAGAAAACCTGTCCTAATTAAAGAACTAAAGCTATCCTAATAAAATCTACAAAAATACATACTACTACTTCTAAAATTTAAATTAAATTACAAGTCCGAATCTGAAAAAAATTCATAAATTAAATCTAACCTAATAATCCTAAACTAAAACAATCATAGAACTAGAAATTGCAAAACAATGACGTAGATCAAACCACCAATGTAAAGGAATAAATAACCATGTACTAAATTAAAACTAAAAAAATAAAGCATTTAGATTAAAAAATAAAAAGAATTCTAGTTCTTCTTATTTTTGGAAATTAAAACACTATATTGGTAGAATTAATGAAATTTCACAAAAACGCTACACCAAGTGCGTGTTGTCACCACACACAAACACATGGTGCCGATCCAAGGCGGAACACCTTGACCTCACTAATTGTGTATTTAAAATTAAACGAACTAATACACCCAATAATACCCCAAAAATAACTAAAACTTAAAAAAGAAAATCTACTCTTATCCTAGATCAAGATATCAAAAAGAGGGGATTTCGCGCACAATCCATTCTCTTATCTTCAATCTTCACACCAAAGAGGATTAGATGAAAGGAGAAGATGATATGGAGGTGATGGATCTAAAAGTGGGCTTGGGCAAATGCCACTTTTGCTAGAAATTTTGATGGAGAGGAGAGATGGAATGCTGTAGTAATGAAGAGTATGGAAAAGAAAGAAAGAGAGATGGAATGGGTGTGGGCATAGATGTGTGGGAGAGAAGTGTAGGATTGTGTACTTTGAATTTTATATGTAGTAAAGAATTGGTTTAAAACGTGTAGGAGAGAGAGGGAGAAAAAAAAGTGGTGTGGAGGAAAGGAAAAGAAGGTGCACTTGAGATAGAAGGGTGATGAGTTGGCATGATGGGTGGGGTATGTGAATAGTGTTTGACTTGAATAGAAAGAGAACCTGGGATGGAGCAGTTGGTGGGAGTGTTGCACTTTTTTTTTTCTCCTTTTGCCTTTCTTATTATTTTTTCTTTTTTTCACTTTTCAAATTTGAAAAATCTTCTCTTCTTTCCTCTCTTGCAAGGGATCTTCCATCTTGGCGTAACTTGGCTTTAAGTTTTGATTGTGGGACCTTCTTCCAATTTTTCTACAAATAAAAGTGATTTTTAATTAATTTAATACTTTTGAATAAAAATCACAAATGCACTAATGTGGGCCCAATTTACATCAAATGACACACTAAATTCTCATCATTGATCCTAATTTAACTTGATAAAAAAAATTTATGTAAAATATTGAATTTGAAAAACACTTCAAAAAATGGAAAGTTCTAAAAATGGAAAGTTTTATGATTTAATGAAATTGAAGATTTTTAATGATTTTTGTAAGAAAATTCTAAAATGAATTTTAAAATCATAAAAACATGAATTCCAACTAAATGAAAAAATTTCTAATGAATAATTCCTTAAAATTCCTAAAAATACGCATAAAATGATGCATTTTTAAGGACTTATCACACAGTCTCTTAGTGAAGACAAATCTACTTAGAAATCGAACTCTGGGCAGTTATGTGAGATTAAAAAAACTCTTAGAAGGTGTTTGGAAAGCATATATTTTAAAAGATTTTTCTATATTATATTCTACTTTAGAATATAATATAGACACTTAAAAAATAGGTGTTTGGATACCATAGAAGATATCTTATAATATATCTTATAATATCTTACTTTCTTTTAAAAACTTTCATATTGAAATATCTAAGTATAGGTGCAACTATTGTGTTTGTATGATATTTATATTGTAGGTCCCATTATGTATAGGTACAACTATTTGATTTTTATGATATTTTCGTTATGGGTCCCATTTCAGCTTGATTAATCATCAACATCTTTGTTAGATCTCCTATAAATCTATTGGGCCTAAAAAATCATTAACCAGCGCATATATTTAATGAAATTGCCAGTGCCTCTCAAGTCATTGCTTGATAATCAGCGAAAATCTCTCGGGCTCCTAGCAAGAGTCCAACGACTACAGTTATAGGGTGTTGTTTCGGCCAAAATGGTTACACGTGGTTGGCCGTATGGAATCATACACTAACAATACCTATCGAGCTTTTGAGGATTCAGCTCTGCCTTTGTTAAAATTATGAATTATGTTGAAATTAAAATTTTGTAATAATTGTTAGTGTTTGAGGACCAAGATGATAACTATCAAGATGATACCAATCTAAATGTGCACAGGGAAAACGTGAACATAATAATGAAAATGATGGCACTGCTAAGCCTAGAGAAAAAGACAAGGTGGGACATGAAAATTGATTTGAAGCATGTACGTATTCCTACAAGGACTTGTTGAATGTTGTTGTCACTCCAACCGATGCCAATTCATGTAGTCACCATGTTTAAAATGCTAGTTTGAAAGAAAAATTTATAAATTTTGATGAAAGGACACCAAAGTGAGGATACAAAGGAAAATGAATGAGTACGAAGCTTGATTAAAAAATATTTTCAAGATAATAAACAATTGTAAAGAATCAATTTTAATCGGTTGCAGGTCATAGTTGAAATTGTTAGAAAATATCACTAAAAATGAGGTTACTAAACAAATAGTAAAGAAAGTTTTTATACAAGGTAAGATCTCATAATGGCGTGAGAAAAAGAAGCACAACTATACTAATGGAAATAATGGTGCAAGAAAAAGAAGTTACTTGCACTAACAAAGAAACCACTGTTCTATCAAATAAATAAATAAATAAATAAATAATAAAGGAAACCAGTGGAGAGAATTGTGGAGAAAAAGTAGAGGTGGCCAAAAAATGTTTTGCATGGCTTTTTAGTTTGTGTGTGAGTGTGGGATCCTTTCCCATGTGTGTGGGCTATTAGCCCAGGTGCAACCCTTTGACAACTCTACACGTGAGTAAGAGCAAGAGTAAGAGTAAGAGAGGGGACTAGAAATCACCTTTTAAATATTTTTATACCACCATGAAAATAAGGTAGGTTAAAAGAAACACAAAATGGCTAGATGCTGCTAGGTATCATCTTCTTTGTAAGGGTTTTTGTACGTTTGCAAATTCCTAGGTTGGACAAAACTCTAAATCTATTAAGTTGTATTTGATATTTCTTTTGGATGAACTGTCATTTGCGTTGCCAGAAGAGCTAATGTGAAAAAATTAGAAAACAAATTTCCCGATCGATCGGATTGAAGACAGAAGCGATGCCCAATCGATCAAGTAACTGCCCGATCGATCGGATGATGGAAAACTTCCCACCGACCTACGTGATTTTATTTTTTTATTTTTTTATTTTTTTTTGAAGTGGGATTTCCTATTTTGTGCTAATTCATGTTTTATAAGGACTACTATTATGAGGCATGAAACTGAAGTTATTTAAACGGTTTATCTTTCAACTCTAGGGATCCATCTCCTTATTCCAAGCTGAGCTTACTCATTGGAAATTCTTTTCTCTAGAGCTTTCATTGGAAAGATTGTGTTAAAGTTTTGTTCTAGAGATTTTTGTCTTCTACAACTCTTATAGAAGATTATTTAAGGAGTCAAGTAAGGTTTGGATCTATTGCAGAGAACGGCAGGTGGCTGGGATAATGTGTATCTGTGCAAGAGTAATCATATTCTTTAGGGGTCGTTTGTCTTTTTCGCATGAGATGTGTAACTACAATTTACATATGTAAATGTTTCATATGTAAACTTCACATATGTAAACTTTACACACGTGTTACAGTTTACATCGTTTGGCTATCAATGTCATTTTCATATTATTTACACATGTAATTCATTTTACCACGTTTGTTTGAATTACATGTGAAAATGTCAGAAATTCATTTTGAATTACAAAATCTATGTTTATACACAAATGTTATTCTTATTCCCAAAAGGCCATACAAACAGTATCCACCCATACAAAATATACATTTCAAAAAATGTTTTACATCAACTTATACAAATTATATACAATTCAAAAAAAATTTCAAAGTACCCATACAAAAAAGATTCCTATCATATATCCAAAATGAAAACTTCTCCATTTGCAAAAAAAGTGAGAGAATTTCTATAATTCAATTCATCGAGCTCTCCTATTAGCATTTGCCCCCCACATCTCTGTTGCTATTGCATCTCGGAGGCGATAAGCATATTGACTATTGGATTCTTCATTAATCACTTCATTTTGATGATCATCGCTATCTTCCACATCAGAAAATATTCGTTCATGACGATGACGCTCGTAGAATTCATCCCCACTTGGGTTTTTCATCATAATAAAATTGTGTAAGACAGCACATGCATTTACAATCTTGACTTGTGACTTGATAGGATAATTACGAGGTATATGTGCCAAAATTGGAAATCGTTCCTTCCACAACCCAAAAGTTCTTTCAATAACATTCCGCAATTTTGCATGTCGAAGATTAAATAGCTCACTAGGAGTCCTAGGAGCCAATGCTTGAGATCCAAATTCCTTCAGATGATATCGTGCCCCACGATATGGTCCAATGAAACCTCGCCTATGACCATAACCAGCATCAACAAGAAAATATTTTCCTATAATGATTAAATTTGACAAGTATCAAAATATTGTAATTTCTTTAACTAGTAGACAAACATTAATATTATTTCTTGATGTAAATATTTACCTTCTGGAACTTGAAGATTATGGGCTCCCCTATTTTGTATAACGTCGGAAAGAACTTTTTGATCATTAGCTGATCCTTCAAAACCGGCACATACAAATTGAAACATCATGTCAAAACCTACAATTGCCATTACATTTTGTGCAATAAAACCTTTTCTGCATCGATACCGTTGATGATCTTTAACTGATACCCATGCTGGAACGTAAGTACCATCAATGACACCAACGCAATCCTATCCCAATAATAATTTAAACATGACTCATCAATAACAATTTGGTTAAAAAAATAAACAAATAAAATAAAATCAAATTGAACATACATCTTAAAAACTAAAAAGTGCTAAATTTAAAATATTCCATTTACCTTGAAAAAGGGATAAAATACTGGGTTCATTGCAATCTGTGTTGGAGTAGGAGTTTCTGGTCCAGGAAGTTTAATATAATCAGGACAAATATAAAGAAGTGCGTCAAGAACAGCATTGAAATACTTGCTAATTGTTTGGCCTGAATGCTGAAATTGAATTTGCATTACTCGATTCCTCTGACTATGCCCTACGGTAGCTAGAAAGATGGCCACCTGTTCTTCTACAGAAACTCTTCTAGTTCCACGCAGTAGCCCTTCTCTTTTTAATAAGTCACATAATTCTAAAAATACATCAGTCCTCATGCGCAGTAAATCATATGAATTACGGGGATTACTCCTAATGAGGTACTGAGTGAACTCATGGCCAGACAAAGACAACTCATGTACTCGCTTTCTCTTTTTGTCCCTCTTCCGTCTACATTGATGTTCCCATAAAAGTAAAACTGTAATCATTGTCATTGCTACTACATGTAAAAATACGATCTTCATCTTTGTATCCATTACTTTTGCACTGTTTAATAAATAATTGAAAAATATTAGAATAAGGAACTAATTTTGCATAACAAGACGATTTATAATATGAATTCTCAAAATAAAACATGAAGTCCATCATAAACATATACCAATACAATATATAGAATTTCATCTCAAAATAAAACATGAAGTCCATCATAAACATATGCCAAGACAATATATAGAATGTCATCTCAAAATAAAACATGAAGTCCATCATAAACATATACCAAGACAATATAGAATGTCATCTTAAAACAAAACAAAACAAGAAATCAAAAGCAAGTCCCCAAAGAGATTTTTTTCCAACAACCAACAGTCCTATATAGTTCCGCTTAACTCCGCCATAAGCCATGCACGACGTCGATCCTTTGTTGAAAACGCAAGAAATTGACTGGCCACTTGTGGATCCTTAAGTAGCCTGAGAGCCCTCACTTCTAAAGTAAGGTCTAAATCTAACTCTTCAATAGCAGCAACTATATCACACTACAACAAAATGCACTTTTACCTATGCAAAAAATTTGTAGGCAAGGGGTTAGATGTGTAGGCAAAACTCTTTGCCTACACAAAGACATGCGTAGGCAAGTCGTAGCTAAAAGGTTGTGGGGAAAGGTCTTTGCCCACGCACAAAATGGTGTGTGGGCAAAAATTGAGTTTTTGGCTATGCATCCATGCGTCACTAAACACCGTCGCTGAACATTATCGTTGTGTAGCCAAAGGTTGTACTTTTGCCTACGCCAACTTGTCCTCGGCAAAGGTATAATCTTTAGCTACGAAGATTTATGTAGGCAAATATACAACCTTTTAACTACAAAACTTTACGTAGGCAAAGGTACAATCTGGGGCTACGAATCTTTGCGTAGCTAAAAATCAAATATAATTATTTCTAATTTTAATAAGCACTTTTGCCCAGAAAATTTTGTAGGTAAATATAAAAGAAATTAATTTTTTTATTATAAATAAAACTTTTGCCGACGCAATACACATAGACAAAACATTGCATATCCAAAAGAAATATTAAAAAAATTTTTTTGTTTATTTTCAATTTTTTCCAGTAACCTATTTATACCAATCGCATCCAAACTTGTTCAATAAACACACAAATAAATTAATATCCAACCAATTAAAAAACCCAATGAACAAATATTATAATATAAAATATACAAAAATCCAATACATAACCATCAAAATAAGCCTCAAATATATTCAAATATTCAATAACAAGAATATAATGTTCAACAAGTCCAAATGCTTGTGACAAAAGAGAAAACAAGAGAAGTCGCATCCTGCCATCCACTCTATGTGCCATCTTCACCGCCATTCTCTAGAACTAGCTCCGGAACGCTGGCTGAATCTATCCCAATTTTTATAACCATCACCTACAGTAACCTTTGCATGCAGTCAAGGTCTTATTCTGATTAGCTATCTTTTGCTGCAGCCTTAAGATTAGATGCCTGAGACTGTGTGGAAGATGAAGTGTGCTGTGTATCCCAAATCTCCTTGAGAAACCTGACCTTTTCCTAAGCACATTGATGGGAATCTATACCTCGATCTGTAGATTCTCGACACGGCTATGATTGTGCAAGAATCTTCTCCTTTAGCATGGCCTGTAATTTTTCAATATGTAAACCCATAGCATGTGTAAAAGATGCACATTTGACGATTTAAATAAATTAATTAACTAATACTTAATTAAAAATATGGCTATATAATTCCTGTCAACAAATACATTAAAATTAAAAATGCAGAATGCTAGCATTTATATTGCAAATTAAGTGGAAAATGACAAAAAAAGAAAAAGCAGAACCCCTTTTACCACACCTTACAAAAAATAAATAAATAAAAACTTAAGTAGGATCCCTTTCCACAAGATTTAAGCAGTTCTTATGATGCTACAGTTTTCATCTTGCTCGTTTTGCCTCTGTTCTATGTTTTCCTTTTAGTAGCTTATTTGGTTTGTATGTGGACTTCATGCATTCTAGCTTAATTAATCACTTTAGGCAAAAAAGAAAAAAAAACCAAAAAGAAAAAAAAAGAACATGTGACTGTGAAGGAAATCTCCAGCTTGTTTCTGAAGTGTGAGAGAAGGGAAGAGAATGGTGTGTCTCTTAAGACCCATTCTACTCATCCACCACCAAAGTGAACAAACAAACAATGTATCAACCATGAATGGATTTGTTCTTGCAATGGAATCATAGTTATTCTTGGTGTCTGCATTACAAGTTAGTGAAAACAGACATTGTGTTCTTAATTGGTGCAAGCAAAAGAATTTGCTCAATCAAGAGAATTTCATCAAACACATTAAACCCATTTCACAACTACGAAGTAACACAACATGAAGTAACACAAAGCTATAATAGCCATAAATTCACAAGAACAAGTAGCAAAAAAAAAAAAAACATAAGCAAAGAAAATAACAGAACCATCACTATTCAACAGGCTAGAAAAGCCATAAAACACCCACCCATAACCATAAAAACTCAAAGTAAGAATTTAGAATTCAAGAATTCAGGAGCAGATACCATTGTGACTCTTGAAAACTAATATTCATGAATCCAAACAAATAGTATGCAGCAAATAGAAACACCCACCTCTGCTGTAGACTCTAAAGAAACTAAAAAAAAACATCCACGCACACACACACACACACACACACACACACATTGTCAAAGCAGGGTCTGCAGAAGTAGAAAAGAGCTAGTGAAGTATTATGTGATGGCACTAGATTAAAAGGAGCAATTTTTTATAAAAAAAGAACAGCGGTTACTTATATCTGTTTTGCTATGGAAGTGTATGTTTGGAAAAAAAGAAATGGAAAAGGCTGAAGAATAAGAGCAACTAATTATAAATCAACCCATTTCATCAGGGCTCCAAACTATTTAGTTTATCCTACAATCCAGACACCCCATACAAAAATTAAACGAACAGTGCATTCCTAACATCAGAACAGACGCACTTCTACCAAAAACAATCTTGACCATCAATTTAACATGCTACTGCCTGTTCTGTTTCAATGAGAAACAACAAATGAATTGTTCCATATCTCCAAATAATTGCTCAAGCTTTGAAGCACATTCGCATATAAATCATAAGAAAAATCATAACCACCCTAATCATCTTCCATTTTCCAAATCAAATCTTAAACGTCGATTCCTCCAAGCAAACCAAGGGCAAATACATTAAAAATAATAATAAAATTAAACAGATTTGCTCCTATGCTTGATTGCTCCAAGCAAACTAGATTTCCTGCAACACATGATCAAAACCATCACAAAAAATCCAGATCGAAATCAAATTCATAGAAAAAGGAATATTACTCAAAAAATTCAGGACCAAAACGAGATCTACAAATAGAAATCGAAGAGGATATGTTACTATTACCGAATCCGTTCAATGTAGATCTGAGTGTTTGAGAGAAGAGCTCAAAATGTAGATTTGCTTGAGATTGTTGCGATGAGGGTTTGGGTTTTGCGATGAGGAAGAGCTCAAAACGAAGATCCCCAAAACATTAGGCAAGGAGATGGAAATGATGAGAATAAAAAGAGATGGTTTGGGTTTTGCGATGAGGAGATGGTATGGGTTTTGCGATGAGGGGAATAAAAACAGTTGCAGCGATGTATTTTAATCAAATAGAGTTGCAGCAGTGACGAGAATAAAAAACATTTACTTGTGGCCCGCTCAATGGCCATCACTATACAAGCGTGTCAGCGTCCACCTTACCAGTGGCTGCCGGTAAAAGATTAATTTTGGTCCAAAAAAAAAAGAGTTTTAGTGGGGCCCATATTTGGCCACCGCTATGAGTATCCAACAGCGACGTGTTTCATTGACCCCCGCAATAAGTTGGCCGTTAAACCTGATTTTTCTTGTAATGTCACAAGACCATAAAATTGATTAAAAGGCCAGTTTTGGCCCTGCCCGATTGATTGAATGGGCGGACTAGGGCCTTGGCTAAAGTTTCTAAAGGTTGGCCAGGCCTATATATGCCTTAGCCCAGCCCATGAGCACCTCTACTTATTTTAATAGACATAGTGAAAACAAGGGTTAAGATTTGGTTTGTATAAAAAAATAGGAAAAAAAAACATAGAAAAGGAAGGCTACCAGTGGATGGCTTATGTTTGCATAAGAACATATCAACGGACATCAGAATTTTCTAAAATTACTCGAATAATATAATTTGAAAACTTCTAAATTGAGCCTTTTCTTTGGACATGATAATCAATTTGAGATTGGATTTAGATCCAACGAAGTACATGACCAAATACCCATGTTTACATATTGGTTTGGCTCCCCAATGCAATGCACTTGTGAAAGTTAAAAATAAAAAGAACTAATAAAAGTAAATGACACCCTCTCCAACGAGCCTCTTTAAATTTCACCTAACATAAACATGACTATATTAAAGGAGCCTTATATCTAGGATTGCAAATGGGTCGATTCCAATTTGAGTCCATGGTGGACTAAAACCGTTACTATTAATGAGAAGATGGACTTGGACTCAGAATTGGAACCAGTTTCTTCGTTTAGGAACCAGAACCATTAATGAAAATGGAACTAGAATCGAAACTAGTTCTATGTATAGGTGAGTTCGGGCTTGGTTTGAGTCTATGTAGAGAATTGCTTTGGAGAGAAATTGATTTTTAAGAAAAATTTTCAAGAAGTAAGGCAATATGTCGAGTCTCGGGTCCATGGGCCGGAATCTAAGGAAACTAGATCTGGAACCATTTAAATCAGGGATCCAAAAATAGGATCCAGACCTTAGAGCGTTTACTTATTGGGATCTAAATAATGACCCAAACCCAATTACTAACGGATCAGAACCTCCGGATAATTGGAGAATTGGTTTGCTTTGTTCTTTTTGGTAGAGCCGAATGAATTCACTTGAAGAAGATCAAAGAAGGAATTCACTTAAGCTTCCACAACTAGTGTTGCCAAAGGGCATGGAAAGGGGGAAAACGGGCAAGAGTGCAAAAACAAGAGGTAGAAATGGGAATAGTTTTAGTAGTGATTAGAAGTAAAAGAAAAAAAAACCAAAGACTATGCCCGCCGTGAATAGTGCATGGGCAAAAAGAATGTAAAAAACTCATTAACAAAAATAAAATATTAGAAACAAAAATATTTGGATTTGCTCACGGAAAGCCATGCTAGCTGAAAGTCTTAGATTTTCCTACACAAATATATATGTGGCCAAAGGTTTTTTCCTTTGCCTACAAAATTCCACGTCGCCAAAGGATATTGCCTATGAAAAATCATACGTGGCCAAAAGTCTTAGCCTTTCCCTATGCAAATATATGAGTAGCCAAAGGTTTTTCACTTTGCCTACAAAATACCGCGTCGCCAAAGGATATTGCCTACGAAAAGCCATGCGTGGCTAAAAGTCTTGGCCTTTTCCTACGCAAATATATGTGTAGCCAAAAGTTTTTCACTTTACCTACAAACTACCGCGTCGCCAAAGGATATTGCCTATGGAAAACCATGCGTTGCCGAAAGTTTTGGCCTTTTCCTACGTAAATATACGCGTAGCCAAAGGTTTTTCTCTTTACCTACACAATACCGTGTCGCCAAAGTATATTACCCACGGAAAACCATAAGTGGCCAAAAGTCTTGGCCTTTCCCAACCACTTTTGTCCACGCAAATATCTTGCATCACCAAAAGCAGAAGAAAATTGTGACATTTACCTACGTAGGTTTATTTGCGTGGGCAAAAGATAACTTTTAGCCATGCAAAATGGACCTGCGTAGGCAAAGCCGTAGCCAATAATGCATTTTGTTGTAGTGTCAGCTTGGCTTGGCCCTGACTGAGTCATCTTATCAGCAAGGTGGATCAAAGTAGTGTTTATGTCCTTAATTGCATGTGCAAGATCATATTCGCTTTTAGTTTCATCCTGCACATTGCGCCGAGAAGTAGCTGTTGAGCGTTTCTTGGCACGAGGCGCTTCAGAGACACCCTCATCCCTCTTATCAGAGCTACTTGATTCTACTGCTACATCTTGGAGGGATGCTTGTGGGGTTTCCATCGGATGTGGTGGACGTTGGTTAGTCAACATCACATCTCTTCCATCAGCAATTGAATCTCCATATATAATAACAAACTTTTCATAGTTGACCACACTTCTTCCTCGGTACATTCCAAATCTAGGATGTGCCTGAATTAATCAAATGAGAACAAAGTACTGTAATAATTATTGAGTTAACAATGGTAGAAATAACATTACATTAATAATTACTCACCTTGATATAATCGTCCCACACTTGATCACTTGCTGTAACCCTTTTTGTAGTGTCATCCCAACCAAAGCCACTTAATCCCATTAGAGTCTTGATACAATTATAATGACTCTTTATCGTTCTTAGTCGATTTCTAATTTTTTCCTTATCATATTCCACTCCATACTTTTCTTTCATCTTTATTTCAATCTCTCTCCAGCTTTCTGTAGTCCAGCTATTTTCATCCTTTCGCCCGAGATGAATTTGTTCTATCAATATATCAGCTAATTGATCATCTATATCATCTGACCATGTTGTATTCCTTTTTTCTCTCTTACCACGCCTTCTTTCAGAAGATGAACCAATATCAATACATTCAATATCTCCATCACATTTTTCATTCTCCATTTCTATATAACATGAAGAAATTATTAAAATTTTGATAAGATTCATTTGCCATAATATCAACAATAGATGATGAAAAGAAGGAAGCAAGTTAGTTAAATAAAAAAACAATAACTGTGATATTTACACAGTTAAATATGATCATCTACAATTTCATTTCGATTAGGCCAAACATCACTGTAATCCACCCTTGACAGAATTTACAAATTTAGGCATTCTGGGAGGCATTAATGGAACTACAGATCTCCCCACTTCTACTCTGTGCCATAAGAATTGTTCATCTTCTTCCTTTGCACTCCTCCAACATATTTCCTATTTCTCTTTCTCTTTTCGCAATTCTGCTGATGCAAGTTTTTTTTTTTTTTTTTGCCTAGTTGTTTTGGTGGAATGGTAAGAAGAAGGTCTTTGGGAGAGAGTGAATGTGTGTGTAAAATGCATAATAAATATACAATTCGAATGATGAAGGGTGTGTGTAAAATGCATAACAAATATACAATTCGAATGATGAAGGAATCACTATAATAAAATTCGAATGATGAAACAGAAATTATCCAATCTCAGCAAGGAATTCTATTGATAAGGTGTTTTGCAATGAAAAGATTTCCCTCAATGGAAACTTAGAATTCTTGTTCAGGCCAAATCTCTTTGAATTATATAACACCAGAATTTGCATACAATTACCCTTGAAACTCCAAATTTTATAATCTCAATGATGAAACAGAGAGAGAGAGAGAGAGATATCGAGAGAGAGAAGGGGAAACGGATGAGATGGGATCGATGGTTGAAAGGATGGACAGAGAGGAGCAGAGAGGGAGAAGAGGGGGCCTGGCAGGAACGAGAGAGAAGATGAGAGAGAGAGACAGGGGGGCCGGCTGACAGGAACGAGATGAGAAGAGGGGGCATGACAGGAACCAGAGAGAATGGTGGAGAGGTGAAATGGGTTCCGTGGTTGAGAGGGGGAAAAAGAGGATCAGAGAGGGAGAAGAGGGGGAAAAGAGGGAAGAAGAGAAAGACAGAGATTGGGGTGCCGGCTGTGATGGGCGTCTGGGGGGATTGGGCGATCACTCCTCCAATTGAATGGGTTTTGTTGTTGAGAGGGGGAAAAAAGGAGGATCAGAGAGGGAGAAGATGGGGAAAAGAGGGAAGAAGAGAAAGACCGAGATTCGTGGGTGTCGGCTGTGATGGGGTTGTGAGGGTTTGGGCGATCAAGTTGAAATTGACGGTTGTGATGGGGTGGGCCACTTGCAGTGTAAGGGCGATCATGTGGAAACCAAGATTGGGCTGCAGGGAAAAAAAGGGAGCAGAGATGGAGAGAAGTCGATCACGAAGAAGAAGAAGATGAGGAACAGAAACAGGGAAAGAGAGAGTGTCTGCAAGAGATGGCGTCATACCTGGTCCGCGATCGTCTCCTTCTGCAGTTGCCGGCTGCTCCGCGATCGTCCCCTTTCTGCAGTTGCCGGCTGCTCCGCGATCGTCCCCTTTCTGCAAGAGATGGCGTCAGGAAGCTTGCTGCTGCAGGTTGCTGGGGAGGGAGATGACGAGCTGGGGGACTTCGTCGATGAGCTGGGGAACGAGAGGGCTCCTCTTTCCTCAAACACGTTTACAAATGCCGTTTCTGTTGGGGCAAGTGGGTTTCGAACTCGTCACCTGTGCTTGACGGAATGAGTTTGGAAAAACCGTCCGCTTTTTTGAGGGGAATTCGTTTCACATGATTTTGAGGTGGGTAACATTTTCCCATCACATGAGATGGGAAAGTTGCTGTGTAAAAATGGCCCCCTTTTCACATGAGATACACATGTAATTTACCCAGCTGGTGTGTAAATCTGAAAAAACAAACATGAACATATGTAATTGTTACATGGGTAAGCCAATTACATATGTAACTCACACTAAACAAACGACCCCTTAGGTTGCGCATGAACTAAATAAGAGTTGTGAGTATATCATCGTCTACTGCGACATTCATAATGTCTGATTATTGGTCCAGTTTGGACTTGTAGTTTTTTTTCCAATTTGGGTTTCTAAGTAAAAATTGTGTCTTCTTGTGGTAGTTACTTTTTTGATTTATTTTATTTTTCGCTGCATATTGTATATTTATTTGCAATATAGAAAATCACATACTTGGGAACACCCCCAAAACCTTCATTCTTCCTTTATTACAAGGAGATTTTTTTTTAATCTTTGTAAGGACTTGAACTTACACAAACGCCATGGTACGTTTTACTTCTAAGCAACACCCAGGACAACCCATTTGCAATAGAGCCCTAAAAAATGGTTCAGAAATAATTAAGTGAGTGATATCTTCATAGATCATGTAGTTAATGGCTATGAATTTGGGCCAAGACATTTAGGATTAGATTTTATTTTTTTTAGAGAAATAAGTGAGTGGCACAGTCTCTTAGTGAAGACAAAACTACTTAGAAATTGAACCCTGGGTAGTTATGTAGGATTAAAAAACCCTTCGGAGATGTTTGAAAAGCATATATTTTAAAAAATTTTGTTATATTATATCCTACTTTAAAATATAATATAGACACCTAAAAAGTAGATATTTAGATACCTTATAAGATATCTTATAATATCTTACTTTCTTTCAAAAACCTCCATATTGAAATATCTAAATATAGGTGCAACTATTGTGTTTGTATGATATTTTCGTTATGGGTCCCATTTCAGCTTGATTAATCGTTAACATCTTTGTTAGATCGCCTATAAATCTATTGGGCCTAAACAATCATTAACCAGCGCATATATTTAATGAAATTGCCAGTGCCTCTCAAGTCATTGCTTGATAATCAGCGGAAATCTCTCGGGCTGCTAGCAAGAGTCCAACGACTACAGTCATAGGGTGTTGTTTCCGCCAAAATGGTTACACGTGGTTGGCCGTATGGAATCATACACTAACAATACCTATCGAGCTTGAGGATTCAGCTCTGCCTATGTTGAAATTAAAATTTTGTAATAATTGTTAGTGTTTGAGGAACAAGATGATAACTATCAAGACGATACCAATGTAAATGTGCACAGGGAAAACGTGAACATGATGAAAAAGCCTAGAGAAAAAGACAAGGGGGACATGAAAATTGATTTGAAGCATGTACGTGTTCCGACAAGGACTTGATGGACGTTGTTGTTACTCCAATCGATGCCAACACATGCAGTTACCATTTTTAAAATGCTAGTTTGAAAGAAAAATTTTGATGAAAGGACACCAAAGTGAGGATACAAAGGAAAATGAATGACTACGAAGCTTGATTAAAAAAATATTTTCAAGATAATAAACAATTGTAAAGAATCAATTTTAATCGGTTGCAGGTCATAGTTGAAATTGTTAGAAAATATCACTAAATATGAGGTTACTAAATAAATAGTAAAGAAAGTTTTCATACAAGGTAAGATCTGAAAATGGCGTGAGAAAAAGAAGCACAACTATACTAATACAACTATACTAATGGCAAGAAAAAGAAGTTACTTGCACTAACAAAGAAACCACTGTTCTATCAAATAAATAAATAATTAATTAATTAATAAAGAAAACGAGTGGAGAGAATTGTGGAGAAAAAGTAGAGGTGGCCAAAAAATATTTTTCATTGTTTTCCCATGTGTGTGGGCTATTAGCCTAGGTGCAACCTTTTGACAATCCAAAGCGTGAGTAAAAGTAAGAGTAAGAGTAAGAGAGGGGACTGGAAATCACCTTTTAAATATTTTTTATCCCACCATGAAAATAAGGTAGGTTAAAAGAAACACAAAATGGCTATAAGCCGCTAGGCATCTTCTTCTTTGTAAGGTTTTTTGTACTTTTGCGAATTCATGGGTAGGATAAAATTCTAGTTCTATTAAATTGTATTTGATATTTCTTTTTGATGGACTGTCATTTGCGTTGCCTGAAAAGCTGAAGTGAAGAAATTAGAAAGCAAATTTGCCTGATCGATCGAATTGAAGACAGAAGCAATGCCCAATCGATCAAGTAACTGTTTGATCGATCGGATGATGGAAAAATTCCCACCGACCTATGTGATTTTTTTTTTCTTTTTGAAGTGGGATTTCCTATTTTGTGCTAATTCATGTTCTACAAGGACTACTATTATGAGGCATGAAACTGAAGTTTTTTAAAGGGTTCATCTTTCAACTCTAGGGATCCATCTCCTTATTCTGAGCTGAGTTTACTCATTGGAGATTCTTTTCTCTAAAGCTTTCATTGGAAAGATTGTGCTAAAGTTTTGTTCTAGAGATTTTTGTCTTCTACAACTCTTATAGAAGATTATCTGAAGAGTCAAGCATGATTTGGATCGATTGCAGAGAACGGCAGGTGGCCGGGATAACACGTATCTATGCAAGAGTAATCACATTTTTTAGGTTGTGGAAGAACCAAATAAGAGTTGTGAGTATATCTTCGTGTATTGCGACATTCATAGTGTTTGATTGTTGGTCCAAATTGGACTTATAGTTTTTTTTCAATTTGGGTTTCCAAGTAAAAATTGTGTCTTCTTGTGATAGTTGCTTGTTTGATTTATTTTATTTTCTGCTGCATATTGTGTATTTGTTTGCAATATAGTGAATCATATACTTGGGTACACGCCCAAAACCTTCATTCTTCATTTCTTACAAGGATTTTTTTAAAAAATCTTTGTAATGACTTGAACTCACACAAATGCCATGGTACGTTTTACTTCTAAGCAACAGCTGGGACAACCCATTTTTGCAATAGAGCCCTAAAAAATTGTTCAGAAATAATTGAGTGAGTGATATCTTTATAGATCATGTAGTTAATGGCTATGAATTTGGGCCAAGGCATTTAGGATTAGATTTTATTGTTTTTAGTGAAATAAGTGAGTGGCATAGTCTCTTAGTGAAGACAAATCTACTTAAAAATTGAACCCTGGGCAGTTATGTGAGATTAAAAAACCCTTAAGAGGTGTTTGGAAAGCATATATTTTAAAAGATTTTACTATATTATATCCTACTTTAAAATATAATATAGACACCTAAAAAGCAGGTATTTGGATTTCTTAGAAGATAATATCTTATTTTCTTTTAAAAACCTACATATTAAAATATCTAAGTATATACTGTATAAAACAATTTTGAAAGTATATTGAGATGTATTTAAATTGCCAAACACTATAAGTGACACAATATTATAGTATGATACTATTTTATTCTATCATAATGAAATCTTACAATATTCAAATATAATAATATTATATTTTGCATTTATCCAAACACCCCCTTAATCGCTGGGGAGTCTCATGTTTTTGGGATCAGCTTCAATTTTGGTGGACTTGACCAATGAACATTTTTAAGGTCGGAATAAAGGTGGGTCTAGGGCTAGGGTCACAAGTCCACAAAACTCTAGTCAAGCACATTTATTTTTTTATGTACCTGCCATGTGTATATGATAATAGGCAAAATTTGAGTATTTCCTATAAAGTTGTTCATAAAATATTTTAGAACCATGTGGTATCATACATGCAATATCTTAACGTCATCCGATATCGCACATATTAGCTTGGATGATAGCCTAGGGCCGTGTGATAAGGCGTAAATATCCCTATTGTCTACACACCTAATAAAATGATGCCTAGTGTCCCTCTGCAGATGTCTTGCGCCATGCAAGACCACCTATGGGACCCTACCAGGGGCCTCCTGTGATCCATCCAACTCCTCATACACTACTATATACCCCTCTTGAATATCCTAGGGCCATGTTTTTCAAACCAGGATCCAACACATCAAATGGTAAGGATGATTGAACGAACTAAAAACGTTTAGACACGAGTAGTTCCCATTTGAGTTTCCATCCCCCACATCACATCAACTATGATTATGGAGCCATGAAGGGGCCCCGTAGGATAGTTTATGTACTCTAATGTGCAAGCCATCCACAGGAGAGCCCTACTCTCAAATGATACTGACAATGGCGGACCTAGAAACTTCATTTGGATAGTGCGGGCAAGTGAGAAGAAGTTAAATAAGAACATCAAATTTTTTAGGTTTTGAATCTTGCAGGTAAGGTCACTTGGGTTAGCCCATGGTTACTGTTGAAAAACTTAAATTCATCATATTAAAATAAGGACTTTTCATTTTTTTAGTTTTTTTGTACGAGCGTATACTAGGTCCTCAACCCAGATCTGTATGTGCTAATGGACTGGTCTACCCATTGCTCAACTGGGCAGTCTGAGATAGTAGCTCCAGGTTCGTGCTATACACTCGTATAGTCGTATCCAAACAAGGTCTCAGTACTCCTCCATAGCTAACAGATTCGGGCCTGAACACAGCTGTGTGGCTCCAAGTCGGGCCGCTGACGATATTGTATGTAGATTATAAATTTTCCTGCACAATGGTTGTCAAAAAAATTATTTTTGATCAGTATGGTTGTCAAAATTGTATAGTTTTTTTTTTTTTTTTTTGGCTAACGGAGGGTGTCTCGGACCTTTGGGCTAGGGAGCGTTGGGTAAATCCCTGTAGCCCCAGGGTGGTAGTATAGCTCAAACTCGCAAGGGCCACAAGGAATTTACCCGGCTCCTCCTCGGTTCAAAGGAATTAGTCCGGCCTAAAGGGCCGGTGCACCCTCTGTCGATCAAATTTTGGAACTTTAAAGTAGAGGATTGGATCATTTGATGGAGCTGATTTTCCTGTAAGATGTTTTTACCGATCTACTGATGGATGAGTGGCAACTAGCAAGGCATCTCCTTTACTGAGGATAACCAAAGTGCAGCTTCTCTAACCCTGTGACTGATTCTCTCTTTCTGAACTAGGACTAAGTGACTGTCTTTGTTAGCTGTGCAAGTGAGATTTTTCTGTAAATGGCTAATCCTCCGAATTCTCTGAATCTTTTTTTAGTGTCATAAGGCTAATGAGCTCTGCATTGACCGCAGTGTCACCATTCGGGGTGTTCTATCACTTGTTGCAGGGCCATGCAGGGAAGTGGAGGCGGTTCCAACTTCCAACATCTTGCAAGGATCTGTATTCACTTTAAGAAGGGAAGCAGCCTTGTATGTCCATCAGTGGCCCTCACATATAAAACTGAACAATCATACTCCTCTCTAAATGGGAGCAGGGTCAATCAAGAAAAGCTGGCTAATCCATAAATTCACTTTTCTTTTTTATTTCTTTTTATTTCTACTTTTATTTATCTTTCATTTGCATAATTACACCTGGTCAATCTGATTGAGGGCCCAACACAGACTGAAGTGAAAATTTGTCTCCAGCCCAAGTCCATGGTTACATACAACTGCTAATCAAAACCTCCCCTAACTAAATTGTCTTCAGAGAGAAATTGAATTGATTCATTTGCATTTCGAACAATGATCAGAGCAAATTAAGAAACGAAATGAATTGATTCATGTGTTTTCCTTGGAAGGCGTCAAAGCGTCGCCTACACTTGGCTTGAGCAGTCAGGAACTTGCGAGAGCCCATTGATAAAGCCGACTGCCTATAGCAGTAGGTGATGCGAAAAAGTAAACTAAAAAAAGGTTCCCTAGCAACCCCAATCGTGTATTCAATCGATTTATGCGTGTTCTTTGGGAATTCTATGCATGTGTTTACTGTAGTTTTGAATGATGAAAGCCAGACGACGGAGAACGGCTACATCCATGTGAGTTGATTGGAATGCTTGTTTTGATTTTCTTGATTTCTACTCTTCACGAATGAAATGGTTGCAGAAGAAGAGGAATGTGAATTGCGAGAATCTTGATTTGATCTGTTGTTTTTGTGTTGGTTTTTGTTAGAAACATATGTGAGTAGTTCTAAACAATTTGTTGTTTTAGTGGTTTTATTTTAGTTGATCGATGTGTGATGACAAAGCTTCTTACTGTTTAAATTGGAATTGTAATTGCAGAGGTAGAATGAAGCTGAGGTAAAGTCAAGGGAGTGTTTGGGTGGGCAGAATTTCATTTCTAAAGTGTTTTTTTTTTTCCGTTTCTAGTGGTTGGTGCACAGAACATTTTCTCCAGTGAAATGTATTTCTCAATTTTTGTGTAAGAAAATGGTCTTCTTCTCCTACTGCTACTCTCTTCTAAAAAAAGGGTCGCTTTTTTTAAAATTCCAGATTTATTTCATCATCTGTGTTGGATCTATGACATCATTTTTCAATTTCTGAGATTTTGTGAGGATGATGGATGTTTGCAATATTTAGTTGAGTTTGTGATATGGGTATGCAAGTCATCGGTATCCTCAAAATGGAAGGAAATTGGGTTTCTGTCTCTCTTTCGATCAGCTAGGAAGAAAGTCATAATCTGTAGATTATGGAGATATATTTGGTATATTGTACTGGCACTTGTTATTTGTATTGATTTGTATTACAGATGCATCTTCGTATAATGTTTCCTTATCCCCCCCTTTCTTCCTCATAAAGATTGGATTTCTCCCTTCTAATGGATCTTTTTATAGAAAAGAAACCCTGATGCTTTGCATTACAGAGGTGCCTTTCAGGATATGAAACTAGGTATTCCTAACTTTGGCAATGAAGAAAAAGGTTTTTTACTGAAAGGGAGAAGAATCTTACTAAATGGGTAGGGGTGGAGATTTGGGAAGGAGGAGGAGGATACTCTCTGGAGGAAAACAAAAAGAAAAAACAATCATCTGAAAACATGAGGCAATCGGAATGGATTGCTATTGTATAGGAGCTATTTCGTAGATGTTTTTTTCACTTACAGTTTATTTCATGTGATACTGCATTACTTTATTAGTTGCATGTGCCCAGTGTGTGAACTTCTATTATTTCTAGTGAAGAATTATAGCTGTTGTTTTCTATCAAAATAAGCACAAAACATCTGTATACCCTAAAGTTTAGCTTTCCAGTTTTCTTGGATTAGCCCCTTTTAACGTCTCACCAGGAAGATCCACACTATCGGCATTCTGACTGAGGATGCGGAGGCAACATATAATAGGTGGCAGCACCCAGGTCCTTACATAGGTAATTTCATCAGGGAACCCTTCTGTGTTATTCTCTTGTAATTTGTTGATTGCTATCTCTTGCTTAGTACACTCTATTTATCGTCTCGGTACATCTTTCTAATATAGTTTCATTTGTTTGTGAATTTGAAAGATGGTAGGTCTTTCTATTCTCCTTCTATTAAAATGGATTTTCCTTTAGATGTTGAACATGCATTAGAACTTTTGTGCTTTGTGGATTTTCTTTTACAATGTGTTATTTGTGTACACAACAACACGTGGATGGGGACTAATGAATAAGATCTTATTACAGTGTGAAGCATTTGAAACACTTGATCCAATTACCACTGGACTCGGCTCAGAGTGTTAATTAAATTCTTCTTAGTCTTGGCAATAAGGACTCTCCTTTGACTAGAAATTGATACGAGGAAAACTAATGACATAACTTCCTAGCCTCTTTCGTGCACCACATGTGGCAAGTTGTATGAGGCTTTGGTAAGAGGGGACCAATAGTTTGAGAGGGTCACGTTTTTCATAAGTGAACCTCACAAACTAATTGTAGGTCCAAGATTCACAAGAGCCAAACTCATTAGATTAACCTAACCCAGCCTCAATTGCATATAGACAAGTTTGAGCCATGCATGAAATCTAAGTTATCAAATTGTTACCCACACTTAAATTGTTTGAGTGGTTAGGGAGTCCAGTAATGAGCCCTACTTCAAAACCGTTTGGGGACTTACCCAATACAGTAGTAATGGGTGGTGTTATGCAGTCGGAGTTTTACCAATGATCAACTGCAAGGCCTATCGGCACATTCCTCATCATGAAAAAAAATAATAATAATAAAATAAAATGAAGCACGAGTTACATCTATTTGTGCCCAAGCTTGAATATTACAAGTGCAATTGAAAGGTTACTAGCTGAAGAAATTTGAAAAAGAGGAAGACTAAGGTGGTTTTTGGCATCTCTCTTAACCCTCTTTATTTATTTATTTATTTTTGAAAGGTCTACTTTTTACCTCTTATTGTCTTAGAACTGATTACATTAAGGGCATTTGAAAATCATTTCATCCACCTATATTTCAAAACTCAAAAAAAAAGGTAAAAGATCTATTTTAGACAGCATGAAAAATGGGTAGAATCAAAACCGAGAAGCTCTTATGCGCACGGACATGCACTAGCACGGTTCCAAAAACGATCTTTGTAGGTTGATTGATTTTTATTTTTTAACTGCGGCACCTTAATTGATGATCTAACCGTCGGAATTATTCACAAGCCCAAATACGACTATGTTTTCTAATTTGAACTGTCAATCATTTTCAAATCTCTAGATATTTGGCAAAAACTGCATAACCATAGATATGCATTTTTGCACTTTTGTGGGCCCAAAAATTTAAAGCTAAACTGTTGATCCTTTTTGAATATTGAAAAAGTCTATGAGCTCAAATTTAGCCTGTCATTCCTTGTACATCTTGTGAAATTTACAACAAAGACCGAGAGCTAAGCCTTTCTATTCAAATTATGGGACCCTTAATAATGGTCTAAACCATTGAAACTGCTCACATGCTTCAACATGGCTACATTTTCAAAATTTAACTGTTGATCATTCTCGAATCTCAAGATATTTTCAAAAAATTGAAAAACCATAGGTCTGTATTTCTAGAATTTTTTGGCCCCAAAAATCATGATCCAAACTGTTGATCTACTTTATAATATTGTTGATCCACTTTATAATATTGAAAACAACCGCAAGTCCAAATTTCAGCCTTGATGCATTGTAAATCTTGATAAATTAATGAAAAACCTTGAACCATTGGATTCTTAAAAAACCTATTTTGAAAAAAAAAATTTTGGCCCTAGCAAATAAAATATCTTTCTCAAAACACTCCATTTGACCCAACCATGATTAGTCCTTTTAACATATGGTAAAAATATAGTGCAAAATTCATGCTCATGTAATTGGCATCTAAGATTAAATTTGGGTGAAATTTTGAGGCCATAAACGAGAAAGTTGACCGGTCATGAACTAGTAGTGGTTAGTTCAAGGATAGGGAATCTGGAATTCGGATCCTTTCTAACCTAGAAAAATTTGAGGTTTTTTTTTAACCTTTTAACTCAATAAACCAATTTATATTACTCCCTCATGATTTGGAAACTTTAAGAGATTTTTCTGTGTTTTCTTCTACGTTTTGGAAATTTAAAGGAATTTTTGCATCCGATATTGTATGTTGTCCATTGTGATATTTTTCTTCCATATGGATCAGTAACACGTGGGGATTCCAAGTTTAAAAGTTTTGTTTGTGTTAAATGCACACTCTGCTGTACAATTACTCAAGAAGACAATTACTGATGTATGGCTTATAATGGCTGTCCGAAGTTTGATACTACATTAAGGATGGGTTGAAAGGCATCTTGGCAACATATTTCAAACCCTTTCTTTGTGAAGATGATCATCTTATAACCTAGCAATTTTGATGCTAGGTTAGAATTTCTAAAATTAAATGTTTTAAAATAATAATAATAATAATTTAAAATTAATTATAAAACTTTTTTAAAAATATCCATGGGCAGTCATTAATTTAATGGTAAGCAGTTGTTTATAAATAGTCATTTTTTTAAAATATTTATGTGATTTTTCCGACTGTCTTTTCAATGGCTGAGGCTTTTTTTTTTCCCTGAAAAATGACGGTCTTGGGTAATCATTTTTTTGGAGTTTTTGACGTAGTGGTCAGCAAGATTTTGGTCATCATATCCAAACCATTCTTATATGTATGTGATGTGAAATTAAATTCAATCATTTGATACTGCAAGTGCACAGTTGTCCTTTTGGGACAATGGTAAGTACAGGTTGAACTCACAGGGAGCACTATTGAAAAATTTTTTTTATTAAAATCTAAATTTTTTATGATAATGACAAGAGGGATAGAAAAATTAAGCAATAATAAGACTAAAGAAATTCTAAATCTAAAGCACATGAAAAATAGAGATCAGAGTGTCATGAATCCATAAAGTAATCCCACAATCATTCTGTGTAATTGATAAAACAATTTATCCCCCAAATCCTTCAAATTAGAAACAAATCAATGTTTCTAATTCGGATAATTTGGCAATCAAGAGCACAATTTTTCACAATTTATTTAAGGTCAAAATCTCCTTTACCTAATGAAATTATGAACTTAACTAAAGATCATATATTAATAAAAAATAGACTATCAAAGAATTTCAATCTAAGAATAGTCTATTAAGAAAATATACGTGATTAAAGCATTGCTCATATAAAAACGTGAATAACATAGGTTGTCAATGACAAAAGGTAGAATTATTTTTATAATAAACACACAAAAATATATAATTGAATCAAATCACATAGAATAATGATGAGAAATACTTAACTTTATCAAACACTTTGATCCACATATCTACTCCTCCATTGCAAAATGTATGATTTTCATTGAGCACTTCATGGCAATTACAATTTTCTCTTACACTCTTCTATCCTAGTTCTGGAATAAGGCTCCAGAATACTCACAAATATTCTCTCTCTTTCTTTTACTAGAAAAAGAAAAGATGAGAAAATGAGAGAGGAGAGAGAAGTAGAGATAGGGATTAGGGAATGGGATGGTAGTGAGGGGTATGAGAGATAGAGAGAGATGGAGTGATTGTCACTTTTTGGTGGGTGGTGTCCTTTTATAATGTTTCTCTTGTCTCAAGGCACCCATGGAATACAAAGATTTGCATGGGCCTCATGATCATACAATCACTTCCAACCCAATCATATTCTCATCATCATTCCAATTTTGTTATCATATCCCATTAAGATGAGTTGGATATAAGGATGTATGGAGGATTCCCTTCTAAAATTGCTCCAATCTTCACATGTATCTTTGACCATAGTTGGGAGAGATCATCCAGCTGAAAATTCTCTCTTGGATTTGACATTATGAGTTGGAATAGGATCACTTTCCATGTCAACTGATGTGGGTGATTTGTACATTAGATATACTTGACAAAATTACTTCACATGGCAAGGAAAGAATAAATTATAGAGATCTTTCCCATCCAATCCACATTGTTTGTGATCTTCTCAAATTTTGAAATTTCTTGGAGTGAAGTGGGTTCCACATCTTCCTGCACATTCTAATTAAACCCGTCAAATGTTGAAGAGCCCGCTTGAAGTGGGCCTGTCTGAACACAGTTCTACTCCAATGGGACTCTTTAGAGAAAAAGCGCATAAAATGATAAAAATGCAGTGTAACACTCCGACCCGAGTTGACCCGGATTAGTGGGTAATTGCGTGTGTTTTTATTGCTAAGAGTGTTTAGATTATATTTTCCTTTGGTCTTGACTCGTAGAGAGATCGTTGGGTTGAGTTTGACTTGGTCTAGTTAGTTTGAGCCCTTTTTCGTAATTTTGGCTTTTGATTGACCTTGTCAGTTTTGCGTCATTTAGACATCAGCGCGTGTATTTTGTCGAGCTTGTCGATTGTCGTAACTGTCTTGGATCCGAATGAGTTCGTTTGCTTTTGTTGGACCGTCATTTGACTCAAACTGACATTTGTGTAAGTGACTTGGCCTTAAATGTAATTTGGACTCAAATTATGTATAAATATCCCACCAACTCTCCCATTTCTCTCGATCGTCTCTCAGCTCACTCTCTCTCACCCTTCAGTTCGTCTCTCTCTCGTCAGCTCTCTTTCTCTCCTTCTCCATTTCTGTTTCTCTGCTTGAGGGAGGAAGAAAGGAGCTCGTCAGTGTGTGTGATTCCGGTGGACTGAGCCAATCAGCGTGTGGATTTCGTCCGTGAGGCAAGTATAAGCTCAAGTTGTATGAACACTGATTGATATGGATTTGATTGTTGTGTTCTTGTTCTTCATTATGTTTCTCAGTGTTAGACAGCCTATTTCAGCCCATTTTGCTGTTATGTTTCCGTTTCCAGCCGTTTTGCACACTTTCTGTATGTCTGTAACAATTTCTGGAAAATGACTCCGTGCACTCACGGCTAAGCCGTGAAATGTGCTACGGTTAAGCCGTAAAATGGCTTACGGCTAAGCCGAGACCCAACCGTAACCCAAACCGTAGAACAGTACAGTCTGTTAGCTGACAATAACTGGATGTTGGCAATTTGACATTCTTCTACGGCCCAGCCTGATCTAAGCCGTACATTGTCTTACGGCTAAGCCGTGGACCAGGATACGGCTGAGCCGTAGAGCAAAATACGGTTAAGCCGTAAATCCGAAGGGATATTTGGGAAACCTCAGCTCAGCCGCAGTGCATAGTACGGCTAAGCCGTAAGATGCCATGGCTAAGCCGTAAGGTTACCTACGGCTGCACCGTGAGACCCTGAGAATTGAATGAAAAGGGACTAGGTTTAAGTAAAAGACCGTATATGACCTTCATGTTAGAATGTAGTTAACCTGGACATGCCTAATGGAATGTTGAGTGACATGAATGATCTCATGGGCTGTGAATCATTCATGCTTGTTATCCAGTTGTTTAGCACCTCCCCATGGGTGTTGGTTTAAGGGACTTCGGTGCACACTCCAGACACTGCAACACTAGACAATGGTGCATCGGACAACTTAAAACTACATCAACATGCACGGTTAGAAGCACTGGATAATTAGTATAGGATTGGCTTGTAATTGACCTTGATTCGTATAAGCATTCTGATTTGTACAGCATATTGATTTCGGTTATGCCCTCTTATGTGTTCTGCGCTGGACCTCTCGATTCTGTGGGAAATGCAGCAACCCCAGAGCGAAGCCCGGGCGGAACCATTCTATTATTGTGTATTGTGTTTACCGTTGCTCCACTGGAGTATCAGCATCAGTTTATGTGCATTCAGTATCAGTTATCCGTATGATTTGCTTTCAGTATCTGTATTGCATTTCGTATCAGTATCAGTATCCGTATCAGTATCTGTATTATGCATTCAGTATTTGCATTCAGTATCAGTGTATGTGATGCACTTCCTATTGTTCGTTCAGTGTGATAAGTGATAAGTGATAAGTGATAAGTGATCGAGGTGCATCATCCGCTTGATTGTGATTGGTATTGGCACTACTGAGCCTCAGCCTTAGGATACCCGACGGGGTTAACTTTGGTTTAGTTATGTGTTTGCCTCTGCAGAGTGTTTCCGTCCTGGGACTCCGGACCCCGGGAACTAGAGACCCATGCGTGCCCTGGCCCGGTCGCTGGTGTTCTCATTCCGTCCGCTCTCGTAAGGGAGAAAATGGCCAATGTAGTAGCCACTTTGATTGTTATCTGTTTATGATTCTTACAGCATGCTTATTCATTGCATAATTTGTTTAGTATACGAACATGCTTTCTATGGATATTGCATTCTGATTATTGTTCAGTATTATTCAGTATTAGACACGATTCGTGTTATCTTCTTGTTGGCTTATACTTTGCTAAGTCGTTGTACTTATGCGTTTGTCTTGTGTGTTGCAGGCTCAGATCCCTCTTCCGATCCTGCGTCGGTCGACCCGACTGCAGGAGAGGCTCGCGAGGCCCCCTCCGGCCTAGAGGAGTGGACTTGATCCATCCTCCAGAGTACGGTTTGCATCATTTTGGGTTTCCCCATTCTTTGTGTTGGAGTCTATTGAGGGGACTTTTCTGTAATTGTAATGTGGGCTTGAGTGCTATCTGTATATTGATTTTTGATTGTTGTAAGCCCACTATTTTTGTCATACGTTCTTGTATTGGTTCTTATTGCCAGTTCATATTATATTGTAATCTCCCATTGTCTTTTGGTATTTTGTGGTATGCCTTGATACGTACAGCTTCCGCGTACAGTTGTTTGCACGTGTGAATGATCCCTTGTGTGTGTATGCTTGGACGGGGTCTAGGTGTGCATGCACGGGAGTACGTGTGTCATTGGTTAGACTTTCTCTGACCCCCGGTCCCTGGGCTCGGGTCGTGACATACGTATTGTATGGTATCAGAGCATTGTCTCTCAGAGCTTTGTCTCTCAGGGCATTGTCTCTATCTTAGTGTGTAAGCATGTAGGCATATAGGACGTGGTGAGATTTCGTAGTCCAGTTTGGACTGTTGTGTGTGGTCTCCTTGTCTTGTGAGTCTGTGTGAGTTACCGAGTGTGATAGCAGATTGACTTTTGTGTTTTGCAGGCTATGGCATCGGGATCCGGAACACACAACAACAATGATCAGGGAGCTAACGAGAGTGGATCAGCCGCTCCACAGCCACTTGTGAATTTCGACGAGCGCTTTTTGACTATGCTACAGGCGATTCATTCTTTGCAAGCGCAGGTCGTTTCGATCGTAGACCGACAGAGTCAAACGCCAGTTCGGCCTGCAGAGCAGCCAGAGGTTTTCCAGCCTAGAGAGAGCGATCCAAATGCGCTGTATGACAAGTTCAGGAAACGTGGAGCCACAGAGTTCTATGGTAATGAAGATGCATTGAAGGCTGATCAGTGGCTAGAGCAGACTGGAGATCTTTTCTCCACCATTGTCTGTGATGACCGGCAGAAGGTTATGCTTACGGCCTCGATGTTCCGCGAGGTAGCAAGGACGTGGTGGAAGAGTGTCAGTGCAGCCTATCTGACTATGCCAAGTGAAACAGTGTGGGAGACGTTCCAGAAGCAGTTCAGACGGAAGTTCATTCCTGCTCATGTCCGGCGTGTGAAGGAGGTTGAGTTTCTGGCCTTACAGCAGCAGCAGCTGACCGTTTCAGAGTACATTCACCGCTTTACCCAGTTGTCCCATTTTGCTGAGGACATGATCAATACCGAGGAGAAGAAGGTGAACCGTTTCATCTCTGGTCTGCATCCGAGATACGCGAACTTTGTGACTGCTTTTCAGAGACCAGCTACTTTTGACGATGCGGTCGACAGAGCACACGCTGCTGAAGCCAACCACCTAGCAGAGAGAGCCATGGACTTTAAGAGGAGTGCACCCGTGAGTTCCAGGGGACAGATTCAGAAGAAATGGAAAGGGAAGCAAGGCACTTCGAGTTTCTCTGGGAGCAGATGCGAGTTTTGTGGATTGGGACATCCGACAGAGAGGTGTTGGAAGAAGTCCGGAGCCTGTTTGAGTTGTGGATCGAGGGAGCATAAGATAGCTCAGTGCCCGACAGCTAGGCCTCTTCAGTCATCTAGATCTATGGGGTCATCCAAGTCTCTCAGTTCAGCAGCTTCGAACAGCCCACATCCGTCTCGCTAGAGCCAGAAGCCTCAGCGTCAGACTGCTCGTGTGTACGCAGCCTCTCATGATCATGCAGAAGATGCGAAAGTGGTGGAAGGTAAAGTTCTCATTGCCCGAGCTGAAGCACATACACTTTTTGATTCGGGATCTACGCGTTCGTATGTTGCACCTCGTTTTGCGGAACAGTTACCGCAACCCCCTCAGCCGCTACCCTATGTGTTAGTAGTGTCCACTCCTGTGGGCAAGAGAGTGGAGTGTAGTCTATACTACCCTCGGTGCGACGTGGTGATTGAAGGTCGCCAGCTGCCAGTTGATTTGATCTTGTTGTCCATGTTGGATTTCGATGTGATCCTTGGAATGGACTGGCTAGCGCGGTATCGTGCCTGTGTTAACTGTTACAACAGGTCGATTTACTTTGATTTTGAGAAGGGGTTTCGTTTCGAGGGCAATCAGGAGAGATGCCCGAGGCGTGTCATCTCCGCATGCAAGGCGGATCGTTTGATACGCAGAGGTTGTGCAGGATTTCTTGCTTTTGTCTCGGAGAAGAAGGAGGTGAAGCAGTTGGGCGAGATTCCGGTAGTACGTGAGTTCCCGGATGTATTTCCGGAGGAAGTACCCGAGTTACCCCCTGTTCGAGATGTAGAATTTGCGATCGATTTAGTGCCCGGTACAGCACCCATTAGTTTAGCCCCTTATCGTATGGCCCCTGCTGAGTTACTCGAATTGAAGACGCAATTGCAAGATCTTTTGGAGAAGGGTTTCGTACGGCCGAGTGTGTCACCGTGGGGAGCGCCAGTGCTGTTTGTGAAGAAGAAGGACGGTACCTTACGGATGTGTATCGATTACCGGCGGTTGAACAAAGTCACGATCAAGAACAAATACCCATTGCCGCGTATTGATGAGTTGTTTGACCAATTTCAAGGTGCCGCTTATTTTTCCAAGATTGATCTAAGATCAGGGTATCATCAACTTCGGGTGAAGGAAGACGATATTGCGAAGACTGCTTTCAGGACACGGTATGGACATTTTGAGTTTCTCGTGATGCCATTTGGATTAACCAATGCGCCTGCTGCCTTTATGGCTTTGATGAACAGGATCTTCGCTCCTTTTCTGGATCGATTCGTGGTGGTCTTTATTGATGATATTCTGGTGTATTCGAAGACCCCAGAGGAGCATGAGGAACATCTACGTCGAGCCCTGCAGTTGTTGAAAGAGCATCGCTTATATGCCAAGTTGTCGAAGTGTGATTTTTGGCTCGAGCAGGTAGCTTTTCTTGGTCATACCATTTCACGAGATGGGTTGGCAGTGGATCAGATGAAAGTTGAGGCAGTGATGAATTGGCCCAGCCCAAAGACTGTGACGGAGATACGGAGTTTTCTTGGATTAGCTGGATATTATCGTCGCTTTATTCAAGATTTTGCCAAGATTTCAGCCTCGTTGACTCGATTGACCAGGAAGAATGTTCCTTTTCTTTGGACGGACGAATGTGAACGCCATTTCCGGATGTTGAAGGAGAAGCTTACTTCGGCTCCAGTCTTGACGTTACCAGATGGGCATGAAGGATTTATGATCTACTCTGATGCTTCTCGAGTCGGTTTGGGATGTGTTTTGATGCAACATGGCAAAGTGATTGCCTATGGCTCGAGACAACTTCGAGAGCACGAGAAGAACTATGCTACACATGATTTAGAGTTGGCAGCCATCGTTTTTGCGTTGAAGATGTGGAGACATTATTTGTACGGCGTGACATTTGAAGTGCATTCAGATCATCATAGTCTACAGTACCTCTTCACGCAGTCTGAGTTGAATATGAGACAGCGAAGGTGGCTTGAGTTGATCAAGGATTTTGATTTCCCCATCAAGTATCATCCAGGGAAAGGCAATGTTGTTGCAGATGCCTTGAGTAGGAAATTGGAGATTCTTCAGGCCTTAGATAGCCTTTATTTTGTGAGGCATGCACAGCCAGTGGAACTGCAATTGGTGGAGAACAGTTTGACACTTGCCAGTACAGTGAGCTTTCAGCCTGCCATCATTCAGCGTATTAAAGACCAGCAGTTCGAAGATGCGATGTTGAAGCGAATTCGGGATAGCATTGCAGATCGACCAGACTTTCGTTTGGAGGGTGATGTCTTGTATTTCAGGAACAGATTATGTGTGCCAGCAGTAGATGCTTTGAAGGAGAGTTTGATGACAGAAGCACACCATGCACGTTATTCTATGCACCCTGGAAGTACGAAGATGTACCGAGCTCTCAAGGACAGATTCTGGTGGAACAACATGAAGAGAGAAATTGCTGGGTTTGTTACCAGATGTTTGACTTGCCAAAAGGTGAAAGCTGACCATCAGAGACCTCCAGGTTCCTTACATCCTTTGCACATTCCACAGTGGAAATGGGAGCACATTTCGATGGACTTTGTTTCGGGACTACCCCTGACGAGCAAGAAGAACAGTGCCATTTGGGTGATCGTGGACAGATTGACGAAGACAGCCCATTTTCTACCATTCAAGAAAGGCATGACATTTTCTGAGATGGCGAAGAAGTTCGTTGATGAGATAGTGAGACTACATGGTACGCCCGTGTCGATTGTGTCAGATCGAGATAGCCGCTTTGTTTCTTCGTTTTGGAGAGCATTTCAGGAGGCCATGGGAACGAAGTTGAGCTTCAGTACGGCGTATCACCCGCAGACTGATGGACAGTCGGAACGAACTATTCAGACGCTCGAGGACATGTTACGGGCCAGTGTGCTGAGTTTCGAGAAAGAATGGGATCTGCATCTCTCGTTGTGCGAGTTTGCGTATAACAATAGCTTCCACGAGAGTATTGGAATGGCACCCTATGAAGCTTTGTATGGGCGGAAATGTAGGAGTCCTGTTTGCTGGGAAGAAGTTGGAACAAGGAGTTTCCACGGACCAACGATCATTGCTGAGACTACAGAGAAAGTTCAGAAAGTTATTGACAATTTGAAGATTGCCCGATCGAGACAGAAGAGCTACGCAGATTCGAGAAGAAGAACCTTGACATTTCAGGTTGGAGATTGGGTATTCTTGAAGGTCTCACCGATGAAAGGTACGGTACGATTCGGTCAAAAAGGCAAGTTAGCGCCAAGGTATGTGGGTCCATTTGAGATCAAGAGCCGGATTGGTGATCTAGCGTACAGATTGATTCTACCCGTGGAGTTTTCTGGAGTACATGACGTTTTTCATGTGTCAATGCTTCGCAAGTATGTTCGAGACCCGACGCATGTGATTCGATACGATGATATTCAGATGCAACCTAATGCATCATACGTTGAGCGTCCGCTCCGTATTGTTGGGACCAGAGAACAGCTCTTGCGTACGAGGACTATCCGATGGGTCAAGGTACTTTGGGAACATCATGGACCTGATGAAGCCACGTGGGAATTAGAAGATCAGATGGCGCGTCAGTATCCTTATCTGTTTACTCAGGTACGCTTTCATTCCGAGGACGGAATGATGTCCAAGTGGGGGAGGATGTAACACTCCGACCCGAGTTGACCCGGATTAGTGGGTAATTGCGTGTGTTTTTATTGCTAAGAGTGTTTAGATTTTGTTTTCCTTTGGTCTTGACTCGTAGAGAGATCGTTGGGTTGAGTTTGACTTGGTCTAGTTAGTTTGAGCCCTTTTTCGTAATTTTGGCTTTTGATTGACCTTGTCAGTTTTGCGTCATTTAGACATCAGCGCGTGTATTTTGTCGAGCTTGTCGATTGTCGTAACTGTCTTGGATCCGAATGAGTTCGTTTGCTTTTGTTGGACCGTCATTTGACTCAAACTGACATTTGTGTAAGTGACTTGGCCTTAAATGTAATTTGGACTCAAATTATGTATAAATATCCCACCAACTCTCCCATTTCTCTCGATCGTCTCTCAGCTCACTCTCTCTCACCCTTCAGTTCGTCTCTCTCTCGTCAGCTCTCTTTCTCTCCTTCTCCATTTCTGTTTCTCTGCTTGAGGGAGGAAGAAAGGAGTTCGTCAGTGTGTGTGATTCCGGTGGACTGAGCCAATCAGCGTGTGGATTTCGTCCGTGAGGCAAGTATAAGCTCAAGTTGTATGAACACTGATTGATATGGATTTGATTGTTGTGTTCTTGTTCTTCATTATGTTTCTCAGTGTTAGACAGCCTATTTCAGCCCATTTTGCTGTTATGTTTCCGTTTCCAGCCGTTTTGCACACTTTCTGTATGTCTGTAACAATTTCTGGAAAATGACTCCGTGCACTCACGGCTAAGCCGTGAAATGTGCTACGGTTAAGCCGTAAAATGGCTTACGGCTAAGCCGAGACCCAACCGTAACCCAAACCGTAGAACAGTACAGCCTGTTAGCTGACAATAACTGGATGTTGGCAATTTGACATTCTTCTACGGCCCAGCCTGATCTAAGCCGTACATTGTCTTACGGCTAAGCCGTGGACCAGGATACGGCTGAGCCGTAGAGCAAAATACGGTTAAGCCGTAAATCCGAAGGGATATTTGGGAAACCTCAGCTCAGCCGCAGTGCATAGTACGGCTAAGCCGTAAGATGCCACGGCTAAGCCGTAAGGTTACCTACGGCTGCACCGTGAGACCCTGAGAATTGAATGAAAAGGGACTAGGTTTAAGTAAAAGACCGTATATGACCTTCATGTTAGAATGTAGTTAACCTGGACATGCCCAATGGAATGTTGAGTGACATGAATGATCTCATGGGCTGTGAATCATTCATGCTTGTTATCCAGTTGTTTAGCACCTCCCCATGGGTGTTGGTTTAAGGGACTTCGGTGCACACTCCAGACACTGCAACACTAGACAATGGTGCATCGGACAACTTAAAACTACATCAACATGCACGGTTAGAAGCACTGGATAATTAGTATAGGATTGGCTTGTAATTGACCTTGATTCGTATAAGCATTCTGATTTGTACAGCATATTGATTTCGGTTATGCCCTCTTATGTGTTCTGCGCTGGACCTCTCGATTCTGTGGGAAATGCAGCAACCCCAGAGCGAAGCCCGGGCGGAACCATTCTATTATTGTGTATTGTGTTTACCGTTGCTCCACTGGAGTATCAGCATCAGTTTATGTGCATTCAGTATCAGTTATCCGTATGATTTGCTTTCAGTATCTGTATTGCATTTCGTATCAGTATCAGTATCCGTATCAGTATCTGTATTATGCATTCAGTATTTGCATTCAGTATCAGTGTATGTGATGCACTTCCTATTGTTCGTTCAGTGTGATAAGTGATAAGTGATAAGTGATAAGTGATCGAGGTGCATCATCCGCTTGATTGTGATTGGTATTGGCACTACTGAGCCTCAGCCTTAGGATACCCGACGGGGTTAACTTTGGTTTAGTTATGTGTTTGCCTCTGCAGAGTGTTTCCGTCCTGGGACTCCGGACCCCGGGAACTAGAGACCCATGCGTGCCCTGGCCCGGTCGCTGGTGTTCTCATTCCGTCCGCTCTCGTAAGGGAGAAAATGGCCAATGTAGTAGCCACTTTGATTGTTATCTGTTTATGATTCTTACAGCATGCTTATTCATTGCATAATTTGTTTAGTATACGAACATGCTTTCTATGGATATTGCATTCTGATTATTGTTCAATATTATTCAGTATTAGACACGATTCGTGTTATCTTCTTGTTGGCTTATACTTTGCTAAGTCGTTGTACTTATGCGTTTGTCTTGTGTGTTGCAGGCTCAGATCCCTCTTCCGATCCTGCGTCGGTCGACCCGACTGCAGGAGAGGCTCGCGAGGCCCCCCTCCGGCCTAGAGGAGTGGACTTGATCCATCCTCCAGAGTACGGTTTGCATCATTTTGGGTTTCCCCATTCTTTGTGTTGGAGTCTATTGAGGGGACTTTTCTGTAATTGTAATGTGGGCTTGAGTGCTATCTGTATATTGATTTTTGATTGTTGTAAGCCCACTATTTTTGTCATACGTTCTTGTATTGGTTCTTATTGCCAGTTCATATTATATTGTAATCTCCCATTGTCTTTTGGTATTTTGTGGTATGCCTTGATACGTACAGCTTCCGCGTACAGTTGTTTGCACGTGTGAATGATCCCTTGTGTGTGTATGCTTGGACGGGGTCTAGGTGTGCATGCACGGGAGTACGTGTGTCATTGGTTAGACTTTCTCTGACCCCCGGTCCCTGGGCTCGGGTCGTGACATGCAGAAAATGTAAAAAAATCCAAATCTTAAGTAAAATTGCACAAAATGGTGAAAATGAACAAAAACTTGATGCCATTCACCTAATTAAGTCCTAAAAATGTGCAAGTCCATATATTCAACAGTATGGATCTTCTAAAAGTCTAAAGAGCTTCTTTTATTGAGTGAATGATATCTTTATCCAGTTTATTTGCCTCTTCATTCACTATAGACATTGGTCTTTCTGAGTGTTCCATTTTTCGTATCTACGCTCCAACAGAACCCAATCAATAGAACCCAATAAACAGATCTTTGCGATAATTGAGGAATGTTTAAGGAGGGCCACGGTGTTCTGTGACAGCAAATGGCCTGTTTCAGCTCTCCTCGACGCCCATTATACCATAAATCCGGGCCCCCATATCCACCTCATTGCATAATTGGGTTAGGAGAAGAAAATCTAGTTCCAGGTACTTAGCATAGATCTGCTCGAATATAAGCAGCTCTGTGTGGATTAGGGCCATTGGTTTGTGTGTAAAATACCCCATGATCATTGCATAAAATGGTAGTACTTCTTTTGTTGCTTCTTTGCATTTTCCTTTACATATTTGTTTGCTTCAAATGGCCGACCGCCTACCCCAAGCATGCCAACACACAGGCTTCTACTCTTGAGCTTGCTGTAATATAAAATACTCGCAATAAAAGCTCGTGCTAAGCCCAGGCCCAAAATAAAAATAAAAAAATAAATATTATTTATGTCAAAGTCCATCGCGATTTTCCTCTTTTTAATAACTTTTTGATACTTAGTATTTTAATGATGATTTCTAGACAGATGTTAGTGTCGCTTTTGTTACCTTATTGATAAAGAAATAAAATAGTTAGCCTTGTGATACTTGTTTTAAAAAAAATGATAGAATCTATATTTATTTGGCTATATTCCTAAAAATAAGGATTATCACTGTTATTTAGTGCCTTCTCTAATTGAAGAGTACATTAAGAGACCCTATTGATGCTAAAGTGGGCTTATTTGATAATTTTGTCAAATTATATAAGAGAGGATAAAGGAAATGAAGAAAATAAAAACATAGATTTTGTTAACTAATAAAGCAAGATAAAATGATATATATATAATTTGCATGGGCTCTCCTTCCCATGACTTTCTCTCGTCATTTGTGTCGGCTCTTTTGGGTCCACGGCCCCTAAGGTAGAGTATAAAAATAATCATATAAAAAGGCAAAGATGAAAAAAATTAATAAAATTAGATATCTTTTATTTCATCTTGATATAAAAACTATAATATCACACCTATGAAAGCTTTGTAAATAGAAAAAATGTATGGGTTGAAATCACCAATAAAAAAGAAAGAAAATCAGATGGAAGTAAAAGGTTAAAAACTATACCATTCAAAGATGAAAAAAGAAAAAGGAAAAAGGAAAAGGAAAAAAAAACCTATATCCCGTTGGAGCTCAATCTATTAGGGACATAATGTGGGGTGTTAGTATAAAACAAGAAAGGATAAATTAGAGAGAGAGAGGATGGTGGGTGGAAGGAGAGATTTTGGGGATTGATTTAAAACACGAGTAGAAGGGGAGAGATTTTCATGATTGATTTAAAAAAAGGGTTGAGGGAGACAATAAGATTTAGGAATTTTTTCAAAATAATGGAGAAAGGGAGAGATTTTAGGGAATGAGGAAGAGATTTTAGGGGAATGAGGAAGAGAGATTTTACGGAAATGAGAAAGAGATTTTGAAATTGTGGGGGAGAGATTTTAGGGTGACTTCAGTTGATGAAAGAAAGATTTTAGGGAAGCCATGCCACGTGTAATTTTGTTAAATATTGACGTGGCGGTCTAGGAAAAAAAGAAAAAAGAAAGTGGTGATGTGGCACCTTTCATAGGCCTCCGTTCTTGTAGCTTTAATATATATCAAACATAAAAAATAACCAACAAAATTCAATAATCCATCTAAGATCAATAACATCAAATAACATAAACCACTAAAATCAAGACTCTAAACTCACCGACGCTCATAAAATAAAATAAAATAAAAATTTTCAATTAAGGTTCCAAAAGAGCTTCCTTCTAATATGTTTCTCCATTCAAATCCAAACATAGTGGAGAATCACTATTCACTACCAATGAAAAGAATGAATCTTCAAAAGGGATAAAGGAGAATCTCGCCTCCCCTTCTACCTTTTTCTCCATTTCTACACTTCCTCGATATTCCACACTTACATTTCACCTTTTTCATGCAATGGGCCATGACAAAAATAGATGAATCAATTAGAAAAGATCCAAAAAACATCTGAAACATGAGATGGATCCTTGAATTTCTTGCCTCTCCTTTCGCCTACAGCGACAACAGCTCCTTCCGTTTGGACCTCTTTCACGAGATAGACGAAAGCAAGTCCACCTTCTCCAAGTTGCCTCACAATCCTGAAACGATTGTCGTTGATCCAAACATTTCCTCCTTCGTTTATTGAATCATACAGAGCATTCAGACTAGAATAAGAAAAACCCATCTTTTTTAATCGAGATTTTTGCCGTCTCACTTTGAATCTTTGATGAATGTGTCGTTAACACCCCATGTGGTAGATTTGCTCAAGCAAGACTCCAGAGTCTGCTCATTTCTGACAGAGATCCAGTGGATTAGAGATTGAGAGATGTCACTCAATCCGGGGCCATTCAACATGAAGGAGCATGTTTTGATAAGCATCTTTGCTAATGCTAGATGTGCAGTTGGGAATCGATTGGCATATGCTATGAGGATTGTGACTATTATTAAGGTTTTCTATGGCAGGGTTGGGGAAAGTTTTGAATTGATAAGGAAGAAGTTTGAATGACATTCAAGTAGAGAGAATTTTGGGGAATAAATTGAATAGAAGAGAGAAATGAGGGTAGAGGGAGAGATTTTAGGGGATGATGTAAAAACGGTTGATATTTTTAGAAGATGACGTGGTGCTCTAGAAAAAAAGAAAAAAGATGTTGCTGATGTGTCACCCTCTAGAAGCCTCCATTCTTAGATCTTTAATATATATAACTAGCAACAAAGACCCATGCTACGCCCGATTCTAAGATTGAAATTTTATTAAAATTTAAGACTTTTAAATATAATTAATAAAAATAAATCTATTATAAAAAATGAAAGGATTTGTACTTTTCTTGTAGTAAGGGGCCTATTTTGATGGATTCCAAATATAATAAAAACATGAAAGGCAATAAATAACGGATGGTTGCTCAATAGAATAGATTATTTTATTGCACTCAAAGCATACATAGAAACACAATCCTCATTTTATATTTGCTACAATACCCCAAACAATTGGCAAAATCGACTAACAATAGTTTCAACAAAATTCATACCTTTTTGTGATCTAAGGTAATCTATATCCAAACAATTGGCAAAATGGAGTAACAATAGTTTCAAAAAAATTCATACTTTTTTGTGATCTAAGGTAATCTATATCCAAAAATCAACCTAACTAGAATTGAGGATTGCTTCTTGGAGTTGAATGAAGATAAATATAACACTATTAAAAAATGAAACCATAATGAAATCTCAAATACTTGACAAGGTTATGTAAAATTGCTTCAATGAAACAAAATGGGTTGTTTTAAGGAAATCCTAATATCCAAAGGTATTCATTGCTTATCGCTTTAAAACATTTTACTAATTTCCATTCTTCCAAATGGCAAACATGATAACGTTCTTCATAACCAATTCTTCTGAACTAATCAGATGACAACAATAGAAAACCTATTTCCTAAAATACTAATGACCCAAGTTATTCAGAAAAAGAAGAAATTACAAGATGTATAATTAATTCATTACTATGTAATGGGTGGATGGCATCCTGCCAGATCGAAAGGCGGTCTTAAAATCTACACTGGTGCCACAAAGAGCATATGTGAAAGGCTTGGAGAAATGCTCAATACCAGAGGAAACAACCACGGCAACAAGGGCTGGCAATGAGGAAAATAACAACTAGGTTAATGTTTTTTCTTGGAATTTGGAATTGGGTTTGCAGAAATTGCAACAAAAAACCTGATGGGTGGATGGTATTCTGCCAAATTAAAAACGTAGCCTTCAAATCCACACTGGTGCCACAAAGAGGTAAGTTACATGAGGTAAAATGAGAGCGAGAGATTTAAGTAAAATGAGGGAGAGATTTGACTGAGGCATTAGTTTGTGTGGGAGAGATTTTAGTGGGGTATTCGTTAGTGGGAAAGTAAAATGAGGGAGTGGTTTTAGGGAGAGATTTTAGATTCAATAAATTGAGGGAGATATTTTAGGAAAATGGGAGACAATTTCAAACTACTAAAAGATTGGATTGTTCTCAATGGATCATTTATGGAGTGATTTTAGGAGTAGGGAAGAGAAAGAGAGATTTTAGAGGACATAGGTGGTAGAGGGAGTTTGTTTTATGAGTGATGATGTTAAAATGGTGTATGAGGCATAGATCTTAGGAATAATTTAAAATAGGCTCTAACAAAAACGGTGCAACAAACATGAATGAGTGAGAGATTTTACAGATCTTGATAGATGGAGAGATTTTTGGGAAGTTAAAGATTTATTAGTGCCACATGTTATTTTTTTGGATGCTGATATGGCGCTCTAGAAAAAAAGAAAAATAAGGGGTGCTAATGTGGCACTCTCCACAAGCCTCCACTCTTATAACTTTAATATATATAATTTCTTCTGATCTATGGAATATATGTTTTTAACACATTGCTTTAAGCCTTCTACCTACAAAAAATGAAATAAAAAAAACACTATTGTTAAGCTTCAATAGTAATATTTACTGCATTTGCTGCAGCTTTATATTGGCTAGAGAGTGATACAAATGTAACAACTAAATGTAAAGATTGATTAATAGATTCATTGGTTCAATGGAGAAGGATGTCTCTAATATCTTTACAAAATGGGTGCAAGCCAACTAGTTTGAGGGTGCATTACCATGTACCCCAAATTACAATTGGCTGGAAACATTTGGTAGAGTAAATGGTTATTGTTAAATTGGCCATTTTGGGTGCGGTGGAAAAGATAATTTGAATTGGATAGGATGCCATTGTAACACTCCGACCCAACTTATTCCGGATTAGCGATTAATTAATAACGAGTTAGTTGTTAATTGTGTTTTGGTTTTGTTTTTGTTTTGTTTTGGGTAATGGATAGGTAGTTGAGTTGAGTTCGACCTGAGTTTAGGTAGACTTGAGCCCTTTTTCGTAATTTTTGATTTTGTTGGATGTTGTCAGTTCTGTATCATCTTGGTGTCGACATGCGTCTTTCGTTGAGTTCGTTGATTCTCGTAACTGACTCGTACGCAAACGACTTCGTTTGCTTCCATTGGATTGTTAATTGACTCGAATTGTCGTTCTTGGAAACTATTGGACCTTTTTGTAAATTGTCTTAATCCTTATCTCATATAAAAGAGGCATCCACTGCCTCATTCTTTCTTCAACGTTCTCTTTCTCTCTCTCATTATTCTTCCTTTCTTCTTACTCCATTTCCTTCTTGATCAAGCCAAGGAAGGAAGCTTGTACACCCAGTGATAATTTCGTTTCACGAGTGGGTTAAGGTATGTCTTGTGTTCTCAATGTGTTTCTTCTGCTTCTTCTTCTCTTCACGTCAGTCATTGTGCATGTACTCAACGTTCGTTTCATTTCTTGCATGCATGACGAGTAGAATTGTGTTTGGACAGCAGATTGAGCCCAAGGACAACTGCATGTGTGTGAAATCCATTTGAAGCAAGTATAAGCACAACTTGATTGAACACTTGTTGGTAATGATTTGATGGTGTTTACTCTTATTATTCTTGCATGATTTATTGATAAACAGCCCTCTTGCATCAGTTTGGTTGTGGTTGTTTTTTTAGATGTTGAAATTGCCATTTTCCAGATGTTCTGTAACGGGTTTAGAAAATTGGGTGTCTGAAACTTATGGCTAAGCCATAAGGTTGTACGGCTCAATGTCTGGAGAGCTGAAAATCAGCTTTACACTACGGTAAGGCTACGGCTAAGCCGTAGATTGCACTACGGCTAAGCCGTGGCCTAGCCGTGAACTAGCCGTAGGTTAGTTTACGGCTGGATTTCCAGGAGTTGAAGTGCAGAAAACCTTCTACGATCTAGCCCTGTCTAAACCGTGAAACGTGATACGGCTAAGCCGTACCCTAGCTGGAGAAGAAAATAGGGCTGAGCCATAGAACAAAATACGGTTAAACGGTAAACGCGGATGAACAGTAAGGGGAATCGCGACTGAGCCGCAGTGCATATTACGGCTAAGCCGTAAGATGCCTACGGCTAAGCCGTATGTTCACCTACGGCTAAGCCATACAACCCCTGAGAAAAATGAATAAAAGGATAGGTTTAAGAAAAGACCTGATAGGGCCTTCACTATAGAATATAGGCAACCCGAACTTGCCCAACGGAAAATAAATATCGCATGAATGGTCCTTAGGGTTGTAAACTCATTCATGTGTGTTGTACAGCTGTTAAGCACCTCTCCATGGGTGTTGGTTTAAGGGACTTCGATACACTTTTCTCGATACAATGCAACACTCCTCATATGAACAATTATGTATCGAATAACTTAAAACTACATCAACATGCACGGTTAAAAACACTGGACAACTAGGCTAGGGTTGGCTAGTAAACAACCTTGATTCACATTGAACAATCCGATTTGCATTGCATATTGACTTCGATTTTGCCCTCCTAATCACATGGTATGCGTTTTGCGCCGGGGCAACGATTGGTTATTCCTTGAGGGTGCTGTCCATGGTATATCCCGAGCAGAACAGCTGATTCCATGTTCTTGTTTTTGTATTGATTGGTAATTGTTTATTTGTATAGCTATTGCAAGATCTGAATTCCTGCCTGATCCTCGTGTGATGCACGTACTGTACTGTATTGCTGGTTATGACATAGCATGATATAGTTACTGCACCGTATTGTTTGATCGACTCATACTGACATTGATTGACGTGCATTGTATGACTTGCCTAACTTTGTCTGACTGGCTCTACTCAGCCACAACCTTAGGATACCCAACGGGGTTAACTTTGGCGTAGACTGTTACTGCCTTTGCAAAGTGCTACCGTCTTGGGATTCCGGACCCCGGGAACCAGAGACCCATTCGTACCCTGGCTCAGTCGATGGTGTTCTCGTACTGATTGCTCTCAAAAGAGAGAATATGGCAAATGTAGTAGCCACCTCATACAGTATATCTGTTTTATCTGTTTTATGATTCTGAAACATGCTTATTCATATGCACGATCTGCCTAGTATATGAACATGACTACTATAGATCTTCATATGTTAATTATTCTGATCACTAATAGACACAACGCGTGTTAACTGATTATTGCTTATACTTTTGCTGAGTCTTCGTCCTCATCAGTTGTTCTTGGTGTTGCAGGCTCAGATCCCTCTATCGACCCCTCATCGGTCGGCCAGATTCCAAGAAAGGCACACGAGGCCCCATCTGGGCTAGAGGAGTGGGTTTGGTCCATTCCTTCGAGAGCAAATTGCATTATATCTACTCTTGCATGAGTATATGGGGTCGGCATTGATTTTGTACTCAGGGTTTTTTTTTTTGTTATCCTTGTATTTTGCTTCATGAGATTGTTTCCCCCCATTTTGTTGTACATGCTGTAATCATTATAATCTTTTGTAGTTATCGTTCCTTTTGTATATCTTTGTGTTATGCAATGATACGTACAGCTTCCGCGTACACTTTGTTTGCACGTGTAAATGATCCCTTGTGTGTGTACACTTGGACTAGGTCTAGGTGTGCATGCACGTGAGTACATGTGTCACTGGTTAAGTTTTAGCTAACCCCTGATTTCTGGGCTCTAGTCGTGACAACCATTATTCTAACTTCCCCACAAATCAATATCAATAAATAGATAAGGAGTTGCATAGAGAAGGCTGAAAAAGGTATATTAATTTGTATCTGATGCAGTTCCCAATAAACTAATTTGTATCCGATGCAGTTCCCAATTTCTCTATGTGAAAAGAAAAGCAATAGAGCTATCAATCCATTCCGTTAAAATATGGTATACTAATTCGTATCCGATGCAATTTCCAATTTCTCTATCTATGTGAAAAGAAAAGCAATAGAGCTATCAATCCATTCCGTTAAAATATGGAAACCACTGTCTTTTTCTTCGGTAAAGAGGATATTTCATTAAGCACAAAAAGAACAAGGCAACAAAGAAAAAAACCCTAACAATGATAGGAATAGAGAGTCATAATCCGACAATCGCCCACACTCAAACTATGTGACTTTTTAGCAAAGTTGTAGGCAACCATATTACATTTCCTAAAAATATGAGAAATGCCTACAAATTCAAGAATCATCATATGCCAAAATATCCAGTACGATGGAGTTTATAGCCCAATCGTGCTCCCCATTTAAAGCCCACACCACTTGAAAGCAATCACACAAAACTTAGAGTTTGGTTAAACTACAACTCCAAATAACCTTCATGGTTGAGAGAATAGCTCTCCCATCTACTTCTTTAGCGAAAGAGATATATGATCTACCAATACATCCTGCAAGCACCAAGTCGTTATCATTCCAAAGAGTATCGTTCCAAAGAGCAAAACCATACTCAGCTTTGTCATCCACCTTTTTGAATGTGGCATCACACTATAGAAAAACCACAGTTGCTACAAGCAAACCCCAAGATGGACCTAGGATGCACCTAGAGTGTTTTATTTATACCATCCATAATGGAGATAGCTTGCTTTAGAATAGAAAATGAATGGCAACCAATACCTTTGAACATAAACTCATTTCTAGTTTTTTATATTGCCCACCAAAGCGCCAAAATATAGGTCATCATATGGTGATTGTGAAAAGGAGAATACGAGTTACATGCCCCAAAAAAGGTTTTCCACCAGTCCAAGACCTCAGCGGATGTAATAGAGTGAACAAGTAACCCTAAATTAGAGCCAAACCAGACTGCTCTAGCATGTTTACATTGAAATAGAGCTTACATAATCATTTCCTCTTCCTTACTACAAATAGGACGTATTGCATCATTAGTAATAGATTTGGAAAAAAGAATTTTACGCACCTAAATGCCATATCTATAACATTTTCATCCAAAAAGCTTTACTCTTATGGGGAGAGGAATATTCCATAAATCCCTCCATTTAAACAGAGAAGGGCTGTTAGAATTCCTGTTCTTTGTGAGGATCTCATAAGCAGATTTAGTTGAAAGCTGCTCATTTTTATTAAAAGTTCACACTCTTCGATCCTCCCTATTATTCTTGGGAATGTAAACCTTAAGAATAGAACTAACATCAATATTGTTACTAAAATTATTTTTTTCTAACAATTTCTTCCAAATAATTTTTTTCTTGGTCCCAAAGGTCACAAATCTTACAGTTTGGATTAGATATTGCTGACAAAGGTTTTCTATAGTCCTCTTCACAAGGGATCCAACTATCATTCCAAATTGAAATTTTCTCCCCATTTCCAACGATCCATGCTACATTCTTATTAATAAAATCAGTAGCCTCTACAGAGTCCTTCCAAAACCGAGAATTTCCTTCCCGAAATTTAGCTTGTTTTATTAGGATAATATTTTTCTTTGAGAATTCTTGAGCATAGAAGATCTCCATTAGTTAGGTATAGCTAACTAGGCCCAACTGTTATGCCTAGAGTCTCGGATACCAAGACTCCATCTTCAATTGGTGTACAAATATCAACCCATTTTTTAGTGCATCAAAATTTACCCTAATGTTTTACATTTGTCGAAAGGAAAGTCAATCATGTTGCTAGAACAAATGGTGTAGTTGTACAGATTTGGACTAGTTCTATATTTTGAAGATTTAATTTGGTGCTAGGAATATGCATGAACATCTGCCTTTTAGATTTTATTATATCTACCACACTAAAAAAAATAAAGTCTTACATAATTGTCGTTTTATGCCTCAACGGCCCCCATTTCACATGTCGAGGGGTGGCAAAATCTGGCCGAACCGAACCCATTAATCTGACCAACCAGACTTGCAATATATAAGGGCCACTTTTAGGTTAGGGAAACATAAATTTCAAATTGAGCGGAGTCGAATTAGGGTCAACCAGCATAACCAGCCTAACCCTTTCAAATAGCTTTAGTTAAGGTCAACTTACATATCCAAACCATCTATTCGTTAAATGTTTTGTTACTTAAAATAATTTAGTTCCTATGAAACGAGCCAAGCTTGTATTGGGTGCTTCAGGTCTTCTACTTAACTCAAATATCGGCTTAATATTTGAAATGAAATGGGCTTGAGCTAAGCTCCAACAAGTTGAGGCGATGAAAACGGGTGACCTACCTTGAATGCAAGTCATACAAATCAAATTAAATCCTAATACGATATAGTAGGGAAACACCATGGACACTTAAGAAGACTAAATTTTATACATAAAAAGTAAAGTAGCATCATATATGAAGTATTCCAGCATCATAGCTTAAAACGAGTCTTATATGGATTGGACTTCATGGAATGAGGCCCGTGTTGTACTCCATCCGCTTTGACTAGTATCATATTTTTTGGGGGGCGTGTTTGATAATTCCACTTAAAGTAAAATTCAAATTATCTACTTTTAATACAAAAAGTTAAAAAGTTAATTTCTTTTTTTCACTAAAAGAACAAAATCTTATCATTATTTAACCTCTCTTAGTTACTTCCCTCACCCGGTTAAATTAACAAACATACCCCTTGTGAATTGGGAAGAGTCCATTGTGAAGTTTCTGAAACATCTTTGCCCTCCAACAAAGGAACGGCCAAACGGGTTACAAACTCACAACTGTCAGCATCTAATTCCACCCGTCCATACTTGTGCGATCTTTTCTTCTGCTTCCTACAAACAAAACGCCTTTTCTCGCATTCTTGTGTCGGTGTTAGTTACTTCTCCTTCTCCTTCACTGCAAATGGATTTCAGCAAAGCCATCAGCAACCTTACGGATTTCTCCCTGCAAACCGCCAAACACATACTCATCAAAGGATCCAACAACGGCTCCAACATCGTCTTCTCTCCCTCTTCGATCCATGTAGTCATCAGCTTGATCACTGCTGGGTACTTTGCCTCTTTTTGCCTGTGCACAAGCTTCCTTTTCACTTGTGTAGTCTATCAGTTGGGTTTTATCTTGTATTGCAGTTTAGCTGGATTAGTCATTTGGTTTAGCCAAAACCGAGGTTTAAGATTAGAGCTATTTTAGTCATTATGTATGGGCTTTCTTGTTGGCAAAAAAAGCGGGAACTATATATATTGATGTACTGTAACCCTAGATTCCAGAAAATTGAGATGGGATCATAATAGATGAGTTCTCTCTTTGTGGACATAGGCAAAGTTGTTGAATCACGCAAAATTAGTGTATTCATGTGTGTGATTGCTTGTTGATATGATTGCGTGTGTTCATCGTGGTTGATCCGTAAATTGTGAGTAATTTAGGTTGTGTCACTTTTCCCAACACTATCTTTTCGTATGTGTAGGTTATCTTCATGTTGAGTAGGCTCTCTTTCTGCGTGTGTGGGCTCTATTTTGAATCTCATCTCCCTTGGCTGGGTAAAAAAAAAATGTATATGATCATATGCAGGGCCATCAAAGATAGGATTACGCCAGGCCCGAAGTTTTTGAGTCCTGTATGAGCTCTAGGAAGGCCGAAGCCCTTCCAGGGGCTCATTTATTAAATCCAGAAAACGTCAATAGAGACTAAACTTTTAACTCAGTTGGCCAAAATTGACTCCAATTGGGTTGAGCCTAATCGCCCACCAATAGATTGATCATATATAATAATAATAATAATAACAACAACAAAGGGAGGGAATACCGTGTGAAAACTAACTCTATTTCATCTAAAGTTATTAAATAGATAAACAGATTTTGATGGAGCTGTTGTCTGGTGTGTGCATAACTCTAACTTCCAATCTATCAAGTAACACCGCCACCAATAAAACCATAATTTCTTGATTGAAAAATTTGACTATTTTGACCACCAAGGAAAAAAAAAAAAAAAGAAACACGAATGTGCACGTGAGAAAATACATTTGTCACTATGACCATCTTCAATTGAAATCTATTAGAAATTTTGTAATTGGCTAAATTCATGTATTAGACAAAATTTAAATTCATTGATCTTAAGTTGATGTTCTTAAGTTTGGATTGTTAATTACGTTGCAAAAGTACTAAATTGAAGAAATAAATAATCATTGCACGCGCTCGAGTGGGCCTAGATAGAGGTGACTCCGCTCAAGCCCATAAAGACCACACGCAAGCCTGACAAACCGGATACATGTTCTCAGTTGAGAGATCACATTGGAGATATTGTCAAGGGCTTCTATGAAAAATTAGCTCGAAGGCTTTAAGTTCTATAATTAATACTTCTACTTTTTTATAGGAGATTTGCAAGTTATACTTGTTTATAGAAGATTGTTCTCTTATTGAAGAAACTCATTTGTTATGGAGATTAATGCACTAATAGTGGGACACTAAGGGGATGCATACTGTGAAAAACTATCAAGAACAACTACAACGCTTATATCAAGAGACTGACTGTAGAATTGTGAATATATCTTGTACTGCGAAAGTTAGTAATTAATTTTGTCCACTTTGCACTTGAGTTTTTTTTCATTTGGATTTCTATGTTAAATTATATGTTGTCTTTTTTATGTGATTGATTGCTTTTATTTTTCTGTGGCACAGAAGTAATAATCGGATCACAATCTAAAATAAAATTGGGTATTATAAACTTTCAAAATCATTCTATAATATGTTCTCTTTATGACACAGATATGAACACTGATTTGATTTCCCCGTGCATTTTCATCTAGTCAATGACAAACTGTCGATCAATGCATTCGACAGAATTGTTCTTTGTATTTTCTTCAAGATTTTGGAAGATAAGCAGTGGTTGAAATAAATTATAAATAGCAACAACAACAACATACGAAAAGAAAAAAAAAAATACATTTGTCTTCAGTGGTAAGCCTTCAAGACAATCACACATATATGGAGAAAGTTTAGGAGCTAACAATGTAAAGATATAGATAGAGTCAAATGAAATAGAATTTTCAATCTGTGCCTATGGATTGCTGTCACACCTTCGTGACATAAGGACCATTAAAATTGAATACACAATCTTCCTAATCATAGATGGTGACCGTTGGCTTTGCCACAGAGAAGCGCATTTGAAGGAATGTTGTACTCATATGCGAGGCTACGATCTGGGGTCCATACCCTTAAGTAAAATTGCTGCCCAAGATACTGGCTTGCCCACATAGCTGACCTTATGTTCCACATACCTTTGTTGTCCAGTGACACCAAAATTGCAGTCCAAGAATTTGGGTATACCTAACAACATATCCAACAAACACATTTGAGTTTCCCATTGTAAACCAAAATTAAGTGTAGAATATGAAATAACCAATCACAGAATGAAAAATTCTCCAAATGGGAAAAAAAAAGGTCTTTTTAATGTTACCTGAGTGGTGTGTCGGGTGACAGCATCAACTAGGTTGTAGTACTTCCTGCTGGCGGGTGTCCACTGTCCACGGCCAAATCTGCATTTTCATTAGAGGAAAATGAGTGGAGCAGTTAGGACTTAGGACCTTTACTGATTGAGAATTAAAAAAATACATACATATATATATATATAACAATTTATCTTCCTATGGAGCAGATATCTTTATAGTTTGATCTATGGACCAGAATGCTAGCCAATTAGAAAGCAACTAAGGTAAAAAATGAGTATAGCATATATATGAATGTTTAGATGCATGTACCGTAAAACTAGAAATAACAGATATAAAATAAGCACATTAAGGAGCATTTAGGGGTAGTATCAGCAAGTGATAAATTAAGAAAGATTCGTTTGAGATGGTTTGGATATATCTAATAATGGCATTGAGAGGAAAAGTTTCTCTAACTGATTATCCCTAAAGAAGAATGTGTAGGACATGGATGGAAATAGTTAGAAAAGACCTGAATATGTGCAACCTGTTTGATAATTTGGCCTAGGATACACTAGAAAGGCTAAATAGAATCCATGTAAGGCGGACCCACGAAATATTCCTTGGGGGACTATTTGTTAAAAAAAATCTCATCGGAGGAGGAAAATGTAGAAAAAAATTAAAATTTTTCAGAATTTGCAAGAGGATTTTCAGAATTTGGAAGTGGTGGGTGAAGAGGGGGGTTGGTGGCGCTACCTGGGTTCGGCCCAGATTATGTAGCCGACCCCAACTTTATGATTCAAAGAAAACGATAATATGAAAAACATAACCAAAAGGTTGGTGCTAAGTGAGTTGGGTTGCCCAGATGACTGGTGGACATGGCCCAAAATATCCAGGTCAGAATCCACGTTTTGGGTCCCCAGGTCAAATTTGGTACAGGTATCCAACTCAAGTTCAGGTTTCAACACTACTATATATTATGGCATAGAGGGACGAGAGATTGATCAAATCAACAAAATCACCTAATTGGATCTCCATGCTTGTCAAGATCCTAGGATCAAATTAACAATCAGGTTTGTTCTGAGTAGACACTCATCAGAACCAGTCCCAGCACATTTATACCCCTAGCCAGCCAAGTGTCTGTCAGCAGACAGTATTGATTTAAAGGGTGCCTATGGGTTAGTCCGACCAAAGGTCCAAAATCATAGCCATGACCAACTTACATCTCATGCTTATATAAGCAACAAATGCTTATCATTTTGGTCAGTGTAGATTACAAAATGCAGACCAACAATATATGTAAGAAATTTAAGAAGCATTCTACTAGTGTCCAGAGTTTACCCAAACAATGTTACTGGGCAGTTACTATAAATTATAAATGAAAATGACTCAACTTCAAAGAAAGGTAATAAGACACAGCTCTAGTTATCGGCTGTTCATGCTTCAACTAGTTTCCAATTTAAGATATCAGAAACAATCATTAACATTTACTAAAACTAGAGGAAAAAAGACTTACCCGACAACCCAATAGTCATAACCATCAAGGTGCCAAGACTGCATGGTATTCTCATTGTTCTGGAAAACAATTTCAAAGAAATCGTGGAGGGAAGCAGCCATAACAGGTGTGGCAAGGAATGCCGGACCATTTGTAGGTGCATCCTGGATGGTGTTGAAACTAAAGACGCCAGAGATGTTGAAGTAATCAGCAAGTTTTAGAGGTGTATCAGGAACTATAAAGGAGACCCTGTTAACAGCATAGCGCTGTTTTCCATTTAACAGAGGTGCTGAGTTGGCCAAGATAATCTCTTTGATAGCTGTATCTTTCCGTAATGGAATGAACCTTGGGGATTAGGCCTTGCTGCATTTGCCGTCAAATTCCATCTTAACAGACAAGTGAGAAATAACTGATCAGCTTTAAAGAAATTATTAGGAACACCAAAATCTATAAATATGGTGCTTCACAAGCATGAGTAAGGTTGCCAACTCCCAAATTGAAAGTTACAAAAGGTATAAAAGCTAGGCTGTGATTCAGTTGATGGCCAAAGATAATGCAAATAAGAGTGTCTTAATTCAAAATGAAATGCAATTCAGTCACAAACTACAAATAGGATATACCTTATAGTTCTGGCTTGTTGAAGAGACCAATGGATCTGGAAGCTGGGACCAGTAGGAAGAGGCCCAGAAACTTGTGTCCCAGAATTCGAATAGTGAAGCACTGCAGTGGCTGTGAGAATGTTCCTCGTGAAGCGAGTAGATGCAACTATGTAGTAGTCTTTGGGTGTTTGATCTAAGGTAACCAGAACAGCCAGGGATTGGCCCACATGTACATCAAGAGAAGTGTAGATGTTCTGGATTGTATGAGAGCCTTCAACTTCAACTAGTTTCATATTATGTCCCTGAATCCTGAAATTAAATGAGGTTGATAGACCTACGTTTGAGATCCTGAACATGTAGGTTTTCCCTGTAAAGAAGCAAAACAATTTTAAGACCACATTATTTAAGGATTTGGCTCAAAATAGAATAGAATCGAGAAACAGAATTCATATAGTTGACCCCAACAAAGTTGGGGTAACGCTTTGATGATGATGATGATGATTTGCATACATAAAATCTTTTATCACCAACAGAAGTAATGCATATCCCTAAAATCGTTAATAGTGAACAACCATTAGGCTCAGGAAGTTAGGATTATGAACATGAAGAAATTCAAAGAGCAAAACAAAAGGCTGAGCAGAATGTAAAATTGGAATTGTTACCTGGATCACCAGTGAAGGAAGTAGAGCTGGCATGACCATTAATAATAATTCCATCAGGGAATGGAGAAGATTTAGCTGAATCTAAAGATTGTTGAAATTTCTGCAAGATTACACAGCTTGATATGATTTTCTATTTCACGATGAAATTGAACGCATGAATATCCATAAAGATGCCACATTTGAATATCCCCAAAAAATGAAGTTAAGATTCAGTTGGATTTTTTTTGGTAAAGGATTCAGTTGGATTTAAAACGTCCTTTTCAACTGACTACCAAAGGATTCAGTTGGATTTAAAACACCCTTTTCAACTGACTACCAAAAAATAAAAATAAAAACCATTTACCATTTTCAAACGGAAAGCCAGTTTGAAAATGACAAGAAGATTTTTGAATATGAAGAACTGAAAACTAGTGTCAACAGAAATTTCCAAAACTTTCAACACTCTTGCGACATTAATCTTGTACACACACTTGAATGGAGAAGATATTATTTTTTTGGGGTCACTAACCTGATGATCTGTCTTGTACCAATCACCAACAAGAAGAGTAAAATCTCCAGCAGGAGAAGGATATGGAACTGGAATCCTCGGTCTTGCATAGATATTCAGCCCTCCAAACCCTCCAGCTACCCGGTGCATTGATGTTGATGGAAAGTACATGAAGGTTCCAATCTGATCTTTTGTTTGGAATTTGTATGTGTAGTTAGATTTTGGAGGGATAGGGCAATTGGTTCCCAGCACTCCATCTTGCCATGAGTTCTTCCTCTGCTTAATACCATTCCTGTTATTTAGAACAGAACTCACAATTATTCATCCTGATACCATTTCTAGCAAAAAAGGAGTCCATGTAGAGGAGATTGCGAGAGACACTCGGTATGAAATTGATAGGGTTTTTTCCAAGAACCACCTTAAAAATTCTTAATCTATTCCATGTTCCAAGCACTTCATAACTTCTAAAAATGGAAGGGGGCTAATCTAGTTTTTTTTGCCCGAAAAGATTCATTCCAAAGTATTAGAAGTGAACATCTAATTTAACCTGCTAGAGTTACAGAAGATCATTTAAATGAGAAAAAGACATGGATTCGGATTTAATTCTTTCAACTCAATAACACCCTTGTAGGCTTGTATTTGGTCTATTGTAAGAGGTAATTCACTATAATTCCAGTTGTTTCAATAAAAATTTTAAAAACAGAAAAAAGAAACAAGGGAAGAATCATTTCTCACCAAGTCAAAAGGAATGGTTCATCAAGATTGTTGATGAGATTAAGGATAATGTTGTCATTGGTCACCACATCGAGTCGAGGACCAGGAAACTGCCCATTGATGAGTATACCCTTCAAAATACAAAACCCATAAATACCATCAGTGAAGGAATGTAATCAGAGATAAGAGAGATTCAGCAGAAGTACATGAAATTCAAACCTGCTGAGGGACACCAAGAGGAGCAATGGTCCCATAGGTAACAGTCCAGGTATAGTATCTATAAGGATCATCTGCTTTTACCAGAGAAGCACTCAAACAAGCCAATGCTACACAAAGTAAATGCAGACCCCCCATCCGTCCCATCCTTCAAAAGCAGAGTTCAAGACTGCAGAACTCTTATTTCTGTAGAACGCATAAAAATAGGATATGTATTAAAGAAAGCATTACTGATAGAGAATATAAGGTATCAGGAAGGTTAGAGCGTTTAGAAACTATTATTATTATTCTACACCTATCATTAATTAGAACTAAATCCTAAGTACTATCCAAGATATTTCAAATATGCTAAGATAATCTTATTTCATAGCATCTCCAATCTTCTATTTGTGTAAGATGAAACCATCGCAGGAAACTGAAATGCATGAAATTATATAAAACCAGAAACATGCCAGTTTTGGTTGGAACTGCCGAAACACTAGATGACAAAAAAGCCTAAGATGTGGTACGAAATTTGAACAACCAGTAAAATATATAAAATCATTCTCGTGGGTCGTTACATTCTCTTTTCAACCAAATCTCCTAGAGAAACCCCAGAAAGTAGAAATATATATATATATATATATATATATATATAAACCAATCAAAATTTAAAGCATCTGGGCTGTAGAACTAACCAAAAAGCCTAAGAGTTTCAAATACATCCAAACATATCAAAATCGCAAAAATGCCGACCTGGGTCGGCAGAAAATAACAAAACCTTCGGAAAACCAGATAGATCGAGGGCCTTCAAGTGAAAACCACCGAAACCCAACAAACCCAACAACGCAAAAGAGACCCAAACAGCTCACAATCCAAAAATGAGGAACTTAATCACTATGAAAAAGAAAAGCTGCCATCTTTAACAACGAGTTCGTACTTAACAGTAACCGAGCTACAAAGTTTAACGTCGTCGTCGTCTACGAATCCAAGCAAAAAAAAAAAAAAAAAAAAAGAAACCCAAACATCTCGATAGAAAACTACCTGAGCTATCCAAATCAGAAGTCGAATCACACCCTCAATCAGCTCCAATTGAAACCTTCAGGCCTCCTGATTTCCCAGGAATCTCGGTATTTAAAAAAGTGAAGTCTGCGTAATAATACTCAGCTGGGGGCGAAAGTAGCTGTGTAGTCTCTTAGTAAGCTGCATGCAATAATAGTCGCTTGATGGACGGAGCAGAGAGCGGATCTGAGTAAAAAGCAATTGACTTGGGGAGAGAGTAGGTTGAGTTTGAAGTTTGAAGTCACATGAGAGCATTCAAAGGTGTAGGATTTTTTGAGGAAGGCGTATAGCTGGTGCGGCCTATATACTTGCATTTTCCATTGTAAATGAATTCAATGGGCTTGTTTGGCAAACACGCAAAAGTTGCAGACTCTTTAACCCCACCTTTTTGTTTTTTTAATCTTTTGCTCTCCCGCTCAGAGATTCAAAGGGGAAGAGATCTGGAACGAATGAAGATGGAGCCATGGACTTGCAGATAGACTAACTTTTACCATAATACCATTCATGTCCTCTGCTCCTCTTCCATGCTAGTTTTTGTTTATTAGTATCGAGGAAGGGACGGTGAAGGTCATATCTCGACTGACGTACCCACCGCCCTTTTTCTTTATGGGATATTATTTTGCTGTTTTACTTTTATATTATTTGTTTATCAAATACCAAATAACAATATCCATAATTCACATGCCGGCTTGTACGCTCGAATTTAAAGAATTCATAGTCGAATTTCTTAACCCTTCCTTCTACTTGTAAAAATAATAAAAAGCTGGAATTTTAAGAAATTTGAGAGTTATTCAAAAATTTTGTTTGTTAACTTAATATTTATTTTTGAGCAGTGAAGTTTAAATATTTTTTATTAAATTATTTGTGCAATATTTTAGGATTGTGCGTGCAATATGATAAAATTATTTTATAAATGGCTATGTAATAAATATTTAAATTTTTATTATTTGAAAACAAGTGTCAAGTCTAAGAGTAGTCATATAGCTAAAATCCAACTTTTTATGCTTCCAGAAATTTAAAATTTTTAGTAAAAAGGTAGCATTTGCTCATGCCATCTTATCACGTCTCTAAATTCATAATAGAAGGGCCTGCGGTTGATCTTTTTTAGAAAAGATTTATTGTTTTTGGGACCCAATGGCTACACTGGTAACGAGGACATAGTTTGATAGCACTTCAAAATCAAATGATCGGAAGAACTCTAGATATTAACCATTTTTTTTTATCAATACATGATTTTAACCATTTGTTTAATGGTCTACAGATCTAAGAACCTTGATGGAATTCGACTTCTTATTTATTAGAGTCAAGTCTCCCGTCTCCTTTTATATCATGGTGAACCAACTGTGTCCACCACCAGCCTTTTTTTTTTGTCTTTTTTTTTCAAAAAAAAAAGAGATAAAAGATAAGGAATAAATAAATAAATAATAGATAAGGAAGTAGAGAACTGAGTAAGTGAAGGTGTGGCCCACATGCTTTAATGGGTAACTCCACACCGACTGAGACTTTGGGTCGCACATGCAAGCCTAAAATTAAAACGCTACACATGTTTTCCTCTTTCTGATTAAATTAAACTGTAAATAATCTCTTCTAAGCTATGTTACGTTACTTAATGTAAGAAAACGCAGGTCCCTGGTACATGGTAATGGCACAAATATATGGAATTGAATGTGGGAAACTGCAGGTCGGAATAGAATTGTGAAGATGATTAGACTTCAAAAACCAATCTGAAATTACAATTAATGCTCAAAGATAACATGAAATAAAATTAGTTGCTCTGATTGAGATGAGATTAGTGAATCTTCTTCTCTCTTCTCTTCATCATAGGTTCTGTCTGCCTGTCTCTCTGGCTTGTCTTGAGCCATCATAGCGGGAAAAAAAAGTAGTCATCTGAAGGTAATTCAAAGCTCCCCCGGCCCCACCCACCCACACAATCTTCATTTGCCTTCTTCTATTTCACATTTTAGTGGAATCCTATAAGCATTGCACCACTGGGGCTTCATCATATGTGCTTGATGATGATTCTTTGCTCCCATGCCAAGGAAAGCAGTCCTTTCTTATCCAGTGGCATTGATGGAGTCTTTTAACTATTGGAACACCTTACGCTGTGGGGTTGGGAGTACTCGGGGCTTAAAACTAAACTCGTCCAAGGCATGCCAATGTAATAATCTAATTTGCCAATGTAATCATCTAACTCAAATATTATTAAAATCCTGATATAGCTGGGAGCCTGAAACAGAGAATCATTTACGTTTAACAGAATCCAGATCATGAGAGTGCAGGCATGAGAGAATGAGACCTATCCACGATGTCCAAACCTCTGGAAGTCAAGGACTAAAATTAGTTTGCCCAAAGCCAAATTTCTCTCCAATCGAAATTGAGCCTATAGTCAAATTCATCTTGAAAAAAAAATGTATTTGGATTCATCTGGTTTTCCTTTAAACATGAATTTCAGATGCTATCCGTCTAAAGTGGGTACTACTCCAACAAGACTACTTTACCAAAAAAAAGGAACAAAAAAAAAAAGGAAATCCTATAAAGACTGAGATTTTGGCAATATCCAATATGAAATAAAATAGTGACATTGAGCTTTGGTTTATTAGGGTCTTGTTCTCTTGACTTGGACCTAATCACCCTTTCTAACTTAAAAATGTAATTGTAAATGTAAGAATTTTAGTATGTTGGCTAAATTCATGGGTTAGATAAATTTCTAGTTCTAGTCAGAGTTGTATTTCTATTTTTTTAAACTAGGAGTTTAAAGATGTTAAATAAGTCTCAGAAGAGTTAGAATGAATGTATCTGGATTAAAAAGGTCATATCTCATCAACTGAGCGTCGGATATGGGCAAGCAGCCTATCATTAGAAAGCTTGTTTTGAGTAGATATCCGTAGGTTCCAAGATTTCATCAATTAGAGCTAAAACGGCAAAGTTATGGCCTTGAGAAGTTTGCAGAAATTGTTATATCTGAAATTACAAAACTGCCATTGTGCAAATTTTTATTTCTATTTTAAGTGGGACTTTCCTGTTTTGTGCTAATTTCTTTTCTGATTGAAACATACTTATGAAACACAAAATTGAGGCTATAAAAAGAGTTCTCTCTCAACCCTAAGATAGAGATCTCATTATTTTAAGTGGGAAATATATTTTGGAGATCATCTCCTCTATAGTTTTTATTGGAGAGTTGAAGGACTAAAGTTCTACATTAGATAATCTGGTCTTCTACATCTCTTGCAGAAGATCATCTTCTAAACGTAGAAGATATATGGAGTCGAGCTAATAACTAGAAGGAGTTTAGTTGATTAGATTTATAGCAGACAATGATAGGCGGTCATTATAGAATAATTCTTTACAAGCGGTTGATGCTATAGAGTCATGTGAATATCTGTAAGAGGCTTGTCACTGCATGATAATTCATAGTGCTTGATTATCAGTCTAGGTCAAACTTGTGGTTTTTTTTCAATTTGGGTTTCTACATAAAAATTATGCCTTTTCGTGGTGCATGCTTGTAGTTTGATTTATTTTCGCTACGTGGTTAATTGTTTGTGCACATATTATTGAGATTGATTGCATAGATCTATTCTAGAGGATCTCCTCAAAAACCTTTTAGTAAAATATAGGTCAAGCCAACTAGGTTTTGCTTGAGAAGACGCAACTCATGATCAGATAATTAGGCTGGACGCAAACATAGCTTGTTATCTCACAAATGAAGTTTTAAGCTAATATTGGCTCAGCTTAAGCTTAGCTTTTCAAAAGGCCCAACTAGGCTAAACTCAAGCTAGGCTTGTTGCTTGATTTGGATAGGTGTTCATATTTAAGTGTATGTTTAGCCCCCAATGTGAAGTTTTTGGTAAATACAATATAATATGATTAAATTGTATTTTTAAAAAATCAATTTAATTGGTGTAGTTATTATACATTTAAAATATATAAATACAACCTAATTACATTATTTTCTGATTCTTTGAGGAAAAAAACAACTCAATGAGATATAATAACATATAAAATGACATATCCTCACTAGGAATTTGTATTGTTGTACTTATCCCCGCACAAAATATATCTAACTATGTTGATCTTTAATGCTTCTACACCTTTTGGTATCCAATTAAGTCAATTTCTAGCTTTCTTTTATTCATAAATAGTGGGCTCCATACAAATATTTCTTTTTTGAAAGATAAGTCTTTTACTTCCTTAACCCCTTATATATTCTACCTAGCAAAGCACCCCTAACCCTGAATGCCGATAAATTATACCCGCCATACTGGCATGCTGCAGCTTAGTGTCGAGGTAGTTTAATAATGTTAATAGTTGTGCATGACTCGAGCTCAAACTAGGCTTGCACTATCAACCCATAAGGTCAAGATTAAGTTTGATGGGCTTGGTTTCTAATCAAACCTCAGCTCAAGCTCAAGCTCAATTTGGTAAATCACACTTAGCTCAGCTTAATTCAAGCAAAACTCAAGCTGGGTTAAGCCCGGCTTCACCATGAGATGACTAGTTTAATGTTCAAGCCAAACTCTAGTTCCACAACGCTTTCCTCAGCTTGCTAGGACACATTTCTATTCCAGCTAGAAATTCTGCTCGTATTTCTTGGATCAGCCCATATGGGGTCCAGATTCACACATGTAAACACAAAGAATGCTCATCTCGACTGTTGCAACTAAAAACACATCAGACTCGATTATGGCGATATTAAAAAACTAATCTTTATGTCTATAGTATAAAACTAATCTTTATGTTTCTTATTAAAATTACATAAACTAGATTTTTGCATCACAAAGAAATTTACTAATGTGTCTGCCGTTTTATTGTATAGTTGAAACCTGTTGCCCAGCTCATCCCAAATTGATGGATTCCTTCAGTGGTACTGGTTCAAAAAAGTGTGACGTGATATGAGCATTAGTCCTGCTACGGGGATCTGCAAAGCCATCAAAGTCATGATGGTACATTAGCACACCAGCCCTAGCTGCATTTACAGCTACTCCCACGTAATGCTTTGACAGAGAAGTAGCTTTCAAACACTCTTCATTAAGTTCCTTCCAAGCATCACTAATGAGATCCTTGATATGGTTCACTGCAACTTCCTCAGAACTACCGGTTTCATGCATATAGCATTGGATGGATTTTGGCACGTCCCCACGCTGTTGCTCAACCTTCAAACATTTTAAAAAGAAGTAAAAGAATAGATCACCTTAGAAAGTCAGCTTACACATACATAAAGACCTTGTTGGATTTATGTCTTGTATTTCGGGTTCACCGGATTTGTCTTTAGAGTTAGTCTTAGACTGGGCTTTGGGTCAGGAGTATTTTAGTCTTTATATTGTGCTTTCTTAAGGGCTAAGACAAAGAAGATTATATATATATATATATATGATATAACTTGTAATTCTAGATAAAAAAAGCAGAAGAGTGCAGTAAAAGAGTAGAGTTCTTTTTTGGTCATGGATGTAGGTATCTCACCAAACCTCGTAAATCTCTTGTGTGTACGTGCTCTTCTGTGCTTGTCTCTTCTTGTGTGTAGCTTTGACTGTCAATCGCAGGTTACGCGCTTCCGCACGTTCACAACAAGCCTAAACTCATGTAATTTCAATCTAGAGAATTTTGAGAATTTTCAGCAAAGTGGAATTCTTGAATGCTCGATCCCTTGTACTTGAACATTTAGAAATTCCATCAAAAAGCGAAGGGACTGAAATTCGGAATTTCGAAAGATCATTTGAGACCCCTTTTAGATAGGTAGAATTTTGGAATTATTTTGAAGAAACATGACATTTGCAAATTATAGAGAATATGATGTCATATCATGTCTAAAAATCCTAACATAAAAAATTCTTATAAAAAATCCTAGTAAAGAAATGGACCTAGATTCTACAAGGGATCAAATTTGACATTTTTTATTCCATTTACATAGAAAAGTATTCGGGTGTAATAAAAAACTTGCAATCACACTGGCAACTAATTGAGCAATCACACGTGAAGAATACAGTGAAATTACATGATTCAGCTGCTGACCCATATCCATAGAAGAGATCTATCGGCTAGTTTTTTGTGTGCTCTCTTCCTTTTTCCTAGGGGTAATAGTTAGAATTACAATACATGTGTCCTTTCGTAAGCGTTAAGAAGCTCCGATATGAAATGCAAAAGTACCCTCGAACCCTAAACATGGGCACTAATTTTCCCAAAGACCAATACTATGAACCAAGAATACAAGAAATAACTAATCACAATGGAGCGGTTGAGAATAGGGTATGAGAAGGTTGAAGACAATAAGCAAGGGAATATAGTAAGGTCATCAAAGTTTTTTCAATCTTAAAAGAGAAAGAGAGAGAGCATTTTGTATATACCCTCCAAGGTTTGTAGAATTTGTAAATAAACTTCTATGGCTTGAGTATTTAATCATACATTTCTACTTTTTTTTTTCTTAATTTTTAACATGTCCCTCCAACAAGAATGGGCTCTTTTAAAAATAGAAAATAATCTTATCAAAATTAGTTCTCACTATTTTTTTATGAGAAGTTTAGGTGGAGCCCATCTACCACCCAATCCAAATCTTGCAATATACAGGAACCCAACTACTAGTCACACGTCCTAAGTTTTGATTAAATCTGAATCTACTGGATCGTTATATCAATTGTGCACCAATCCGAATGGACTGAATTTGTGGGCTACAGATGAAGGGATTAGAGTTTTGTGATTGGGGCCAAACTTGATATTTGGAGTGGTCGCACATAGATCTTTACATTTCCCCAGTCTCATCTCCAAATGAGACCCACAAATGGGCCCCATAACAAGTTGTCACGGTAGGTATGTGAAAATACTTCTCATAGAATTAAAACTTAATATATAAACAAATCTTCTAACAAAGTAACCATACCTTTGAAGTGGCCAAATCATTATAGAGTCGAAATATAATCGAAGTAGAGTTGATGAGATTTAGATCTTTGGGTATAAAATCAATTTCCACCTTTCCTATATCTTGTTGAATCATGGGGTATGAAAAACCCAATACAAGGGGCACCCCAATGGAGACTCGAGTATTCTCTAAATACTCATCAAATTTAGGTATGTACCCGTCGTTGAACCATTGAGCTTCCCGAAAGTAGGAGTTACATTGCATTGCCCACTGTAAATTACAAGCCATAGACAACACCAACCAATCAGTACAATGCATCGAGGGGGATAAACTGTTAGAGATTAGTATCTTAAATTTAGATAAAGATTAGTTTGGTATTAGTTTCGTTGTTAGGAATTTTGAATAGTTTGAATTTTGAATAATAGATGATTAGGTTTTCTTTGAATGTGTAAATTGAGATCATTTCTCAATTGAATGTTTATAATGAAATTGTGGAAATGTAGTGACTATTGAAATTCTATGTGATATCAAAACAGGTATTGTTCTTGTGTAGCCCACGTGGTAGGTGAGATGGGCTTGGTGATGACCTTGCGATCAAGTCGGGTATAGTCTTATCTTCCGCAATGATCATGGTCGGTTTTCTTTTATTTCAATAAAACCAATCACCACCTTCTTCTCTCATTTGTCTATCCAAATATATAAACCTTATGATCTCCATATCCTTCAATTTGCATGATCAAAGTTTTTAGAAGAGATCACGCCAGATCTGATCTAGTCAACCACCGGCACCGATAAACTCAAACAAGAGCAGATTGCCACGGTGATTGATCCATAGATGGACAGTGATCCCAATAATACATGATCATTTTGCAAAGTATATATATTTTTTAAGAGATCAAAAGGGCTTTTATTTTAATTGTTGACAATCAAAGATTCTTTCCATTAAAGAATCATGTGATTGAGGGGGGATATTAAAAAGTATTATCTTAGATTTAGATAAAGATTAGTTTGGTATTAGTTTGGTTGTTAGAAATTTTAAGTAGTTTGAATAATAGATGATTAAGTTTGCTTTGAATGTATAAATTGAGATTATTTCTCAATTAAATGTTTATGGTGAAATTGTGAAAATTCAGTGACTATTGAATTTCTATATAAACAATAGTGAAAAATTCACTCCGTATCATTATTGTACAGTGTCATTTAGACAATTACAGTGATAAGTGAGGACCATGTCTGATTTGGGTAGTAGACTACCAATCGAGGACTAGATGATCTTAGGATGTATGGGCATCCAATACGATCATCCAAAGGGCTATATGATCTATGAGAGTTCAGATGTTTCAATGGACAATGGACAATGCTTATGTATCAGATTGTAATTGATACTTCATTTTGTGATGTATAAATCTGTGTCCATGCGTAATCCAAGGTGCATTCTTGTCCTATCTCTTTTTTTTTGGATCTCTCTCTCTCTCTCTCTCTCTCTCTCTCTCTCTCTCTCTCTCTCTCTCTCTCTCTCTCTTATACGGGCATCATATGCAAAAATCGTTTTCTTTTCTCGAATTTTGTACAATGGAAATCTATGAATTTCAAATATTGGATTTTTTGAAATGCTACCAAATTCTTTCATCTCTCAATTCCTTATTTCATTGACGCTGGAATGGAATTTGCACCTAAGAATTTCATGCATACTGAATGTCATAATTTATCTATTTTACCACTAGTGAAAGTTCTCATTGAATTAAAATTCCACATGCATGATATGCAGATTCACATACATAAAACTATAGTGCTTGAAATGTATAGATACTCAACTACTAAATTGTTCATCAATGAGAACAACCCCTTACTATCATGGTAAGGTGCAGAAGTTCTCACATAACTACCAAAGGTTCAAACTCTGGGCAAGCTACCTTACCTCATTTGAGGGCTTGTTCCCTCATCTTCCACATGTATGATACGCGGATTCAAATACATAAGACTATAGTGCTTGAAATGTATAGATACTCAACTACTAAATTGTTCATCAATGAGAACGGACACTTATTACCACCAAAGGTTCAAACTCTGAGCAAACTACCTTCCCTCATTTGAGGGCTTGTTTCCTCATCCGAGGGCCCCTTATCTCACCTAAGAGTCTCCAATGGCGTGGGTTTGTTGGGTCCCTAGACCCTTAGCTGGGTGTAAAAAGATGCTCATTGATGACACACTACAAACTTGGTGTTAATCACGTTTCCATTGTTGCAATTGGACAATGGGACCCACTCATTTTAAATTGAAACTGGAGCACATATCATTGGATAGGATAAGATTCAGAAATGCAATACTCATGTAGATGCCACCTTTAGAAATTAAAAACAATTGTGGGCTCACATTTACAAATTTCAAGATATTGTATTATTGACTCCAATCGAAAATGGAAACAAACATATGTGGGTCCAAGTGGTTGGAAAATGCAAAAGCTATCTAATTGGAAAACGCAAAAGCTATCTAAAATCACTGCTTGTGATACCAAAGTTTCACTGCCCGAATTAAGGAATTTTGAAAATCCCAAATGCTTGCTTGAATTTTGAAAATGTTTGATTATGGACATTTGAAAATGCTGGAATTCCCAAAGTCTCAAAACACTACGAAAATCCTGTCAACAATTTAGGTATATGAGAATAACTCCTTACCCTAGTGGTAAGGAGTGCATGTTGTCATTGGGAGGTCATAGGTTTAAGCCTAGCTGATCCTCACTCCTTTGCATATGACAGTTTTTATTATTTCACATCTGCAAGTTGTATTTTTTCCTCACATGTGCTAGTCTCCATTACCTAGCATGTGTTCCCTCACATATGTTGGTCCCCACAACCTCACGTATGTGGGTCCCCACAACCTCTCATGTGTGAGTTGTAGTTGTGGGTTCACATGTGTAAGTCCCCATTACCTCGTATGTATGAGTTAAGTTGAGTTGTATCTATATTCGAATCCAAACCCCATAGCTAGGGTTCCCAAAAAAAACTTTTAGGTACAAAAAGTCTATGAAGCCCTAATTCTAACCCTAATTTTAATCTCGATTTGACATGGATGGGAAGCTAGAATGTTAGAGGGGAACCTGATAGACTTTTTGTCTTTGTAAATGTCATCATCTTCGAAGGTTTCATTTATGTGTTTGAATTTGAGCTTAATCTAAGGAGAACTTGAATTTCATTCTACCTGCATTCACTGCTCATACAACCCCCCTTGGTTAACCTATTTTTTGAAATTAGTCAAAATGCATAATGTAATGACCAAGTGCAATGTAGCCCAATCCATCTTGTAGGTTGGCCTAGTGTAGATGAACAGGATCTTTCATCTAGTTGGCTCAACTAGATGGCAAATAGATTGGATGGAGTGGGTCTCATGTGGATGTGTGTGATAGGTTAGATTTTCCCTCTAATGTCCCATCTTGATATATCATTAGTGTAGATAAGTCCAAAATAAAGATTGTGATCCTGATCTTTTACCTATAGAGGGCTCCCATAATTATATAATTATTGTGAAGTGCATTCACGGCTGGATCTGTCTAGTGATCTCAATCTATTTGAAAAAAGGCCACCATAATTATATCCAGATCTGTCTATTGATCAATAGATAGATTGAGATAAAAAATGAAATAATTATGGTAGGACATTAGGGGAAGATCTAACCCTTCCACCCATCACATACATCCACATAAGACCCACCCCATCTAATCTGTTCACCATCTAGTTGAACCAACTCGATGAAAGATCATGTTCATCTACACGGGGCCAACCTACAAGATGGATTGGGCTACATTGCACTTACATTACCCATTTTAAATAATTTCAATAAATACTTTTACTGGGGGCTATTTGAGTAGTAAATGCAGCTGGATTGAAATTCAAATTCTCCTTTGATTAAGCTCAAATTCAAATGGGTAAATGAAACCTCCGATGATGATGACATTTCCAAAGACAAAAAGTCTATCAAGTTTTCCATTAACGTTCCAGCTCCCCATCCACGTCAAATTGGGATGAAAATCGGGATTAAAATTCGGGCATCATATACTTTTTGTTTTAGGTATATAAATAGGCTCAAATGAAAGCCTAGGGAATTCATGAGTGAGAACTATGGAACTTTCAGCATTTATCAAATATACCATTCTTGTCAATGGATCACTATCATAAAAAAAGGAAATATCTCAAAAATATATAAAAATATAAATATTATGAAACTTTCTTTGAGTCATAAAAAAGGGAAAAGAAATTTTTACCAGTTTCTTCAGATAATGTATAACATTGAATCCTTGCTCCTTGAGGATGGCATATGCCGTCTCATTGGTCGTATTATATAATGCCAAGTAGACCAGCTTCATATACTCTGGTAGGTGATCAATTCCCTCTAAATCCCAGCTGTATGCAAATAAAATCAGTAATTAGTCAATGTCATTTCATGTATTTAGGCTGTATTGGTGTTTGGTTGTAAGCAAATAAGTTTGTTTCATTTATCTCAACACAGTGAGTGATCAAACCATCATATGAAACTTTGCCATGGGACAAGATATCACAATGATAGTGTTGAGTTTATGTCTTGTATTCCGATTTTATCTAAGTCGCTCCATTATTAGTCTAAGGCTCAGGATTAGGGATATTTTGATAATTATACCGGGATTTTTTTTAAGGATAAGTAAGTCTTCATTAAACCCAACAAAATATAGAGGTGAAGCCTCTCAACCAAAGCGCATCTATACAAGCAAGAACCATTCTATCTCCACTGAGTTTCTTGCTAAAATGTAATGTTTGAGGATTTAAACTTGAAAATTTTACATGCCCAAATCTTCTCGTACGTACTAATCTCCAAATGTCTTAATTTAAATCTCTCCTTCCATGAAAGATTTAGTGGGTTGCTTGAGAACTTGAATATGGGATGCATTTGCCTGAATAGAAAGATATGTCACATAGTTAGGAAATAACCTGCATCACCTAAAATACACTAGAGTAATAGTCCATGGATGACTCCACCGCCCCATACATTAGTAGATAAATATTGCTCCATAGAATTCCAACAATTCTGTCTCCTATATTATAGATAGAAAATCTCCATCCCGAATTAATAGTAGCCTTTAATAAAGCGTGACTGCATAGAGAGCTTGAAGGCATATTCCAGCAGCTAGAATCTCATCTAGTAAATTTATACCAAGATAGAGAATTCCACTATGATTAGTGTGAAAAATGCTATGCATTGTGGTTGTGGCTGGTTTTGATTGGGATCTAAAAATATGTGCATTTCTTTTAGTCCATATATATGAGACAAATGCTAAGAAAATAAGCTTACCCAAAATTTGCAAACCTTAATTTATGATTTGGGTGAAATTGAAAAGTAATTAATTCCAGCAAACTAGTAGGAGAGTCACAAACAATTGGAGTAACCTCAAATTTTCAATTAAAGAATTCCAAACATTCTGTGCATATGGACACTGAAGCAGTAAGTGTGAAGCAATCTCCCAAGTGCATTCACAAAGCATGCAACAAGAATCACAATTCACATTCCTTTGGAGAAGGAAATCTTTTGTCTTCAATCTTCATCTAAGAAGCATCCAAGCACACATTGAGTAAACCATATCATCGAAGGCTAATGGAGTCCTTAGTTTGGTAATCTACACACATAATGTATGCAGATTTTAACATGAAATGTCCCAATTTCTCCAAGGTCTAAACAATCTCATCATTAAAATCCGACCATGGTTGAATCTCTAAAAGAATATGAAGGAACATGCCTATAAGTACATTAGATCTTTGATTTGGGAATTTCTGATTATCATTGTCAATAAAGTGTTGAACACCCAAATTAATTCTCGTACTCAAATCAGGGATTGCATGATCCCCATAGCTATCCTTTAAGTGCCCACATTTTAACCATGGAATAGCCCAAATTTTGGTTAGGTGGCCATTTCCAATCAAATATTTGATATGAGGCAAAGCATATTGCCTATGCTGTAGGATATCCTTCCATCCCCAAGAAGCACCTTTTTGGAATAAGAACATCCCAGAAGGATTTATCATGCAAATATTTAACATTACTCCACATATTCCAACAAGTTGGTTTATATATTAATAATAACATTCCGAACCTGCCTTATAAGGAGGGCTGCCTTTGAGGTGCCAAAGATAAAACGAATACCAAGGCCACTAAGAGCAATAGGTTGACAAATAGAATGACAAAATAATCCCATGCAATAGGGTAAATGTAGTGAGAGGGCTAGCAATTCCAAAAGAAAATCTCATATGTCTGTCCAAGGCATGCAGTATAGCCTGAAGAAGCGAAAAAACCGTCGCCCAAAATAAATGAAATGATGACAATGTAGACTTAATCAATTCAACTCAACCGGCATAAGACAGTACTTCAGAGTTTCATCTAGCTAGTCGTTGAATTTTTGTAAGCAAAGGCTGACAATCATTAAACCTCAATCTTTTTGGAGATAATGGAATACCCATATATTTAATTGGAAAGGTTGATATAGGGATATTTAGAATGGAAGAAATTGCCCCTTGGTCTTCATGGTTATAATTTGCAAAGAAGATACCACTTTTAGCCCAACTCACACCTAACCTCGTGAATTGTTTGAATTGATCACGAAAGTGCTTGAGATTGGGCACTGGCTGAGTTGAAGTGTTACTCAACACAATCAAGTCATCAGTAAACATTAAGTGTGATATTGCAACGTCACCATTGCAAAAAGGAGTAGGAATCATGTGAGAAGTTGCATATTTGGACATCATTAGGGAGAAAATTTCCATAACTATAGAAAATAAAAAGGGGGACAATGGGCATCCTTGTCTTAAACCTCTTGTACCTTTAAAATAGCCTTGGGAGCTTCCATTTACCAACACTGAGAATTGGGCATCTCTAATGCATGCTATTAGCAACTTGATAATATGAGGGTGAAATTTCATACAATGAAAGGCAGCCTCCAAGAAATCCCATTTGACACAATCATCGCCTTTGCTAGATCAATTTTAATACACATCCTTAGGTTTCCTCTCTTTAAGTGGAATTTATGATCAAGATCTTGGGCTAACAAGATATTATCCACAATACTCCTTCGTAGGATGAATAATTTTTGCAATAATAGGTTTCAATCTTCACACAAAAATGTGACTAATGATCTTATACAATTCATTAGTTAATGAAATCGGCTGGAATTTATCAAGAGAGGATGCATTTTCAACTTTAGGAATCAACACTGTAAAAGTTGATTTAATTTTCTTTAACATAGAGTCATATTTGAAAAAATCTATGATGCCATCACACACATCATTTCCTATATAATTGGCCAACACACTTTAAAGAAGTGGGCATTAAACCCATCGGGTCCAAGGGCCTTGTTTGGGTTGGCACTTGGACTAAGAAAGACTTTTTTGGGGACAAGAAAGAGGGGATTATATACATGATGTAATTTGTAATTCTACGCTCTGCGCTCCGAAAGAGATTTAGAGAGTGGAGGGTTTCTTTTCCTATCGATGTAGGCAATCTAGTTGAACCATATGAATTTACTGTATTTTTACATGTGATTGAAAGTTTTGGAGGTACTCCCAAGTATGTAATTTTTTTTTTATTTCAAACAACAAACACTATGCAATAGAAAATAAAATAAATCAAACAAGCAACCACTCCAAAAGGACACAATTTTTAAATGGAAACTCAAATTGGAAAAAAACCACAAGTTCGATGGGACCAATAATCAAGCACTATGAGTTGCACAGTTACAAGATATTCACATCCCTTTTTCTGTTCCCACAACCTAAGGAGAACAACTTCACACTAAAATGACTTCACACCGTTGACTGCACGAGATCCAAGACCTTGCTTGACTCCATAATCTTCTACGTAAGAAATAATCTTCTAAAAGAGATGTAGAAGAAAAAACTATTTAAAATAAAGCTTATTTATAAATCTAATCTCATGCCTTAGAGTCCATGTAGAACCAACATAAGTAGTCCTAGGACAAAAAGGAAAGGTATTCGCCCAATGGTAGTTTTATAATTTTCAGCATTGACAGTTTCATAATTATAGAATACCATAACTTTGTCGTTTCAGCTTTAATTGATGCAATCTTGTTCTCTGCACATATCTAATCGAAAGGAATTTTCCAATGGTAGGTAAATTGCCCATATCCTAAGCTCAGTTTGAGCAACTTATGCTGTGACAATTCGAGCAGCCCACTGGCCCAGTAACTTGGTCAGCCTGTGTAAGGTCCTGACCCAACTTAATTATAATTTATATTAATTAAACTTGAATTCCTATTACTATGTGTATTTTTGTCTTAATTCATATTGCTTTTAACTTTTAGTGGGTCTCAGTTGGATAGGTAGTTGGGTTCGAACTTCACTTAGGTAGTTGAGGACCTTCTTGTAATTTAGAGTCACATTGTTGCATCATTCTGGCACCACATTAATTGTATCATTTGCATTTCATCTTGTGGGCTAACTTTTATGTTTGGCCCAGCTCAATTCGGATGCATCCTGGCCCAGTTGATGTCCATTTGACTCAAACTGTAATTTCCCCAAAGAATTTGGACTTGCATGCAAAAGTCTAAAAAAGTTGAGTTTAAAAGGAAACAACCAATGTTCCTCTTCATTTCTCTTTACTCTCGTTGCTGTAACTCCTTTTTCTTATCTTCTTCTTCTCCATCCCAACTGAAAATCTAAGACTGGAGCTCTTGCATGTTGGAGCCAAGGCTCCCACTGTCTTCCTCATCGTTTTCTTGCCTGTCTTCTCCATTAAAATCTCTCTATTCCATCTTTTCTTCTTCTCTACAGTTCCCTCAGGTGAGAACTTCATTAGCCCTCCGTTTCCTTGAGTTCAAAAGAGTCAAGGAGACTCAAATGAGTAACATACATACACTCTACATCACATTCAACATTTGCATGTCTTCCATGTAGAAAACCCACCTTCCATTGAGGATTTTCCCTAATCACACACCAAGGAGAAGTGAGTTATGGTCAAGCACTGTGTTAAGGTAAGTATTAGAGTATATATTACCTTGTGTATGTTTAATTTTGTTAATTCTAGAAATGATCCTTCTAAATGTAGGTTACACCTCATTTATCCTTGATCAAGCACACATACATGTTGAATTAGGTTATAATGAGTATAATTATGCAACACTAATGATATTGGGCAATGTAAGACCTATTATGGGAATTTAGAAGCATAAGGAACCCCATTGGAAAAAAGAGCCAGGAGTTCTGTACTTAATTCGTGCCCCAGAGCCTGTTTTCAGAAATTTTGAAGCTTATGGTGAAGCCCACGGCTAAGCCGTAAGTCTTTATGACTCAGAATCCAGAGAGCCAAATTGAACTATGGTTAACCCACAGCTAAGCCGTAAAATGAACTACGGCTAAGCCGTAACCACCCCATGACCAAGCCGTAAGTTATTTTACGGCGAGCTTTCCCTAGAACCCCAAAACCCAACTTTACTCTACGGCTCACACATGGCTAAGCCGTGAACTGTGCTACGGCTAAACCGTAACCCTAGCCGTAGGCTTAACACGGCTAAACCGTAGGCCAACATACTGCCAAGCCGTAAATGCGCATAAAATTGAGGAGGAAACATGAGCCACTCGGCTAAGCCGTAATATGTATACGGCTAAACCGTAAGAACACTGTGAACTTTGGATATTAGGGATTTTCAATGACCTTGTAGGGCCTTAGTGATGGCATATTTTCTCCAACTAAATGAGCCCAATGGTGATCAAATGATAAGGAGGACGAGTATAGAGCTGTCACTCATCCCCTTCGATTTTCCGGATGAATTCCCAATATCACGTCATCGGTGTGGCATAAGAAGAGGTGTCATTTGCATACACGATGTAATACCAAGATATGATAATACAACGACACCAGACGTTTATGAATACATCACGTTGAATGACCTTCGGAGCACGGATTATCTAGCTTATGGTTGGCTAGTAAATATCCTTGACCTTATTTAAATCTGAATGCATTCTTATTGTTAAGATATACTTTACCTTCAACATGATTTAATCATGTGCTCACTCTTCCTGGCAAACCTTGAGACTAATTAGACTTGAGTTTCTACTGAGTGCGTGTCTGTCAGGCCTGAGCTTCTACTGAGTGCGTGCCTGTTAGTCAAATGGGTGTACCTAAGGTTGGGAGGGTTCGAGCTCTTTTAGCTCATATAAGTATGCATTGTTCAATTATCAATTACTTGTTAACTTTGCTTTTCATGATTGAATATGATTTCAAGACCGATATTTCCTTATGTACGATATGATAAGTATGACTAAAATATATAAAAGATGTGAATCCGAGTCGGTCTTGATGCATTGAGTTGACACCACTTAGCTTGTGCCCTTTGGGTATTTTTATATCTCTACTGCAATAGTCTATAGAGGAGTTGTCGGCACTCCTCGGGAAGGTAGTCTGATCCTCTAGTGACCCAAATGTATGTACGCTCCCTCTAGATAATATGCTCTCTCTTGGGAGAATATAGCGTCGTGGTTACTAACTAGTATATATGATATCCTATTTATGATTCGTTACACATGCTTACTCATGCACAACATGCCTAGTATATGATTATTTCCTTCTTTTAATCAATATATATTCTTAATTCATTTGATACATCATGATGGTCTTATATAGCTCTATACATGTTTAACCGTCATGTTAAAAATGCTATCCTTGGTGTTATAGGTACTGAACCCAACCTAATAAGGTAAATGATACGCCTGGTAGGAACCTCAATGGAACCTTGGGGACTAGATGAGTGTAATGCATACGACACCTTCTGTTAGTCGTCGTACGAAGAGCAACAATGGGATCTTATTAAGTGTTTACGATTTGATAGGCCTGTATACACTTTTGGATTTTGTATATGTTTAAGTAATTGTTGTCAGGTAAATGGAAAAGGTAATGTATAGACTTATTTATGAAATAAATGATGTTTCTGTTGTTATTGCTTATAATCATTACAAATGTATTACACAAACTTCCACTTATTGTTGAATGTAAGTTATGTGTTGGAGAAACTTCTCTATATGTTCCTGTGGAATCTCCCTTGTAGTGATTTGTGTGTGTACTTCCACATGTATATATTACTACGGGATTACATATGCACACCCCATGGAGCCACTCTAATCCCAATTCCCAAGATCGGGGCGTGACAACCTGTCACATGGCCCAAAATGCTTAAGCCCAAGTTACTAGTAGTAACCTATATGGTCTATTATATACTAGACTCATATTTTATTAATAAGTGATGTGGGCTGAGGTATTACACACCCAATAGTCCATTTTTAAACAAATACAAAATTACACCTTAATGGACTCAAAGTTTTGTCCAACCAAAGAGTTTGCTAACGCTCAAAATTCTTATAATGGCTTGATGGTTTGATTGTGTGTTGGTGCATCGTGGTTGATGGTTACATGTATTTTCTTCTGCGGCACACCTTAACACCCAACATCGGAGCAATATTAATGTAGGACATGATCCATACGAAAAGGCAAGCCCTGACTGTACCAGGATGATTGGAGAATCCAATTAACTCAAACTTTGTATTCTGAATTACGAGCAAAGAATTAACATCCATCATAGAATAATCAATTACTCAATGAAATATCATAATAACCATCGATACTCAAACATTTGTCAAGGTGGATATTGTAGCATAATTGTAAGGTCCTTATCCTAACTAACCTTGATTTATATTAATTAATCTTGTTTATATTACTTAAATTGTTTTAGCCTAATTTAACTCAAACCCTCTGGGCTTGGGTCTTGGACAGGTAGTCAAGTCGGGTTCGGGCATTAACTAGGTAGTTAAGGACCCTTTTGTAATTTATTCTTGCATCTTGTGTGTAAGTCCTCGTGTAGATCATCTTTTGTGTTGGGCTTGACTTGACTTGGACTCATCTTTGCCCAATTGAGGCTATGTGACCTAAACTGTAAATATTCCAAAAACTTGAACTTGCATGTAAACCATAGGAAATATAACTTAAGAGAACCAATGTCTTTTTCTCTCTCTGTTATCTTCTGTACTCGTTGGAGCCACTTTTCTCTTCAACCTTCCTCCTCTCCATCTCAGCTTGAAGCTACGAGTAATAGCTTTAAAGCTTTGCATGCATGAGGATTGGACTCCACCTATCTTCTGCTTCAAGCTTTGTACAACTCTTCTACTAGAATCAACCCATTCTCCATCTCCTTCAAGCTATAGCCCTTCTAAGGTGAAGAGTTACCTTCATTTCATTCTTTTGGGTTTACAAGAGTCAAAAGGACTCAAGAGAATGACATGCATCCATTCTATATGAGAATCAACCATTGCATGTCCTACTTGTGTAGAACCCATCTTGTATTGAGGCTCTCTCTTTACACACCACGGAGGAGTTACTAGGGCAAACACTGTATTTATAAGGCAAGTACTGGAGTATATATGGTACTGCATGTATGTTTATTTTTGGCTATTGGATTGATTATTATAAATCTTAAGTTACGCTCTTTCTTTTTTTATTTAAGCATGTATATATATTTAATTGAATGAATTAGAGAATGAGTAGGTAATGTGGGTGCTGTGTGAACCTTGAACAACCTTAGTGACATTTTGAAAGTTATAGAAAGCTCACTTAACATCCACACTTCAAAGTCCTGTATTGAATTCAAGCTTTAGAATCAGCTTCAGAATTTATGAAACTTACGGCGAAGCCTCAGCTAAGCCGTAAATGTGTACGAATCAAAGTCCCGAGAGTGTCACAATTCGTTTTTGTCCTACGGCTAACTCTCGGCTAAGCCATGGAATGAACTACGGCTAAGCTGTAACCACCCCATGACAAAGCCGTAAGTTATTCTACGGTGAACTTTCCAGAGAGCCCTAAACCAGGACTTTCTTTACGGCTCACACACGGCTACACCGTGGATTGTGCTACGGTTACGCCGTATCCTAGTTGTAACCCTAGCTATTGGCTTAATTTGGCTAAGTCGTAGGTCAACATACGGTTAAACCGTAAATACATATGAAATTAAGGAGGAAACCTGAGCCACTCGGTTAAGCCGTAACATGTATACGGCTAAGCCGTAAAAACACTGTGAACTAAGGATATTAGGGTTTCCAATGACTTCGTAGGGTCGTAGTGATGATACATTCTTTCCAACTAAATCAACTCAATGGTGATTAAATGATAAGGAGGATGAGTGTAGAGCTGTTACTTATCCCCTTCAATTTTCTGGATGAATTCCCGATGTCACGTCATGGGTGTTGGCATAAGAAGAGGTGTTATTTGCAGATACAATATCATACCAAGATATGGTAACACAACGATACTAGACGTTTTATGAATACATCGTATTGAATGACCTCAGGATTACGGATTATCTAGCATAGGGTTGCTAGTTAATTTCCTTGATACGTTTTTTATTTAAATGCATTCATATTATATGAAACCTTGCCCTTAACATGATTAAATCACGTACCCCTTTCTTCCTAGCGAACTTTGAGACAAATCAAGCCTGAGCTTCTACTGAGTGCGTGTCTGACATGCTTGAGCTTCTACTGAGTGTGTACTTGCTAGTCAAATGGGTGTAGCTAAGGTTGAGTGTGTTTGAGCTCTCTTAGCTCATTTAAGTATGCATTGTTCAGTATTAACTACCTTGTTAATTCTGATTTCTATGATTGAATATAATTTCAACACTGAATCCCCCTTAGATACGATATGATAAGTATGATTGAAAGGTATGAAAGATATGAATTCAAGTTGATCTTGATATGTTGAGTCGGCACCACTTAGCTAGTGCCCTTATTAGGTTCGACGAAACCAGTTTGGGTATCTTTTATGTCTCAACCGCAGTAGTCCACGGAGGAGTTGTCGGTGCTCATCAAGAAGCTAGTCTAATCCCCTAGCGACCCATATGTACTCTCTCTAGATGATATGCTTCTTTTGGGAGAATATAGCCTCATGGATACCTGTAACACTCCGACTCTAATTGGTCCGGTTTAGCGACTAATTAATGTTCTTTTTTGTCATTACCAGCGAATTAGTTTAGTGCATGTCGTTTTGTCTTTTTGAGTTATGTTTTGGGTCATGGATAGGTAGTTTAGTTGAGTTTAACTTGGATTAAGTAGATGTGAGCCCTTTTTCGTAATTTTAGATTTTATAAGATTTCGTCATTCACGCATCAACTTAGTGTCACCACGTGCATCTCGTTAAGCTTGTTGATTTCTGTAATTGACTCGCATGCAAATGACTTCGTTTGTCTCTGTTGGATGTTTAGTTGCTCAAATTGAAATTTCCTTGAAATACAAGGACTTTCTTATAAAGTCCATTTCATACTTATCTTATATAAGGAGAGAGAGCACCGACTTTTCTTTCTCTCATCTCATTCTCTCACTTCAACGTCAGTCTCTTCCTCTCTTCCTCTCAACGATTTCTCCTTCTTCGATCCTCTTCTTCTCTTCGTTGCAAGGAACTTGCTTACACCTCCCTTATGGTTCATCTCTTTATGTGTAGTGGAGGTAAGAATTATTTTTTGGCTTTAAAGTCTAGGGTATTCTCTTCATGCACTGCATGCACTCATTATTTCTTCCTTTTTACATACATGGCTACTAAGGTTCCATACAGACATCCAATTTGAGCTAAAGGACAACAATTAACTTGAAAAACCTTAATTGAGGTAAGTATGAGTACGTTATGGATGAACACATGTTGATAAACTATGATTGCTATTATTCTACTTAATCTGTCAAGTTTTCTATATTTTATAGCCCTTTTGTATCAGATTATATACTCTTGTTTTCCTCTGTTTCAAATTCAGTTCTGTCTGTGAAATGCTCGAATCTTGAACTTCTGAAGCCTACGGCTAAGCCGTAAAGCTCCACAGCTCAAACCCCAAAGAGTAGCCAAATTTGGATTTACCTTACGGTTAAGTTACAGCTAAGCCGTAGGATGTACTATGGCTAAGTCGTAGGCTAGCTGTGACCCCACCGTAAGTCAAACTACGACTTGATGTCCCGAGAGTAGGAAAACAAGAAGCCCTTCTTCGGTCTAGCCACAGCGAAGCCGTATGGTGTGCTACGGCTAAGCCGTATCCAGCCGTGGCTAAACCGTAGAACAATCACGGTCCAGCTGTAAGATCATACACAGTTCAACCGTGGCCCGCCGTAAATGCGGAAGAAATTTTGGGGAACCACGGCTGAGCTGTAGTGCATAATACGACTTAGCCGTAAGATGCCTATGGCTAAGCTGTAGGTCACCCATGGCTAAGCTGTGAGACCACTGAAAATGAAGGAAAATGGTAAGTATTATTCAGAGACCTTGTAGTGCCTTTGGGTTGGATTCCGGTACCCTTAACTTGTCCAATGGAATACACAAATAGCATGAATGGTTTTTAGAGCCGTGATTCATTCACGTGTGTTGTCCAATTGTTAAACACCTCCTCATGGGTGTTGGTTTAAGGGACTTCGATACACCTTTCTGATACAATGTAACACCAATGACGGACAACTGTGTATCGAATAACTTAAAACTACATCGTCATGCACGGTTAGAAACAATGGACAACTAGATTAGGGATGACTGGTAAACTATCATGATTCCATGAAAATGAATCGAATTGCATAGCATGTTGGTTCTGGTTATTGCCTTCTATTCTCTCACTATTGCTTTGACTTACATTTGATTTGTCTTGAAAGATCATGTTATTTATGAGAAGCTTGGACTTGAATTGTGAGATACATGTACAACTCGGACTTGAATTGAATTGACTTGCATTATATGACATGACATGATTGACACGATCTAGCTCTACTCAGCCTCAGCCTTAGGATACCCGGCGGGGTTAACTTTGGTATAGCTTGCTTGTTGCCGCTGCAGTGTGCTCTTGTCTTTGGGCTTCCGGACCCCAAGAACTAGAAACCCATTCGTACTCTTGCCCGGTCTATGGTGTTCTCAACATGTGTTCTCTAGAAGGAAGATATGGCAAATATAGTAGCCATATAGTAAAGTATATCTGTTTAGTGATTCTTATATCATGCTTTATTCACATGCACAATTGCTTAGTATACTAAATATGCACTCTATGTGTAATCACCTATTAAGGATTCCTATAAACACAACTCGTGTTACCTTACTGCTGCTTATGCTTTGCTGAATGGTTGCATTCACTGGTTGTCCTTGGTGTTGCAGGCTCAGATCCCCCTTCCGATCCCTTTCCAGTCGATAAGACTTTAGAGGAGATCGTAGAGGCCCCATCAGGGCTTGATGAGTGGATCTGATCAATCCACCCCGGAGAGCGGCATGGCATGAGAATAGGTCTCCTTTGGATATGTGGGATGCATTTTGTTCTGTAATGGAGTATATCGCCTTACATTTTGTGTTGTATAGAAACTTCTTGTTTTTCTGTTATAAAGTCTTTGTTATTTATCATGTTATCTTTTGTAAGTATTGTTTTCTATGTCAGTGTATCTTTTCTTTAATGCAATGATACTTACAGTTTCCGCGTACAACTGTACTTTGCACGTGTGATTTTCCCTTGTGCGTGTGCACTTGGACTGGGTCTATGTGTGTATGCACGGGAGCACATGTGTCACTGATTAGGTTTAAACTTAATCCTCAGATTCTTGAGCTCGTGTTGTGACATACGTATTGTATGGTATCAGAGCATGAGACAATTTTGTTAAATTGGCTAAGCATGTAGGCATATAGGAACGTGGTGAGGATACGATCTCAAATATTTGACTTTATAGTCTGATATTTTGATTTGTTAGGGGGACATGTAGTCAGGTATGTCTTATGTATGAGTATTAACACTTTACTTTTTGCAGGCCATGGCATCTGGATCCAGGATAAATAATAATAACCATGAAGATAATATAAATAATAATAACCATGAAGATAATATGACTTCACCCATAGAGAGTGGATCTGCACCTCAACAACCGCCGCCCAATACGAACGATCATTTTATCATGATGCTGCAAGCAACTCAGGCTCAATCCCAAGCAATGCAGTCATTGCAAACACAAGTGGCGTCTATTGTGGACCAACAAAGCCAAGTATCTGTCCCACCCCACGTGGAGCAACAAGTGGTTTTTCAACCTAAGGAAAGCGACCCCAATGCTTTATATGAAAAATTTTGGAAACACGGGGCTATGGAATTTTATAGGAATGAAGATGCTTTACAAGTAGATCAGTGATTAAAGCATACAAGGGATCTGTTTGACATAGTTATTTGCACCAACAAACAGAAGGTCTTACTCACAATTTCGATGTTTTGCGACGTGGCAAAGATATGGTGGAAGAGTGTGAGAGACTCATATAAGGACATGCCTAGTGCGATAGTGTGGGAAACGTTTAAGAAATAGTTCAAAAGAAAGTTTATCCCGGCCCATGTGTAAAATGCAAAGAAAGTAAAGTTTTAGCCTTACAGCAACAGTAGATGTCAGTGGCAGATTATGTGCATAAGTTTACACAGTTATCTCATTTTGTGGAGGATATGGTCAATACAGACGAAAAAAAGGTCAACAGATTTATCACTAGCCTGAATCCCATGTATAAGAATTATGTTACAGCTTTTCAAAGGCCAACTATATTTGATGATGACGTGGATAGAGCCTATTCTGCAAGGCGAATATTCGAGAAGCAAGAGCTACGGACCTCAAAAGGAATGCATCCTTTGGTGCAAAAAGGCAAGCACAAAAAAAGATGAAAGGCAAACAAGGTACTCCAAGTTCAACTAGTGTGACATGTGGGCACTATGGCAAATCACACAAGACAGAGCTATGCTGGAGAAAGACGGAAGTCTATTTGGGTTGTGGTTCTATGGACCATTTAATGGCACAATGTCCTAAGTACAAGTCTTCCCAACAAACAAGGCCTACTGCTTCCATAGCTCAAGGAAAGCCACAGCAATCTCGTCAAAGCTAAAAGCCGAATCGCCAGACTACACGTGCTTACATCATTACTCATGAGAGCACGGAAGATGCGAATGTGGTAGAAGGTATTATTTCGATTGCTTAAGCAGAAGCTCTCGCGTTGTTTGATTTGGGGTCTAAGTGTTCATACGTAGCACCTAAATTTGCTGGGAAGCTACGGCAGCAGCCTAAGCCGCTACTATATGTGTTGATGGTATCTACTCCTGTTGGTAAGAAAGTGGAATGTAGTGTATGCTACCCCCGATGCGATGTGCGGATAGAAGGTCATTAACTCCTAGTTGACTTAATTTTGCTGTGATTTAGATTTCAACATGATCCTTGGAATGGATTGGTCAGTGAGGTATCGTGCCTATGTGAATTTCTATAATAGGACGATTTTCTTCGATTTAGGGAATGGGTTCCATTTTGAGGGAAGTAAGAAGAAATGCCCTAAGCGCGTTATCTCCACATTGAAGGCGGATCGAATGATACGCAAGGGGTGTGAAGGCTACATTGCCTTTGTTTCGGAGAAAAAGGAACTCAAGCAACTTGGAGAGATTCCGGTAGTGCGTGACTTTCTTGACATATTCCCTGAAGAAGTCCTAGAGTTACCTCATGTTCGGGAAGTTAAATTCTCCATTGATCTTGTGCCAGGTACAGCACCAATTACTACAGCTCCATATAGTATGGCCCCTGCAGAGTTATTGGAGTTGAAGAAGCAATTACAAGATTTATTGGATAAGGGTTTCATACGCCCGAGCGTGTCACCTTGGGAGCTCCGGTGTTGTTTGTAAAGAAAAAAGATGGCACTTTTCGAATGTGCATTGATCACTAGTAATTGAACAAGGTAACGATAAAGAATAAATATCCCCTGCTGCGTATTGATAAATTATTTGCTCAACTTCAAGGTGCAACATATTTTTCCAAAATTGATTTGAGGTTTAGGGTGAAGGAAGATGACATCTCTAAAATTGCCTTCAGAACAAGGTATGGTTATTATGAATTCCTCGTGATACTTTTTGGATTAACTAATGCACCTGCTGCTTTTATGGCTCTAATGAATCGAATCTTCACTCCTTTCTTGGATCATTTTGTTGCAGTATTCATTGATGACATTTTGGTGCACTCAAAGACTGCAGAATGTGGGTGAATTAGAGAATGAGTAGGTCATGTGGGTGGTGTGTGAGCCTTGAACAACTCTTAGTGACATTTTAAAAGTCATAGAAAGCTCACTTAACTTGCACACTTCAGAGTCCTATATTGAACTCAAGCTTCTAAATCAGCTTCAAAATTTCTAAAACTTACTATGAAGCCTCGATTAAGCCATAAGTGTGTACGGCTCAAAGTCCCGAGAGTGTCATAATTCATTTCTATACTACAGCTAACTCTCGGCTAAACCATAGAATGAACTACGGCTAAGCCATAACCACCCCATGACTAAGCCATAGGCTATTTTACTATGAACCTTCCAGAGAGCCCTAAACCAAGACTTTCTTTACGGCTCATGCACGGCTACACCATATCTTAGCCGTAGGCTTAGCTCGGCTAAGCCATATATCAACATACGGTTGAATCGTAAATGCATATAAAATTGAGCGGGAAACTTGAGCCACTCGGCTAAGCCATAACATGTATATGGCTAAGCCATAAGAACACTATAAACTGAGGATATTAGGGTTTCCAATGACTTTGTAGGGCCTTAGTGATGGTGCATTTTTTCTAACTAAATCAGCTTAATGGTAATCAAATGATAAGGAGGACGAGTATAGAGTTGTCACTTATTCCCTTCAGTTTTTCGGATGAATTCTCAATGTCACATCATGGGTGTTGGCATAAGAAGAGGTATCATTTGCATATACAATGTAATACAATGGCATCTGACGTTTTGTGAATTCCTCGTATTGAATAACCTCAGGATCACGGATTATCTAGCATAGGGTTGGCTAGTTAATTCCCTTAATACTTTTTTTATTTAAATGCATTCATATTGTACGAAACCTTGCCCTCAACATGATTATATCATGTACCCCTTTCTTCCTAGCAAATCTTGAGACAAATCAGACCTGAGCTTCTATTGAGTGTGTATCTAACAGTCCTGAGTTTCTACTGAGTGTGTGCTTGCTAGTCAAATGGGTGTAGCTAAGGTTGAGAGGATTTGAGCTTTTTTAGCTCATTTAAGTATACATTGTTTAGTATTAGCTACCTTGTTAATTCCAATTTCTATGATTGAATATAATTTCAAGACCTTCTTTATATACGATATGATAAGTATGACTGAAATGTATGAAAGATATGAATTCGAGTAGGTCTTGATATGTTGAGTCGGCACCACTTAGCTGGTGCCCTTATTTGGTTTAATGGGACCAGTTTGGGTATCTTTTATGTCGCTACTGCAGTAGTTCACGGAGGAGTTGTCGGCGCTCCTCCGGAAGCTAGTCTGATCCCCTAGTTACCCATACGTACACTCTTTCTAGATAATATGCTTTCTTTTGGGAGAATATAGCCTCGTGGATGCTAATTAGTATGTATGATATCTTGTTTATGATTCATTACACATGTTTACTCATGCACAATATGCCTAGTGGACTGTTATTGCCTTCTCCAATTAGCATATACTCCGAATTCACTTGATACATTATGATAGTTTTATATATATCTATGTATTTGCTTAACCGTCATGTTAACAGTACTACCCTTAGTGTTACAGGTGCGGAATCGAATCCCGACATGAAAGTTGACGCGTCTCTGGAAGGTGCCCCAATGGTACCTAGGGGTATAGAAGAGTGGAAAGATAATGACGTATTCTATTAGTTGTCTTCCGGAGTGCGTCAAGTAGTTATGTTGGGCTAGCTATGTTGGTTTTGTGTATGGAAACGCTTGAACTGGATATTGTATACAAGACTTGTTAAGAATTTTGTGTTTATGTTTGTGATGAGAAATGGTTAACTACAAGAGTTAAGTTATGCTATGATTGTATGATATCCTTTCTATAGTTGTTGAAGATCATTATAAGTGCATTTTATAGGTTTCGCTTATGTATGAAATTAAATTTACGTGTCGGAGGATTTGCCTCACACGTTCCTGTGGAATCCCCTTTGTCGTAATTTGTACATATCTTCTTATAGCACGGATTACTTCGGGATTACGTATTCACACCCTGCGGGCCCATTTTAATCCCTAATTCCCGGGATTAGGGCGTGACAATAACTCACCGCTAAAAGTCATTAATTATTTGAGCCTTAAGGCCAATCCAATAGTGGCACTATGGTTAAGTGGTTAACCTCCCCTTGACCAAAAAAAAAAAAAAACAAGCGAGTGGCACTAATGGTATGGATGAGGTGTGCATGTCGGTGTGCAAGGATTTATAGGAGAGGGAAAAAATAACAAACATAGAAGAAAACCAATATTTGAGACTCTAAGAACTTTTGTGTGTTGGCTAATTCATAGGTTGGACAAAATGGTCCATTGAATTGTATTTTATATTTCTTTTAGAATGGACTGTGGTTTGTATTGCCAGAAGAATTGATGTGAAGAAATCAGAAGATTGACTAGGCACTTGTGCAGACACACACACACGTGCTTGAGTGAAATGGTCACAGAAGCTCACACGCTCAAGCTGAATGTTATGTGCTCAAGCGAGCTTAATGGAAATTGCAATGAATTGCAAACAACAGTAAGTTTGATTCACGCACTGAGCGAAAGCTCACATTCACTCAAGGCATGGCGTACAGAAACTCACTTTCCTAATACAAATTGTTTCCTATTTGTACTAGAACTACTAGTTCCTATTCAATAAGGATTACTCTTTTAGGGCACAAAGTGTGAGTTATTTAAAGGGTTTTTCTCTCAACCCTAAAGCAAGGATCTCATTATTCAAATTAGAGAATTTACATTGGAGATCATCATTCTTCTCTAGAGCATCCATTGGAGAGAGTTGAGCTTATAGAGTGCTAGAGAATATTGCTTTTACTCTCTTGTCGAAGATCATCTTCTTTTGCAGAAGATTGTGTGCCTTCTGGATTGAAAGTGATCGGATCAAGCATGGAGCACTGTGCACAGTGACAGAAAGGAAGAACTACAGTCCTTTGGTCAATAGAGTAACTGGATAAGGGTTTTGAGTATATCTTGTAATTATTCATGATTCGTGCTTGATAGTTGGTCCTTTTTGGATTTGTACTTTTTTCCTAATTTCAGTTTTCCACGTGAATATCATGTGCCTATTGTCTCTAGTGTGGTCGATTTATTTAATTGCTAGTTTGTTTATTTCTTAGGATGCATATTATTTGAACTACAATCTAGAAACTCAAATTTGAAATGATCCTTCAGAGACCTTGAAGAATCAGGATCACGAATATTTAATCCACTAATTAAGGAGGGCGAATTGATTTCAAAATCAATGTTCAATTTTGCTATGTTCCATTTTGTTATTAATTTTTGAATTTTACTCTCTGTTTTGACTTTATCTTCTAAAATATAAAAGTGTCTTGCACAATCTAGATTCCTTGATTCTCAGCTAAGGCTAGCCCTACTTTATTAATTATAATTTTTTTTAAAAAGTATATAGCGGGACCAACTCTCATTAGAGTAAAACTTAGGAACAACAAATACAAGGAGCAGGAGTTCAGTATGTCTCGTTTGGATTTTTAAGGCCAATTTCTTTGTAGGAATCCAAGCTGTTTGGGAATTCCTAAATTCCAGTCAGAAATTTCATATTTATTTATTGGAATTCCCAACATTTAAGGCAAGTAGCATTTTGGAATAGCCTCTACTCCATCATTTAGAAATACTAGTGTTTTGGGAGTCTTTTATTTCCTAGTCATGCATTCCAAGAGACATTGTTGCAACTTCAATTCTCCAACGGTTGAATCCCATCTTTTTCTCTACGTGACTACACTAAAGTCAGGTCCGATCATCTTCTTCCTTCGAGATCCTTTCATAGATCTGATTTATTTTTTTTCCCCATCCTGATGCATGTGTTTTTTTCTAGAGGGTTTTGATGAAAATGGAAGAAAAGGGGTTTTTGAGGGTTTTCAATTGAATATAAAGATACCACCATTCTGCTCTCTCTCGCATACATAAGCAAGATTCACCATAGGTCACAAAATTTTGGATTTGAGAGAGGGAATTGAAATTGTCATATAAAAATTCTAACATGAAAGAAACAGGAAATTAAAAAATGACAGAATTCAAAGCATTTCAGAATTTCAGCATCTCAAATTTTCAAAATTCTAGTAGATATGAAATCCAGGAATTCTTATAGAGAAATAGGCCCTTAAAGTTGCACTTCATCCATCTCTAGTCAGCTGTGAGACACTGAAAGGATCTGCACTCAAATAGCAAAGCAAAATCATGCAACGGTTCCATAAGATGGTGGTTTCTAGTCACGAAAAATTTAATAACGAAATGTCAGTCAAATTGGGGTCAAACTCAACCAATACCCGACAGATTTTCAAAATGTTTTTAGTTTCTTCAAGAATGATCCTTTCATGCAATTAATGAAACAGTAATTGACTAATCTTTCAACTAAGACTGCGCATATAAATGGTGATAAAAAAAAATATTCTGACCAAATGGAAAATGCCACATATCGTGATTTGTCAAGATGTAGTCCCTGCTTTTTTGTTTTCTTTTTTCAAGCTGTGTATCTCAAATGGTTAGGGACCTAAACTGTCCTCTGAAAGAGGGATTGATTATCTAGTTCCATGGTCCATCTACACAAGGAAAAGAAAAATAAAAATAAAAATAAAAGCAAATTGGGTTAATACCGATTAACTGTGTCTGTGAAGACTTTGAGCTCATCTGGCAAACCATGAACATCATACATGTCATCGATTGCAGTTACAAGGACCATAGCTTTGGTAATTGCTATTCTGCATTGGGAGTATTGAGGCTCGACAACCGCTCCAATTGAAAATAGACAGCACTCCAGCAGTCTGTCTCGAAAGAAACCCATCTTCTCTGGTAACCCCAACAATTCCCACCATCTGAAAATATACATGATTCCAAGTAGCAAGCAGTAGTGGCAAGAGCCGTTTTAGAGTGGAAAATAAATAAATAAGACTATTACAAATAAAATTTAAGCTAGAGATTGGATAAAGTTAGGTTGACAGTGGTTCCCACGGGTTGGGCCATTGAGCCTAGAGGGTAACATATGTATTGGCTCAATCTGAACAGAACCCATTTACCAATCAGGCTATTAAAACATATCCAATTTTTAACTAATTTGGTAACTTTACTTATAGAGTGAAGTGAAGTAAATGATCAAATTAAGAGATAAAATAAGAAGAGAGGTCAAATCAAAAAGTGATATTTTTTGTCATTTAGTAAAATAAGAATGTAGTTTTCTTTTATGTTTTTTAAAAAATAGTTTTTTTGTCCTTTAGTGGTATAAAAAAGTAGCTTTTTTATTCTTTTAGAGTAAAAAGTAGATGTATTTTTTTAAATATGATACTTTTGATTTGACCTTTTAAATTTTATTATTTTTTGATATGACCTCTACGTTACTCTATTAGTAAAGTGAATTTACGGAATAGGCCAAGGTGAGGTAACCTGATCTGTAGTTTGGAATAGTTTGAATTTTCACAAAGTGGACAGCACATATAATGATTTGATTAAACCTCACTTCCCCATGTGGTGTGGTAACTCAATCTATAGTTATTCTCATCATTGTTGTTGTTGTTGTTATTAATAGTATTCTCATTGTTACTATTGTTGTTAATATTAAAAATTGATCTGCTAATTGGATAGAAAAACTGCATAACTATGCAGTTTTGTCGACGTCAATAAATTATTTATTGATATCAATAAATAATTTTTTGATGTCGATAGAATGTGATTTTGCCTAACAGTGTAGATTCATTGACATTGACAAAAGATATATTGATATCAACAAATTTTTCATTGATGTTTCTTGCAAAATTATCAAGCCTTCTCTTAGGTTTGGATACTTCAGTTTCAATTTTCAGATTTAGTTGTGTGATTTGCTACTATATGAGTGTTAGGTCTATTATAGAAGCAACCTTTTCTTAATTAGTGAGGTACTCTAATGTATCATTGTTCCTTTTTAATAATCTAAAAACAAAAGTTTTATGTGAAAGGCGGAAGGAATGAGGAGAAAGGAAGAGGAAGAAGAAGAAGATGCAGGAGAGTGTTGCAAAAAAAAACCTTTGATGAATGAAACAAAAAACAAACTTTTTGTGAAGGGCATGAAGGAATGAGGAGAAGGGAAGAGGAAGAGGAAAGAAGAAGAAGATAGAGATATAGTTCTAGAAACCGCCACACAGAAAATCCCTTCGATAAAAATACCTTTGATTTTCCATTTTGCTGGGATGAGGTTCAATTTTCCCCTCTATCGTTTTGCAATTGATAGTTTTTGGGGCTAGCGTTACATTGACATCAACTAAACAAGGGTAGAATGGGAAAACAAATTTAGAATTTGAGCAGAAGGTCCTTCCTTGATAATATAAAAATTTAGAGTCGTCAATTGTCCTTACTTTGATTAGTGAGATTTTTTTTGTAAAGATCCCTATTTTAATAGCTCCTCCTTATTATTATTGTTGTTGTTAATATCATTAATAAGTTCTATAAACAGTGCCTGTTGGAAGAAGGATTTAGAGCTCTCACATTGATAACTCCTTCAGTTCAGTTTGGTACACCATTTGCACCATGTTGAAATCTAACTTTGCAAAATCAAGCAAGTCATTAATCCTCCCATCGTCCATCTCGTATACATCTATGTACGGTCTAGCTTCCAGTCTTGGTGCCCTCCAATGCAAAGGGATCTCCAAGGCATGCGCTATTCTATCTGCCAGCTTCCTGTCTACCCTTTCCATCAAAATCTTCAAATTTGCCGTGGAAAAGACCTTAGCTTCCTCCAAGATGGCTTCACCTTTCACGCTTAGATGTGCAGCCTCATACACACTCAGAAGTCCCATTGCATCTTCACATAGGCTTGCCTTGAAACCACCTTCTTCCTCCTTAACTTTGTTAAATATGTCTTCCATTACATGCACCCAAACGTAGTTTATCATCAGCTAATTATATTATATCAGTTGCACAAAAAAATTTCAGGGTCTTTGGTTATTTATTTGGAAAAGAGTGGGTACTATAGTTTTTGCTTTCTCTTTCTCTTGTTTTTTTGTTTCCGTTCACGGATCTATGCTCTCCTTTCTCTCGAGCCTTGCAAAATACACACTAGTTTAATGATTCTATATCCATGTATTAATAGCATTTTTTTTTATCAATAACACAAATTCATTAAAGGAAATTAACAAACAGAGTAACAAACTTAAAAAAGAGGGTATAAGAACAATGAACAACTCCCACTAAATTACATAACCTCTCCCACCTTAGGAACTAACCTGTCAACCCTTTATTTGGCTAAAGCATTTGCCATAGACTTGGCGGATTTAACCTTATGATGAAAAAAAACTAAGATAGTAAAAGATAACTCCTTAATTTTATTAAATAAAAATTGAAAATTTGAAGATTAATAGCATCTAAAAGGGATATTCGTCAATTTCATCAATGGATGAACACGTCCAATCATCATATGGGCACGACCACTGTGGGATTTGTTATGGTATAGAAAATGGTTTTGATGCAACAAAAGTACTAGTGGTGTCGAAAATACTAGACCAAATGATTTTTTTTTCTTCAAACTTAATTAAGTAGAAGTCTACCTCCTAAGTTCTTAGTTGCAAGAGTCCACTAGTGCTATAAGATTTAATGCTTTAAATTAATACTATTTTACATATTTTGTGATAATGACAACTTTGCCCTTAGGGTGTTCTTACTTCTTTTAGGGTTTATTCACTATCCATTGTTTTGGTGAGCATTGGCGGCCGGCGACAACTGGTGACCGGTAACCACCATTGACTAACTAGTGATAAGCGACTATAGCCATCCGGTTGGCCGACGACTTTTCCGACCAGCAACCAACACATTTTTTTTATGTCTCTCAATCTACTCCAAGTAGCCATTTTCGTGGCTCGAACCCAATATGTAGATGTTGGATATGATACTAAATAATATAGACTTAACAAATACACCAAAAAGCCATAGGACTGATGGAATACACCAAATTACATCTTATAATTATTTAGGTCTTATAATTATTTAGGTCCGAAATAGACTGGTGATCGGTGTTCCATGGGGCATGTTGGAATAGGAACAAGAGACACAAGAACATTAAGAATTCAGAATTTTTTAGTGCACAAATTGAAGAATCAAGAACATTAAGAATTCTAAAGTTTTTATTACTCAAATTAAAGAATCAAGAACATAAGACACAAGAACATTAAGAATTCTGAATTTCAGCTTACAAATTGAAGAAACAGGATCATGTATCAATATACATGATAAACAAGAACATCAATCAAACGTGTAAGACTTCTGAACATGCATGAAACAGGAATATGAGATACAAGAATATTAAGAATTCTAATAATGCAAAAATTGAATGAATCAAGATCAAGTATTAGTGTACATGCTAAACGAGAACATCAGTCAGATGTGGCAAAAATAGGAACATGCTTGAAACAAGAACATGAGATATAGGAATATTAAGAATTCTGACAGTGCACAAATTAAAGAAAACAAGATCATGTATTAGTGTATATGATAAACAGGAATATGAGTTACAAGAACAACAAGAATCCTGATCGTTCATACATTGAAGAAAACAAGATCAAGTATTAATGTATATGATAAATAAGAACATCAATCAGATGTGTCAGAAACAAAAATATGAGATACATAAACATTAAGAATTTTGATAGTGCACAAATTGAAAAAACCAAGATCCTGTATTAATTTGCATGGTAAAAAGAAACATCTATCAGATGTGCCAAAAACAGGATTATGCTTGAAACATGAACATGAGATATACGAACATTAAGAATTCTGAATGTGCGCAAATTGAATAAAATAGGATTGTGTCTTAGTGTATATGATAAATCGAAATATCAATAAGATATGTCAGAAACAGGAACATGTTTGAAACAGAAATATTAAGAATTCCGATTGTGCACAAATTTGAATAAAACAGGATCGTGTATTAGTGTACATGATAAGCATAAACATGAATCAGATATGTCAGAAATAGAAACATGAGATACATAAATATTAAGAATTTTGATAGTGTACAAATTGAAGGAAAGAAGATCATGTATTAGTGTACATGATAAACAGGAACATTAATCAAATGTGTCAGAAACAAGAACTTTCTTAAAACAGGAATATAAGATACATGAACATTAAGAATTCTAAGTGTTCACAAATTAGAAAAAACAGGATCGTGTATTAGCGTACATGATAAAGATCAAGATCAATCAGATGTGTCAGAAGCAGGAATATGACATACATGATTATTAAAAATTCTTATAGTGCATAAATTAAAAGAAACTATAATATATATTTATATACATGATAAACAGGAACATCAATTAGATGTGTTAGAAATAGGAATATGCTTAAAATAAGAAATGAGATATAGGAATACAAAGAATTCAAATAGAACATAAATTGAAAGAAACAGGACCATGTATTAGTGTACATGATAAACAGGAACATCAGTTAGATGTGTAAAAAATAGAAACATATTTAAAACAAAAACTTAAGATATATGAATGTTAAAAATTCTGATAGTGCACAAATTGAAAGAAACATGAGCATTTATTAACGTACATGAAAAACAGGAACATCAATCAAATGTGTTTGAAACAAGAACATATTTAAAATATGATTATAAGATACAGGAACATTAATGATTTTGATAGTGTACAAATTGAAGAAAAAGGGTTCATGTATTAGTCTATATGACAAACAAGAACATCAATCAGAAATGTCAAAAACAGGAACATGCTTGAAATAGGAATATAAGAAACATGAACATTAAGAATTATGATGGTGCACAAATTAAAGAAACATTATCATGTATATGTGTACATGATAAATAGGAATATCAATCGGATGTGTTAGAAATAGGGAAATACTTAAAACAGGAACATTAAGAATTCTGATAGTACACAAATTGAAAAAAAAAGACGTAATCATGTATTAGTATAAATGATAAATAAGAACATCAATCAGATGTGTTAAAAATAGGAATATGCTTGAAACAGGAACATGAGATGCAAGATGTAATGACCTGAATTTTGATTTTTAAATAGAATAAATTTGAACCCTTGATTTGATCTTTGATGGACCCCACTTGCATTTAATTTTTTTTATGATTTGATGCTATTTAAATTTGGAAAATTATGTTTTTAAGATTAGTGGGTGCCAGTTGTGTTAGAATTTGAGACTTTAGGAAGTTTTGCTCAACTAAGAGATTCAATTCTAATAGACTCCTTGAAGTTGTTTTTCATTCTAACTCTACTTTAATATGAGAGTTTCACTTTATTTAGAATTCCCAAAGTTAGTTTTCTCATCTCAAACTCCACCTAGAAGATTAGAATCCTAATCTATCTTGGTTCTTAGAGTCCAACCCAAATTAGTATAAAGTCATATTTCTTTTAGGACTTTCTTTGTTATCCCTAAAAATAGACTCTTTCTCCTTTTCTTTAGCCATTTCATGTGCGAATGTAAATTTTTCTCTCCCGCTAAGATTTGGTTTCTCTCCTTTCCTCTTTTCCATTCTATAGTTACCATTATAGTTGGCCATCTCAGCATACTCATTTTGTTTCCTAATCAAGCATTATTTATTTTTGCTATTACCATGATCATGGTGGACCATATCCAAGCCACACGATGCACACTTTGCATCAACTTGCTCTAAACCACTTCACTATTGGACTCACCAACCATAATCAGTGCCCACTTGCATTAAGTATGAGAACCTCAGTGTCATCATTATCATCCTAGCAATCTCTTACTGCAGCATCTAGGGACCTCTCATGGCCCTTTTCCAGCCAAGCCCTGACCCCACCACAACTATATCGGACTTAACTCATCAACTCACTTGGTGCACCGTCATGAATTAGCCCGTCCTCTTCTTCATCCTTAATATTCACCACCTCTTTTTCTTGTTTACTCTGTTTTCTTGCTTTCCTCTTCTTCCGTCCATCTGCATCACATTCTATTCTTCATGGTTTTAATTTGAATTTATGTATTAAATAGAGGAACTTGAAAGGTGGTTCTTAATTAGATACCAAATAGAAAGGCTTTCTTGAAGTGTTTTCTCATTCCCTGGAATTCAAAGCCAATTGCTATTGTATACGTTAGCCATAATGACAGTCATTATAATGCATGTTTAGTGACTTTCTGGCCACTTCCTCTTCTTCCTATAAATTGGGTATCTAGCTCTCTCAAATCCCTCCCTCTCATACGACTCTTTGATTCTCTCTCTTCCTCCGGAGTTATCTTCCAATTCTGGTAATTCCTCATCTGTCTTCTTTGTTTCGTCTATTTGTTTACTATAAGCTACAATTTCCATTTATTGTTGCTGCAAGTAATTCATGTTGTTCTTTTCTCTTTTTAGTTTCTTTCATGCATTTAGTTCTGTACTTTGTTTTATAACTTCTCCATTCTCCTTGGGGTTTAGTCAGCCATCACAACCGCACATCATCATATCTTTGTCACATCATCTCCACTATCTCATCTCACCTTCATGCTACCCCAAGCCACCTCGACACCCTGCCACGGCATCGCTTCTCTTTTCAACCAAACAGCCCATTCAGCCATGAGTCAGACAGATTTGTGAACATACCTGCACACTCACCTACCCTCAGTCTCCTCCCTTGGCATCAAAGAAAAACCCACCTCTGAACTCATTAGTACCTTGTCCAAATGGAAGACATGATAGAGACCCAGTCCCATGCTAATGACCTTCTTCCTTATCCCAAGTCAATGAATGCACCCAATGAATTCAAGATTTTCGCACCTGCTGCCCACTTTCATTTTCTAACCAACCTCATCGAGTGGGCATACACGAGTTCATATACGCACTCACTTAAATTTCATTAGTTCTTGTCCCTATAACCACATGATCATGAAACCCAGTCCAACTTCCCCATCTCGGTAAAATATGCTATCTGAACCCATCTAGGCAAATAGGACCAAAATTCCATTCGCCAAACCAACCCATCTTGCCCACACAACCCAACTAACTTATGCCCACTTCCTACTTGTTTGACCCCACCTGGGATACACCATCATCTTTGTATCCAAACAGAACCGAACCAAACCCATTCGTTCACCACCCCTGGCCCAGCTAACATTTATGATTAGGTCACGTCACTCAGGCCTATTTGCTTGACTTAAATTGGCCCCCACCAAAGATTTGCGTTCCCATATGTTTATAACTCATACTTTAGCCCATTTAGGCAACGCACTTTCCACTTTGACTCACCTATTTGCTTTACCCATTAGTGTGCAACTAAATCATGCCCAAGCCTGTTTGATCTAAGCCCCCATCTTTCTTGACTTGGATTAATGACCAGGCGTATGATCAACTTGAATAGACCTGATCAAAGCGTACCAATACACATTTAGACCGTCACAACAAGGACCTATGTGTACCCAACATGCAAGTTCTACCGATTTGGACCCGACGCAAAACCGTGCCAATCTCTCTCTCTCTCTCTCTCTCTCTCTCTCTCTCTCTCTCATTGTCGTCCAAACCCAATGACTGCTGTTTGAACCAAGTACTTATCCCAAATTCATTTGGTATGATTATGGCCCAAGCCTAATTGCACGTGCGTGAACCCATTTCCTAGACCCATTTGCTAATTCATGTCTAAATCATTGTCCTCAAGTTGAACACTTTCATCATCCACCATTGATCTAAGGATTAGAGCGTCAAAAGAGGCAAGTAGTCTAACAATGTTATCCTAGTATTTGAGTTTTCGCATTCCTCGCCTCGATTATGATTTGAATTCTAAAATTTGTGATATTAGTGAAATAACCATAGAATCCCTAAGATGCTTGTTATCTTTGATTTATTTTGGATTGGTTCATTGTTTGACTTAATAATGGTTCTTTTTAACACCATCATGCCATAAAATGATTTTTTTTAGATTATTCGCCATTCGATTTGAACAATGCCTTAAATTGTAAAACTAACGATTTTATTTCCCAGGATATTGCTACCTTCGATGCAGTGATCATTAGACTTGATGTTGTTCCCTTTTTTATATCATCAAGCTATAAAATGAATCCTTTGTATATTATTGGTTAAGATGAACAATTTGGTTTGAGAATGTTGGAATTTTTTTTTAAAAAATCTTGATAACATTGGATCGATTTGTGTTTCCAATCTAACCTTTCTTTGTAAATGGAAATTTGTGAATTATTGGATTTTATTGCTTGTAAATCGTTGACCTCAAAGGCATTCTCTAAAGTGTAGGCAATGCACCGTGGTACACTCATATACAGATTTTAGCCCCATTTTTTGGTATGACATTGGGATTGGGACATCTTTGTCTGATATTGCTAGCCTGCAATTAGTTTCCACTATGTTCTATAGAGATTACTGATATCTCAGGCCTTGGATCAACTTTGGATATAAAATTGCTTGTACCTAGCATATACCTTATGTTTAGTCAAGGTTTAAATCTGGCGAGTACACTATGTTTGTTTTGTTTTTATGTACTGCAAAGATACCTTATCTTAAGTCGGCTTTAGGATATTGTCCGTTTTTTATTTTTCTTGAATATGCTCATGCTTCAGTTTCGTATAATTTTGTAATTCCATTAAAGTTTAAACCCACCATTTTGAACTCAATGTGATCATATTATTCGACTTTAACGACTTCGAGATTGCTATTTTTCACCCGTTATTTATTTGTTCGGAACCATGGCTTCAAAATTTAGTATCTTTGATTGTTAAATGTTTGCAACGGTTTCCTAGTGGGTTTACTTACAGAGTTGTAATCACTCTTTTTATTTTTCCCCAGATTTCACAGTTGAGACGGACATCGATGATACTTATCTTGCATGCAGGATCAGGATTAAAGAATAAGTTGTGAGAATTTTGAATTAGTCTTTAGTAGCATGTTATAAGAATTTATCTAGTCATGTAATCTATTTTTAAACGAAACTTATTTTAAAAGAAATTTATTTTTTTTTGTTTTAATTATTGTTGACCTGTCGTACCTCGTGATTTAAGGGTCCTAAGGATCTCAAATTTCTGGGCGTGACACAGGAACATTAAGAATTCTAATAGAGCACAAATTAAACAAAAAAGAATCATGTATTAGTATACATCATAAACATGAATATCAATCAGATGTGTCAGAAACAGGAACATGCTTGAAACAGGAATATGAAATACAGGAACATTGTAAATTCTAATAGTGTACAAATTAAATAAAATAAGATTATGTATTAGTATACATGATAGACAGGAATATTAATCAGATGTGTCAGAAACAGGAACATGCTTGAAACAAGAACATAAAAATATGAATATTAAGAATTCCGATAGTATACAAATTGAAACAATAGGATCATGTATTAGTGTGTATGATAAATAAGAACATCAATCAGATACGTAAGAAATAAAAACATTCTTGAAACATGAACATGAGATACATGAACATTAAGAATTCTGATAGTGCAAAATTGAAGGAAACAGGACCATGTATTAGTATACATGATAAATAGAAACATCAATCAGATGTGTCGGAAACAAAAACATGCTTGAAACAAGAACTTGAGATACAGGAACACTAAGAATTTTGATAGTACAAAAATAAAAGAAAATAGGATCATATATTAGTGTATATGACAAATAAGAACATCTATTAGTTGTGTCAGAAACAGGAACATTAAAAATTCTGATAGTGCGCAAATTGAAAAAACAAGATCATGTATTAATGTATATAATAAATAAGAACATCAATTAGATATATCAGAAACAAGAATATGCTTGAAACAGGAACATAATAAATATGGGAATCAAAAATTTTGGTAGTGTATAAATTGAAGAAATAGGATCATGTATCAGTGTACATGATAAACAAGAACATCAATTAGATGTGTCGAAAATAGGAACATGCATAAAACAAGAACATGAAAAACATGAATATTAAGAATTCTGATAATGCACAAATTAAAGAAAACATGATTATATAATAGTATATATGATAAACATGAATATCAATTAGATGTGTCAGAAACAGGAATATGCTTGAAACGGGAACATTAAAAATTCTAATAGTATACAAATTAAAAAAATTGGATCATATATTAGTGTACATGATAAACAAGAACATCAATCAGATGTGTCAGAAACATGAACATATTTGAAACATGAACTTGAGATACAGGAATATTGAAAATTCTTATAGTGCATAAATTGAAGTAACCAAGATCATGTATTAGTGTACATGATAAACAGGAACATCAATCACATGTGCCAGAAATAGGAAAATGAGATAATGAACATTGAATTCTGATAATACACAGATTGAACAAAAAAAGGATCTTGTATTGGTGTACATGATAAATAAGAACATCAAGCAAATGTGTCAAAAACATGAACATGCTTGAAACATGAACATAAGATATATAAACATTAAAAATTTTAATTGTGCACAAATTGAAGGAAACATAATCATGTATTAATATACATTAAAAATAGGGACATCAATCAGATGTGTCAGAAACAAAAACATTCTTGAAACAAGAACATTAACAATTCTATTAGTGCACAAATTAAAGAAAACAAGATCATATACTACTATAAATGATAAACATGAACATCATGCAAATGTGTTAGAAACAAAAACATATGACTATGGTGCAAAAAAAAAAAGCCAGAACTCGCCGAAAAAGTCACAGGTTTTCAACCGGCGGTGGTCGTCGGCTGGATTGTAATGGTGCTGTCATTTTGAAAAACTATTTTCTTTTTTTTAAAAAAAAGAGGGGCAAAATGATAATATTTTAGTATTTTAGTTGCAAAAATATCCTAATGAACTTAAAACTCTAAAAACTTCAGAGTTGGACTTAAAACTACACGAGCTTTCATAAATGGACTTAAACCTAAGGCCCTTTTTTTTTTCTTTATTGCAAGGCAATGACAAGGAGAATGTGTTGGGTCCATGATGTAGACCTGTACTAAATCTCACATAACTAGACTTGTCCTCGGACTAGGACCACACAAAAATTGTGTCAAGTCAAATTTTGATTGGGCAAGAATTAGAATAATAAATTTTATTGAACGCTGGAATTCATGGAGAGTGTTCTCGCACGAATACACCCTAAGCCTCACTCTTCGTCTCTGCACCTCAACCAGAGTAGTAGAGCATTCCATTTATGAACTCTACCACTAGTATGGAAGTCCAAATCTTCGGCTGCCACAGGTGCTGCAGTGCAGTTGTTAACTGAAGGTGGCTGCAGTGTTGCCCATGCAATGTTACAACATTGCAATGCCAAATTGGCTCCATTGAGCCATACAATCAATAGTAGGGTTCACCTGCCACCTTTAGTCATTGCAGCACATCTAATACTTCTACATCTCCTGATTTGGCATTGGATATGATTTTATCCTGGAATGAACTCTAAAGAATCTATGAATAAAACAATTAATATTTAAGGTTGCTAATTCGATAGGATAATTTGGTGAAGGTCATTTTTTCGTTCCCCATTTGTATAGGAAGACATTTTCATCTATCTCTCCTCCCTTGGTACATCACATGTATCCAAGTGGGCTCAACAAATTGGACTATAGAACATTGTCCTGCAACAAATATTATCTTCTGAAAAGTTCAAATATTTCATCTAAACTACCATTCAATTTCCATCTAGAGTTGAAGGGATGGCAAGAATTCATTCCATTATGAGAGCTATTGACATTTTCATGGGAAATATTTGATAAAAGCAATTAAATTATAATTGTTCAATGCAACCATGAATATCATTAATTCATTATGATTAAAACGGAACTTATAATAATAAACAAAGCATTATATGGAATATATTGATTTCTGAAAGAAGGTTCTAACTATATAAATACTTGTGACTTATTAAAAGTGAATTATTCAAGTCTACTTTTTGGTAAATTAACCAAAAGTTTATATATGTTTTTTAAAATCTCCCTTTATTTATTTAAATGTCTCAATATAATGGGGAATATCACTCAATTAAAAGTGTCACCAGAGGGCAAAAGTGAGTCAAAATATTGGGTAAATGACTTCGATCTTTGAAACCCACATGAAACAAGTTTATCTTGAGTTTGCCTATCATTGTTCTTATATAATCTTTATTTATTTATTCATTTTGACAAACTGTTCTTATATAATCGTTGCCCATATATTTCGTTCTCATCATGCTTTTGCACACTACCTGAATTAGGGTCATAGGGGATAAAAGCTATGGACTAAGACTTCGAATTAGGCCCGGCTAAAATTTAGCTTAGATCTTGGACCTCATCCTTGTTGGGTTTTGTAGTGTATTCCGGTTTAACCGGATCAGTCATCTGGTATAACCAGAATCGAAGTTCAGGGTTAGGGGTATTTTAGTCATATGTATGGGTTTTCTTAGTGGCCAAAAAAGCGAAAATTATATATTGATGTACTGCAACCCTAGATCCCAGGGGATTGAAATGGATCATGATAGATAAGTTCTCTCCTTCATGGACGTAGGTACGGTTGTCGAACCACATAAAACTGCTATGTTCATGAGTGTGATTGCTTGATAGTAAAATTGTGTGTGTTCATCGTGGTTGATTCGTTGATCGTTGGTAGTTTCCGTTGTGTCATTTTTCCCAACAAGTGGTATCAAAGTGAGGTGGAGATCGCTCGGGCATTGTGATTCACGTATCAAATCTGTGTGGAAGAAGAGGATTGGTGGTCATGCCAGGATCCATCTTCCACTAGGCTGGAACAGATCGCACTGTGGGATCTCGAAGAGGATTCTCAGATCGAAGTGGGTTCTGGGTGCGATCTTTGCGTAGAAGAAAGAATGAGGGTTCTCAGTTTTGAGTGGCTGAATGGCAAAGGAACAGGCTGCCTGTTGTTCTCTGACAAAAAGGAAAGATCCAAATTAGAAGAGGAAGAAGGGTTCATTCTTCAGAGGGTCAATTAGAGAGAGGTGATCTTGCTTGCTATTCTTCGGAGTTTTAGAGGTTACTATCGCCATTGAAACAATCTCGGAGAAGAAGGGTGAGTTCGTGAGACTTTTCGCACGAGCTGCCTTCATTGGAGAAGAAAGTAGAGGGGGATGGGTTATCCGTGCAGCCCGTGCAGCCGTCACAGGAGAGGATCATTATCCTCCGTTTGGCCATATCCGCTACGTCGCCGTCGCTGCTGTCTCACCGAGGAAGAATGGAAAGGGATTTCTATTTTTTCTATTTGAGCAAAACCAGAAAGGAGCAGAAGAAGATTCGCCTGCTATAGATGGCCGAAATCTACACCGTCCCACGCTAGCCTTCACAAGGTGTCCTTGTTGCTACCGCAGTCCACGTCCACCGCCGGTTTCCAGCTACTGCTACCTGAACAAAAGGGGGTCCCAAGGGCCGGTCTCTTGTTGCAGGAACTGGAGAAAGGAGAGGATGACTAGACCTGATTGTCAGGCCAAGCCAGTCTTTTAGGCCAGGTCAAGGTTAGGTCGGTTTGGAAGACACTCAGCAGGCAACAGGCCCAGGAATAATTCAGTCCAGGTTAGGTCAGGTCGACCTGACTCGTTAACATAGTTTAGCCCAGTCTGCAATGGTGCAGTGCTGATGTCAGCAACATAGGTCAAGGCAACTTGACTGGATCAATGGCTGAAATTGTTTCTGCAATATCTTTATCATCCGATGTCCAATCAGAGATCTGTTTGTGCCTCTAGATTCGTTGTGAGTAGATCTACGCATGTGTGGAAGAACATGGGCAATTCAACGGTCAGTAAGCAGGTTTGACCAATCATAGTGCACGAAACTATTTCTATAATATTGACGTCATCCGAAGTCGGATTTCAAATTCGTTTCTTCTAACGTGATCGTGGTGATGAGATCTACAAGGTAAATAGAAGCTATTGTAGTTTGATGGGCAAAAAATTGGGGGGACTGAAGAAACTAATGATTCATAATGACAGCAATGGATTCAAGCATCACGAGCCAGATTGAAGTGTTTGATGAAAAACAACTTCAAGGATTGGCAAGAAAGAGTGTTAAACTCCGTAATGCAACAATGATTGAAAAGTGTTACTTGATATCATAAAGAAAAGATTGCTCCGCGTACTTTGATGGAAAGCTCAAATCCGCGTCGAAGGGTCGAGAAGGAGCGACATTCCAAAATAGAGGGAAAAGCAAAAGAATCAAAATCGAAAGGAGGTAGTGTGCAAGAAGGCTCAGATTTGGATGATAGGGAATCACTTTTGGTCACTACAGGTATGGATTGTGTTAATGATTCATAGTATTAGGATTCAAAATTCTTCCTATCATGTGTTCTAATAGAGATCAGTTTGATACAAATAACTCTCATTGTTGATGGATCTATTCTTAGAGAGGAGAATGTAAATTGATTAGCATTTGAGATAAGAGTGGTAAAGATCTAGGTGTATGATGATGTTGTTCAAACCCTAACGGATGTGATAAATGTTCTGGATTTATAAAGAAATTGGATTTCTTTGGGTGCCTTAAACTTCAAAGGTTGTAAGTGCACTGTAGTGAGTAGAGTTACGAAGGTAAAAAATAGAACATCGGTCATCATGGAGGGTGAGACAATCAGAAATCTATACAAGTTGATAGAGGATGCTTTTTCAGGTGGAGCAGTGAAAGAGACATCAAATAACAGGAGAGAAAATATATGGTTGAGGTAGAGTTAGATGCAACGGATCATTAGAAGATGGATTAATGAGTCTTCAATGATATCATCTAGTAGAAATCCAGTAAGACCCGCACGGAGATGATTTTCTCTGAAAACGTAGTCCAGTTCAGAACGGAATAAGCCAGTTTAGCATCAGGTCATACCTAACCCGTATGTGTTGTGTCTAACCAACAGGCTAGAACAGGACAGTTGCAGGTTTGATGGACGGAACACCGGAATAGAGACAAAATGAAGGATTCACAAAGTACTAGTGAGATCTAGATTCGGAGAGGTCTTCAAATTTTTCTTAACAGATGGAAGTTAAGTTCATTATGTTGCAAGTATGCATGCATGTGGCAATAAATGGAGAGCGTTTCGGAGGTTCAAGATCAGGGTGTTGAGGTGAAAGGAGGTAATTATGAGAAATCTCAAGTCGGTTTGGACTTGAGCGACATCAGACAATGATGAAATTGTTTGTGCATTCAGGTGTCGTGCTAGGTTGTAGCGTGTATAGAGGCGTACCTTTCAGCGAAGTATGTGAAATGGTGGTTCAACATGTTAGAGTGTTGAAAAAAGAAGACTGCTCCATCGGTGTAGTGACATACCATTCAGCAAGGTACATGAAGACATTATTGGGTATCTCAAGGTGGCTCCAGGGATTTACGGAATCCAAGTTAAGGTAGAAATTAGTGGATTTTGTATTGTATTCCGGTTTAGCCAAATCCGTCATCTGGTATAACCAGAATCACATTTCAGGGTTAAGTGTATTTTAGTTATTATGTATGAGTTTTCTAGGTAGCCAAGAAAAGGAAAACTATATATGTTGATGTACTATAATCGTAGATCTCAAGAAATTGAAATGGGATCATGATATATGAGTTCTTTCCTTCGTGGACGTAAGCAAAGTCGCTGAACAAGGTAAAACTGCTGTGTTTATGTATGTGATTACATGATGATAAGTTAGGACACATTTTAAAATTTCAACCCTATTGTTGTGATAGCATACCTGATGAAAGGCTAACCCCATGTTGCCTAAGCAATCTAAAGTAGAGAGATGTGTGGTACAGATTGTCCTTAATTGCGTGCTCTGTGACCTCTGAGTGAAGCCCATGCAGTGCGTCATCGATTTCTTCTTCAAACTGGTAGGCCACACCGAGGCGTTGGACAGCGTCAATCAATCCAAGCAGATGGTGCGGCTGTGTGTTGTCTTGTAGTTGTAGCCGGCGCTGTACTGCTTCCTTGAGTCTTCTGTGGTGGTCATGATTCAATGCCTGAATACATAGAAATTTATGGCATGTTAGTGCAGGCTGCAGCAAATAGGTTCGAAGGAAAACCAATTCCAAACCTCCCCATAAAAAGTAGTTTCTGAAGATTTGCAGAACCTTTCAATGCTACAAAAAAATTTTCACTTTCTATGCTTTTTTTTGATAAAAGTAGGTGCAATACATACTACCCTTATAAACAAATTAGCTGCTAAAGGATTATTAAAGAGGTGAAAAATGATACCAATATAGATGAGATCTTAACCTTTTTAAGGATCAAAATTCCTACAATGATGGCTGCTTATTCATTTCCAATCTTTTTTTTTATTTAACTTCCATTAAAGGTAAGAAAATTAAGAAAGAAAAGAAGAGAGTAGACTGTAATTAAGGATTGCTAGGACTTACAGTTGTAGCAGTGCATTCGCTTCTTGCAAGTAGGGAGCGAATGCTATCAGCATCCCAAAAGGTGGAGTAATAGTTTGCAGAGCGACGTCCCTCCATGGAGTCCATGCTTCTCTTCTATCCTATAGTACTCTACTGATCACTCGACACAAGGCTTCTACTCTAGTCACTTAACACAAGGCTTCAAGTCTACTCACAGCGCTTATGGTCATATATGCCGCAGTATATATAGAGGGGAGATTCGGTTTAAAATACCTTAGGAAAGAGTCCTTAGCAATCTTCATATTTACGATAATTGGATGAGTGGTGCAATTTGAACACAAATTTTATCTCTCTTCACACATGAGAAAAAAATTAATAATTAAAAAATAAAATCTTCAAAATACCCTTCTCTCCCCCACACCTCTCTCCCTTCCTCCTCTCTGCTCCCCCAATTCCCTCCAGTTGGTAGAAGGGGGGTTCTTCCTCCCTCGCTCTCCCTCTTCCTCTTCCTCACTGGGCCCTTCCCTCTTCCTCTTCCTCTCCCTCTTCATATTCCTCTTCCTCTTTCTCTTCCTCTCCTCTCCTATCCCTCATTCTTCCTCTCCTCTTCCTCCATCTTCATCTCCCTTTTCCTCTCCTCCTCTATTCTCCTCTGCTCTCCTCCCCAGTGGCAACTCCACATGTAATCCTGGGTGGTCAGCTGATTAGAAAAGTTAATGAAAAAATTTTTTTTGGTTAATTTATATATGTTTTGATAACCCGAAAATAAAAAATAGTGACTAACCTTAAGGGGCTAAGCATTATTTTGTATTTTTTTTGTTAAAATAGGTTGTGACAACCCTAAAAAAACAAATAGTGACGACCCTTAAGGGGCTAAACGTAATTTTTTAATAGAGCTTATAGAATTTACATTTTTTTAAAGTTTTGACAATAAAAATTCTTGGAGCCGCCACTGCTCCTCTCTGCCCTGTTTGGCCCTACGAGGCCGAACATCACACTTGTAGGGCCCAACGAGACAAAGAGGAGAGGAGGAGAGGAAAAGGGAGAGGAAAAGGGAGGAGAAGAAGAAGAGGAAGAGGATTGGGGAGAAGTAGAGGAATGGGAGGGAAGGGAGAGGTAAAGAAAGAGAGAATAGGGGGCCGAAGAGGAAGACAAAGAGGGACAGGGGAGTCCCCCTAAGCCATTGGAGCTCGTCGCCTGCTAAGGTGGGGATGGGGAGGAAAGACGTGGAGGAAGAGGAAGAGGGAGAGGGGGTGGAGGTATATATTTTGGGAATTTTTTATCTTTTTATTTTTAATTGTGCGTGCAATGAGACATTTTTCGAGTTTATCCAACATTGCCAATAGACAAAAATGCCCCCTTCCGGTTTAAATTTGGAAACAGTTCAAATTTTTGGTTTCATTGTGGGAAAAGTTCAAAACTGCTTGCCTTATAAGAAAGCCTACAATAGCTACCCCTAAAGAATAAGTCATTAAAGGAATCAAAATTTGTTTTAATTTATTATTCTTTATATCGATTGAAGCGAAGGGCTATGAGGAATAACTTATTATAAATGATGTAAAATAATCAAATATTGGAATCAAATAATAAAGCAAATACCGGATTATTTTATGACAATAATTATTGTTATGTAAAATATAACCTAATTTCTAGCGGTTCCGTGTGCCATGTACAAGGAAGTGAACTTTGGATCATTTTTTAATATGATTCTTCACCTTCAATTGTCATATAAAATGCAGCGCTCTTTTTTTTCTGGTATTTATTCTTTAGGTTTGGACGCTTTTGTTTTGCTTAATTTTTATTTTGTTTTATTATTATTTTTTCACTTGGTTTTTGGCTTAGGTTATTAAAGTTATTTATTTATTCTTTCTAATGGTTTTGGGCATTGGTCATTAAAGTTTTCAAGAATTTCCTTTTTTATATTTATTTTCAAGGATGGGCCCATATATTTTACATAATTTTTCATAGCTATTATTTCTAATCAAATAATCACCTTCAAATTTGGTTTTGAAAATGAAGTGATTATTCTTTTGGGGTTGTTTTCACCTTATTGCTTGATTATTCAGAGTATCTTCCAAGCCTCATAAGAAGGCCTTTTGTAATCCTGACTTTATAATCACTGAACTCCACTACTAGAAAAGGAAAAAAGAAAAAGAAAAAACTGCTTGCCTTGACAACGATTGCAAGTTCAATTACAATTAATGAAGCGTTGGGCATTGAAGTATCTATTATTTATTTCTATATTTATTTATTTATTTTGATGATGAGGGTATCTCAAAAGTCTTTGGTCTGGGACTAATTCCCTGCATAACGCTTGTCACAACCCGAGCCCAGGGTTCGGGGGTTAGCAAAAGCCAAACCTAATGACACACGTACTCCCGTGCATATACACGTAGACCGAGTCTAAATGCACACGCACAAGGGAACATTCACACGTGCTAAGCAAGTACGCAGAAGCTGTAAATATCAGAAATATAAAACTAACAGTGCAAGAAGAGGATACAAAGAAAGAACTGACATAATTACATATGAAAGTTTTACAAAAAAAACAAAAGAATATATACAATGATGACATGTCATGCCAAATACAAGTCTGAAAATCCACAAAACAAGACTCCAATGATGCATGCCATGGACGCTCTCCTGTGGAGTGATCACATCCACTCCTCTAGGCCTGATGGGGCCCCGGGGGTCTCATCTGGAGCCTGGCCGACCGGCGAGGGTTCGGCAGGGGGATCTGGGCCTGCAACACCAAAAACAACTGTGAATACGAAGATTCGGCAAAGTATAAACCATAGCAAGTTAACACACGCTGTGTCTAATAGAATAAAGAACATCATGTTGTTAAAGAAGGCATTTTCGTATACTAGGCTGTCATGCAAGGAAGAAACATGCTGAGTGAATCAATGAATACATGCTGTGTACATAACTAGTGGCTACTACATTACCATATACTCCCAAAAGAGGGATCTTATACCATGCAAAGAACACCATTGTCCGGGCCAGGGTACAATGGGTCTCGGTTTCCTGGGGTCCGGTTCCCCAAGACATATCCATACTGCAGCAGGCCATATAAACTATACCAAATTCACCCCGTCGGGATCCTAAGGCTGAGGCTAAGTAGTGCCTGACCGTACAAAGTCAATCATGGAAATCCTGAGTAGATCGTGACAACATATCATACGTGCAGATCTGTGAGTGAACATATCATACATGCATACTCAGGGTAAATAAACCACAATGTGAAAGTAACGGAATACAAGTAATCATGTCAGAGCATTGAGATCAATGATCGAATGCAATATGTTATGCAACAAATCATGCGAAATCGAATCATCTTAAGTTACAAACCAGTTCTAAGCTAATTATCCGGTGTTTCTAACCGTGCATGATGATGTAGTTTTAAGTTATTCGATGCACCGTTGTCTAGTGTTGCGTGGAATCGGCGGTGCACGAAGTCCCTTAAACCAACACCCATGGGGAGGTGCTTAACATCCGGATAACGAACATGAATGATTCGCAGCCCTCGAGATCATTCACGCGTTGTATCACATTCCGTTGGGCAAGTCTAGGTACTCTACATTCTATTATGAAGGCCATATCGGTCTTTTCTTCACACCTATCCTTATTCTTCATTTTTATTCTAATGTGGTTACGGCTTAGCCGTGTGTGTGCTACGGCTTAGCCGTGTGTGGTCTACGGCTTAGCCGTGTGTGGTCTACGACTTAGCCGTGGCTGAGCCGTAGAAGGTCGGTCAGTTGCTAACTCTCAGTTATTCCAGAAATTGTACCCTGTATTGTTCTACGGCTGGGCCACGGTTGAGCTTCGGCTTAGCCGTAGGGCAATCCACGGCTTAGCCGTGCCCTAGCCGTAGAGGAAAACTGGGTTTTTCTCCTCTCTGGATTGTGAGCCGTAGGTGCTATACGGCTTAGCCGTACCTGCACGAATTCAGTTTCCTGAAACACCTACAGAATGTCTGGGAAGCATCAGAATTGCAATTTATCAATGGGAATAGACAAGTACTGACTCAATGAGTATCAAATGAGCTGTAAACACATATTTCCATATCAATTCATGTAAGATCAACCAAATTCAATGCATACCAACATGGGTTCTCAATGTTATGGTTATACTTGCCTCAATTTGGAAATCAATTGCACAATTCTTGTCCTAAAGCCCAAACACAACCTAACACAAATCAAGCCATATGCATGCATGAGAATTGGAATGAAATCCACAACACAGACACAGCATGCAACGATGGAAACAAGAAGGAGAAGAAATAGAGAAAGGAGAGGAGGAGAATGGAGGGAAATCCACTTACCTCACATGCAAGAACCCAAATTCCTCTTGATCGATGGAGGAGGGAATTCAAGTGAAGGAGGGAGAAGTCTCCACGTGCACAGTGAGGAGAAAGAGAGAAAACGAGAGAAGGAAATGTGAGTTGGTCGATGGTGGGTTATATATAAGCTCATGAATGGGCAAATTACAAGAGGGTCCAAGTCATAAGTCTATTTTCAGTTTGAGTCAAATCCAAGTCCAATCGAATCACACGACCTCGGTTGCAAATGACGTAGTTACAAAAGTTAACGAGCTCAACGAAAGACACGTGTTGACATCAAGATGATGCAAAAATGACCATGTCTAAGAAAAACTAGAATTACGAAAAAGGGCTTGGTCTACTTAATCCAGGTCAAACTCAACCCAACTACCTATCCATGACCCATAACGAAAGCAAAACACAAACCAAACACGATTAACAACGAAAACAAGATTAACTAACCGCTAAACGGGGTCAAGCTGGGTCGGAATGTTACAACGCTAAGAAGGAGCAAATTTGGCTTGATTTCTACTACAAAGCGTAGAAAGCAAACTCACATTATTATAGGCCAGCGTCTCCGATGTGGTTAAATATAACACTCAAAGCACCAATGATGTTTCCAAAAATACAGTGAGTTTTCCACTTCGAAGATCCGTTTTCGCCATATGAGAACATAATTCCTCATAAATTGAATGGACATCTTCCAATATGAAATGATGCTTCTTTATTGAAACAGTTCAAAATTAGTTTTCCTATTTTTTTTCGGCTTTCCATCTCTTAGATTATGTTGAAAGACTTACTAATATATATATATATATATATACATACAGATAGTTTTAATTCTTTGAGAACTATTCTCACACACCTACCATAAGAACTTTTATGGGGCCAATTTGTGGGTCCCATTTTGGAGATGGAACAAGGGGGGATGGAAAGATCCATGTGGAACCATCATAGATATCAAGTATGGCCCCAATCATATGTCCCTAACATCTTCATCTATGGCCCACAAATCTAATCCAGTAGGATTTGTGCACAATCAATCCAATGGTCTAGTAAATTTGGATCTAACCGAAACTTGGGACATATGACTATCAGGTGAGTTCACATATATTGCAAGAATTGGATTGGTAATAGATAGGCCCCACTTAGACTTCACTTCAAATTCACTTCAAATAATTTATTTGGATAGAATACGAAGGAATTCCACATCAAATGAGCTCCGCCATTTTTGAATATTTGCTTTTAATTCTTCATTTTTCAACTACTAACAAAAATAAAAAGCCTCAAAACTCCCACGAATGCAACTATGTTTAGGGCATGTTTGTATAACAATTTTTTGTGGAAAAGGGCACAGTTTTCTTTAAAGAAATCATTTTTTAATACATTTGGTACAGTATAATTTCTCGAAATCACTTTTTTGCCGCGTCACCGTTACGTCAGACTTTTTTTTTAGAAGGTTCAAAACGGAATTCCTATGGGGACCATTGGACTTTCGTTTTTATAGATATGTTCACCCTTTCCCATTTGATCATGGGTTGCAACCTCATATCGAGGCTTCTCCCTCTTTATCTACTACGATTCTACAATTTCCCTCTCCTCTCCCTATTTCCACATTCCCTATCCCTCTTTGTACCCTCCACCTACCCTTCGGTCCCCTTCTTTCTATAATTTTCATCAAATATTTCGCAACCGCACTAAACAACATTATCTCCAATTCACCAAGAAAAAATATTTTATACCAAACACCAACTTTGTAGTTCTATAGAACTCTTTTCCCATAGAGTTCATTTTCATGGACTTTGCTGATATGGCAATTTCCTCTTTCCACAGAAAGGGTATGTACACAGAGGTGCCCTTAAGAAACAAACCCTAGGATAAAATTACACATTTAACATGTGCTCACCCAAATCAATATGTAAGGAACATTAAGGCATGCTTTTTTAGTAGAACTTAGAGAATTCATGTATGGATAGAGAATTTAGAAAATCTCCAAGTGATGTCCCCTACGTAAAATTCAAAAACCTTCATGGAGAAAAAAGGACTTGTTAAGGATAAAGTGGTTAGAATTCTAGAGCATATTTATTGTAATTAAGAATTCTAATAAAGAAACATAATATTTTTAAATATTAAAGAGACAATGATGTTGTTAATGTCAAAATTTTCCAACATCACAAATTCTAATTAAGAATTATGCTAAAGAAATAGCTTTAAATTTAAGCAACTCAATGAGATGGTGGGTGCAATGCAACATACTTAAATGTCAAAATAGGGCTAAAAATTGCAAAGGAAAGGAAAGCGAGCATTCATAATAAATGAAGAAATGCTAGACTCAAAGCTGCAGCAATGCAATCGCCTCCCGCAAGTAAGGTGCGAATGCTATCTGCATCCCAAATCCTAGAGTGGTAGTTTGCACAGCAGCGCCCCTCCACGGAATTCATGGTGCTCTTAGGTAGCATTTGGTTCGCTTGAATGGGAGCTGAAATGGAATACTTATTCCATCGGAATGCTCATTCCTGTGTTTGGTTCATCCAAAATGGACGGATTACTCATTCCAAAAGGAATCAGCATTCCCTTACATGAGAGAATGACTATTCCATTGGGGGGGGGGGGGGGGGGGGGGGGGGGGTGATAAGGAACGACCATTCTAATCCAAACTCCTTTTTTATTGAGATAAAAATGCACTCATCGACTACCATTACCACCCACACACCACCACCACCCCTATTGCCACCCACCCACCGCCGCCGCTCACCCACCCACTACCATTGCCACCCACCACCACCACCACCACCATTGCCAACCATCCGCCACCAACCACTAACGCCACCATTGCCACTCGCTGCCTGCCACCACCATTGCCACCCACCCGCCACCACCACCACCCCTCACCACCACCGCCACCATTGCCACCCACCCACTGTCATTGCCACCGCCACCACAACCACCGCTATCATGTACCTAAAAAATAAAGAGGAAAATAGGAATATTCTGGTAGAAATACTGGATATTTTATTTCATTCATGCTTTGATTCATGTATACGAAACATGTGGATAAGAATAGGAATTTCATTCTGCCCACTATTCCAAAGATAAATCCAAACATTGGAATGGAATAACAATTCCTATCCTAAAGGATTTTAACCTTGACACTGGTTAAGATCCCAACACAAATTTTCTTATATGTAGTTAAACAAGTAATTAACCTAACTTAATAATCAATCAACCTCAGAGATTGACATGTGATTTTTCTATGAAAAACCCAAACGGGAAAAAACTATGAGACCTAACACCGGTCCAAACTTAGATTAAGTACTATGCAAGCGAGGTTACAAGATCTACTTACTACCATTGTCTAGTTAAACACAACCTAAAGGACTTGAAGTTCTTCTTGTCGATGCACACGCTATTCACCTTTTTCAAACTTGATCCAACATGCCTTGAAGCCACTCAAGACAAATAACCTTCTACAAGAGAGAAGACAATCTTTTAAAAGATAATAAAAGCAATATTTTCTAGCACAAAGCTTCAGCACAATTTCTCCAATGAAAGTTTTAGAGAAGAAAGGTATCTCCAATGTATATTCTCAACTTAAAATAGGGAGATGGATGCCTTAAGGTTAAGAGAAAACCCCTTTTTATAGCCTCAATTTCATGCTTTTAGTGGTAATCAAAGCAGGATAGGAATTGACACAAAACAGGAAAGTCTCACTTAAAACACAAAAAAAAAATAAAAAAAATTCGTCCAATGACAGTTTCGTAACTTCGGACAACACAATTTCTGCAAAATTCTCAAAGCCATAACTTTATCATTTCGGATCCGATTGACATAATCTTGGAATCTACGGATATCTACTCGAAATAAGTTTTCCAACAGTAAGTTGCTTGCTCATATCCAACACTCAGTTTGTGAGATATGACCTTTTTAATCTAAATACCTTCATTCTAACTCTTTTGGGACTCTTTGACCTCTTCAAACTCCTAATCTAAAATAAATAGAAATACAACTTTGATCAGAATTAGAGTTTTGTCTAATCCATGAATTTAGCTGACACACTAAAATTCTTACAATCTCCCCCTTTGTTAATTTATGGATGAAACTCTCTAAAACAATACAATTTGATCTACCCGAAATGAAACCCAAAATACATTGAATTTTCAGGAAAAATAAAAATTTACCATTCACCGCTTGTAGATCTGTATTGTCTCCATCTTTCTCTAAATATCTGAACTTTAAGCTTTTTGACTCTGAATACTCAAATATACATATCTCCCCCTAAACTTCTTATTCTCTCCCTTTTTGTCTATAATTAACAAAGATAATGATGTTAACATACAACATATCTATCAATCAAAATCCAGCAGTAACTCCACATCAATTGTGAATTTCCCCTTAATGTCATCTTCTCTTTAGCACTAGGAGTGGGAGCTTGATTTTCTTGATTAGGGTTTTTTACATTTTGGTATCCACACTTGTAAATTTGGAGCTTTCAATACAGTGTGTACTTATTCAGTAGGTAAGTCAGACTTTCTGAACCAAACAACTCTTGTCTTAATCTTGGGAGGAGACAATTGCTTCTTTCATTGCTTGTTTCTTGGTAAACTTTTTAGCTTGTTGCAATAGGAACGAATGTATCCTTTGATTCCACAATGGTGGCATGTGAGTGTAGATGCAGGACATGACACATTATTCTTTTTCAAAGTACTTGCAGCATGTTTAGCACAAACAAGTTCTAAAACAGAAAGATGCCATAAAAACCAAAGTAGAACTTACACCAGATTTCACAATTGCAAAGTGTAGAGTAGTGAGTGTCTTAGAAATTAAAGCAATGCTTTTCATAAAAATAGTTTTATCTTTAGCCTTCGATTTGGATGCACCATGATCATAACTGAGACCTTGTTTGTCACTTTTCAACTTCTTACTGCGCAAGATGTCTGTTAATTTCTTTGAGCCAGTGTTCATCCTATCCAATAATGCCTTTGTAGAAGTTAACTCTGACATGATGATCTTGTTGTTACCAATCAAATCAGATTTTTTAGCCTGACATGTCTGCAACTTTGTCTTCAAAGTTTTCATCAAATCATCTTTCACCTTTTTGCAACTATTCAACTCTCCTTTCAATGATTGAATCTCTTGTTTAGATTTATCAAAGCTATCATGCATTAATTCAAAGATTGTATCAGCCATAATTTCTCTCTGACTTTTCAAGAGACGTACCTTAGCAAGTGCTTCTTCCAATTCTTTCTTAAGAGAAGTGATCTCTTTTTCAACAGACTCCAATTTTAGCTCCAATGCATCATTAACTAATGTTACTCTTCTATAGTTTTTTTGCAATTTATCATGCACTTCCATCAACTTCTTTTTAGGTTGTGGCATATCATCAAAAGAGTCATCACTATCATGATCAGAACTAGAACTATTATCAGATGTAATCTGTGAAGATTTAACCATTGAACGCAACATACTTGGCACTAACAGTGTCGAGCAGTGGATTTTCTACATCTTCCAAATCATCATCACACATTGTTGTAATAACATTATCCTTTTCTTCAACCTTCTATTTGCACATTGAGAAGCAACATGACCATACTCTTGGCATTTAAAACATTGAATAAATCTATGAATTTTCTTTGCAGAGTTTTTCTCAGATTTATGCATAATCACTCTAGATTTTTTATCTTTTAGAATGAGAGCTTGATGTTTGATGTTCATTTGTGGTTGAATTTCATTCTAAAAATCTTTTGATCAACTCACACAATAGATTAGTGTGACCTGTTCTAATACCACTTAAAAGGATTTTAACTTTAACACAAGTAAAAGTCTCAACACAAATTTCTTATATATAGTTAAACAAGCAATTAGCCTAAGTTAATAATCAATCAACCTCAGAGATAGACACGCTATTTTTCCGTGAAAAAACTAAAGGGAAAAAAACTATAAGACCTAACACTGGTCAAAACTTAGATTAAGCACTATGCAAAAGATGTTATAAAATCTACTTATTACCCTTGTCTAGTTGAATACAACCTAAAGGTCTTGAAGTTCTTGTTGTCGATGCACACGCCGTTCACCTTTTTCAAACTTAATCCAATACACCTTAAAGCCACTCAAGACAAACAACCTTCTACAAGAGAGAAGATAATCTTCTATAAGATAATAGAAGCAATATTCTCTAACACAAAACTTCAGTATAATCCTTCTAATGAAAGCTCTAGAGATAAGGATATCTCCAATACGTATTCTCAACTTAAAATAGGGAGATGGATGCTTTAAGGTCGAGAGATATAACCTCAATTTAGTGCCTCATAAGGGTAATTCAAATAGGATAGGAATTAGCACAAAACAGGAATGTCCCACTTAAAATGGAAATAGAAATTCGTCCCATGGCAGTTTCGTAATTTTGAACAGTAAAATTTCTGCAAACTTCCTGAGGCTATAGCTTTATCGTTTCATATCCGATTGACATAATCTTGGAATCTATAAATATCTATTCAAAATGAGTTTTCCAACAATAAGTTGCTTGCTCATATCCAATATTTAGTTTATGAGATATGACCTTTTAATCTAAATACCTTCATTCTAGTTCTTCTGAAACTCTTTAACTTTTTCAAATTTCTAGTGTAAAATAAATAAAAATATAACTTTGACTAGAATTAAACTTTTATCTAATCCATAAATTTAACCAACATATTAAAATCCTTACATTATCTCATTTCATTGCAAACTCATTTCAACCTTAATTTTATTCTAATTCAAAATCATTCCTATGAACCAAATACTACTGTCTGTAGACATCAATCTAATCTAGTGTAGAGTCCACTCAATTCACTTGACTAGTCCCTCCACGTTTTACATCAATATATAATAGTCTGACGAGAGATTACCTTTAGATCAATATATATTAGTCTGACGAAAGATTACCTATCTTTCATATCTTAATCTTGTTTTCACCGAAAAAAACAAAAAGTATGCAAAAGTGCCCTTCCCATTTTCCATGCGAACAAGTTCATAGATTTAGTATATCTTGACAACCTGCTTTTGTCTCTAAAATAATGTTGCCTGTGATAGCAGGCGGCGTTTCTTGATCATTATTGAAAGGACGGAGACAGTGCATGAAGCTCAGGTTAGCCGTCGTCAGTGTATCTGTACAACCCACGTTTAACATGGGCAGTGTTAGCCTCATCCAAGGAAGGCTCTCACATGGTGGACCGTGATTGATTGGCGTACTCACAGAGAACGAAAAGCATCATATGATCATTCCAATTGAACACTAACCTACAGAAGCGTTATTTGTTCACGCCTGATGCCACGGAAATGAGTGTGAAAATGCACCTTGTTCTTTGGCTTTTCTTCAAGCCCTTATTTGGTGTAGATCAATTATGTTGTCAATTTGCCCACTTAAAGTATTTCCATGCCAAAAGAGGATTTGAGATCCCAATGTCTCAGGCAAAATCTGTATTATTGCCACCAAAGACAAAAATAGGTATGTTTGTGCACCGTCTGCAGAAGAGGAAAATCAATTTTCATTTTTCTCAAACGGTGCATAAACACGTCTTTAAGTTAAAGTCCCAAAAAATCCTAGCATAACCTTAGTTTACTCCATATAAAAATAAACTATTTCAGGTAACAAAATATTAAACCTACAAAATTTTTTAATGGGTTTATGCATGTCCATCAGACTTAAGCCAATCCATTTAAAAGGGTTAGGCAGGTTATGATGCTGATGAACCTGTTTTTATTGCTGGTTAGGCTCTTCAAATCGGTGACCAGCCCATATATATATATATATATATATATATGTATTCTACAAGAGGGAGGATCTCTTGTTAAGGTAGGTCTTCCACATGTATAAATGCATCTTTCTTCATTTTTAAGTACCCTTTAAGGACGCATTTATGTAGAGAGAACCTACCTGAATGGAATCCTTTGAGCCCTATTTTTCTTGGCTTTTGAAAGCCATGGAAAGATAATTCATGTGTTGTTTTTCCATTAGTGCAACAACGGAAAGAAGCTTGAGTCCTCAGAATTGCTTGGTGATTCTAATATACTGATGTTTGGTCCAACCATATGCATATCGCTGCATTGGAAAACAACCTCATACTTACATAGTTTATGATGACTCTTTACAGAAGATTTGGACCACACACAAATATATATGCAAAAACTTAATTACATTCATTAAATGAGGTGGGCCTATTAAGTCAATTTTATATTTTCTTAATTATAGCATCAACCCAAATCATTTTTTGAGCGAGCTAAAATATTCGATCTCAATACCCTTACTGGACAATCACATATATATAGGACCTAATACATAATGTAATAGTTATTTACTATTATCTCTTTACTTTGCTAAGTCAAGTTGCACCTTCTTTTTTTTTTTTTTTTTTTTTTGCACGAGCCATAAATAAGGTACATGTGTCAGAGATTCGTGCCAAAAAAAGGTGAACTTGCTGTTGATTTCATAACCTATATCAAGGACCATAACATAGATGAAGCACCTGTAAAATGGTTGACCTTGAAGAAATTTCATTTACTTTTTTTTAAAGTAAAGTTCATTTATTTACTTATTAAGAAGAAATCTATCAGGACATGCTTGTAAATTGTAGTTGGGCAATTCTTAATTTTTTTTATTTAGATTTGTTGAAAGTATATGACAGCGTGATCCACATGATCGGTAGGTATTGTCAGTGTGTGATTCCAAATGGCCAACCACATCAACATGTGACCATTTAGCCTCATCAGCATCTATGAGTTGGTCGTTGGAAGCGGTGGTCCATTGCGTCAACCCATACATTTACTCATTCAAAACGAAGTAATCGATTTAAAGGAACCTTAACCTGCAGAAGCGTGGCCTAAATCCAATTCATTTAAGATAATAATCTTATATTTGAGTTAATTTGTAGGCAAAAGAAAGCCCTGCACAACCTTAGGTCAATCAAATGAACTATTATATATGAAAATTTCTATAAAAAAAAACCCCCGCAAAAAAGAGGCGTTTTTGCTTCCATCTAAACCTCTCATGAAGTATGCCAACATATCTTATTATAGGAGCCATATTCATTATGTTATCTCCTCTTATTTTTTTTCTCTGTTTTATTAACGGTCCCTATTTTTTCTCTCTATCAAAAGCATCTCTGGCCTAAAAATTTTCTTCATCTCAAAATCATAAGGTTGGATTGGTGGGGCCTTTTTATAAAATCATATGGTGCTTACAAAATGGGTTCAACTATGTATTTTTAAAACGAGTCTTATTATGTATAGGTGCAATTATTTTATTTGTATGATACTTTCATAGTGGGTCCCATTATGTATAGGTGCAACTATTGTGTTTGTATGATATTGATATTGTGGGTCCCCTTATGTATAGGTGCAACTATTTGATTTGTATGATATTTTCGCTATGGGTCCCATTTCAGCTTGATTAATCATTAACATTTTTGTTAGATCGCCTCTAAAGCTATTGGGCCGCAAAAATCATTAACCAGCACATATATTTAATGAAATTGCCAGTGCCTCATAAGTCATTGCTTGATAATCAGCAAAAATCTCTCGGGCTCCTAGCAAGAGTCCAACGACTAGAGTCATAGGGTGTTGTTTCCGCCAAAATGGTCACACGTGGTTGGCCGTATGAAATCATACACTAACAATACCTATCGAACTTGAGGATTCAGCTCTGCATTTGTTAAAATTATGAATTATGTTGAAATTAAAATTTTGTAATAATTGTTAGTGTTTGAGTAACAAGATGATAACTATCAAGATGATCCCAATCTAAATGTGCACAAGGAAAACGTGAACATGATGAAAATGATGGCACTGCTAAGCCTAGAGAAAAAGACAAGGGGGGACATGAAAATTGATTTGAAGCGTGTACGTGTTCTACACGTGCTTGATTGATGTTGTTGTCACTCCAATCGATGCCATACATGTAATCCCCATGTTTAAAATGCTAGTTTGAACGAAAAATTTTGATGAAAGGACACCAAAAGTGAGGATACATAGGAAAATGAATGAGTACGAAGCTTGGTTAAAAAATATTCTCAAGATAATAAACAACTGTAAAGAATCAATTTTAATCGGTTGCAGGTCATAGTTGAAATTGTTAGAAAATATCACTAAAAATGAGGTTACTAAATAAATAGTAAAGAAAGTTTTCATAAAAGTTAAGATCTCAAAATGGTGTGAGAAAAAGAAGCACAACTATACTACGACAACTATACTAATGGAAATAATGATGCAAGAAAAAGAAGTTACTTGCACTATATATCAAAGAAACTACTGTTCTATCAAATAAATAAATAATAAAGAAAACCACTGGAAAGAATTGTGGAGAAAAAGTAGAGGTGGCCAAAAAATATTTTGCATGGCCCTTTCTTCTGTGTGTGAGTGTAGGATCCTTTTCCATGTGTGTGGGCTATTAGCCCAGGTGCAACCCTTTGACAACTCTACGCGTGAGTAAAAGTAAAATTAAGAGAGGGGACTAGAAATCACCTTTTAAATATTTTTTATCCCACCATGAAAATAAGGTAGGTTAAAAGAAACACAAAATGGTTACATGCCGCTAGGTATCTTCTTCTTTGTAAAGTTTTTTGTACGTTTGTGAATTCATGGGTTGAACAAAATTCTAGACCCAGTAGGTTGTATTTGATATATTTTTTTGGATGGGCTATCATTTGTGTTGCTAGAATAGCTGAAGTGAAGAAATTAGAAAACAAATTTCACTACAAGAATTTACATTTTTACCTTCAAAAAATTTCATCAACAAAATATAAAAAAACATCGGTATATACTTTTACCGACGAAAATAATTTCGTCACCAAAAAAAGGTCAGCAAAATATTTTACCAATGCAATAAACTTTCGTCGAAGAAAACAATATTTACCGATGATAAATTGGACATTTACCGACGCCAAAAAACGTCGGTAAAAATTATTTTATTTAATTATAATTTTAATTTTACTTTTACCGACGATTTCTTAACGTCGGTAAAGATTTTCTTGGACTTTTTAAAATTTAAAATTGCCTTTTGCTAACGTTTTAAGAAAAACATTGGTAAAAATAATTTTACTTAATTATAATCTTAATTTTACTTTTACCGACAATTTAAAAAGCGTCGGTAAAGAGTTTTGCCAATAAACATGTTGGTAAAGAGTTTTGCCAATCACATTTTGCCAACGTTTTAGTAAAAACGTTGGTAAAAAATCATTTTATAATTTTAATTTTACTTTTACCGACAATTTTTTAATGTCTGTAAAGAATTTTTTGATTTTTTATAGTTTAAATCTCATTAAAAATTTGTTTTAATTTTGCCAACATTTTTATCATTTTCGTCGGCAATGGTTGAATTCTTTTAAAATTATAATAATTGTTATTTCATTATAATCTTCTAATAAACCTGTTTATACCTGTATTAAATATAAACCTATTCATATACTTATATTTAACATAAGAAATCCATCCAAACAAAAATTGCTAAATAAATAAATAACCATCACCATTTTTCATTAAATCATTTATCTCATTTAACAAATATTACAATGATACAATTCCATACAAATATCCAATATACAAGTACAAATAAAGTAAAATGAAAATAAAACACCCTTCCAAGAGCCTGCAACCGAACCCAAATTGTCCATCAATCTGTAATGAAAAAAATAACATTAGAACATTTTCAATGAATTAAATTACAAATGTAAGATCATAAACATGTATATATATAATATTTTCCTAAGTTTTTCGGCAACTTGTTTTCCAGCCTAAGTATTGAAAATTAAGCAGTTATTGCGTCTAATTCGTTACCCAAGAGTCTGATTCACGAGCCGTCAATTCATACAAATTACTTTTGCTTTGAGCAAGGTACTCATGCCAGTTTCCAATGGTCATTTCCCGTTTTGGACCTCTGGTGGCCTATGTTTGAGCATAAGTGTTCAGAATCCAACGTTTTTGAGTCTAATTCCCTAACCAAAGATAGTGTCCTAGGCATGCTTCTGCTGCCAAATTAAATCACGTTCAATCTTTCCTTTTCTGATTTAATTTTAGATTTATTTATTCTGTTGATTTACATTACTAGCAATTCATCAGAAACCAACACTGTCATGAGAGAGGATCTGTTTTCCTGTAATTCCCCATCCTTATTTTTAAATACCCAACTCCTTAGGTCCATTCATAAAACAAGCAATGAAATTATTCTCTTTCCTTAGATGGTCTTAGAAACTGGTGATCGAAAGCCTTATAAATTTAAATATCATGCACAGATGCACTGCTGTGACAAGTGATATTCTTGAAACTTGATTCATGGCACTGCTATGTATATCAGTCTGATATGGAAAGAAAAGTTTTAACATATAGGGTGCCCAAGAAGCTGATAATGCCCACAAGTTATATCCTTTAGTGCATGCAAACTGTTCTCAATTTTCAGCATATGTAGTTATGAATCTGTTAAAGTTTTCACTAGATTGCAAAGGTTCCCTGTGTCTTGTATTCTTGCTGGCAAAAGTCCCACATTCATTGAGGCAATTCATCAGCGATTAAACTAGCTGTAGATTATAGAAATTGCAAATTTATGGCCATATAGTTTCAAAGGCTTTATTCAATGCTTTTCTTTGTTTTGAAGTGTTCTAATTCTTTTCCACATTCACACGATGAAGGAGAAAAAATAAATACATTTTCAAAAATAAAAAATAAAACAAACTTGGAAACAGGAACTCATACCAACTGAATGTGTCCATATCTCAATTCACATTGTTCCACCTAACAAGATGGAGGTCACAATGATGACCTGCAACGTAAACAACATGATTGTAAGTATCTGTGCACACTCAAGTCAAAAACACACATGCACAGAAGTGCACTTAAAAAAAACAAGATCAAAAAAGGAAAACCCACTAATTGCAAGACTTCTACTGATCAAGAGGCTAAAAATAAATAAACAAAAGAAGCAACATAAAAAGAAAGTACATAAATATAGGCCTGATGAGATCCAAAATTAGGGAATATGCATCTAACTGAAACTATAACTACTGTTACAATCAAAAGTACGAGTGTCTACTTACATCAATGCAACTACTGAGCCCAGACCTGTATGGATTTATAAGAACAGATCCACAGGCCCCACAGGTCTTCCAGTGTAAATTAATGTAAAGAGAAGAGAAAAGAAAGTAATAAAGTGGAGATTTTTCAGTGGAAATTATCTTCCTCTGAAAATAATTTATAATTCCAATGATTGACCCACCAGACATGATTTCTTTCCCACAAATTACTTTACTATCCAAGATTCCTATAAAGTGTAGTATTTGATAATCAATGTGAAAACAAACAGCACCAACCAATCATTGAACCAAAAATCAAGGCAAAAGTCAAACCTCAGATTGAGTTCTTCAAAGTATCATGGTGGTATGATCTCCTAACATATGATTGATAAAGCAGTAGTATTGTCCATCAAACTGATGCCAATTACTAGTTCCAAGTTCCCACGCAAACCATTCACCATTTTCACCTTAATAGCAAAGGGGAACATCTACACAAACTTTCAACATGACATCCTTCATTGAATTTAGAAAGTTGTAGGCATAAATAGTAGAAATAACGCTCCAGAGAAACAAATAAATAGAAGGGCAAGTATTAAGATATTTAATGAAAAAAGAAAGGTAAATGTTCAATGAAAACAGATGGTAAATCTAAAACTTCGAATGAACATTGATAAAATCACATATTCAGAGCTTTCAACCTAAAGAAAAGATAAGCTTGTAAAAAGATTTGTTAATCAAATAACAGTTCGATAAAGACTACATTTACATATATATGAGTATGCATAAAGCATACAACATTCCCATTTGAATGATAATTAGAAAAAAAATTCTTCTTCAAAAAAGAAAATAGAAGAGAAACCCATCAAAGTACCAAATGCACAATTCTCATTGATACAACTAGTGACAAAAGATTCAAAATCATACCTGTTTAAGCAAACCATTATTTTCCTTAATAAAGAATAGAACTAGAATGTTAACCAGATAATAGAGGCGGTGTTGTGTATCTAGTGTCTTACTAATGATCAATTGTAAGGGGGCTCAGCAGGTTCCTCATCATAATATATATATATATGTATCACCTTTCCTAGCAAACAAACTCCCTGTGAATTCTTTCTATCTTTGTTAGGGAGATCTATCTTTCTAGATAGCCTATGTGCTTAATCATGCGGAAGATTGTGCAAGTGAAAGGAAAACTGGAGAGGTTTTGGTAGAGGCAAAGATAGGAATAGAAGGGTGCTATTAGGGTTCATCTCAGAAAAATAAATACCCACCTCATCAAAAATAAATAAATGATCCAAACTGCTGAAAGTAACAAATTTCTTCTAATTTAACACTAGGCAAGATATATTAATGCAGTGTAAAGTAGGTGTTTGGCCGATTTAGTGTGTTAAACCCCCACATGAACTCACATAGAAAATCTAGAACGCCGAATAATAGACAAAATCCAAAAAAAAATAAAAAAATGTAAAAAGATGAGCAGAGTGAAATTTTTGCTGAAAACACACAAGCCTGAAAAAATTGCAGAGACAATGGATTACAGTGGCACTGGCAGCGGATTACAGTGGTATCGGCAATAGATTGCAGAGACAGCGGCAGCGGTAGCGGGTCGTAGATTTGAGAGAGCGAGAGAGAAAGATTAGAGACAGAAAGCAGAGAGAGCAGAAAGAGAGCAAGAGTAAGAAGAGAGAGAGCGAGAGAGAGAGAGAGCAGAGAGAAAACAGAGGCAGAAAACGAGAGAGAAAGAGAGAGATAGCGACAGAAAGCAGAGACAAAGAGCGAGAGAGAGCGAGAGAAAGTAGAGACAGAGTGAGAGAGAGAAAGAAGAGATAGAAAGTGAGAGAGAAAGAGAGAGAATAGCGAGATCGGAGAGAGCGAGAGACAGAGAGAGAGATCAGAGAGAGAGTAGAGAGAGCGAGAGAGAGAGCAGAGACGGAGAGCGAGAGAGTGAGAGAACAACGGGATTGGAGAAAGCGAGAGAAAGCAGAGACAGAGAGCAAGAAAGAGAAAACAGAGACAGAGAGCAAGAGAGAGAGAATATCAAGATCGGAGAGAGTGAGACACAGAGAGAGATTGGAGAGAGAGAGCGAGAGAAAGCAGAGACAGAGAGCAAGAGAGAGGGAGAACAGCGAGATCGGAGAGAGCGAGAGAGAGAAAGATTAGAGAGATCGGAGAAACCGAGAGATCAGAGAGAGTGAGAAAAAGAGAGCACAGAGAGAGAGGGGAATTTGGGGGCGAAAGAGAGAGCGAGAAATCAGAGAGTGCGAGAGAGAAATTGATTTGGGGTTGGGGGAATGAAAAAGGTGGCAGTTTTTACTGACAATTAATTTTTGTTGCCAAATCTACAATTTCGTCGGCAAATGTTAATCATAGAAATTTTCAAAACTTTTACCGACGTAAACAGTTTCGTCGGTAAAATTTAATTTTTACTGACGACTACAAAAAACATCAATAAAATTCAACTTTTATCGACGTAAAAATTCGTTGGCCAAAAAATTGTCCACGTTTTTGAGTAAAAAATTCTGTATATTTACCAACGTCCACAATTTTACATCGGTAAAAGTGCAATACTATTAACAATGAAAATTAAAAGTGTCGGCAAAAGTTAATTTTTACCGACGCTTTATAAAAAGCGTCGGTAAAAGTTAACTTTTAGTGACGTTTTATTTGAAACGTTGGTATATGTCTTATTTTTATCGACAAAACTTATATGCGTCGGTAAATAATAGTATTTAGCGATGAAATTATAAAAACATCGGGAAATAACGTCGCCAAAAGTGCATATTGTTGTAGTGTTTGCCCGATCGATCGAATTGAAGACAGAAGCGATGCCCAATCGATTAAGTAACTATCTGATTGATCGGATGATGGAAAAATTTCCACCGACCTATGTGATTTTGTTTTCATTTTGAAGTGGGATTTCCTAGTTTGTGCTAATTCCTATTCTACAAAGATTACTATTATGAGGCATAAAAGTAGAGTTATTTAAAGGGTTCCTTTTTCAACTTTAAGGATCTATCTCCTTATTCCAAGCCGAGCTTACTCATTGGAGATTCTTTTCTTTAAAGTTTTCACTGGAAAGATTTTGCTAAAGTTTTGTTCTAGAGATTTTTGTCTTCTACATCTCTTATAGAAGATTATCTAAGGAGTCAAGCAAAGTTTGGATCTATTGCAGAGAACGGCAGATGGCCGAGATAATGCATATCTGTGCAAGAATAATCACATTCTTTAGGTTACGCAAGAACTAGATAAGAGTTGTGAGTATATTATTGTGTACTGCGACATTCATAGTGTTTGATTGTTGGTCCAATGTGGACTTGTAGTTTTTTCCCAATTTGGGTTTCCAAGTAAAAATTGTGTCTTCTTGTGGTAGTTGCTTATTTGATTTATTTTGTTTTCCGCTGGATATTGTGTGTTTGTTTGCAATATAGAAAATCACATATTTGGGAATACCCCCAACCCAAAACCTTCATTCTTCCTTTCTTACAAGGATTTTTTTTTAAAATCTTTGTAAGGACTTGAACTCACACAAACGCCACGGTACGTTTTACTTCTAAGCAACAGCCAGGACAACCCATTTGTAATAGAGCCCTGAAAAATAATTCAGAAATAATTGAGTGAGTGATATCTTTATAGATCATGTAGTTAATGGCTATGAGTTTGGGCCAAGGCATTTAGGATTAGATTTTATTGTTTTTAGTGAAATAAGTGAGTGGCACAGTCTCTTAGTGAAGACAAATCTATTTAGCAATCGAACCCTGGGCAGTTATGTGAGATTAAAAAACCCTTAGGAGGTGTTTGGAAAGAATATATTTTAAAAGATTTTGCTGTATTATATCATGCTGTATTATATCCTACTTTAGAATATAATATAGACACCTAAGAAGTAGATGTTTGGATACCTTAGAAGATATCTTATAATATCTCATTTTCTTTCAAAAACCTCCATATTGAAATATCTAAGTATATGCTGTATAAAACAATCTTAAAGGAATATTGAGATGCATATAAATTGCCAAACACTATAAGTGACACAATATTATAGTATGATACTATTTTATTCTGTCATGATGAAATCTTACATTATTCAAATATAATGATATTATATTTTGCATTTATCCAAACATCCCCTTAATCTATGGGGAGTCTCATGTTTCTGGGATCGGCTTCAATTTTGGTGGACTTGACCAATGAACATTTTTAAGGTCGGATATAAAGGTGTGTCTAGGGCTAGGGTCACGAGTCCACGAAACTCTAGTCAAGCACATTGATTTTTTTATGTACCTGCCATGTGTACATTATAACAGGTAAAATTTAAGTCTTTCCTATAAAGTTGTTCGTACAATATTTTAGGACCATGTGATATTGTACGTGCAATATCCTAACGCCATCCGATATCGCATATATTAGCTTAGATCACATATATTAGCTTAGATGATATCCTAGGGTCATGTGATAAAGCGTCAATATCCCTATTGTCTACATACCTAATAAAATGATGCCTAGTGCCCCTCTGCAGATGTCTTGCACCATGCAAGACCACCTATGGGGGCCTACCAAGGGCCTCCTGTGATCCATCCAACTCCTCGTACACTACTACCCCTCTTGAATATCCTAGGGTCATGTTTTTCAAACCAGGATCCAACACATCAAATGGTAAGGATGATTGAACGAACTAAAAAGGTTAGACACGAGTAGTTCCCATTTGAGTTTCCATCCCCCACATCACATCAACTATGATTATGGAGCCACAGAGAGGCCCCGTAGGATAGTTTATGTACTCTAATGTGCAAGCCAGCCACAGGGGAGCCCTACTCTCAAATGATATTGACAATGGCGGACCTAGTAACTTCATTTGGATGGTGCGGGCAAGTGAGAAGAAGTTAAATAAGAACATCAAATTTTTTAGGTTTTGAATCTCGCAGGTGCGGTCACTTGGGTTAGCCCTTGGTTACTGATGAAAAACTTAAATTCATCATATTAAAATAAGGATTTTTCATTTTTTTAGTTTTTTTGTACGAGCGTATACTAGGTCCTCAACCCAGATCTTTATGTGCTAATGGACTGGTCTACCCATTGCTCAACTGGGCAGTCTTAGATACTAGCTTCAGGGTCGTGCTATACACTCGTATAGTCGTATCCAAACAAGGTCTCAGTACTCCTCCATAGCAAACAGATTCGGGCCTGAACACAGGTGTGTGGCTCCAAGTCGGGCCATTGACAACCTTGTCTGTAGATTATAAATTTTCCTGCACAATGGTTGTCAAAAAAAATTATTTTTTATCAGTATGGTAGTCAAAATTGTATAGTTTTTTTTTTTTTCTGCTAATGGAGGGTATCTCGGCCTTTTGGGCCTGGGGCGTTGGGTAAATCCCCCATAGCCCCAGTGTTGTAGTGTAACTTAAACTCGCAAGGGCCATAAGGGATTTACCCAATTCCTCCTCGCTCTGAAGGAATTAGTCAGGCCTAAAGGGCTGGTGCACCCTCCATCGATCAAATTTTGGAGCTTTAAAGTAGAGGATTGGATCATTTGACGGAGCTGGTTTTCTTGTAAGATGTTTTTACCAATCTACTGATGGATGAGTGGCAACTGGCAAGGCATCTCCTTTTCTGTGGATAACCAAAGTGCAGCTTCTCTAACCCTATGACTGATTCTCTCTTTCTGAACTAGGACTAGGTGACTGTCTTTGTTAGCTCTCCAAGTGAGATTTTTCTGTAAATGGCTAATCCTCCGAATTCTCTGAATCTTTTTTTAGTGTCATAAGGCTAATGAGCTCTGCATTGACCGCAGTGTCAACATTCAGGGTGTTCGAACACTTGTTGCAGGGCCATGCAGGGAAGTGGAGGCGGTTCCAACTTCCAACATATTGCAAGGTTCTGTATCCACTTTAAGAAGGGAAGCAGCCTTGTATATCCATCAGTGGGCTTCACATATAAAACTGAACAATCATACTCCTCTGTAAATTGGAACAAGGTCAATCAAGAAAAGCTGGCTAATCCATAAATTCACTTTTCTTTTCTTTTTTCTACTTTTTTTATCATTCATTTACATAATTACACCTGCTCAATCTGATTGAGGGCCCAACAGGCCAACACCGATTGAAGTGCAAATTTGTCTCCAGCCCAAGTCCATGGTTACATACAACTGCTAATCAAAACCTCCCCTAACTAAATTGTCTTCATAGATAAATTGAATTGATTCATTTGCATTTCGAACAATGATCAGCGCAAATTAAGAAACGAAATGAATTGATTCATGTGCTTTACTTGGAAGGCGTCAAAGCGTCGCCTACACTTGGCTTGAGCAGTCAGGAACTTGCGAGAGCCCATTGATAAAGCCGACTGCCCATAGCAGTAGGTGATGCGAAAAAGTAAACTAAAAAAAGGTTCCCTAGCAACCCCAATCGTGTATTCAATCGATTTATGCGTGTTCTTTGGGAATTCTATGCATGTGTTTACTGTAGTTTTGAATAATGAAAGCCAGACGACGGAGAACGGCTACATCCATGTGAGTTGATTGGAATGCTTGTTTTGATTTTCTTGATTTCTACTCTTTACGAATGAAATGGTTGCAGAAGAAGAGGAATGTGAATTGCGAGAATCTTGATTTGATCTGTTGTTTTTGTGTTGGTTTTTGTTAGAAACATATGTGAGTAGTTCTAAACAGTGATCTTATTTTAGTTGATCGATGAGTGATGAACAAAGCTTCTTACTGTTCTAATTGGAATTGTAATTGCAGAAGTAGAATGAAGTTGAGGTAATTGCAGATGAAGCATTTGAAACATCTGATCCAATTACCATTGGACTCGGCTCAGAGTGTTAATTTAATTCTTGTTAGTCCTGGCAACAAAGACTCTTCTTTGACCAGCAATTGATACAAGGAAAACTCCTAACATAACTTTCCAGCCTCTTGCGTGCACCACATGTGGCAAGTTGTATGAGGCTTTGCTAAGAGGGGACCAATATTTTGAGATGGTCACGTTTTTCATAAGTGAACCTCACAAACTATATTGGAGGTCCAAGATTCACAAGACCCAAACTCATTAGATTAACCCAAATCCAGCCTCAATTGCATATAGACAAGTTTGAGCCACGCATGAAACCTAAGTCATTAAATTGTTACCTACACTTAAATTGTTTGCGTGGTTAGGGAGTTCAGTAATGAGCCCTGCTTCAAAACCGTCTAGAGACTTACCCAATACATAGTACTAATGGGTGGTGTTATACATTTGGAGTTTTACCAATGATCAACTGTAAAGTCGGTCGGCAAGTTCCTCATCATAAAAAAGAAAACAAACAAACAAACAGAAATAAAATAAAATGAAGCACGAGTCACATCTATTTGTGCCCAAGCTTGAATATTGCAAGTGCAATTGAAAGGTTACTAGCTAAAGAAATTCGAAAAAGAGGAAGACTAAGGTGGTTTTTGACATCTCTTTTAACCCTCTTTATTTATTTATTGATTTTTGAAAGGTCTACTTTTTACCTCTTATTGTCTTAGAACTGATTACATTCAGAGCATTTGAAAATCATTTCATCCACCTATATTTCAAAACTCAGAAAAGAGGTAAAAGATCTATTTTAGACGGCATGAAAAATGGGTAGAATCAAAACAGAGAAGAAGCTCTTAAGCGCACGGACATGCACTAGCACGGTTCCAAAAACAATTTGTAGGTTGATTGATTTTTATTTTTCAATTGCAGCACCTTAATTGATGATCTAACCGTCCGAATTATTCACAAGCCCAAATACGACTATATTTTCTAATTTGAACGGCCGATCATTTTCAAATCTCTAGATATTTGGCAAAAACTGCATAACCATAGATATGCATTTTTGCACTTTTGTGGGCCCAAATATTTAAAGCTAAACCGTTGATCCTTTTTGAATATTGAAAAAGTCTATGAGTTCAAATTTAGCCTGTGATTCATTGTACATCTCGAGAAATTTACAACAAAGACCGAGAGCCAAGCCTTTATATATTAAATTACGGGACCCTTAATGATGATCTGAACCATTAAAACTGCTCACATGCTTCAACATGGCTACATTGTCATAATTTAACTGTTGATCATTCTCGAATGTCAAGATATTTTCAAAAAATTGAAAAACCACATGTCTGTATTTCTAGAATTTTGTGGCCCCAAAAATCATGATCTAAACTGTTGATCCACTTTATAATACTGTTGATCCACTTTATAATATTGAAAACAACTGCAAGTCCAAATTTCAGCCTTGATGCATTGTAAATCTTCATAAAGTAATGAAAAACCTCGAACCATTGGATTCTTAAATATCTATTTCAAAAAAAAAATTTTGGCTCTAGCAAATAAAATATCTTTCTCAAAACACTCCATTTGACCCATCCATGATTAGTCCTTTTAACATATGGTAAAACTATAGTGCAAAACTCATGCTCATGTAATTGGTATCTAGGATTAAATTTGGGTGAAAATTTGAGGCCATAAATGAGAAAGTTGACCGGTCATGAGGTAGTAGTGGTTAGTTCAAGGATAGGGAATCTGGAATCCGGATCCTTTTTAACCTAGAAAAATTCAAGTTTTTTTTTTAACCTTTTAACTCAATAAACCAATTTATATTACACGCTCATGATTTGGAAACTTTAAGAGATTTTTCTGTGTTTTCTTCTACGTTTTGGAAACTTAAACGAATTTTTGCAACCGATATTGTATGTTGTCCATTCTGATATTTTAATTCCATATGGATCGGTAACACGTGGGGATTCAGAGTTTAAAAGATTTGTTTATGTTATATGCACACTTTGCTGTACAATTGCTCAAGAAGACAATTATTGATGTATGGCATATAATGGCTGTCCGAAGTTTGATACTAGATTAAGGATGGGTTGAAAGGCATCTTGCAACATATTTCAAACCCTTTCTTTGTGAAGATGATTATCTTATAACCTAGCAATTTTGATGCTAGGTTAGAATTTCTAAAATTAACTGTTTTAAAATAATAATAATAATTTAAAATTAATTATAAAACTTTTTTAAAAATATCCTTAAAAAATGCAATGACTGCCTCGAGCAGTCATTAATTTAATGGTAAGCAGTCGTTTATAAATAGTCATTTTTTAAAAATATTTATGTGATTTTTCCGATTACTGAGGTAGTCATTTTTTTTTCTTGAAAAACGACTGTCTTGGGTAATCTTTTTTTTTTTAATTTTTGACGTAGTCATCAGCAAGATTTTGGTCTTCATATCCAAACGATTCTTATATGCATGGATCTTTTAAAAGTCTAAAGAGCTTCTTTTGTTGAGTGAATGATATCATTATCAAGTTTATTTGCCTCTTCATTCACTACTGACATTGGTCTTTCTGAGTGTTCCATTTTTTGTGTCTACGCTCCAACAGAACCCAATCAATAGAACCCAATAAGCAGATCTTTGCGATAATTGAGGAATGTTTAAGGAGAGCCAGGGTATCCTGTGACAGTAAATGGCCTGTTTCAGCTCTCCTCGACGCCCATTATCCCATAAATCCGAGCCCCCATATCCACCTCATTGCATAATTGGGTCAGGAGAAGAAAATCTAGATCCAGGTACTCAGCATAAATCTGCTCGAATATTAGTAGCTCAGTGTGGATTAGGGCCATTTGGTTGTGTGTAGAATACTCCATGATCATTGCATAAAATGGTAGTACTTCTATTTTTGCTTCTTTGCATTTTCCTCTTCATATTTGTTTGCTTCAAATGGCCTACCACCTACCCCATGCATGCCAACACACAAGCTTCTACTCTTGAGCTTGCTATAATATAAAATACTAGCAACAAAGGCTTATGCTAAGCCCAGGCCAATAATAATAATAATAACTTTTTGAGATTTAGTATTTTAATGATAATTTTTTTAGAGATGTTAGTGTTTGGCTTTTGCTATCTTATTGATGAAAAAATAAAATAGTTGGGCCTATGATACTTATTTAAAAAAATGATAGAATCTACATTTATTTGGCTATATTCCTAAAAATAAGGATTATCATTGTTATTCAGTAGTGTTCTCTAATTGAAGAGTAAATTAAGAGACCCTATTGATGCTAAAGTGGGTTTATTTGATAGTTTTGTCAAATTATATAAGAAAGGATAAAGGAAATGAAGAAAAAAAAACATAGATTTTGTTAACTAATAAAGTAGGATGAAATTATATATATATAACTTGCATGGGCTCTCCTTCCCATGACTTTCTCTCCCCATTTGTGTGGGCTCTTTTGGGTTCACAGCCCCCAGGGTAGGGTATAAAAATAATCATATAAAAATGCAAAGATGAAAAAAATTAATAAAATTAGATATCTTTTATTTTATCTTGATATAAAAACTATAATATCGCACCTATGAAAGCTTTGTAAATAGAAAAAATGTATAGGTTGGAATAACTAATAAAAAAAGAAAGAAAATCAGATGGAAGTAAAAGATTAAAAACTATACCATTCAAAGATGAAAAAAGAAAAAGGAAAAAGGAAAAGAAAAAAAAACTGTATCCCGTTGGAGCTCAATCTATTAGGGACATACTGTGGGGTGTTAGTATAAAATGCGAGAGGATAAATTAGAGAGTGAGAGGATCGGTGGGTGGAAGGAGAGATTTTGGGGATTGATTTAAAAAACAGGTAGAAGGGGAGAGATTTTAGTAATTGATTTAAAAAACAAGTTAAGGTAAGAGATAAGATTTAGGAGTTGTTTCAAAATAATGGATAGAGGGAGAGATTTTAGGGAATGAGGAAGAGATTTTAGACAAATGAGGAAGAGATTTTGAAATTGTGGGGGAGAGATTTTAAGGTGGCTTCAATTGATGAAAGTGAGATTTTAGGGAAGCCATGCCACATGTAATTTTGTTAAATATTGACATGGTGCTCTAGAAAAAAAAAAGAAAAAAGAGGGTGCTGACGTGGCACCCTTCATAGGCCTCCATTCTTGTAGGTTTAATTTATATCAAACAAACAAAGAACCAGCAAAATTCAACAATCTGTCTAAGATCAATAACAATAAATAATATAAATGACCAAGATCAAGACTCTAAACTCACCAACACTCATAAAAAAAATGTTTTTCGATTAAGGTTCTAAAATAAATTCCTTCTAATATGTTTCTCCATTCAAATCCAAACACAGTGGAGAATCACTACTCACTACCACTAAAAAGAATGAATCTTCAAAAGGGAAGAAGGAGAATCTCCCCTCCCCCTCTACCTTTCTCTCCATTTCTGCACTTCGTCGATATTCCACACTTACATTTCACACCTGAAACATAAGATGGGTCCTTGAATTTCTTGCCTCCCCTTTCACCTGCAACAGCAGCAGCTCCTTCCAGTTGGACCTCTTTCACGAGATAGACGAAAGCAAGTCCACCTTCTCCAAGCTGCTTCACGATCCTGAAATGATTGTCATTGATCCAAACATCTCCTCCTTCATTTACCGAATCATACAGAGCATTCAGACTAGAATAAGAACAACCTATCTTTTTTTGCATCAAGATTTTTGCTGTCTCACTTTGGATCTTTGATGAATGTGTCGTCAACATCCCCATGTGGTAGATTTGCTCAAGCAAGACTCCAAAGTCTGCTGATTTTTGATAGAGATCCAGTGGATTAGAAATCGAGAGATGTCGCTCAATCCGGGGCCATTCAACATGAAGAAGCATGTTTTGATAAACATCTTTGCTAATGTTGGATGCATGTTTGGGAATGGATCGATGTATGCTCTAAGGATTATGACTATTATTAAGGCTTTCTATGGTAGGGGAGGGGAAAATTTTGAATTGATGAAGAAGAAGTTTGAATACCATTCAAATAGAGAGATTTTTGAGGAATAAATGAAATAGATGAAAGAAAGGATGGTAGAGGGAGAGATTTTAGGGGATGATGCAAAAACGGTTGATATTTTTAGAAGATAACATGGCCCTCTAGAAAAAAAAAGAAAAAAGATATTACTAATGTGGAACCCTTCAGAGGCCTCCATTCTTAGGTCTTTAATATATATAACTGTAACATAGACCCGTGCTACGCCCTTTTTAAGATTGAGATTTTATTAAAGTTTAAGACTTTTAAATATAATTAATAAAAATAAATCTGTTATAAAAAAAATGAAAGGATTTGTACTTTTCTTATAGTAAGGGGCCTATTACGATGGATTCCAAATATAATAAAAACATGAAAGGCAATAAATAATAGATGGTTACTACGCAGAATGGATGATGTTATTGCACTCAAAGCATACAAAGAAACACAATCCTCATTTCAAATTTGCTACAATACCCCAAACAATTGGCAAAATGGAATAACAATAGTTTCAACAAAATTCATACCTTTTTGTGATCTAAGGTAATCTAATCCAAACAAATAGCAAAATGGAGTAACAATAGTTTAAAAAAAATCTTACTTTTTTGTGATCTAACGTAATCTATATCCAAAAATCAACCTAACTATAATTGAGGATTGCTGCTTGGAGTTGAATGAAGATAAATATAACACTATTAAAAAATGAAACCGCAATGAAATCTCAAATACTTGACAAGGTTATGTAAAATTGCTTCAATGAAACAAAATGGGTTGTTTCAAGGAAATCCTAATATCTAAAGGTGTTCATTGCTTATCATTGTAAAACATTTTACTAATTTCCATTCTTCCAAATGGCAAACATGATAACATTCTGCATAACCAAATCTTCTATACTAATTAAATGACAACAATAGAAAATCTATTTCCTAAAATACTAATGACCCAAGTTATTTAGAAAAAGAAGATAATACAAGATGTATAATTAATTCATTACTATGTAATGGGTGGATGGCATCCTGTCAGATCGAAAAGCAGTCTTAAAATTTACACCGGTGCCACAAAGAGCATATGTAAAAGGCTTGGAGAACTGCTCAATACCAGAGGAAACAACCACAGCAACAAGGGTCGGCAAAGAGGAAAACAAGAACTGGGTTGATGTTTTTTCTTGGAATTTGAAACTGGGTTTGCAAAAATTGTAACAAAAAACCTAATAGGTGGACGGTATTCCGCCAAATTAAAAACGCAACCTTAAAATTCACATTGGTGCCACAAAGAGGTAGGTTACACAAGATAAGATGAGAGTGAGGGATTTTAGTAAAATGAGGGAGAGATTTGACTGGGGCAATAGTTTGTGGGGGAGAGATTTTAGTGGAGTATTCATTAGTGGGGGAATAAAATGAGGAAGTGGTTTTAGGGAAAGATTTTAGATTCAATATACCGAGGGAGATATTTTAGAGAAATAGGAGACAATTTTAAACTGCTAAAAGATTGGATTGTTCTCAATGGATCATTTATAGAGTGATTTTAGGAGTATGGGAGAGAAAGAGAGATTTTAGGGGAGTGAGGTGGCAGAGGGAGTTTATTTTATGGGTAATGATGTTAAAACGGTGTATGAGAGATACGTCTTAGGAATAACTTAAAATAGGCTCTAACAAAAATGGTGCAACAAACATGAATGAGTGAGAGATTTTAAGGATCGTGATAAATAGAGAGATTTTTGGGAAGTTAAAGATTTATTAGTGCCACGTGTTATTTTTTCGGATGATGTGGCACTCTAAAGAAAAAAAAGAAATAAGGGGTGCTGATGTGGCACCCTCCACAAGCTTCCATTCTTATAGCTTTAATATATATAATTTCTTCTGATCTATGGCATATATGTTTTTAACACATTGCTTTAAGCCTTCTACCTAAACAAAATTAAATAAAAAAACCATTATTTTAAGCTTCAATAGTAATATTTACTGCATCTGCTGCAGCTTTTTATTGGCTAAAGAGTGATACAAATGTAACAACTAAACGCAAAGATTGATTAATAGATTCATTGGTTCAATGGAGAAGGATGTCTCTAATATCTTTACAAGATGGGTGCAAGCCAACTAGTTTGAGGGTGCATTACCATGTACCCCAAATTGCAATTGGCTGGAAACATTTGGCAGAGTAGATGGTTATTGTTAAATTGGCCATTTTGGGCGCCATGGAAAAGATAATTTGAAATGCATAGGATGCCATTATTCTAACTTCCCCACAAATCATTATCAATAAATAGATAAGGAGTTGCATAGGGAAGGCTGAAAAAGGTATACTAATTCGCATATGATGCAGTTCCCAATATACTAATTCGTATCCGATGTAGTTTTCAATTTCTCTATCTATGTGAAAAGAAAAGCAATAGAGCTCCATTCCGTTAAAATATGGTATACTAATTCGTATCCGATGCAATTTCCAATTTCTCTATCTATGTGAAAAGAAAAGCAATAGAGCTATCAATCCATTCCGTTAAAATATGGAAACCACTGTTTTCTTTTCTTTTCTTCGTTTTTTTTTTTTTTTTTTTTGTAAAGAGGAGATTTCATTAAGCACAAAAAGAACAATGCAATAAAGATAAAACCCCTAACGCTAATAGGAATAGAGAGTCATAATCCGATAGTCGCCCACACTCAAACTATGTGACTTTTTAGCAGTGTTGTGGGCAACCATATTACATTTTCTAGAAATATGAGAAAAGCCTACAAATTCAAAAATCATCACATGCCAAAACATCCAATACTATGGAGTTTATAGCCCAATCGTGCTCCGCATCTAAAGCCTACACCACTTAAAGGCAATCACACAAAACTTGGAGTGTGGTTAAACTACAACTCCGAATAACATTCAGGGTTGCGAGAATAGCTCTCCTATCTACTTCTTTAGTGAAAAAGACATATGATCTACCAATAGATCCTGCAAGCACCATGTCATTAACATTCCAAAGAGCAAAACCATACTTAGCTTTGCCATCCACTTTTTTGAATGTAACATCACAATATAGAAAAGCCACAGTCGCCACAGACAAACCCCAAGATAGACATAGGATGCACCTGGAGTGTTTTGTTTATACCATCCATAATGGAGATCGCTTGTTTTAGAATAGAAAATGAATGGCAACCAATACCATTGAACATAAACTCAATTCTAGCTTTTTATATTGACCACCAAAGGGCCAAAATATAGGTCATCATATGGTGATTGTGAAAAGAAGAATACAAGTTACATGCCCCAAAAAGGGTTTTCCACCAGTCCAAGACCACATCTGATGTAATAGAGTGAACAAGGAACCCTAAATTAGAGCCAAACTAGACTGATCTAGCATGCTCACATTGAAATAGAGCATGCATAATCGTTTCCTCTTCCTTACTACAAATAGGACGTATTGCATCATTAGTAATAGATTTGGAAAAAAGAATTTTACGCACCTGAATGCCATTTCTAAAACATTTTTATCCAAACAGTTTTACTCTTTTGGGGAGAGGAATGTTCCATAAATCCCTCCCTTTAAACAGATTAGGGGTATTAGAATTCCTGTTCTTTGTGAGAATCTCATAGGCAAATTTAGTTGAAAGCTGCGCAGTTTTATTAAAAATCCATACTCCTTATTATTCTTAGGAATGTAAACCTTAAGGATAGAATTGACATTAGTATTGTTACTAAAATTATTTCTAACAATTTCTTCCATATAATTTTTATCTTGGTTTCAAAGGTCACAACTCTTATAGTCTGGATTAAATATTGCTGAAAAAGTTTTTCTAAGGTCCTCTTCACAAGGGATCCAACTATCATTCCAAATTGAAATTTTCTCTCCATTTCCAAGGATCCATGCTACAGAGTCTCTATAGACTCCAAATTGACTCCAAATTTTTTAAGAAATCAGTAGTCTCTATAGAGTCCTTCCAGAACCAAGAATTTCCTTTCCGAAATTTAGCTTCCCACGAGGTTTTATGAGGATAATATTTTTCTTTAAGAATTCTTGAGCATAGAAGATCTCCATTAGTTAGGCATTGCCATAAAGTGTAAGCTAACCAGGCCAAATTGTTATGCCTAGAATCTTGGATGCCAAGACTCCATCTTCAATTGGTGTACAAATATCAACCCATATTTTAGTGCATCAAAATCTACTGTAATATTTTACATTTGCTGAAAGGAAAGTCAATCATGTTGCTAGTGAAAATGGTGTAGTTGTACAGATTTTGACTAGTTCTATATTTTGAAGATTTAATTTGGTGCTAGGAATATGCATGAACATCTGCCCTTTAGATATTATTATATCTACCACTCTAAAAAAAATTAAAGTCTTACATAATTGTCGCTTTATGCCTCAACGCCCCCCAATTTCTCATGTTGAGGGGTGGCAAAATCTATCCGAACCGAAACCATTAATCCGACCAACCAAACTTGCACTATATAAGGGCCGCTTACAGGTTAGAAAAACATAACTTTCAAATTGAGCGGAGTCGAATTAGGGTCAACCAGTATAACCAGCCTAATTCTTTCAAATAGCTTTAGTTAAGGTCCACTTACATATCCAAACCATCTATTCGTTAAATATTTTGTTACTTAAAATAGTTTAGTTTCTATGAAACGAGCCAAGCTTGTATTGGGTGCTTCAGGCCTTCTACTTAACTCAAATATAGGCTTAATATTTGAAATGAATTGGGTTTGAGCTAAGCTCCTACAAGTTGAGGCTAGATGAAACGGGTGACCGACGTTGAATGCATGTCATACAAATCAAATTAAATGCTACTACGGTATAGTAGGGAAATGTTATGGACACGTAAGGACACTAAATTTTATACATAAAAAAGTAAAGTATCATCATATATATGAAGTATCCCAGCATCATAGCTTAAAATGAGTCGTATATGGATTGGACTTCATGGGTTGAGGCCCATGTTGTCCTTAATCTGCTTTGACTAGTGTCATATTTTTTTGGGCGTATTTGATAATTTCAGTTAAAGTAAAGTTAAAAGCGTGTACTTTTAACACAAAATGTAAAAAAGTTAGATCCTTTTTTCACTTAAAAAAAAAACAAAATCTTAATTTAACACATCTCAGTTACTTCCCGCACCCGATTAAATTAGCAAACACCCCCTTTGCGAGTTGGGAAGAAGTCCATTGTGAAGTTTCTGAAACATCTTCACCCTCCAATATGGTTGTAAATGGATACCCGATTCTCCGATAACCCGGAGGTTCCGGCCCGCTAAAAACTGGGTATGGGTCCTATTTTTGGAACTGATTTTTAAATGGGTCCGGTTCTGGGTCCTTTTTTTTGACCTGTTTTCTAAATGGGTCTGGTTCTGATTTCAACAGGTCTCAAACCCGTGGACCAGTGGACCCGACCCGTGGGCTCTAGTCATTTTTAGTCTCCCGTCTATAAATTATACACTACTGTCAATGGCTTTCTTTTGTCTTTCTCTTGTGTTAGAATGCATATAAATTAAAGAAAAATCAAAGAAAGAAAGAACAGGACCACGAAATAGACCCATGACCCAGCAAGAACAGCCCTATTACCAACCAGGCAGAATAGTAGCCAGGTCCAATCTCTAGGTAATTGCCCCTCGATTCCCAATCCACAAACCCAAACTGGTAATTCAGGTTTTGGGCTGAACCTTCTATTCCGGACTTGTAACTGGATTCACTTTCACAACATTAATAAATAAGCCAAGGCTCAGTACATAAACTCTTCAGCACAACAACCCTGAATCATCTAACTAAATTGTTGTACGACACACCATGCTAACCCATATGCAATTACTTAGTTCACCCTTTACCAAGAGGGGTAGGGTTTGGCTTGAGCATATACATGTTACTCATAGTGCCTTGCCACGCCGAATCTAACCTACCCACTTGCCACTTCTGTCAAAAACCAGCGACCATCACCACCATGATAGAAAATGGATTTTGATAAATAAATAAAGATTGAGCAACCATATTTACTTTGCAAGTAAAAATTGATTCAGATCTAAGCATAGACTGGAACTGAGTCTAGAATCGGAACCATACGGTTCCGGTTCCAGATCATTCTAATAGAGTCGGAACCGGTTCCGGATCCAATAAATTGGAACCATAACAGTTCCGGATCCGGATTTGGTTCCAGACCCATTATAACGGTTCCGGATCAACTGGGGATCCGGCCCGGAACCTACCCATTTACAACCCTATCCTCCAACAAAGGAACGGGTCACAAACTCACAACTGTCAGCATCTAATTCCACTCGTCCGTGCTTGTGTCACCTTTCTTCTACTCCCTACAATCAAAACGCCTTTTTCCAGCGTTCTTGTGTCGGTGTTGGCTGCTTCTCCTTCTCCTTCACTGCAAATGGATTTCCGCAAAGCCATCAGCAACCTCACGGATTTCTCCCTCCACATCGCCAAACACATACTCGTCAAAGGATCCAACAACGGCTCCAACATCGTCTTCTCTCCCTCTTCGATCCATGTAGTCCTCAGCTTGATCGCTGCTGGGTCCAAGGGTCGAACCCTGGAGCAGATGGTCGCCTTCCTGCGAGCCCGGACTAGTGGCGATCTCAACGCTCTTTCGTCTCAGCTGGTCACGGTCATCTTCTCTGATGGAACCCAGAGCGGAGGGCCTTGTTTGTCCTTTGTCAATGGCGTCTGGGTCGACAAGTCTTTTGCTTTGAAGCCCTCTTTCGAGAACATTGCAAGTACCAGCTACAGAGCTGTGTCCAAGCTCGCTGATTTTCAGACCCAGGTGGTATTTCACCTCTTCCCCTTTCTTGGTCTCTCAAATAAGATACTGCTACTTGCGTGTGTAAGCATTGGAAAGCAAAAGTATGAATTTGGTTTTGTTTTTTTAATTTGATTTGGGTCAGTGCTAATCCGTCTTGTTTGGATAGTGGAAATGATAATTGTTTGAAAGTACAGAGATTGGTTTCAATTTATGGAGTTTGGATTAACAGCAGTTGAATTCTGTTAAGAAAATAGGAATTCGCATGTGTGGTAGTTGGATTAATACTTACTAACATATGGTTATGAATGATTTGGGGGCCGTTGATTTCATTTGCATAGAGCACTGTTTCTGTTGATTCATGTGTTGCAGAATGTTTTGTGAATCTTTGATTTAGTTCCTAACCCTAACTCTGAACCAACGGTTGGACACTACCAGTTGACTATTTGTTAAAATTATTCAGGGAATTAAGTCTTGTAATTTGATGCATTTGGCGCGTGTCAACATCATCATCATCATCATCATTTAAGCCTTATCCCAACCATGTTGGGGTTGGATACATGAATTTTGTTTCTCTATTCCGTTCTATTTTGAGCTAATTCTTTCGATAAGTTAAACTTCTTCAAATCTAAATTAATGACTTTCATCCATATTTTCTTCGGCCTGCCCCTACCTCTTGATGGGACATCCACCTGTATATCCAAACCTTTTCTTACCGGTGCCATTACTAGCCTCCGCTCAACATGACCAAACTATCTTAAACGGGTTTCTCTAATCTTATCCTCTATTGGTGCTACCCCTAAATGTTCTAAAAAACGTTCATTTATAATTTTATCTTTCCTAGTTTTACCACACATCTACCTAAGCATTCTCATTTCCGCTACATCCATCTTATAAATATGTGCCTTCTTAATTGGCCAACATTCTGCTCAATATGTTATAGCTGGTCTAACAACTGTCTTGTAAAATTTGCCCTTCAATTTCGCTGGCATTCGTCTGTCACAAAGCACTCCCAAATTTAGTCTCCACTTCAGCCATCCAGCTTTTATCATATACTCCACATCTTCGTCAATCTCCCCATCCTTACTAATCATCGAGCTTAGGTACCGAAAAGAATCTCTATGTGGTATCTCATGGGTTTCAATTTTGACGGTTGTTTCAACACTTTGTATATGTCCACTGAAGTTTCAATCTATATATTCTGTCTTTGTACGACTTATTTTAAAGCCTCTAGATTCTAATGACCCCTGCCATCTCTCAAGCTTTGCATTTACACCATCTCTTGATTCATCCACCAATACTATATCATCTGTAAACAACATATACTATGGTACTTCTTCTTGAATATATACAGTTAACTCATCCATAATTAATACAAAGAGATCAGGGCTTAAGGTTAATCCCTGATGTAAACCTATAGTCACGGGGAATCCACTTGTTTCTCCACATGTGGTTCTCACATTTGTTATTGCTCTTTCATACATATCTTTAAAATTTTCAATATAACCTCTGGGGACATTCTTTTTATTTAAAACCCACCAAATTAAATTCCTCGGTACCCTATCATAGGCTTTTTCCAAATCGATAAAGATCATATAAAGATTTTTCCTCTTTGCTCGGTATTTTTCCATTAATTGCTTAAGTGAAAATATATCTTCCATAGTTGATCTCCCTTGCATAAAACCAAATTAATTTTTAGAGATCTTGGTCTTCTTTCTCAATCTTTGTTCCATTATTCTCTCCCATAACTTCATAGTATGACTCATAAGTTTAATCTCTCGATAGTTGGTACAATTTTGTATATCTCCTTTATTTTTATATATAGGTACTACAATGCTTCTTCTCCATTCATCTGGCATTTTCTTTGTCACAAGTATCTTATTGAATAGTTTACATAACCGACTTACCCCAACCTCTCCTAAGCATTTCCATACCTCTATCGGAATACTATATGGGCCTGTTGCCTTTCCCGTCTTTATTCGCTTCAATGCTTCCTTCACTTTCACTCCTCTAATTCTTAGAATTCATGTTTGGGTTGTGACAAAGTTTTACACTGGCTGTCACTTACCTAACGCAACACTTCTCCTTTACTCGGCCTTGGTACCGGCAGCAAAAACTGGCGGAGTTATAAGGGCAACCCAGTGCACGAGCCTCCTGCATAGCAGGGTCTGGAGAGGGCAAGATGTACGCAGCCTTACCTTCATTTTGAAGAGGTTGTTTCCGTGACTTGAACCCGCGTCCTTCAGGACGCTACCGGTAAGCCTTTACTGTTAGGCCAGGCCGCCCTCTCATTTGGTGCGTGTCAACATTTATTTTAATGGTAAAAGCATTTGATGTTTAATTATTCTTTTTTCGAATGAGAGCTTTCTAGATTTATGAATATTTGCGCATTAATACTCCTGGCTAATTTCAACCTCTTCTTCAACAGTGTCCCACTCAACAGTCAACACTACCTTTGTTTCCATATACGTTGTTCAAATCTCGTAACCCATCTCAATATCTACTGAATTCAATGTGAGTTTTTCTGAATCAAAGCACTCTAAGGGAATGTTTGTTGGGAAAAATTAGCTGAATACTGAAACTACAGAATTCGGAATACCCAGCTGAAACTACGATGAGCAGAATTTAAAAAAGAAAGGAGAAAAAGGAGAAAAAGGAGAGAAGATGGTAAAGATAAGAGGAAGAAGCACAAAAAAGAAGAGATGAAGGAAGAAGACAGAATGAGGAAGTAGAAGAGGAGACACCAAGAGGTATTTCTTGGAGTAGAGGGAAATGAGTTGTTGTGACGTGCCCCATGACTAATCCCCCTTAATTTTACTGGACAGACCATAAGCATATTTTTGTTTTAAAAAAGACGCTACAGTTAAGAGGCTTGAGTTCTTCAAGTGGATGGTGGTGATATCACATGGCTTCAGTGTCCTGGTATTGGTTCACAATAATGGCAGACCTGCCTGTGTAACAACTTCTTTGACAAAATACTCAAAATGCTTACAATTTGGATATATCCAGATGCATAGTGATGAAGTTAGAGTGTTAAACTGATGTTGTTCATATTATTATTTGATTGGTGATGTTTTTGTTTGTCTTTGTCAAATCATTTGTTAATCCTTCACAATGGTAGTGGTGGTGCTGCTGCTGCTGATGCTATTGTTTTGATTGTCATTGTGGGTTCAAGGCTGTAGAAGAAGCTAATGAAGTGAACTTATGGACTGAAAAAGAGACAAATGGCCTCATCAAAGAGCTGCTTCCATCCGGATCAGTAGATGATACAACAAGGCTCATCCTTGCAAATGCACTCTATTTCAAAGGAGCTTGGAACGAGAAATTTGATGCATCAAAAACCAGGGACTTTGATTTCTACCTTACTGATGGAAGCTCCGTTCAGGTGCCCTTCATGACCAGCAACGAGAGGCAATTTCTCAGTGCTTTTGATGGTTTCAAAGTCCTTACCCTTCCTTACAAACAAGGTGAAGATAAGAGACGCTTCTCCATGTATTTCCTGCTCCCTGATGATAGGAGCGGACTGCAGAGTCTGGTTGAGAAGTTGGGTTCTGAATCTGGTTTCATAGATCGCCATCTCCCACTTCAGGAAGTTGAAGTTGGAGAATTTAGGATCCCCAAGTTCAAGATTTCATTTGGGCTTGAAGCTTCCAAAGATCTCAAGGAGTTAGGACTGGTACTGCCTTTCATGGGTGAAGCGGATTTGTCTGAGATGGTGGATTCACCTCATGGTCAGAATCTATTCGTTTCAAGCATATTCCATAAGTCCTTTATTGAAGTTAATGAAGAAGGGACAGAAGCAGCTGCTGCTTCTGCTGGTGTGATCGCATCAAGGGCGCTGCATATGGATCGTCCCATAGACTTTGTAGCTGATCATCCGTTTTTGTTTCTGATTAGAGAAGATATGACAGGGGTGGTACTGTTCATTGGCAGCGTGCTTAATCCCCTGATTGCTGGTTAAGGTCTGTTGAGGATTTTAAGCCTCAGCTAAAACTGAAGCTTCTTAATGTGTACTTATTCCCCTGACCTTATGATCATAGTGTGATACCATAGACAATGAACTTGTTTACTCATTTCTTATTCTGCTGATCTTCTGCTGGATAAAATAGCCAGATGATGTATGTTTAATTCTCAACCAGCTAGATGGAATGAGGTTTTTTTTTATTTGTTTATGATAATGTCAGTCATGATGATAATTGTTGTGTAGTGACCATGCTCACAATCGAGTTATTCAAGGAAAATCACAAAATAAAAGCCAAAATGAGGCCACAAAATGAAGAGAAGGTAAGATTTATATGGCCCAGCCAGATTGCCAATGTTCATATATGTGTGTGTGTTTTGTAATGAAGTGCGGGGCTAGCTTGGATGGTATTAGAGCCTTTTTAGCTTCTCATCGTACAAATCTAATGGGCAATTTTGTCATTTGACATAAAGAATTGCAGTCAATTTTTTTACTGCTAGTCAAGGCAGTTTCCAGCATGAGTGAAAATCTCAGATGAACAAATGAGGTGATTTGAAAGATGTAGAGTCGTTTTGAAGACAGCCCTTTTTGAAAAAAAAAAAAAACGAATTAGAAACAATTAAACATCCCTTTAAAAAAAAAAACGAATTAGAAACAATTTGGCAATGTACTAGGAAAACCAAGAATCACCATGAATTTTGAAAAGAATAAAAAAAAACTAAAATGTGTAATATCAAAGCATAAAAATCAAATCATCAAATTTAATTGAAAAAAATAAACTATATTGAGTGTGATGAACATTCTTGTTATTTGGTTCTCAAGAGCCAATTCATTTCTCAAACAAAAAAATTTTAAATAAAGCCTTCAAGTTTTGCCTTATTTTAGAAAAGGACACAAGTGTTAAAACTTTTTAAATTAGTCCTTAAGTTTTTCAGTAAACTTTCAATTAAGAACATCTGGCAATTTAAAATTACTTTCTAGCAACCTCTTTCTTCAATTTTCTTAAAATACCAAAATTACCATTCATTTAAAATTATGTCATAGTTTTAGCAACAACTACATGTAATTGATCACCATGAGGACACTAATTGTCTTGTTTATCATGAGGATGCCGAAAAAGGAAATAAAGAGAATATATAGAAATTAAATGAGGAATTTATTTTAATAAAGGTCAATCTTGGTATTTAAAAAAATTGAGAGAAAAAGTTGATAGAAATTAGCTTTAAATGGATGGATGTCCTTCATTAAAAATCTCTTGAAAAATTTAGGGATTAATTTGAAAAGTTTTGAAACTTGTGTCCTTTTTTGAAATAAGGTAAAAAATTAAGACCTTATTTGAAAACTTTCCTTTCCCAAATGATAGTTACGAAAATTTCATATATTTTTGAAAAAAAAATCACTTTGTGAATTCATTTCTTACCTTGATAAGTATGATATTAATTATAAAATGGATATAAGACTATAGGGATGACCTAGTGGCTAGTCGTTAAAGGCTCCCACTCTCATCTCCCACCTGTGCACTGAGCTAAGTAAGCAATACATAAATAAATAAAATAAAATTATGAAATGGATACAAAAAATCAGATTATGGTTTTTTATGTAATTGGATTTCGAGGAGTTCTGAGACTCATATGTTTTTAAAGTTAGTTACTGAGAAATGAAGAACCGATGGTGAATGTCCAAACATGACTGTAAAATGACCTCTTTAGTTCCTACTTGTTTCCCAATAATTGAATGCACGGGAATTGCAATACTCTATTCCTAAAAATGGTTAAAAATGAAGAAATAGAAAATGCATTTTTGGAAATGACTATCAAATTATATAGTAGAAGATGAATCAAAGGAAGGTAGTAAATGAATACCTATTACCCAGCCACCTATCCACCCTTATAAATCAAAACAAGGAAAGGGATGGTTGCATTTACAACTCCACCTTATAAGATTTGCCACTAACCTTTTTAATAATTTTAGTTGGAATCCATTTTAAAATAAATTATTATGTAAATATTCTCAAGCAAACAAATACATTTTTTTTTAAAATGATTCAATGAAAGATGAGAAATAAATATCTAATTCAAATCCGAGGACATCTTTTTTCTTACATCTTGACCCTCAACTCTTGCAATTCTTGACAGGAGCCCATTTGACTCGCTCAAAGATTGATATTTGAGCCAAAGATGTCTCTAAATGTGAAATTGCTATTTTAAAAGTTGATTTAGTGAATGTAGTGGCCCCAAGTCTTGAAGCAAAATTGACCGCCGATGAAGATGATGGCTCCATTGAATTTCAGTCACAGGTTTCTTTCATATATGCATTGAACTGACATCTGAACGTGTAGCACTCCCACTCCGAGTCGCACGAGTATACCACATTGGCTTTTTATTTGACTCCACCTGTCCTGTACTCATTGTCGCACCGACTTTGGATGGTGTAGTTGGGACAAAAGAGAAAGGAGATGCGTACACGTATCAGTTCACACTGCGATGGATATCTCACCCCGACGATATTTCAGTGGGACCTTCATCGTAACTTCGTTTTCATCCGCATCAGATAAACGTCAGCCGATGTCGCACTATGATATCCATCACGGTCTTATTCACATTAGAATCGATAAATATATGTGTATTATGAGAAAAATAATGTTATTTTATAGTATTTTTTAATATTTTGGATTTTAAATATTTTTTTTCAAACTTTTTTCAAGTAAAAAAATTTACACCACAACGACCACTCTGAACCGCAAACTATAACTGATTTGATATCATACCAATATTTAGACTAGACCAATACTGTAAACGATATCACGGTTTTAATCTATGCTTACAATTATCTCATGAACGCCATTCAAATCTCATCTCCCAGTGCCCATTGCTCAATCACACTATCAAACATAGATGAACATCAATAGAACCAAAAAGTTTACGACCAGAAATAACCTCGGTCGCATCTAGGAAAATCTGAACTCAAACTGAATTGAAATCAAAATATACTCATGCGAGGGTTTGCTTATTTTTTAAAGCCCTTTTCCATTGTGCTCCCTATATTTAAATTTAGAAAAAAAAATTTTCCTACAATTTGGAGATTAGTGTAACTGTCGAAGGGAGTCTATCTTTGATGGGATAATGTGGATTTTTTTAACATGATACAAATGATGATCGTGATTTTTTTTTCCCCGCTGCATAGGGATTCAAGTCTCAAACATACGCTTTCTACCAAAAAAAGTCTCAAACATACTCACTACCGGACGGATGTCCCAACCAATTGAGCTGCACAGCTTGGCCCTTGGGGCAACAATCATGAAATTAGTATAATGTTGTGGCAAATTAAAGGATCGTTTCAAATATTGATTTTTAGATTGCAATTCCAATTATATATGCAGCGGGAGAAAATACGAATTAGCAATTAAATCAATCAAACACACAAGTAAGAGATACATGATTTTAAAGTGAAAAATCTAAATTGGACCAACAATCGAGCACCATTAATCACACAGTTACAAGAGATATACTTACAACTCTTATCCAGTTCTCACGCAATTTAAAGACTATAATTCTCTATGCACAGCTTCACGCCGTAACTCCTCTCTGCCGTCCACTACACCAGATTCAAGACTCATTTGATTATTCAATTTTCAACGAAAGGAGATATTCTTCTATAAGAGATGTAGAAGCAATAACTCTATAAAATAAAGTTTCAGCCAAATCTTTCAAAGGAAAGCTCTAAAAAAACAAGATAAACTCCAATGTGTAATCTAAATTCAAAATAATGAGATTTCTATCTTAGGATTGAGAAAAATACCATTTATATAATCTACAATTTGTGCCTTAAGATGAAAGTTCTTATAGAATAGGAATTAGTAGTTCTAGAACAAACATGAAATAATTTTGTATCAAGAAAGTAGGTTTCTGTCTGACATGCGCTCGAGTGCGTATAAGCTTCAGCTCGAATGCGTGAATAAAATTTGCAATTATTTCATTTAGCACAATTCTTGTCAAGTCAGGCTTAATCGTATAATCATTCAATTAGAGCATGTGTGCTTCTATGACCATCCCACTCGAGCGTGCATGTAGGACTGCTCGAGCGCCTGTCCTTTTTTCTTATTCCATTTAACTCTTTTTGCAACGCGAACCACAATTTATTTTAAAAGAATTATAAAATACAACTCAATCGATCAAGAGCTTTCTCCAATCCATTAATTAACCAAATACAAAATTCCTTACACAAATCAAATAAAAAAAGCTTTTATATATAGATATATATATATGTGTGTGTGGGACAATATTAAAGTACATACATCCCTTACCATCCTTTTTTGGACTCATATTCATGGGATTAGACACAGGCCTATGGACTGGTCCGGATGAATGATCTTTTGCATAGCACTGCCGGTGGTAGAAAATTTTCCGGGAATTAGGTATTTGGGTCTCAGGGTTTGAAACTGTGGACTTAATCTGGACCAAGGCTTTGTTGGGTTCCATAATTAACATATGTGTCAAAATCAGGAACTCATACTTATCTCTTTTTAATTTAAGATGAAATTTGGTCTTGTCAATATTCCAGGTGACCATTTTCATGCCTAACCAAGGTTTATAATTTCCTCTATAAGGCCCAAACCTGCCGTCTTGTTCTCCAGTCGTTGCCTTCAAATTTTATAATTTTTTCGGAAAACTGAAATTGATTGTGATATCCAGTCTTTGACAAAGACCCAATCCACCCCTTTAGACCGCGTTCTGATCTGCTCCTTTTGTCAATGACCTCATTTTTCACTGGCCCTCAGCTTTTAGAATATTTGAGAAGATTAGTTTGCTCGGCATGTTCAAGACTGTTAGTTATAGGGATGTTGTGGGTAAAGTGGTCCTTGGACTTTGACATTCACCCACCAACTGTTGATGTTTAAGTATTGTTATTATTGTGATATTCTAAAGATTGTGCGCTATTGCACATGTATCGTCCAGTCTTCTGATATCACATATATCGTATTCCACGATATCCCAGGCTGCACGATATCTTAGGACCGTATAATATTACATGAATTGTCCTGTGTATTATCCGAGGCAGGAGTGGAATCAGTAATTTTTAATTGGGTCAAAGTTTCTTTATTTAGGATGAATATAACTCTAATTAAATAAAAATTTTTCATGATAATACAATATAATTAGAAAATAATTTTTGAGAGGATGGATTTGAATAATGAGCTGCATTGATTTTTTTTTTTTTTTTTGCTAATGAAGGGTGTTCAATCCCTTTGTGCCAGAGTAATCTCTTTGGACTCATAATAGAGCTAAGTAAATCCCTTATGGCCTCAATGCGGCAATACGGCTGAAACTCGTAACGTCTAAAAGCAAACCATGGTCCTACGCAAACTGAACTGATCTTACGCCAACTGATCTACTCCTTGAGGTTGAGACCCTTTAATTGAAAAGGCATAATAAAGCATTGAAAATTAGTAGAATAACAATTAAAAATGAATAAAAAAAAAAGAAAACCATTCTTAAAGTGGGGTCTTAGTGCTTTTATATGAGAACCAAAAGGTAATCAGTGGTAATGACCCATATTTGAAATCCAAACTATTTAACTTAATAGTAATAATCAAAATTAAACATTGAAAAATATATAAAAAAATTCTCTAACAATGGTGGATATAATTCCAATCAATTTAAAGTTCATTATTAGTAAAACATAAATAGGAAGTAATTTTGAATGAGTTAAGTTTTAAGTATGAACTTCAAGATTGAAAATAAAAAATGATGCATAGAGAAATAATGTGTCTATAATTGGAAACACATAAAATGAAAGAAGAATTGCTTTTTTCAACTCTTTTTGTACTTGTAATGAAGAAAACACAGCTCCAAACATTTTCACAACCTCTATGCCCCAACAATTTAAACTCTCTGTCTCTCTCGAATACAACTATTACGATCTCAAATCAAGATATGTGGCGGTAAAGAGGACTTTAGATTTGGATAAATAGTTTATAATAGTTTATGAGCGACTGACGTGTATGAAGATTCTTCATATATAAATATATATAATCCAAAATAAAAAGGGACCCAAGGCCTGGCCCTCAAGTCTACCCCTGACCGTTGGGCCTAACCATAGTGAAGAATTTTTTAACTTCACCTATTTGAAAAACATAAGGGCCCGTTTGTTAATTTAATTAGTGAAGTGAAGTGAAGTGAATGGTAATTTTAAAAGATAAAAAAAATAAGATGGGTTAAATCAATCCAATGATTAGATTTTGTTTTTTTAGTGAAAAGAGAATGTAATTTTTTGACTTTTTGTATTAAAAGTAGATATTTTTTGTTAGTTAGTGGGATGAAAATGTAACTTTTTGATTTTTTTGTGTAAAAAGGTAAAAGAAATTTTTTAAAATATGGTTTTTTGATTTAATTTTTTTTTTATTATTATGTGGTAAAATAAAAAATAACTTTAACTTTACAATAAAGAAAAATTAATGAGTCATAAAAGTCCAAAATTAGTTGTACTGACAATATCTCAATAATATAGGCAGGATTGTAAGCACTCTCGTGTTCACTTTGGGTTCCGGAGTTTGGGACCGCGAGGTACAGGCCGCATTATACAGATTCTCCCCATCACTATCAACAGTCACCCATCCTATTCACTTTGTTTCCAGTACATGACAAGTCATGTTGAAACCGCGGGTTCGGAAAAAGGAAAGTCTGCTTTCATTCATACAGGAAAGATTATCCCACATCTTATAGGATATAGTTTCAACTCAACCCTGCCTTTACCATGTCCGTATGTTTAAGAAAAGATGAGTTTTTACTGTAATTGTGTTAGATCATAAATTACAAACTAGAAAAGACAATAGACCCTTTTTTAATTCATGACTTCGGTTCCTTGAAAAAGATATGGGTACATGCAAATCTTGCCAAGATGTTTTAACCGAGATAAATTTCTATAATATTGTAAAAAACCTAGTATAAGAAGATAAAGCAGAATTTATATGTATAATGATAAAATTTGGAAAACATACTGTATTGGCTACGACTATAGCTAGCCTATCCATTGAAAACATGAACCACTAAAAGCTAATGGCCCTCTTAGAGCATCTCCAATCCATATGTCAAATATGATATGACATCTCCACTTATACAAAAAAGTCATGTGAGTCTCTCCAAGGAAAATATTAAATGTGATGTGGCATTTGGCATATAGATTTGCAATATCAAATTTGACATACTATAAAATCACATGCCAATTTTACTTTTGAATTGTTTATTACATGGGCCCTACAATAATACAAAGATTTTGTAAAGTTTTTTTATGATGTGGATCCTGTAAGAATATAAATTTATAATAAAATAATAATTTGACATACTGGAGTTCCCACTTTTTAAGCATGCCAAATCTTAAATCTTCAAAATGCTACATAAGCCATGAAATAAATTTTGGCATTTCGAAAATGACATCTCCCTTAAGATGCTCTTATTCAATGGTTTAAAGCCAAATCTTTTTCTAATAGCAGTTGGTTCAACTATAAAATTGAGTAAAAACATTTTTAAATATATACTTAATCTTAAGGTGGAACCAACTTTGCTAATATAAAATTATGGTAAAATCCATTTATGAGGAAGACGTCTATTTTGAGTTGTTCACATATTCACCCTCAACTTTGAGTGTTCACTTACCTACAATGAGAGGAGTGGAAATGGAACTCCATGGTGGGGGCCCACCTAGTGAAATCACAAACGTGATTAACTACAAAAAGAGTATACCAGGCCCACACGCACGCATGATTATCCGTAAGGAACAATAACAACAACAAATGAATGTGGTAAGGGTACCCCAACCCTCAACCTGCATTCCTAGCATGAGTTTCACTGATGCTATAAAATCCAGGTCAACCTAGAAACAAGCATTGCCTAAATTGTATTTTCATGCAGGACAAGTTATGTAGTTTTTGGGTTTGGCCGGGGCTAAGCTGAACCATTATCATTTAAAAAAAAATGAGAAGGATTGCATTCTGAGTAGGTAACGACTCCACCACTAGAAAACATCACTTCTTTTGACATTTTAATAGATTGAAATGGGTTGAAATAGAGTTTTGACTGTGAAATAGCAGTTGCTAAACAGTATTTTTGATGATGATGATGATGATGCAATCATGCAATCAGCTTATTGTTAGTAGTATGTAAGGACATTTGAGTATTGGTGAATTCATTGGGTTATGGACAACACACAGAATTAAGTCTTCTTATGTATTTTTTATAATGAACTGCATGAAGTGAGTGAATTCTCAAGAAAATCAATTTCTGTAGAGTATGCTCAACTCAGGTTTTCATCCGCTCAAGCGCGTGTGCAATCTCAAAACAAAACCACTCACTCAATCCGATCTCTTATGTGCTCAAGCACGACAGATGTGGGAAAAATAACAGTAAGTTATTTTTATGTGCTCGAGTGCATAGTAAAGACCGTTCGAGCGCAGGTCGCGTTTTTAGTTTTCAACTCTAAATGGACTTCCTATTTTGTACTCTATCTTTTCCATCTTAAAAGATCTTATCTCTAATAAGAGTTATGAATTGGAGCTTTGATATTTACCTATTCTCTTCCTCTAAAGGGTATCATCTCCCTTAAGAAAAACTACAAATCCATTGGAGATTTATGCTACATCTCTAAAGCAACTTGAAGAGATTCTGAAGTGTTGAACTTACTGCTCTAGATCCTCACATCTACTTTCTCTCAAAGTAAATTCAACTTGAAGAGCCTCTCAAATTGATTGTTTCAAGCACGGTCAAGGTGAACAGCAAAAAGTCAACAAGATCATTACAATCCTTAGGTTGAAATACAACTGGAGGAGGGGAGATTTGTGAGTATCACTTATAATCTTCGATTTACATAGTACTTGTTACTCCTGATCAAGGTGACTCATGATTTTTCCCAAGTAGGATTTTCCATGTAAAAATTGTGTCTCGTTTCCTGTGTGATTGCTTGATTAGTCAGTTCAATTAATCTAATTTACTAAAATTCATATTAGAATATGTGATTGGGACTTTAACATTCAATTAGGGTTTCATAACTTTCATAGTAACCCCAAACATGTGTAGGTGTAGGTATAAGGCATCTCCAACAGATATTTCGAGTCAAACATGCAGGCTGCTGTCCGGAAAGGAGATAGGCTACAAATAAAAAGATAATGGTACACAATCTAAGAAGATAATTAATACTCTGCACAAAGAAAGAAAACCATTGGATTTAAAGACAATAAATGGAAAAGGTTGACTTAGGCTCTTAGAAAATGCACAAGATCGAGAATTATTTACAACTAATGAAACCACAATGCCTCTCTTTTTTTTTTTTTAAACTGTGAAAAGAAATGTGCTACATTAAAAAAGAAAGAAAGAAAAAGAAAAGCCTTATGTTACTCCAGCAAGTCAGTTAAATTTTGCTTAGTAGGCATCCTAAGCATACTTGCTTTGTGTATTGAGTGGGATACCCTTAATCCTTTTCACTTGTTACAATTCCAGGTGACTGCAGTCTATCTGCACCACCACAGACTGCACCACCACCAGCTGTAACATGAACATTTGGTTCTTTTATGCCCACCCTCCCTTTGTCTAAGAATCACTCCCTAATTATGTACGCAGAATTTCAGAAAGTTTAACTGCAATGAATAGAAAGAAGGTGTACGTGTTAATGAGTTAAAAAGACTGAAGAGCCTCACTCCACAAGCCAGTCCAGTGTAAAACGTTCCTCGACTACCTGAACCTGAAGCTCAGGTCTGGCTCTCTCTGCTTCTTTCCACAGAAATGCAATCCCTTCATCACATATCACATGTACCAGAGACCTTAACAACATCGTTGACATGGGCAGGGTCCTAATCTGCGAGCATTCCCTCATGTCGATCTTCTCCAAGCTAACCATCTGACCAATTCCTTCAGGTAGACTCTTCAGATTCATGCACTGAGAGATGTCCAGATACTTCAACCTTTTCAGCCCACAAATGGCCTGTGGAAGCTTCTTTAATGAAGGGCAGCCATAAACTCTTAAAATCTGTAGGGAATTCAGCTTTCCCAATTCCGGTGGTAACTCATTCAGATCATGGCAGTTGGTTATGCTTAGATTCTCGAGAGAGTTGAATCCACACACACTCATTGGCAGCTCTGATAGATCAATGCAATGATCAATGGTGAGGTCAGAGAGGCCAGGGAATATCAGAGGGAGGTTTGCTGCTGACCCATTTAAGCTCTGGCTGACTTCACAAAGGACTAGTGAGATTTTCTTTAAGTTAACCAGAGGGACTGTGGTTTTGCAGAGAGGTGGGATGCTTATCTTTTCTAACCAAATCTTCCTCAACTCATCCACTGAGGCAAAAACAGAGAGATTGTTAAGGACAGCACTCACAGTCCCATAATTTATTAATACTAGGGACTTGAGCTTCGGCATCATCTCAATGAATGGAGGTAAAAAATATGTGCTGGCTGAGAAATTTAGCATTAGAACTTCAGCATTTGGGAAGTACATCTGGAACCAGTCAGACTCTTTCATTTCACCTGTGATAGAAGTGACAGTATTTAAGCGAAGAAGCCAACCTTCAAGGAGTAAAATTAGAACATGAAAAGAAAGCAAAAAACATGTTTTAAATTCATAGGTGTTTGTTATGATACTTGTACAAAGCCTTCTGCCATATACTTAAAAGTTAAAACTCCCTTGCATTTTTCAGGTCCATGATGCACTTGATAATAAAAAATGGAAGATGGAAATCATGTAGACTCTATTAAGTTTTCTTCACTAACCAATCCTAACAAAACCTAGCTTTAGTAGAAGCTGCAGAAATACTTTTCAACACTCCGCCGAAGGTGGAAGTGTGGAACCCAATCAGTGCGCATTTCACAACACACAAATTTCAATGTTAAGGCATTCCTTCTGGGATTCAAACTTGCAACTTATTGGCTCTGATGCCATATTAAATTTCCTCCACTAACCAAATCTTACCATAACCTTGAGGCTTAATAAATGCAGCAGAAATACTTTTCAACGGTCAAATATATATGCTCTGGAAATAATTTGAATTTTCAATACCTGTATGAATTGAAACAATCTGGGCATCGAATGTCCCATCCTTATTCCTCAGCCAATCTTTTGGAAGTCCGTCTTCTCTCTTTGGCATAATCAATCTCTTTCGCCTGTTTAACTGCTCACGGTTTCCCATGTGAAGAGCGAGATCTCTTAAAACATCATGTTGAGTAACAGAAAGCTCGTTGAAACTGCTATATATGTCTCCAGCTCTGTTCCTGATCAGATGATGAAAACGCAGATAAACCAGTAAGTCAAAGCAGACATTCAAATTTCAAACTCAACAGAGTAAGAGAATTTTCACAGTACATACCGTGCGTCTTTTACAAGAGTGAGGAGATGTTTGTCTGAGAGCTCGACAAGTATTGCAAAAGCATCTGCTTCCTCTAGGTCATGCACTTCTGCCCACAAGCTAATAAGCACGTCTAAAGGGATCTTTTTGTCCTCAGGGAAGGCACCCAAGTCCAGGAAACACTCCCTAGCCTTGGCTGACAAGCACTCAATACTAACTGCCATTCTTTCAATCAATTTGGCCTCATGAGAATCAGATATGGCTTCTCCTCTGGACAGCCTGTTCTTGGCACTTTGCCAAACAATCGGAGGCTGGCCTCTTAATGAAGCTCCAATCACTTTTAGGGCGAGAGGGAGGCCCTTACATTCTTCGACAACCTGTTTTCCAGTTCCATATCAGACCTCAACACAGAAATGTATATGGAATCAAGTTATCAGGAAATATTATAAATAATACAGCACGCAGGATATGGTAATATGGGCAAGGAGCATTGAGATAATAAAGGAAAAACACACACACACAAATCTTTTCTGTATAAGACACAATATGCAAAAGGCTAAGAACATGTGCATGACGTCCTTCTCTTTTATTTTTCCCTACTAAGAGTGTTAACAGGAAATCTGTCTCACAAGGTTTAAGACCTTCAATATTATTTCTCTTGCACACTCCTTCACCTTTTATAGTTTAACATTTGCATTGATATAATGTTCTCCCAGTGATAAATAATAGAAAGATCCAGTTTAACACCAGGTAGGAATTCAGAAAGATCAAAATAAATTGTGATTATAAAAGAAGCTCACCTTCTTTATGAGGTTCTTATCGAAATTCTGTGGAATGGACCTCTGCCCAAAAGCAGAAAAACAGAACACTGATAAGGCATCCTCTTCTTTCAGTAGTTCTACTTCATAAGTGCTATTGACAACTGATGGGAATCTGAATCGCGAGACCACAAGTGTTTTGCACCCGGGTGTTTTAAAAATCAGCTGTTCAAGCTGGGAGAGGGACCACACATCATCCAAGACCACCAGTATAGGCCTCCTAGTGCTCTGCTCAAATCGAACCATCCACTGTGGAACTGAATCATAGGTATTCATGGACCGGTTGCCACCCATGATCTGTTCAAATATTTTTACTCTCAGTTGCTCCAAATTTGGAGACTGAGAGACTGTTTCGAAGATAATCCTATTGTTGAAGTGACCTGGAGAAGCAAAATTCAGAGAATTATAATGCTTTTGCAGAAACAAAGGCAAATTTAAGAAAAGTATGTGCATGATTCAATTGTAAAAAACAATTGCATTGGGGATTACATGATGCAAGTACCTACAATCTTTCCAAAAAAAAAAAGAATGGTATAAGTGAAAAACAGCAGAGAGAGAGAGAGAGAGAGAGAGAGAGAGAGAGAGAGAGAGAGAGAGAGAGCAATTGTATGATTTCCATTGAGTATCAAAACCTTAACATTCATAGAAGACAACAAATATCCTTAACATGAGAAAATTGATCATTCATGAGAAAACCTTAACATTCTTGTCAAATCTAACACACGCCAAGTCGAATCCTTTAAACCTGAACAACCCAAAAGAAAATAAACAAACACCAAATTCTGAAAACCCAAAACAAGAACAAATACCAGGAACCAAACAAGGAAAAAAAAAAAAAAGAAAAGGTCATTTGAAAGAACAACAGCAAGAACAACAAAAACCCAAATCAATTCAAACCAAAACAAAAGAGAGAATTTGAAAGAAAGGGGAAAAAAAAAGCACCTTTAATCTGAAAATCTTTACAAATCTCCTTGACAAGCGTAGTCTTGCCACTCCCTCCCATTCCACAAACCCCAACAACCCTCATCTCCTCCCTCTCATCAAACAGCATCTCCTTCACCTTCTCCTTCCCAACCCTCAACCCCCCACAAAAACCCACCTCAACAGCAACACCCTCCTCTCTTTCCTCCATCTCCTCCAAGAACCACCTCATTCTCTCCTGCCCAATCCTCACCGTCCCCAATCTCTCCTCGATCTTCCTCTCTATCCTATCGAACCTCTCGGCCGACTCCACCCTCAAATGGTGGACGTCTGCAAGCACATGAGCCTGAAGAGGCCACTTGATGAACTTGGACACGGCCCTTTCGAGCTTCTCCATCTGCCTCGAGAGCTGGATGTTCCTGTAGACGTTCCAGCGGCTGGCGGAGGAGGCGGTGCCGACGAGCTCGAGGCCATGGCGGAGCTTGCGGGTGAGGTCGTCGAGCTGGCGCTGGCGGTGCTGGGGGAGCTCGACACCGGATAATTGGATTTCTCGGATGATTGGGAGGAGGTTTTCGATGGAGATTCGGAGCTGTTCTGCCTTGGATTTGAAGGAGCAGGCTCTTCTGCACAGCTTTAGAAGCTCTCTCACCAGCTCCACTGCTATCTCTCCCGGGAAAAAATCTGCAACCATTTCTTCTTCTTCTTCTTCTTCTTCTACTTTGATTCGATTCGATTCTTCGAGTTGGAGAGAGAGAGAGAGAGAGAGAGAGAGAGAGAGAGAATTGAGTCCGAAAAGATTGAGAGAGTTGGTTTGAAATTGAATCCTGCATTGGACAGCTTTTTCAAGGATTGGTTTGGTGCAAATGAAAGTCAATCTAGACCATCCAATCTTACCCGAAAAAGAAGTGCTGGGGTCCATTGAAGGTGAAATCAGAATACAATTTTAGTCCTTGTTTGTGTAATTCAGTTATAGACTGGATTGAAGTGAATGGAAGAAAAGAAAAAGAAAAGAAAAGGTCATATTAAAATGTAAAAAATTTTAAAATTCAAAGTAAATTTCACCAAGAAATATGGGCTATCATCAAATTCTATGTGTTAGTATTTTTATTGGCTAATCCATAAATTGGACAAAACTTGGATCCATTGAGTTATATTTTATACTTAGAATGAGTTGCAGTTATGTCCCGAATAAGTTGAATTGAAGATAACGCAAATTGAAGTATTTTTTTTAATATAATATATATTAAAAATATCAAATCTAAAAAACCGAGCATTGAATATGGCAATCTACTTATCATTAAAAAGCTTTTTTCGAATAGATATCTATACAGCCCAATATTGCATAAATCGAAGCTAAAATAATAAAGTTATAACTTCGAGAAATTTACTGATATGCGCACAAAATTGAAGTGCACTCAAGCGCGAGTTTGACCAGGCTTGAGAGCACAAAACAGTGGCCAAGACACTTGAGCTCCCATTTAACTATGCTCCAGTGCACAGATGGCAAAAGCCCACCGGCTTGCACTAAAACTTTTCTTATTTATACCAGAATTGTTTGTTTTGTTTAGATTTACTTTCTAATCCTAAATCATGAATTATGAGTTATAAAAATGGTGTTTCTTTTCAATCCTAAGTACAACATAACACATAGAGCTCTCCAAATTTTGAATTAAAATTGCCATTGGAAAAATTATCTAAAGCTTCTATGAGAAATTGGGTTGAAGGCTTCAAATTATAGAGTTAATGCTTCTACTTAATCGTATGAGATTTGTGCCTTTTACTTCCTTATAGAAGATTATTTTCTTGTTGAAGAGACTTGTTTGTTGTGGAGATCAACGCACCGAGGGATTGCGTGATGCGTAAATCTATCAAGAACAATTACAACGCCCTGTGTCGAGAGACTGACTGTACGGTGCTAAGTATATCTTGTACTATAAAAATTAGTAATTGATTTGTCCTTTTTGAATTTTTTTCATGTTTGGGTTTCCACGTTAAATCATATGTTGTCTTCTTTATATGATTGATTGCTTTAATTATTCTACTGCATAAAAGTAATAATCAAATCACAATTCATATTAAATCCCAGGCATTCTAAAACCTTCATTATTCTCATCCCAGCTTTTTTTTTTTTTTTTGCTACTATTTGATTTACCATTTCATAAAAATGTGATTAATGGATATGAATGAGATTGTGTTAATCGCTCTTTTTAATCAAACAGACAATCCAACAATGGGGTACACTCCAACCATTGTAAAATGTGTAGATATTTTATATATCTCAAAGGCATTTATCTTTAACAGTTCATATTCCAATTGGTGGAGCCCACTATAGTGTTCACTCTTTTAACTAAAAATTTCTCTATTTCTCTACGTTATTGTCAAAAGCGGTTCAGAGGCTTATTAATTGAGACAGATTATTACCAACCCTTGATGAAATTTTTTCAAATTATTGAACCCTTGCGCTTGTAAGTGGGCCTAATGGTCCTATTTATCTGTTGTTTGTCAGTTATCTTTTCTCAAAATTATGAACAGAAACTTTAGATGGCATTCAGTTTTTTTCACTAAAGAAAAAACACACAATACAAAGTTTGACTTAAAAACCCTTAATTACGCTAGTTGCATGATTGCACTTTTGACCTGGGTAAGGTTTTCTTAAAGTCCAGCTTGACCGTAGGGACTGTTTGGGCTTAATATCAAACACAAGAGCCTGAGGATATGACCCAAACCCACTTTTTAGTTAACGCATTTTTTGTTAGATATGTAAGACCAATGTGGGCCATTCATGTAGGCCATTGAGTAAAATGTTGACAAGGTCTGCTGATTTAGTTTGGGAGCAACTATATGTACTTTTTTCTCTCTTTCTATATAGCCATTTTAAAAAAGAAGAAAAATTAAAAATTTTCAAACTACCCCCACCCTCTTCTCTCCCTACACACTTCCCCTCTTCCTCTCTCCTCCCCTCATCCCCTCATGCCAGCGGCAACCTTTGGTTGGCATATGGGAGTCTCCCCTCCTTCCCTCTCTTCCTATCTTCTTCTTCCTCTTTCTTTTCCTCTTCCTCCTCCTCTTTCTCTCCCTCTTCCTCCTCCTCTTCCTTGTTCTATTCTTCTTTTTCCTCCTCTCCCTCCCTCTCCTCTCCTCTCCTCTCATCTTCCTTTCCTCTTCTCTGCCCCTTTCTCTCATCTCCGCCCTGTTCGGCGGGCCGAACAGGGCGGAGATGAGAGGAAGATGAAGAGAGAAGAAGAGGAACATGAAGGGAGAGGAGAGGAGAGGTATCCATATTTGGCCTTGTTGGGCCAAGCAGGGCAGAGATAAGAGAAAGATGGAGAGAATAGGAGAGGAAGAGGAAAGGAAAAGGGAGGGAGAGGAAAGGAAGAGGGAAGGGAAGGAGGAGAAAAAAAAATAGGAGGAGGAAGAGGGAGAGGAAGAGGAGGAAAAGAAAAAGGAAGAGGAAGAGAAAGATACGGGGAGAGAGGGAAGAAAGGGAGACTCTCCTCTACTGGTCAAAGGTCGCCGTTGGCCTAACAGAAAGAGAAGAGGAGAGAGGAGAGAGGGAGAGGAGAGGTGTGTAGAGAAAGAAGAAGGTGGGGGTAGTTTGAAAAGTTAAAAAAAAAAAAAAAAATTTTTAAACATAGCTGTGTAGTAAGAAAAAAAAGGAGGAGGACATGTAGCAGCTCCCTTTAGTTTTGAGGCCAACGTTAGGCACGTGACATTGCTTAGCCAGCGATTCTTTAGTATTGCACAAGTGTAATGTGACAGTAGCAGTTCATTAAAATTTGCCGATTGAAATTCCTCAAATTACACCGAATACAAAAGCGTTAATAGGAGTTCAGATGAAGTGATGGAGACAATTTTACCCCCCCCAAAAAAAAAAGGTCATGGAGACTTCCTTTTTTTTTTTTCTTTCAAAGGAAACGTTTAATTTATTAAAAGTCATGGAGACAATTTGGAGAATGGACAGATTGTTCTGATTGTGTCCGTGCAAAGAATGGTGCATCCAGTAAGTCCCACCTAAAAGGATTATGGGCAGGAGATTATGAGGACAAAGTGGCCACCCGAGTCTGAACAATTTCTGTCACAAGAACGGCTGGATCATTTCTGAAAGTTTGTGGGTAGTCGGGGGATAACCATTTGAAAACCTATTGACTGCAAGGTGACATTAAATTGCTTGATCATCATTTCATATGGTGTTGTTACTCTGTTCCATTTTTTTTCTAGATTTATTTTTATTGTTATTCGACTCACCATCCTCAAGCATAAATGAGTAAATGGCCCTAGCGAGTGCCGACCCTCCTCTTAGATGAATGCCTAGGTCTTTTTGTTTGACACTTTTGACCGTTGTTTGAAGCTCTACTGTGAGAGAGAGAGTCTGGCAGCAGTAGTGCTTTCTCAGAGTCAGCATTGCCTTTAAGAGTTTGACTCGAGAAAAGGTATGTTGAAGACGTAAAACTCCTCACGTATTCAGAATTCCTTCGTCCTTGCTTTTAGCTTTAAGCTCGCTCCCCAACGTCTCAAATTCAATTAACTCTCATCTTGTATTATTTAGATACTATATATACAGCCATATAAATATCATTTAAGAAGTAGTCCAAGAATCAAATAATCCCCAAGTTCAAGGTCAAATATCCCAAGACTAAATTGATGAAGAATATCTTTGGTCATAAATAATAATAAATAAATAAATAAGCATCCTCCTTATGCATGAGGTTATCTCCAAATCTTACCTCAACTCATATCCCAAAATCTTACCGATCTGATAATAAAAATGGATTACCACATCATATGAATTATTTCATTTTTTGCTTTCAAATAGTAAATCTTAACAATAGGTTCAACTCTTATTCAGGTAAATGTTGAAAATGCCCCTATATTAAAAGGGATTTTATTTTGATTTGCTCAAACTTTTGTTGGGTGGGCACTATTGTAAAGTTCCACTCATTTAACTTTGGATTTCTATTTCTAGAAAAAATCAATGTTGGTGCATAACTATGAAAAATCAAGGATTTCCAAATCCTATAAGGCATGTTCTGTAAATTAAGAGGAATTGAAAGATTTAAAATGCTTGGGATTTAATCTAGATTGTGATTCAGTTACTACTTCTACGCAACGAAATAAATATTCAATCAATCATATAAAAACGACAACACACAATTTTAACTTGAAAACCCAAACGGGAAAAAACCACAAATCTAAAGTAAACAAAATTAATTACTAACTTCTGTGGTACAAGATACACTTACAATTCTATAGTCAGTCCCTCGACATAAAGCATTGTAGTTGTTCTTGATAGATATCCACAACACATGGTCCCTCGGTGCCCCGTTATCAGTGCCTTGGCCTCTACAATGAACAAGTCTCTTCAACAAAAAATCAATCTTCTCCAAGAAACTAGAAGCTACAAATCTCTTACGATGAAGTAGAAGATCAACTCTAGAACTTGAAGCCTTCAACCTAATCTTTTATGGAAGCTTTGGATAATCTTTCTAATAGCAATCTCAATTCAAAATAAGGAGAGTTCTATGTATTGTATTGTCCTTAGGGTTGAGAGAAACCTTCTTTATATAGCCCATAATTCGTGCCTTGAGTTTAGAAACCAAATCCAAGTGAAACATAAAGTTCTAGTACAAATAGGAAAGAAATCCATGCAGTTCAATATACTTCTGCCATCCATACATTTGAGCTCAGTCAAATGGACACTCAAGCATGCTCACCACTAGTTTCGGCGCTCAAGCCGAGTCAAACGGGCGCTCGAGCAGACATGATTTTTTTTTTTTTTTTTGCGCGCAATAGCAAACTTCCTAAGGCTGTCACTTGTCGCTTTAGCTCTAATTTATACAATCTTGGGCTCTACGAATATCTACTCGAAACTAGCTTTTCAATGGTAAGTAGCGTGCCCCTATCTGACACTCAGTTTTTAAGATGTAATCTTTTTAATCTATGTTGTCCTTAGAAAAATACTCCAATTTGCATAATATTAAATTCAACTTATCCAGCATGCAAACACAGTCCATTCTAAATATAAAATATAATTTAATAGACCCAAGTTTTCTCTAACTCATGAATTAGACAACACAAAAGTACTAATAGGAATCCTCCGTCTAAAGGATTCCTTCGTTTTAGAACCAAACTATCATCTCTAAGGATTTTTTATAAGAGGAATCACTGCATCTCAGGTTTGTAAAAAACCAATTACTTCTTTACCTTTCTAGTTTTGCAAAATTCGATGTTGGAAAGTGGAGACGAAGGAATCAATGAAAAAGAGAATTTTTTGGTGTGTTAGAAGGATTTAGACAATCCCCTCTTGCTTTTCCTCTTTGAACCTAAACATGAATTTTCTTTGCAGTGGAAGAAAGTAAAAAGAAGATTCCTCTCAGATGATGGTATCCAAACATGCCTTAATAAACAATAGCTTTAGAGGATGCAAACTTTGCTTTCTCATGTGGGATCCTTTATCAAGGGAATGTGATAAAAGTCGGTTTGACCCGCAAATCTAACCTCACTGTTGCATGCAGTAGTTTTATAAAACCAAAATCTTTTGCCCTCAATAAAAGTGCTGAAATTGCATTGTTCAACTGTCAAACCTTTCAAACTCTTCATTGTTCATTGATGAAAACGAAGCACACTAAACTTTGAAACTTTAAAGATAACGTTTGGTTCACTTAAATGAAAGTTGGAATGGAATGACCATTTTGTCAGAATGCCAATTCTTGCATTTGGTTAGTCCAAAATGGATGGTATGCTCATTACAAAAGGAATTACCATTTCCTTACATGAGGGAATGGTCATTCTAGGGGGTAAGGAATGACCATTCCATTCTGGACTCATTTTTTATTGAGATAAAAATGCCCCTACCCACTACTACTGCCACCCACCCACCATTGCCACCACCACCTAACCATTACCACCACCACTACCTAACCACTGCTGCCACCACCACCACCACCCAACCATTGCTGCCACCACCGCCACCCAACCACTACTGCTACCACCACCACTACCACCACCCAACCACTGCTACCATTGCCACCGCCACCACCACGACCACCACCGCCACCAGCACCACCACTACCACCCAGCACCCCTAAAAAATGAAGAGGAAAATAAAGATATTTAGTAAAAATACTAAATTTTTTATATCATTCATACTTTGATTCATGCATACCAAACATGAGGATAGGAACACCAATTTAATTTCGCCCACCATTTCAGAGACAAATCTAAACATTGGAATGGAATAACCTATCTCATCCCATTCCAGACTCATTCCAACCTCCATTCCATTCCAACCCAAAATCATTCATGCGAACCAAATACTATCTAAATGTAGTTATTTTCATTTTAAAATTTTGAAATGCAACTCCTAAACAATTTTTTTAAAAAATTAATAATACTAATAATATTATTATTATTTATTCCATTTTTTATGGTTCATATGTTTCATGTATATAGCATATTTTATAATTTAATTATTATTTAATTATGATGTTATATATCCTGATGGCTTGATTGGAATAAACCACTACCTAGACCAAGTTTTCTAGTTCACCTTTTAAGACACTGTCATTAGGAGAGCTAAAGGGTTAGCAACTCCGTCTCTTACCCAAGTGCCTTTGATTGGATATCTAGGCATGTTATCATCTTCCTATGTGCATTAGGCAAATTCTTTCCATGCATATGGGCTCTCTTCCAACATATGTGGGCTCTCTAATGGTTCCATGCCCTTTGTTGGATCAAAGAAAAAAAAATTATTCTTTTTTGGCTAAGTTGAATTTGTTGGACGGGACATGTTGCTGATCTACAAGCTTAGGGATAGGGGTGCTCATGGGCGAGGCCTAGATTAAAATCCTTAAGCCCAGGCTTGGCCCAAGCCTGATTTGGGCCATAAGTGGCTGGCCCAAGTCCAGCCCATATAAAATCTATTAAGCTCAAGCCTAGCCTATATATTAATCAGGCCTGGCTCTATTCGGGCTCAATTATTAAGTGCCCTTAAGTTGGTCTCTGGTGAGGCTAACATGGCTATCATTTATCAATTTTTATTTATAAACATGGTTACGTCCAAATAAATCCATCTAAAATACAAAAAAAAAAACCTTTATTAAAAGTAATCACAATTTTCATATAAAGTTGTCTTTTCCATTCTTTGAGTTAATATTGCCTTTTTTTTTTTAAATAAAAGCATATGACTTATCAACAAAACAGAGCTACTTTGGTACAACCAAGAGATCTCTATCTAGTACGAACCAATTAGAATGAACATTGTTTGCACTTTGAATAGTGTTCTTTCATAAAAAATTTTAAAATTTATACCATGAATGATTTCTATCCAATATAAAAATCGTAGGAATGGGATGTTGCAACATATTACAACTATTCAGGCTAGGCTTCAGGCTTGCTACCACTTAGCTCAAGCCTGGCCCATATACTAAATGAGCCCAAAATTTTAATCTAAATTTGGCCCAATGACTTATATCTAAGACCCAAGCCCAGGCAAAAGCGGGCTAGGCCCAGCCGAGCTCTAGCCAGCCCAGCCCATGAGCATCCATACTCAGGGATTGGGTGGCTACTTAAGGTCAGCTCCCTCTTTCTACTTTTCTGTAAGGTATATGTATCCACAACATTGTCGCAAATATAATCTCAAAAAAGCATGTTTCATATTTTGAAATTTGGGTTTTTTACCCTCGAATACTGAATGCCTACAAATCATGTTAATTTAAGATATCAAACTATTAAAAGTTTGGTAATAACATAGATAATTGTTAAAATGTGAGTGTCATATAATTTCCACTATTTTATTTTGAATTTCATTGCATTCTATCCTGTGTTTTTCATGCCTTTTTTTTTAATTAAAAAAGTTCATGATAGTTAATCCAATGGTCTTCAATCAGTGACTAATAAGGTACCCCTATCTCCACAAAAATAAAGAGGGGACAATCCACGATTGTAAGGCGGTTGGTTTGAGACATCAGTAGAGTATGGACACGTGAGTAGGGAGCAAAGTATCTTAAATTGAGTACGGAACCAGAGTTAATGAATGTTTGATCCATATTTGAATGAATCAATTATGATGCACCACATCCACACAAAAACCATAGGCTGCGACGCCCGTTCTATTCATCTTCAAAATCACATGCGTTATGTCAACTTTGCTCACCGTGATTTGTCCACTTGCTGACTCAGCGATAATCAACTGCGACAAAAGATCTTATCCCCTCCAGCTTTTATAGAATTCTGAAGGCTTTCAATAAGGTCGTATATTATATTGTTGTAAAAGAAAGAATTGGTGAGAGATCATCTATGGTTTGATCAATAGCCCATTCTTCCTTTTGGGACAATGTTCCCTTGTCTCGTATGTGCTCCTACCATGTCTGTCTATATTCACAGAAAAGATGCAGAAGAGTTCATGTTCGATAGAACCTTTCAACTGACCGAACAAGGAAAACTTGACCATTCTTATGTGCTCATGCAGGAAAACAATGTACTCTTATCCTGTCCCATCTATCTTTACGTGGAGCAAGCAGAACTGCAGAAGACTCTTATGGTTGTTTTTCTTTTTTTTTTTTTTTTTGGTAGAAGACTTATATGGTTGTTAACACGTCGTTTTGCCAGAAAAAGAACCCATCATGGCGGCGCTGCCACGCTGAGGCACATTTCTTCTGGGGCTGCGATGCCCAACACATTTTATTGTATTTTGTTCCTTTTTTATTTTTTTTATTGAGGATTTTATCGAGAAATTCTCTTAGACTCGCTGTGTAGAGAAAAAATGATATTAAATATATGCATCCACCGTAGCGATGTCAGGGGCCCTTTTTGTTTATTTATTTTTTATTATTGTGTCGAGCGGCAATATTCTCACTCACTCATATATAAGCGGAGATATCCTTGTTCGTTTTTTCTTTTCTTCCCCATCTTCCTCATTTTTCCACCAACTCCTTTCACCTCTACCAACTAATCCCCTACCCACACAATATTTTCCTTCATGATATGGTGACCTCATGATATTGGACTCTAGTGCAAGTGAGAGCTTATTAACAAAACACCTTAGTATCACATATATACATTTAAATCCAGCATCTTTCACATTCCTTTTTCTCCAAGAATCTAAACAAACTTATCCAAACCCATTCATCTTCTTCGAGCCAAATGAATGACACTTCACCTCTCTCTCTCTCTCTCACTCCCTCTCTCTCTCTCTTGAACCGATATATTCTCTCTTCTCTCTTTCATTTTCTTTTTTCTCTTTTCATTCTTACTCTCTAGAACTAACCTAAAGGTCACATTTCTTTGTGGAGTGAAAAATCAAACTGTTCTACAAATAGGCGTCAATCTTAGTTATTTCATCAAACACACTGCAGGCACACCCAAGCTATCACACTTTCTATACATGTCACCCAAGTATTCTACAAACAAGTATCCCTCTCAGTCATTTTATCAAACAACATGTAGGCATCGCCCAAGTATTTTACCCCATCATCATCTCATCTCATCTCATTGCCTTTGCATCCCTTTTACCTATCAATCCAATTCATAACATCTAAACTAACCTCATATATGTGACTAATAATCTCTAACTTTTTCTTTTTCCATCATCTTCAAATTCACCCGCCATCACCATCCAACTTCCATCACTTGGCAACTACCATCTAAAAACAAAGTTGTTGTTTTTATTTGAATCTAACCTGGGTGGCAATATCCATGCTTAATTGTGAAGAAGAAGGCAAAAAGAGTAAGAATATCTCTGCTCATGTACGCTGGTGAGCAGAGATATTACTATTGGGTAAAACAATAAAAAAATATGTACTCAGGAGGCAAATTCAGGTCAGATCTGATCTTAAAAATGTCAGCTCACATGCGGCCCAAGTCCAGCATACTTCAAACAGGTAGTAGAGACGTAAGCGTTTGGCCCAAGTCTAGCCTGCCTCAAACAGGTCAAGCCTGTTTCTTTACATTTTGTCATTCGGGCCTATGCCCAATTAAAGCTTGATTAATGCCGACAGAAAACAATGACAGAAAATCCTAAATTCAAACATAAACAATGTAAAATTTCAAATATAACTAAACAATTAACAGTTTAGTGAGTACGAGTTACATCAAGAGAGAAATGCAGAAATTTGGATTATTTGCAAAAAAAATTGAGAACTTTTAAAATAACTCTACTATAATAAACTCATCGGAGACAAAAATTTGAAGCTTGCACAATTTTATCATCATAATTTCAGCTTGGATAAAAGCATATCTTAAATTAAAAAACTGACAACTATATGATAGATGTGTCTTTTTCATCCGGTTGAATAAATTAGGAACTTTCTATCACTTAATTCAAGCTCAACCCAGGTATGAAATGGTCCAAAGTTTTAGATTCAGGCTTAAAAGTTTTGGGAGTCCTGAATTTTTAGATTGCAAGTCAAATAATATGTAGCGAAATAAATAAAACAAATTCGTAAGCAAACAATCAACTATATAAGAAAAAGATACATAGATTTTTAATGTGGAAAACATCAACAGGAAAAACCACAAGTTCTTCTGGACTTAGTAAAACTAAACACTAATTTCGAACAGTTACAAAATATACTCTTTTGACCTAAGGACCATAGTTCTTCTTGTACAAATCCTTGCTACAGTAATCAATTGCCGTGCACTGCTCTCCATGCTTTATCTAATCACCTTGAATCCACAATATATGTAATCTTCTACAAAGAAGTAGAAGCAATAAAGTCTAGAACTCAAAGCCTCAGCACTATTTCTCCAATAGAAGCTCAAGAGGAAAAGGATGATATGGAAAGTGTAATCTCCACTTATAAATAAAAGATTTATGCGTTGAGGTTGAGAGAGGAACCCTTCAAATAACTCACAATTTATGCTTCATAAGGATAGTCCTTGTAAAACTCAACTTTTTAATCCTGACGCAAACGAAAAATAATTACACATAAAGTCGGTGGATTTCCATACACCATCGATCAATTGGGGTACCTTTTCCGATTGATCGAGTACCTAATCTAATCGATCGAAAATCAATTCTGTCTGGGTCCCAATTTTGAATTTTGCCCGTTTTTTCCTAATTTCTTCTCTTAAGCTCTTCTAGAGATGCAAACTACGGTACATCTAAAAGAATTATAAAATACAACTTAATAGACCCAAAGTTTTGTCGAACTCATGAATTACCCAATATTGAAAATCTTTATACCCAAGTATTAAAACACAAGGTGCCTTACCTAATTGTGACTCATGAACTCCTCTTTCTTAAATTGATTTTCTTGAAGAAAATAAGGTACCAATATAAGGTGATGAAAAAACACAATTGTTCAATTATTATTTCAATTTGATATTTATATGTTTCGATTAGGTCTTTTCCACTACAACAAAATGTCTCTTTGGCGAAGAAATCTGGCTATGAAATCAAATTTCGTCACCTAATGTTATTTATTGCCAATGAAATTTATATTTTGTCTCTAATTCTGGCGAGGAACAAAATTTCGTCACCTAAAGTAAAAAGCAGGCAATGAAAATTAAATTTCATCGCCGAATGTCATTTATTGCTGACAAAATTTGTATTTCATTGTCAATTTTGAAAAAATACAAATATATTGGCGAGGAACAAAATTTCATCGCCTAAAGTGTAAAATAGGCGACGAAAAATTAAATTTCATCACAAATTTCAAAAAAAATACATATATTATGGCGATAAAAAAATTTTCATCGCCTAAAGTGTAAAATAGGCAATGAGAAATTTAATTTCATTGCCTAATGTCATTTATTGGCTATGAAATTTCGTCTCCAATTTTGAAAAAAAAAACAAATATTTTGATGAGGGACAAAATTCTGTCACCTAAAGTGTAAAATAGGGGTAGAAAAATTTAAATTTGTTGCCTAATGTCCTTTATTGGCGACGATTTCATCGGCAATTTCAGGAAAAACAAAGAAAAAATGAGGGCATTATTCCCAACATTTTCGCAAGAATGATGGCACCATTTGTTTTCGAAATTTAGATTTTGTCGCCACAAAGTTTCCTCGACGGACTTTCTCACTTATTTCTCTTATCTCCCTCGTCTCATTCCCACCTCTCTCTCTCTCTCTCTCTCTCTCTCTTTCTCTCTTCCAGCAAAGCCATCAGAGAATCCAGACTCGTTTTCTAATCAACCAAGCCTGTAGGACCAGAGCAGTTGTCGACAATAAACAATGACGGATGGCAAAGATCCACTAGGTTCTACGATCTGGCCTGTAACTAACAATAGAGAATCCTCTCTGACTTCTCCATGGTTCCTAGAACCAAGGTCCGAAACCCCCTAGCCCCATCCCTCTTGTTCAAGGCAAATTAGCGATGGACGAAGGTGACGGCAGCGGGCTCTCTGTTCAGCAACAGCAGCAATGGCATCGGCAGTGCAATCACATAGGAGTGCGGATCTTCTTCTCCACCCCAGCTGCTACCGCGATCACAGTGTTCTCTATTGGCAGTGTGGATTACGAAGAGGATCTTGATCCGTGATTGAGATCGGAGGAAGAAGAGAGCAGTAGGCTGGTTTTTAAAGAAGACTTCATCTATAAGGTTCAAAACCAAGCTAATCTTGACTTACAATAATTAATCTTGTTTTATCTTACTTGATACTTTTTTAGACTAATTCAACTCAAATCCCCTTGGGGTTCGGTCAAGGATAGGTAGTTAGGTCAAATTTGAACCTCACTTAGGTAGTCAAGAACCTTCTCGTAATTTAGAGTAACATGATTTTGCATCATTAAGGCATTATATTAATAGCATTAAGTGTATTTCGTCTTGTGGGTCATCTTTTATATTAGGCCAGCCCAATTTGAAATTTTCTTAGCCCAATTGGAATCCAGCTGACTCAAGCTGTAAATTTAGAAAATCAATGGACTTGCCAGCAAATTCTAGAAAATTTAATTTAAAAACCTAGCTTAAGATTCATTCAGCTCATTCCCTCCTCATTTACACTAAATCTCTACTGAAGCTTCTTCTTCTCATCTCATTCTCCTTCCATAGTAGCTGGGATCTGGAGCTTAGAGCCTTACATGCAAGAGCCAAGGCTCCTCTTCTCTTCCTCATCACTTCTTTGCTCATCTCATTCCTTTTAAACTTTCAATTGTATTTTCTCCTCTTCTTTATAACTCTCTAAGGTAAGGGACAACTCTCATTTCAATTCTTTGGGTTTAATGGAGTCGAGGAGACTCAATTTTGTGACATGCATTTATCTCATACCTATTTTATCCATTACATGTTTTTGTACGTTTTAGATTATCTTTTATTGAGGCTTTCTCTACCATCAAGTAAAGGAGAAGCTTGTTTTGGGGTAAAGCTGAGATAAGGCAAGTATGAGAGTATATTTGGTTGCATGCATGTTTTTCACTGTCGATCCTTGAAGAATTCCATTTCCATGTTACGTTACAGCTCTTTTACACTTAATTTCAAGAATGTAAGATGTTTATGAGCTAATGAATGTAATTTAAGAGGGAATGATGAATTAGATGGAGAAAAGACCTAATGGTAGTGTAGATGAAGTGTGAGTTTAGATTAAAAATTGACAGTTTAGAGTAGAGAAAACTACCCGGTGTTATGGGTTGAAGACAAAATTTTGTAACTGAACAAACACCAGAAATTTGGAAATGTGCGGCTAAGCCATAAGTTGTACTACGGCTAAGAATCTAGAGACAAAAAAATTAACACTTCCTTCTACAGTTAAGGTCATGGTTAGGCCATAAAATGCACTACGACTAAACAGTAGCTTAGCTGTGTTCGATCTATAGGCCATCCACGGCAAAGCTGTAAATGTGGGAGAATAGTAGATTAACCACGGCTAAGCCATAGTGTATTTCACAACTAAGCCGTAAGCTACCTACAACTAAGCCGTAAGAACCCTATTTCTGATAAAACTTTATTTATTTCTTGTCAAATGGGAATCAATTTGAGTATTGTACCAGCTTCCTTATGAGACTATAGGACATGAACTATGTAATCTTACCCTTAGATCATTAGGTGCAACCCAAGACATATAGGGCTTTTGAATTGGTACCCTTACCTCAATTAAATAGCCCAATGGAATTAAATGCTAAGGAGGAATAGTATAGAGCTATGACTTATTTTCTCTTGATTATCCTAATAATTTCCGACGTCACGTCATGGGTATTGGCATAAAAAGAAGTCTCCATCACCTACACAATGTAACACTAAAATTTTGATGATAACACATTGATACAAGACGTTTTATGAATACGTCGTATTGAATGACTATAGAAGTACGGATTATCTTAATATAGGGTTGGCTAGTAAATAATCTTGATAACCTCTTAATTCAAATGCATTCATATTATATAAGTAAACATTGCCCTTAACATGATTTAATTATGTACTTATTCTTTTTGGTGAACCTTGAGACAAGATCGGAGATAGAGCTTCTACTGAGCGTGAGCCCGTTAGCCAAAATAGGGGTAACTACGGTTGAGAGGGTTTGAGCTCCAATGACTCATTTAAGTATCCTTTGTTTGAATATCAGTTACTCTTTTTAACTTTGATTTTTTTTATTGAATACGACCTCAAGATTGATATATGCTTCTGTATAAAAATGAGTTGATCGCTATGTATGAAAGATATGAATCTCGATCGGTCTTGATGCACTGAGTCGACATCACTTAGTTTGTACCCATAGGAGGTTCGACGAGACTGAATAAGGGCATTTTATATGTTATCTATTGCAGTAGTTATATGAAGAGTTGGTTGGCGCTCTTAGGGTAACTAGATGGTTTTTGTCTAATTGCTAGTGATTTCCAACAGTACGATATGCTCTTTTTCTAGAGAGAAGATAGCCACGTGGATGCCAACTAATATGTTATTGTATTTTCATTTATAATTCGTTACCCATGCTTATTCATATGCACAACATACCTAATTCCCGTTATTGCTCTATTTGAATCAATATGTTTTCTAATTCATTTGATACATCACAATAGTCTTATATATTCTTATTTGTGTTTAACCATCATATTAACAGTATCATCCTTGGTGTTATATGTACAGAACTCAATGCCAGTACAGCAGTTGAGGCGGCCCCGAAAGGAACTACAGCGGTACCTTAGGGTGTAAACGAGTGGGATAAAGATGACGTCTTCTACTACTCATCCTATGTAGTGCGTCAAAGGGTTTCATTTTGGATTACTTAGGAGTAGCAATACTTGGACTTGTGGATAAATCATATCATCTTTATCATGTTGTTTTTGGAGCCACTGATTGATGGACATATGTTTTTGGATTTGAATATATCTCATATATTTTAGTATTATATGTGCATGTGAATGGTTTAATTAATAAACCGTGGCTTATATTAACTAATGAATGTGGTTTTGTTAGTGTTGATAAAAATTACAGGTAAATTCTTCAAGTTTTCGCTTAATTATGTAAAAAGATTATTATGCATTTATGAATCTTCCTCACACGTGCTGTGAAATTACGCTTGTGGTAGTTCATGCATCTTGACATGGCACGGATTGCCACGATCACATGTGAAGTGCCTCGGAATCCATTATAATTTCCCAAATTTCGAATTCTAGGGTGACGTCATTGGAAAAGGACGAAGCAGAGGCAACCTTCATCGCCTTGGCTTCGCCTGGGAGGGAGACGATAAGAGGCTCACATAGAAATTAGCAGAAACTAGTGCCATTCACTGTTTGCGTGCGTAGTGCCGCTGCCTTTTTTTGTCGTCGGAATAGTGTGTCTCTCCTGTTGCCGCCTTTGCCGGATCGATCATCTCCAGCATGCCCACCACTGCCTGTCATCGTTGACAAAAAGACAACTACCCAGCAGCTGCAGAGCCTAGGTCGCTATTGCCTGGTTGCAGCAAAGCCTACGTCATAGCAAGCCAGGTCTAGGCTTGGTTCATGTTTATAGCAAGAGCCGATCAGCAAAAAATGATTTTAAAAAATGAATTTTTCCTTTTGGCAACAAAATTATTTTGTGGCTAAAACTGTTTTCATCATTTTTGAAATTACTTTTCGCAATGAAATTATTTCATCGCTAAAGGGTGAAGTCTTTGGCAAAGAAGTAATTTTGTAGCTAATCAGTTTTTTAATTATTTTTTTGTATAATTTTTATGATAAAATATACTATATCCCAACGAAATAGTAATCCAATGGCGACAAAACTATTTTGTTGCAAAATTTTGGCGATAGTGTTCTCTCACAATTCTCTGATATTATGAACACATTTTACTCGTTCCAATGGCATCCGACTCTGGGTGCACCTCTTAGTAGGATGGTGCATCTCCCCTTGTGTATGTTCTATTTTTTTCACTTCTTTCCAACAACTTGGAATATTTTGCTCTTATAAGTCATAACACAATTAAATAAATCAATAGATGCTGTACTAACTTGCACTCATTTTCACCACTGTGCATCTTACTGCTCATGCTACTTAAATCCCTAGCCAGCAACTAATTATATCAGGTGTTACCAATTTACTTTCAATCAAAAAAGAAATAGAAATCATGAAATAAAAGAGAAGGACATAAAGGTTATAAGAAAAACTACTAAACAGCCAAATGAGGATCAAAACAAAAGTGGAATAAAGGGACATCGCTGATGTGATAGGAACAGCTACCTAGTGTGAAAGCTGGCCATGATGTGTCTTCTTGGCCCATGACGGTGAGTTCTACCCATGCAATAACTTGGCCCCCACCCGGTAACTCATCTGTGGCTCACAACAATCCATTTCCAATTTTGCAAGTGATTGGCCAAAACCTTTCAAGTCTGTGTCATGCTGGGCGGGGCGCCCATGTACGTACAATCCTTCCATTTCAAAGACTCGGTCTATGTGGACAGTGACAACTCTCCGTCCCAGTCTCACATCTTAGTAATTTTTTCAAGCAGCAACAAAAGCTTTTATTAAAAAAGAGAGTCAAGAAGGGGGTACAATCACAATGCATTTAAATAATAATATCCTCCCAAGTAGATATCCTCTTCAGCACTTATTTAGCTAAAGCATGGATTGAAGAGTTGGTCGACCTAAGCTCATAATGAAATGCTGCATTGATAGAGGCTGACAAAACCCAAATTTCATTAAAAATAAAGTAAAATTTTCACGGGTTAGTTTTTCGATTAGAAACTCATGCAATAGCATAAGAAGAATCGCTCTATATAATGAGGACACTTTGAAATAATCTCGTTGTTGACTCATAAAAAATTGCAAATACTGCAGCGAAGACACCTGATCTCAGCTTAATTTAGGCTATAGAGGTTATTTACCAGATCCTGGGGAATCACTGTGAGACCCAATATTCCTACATGTCGAAGTGGTGATATACTATGCTCTGTGAGTCTCTGTGTAGAGTGACATCTCATGAAGACTAAACCAGTTATGACTGAGAGAAGCTCTGCAAAATTTCAAGACAAAACGGCATCATTCGACTAGAAAAAGCACATAACATGCCTCTTGAGGTCACTGACCGGTGTCTTGCTTTCCGAGGTCTAAAATCGATGAAATTTGGATGAACACTCTAAGATACCTCTAACGTCAGTCCCTCCAAGTTTCAAATCAACCCGAGGTCATTTGGGCTTCAAACAGCTGAAACAAGGGCCCACTGTCATAAAAAGTCAACTGGAGAGTTGACCAAGTTCAAGTGGTCAAACAGAGTTGAAACTTTTGTGACACACTCAAAATAGTGTCAAGAAGCATTCCTCCAAGTTTCGTGGTGATTGGACACCGTTTGGGGCCCCGAACATGCGGAAACAAGCCACATATGCAAAAATCCAAGAATGGGCCTTGGGAGTGACGGGGCCCACAAACAAAAGGAGTTGACCAAGTTCAGGTGGTCAAACGGAGCTAAAACTTTTGTGACACACTCAAAACAGTGTCAAGAAGTGTTCCTCCAAGTTTCGTGGCGATTGGACATCGTTCGGGACTCAAACAGTTGAAAATAGATCGCATATGCAATGTTCCAAAAGTGGGCCTTGTCCGTGACTGGGGCCTAATTAATGAAGAAGTTGACCAACTTCCCGAAGTCAAAACGGGCTGAAATTTTTATGACATGCAGAAAATAGTGTCAAGAAGCATACCTCCAAGTTTTGTGGCAATCGGACTTCGTTTGAGCCCAAAACAGATGAAAATGGACCACATACGCAAAAACCCAAAATTGGGCCTTGTCCGTGACCCAGCCTGCGGTCACGGACCTTCAAAAGATGTTTCCCACAATTTTGGGTAGTTTCCTTCTACTCCTCTTCGAAATCCAACTCCCCACAACTGCTATTAACTCCCCAAAACTGCCCAAAACTGATTGGGAGTCTATAAAAGGATCAAATTTTAAAGGGAAGGAAGATGAACACATACACAAAGAAGAAAAGAGAAGAAATCAAAGAAAGAAACACTTAAAGCAACAAAGAAGCAAACTCTAGCAGCACTTCCACGACCATTCCCACCTTCTTTTCTCAGTTTTGAAGGTTAGGAAGAAAATCCAGAAGAAGAGAAGGAAGTGGAATGGCCAAAGTTCATGCTATGTTCATACGTCGGCAATTTCTGAGAGGATGACATTGTCACCTCTGTTTCTCTTATTCGTAGGGCCTCTTAGCCATCGCAAGAGTCGTGAAAGAAGCCTCTCTAGGCCTCATTTTATTCCTTGAAAATGATAGGTTCAAAATGACACAACTCCGGCTTCATATTTGCCCATTTCAGACTTGAAACAAAAACGCAGTCCGTAAGCACGAATGATGAGTTACAGAGGTTTCAATTGATTCCATGGTTAAATGTAATCTTCCTGATGCTTGTCCACCACTCCAAAGTCATAAAAATGGAGTTCCAACACTTGAAAGAAGTTCCAAGAAAGAACCAGCGTGAATAGCATAAAAAATGGAGACAAACAGTAGCTTCAAGGCCACCGTCTACCAGTGACCATGACCCACGGTCACTGGAAGGCCCCAGCGACCATGGGTGAGTCACGGTCACTGGAATGGGGCAGTGACCGCGGGTCACAGTCACCCCATTTTTCCATCTTTTTCGCATTTTTTCCTACTCTGTGTACATCTTCTTGTAATTTCCAAATTAAGATCACATCTAAGACTTGAGGGAGGGGTTGTAAATTTTGTAAACTCATGTAAACAACCTGCATCCCCTCGGTCAGGGCACTTGAACCCATGTAAACAAAGGGAAATTAATGATGAAATGTAATTATTTCTCATTCTTCTTAACGCTTGAAGTGCGTGAATGTCAGACATTGATTCCGTAATTCATTTTCCACGCCTACTTTTTAAGCGTGATCACTCATAAGGCACTAGAAGGGCTTTCAAAATAACTAATACTTCTACTTTGTTAGAATCATAAAAATCAACTATAACGTCCCACCCTATGCACATGCATGATATTGTCCGCTTTGGCCCTAAGGCCTCATAGTTTTGCTTCTGGTGGGCCTCAATCCACCAAAAGGCCTCATGCAAAATAGGGCTGCAAGCTTTACATATAAGCCTAATCACTTTCCTCTCTATAGTTGATGCGAGACTCCATGACATTACACCAACATTCTTAGAAAACATAAAAAGAACCTCACCATTACTACTTAGCAAAGCTCCACTAATACCTGCCGCTCTGGCTTACCTCTTGCAGCACCATCAACATTGAACTTATACACACCAAGAGGGGAAGATGACAAACAAGCCAATTTCCTCTCCCTAATTGTGCCACACCCCATACAGGCTTCCCAATTACCAGTTACATCATTAAGATAGAAGTTGGAGAACTCTTTCCTCACGAATGTCCATTTTGCAATCGTAAAGGTGATTGCATCAGTTAACTTTGGTATAGAGGAAAAGACCCCTTTAAAGATTAATTTGCTGTTCCTTTCCCTCCAAATGGACCATAATATGGCAAATGGAATCAACCTCCACATAGTACAACCGCATCCAAAGAAGTAGTCTCTCCTCCAAGCCTCAACCATGTTTGCTACCTTTGCTAAATTGTAACTATTTTTGTCTTAGCAAATTCATGGGTTGGACAAAACTTGAGTCCATTAGTGTTGTATTTTACATATTTTTGAGTATGGATAATGGTTTGAGTCGCCGGATGCACTGAAGTGAAGAAATAGGAGAAAAAGCAATAAATTGAAGTGGTTTTCTACGGACAACATAGATTAAAAAGGTCATATCTCACAAACCAAATGTTGGATATAGGCATGTGACCTACCGTTGGAAAGCTCTTTTCGAGAGGATTCTGTAGAGCCCAAGATCGCCTCAATTGGAGCTAAAACAAGAAGTTATGGCCTCTGGAAGTCTACAGGAAAATGCTGAAATTTTCACCCGGACAGAACCTTAATCCGACTGGTCGGGAAATTTATCCGACCGATCGAGCAAGTGCAGAAAGTGCGCCGACTTGCGATTTTTCAGTCCGAATTAAAGGGAAACTTACTTATTTGATGCCAACTCCTTTCTTGATCGTATTATACTTGTGAGGCGCAAATAAGAGGCTATAAAAAGGGGTTTTCTCTCAACCCTAAAATAGAGATCTCATTGTTCTGAATGGAGAAAATATTTTAGAGATCTTCTCCTCTAGAGTTCTTTTTTAGAGTTGGTGGGCTGAAGTTCTACTCTAGAGATCATTGTCTTCTACTTCTTTGAGTGTAGAAGATTGCTTTGGGGTGTCAAATGCTACATCTAGAATGTGTCTAGGTGATTGGATCTGTCACAGAGAATGACAGGGGGTCGTTGCAGCAGAGAGCTATGCAAGGGAATCATAAGGTCCTTAGGTTGAGGAGCAACTGGATAAGTGTTGTGAGTATTCTCTTGTAACTGTAGTATGATTCATAGTGCTTGACTCTTGGCCGTGCTTTTTTCCCAGGTTGGGTTTTCCACATAAAATCTGTGTATTCTTGTGTTGTGTGCTTGTGGTTTGATTTTTTTTCCGCTGCGTGGTTAGTTGTTTACACACATATATTAAAATTGATTAGCATTAATCCATTCTAGAGGATCTCCCCCCCCCCCCCCCCCCCCCCCCAACAAAAACCTTCACGAATAACACCAAGTCGTACTGCACCTACCAATGAAATAACTTCAAATACCCGGTGCAACCTCGCAATGAATAAAGAGGTGGTTTACAAATTCCACCTCTTTATTGCACATCACACAAATATTTGAGATGATGCGCGACATCAACCCTCTTATTCTTAAATTGTCTGTAATAGAAATTTTAGCTACAACAACAAACCAACCAAAAACCACCACCTAAGGAGGGGCTAATCCCTACCAAACAAGAGAATATGAAGCTCTAAATGGTTGGTTCCTGTCCGATGCTTGGCAAAAAGCTTCTAATGAAAATTCTTTAGATATAGAAGGCTCTCAAATCTTAAAGTCTTTAGAGTTCTTGCATAAAAAGGTTTTAGAAAGAAGACTTAATGCCTCCCCATATTTTGCCCCCTCAAACTGACGAAGACTTCTCCTAAAAGACACACTTTACAAGGTACTCCCCTCCCTCACCTCAAAACAATCACTAATTGCACACTCCTTATTGGACACCATCCTAAACACCTTAGAAAACAAAACACACAAGGGACCCGCCCTTACTCAATCATCCAACTCAAACCTAACATTCCTCCCATCCCCCATCACAAAACCCACCCCTTCGAATAAGACTTTCCTCCACTTAGAAGAAGCATCCCCAACTAACACAATAGCACCTCACAATCTTGACCTATAGTACCTTAGACCAGAGACAGGTTATCACTTCCAAATATCCTCATTGTATTTGGTAGCGATTACTCTCATCCAAAGAGCTTTCTTCTCATCCTCGAACCTCCACGACCATTTCACCTATAAAGCTCCATTCCTTTTCTCTAAGCTACCAAGACCCAAGCCCCCACTCCCTTTTTAGTTTAAGCACCTCACTCCACTTCATCAAATGAAGTTTCTTCTTAACCCCATTCTCGTCCTAGAGAAAACTCCTATGGATATGCTCTACCTTTTCCACCACTGACTTTAGCATTTTGAAGAGCGATATATAATACAGTAGAAGATTAGACAACCTAGCTTTAATAAATGTAATCCTTCCTGCTAGTGATAAATATTATTTCTTCCATGAGGATAATTTCTTTTCAAATTTGTTAATAACTGGATCCCAAAGAGCCTTGGATCTTAGCTTCGCCTTAATTGGAAGACCAAGATATATAATAGAAAGCCTCCCTGATTTGTAGTCAATCATAGCTACCAAAGACTGAATAGTTTCCTTCATGCAGCCAATCCCCACTAAAATGCTTTTGGAAATATTGACCTTTAGGCTTGACACCAACTGAAAGCACTGCAAGATTTTTTTTTTCAAGCTAAAATTTCTTCCTTCTTGCTTTTTTTTAAAACGGTAATTAACAATTTATTAAAAGACAAGACAAATTACGAGGAACAAAATAAAAGAAGAAAAAAAAGGGGGAAGATACAAGAGCATTGTACAACACTCAACCCCAATTACATTACCTCACCCACCCAAGGAGACAATGTCGTCATCAAGTTAGCGTTTTCAACCTCATGATGGAAGCAGACATTAGTGCTAGTCGTCATCTCTCTTATTTCATTAAAATGGAATTGAAATTCCCAAGGTCTGACCTTCCGATTTAATACCCAAGCTATTGCATTAGAAAAATCACTTTCAACAACAAGGGCACCTTCATACTTTCTAGAAAACAACCTTAAACACTCCAAAATAACTAACACTTCTGCAAATTAAAGTTTGATATGTGCAAATCAGTGTTCTGAATTTTGGTTTCACTACAAGTAATCTCAAAATTTTAACCTGTTGGTATAAGAAACTCGGAACAGAAAACTTTTCTTTTTTAAGAACAACTTGCTAACACTTTAATTTCTACTTATTTCAAAGTAATTCTACTACTTAATTCCTAAAGTGGGTCATTTATTGACAATCACAAAAGGTGGGCCCATATTATGATTTCAAATTTTATAAAATTGTCGGACCACATTATAAATCCTTTGATTGTGGGGCCCATGTTCTAATTTCTAAATATAAGTTATATGGTCAAAAAATTATCTTTAAAAAAAAATTCAATCTTTTAAGAAAATATTTAATCTTTCAAAAAATGTATTTCAGTAAAAATACTTAAAATTTTAAAAAAGAATCAATCTTTCAAAAAGAATATTTAATCTCTCAAAATAATTTTTAATCTTTCAAAAAAATAAATCCTTGAAAAAATATTTAATCTTTTAAAAAATATTTAATATTTCAATAAAAATAATTATTTTTTAAAAAAATATTTCATATTTTTTATAAAAATATTTAATTTTTCAAAAAATATTTAATAATTTTTAAAAATATCTAATCTTTCAAAAAATATTGAATCTTTTAAAAAATATTTAATGCTTGAAAAAATATTTAATCTTTCAAAAAAGTATTTATTTTTTCAAAAAACATATTTATTATTTCAAAAAAACATATAATAGTTAAAAAGTATTTAATATTTCAACAAAAAATTAATCTTTTACAAAATATTTAATCATTGAAAAAAATTTAATCTTTCAAATAATATTTAATATTTCAAAAGAATATTTCATTAAAAAAACATATTTAATTTTTCAAACAAATATTTAAACTTTCAAAAAAATTTAATCTTTTTCTTTAAAAGAGGTGGAATCACATTTTAAATCTTATGATTTCATTGCTTTTGTTCGTTGGAGAAATTTTTTTCACCATTAACAAATAAGTTACGTTTAATTTATTCTTAGTAAAGTATTTTAATATAATGTTGCTAAACAAGTTTTGCAGAGTTTCGTCTCAACACAACCCAAGCAAGTACTAGCTCCCCCTCTTAGTTAAGCTAAAAATTAGGTACAACACATGAACAATGTTAAACATGCCATAAGCAAGTACTAGTTATCCCCTCTTAGTTGAGCGAAAAAGAATAACATCATTTGCAAATTGCAAGTAAGTAATAGCCTCACCATTCCATTTAATTTTAGAACCATGAATGACACCCATCTCTCATCCCAGCATGTGACAACTTGGTGAATTGGTCGTTTGATTTTATATTTTCAGCTCCATGTAAAACAACAATATATAGTCAGTTTGACTGGCATCTAATTGTCTACGGTGTAGGAGCAGGAGTAGGAGGGTAGGACCCACTGCTTAGCCGTCGTTGATCGGACTCTTATCTCCACTATCTTCTCTTTAATAATTAATGATTAGGAATAAAAAAAAGTCATTTTGTATGAGGTGGTTTCCGTTGCCATGGGGCTGTTTGGGTCCTTGCGATCATCTAAGAAAAGAAATTAAGTTCTTGGAAAATCGCAATTCTTGATAATCATTGTATTGAGGGTTAGATTTTTCGTTATCCAAATGATAGACCCGTTTGGCAGTGGATTTACTGGTTAAAAACAGAATGACTAAAAAAAACAATTATTCTTAATAAAGTTAAGAGTGATTTTAGAGTCAAACATATGATTGCAGACTTGCAACTGAGCTGAAACGTTGAATCATGGAATCCACTTTAAGAACGGCATGTACGTTTTTCTTCGGAGGTTAGGTCATTTTTAACTTTGATTTTACTCTGCTCCTCCATCATCATTGACACGAGTGGAATAATTAGAGCGCTAGCAGTACCAGATAAGGTTTGACCATGGGCTGCTGCTAGAACAAAACAAATAAATGAGTTTATGAAAGCACTGTCTACAGGTGGGAAACTAGATTTTAGGGCTCTCAACTTCTCATAGGACAGCAACACACGGGACGTGAGAACTAACAACGGTAAAATAAAAGCAACTGTTTTACTGCAATATGGTCAATAAAAAGGGGCATATGTGTCATGTATGATGTAATGGCAACATTGACCGCATCGGCCTAAACATGACTAACCTTCCCCACCATCATATGTGGAAGATCGCAAAATACTAAGATTTTAAACCAATTAATTTATGTAATGTGTGCTATAAAATTACTTTTGTGATCAGATGAGCTCTTGCATTCCGTTAAAAGAGGAAATTGAAATATGAACTTTAGCTCTTAAGATATTATTTTGGTAAACCTGTTTAGCTTTTAAGTTAGATACGACTAAAGTGAAAAAACAGGATGAGACTTCTAGAAGAAGTATTGATAGCTTTAGCTTGTATGATAAATTTGTGTTTCTAATCAAAGAATATGTTTCTTCATTTTCTTATTTCCATTGGATTTGGCTCAAAAGGTCCTTATTAGGCCTATGAGTGGAGGTTCCAGTTAATTAGGGCTAATTTTATATATTCTTTCACGGTGTATACTTTTGTAACTAAGCAACAGAGCAGAAGAGAGAAGGCAATACAGAGAGAATATTGTAAGGGGGTGAGAGAGAGATTTCTTCATAGTGAAATCTTCGCACTTGTAGACGTAGGCAATCTGATTGATCCACGAAAATATTTGTGTCTTCTGTGTGTGATTACTTGTTCTTCTTCTTTTGTAGTGTATACTTCATATGCTTAGCCTAAATTTAGATCTAACAAATTGTTAAGTTTATGTCTTGTATTCTGATTTAGCCAAATTGGTTTATTGGTCTAGCTAATGACCAGGTTAGGGTTAAGGTTAATTTGGTCTTTGTACCGTGGTTTTCTTAGTTGCCAAAAAAGCATATTTATATATTCATATAATGTGACCCTAAACTCTATATGTAGGAGATGTGGCAGATTTCTTCCCCGTAGTGTAAATCATGTAGGGCTATGTAAGTTGTAGAGAGGTGTAAGCTCTCTTCCCCATGGTGTTAACACATTACGTATGGCAGGGTGCTGTTAGAGCTAGATTAAGACCTGTGAAGATTGAGAAGCTAACTGTTAAAGAGTGGGAGTCTTTGTAACGAATTACACAGTATCTTTCATAGTTAAATCGAGTAAGATACTCACAACTCGTGGAGGTAACTTTTATGGTGAACCACGTAAAATCTGTGTGTCATAATTGCATAGTTTTCTTCTTTTTTATGTGTGTGGTGTTGTTGAGTGCTTCTGTATGTGTACTACAATTATATTCTTTTAAATGAGTCTCCTTTTGAGAATGTCATAACTTGGCAAGGTCTAAGATAAGGAGACCCGCTATCCCCTCATCTAATTTCATTATTGGTGAGGAAATTCCATCTACAACATTGCTTAAAGTGTAGGTTGAAGCAAAAATCTATCGTGTTAGAATCTCTAAAGGAGTACCAAGCATATCACATTTACTTTTTTTATTGACGATAGTTTCATATTTTGCAATGCCTCTATTATGAAAGTAAGAGAGATTAAGGACATTTTGGATGGCTATTACACTACTTCTAGTCAAATAGTTAATTTCAATAAATCAGCCACCCACTTTAGTAAAGGAGTATGCCAAATTAAATGTAAGAAACTTACATCTATTCTAAGAGTTAGAATTATGAATAAAAGTGAAAATTATATGGGGAATCCTATTTTATTAAAAGAAATAAAAATAATTTATTTTGATTCGCTTATATCTAAATTTAAGACAAAGTTTTGCCATAGCAAGCCAATATTTTATCTCAAGATGGAAGGAATACTTTAGTTAAATTTGTTGTGCCTTTGTTACCTTCGTACCATATGTCTACGCTCCAATTACATAATGTAATATTACATTACTTGTGGTAGTGTAATGGTTTAGTTAATTGTAGATTTTGGGAAAACTGTTAACCGAACTGCATTATATAGTTTTCAATTTTTAAAATCGTAACCGTAACCGTACCCTAAAAAACCAAACAATGGTTAACCGTATTAGATGGTTCGGTTACGGTTAACCATATTAATTAAGAAAAGATTTAAATATAGGATGACTGGAGTATTTGTGATAAGAGATCAATGGTTGAAATTGATCTAAAAATACGACTTTGGATGTAAGGTTCTGTTAACCGCACATGATTAACCAAACCATCTATCATAGTTCTATTAATCGTGTGCGGTGAACCAAACCGTAGCATATGGTTCGATTTGGTTAATAACTATGCGTCAAGACTGAAAATCGAAATTGAACCATGAAGCATGGTTTTTCCATTTTAATAACTATAACCAAGTTATAAAACATGGTTATGAATTGTCAGTTTAGTTCGGTCGGTTAGATGGTTTTTCGATTTTTTTACACCCCTAATTCCTTGGATAAATGATGAGAGATTTTTAGTAAGAAGATGGAGTTGATAACACTATGACATGGAATGAAATATGCAAGCCCATTGAGGAAGGTGGGGGGTGACTAAGCCTAAGAGAATCCAAAGAAAACAACATGAATTTACTTGCTAAAATTTCTTGGAATGCTTAACTAGGGAAAAGTCATTGTGTTTCAAATATTGGCCCCATAAATCTCTTTGGGAAGCCAAATTTAATTCATAAAACGCTTGGCTTCGGAGAGGTTTTGTGAATGCGATTAATTTTATCAATGATCATATTGGTTGGGCCATAAGGGACAGCAAAGATATACCTGTTTGGGAACTCGATATATAGATCCCCTTTGATCAAGAGCTTAGAAAACCTCTCTCTCAAATTTCTAACCCATACCTTAAAATTGAAAATCCTTTGATAACAAATCTTAAAATCTCCCTTTAATTTCTAGTTTCTTTAATGACTCTAACGATGTAGAGGACGTTGCTAAAATTTACCTACCAAATTCTGAATTAAGTAATAAAAAAAATTGGGCCTTTACTAATGATGGTAATATATCCACTAAATCTGCTTACATGACCTCACTCTTTCAAATGATAATAGTAACAATAGTCTGATCAAGAGGAAGAGTTTTGGAAAATCAATGTCCCTCAATGGGTTCTGCTCTTTGGCTAGAAATGTCTAATTCGGAGATGACTAGGTCCTCAAACTAATTTAGGAACCGCTACTTGTCCTAAATGTGAATATGAAGAGGAAGTGATGGAACACGCTCTTTTCATTTGTGATCACACTAGAGCGGTCTGATTTAGTTCTAATTGTGGGTTCTTAGCTTAATCTTTTCGAAATATGAATATAAGGGAATAGTAGAAAATCTTATGAAAATAAATGACATGATTTGGATGCAAGAAAATCCAAATTTCTTGACAATGACTCAAACCATTTGGTGGGCTTTATGGAAAGCAAGAAACAGTTTCATTTTTGAAGGAGTGGCCATTGAACCTCAAAAAATCATTAGCATGATCCAAAGTTTGTTTCATAATAAGAGTAGGGATATTCAACAAAGAAGCCTTCCCTGGCCCCCAATATTTCAAGATTCCCCAGTGTTGCTTTTAATGCTTTGTTATTGATTTTCATGGATACCGCTTATCACCATAAAGATGGTAGATTGCCTTTTGGGATTTTGCTGATGATGACTAATTATCTCATTTGTGCCAATGCTCACCCTGAGCCAAAGCTCACTTTTTCAAAAGAAGCATAGGAAAGAGTTATTCTATTTGTGCTAAAGGAAGTTTTGAGTGGAAGCTTTCTAATGTAACACTTTTCTCATATGCAAAGGAAGTAGTGGATACCACCAATATGTAAATGGATTGGGCCATCAATCCCATTATTTTGGACATTGAACTTCATTGCAATTGTTTTTTTTTTGGTTGAATTTCTTTCAATTCCTAGGACTCGTGATGAGGCTACTCATGTTTTGGCCAAGTGCTGTTATCAGCTTGGTGGGAGTTTTTTGTTGGAATGGTGAAGTTCCTGATTGGGTGAGGCTTTGTTTGCACCCTTAATTGTTGTTTTGGTTTGTTTTAATAAATGAAATTCTATTTACAAACATATATATATATTAGACCCATCAGGTACGAAGGATCTAGTGGATTAGTCAACACCAAAAATTAAATTGATAAAATTAGATGCTACTGAATTCACTAACATGAAAACTGATAGGCTTGACCAAAGATGGCCTAGACTTCGGTGTTTACTTTGGTCCTGAAGATCTCATCTCTGGCTGGAATTTAAGAACTGACTACTGAAAAAGACTGGAGTTAGGCTTCAGTTTTATAGTTTTTGAAACTAAAACCCAGCCCAACCCAGAAGCTCGGTGTTCCCATTTTAACGTACGGCTAAGGCCTAAGAGCTTTTTTTTTCCCTTGAAAACACTCAAATTCATATTTGAAGTAAAAATGTCATGTTATTGATGCTTTGCTATTTAGGACCATTATTATATATATATATATATGAACCTAACTGGATTCAATTGCAAAATTCAGTGGATTGCAGCAAATTGATTGACTGTCCATTCAATTATTTTTTACTCTCTCACCTGTTTGGGCCATTACACCTAGTAGAACTGATTTTAACTCTCTCTCTCTCTCAGTTGGACTATTATACATATATATATATTAAAGCTACAAGAATGGAGGCCTCTGAGGGTGCCATATCAGCTATTTATTTTTCTTTTTTTCTAAAGCATCATGTCAGCATTCCAAAAAATTACAAGTTTTCAAAATCTCGTCCTCACTCTCCTTTAATCTCTCTCACATAAATGATCATATATTGATCTTAACCATAGCTGTCGAATTGTTTATTATGATCGTAGTCCTAAAATCTCTCTTCTACAATTATCATTTTCATCTAATACTTGCCATGTGATTTAAGAAGATATTGATTTGAAACGTCAATTATTATCTCCATCTTGATTAGAGAAGATATTGATTTGAAACGTCAATTATTATCTCCATCTTAATTAGAGAAGATATTGATTTAAAACGTCAATTATTATCTCCATCTTAATTAGAGATTACGTATTGAATCTTTGGTCTAAGAAAGCAAGTTGATGCAGTACTACCAATCAATGTATATTTTTTTATAAAAAAGCTTCTAGTATTCAACAGTCCAAAATCTGCATATCAAATGAGGGGATCTGATTAAAACAACTCATTGATTCTCCTACAACAATCTCCTATATTCCTCTGCTGCTATATTACAGTTTTTTTCCTTCTTTATCATATATGTGCACGTACAATTATTTGATACTTTTTCTTGTTTCCTTTCAGAAATTATATCCCGATTCTTTTTTAATTCTCCATCATCTTTGTTTCTTGTGAATCTAGGTATGTATTGGATGGTTTATGTCTCTTTATTATTTTTTTCTTTCTAAGATCATTATGTTTTTAGACAGTCAGATGATATCTTTTATGATATGCTTGTGGTTTTAAATGGAGTTAACTACGTACATAAAAATAATAATAATAAATGAAAAAATCCAACCAACTCAAAACCCCATATTTAGGAGGGCTGGTTGGGATGTACAATTTTATTCCATGAAAATTTCCGGTCTCAATCCAAAAGATGATGAACTCCATTTTAAAGCCTAAGTGCCACCATCTATTTTTCATCTTATTTTAATACACATCTTTAAAATGAAAAGTCTACTCTCCAAATAACAACCACGCTCCCTCTCCCCCTCTCTCTTGTGCAATAGGTAGTCCGCCCAAGGATTTTGTGAAGATCTAAAGCATAAGACACGCATAATATTATTAAGTTGATATATTTCAATTTCTTTTATTTATTTGTTTGGTAGGTTTTTGGATGTGGATGAACCGAGCAAGTTTTTGTGAATATATATATATATTGAAGTGGAGGATTCTTATGTAGCTACTATTATCAATGTCGGCTCCATTGATAAATTGTTATTATTAAAGTGGACTACTGTACATTTTATTCTCATTAAATTTAAAGTATTCAAAAATAAATTTTAAAAAAACATTAGATTTCAATTTTTTTAAGTATTTCAACGTATTACGGGTGGTCAATCCATTGGGATTAGAACGTTAATTTATTTATTTATTTGATTATTATCAAGTGTTGATGATTATTGCATGATACTATTAAAATAAAAGAAAATGAATCAGCTATTACTATTCAAGTGTTTTTTAAATCAGGTATGATTTACAATTTTGTATTTTTATGCATATAATTTTGTGCAAATAAAGATGTACCTATGTTACTATCGCTATGGATATCATTATTTATGTTGAACAATATTAAAACATTTGAGATATACTTATTTTCTTGGCCCAAGCTCTGCACGGGCATTGGTGAACTTCCTCAAGGTAAACATTTAAAGTGATTGATTAAGTTCATAGCTATGTTCAGGGAGAGAATGTGATCAATCTATAGATATAATAATCAAATTTCAATTTTGAAATAAATATATTTTCTCCAAAGAATTGCTATTTAATACTTTAGATGTGATTTTCACGATGTTTTCATATGTAAAACTATTTCGGTAAACTCTTAATTAGTTTTTTAAATTTAAGAATAAATTAAAATAGGCTATAATCAGAGATGTTACTAGTATTTTTATAGGATTTTTTATAGTAATTTTCAAAATTTTTCATAATTTATTTTTTGTCTAAGACTGAACATGAGCGTTGGTTGCTGGTTCCACCAATAACTCATTCATCATAGTTAGCACGTTTCTTCTCTTTCGACTGTGGCTTCTCGCCGTTTCGGAGAGGATTTCAAGGGTCTATTGGTTTTTAAAGGTTTGGATCTTTGTATTGCTGGTTCGACAGAGAGACCTCTTCTTTGCTTTTGCCCCTTCTCTCTTCGTCACATTTAGCACGTTTATTTAGTACCATAAAAACTCCTGATCTGGGATATTCTTTGGTATTTTGGAATTAAACCTTTGGATGGTCAAACCCAACCACAAATACATGGGATAAGGCTTTAATGTCGGTACTGGTGATCTCCACTGCAAATAGCATCCCACGATCACCAAACAATGAACCACTTTGAACTTTACGTTGATGTTCTTCGCATTTTTTCTCCCTTTGACTTTCCTTTGAAATTGAAGGGGGTTGGTTAGATTCCAAATGGTGAGTTGTCAAGTCACATCAGTGATTAAAACTTAGCCATATTGACCCTCAAACTAGCCTTATGCCCAGCGTCATCCAACTAAAGACTTGTTTGATAGGTCTAATCTTCTTTTTATAGACCATTCAACATAGAGCCATAAAAAAAGAAGCTATAAAAAAAAGAGGCTAGAATTAAAATATGTGTTTGATAATGGAAGCATCTATTTTAAGTAGATCATTTTAAATAAATAGTTAAAAGCTTTTCACAAATATCTTGAGATCTACTAGGTATCGAGCCTTGAAATTTTACTTTATAACTATGTTTGGCCTCCCAAAGAGATCTAACGGTTTGGATCTTGTGTTTGAAGCCCCTAATTTTTTTAAAAAATATTTAATAATTCACATTTTTACATAAACATCTCAAGTTTGGTGATGATCCAATGGCTAGAATTTGATCTCACAATGGTCATTGACCTTCTACACATTTTCAATGGTTTGGATTGTTATTTATTATCCCAGAAATAATAATAATAAATAAAAAAGGGACTGCCTCTGGACTAGTTTAAAATTCAGCATATTAAATCAATGATTGAAAGTTTTTCAAAAATATCTTGAGATCCACAAGGAATCAATCCTTGAAAATTGACCCTATAGCCATTTTTAGTCTTTCCAACATTTTCAATGGTTTGGATCTTGTGTTTGGGCCCCACAGAATTCAAAAACTAATATCCAATAGCTCACGCTTTCTTGCACATATCTCGAGATTCATGATGATTTAACAGCTGAAATTTGGAGGGATGGCCGTGTTTGATCATGTGAACATTTTCAATGGTTTGGATCTAGATTTAGGGGCTCGGATTTCGAAAAAAATTGAAAAAACGAACTGGGCGTGATCCTTATAAGTTACTGTAGCAGCGCCTCTTTTTTTCTTTCTCTTATTTGGAAATGCATTATGAGGAGGGCTGTGGGAAATAGAGGTAAAACCTGAACATATCTAAATTAAATGGAGCACAAAAGTACATGCCAAGCACTCTTATTTTTACAAACTCTACTAGATTTAGACATTTAGACAAAAGAGCCTAAAATTAGTAATGCCAAACATGCACTAAGTCCGGCAGAATTGTCCATGCAAAAAATGACAATTTGCAATTGGCCATTTTACCCTAGAATATTGCTTGGTATGATGTCCCAAGGATGTAAGATATTCCACAAAATTTAGATTTTTTTCACCCTCTTCCTTTCTACCGTTCAGAAAAGAAATGCCTAATGTTTTTCGCTAATAAAAGAAAAAAACCACAGGCAAAACCATTTCGCTAAGGTTGAAGTGAATGTTGTAAAAGCAAACTTACAGCGAAGAGAAAATAGAATTCTAAATTTGAGAGTGAATATGTTGTAGGTTTTAGGAGATTTTTATAATGCCAAATTATTAGACAATAGGTAAACAGTGAAAATAAAAATAATTAACATAATCACACATTACAAGAAGACATGATTTTAATATGAAAAACTCTAACCAGATAAAAGTCCATAAATCCAATATGAATCAACTATCAAATAAAGTTGAACAGTTACAATGTATACTCATACCGTTTTTGCACCTTAAGGATTGAGTTCTTCTTGCTTTAACTCTTTTTACTCACAGACACTCCTTCGTCATGAACTATTTTCTACTTAATCAACTCACACCTTGATCACTTAAGATAGCCTCAAAACTTCTACAAGAGATATAGAAGCATCTACTCTCTAAAACAAAGTTTTAACCCTTCAATTCTCAATGAAAGCTCTAGAGAAGATGATCTCCACTTTATAATATCTACTTAGGTTAATGAGATATATGTCTTAGAGTTAAAAAAGACTTTAAATAGCCCCAATTTCATACCTCATAATAATAATCATCTATGATAAGAATTGGCACAAAATAGGAAATCTCAATTCAAAAAGGAAAAGTTTTTGTGTAATGACAATTTCATAATTTTTGCATAATAATAATTTCATAATTTTGGACAGCATAATTGTCACTCTTTTTTCAATTTCTTAACTTTAGTGCATTCGGTGACTTATACCACAATTTATATTAAAAAAAACATAATTACAACTCAATGGACTTAAAGTTCTATCCAACCCATGAATTAGCTAACATACAAAAATCCTTTCATATATGCATTTTGGGTTTAGGTAGGAAGAAAAAATCACGTGATATCCTAGTTGTGCAATATAGCATAGTGCAATATCCTATAGCCTTGCGTTATCACATGGGGCAATATCCTACAACCCCAGGATATCTTAGGATTTAAGGGTAAAATTATCAATTGATTAAGCATTAAATAGTTCATTCCAAAATAACCTCCACACAAAAACATTTTACATTGTCTTTTAGGGTCCTTTCAGCTAATACAAAACCAATTAGTGTTTGGATCCTAATTGTTTCGCTTTGTCAAATCTCTAGGATACACAGAAATGGCTTGAATAGTTCCACAATCCTCGCATTTCCCCTGAAATATACTTCATTACAGCAACATATTCTATTTATGTAGCATATAGTTTGCGGCCCACCTAGCCCCCTCCTTGCCCAGTGCTTAGTACCTAAAAACCACTTTCTGATTCAACCAAAAAAATAGAGGGTGAAATGCTTCACCCATGTACTTTTTTGTATGAAAATCCGCCTCCGTTCCAGAATTCAATAGCTACGGTTGCATGTTTTTCAAGACAGCTAACAAGACCCTTAGATTGCTGGAGACAGCAACCATATACTAAAGCTTACATACAAAGTTTGCTACTATGCACAGAAAAAAGTCGAGACAAATTATGTCTGGAAGCCAGCCTTACCATTTATCAATATCTTATGACACATTAAACTGATAAAACTGTTTTAACAGAGGAAGTGTATATACAGACCACATATTTGGGACAGAAGAGACAGAACAAGAGACCAGACATATGCACAACAGGAAGTCTGGGATTTTCCAAACCTGCAGAAACAAACGCATTTCCAGATCCAGAAAATCCCCTTTGCAAACGCAGTTAACATAATCTCCTGAAATATACAGACACAGATCAACTGCAATTTGCGAAAACATCATGTTCCAATTGCCACTTTGCAAGAGCCATTGGCAGAACACTCCTCCAGACTGCCTGTTTACTCTATCTGCCTCAAGGGCCACTTCATCCATAAAACTAAGGGGAAAAAAACATTATATGGTTCAGAAGACATTCAATTCTTCAGGAAAACCAGTCTTCTTGAAAAAAAAATCCAATCACTGCAGATCACATTGCATAGATGATCTCCCCACTGCTGTCAACATCATCAAGCTCTGGATCTGACTCCAAATCCATATCATCATCATCAATATCATCAAACTCAAAGTTTTCATGGAAATACTGGTCGATGTTACGTGTCCCAGCAGCAGGTATTGTGGCTTCTGTGACGATCTGCATAATATCATCAATGCTCTGCATGGGTTGATGAGACTCGTCAAACTGGTCGCTCATGTTATCATCCATTAGATCTGCTGGTAGATTCTTTAGAAACCACACATGGTTTTGGATTTCAGGGATGGTTATCCTCTGTAATGCAAGCAAATATTAAAAGATGAGACCGGTAAGTGTGATCTTCTGAATCCCAAAATTATGCCCGTTTATGAAACATCCTCCACGTAATGAATCTCCCATAAAGCTGACAATAAAAAATAACAATATGAACAAAGACCACTGCCAAAAACCATGATCAAAGTACCATCACCAAGACTATGTTTGGGCTTCAAACTTCTGAAAATCTGGATTATGAAAGTCGTCCACCATCACGAAAAATCAGATCTGGGATTCTCATTTTGCAGGGCAGTCTAGTCACTTTCAGGAACATTTTGTGAAAGTTTCGATTCAACTGGAGATGAGTCCACATGCTTCTTATGTGAATTGGGAAGGCACTGAATAAGAAGTTTCTCCATTCACTTTTATTATGATCAATGATGCTTGACTGGTAAAAATCTCAAGAAAGGAGTGTACGATAGCTAAATATTGGTTCCTTTTCTAATAAATAAATAAAAAGAAAAAAGAAAATCATGATGGCATTGTTGTTCAATTCGACTAGAGATGTTTCGGAGTTTAGGGAGAGAGGATATAATTTACTTACAGTTGCAGGATCGGAAACAAAGATCCTTGAGATAAGGTGCTGGCATTCAGGAGAAATGTGAACATTGTCTGGAATGGAGTACTGTACAGTCGAAATCCTCTGCAAGAAACAAGGATTTAAAGGATAAAATAAGCGTCCTCAACACTGCTCTAGTACGAAACTAAGTAAGTGCTGTATGGTAACCTGTATAGTTCTCATAACATCCTTCGGCAACTCAGGATCCTCAAAAGGGTATGCACCCATGAGCATGACATACAGGGTAACTCCACATGACCACACATCTGCAATCTGAATATGTTGTAAAAAGCTGCTTGTCAGACATACAAATTAAAGCAAGACCTGGAAGCTTACAAAGATTTTGTTCCAGAATTGCTGTCTTAAGAATAGAAAACTTGCTGGAGAGGAACCATTTGGGCCCAAAGAAGGTAAGAAGAATTTAAATTTCTTGTTGCCTTTCATAGAGATAAAATACAACCTGTGTGACTATGTATCTTTATTTTCAATCTTTGCAGATGTTTAGGGCTCCCTAGTCCCCCTCACTTTTGAAAAACCCATAGATTCTTGCAGGACTAAAACAGCCTATTGAGAGCAAATTCCTGACTAATACTAAACTGCTGCATGCAGGCTGTTAAAATATTCATCTTGCAGAATCTAGTACATAGGAAACTTTATGAGAAAGTAACAGCAAAAATTGGTGGATTACTATATGATAATAGGGGGAAGCTCCAAAAGTGCAGTCTTTTATTGTATGATATGCAGAAGACATGGTTAACAAAATTATTTAAAATCACAGGACACAGATCCCTAGGCAGGTAAAAATGAGTGGTTGGAAAAGAAAAATCTTTTCCTTTTGGAGGTCACTGATTCATCCAATTAGCATGAAAGATCATCGGGACAGAATCCATGACATTCCCTTGCTATCCCCCCGCCCTTTATTAATGAAGGTAGGCTCTATTTTCTTCTCTTCACTGAGGCAACAGTCTTCTTTAAATTTTATTATTTTACTTTATTCTTGTTGTTGTTGCTATTGTTATTGTTATTATTGTTTTCATCTGCTAGCATGCACAACTCGTGGGAAGACTACCATAAGACCTACCTGCCTAAGGATCGATCCTTGGGTAGTTACTAAGGTGAGATGCCTACATGTCACTGGGTTGTGATATGACTTATGAGGCATCGTTACCGTTATTATTGTTACTATCATCAGCTTCTTCAACTTTTTAAATTTACTTTCTTCTTCTTATTGTGATGGTTATTAGTATTACCCTTTCTAGTACTTCTGGAAACAGTTAAAAGAAAGGGAAAATCGAGCCCCTGCTCTTGAACCCTAACCGGCAGAGGACTGCAATAAGTGCACCATTTTAGTACCAACAAAGCAGATTATGAAATAAACAAAACCTCACTCAAACTACTATTTTGTCTCCAAATTTCTTTCATCAACTCTCCTTGACTGGTTTGAAAATAATTACCAAGATACTGTTAATTTGGCTCAAATAGTTTTTATGTCGATCCTTTGAACAATAACAAGACCATTCAAAAGCCCACACTACAATCCTGTGTTCTCAAAAGTAGGTTTCACATTAAAAAAAAAAATCAAAGTAAGGGAGTTGATCCAGTTAAAAAAAATATATTCATATTACCTTGCCATCATATTCCTGCCTAAGTAATACTTCTGGGGCAATGTATGCAGGAGTCCCAACTGTTGACTTGGGTTGTGAATGTAGCACAGAAGACTGAGAAAAAGAAACTGCATATAAGAATTGCAGGGATACAAACATCACATCTGATACTCATTCAGCCAAAATGAAGAGCAAAAATGTAATAGCGAATCAACAGATAATAATTATATCGCAAAATTTATTAATATTTTCTATGGCCATACAGTCAGTACTCAGTAGAGGTAACAAAAATACAGTCAGTGGAGTAAAATCTCACCGTAATGTAAATCAGGCTCATAAGTTAAATTGTAAAAATCAGTACTTACATCTTTTGTTAGCCCATAAGTATGTTTGTTAGTGACTCTATGTGCTGGAAATACACACTTCTTGTCGCTTCATCAAAATAGATATTAAATTCAGCTAGAATAAGCAGTTAAGCACTGATTCTAACTGCAAGAGAACAACAATATTACCTTGGAGAACCCAAAATCACATATCTTCAAACGAGGAGCTGGACTTCCATCCAGCAGTGTGTTTTCCAGCTTTAGATCACGGTGACAGACTTGCTTTAGAGGAGAAACAGAATACATGTCACTTTAACAACCAAGAGTGGCACTGGAAATTAAGATTAAGAAACACAGCAAAAAAGAACTTTGTTTCACGTACCATTGAATGACAGTAGCTGACTCCTGATATAAGTTGCTGGAAGAAGAAACGTGCCTACAGAAAAAAGCCATATATTAAAGACACATTTGATGAGGTAACTAAATCAGTGAGTTGAGTTAAAACCTCATTCTCACTGAAACGGCCCGCACATCGTATGCGCTCAAAAAGCTCTCCGCCAGATGCATATTCCATCACGATAGCAAGATGGGTCGGTGTTAATATAACCTACAGACCATTTCAGCGGATGAACTTAGATTCAGTCATTGTTGCTTCCAAAAATGTGTAGTCCTATGAACAACTTTAAAATACACAAACCTCTTTAAATCTAATGATGTTTGGGTGCCTCAGCGACCGATGGTTGATAATTTCTCTTTGTACATTCTCATCTATCTGTCATTCCAAAATAAATTGAAATTGAAATACATTGTGTCAGACCATTTGCCACAATCACAATCAAGTTTGGTACTCCAATATGTAGTAAACAAGGTCACTAGTCTCAGAAAACTTTTGGCTTGAATTCTAGACCTCCCTAGAAGCATTTAGATTTACCAAACTAGGAAGTGGTTTTGGCAGACGAAATAGTTTTCTCTGCTGTTGTGGATTTTAGACACAATTAGTTCTCATTGCCAATTTCCAATATTCATGTGGAGCAGAAATGTAAGAAGTATAGCCCCACAAAAGCATTTTTTTTTTTTTCAATTTCTCTGCTTTCTGCAGACAGACAGCAGAAGAATACCCACACTCACAAACAGACTGTGATATGGGGTAGCAATTAAACAAACCTAAGGCTAGACTTCAACTCCACTATTCACACCTAAAAACCAGCATACAGGAGTGATGCAAAAGAGAAATTTTTGGCTTCTATTGAACCAACAGACCCATAAAGGAGAAAAATAAATTACAAAAAATAATAATAAAATAAAATAAAAAGAGATTCCATGTGAAATAATGAATTGGGAAGGAACCTTACAAATGATCTTCTCAGATTATACATATTGGTTTAATTACATCGCAGAAAATGCAAACATTGATGGAATTCCATCATTGAGATACCAAAAAAATGATCAACCCTTACTAGTACCTCTGAATCTCGTTATAACTTTCCACTTGCTGGGGGTTGATTGAATCGCAATTCATCAATTGTTTTAATTAGGCATCTTTAGCTGTACCCCAAATCACAAAAAGTTAAAAATATATATATATATTTGTGAATCTGGGTCAGTCCAAAATCCCAAAATCACATCTGGGGTGTACTATTTTCGCAATTTCTCGGACCCAGATCATCGCTCGGCAGCAGTCAAATTCAATATCGAAACCCATCAAGTCCCCAGATTTACAACAGGAAAAGATCAAACTGAGGATGAAATATGAAACCAACAAACAATTCGCATCGTTCTCGACATCCAAAACCGCAATTGCAAAGAAACTTAGCAAAGAAAAAAAATCAAACAACACAACATTCTGAAGCTACTACCTTGTCACCCCTCTCTATATACTTAACCGCTACGAGCTCTCCTGTCAGCTTATCCATCATTAACCTCGCCACACCGAAATTCCCCGATCCGATATCTCTAACGAGCTCGTAACGGTCGCTGTCGTGCATTATCGGAAGATCCATCCCGGGCCCCACATTCACCGCCTGTCTCTCCATAGGAAGAAAAATCCCAGCCGCCAATTCCTTCTCCCACGGCGCAGATGAAATCGCAGCTCACATGAGCAGAGACGAAGAACCACAACCGAGATGAGAAGTACGTGGCGGAAGCTGAGCCCTTGGATCGGACAAAACGAAAATGAAGCAGCTTTTTAACTGATATTTGCACAAACGGAGAGAGAGGAAGAGGAGCGTAACGTAACGGTACGGAGTTGATCGGCTCGGATGGCCCCCTTAAAATGCTCTAATACGACAGAGAAGAGGAAGATGTGGAGAATGACTAAAAAGCCCTTGTGTGTACATGGATTTCTCTTTCTGTCGTGACAGATGATAATATATAATAAACAATGGCTGCTACATTGTCTTTTGTAACGGCACACATGATGTGAAACTTGTCGTTTTATGGACGATGCCAGGGGGAGAGAGGATAGGTACGAGGGAAAGGACCATTCTCTAAGTGGGCCCACTTTCGACCCCCATCAATGTAGATCACCGCCCCCAGGTCTTTTTAGCGGCTGTGATCATTTTATTCTCATTAACTCTGTTAACACCAGTGAGCTGAATGTCGCCGTCTTGGGTGTGGGGCCCACTTTGATGGTTGCATGAGCAACATCACTATATGATCATCAAGGCACGTAGGAAGGATTAGGGAATTTTATCCTAAATAATCTCACGGTCGTAATAATCTTCTTCACATTGTACTAATATAAAGAAATAAAGATGTATAAGAGGCTCATTCTTAACAAGACCTTCCTTCCAATCTATGGTGTCATGTTCCAGCAACTTGCATGCATTTAAGGGGCCCACATCTGGAAGGTTTAGGTAGAAGAGCATAAAGCTAGAAGATTTTCACATGTGAAGTGCAGTTACAACTTGTGCAGGGTCTATTAGACGTATTCTGCAAGCAGTAGGTGGGATAGATGGAACAGACTTTATGGGATTAAAAAATATCGCCTTAATCCTTCACATAAAAACTTTAAGTTTTAATGTACTCTTTTCATAGTGGAATTTTTTTAACCGTTCAGCCCAATGCAATAGTAAGTGAGAATAGGATGAGAATAAAGTCGGGCATGATAGTTCATGGGAGGATAAAGATATCAAACTGCACTAATCAAAGGTGAATACATAAGTGAGGTCCCCCATAGTTGGACTATACATACAATATACTGATAGTAAAATATTATCCCATAGCTCGATTGCGGCAATTTTTTTTTTGTTAATAAATTGATAATCTTATGTAGGATCGAAACAGTTTTCTACCAAAGAAAATAAAAAGTGAAGACACAAAATATCATGAAAGGGCTTACCTACAAATTTATGAAATTGAATTTAGTTTTTCTTATTTTGATAATCAACTGAGGGGTCAAAACCGGTATACAAACACTAACACAACACCAATACTAACTCATACCGCGAGGTAACGGAGACTCGCACATGTGAGAGACTCTTACATCAAATTGAATTTTAGTTCTAGTTGCTCTCAGTACTCCATTCCATATTTGGGAGACGTCCACCCTAAAAACATCTATCATCTTGTGGCTATGATAAAATTTTTGCCTGTTTCTTTCATAAAATTAGAATTTGTAGACTCTCATAGAGTTGCTTCCTTGATTGAATTTAAATCCCCTCTTCCTTGGAGAATCTAGAATTGCTTATAAGAGACCAAAAGAAAAGCTATTACATAGAAAGGCAGAGAAAAGGAAAAGAAAAACAGAAAGAAAGAAAGAAATAAAAAAAATAATTCCCCACTACAATTTGTAATTCTCCAAAAGTTGTTCCTTGGTGTAGAATTACTCAATTCTCCTCTTAGTGAAAGCATTAATTCTAAAAGGAAATAAAATTTAAAATTTAGATTTTCAATGGTTAAAGTAACTTTCATGTGGCTGGAAGTCACAATTCTAATGTCAACAGACAATCACCGTATCATTGTCTAAAAATTTCCACCATCACAAATTCTCCTCCAGAATTCTACCCACTGTCCACTGCATGTTGCATTTCCTTCACTCTCTGCCCAAAAGTGGTTTCTGCTTTTCTGGGTCTGTTCTAATGTGGTTGTGAGTTTTCCACGTGTATCTTGTAATTTCTGTTGCAAAAAATTGAATTTGCCTTTTTTTACATCAAAATACGCGTAAGTTAATGTGTTCTTTATGCTTTAGAAGAGCAGATTCATGAAGTTGAAACACATTTATGCAGTTTGATCGTGCTTATAAGCTCATTACGATTTTCTTTTTCCTTTTTTTAAAACAATGCCTTACTTTAGTAGTAAGGAGTGCATATTTTTATTAAAAAGTTATCTATTCAAATCTACCCTCTTCCTCTTTTATATATATAAATTTTTATTATTTTACATGTACGAGTTATATTTTATCACTTCATATGTGTAAATTTTCATTACCTCATTCGTATGTGTGAATTATGTATTTGTTTACATATGCGTTACTTCACATCACCTCGTGTAAGTTAAGCTGCATTTGTGTATTCAGATCTCAGCCCTGGGATATAGTAAAATTGAAAGTTTTTTTTTCAAAGGAATGGTCAACTATTTTAATCTAAACTAACTTAATTTAGGCTCGTCCTGTGGTACTAACCAGTACACTAGGTTCCGCCTATAGTGCTCTTCATTAATGTGCTATTGCACTACTGCTCGGCCAAGGGGTCAATTCCCGCATTATTTGCGACAATTAGACATCCTTGCCCATGGGTTGTACTTGTATCGTATTTAGTGCTCGTTATGATCATTTTACTTACTTTTTAAATAAAGGATGCTCATTGGAGCATGTCTTCATTTATTCTGGTATTTAATTTATTTGAATATATTTGGTTGTTGGTCAAAATAGCCTACCTTATTTCTTTTATGTATTTAATAGCAAAATATACCCACACTTAGCACAGATAATAAAAAAAATTTTCAAAAATATTTAGTATAAATTACCTCAAGGTGGTGCAAATTACAATAAAAGTTAAAGCCTACAATAATAACAAAACATGATTGTAAATTCTAAAATGGAAGCACTTGAAATTGTTTAAAATGAGTTGAGTATTTTTTTTTTCCTCAAACATTCTTTTGAGATCAAAAGAATAAATTCATGATATAAAAAATAAGAATTGATAAAAATACCACAAAAATAAAACATGAAAACAAATGTTTATAAACAATCTAATAATTAAAATAACTTTGAAGAAACAAATACAGTCATAAAAACCTAATGCCTAGAAACAAAAGATTGAAGCTAAAAAAAAAAAAGGAAAAGAAAAAAAATATAAATCCATAAAAACCTAGAACCTCTATGCTTGGCCTGAGTACTCAATCTTAATGTCCAAGCCTGGGCTAAAGCGAGCTAAGCAGGATAAAGGATCAGGCTGGCTTGACCCATGAACACCATTAGATAGGAAAAAGTTTAAACATAGATTGATTGATTAGAAATCATGAAAGATTGACACATTAAAAAAAACTCCTTTTAGCCACAATAGGAAATTGCAAATAAAAGAACTTGCAACTTATATTTCAAGAAGAACCTATCTTATATTTTTCTTTTTCATTTCAATGCTGCACAAAATAAACTGCAATCAAATCTCATAGAAATTTGTAGGTTTATAAAAATAAAAAAGAAAAATGGAAATGATATGGTAAAAGTAGGAAAAAAAAGAACAAGAGAGAATCAAGAAACTAAATAGATAGATATGGAAAAATGATAGAAAAAAATGATCTTTGAATTTTACTGAAAATATGAAACTATAAAGAATAGTTAAAAATTAAGATCAATAAAAGAAAGCACTGATACCTACACTTAGATATGGGCAATGGGCCTGTATATCAAATGTCTAGTGAGACTTAAAATTATAAACCTGCTTGCATAAATAATAAAAAACCAAGAATCCAAACCTTCCTAAAAGTCTAAATAATTTGAAATCCTTTAAATTTCTTCATTAGGTGTGATATGGAAAAGAGTACTTAATGTTCCCAAAAGCCTAACGTAAAAATAAAATTAATATATTTTTTAATTATACCAAGATAGTAAAAATAGAAAAATAGAGAATCAATAAACTAAATAGATAAATATGAAACTTAATGGAAAAATTAAAAAAATTCAAATTCTACTTAAAAAATTAGAAACTATAAAGAATAGTAAAAAGCTAAGATAGAGAAAAGAAAGTACTAAAACTTACACTTAAACCTAGGCAGTACGCCCATATGTCAATTGTAAAGACCCGACTAATAATTATAGATTATTAGGGTTAATTAAGGATAATTAAATAAGTTTATAATTCTTTTGTTGTGCGCGTGTGTGCGTAAACAACTAAGATCAACAATCAACCACACAAGAAGACAAGGATGCTTACGTCCACGGGAAACCAATTTTCACTAGGTTCTCCTCCAATTTGCGAAACCACAGCCTTGGAATCTCAGCCTCTTCCAAACTCTCTCTAGGGTTACAAATTACATCATATATATAATTATTACATCTTTATCCCTCAAGAACTCTATCTTAGAAAAAAGGAAAGTCCTAACCTATTAGAAAACTGCTGTTTAATTAAATAGGAAATCCCTAATATCATTAGGGAAATTACCCCAGATACTGAACCCAATTATGGTCTGGACCCGCTTGGCCAACAATCTCCCCCTCCAAACCATGGGGAAGACGCCCTGAACCCCTTACTGGGAGTTCAACCCTGCCAACTCTGAACACAGCTCTAGCTTTCCCTTAGACACAACCTTTGTCATCACGTCCGAGGGATTCTTGTCCGAGTGAATCTTTTCCAGCTTCATGAAGTTCTTCTGAATCACCTCACGAATCCAATAGTACTTAATACCAATGTGCTTCATGCGACCATAATATATAGTATTCTCACTGAAATCCATAGCACTCTGACTATCACAGTAAACTACATATTCCTCTTACTTCAAACCTAGTTCTTGAAAGAATCTCTTCAACCAAAGTATCTCTCTCCCTGCTTCATTAGCAGCTATGTATTCCGCTTCAATTGTAGACTGTGCTGTACACTTCTGCAACTTCGATTGCCAGGAGATTGCTCCCCCTACGAAAATAAATAAATAACCAGAAGTCGACAACCGACGATCAAGATCACCTGCAAAATCAGCATCAGTATAACTTTCAACCATTGGTTTTGAGCCTCCGAAACACAAGCATACCTTAGAAGTACCTCTCAAATGCTTAAAGATCCACTTCACTGCTTCTCAATGCTCTTTTCCAAGGTTAAAGAGAAATCTACTCACTAAACTCACAGCATGAGCAATGTCTAGCCGTGTACAAACCATGGCATACATGAGACTCCCCACAGCAAAGGAGTAAGGAACACATGCCATCCGTTCATTTTCATCATATATAGTAGGACACAAGCGCTTGTTTAGTTTGAAGTGACTGGCTAGAGGTATGCTAACTGGCTTAGCATTCTTCATGTTGAACTGCTCGAGAACTCGTTCAATATATTTCTCCTGTAACAACCATAGATGCTTGGAACTCCTATCACGACGTATTTGTATGCCCAATATCATTCGTGCGGGACCTAAGTCTTTCATGTCAAATGACTTTGACATCTCCTCTTTTAACTTGCTAATCAACTTGCTATCTTGTCCAACTATCAGCATATCATCTACATATAAAAGAAGAATGATGAACTTGCCATCGATAAATCGACGAACATAGACACAATGATCTACAGTTGTCCTCCGGTACCCATGACTCAACATGAATGAATCAAACTTCTTGTACCACTATCTCGGTGCTTGCTTTAGCCCGTAGAAACTCTTCTTCAGCTTACAAACCAAATGTTTTTTTCCTTTGACCTCAAACCCCTCTGGCTAAGTTATGTAGATCTCTTCTTTCAAGTTACCATGACGAAACGCTGTCTTCACGTCCATCTGTTCAAGCTCAAGGTCCATGCTGGCGGTTAGACCCAAGACGACTTTGACAGAAGTCATTTTCACAACAAGAGAGAAAACATCACTGAAGTCGATACCCTTCGTCTGTGCGAAGCTTTTTACCACTAACCGTGCTTTGTGCTTCACCAGTTTTCCATTCGCATCCTTTTGCAGCTTAAACACCCATTTATTTTTCAGAACATTCCTATCTTTAGGAAGTTGCACCAGCTCGTATGTCTTGTTCTTCTTCAAAGAACCCATCTCATCCTACATAGCCTTTATCCACTCATCTTTATCAGCATGAGTCATTGCTTCTCAGAAGCTCTCTGGCTCTCCTTCATTAGTAAGCAAAATATATTCGGATGCAAGATACCTAGTTGATGGTTGACGCTCTCTTGTAGACCTCCTAACTTGAGGTTCTGTGGTTTCCAACTGAGGAGACTGCAGGTCCCCCTGCTCAACACCCTCATCATTTGGCAACCCCTGTGCCTCATCACGATCCGGATCGTTTTGTCCACCTTCTCCACTTGTAGTCTGCACCGGAGAAGCAGTCGGTGTGAGATCAACCACTCCATCAACTGTCTCAGAAGATTTATCAATCTTCTCAACATCTCTAAGGAACTAGTTTTCATGGAAAACCACATCCCTATTTCAGATAAGTTTCCTCTTCGCTGGATCCAATAACTTGTAGCCAAACTCATCTCCACCATAACCAAGAAAGATGCAACTCACTGTCTTATCGTCCAACTTGGAATGCTGCTCCTTTGGTACATGTACAAATGCTTTGCACTCAAACACCTTTAAGTGTGAATAAGAAACATTTTTACCTATCCATCTTCTCTCTGGAAGATCATAATTCAAAGGAACTGAAAAAGATCTGTTAATCAGATAAACGGCAGTTAGAACGGCTTCACCCTAGAATGACTTACGCAACCGTGCTAATTTTATTATGCATCTCATCTTCCCAATAATAGTGCGGTTCATTCTTTCTGCCACACCATTGTGCTGTGGAGTACCAGGAACTATCTTTTCATGTAGAATGTCATACTTCAAGTAATAGCTTCTGAACTGGTTAGATGTGTACTCACCCTTACCATCTGTGCGGAAACACTTCAAGAGTTTATCTATTTCTCTTTCAACATTGACATGAAACTGTTGAAAACTCTATAACACTTGATCCTTTGATTTCAATGGATAAACCTAGACTTTCCTGGATGCATCATCGATGAATGTGACAAAGAACTTATTGCCACACAATGATTCTACCTCCATAGGACCACAAACATCAAAATATACCAAATCCAACACATTTGATTTCAATTTTGATGTCGAAAAGAAAGCAACCCTATGTTGTTTGCCATACAAACAATAATCACAACGGTTAAGGAATATACCTTTGGAGCAAGGAATTAAATCCTTCTTTACCAACATCTGCAGTCCTTTCTCACTCATATGACTAAACCTCTTATGTCACAGATTCAGAGAGGAACTGTCTTGAACTGCATTCAACACACCTTTGCACAGCTTTACTTGTGTTTTATAAAGCGTATTGCCCACTTTTCCTCTCGCAATAACAAGAGACCCTTTAGTGAGCTTCCATCTGCCATTTCCGAAGTAATTCTCATAACCTGCACGCTCCAATGCAGTCTCGGAAATCAGATTCAACCACAGATCATGAACATGTTGCACATCTTTCAGCGTCATTGTGCAACCAATATCGGTTTTAATGTAGACATCACCGATACCAATAATCTCTGAATGACTCGTGTTGCCCATCTTCATAGTACCAAAGTCACCTGCCATGTACGTCGTGAACATCTCCATACTGGGAGTAGCATGGTAGGATGCTACTGTGTCAACACCCCATTCAATCTGACCATCTGCAACACTCAAATACTTATCATCATTGCTGGTGAGCACCACTACTTCATGTTCCAAAGTACCTATAGTGTTATCACTATCAGTCTTTTTCTCATTGTTGGATCCTTTCTGTTCCTTCATGGTAAAGCAATTTTTCCTGACGTGGCCCATCTTGTCACAGAAAAAGCATTTTACTGACATTTTCTTGCTCTGTGATTCACCGCTAGACTTGGACTGTGATTCACCTTTAGACTTGCCACGACCCCCATTTGGTCCTCTACTCATACTCCTCCCCCTGTTCTCAGTAACAAAGGCCTATGCATTATCTGTCCCTGCAGATTTCCTTCTAGTTTCTTCATTCTATAGACTACTGGTAACCTAACTCATGGATAACACACCATCTGGAGTAGAGCTGTTCAAGGAAAGAACCAATGTCTCCCATATATCCGGCAAAGAACTCAAAAGCAATAAAGCTTGCATTTCACCATCAAGGATCATCTTCATAGTGGCTAACTGATTTACCATATTTTGGAACTCATTGATGTGATCTTTGATCTGACCACCATCATTGAATTTCATGTTCACAATCTTTCTGATCATGAAGGTTTTATTCACTGTGGTCTTTTTATCATACATTGCTTTTACCTTTTTCCAAAGGGTATTCGCATTGGTTTCATTAGAGACGTGGTGAAATATACTATTATTAACCCACTATCTGATGTGACCAATCGCTTTTCTATGCAACTAGTTCCATTCAGCATCTTGTATATCTTTTGATCGGGCACTATCCCCCTCAATAGGATTATGAAGGTCTTTACAATAAAGAATATCCTCCATCTTTGATTTCCAAATCAACCAATTGGAATGGTTGAACTTAACCATGATAGTGTTGATAGTATTGTTCTCCATCTTAATTAAATTAAGCAACGGGAAAAAACAAACAACTAACACTGACCTTAACTCCTGCACCAAGCTATAGATCTGGTCAACATGAGCACGCTGGAAGAAACGGATCTGAAATCCGACTCCGGATGACTCGGATACTGCAAAAACGGTTTTCTCGCTTTCGATTTGGTCAAACTCCTCGTTGACCGTCAAACAGCCAATCTTCTTCCACAATCACGTAGATCTGCTTGAAACGAGTCCATAAGCGCAAACGGATCTCTGATCGGACGTTGGATGATCAAAATATTGTAGAAACAAAATTCTGCCATCAATATGGTCAACTCTGGCTGTTGACTACATGTCCGATGATGTGGACTAACATCAGCCTGCTGATGTTGTCAGCTTCTAACGGGTTGGACCGACTACTGACGGACGGGTTCAGGTCAACCCGACCTGAACTGTAAACCTGTGTTGTTGGGCTCTGCTTTAAACAGGCTAGGTCAACCCGCCTGACCCAAGACGGAACCTGAACTGTTCTGCCGGGCTTGCACCACGGGTTGGTTTGCAACAACCCGACTCGAAACCCGACTGACCTGGAACCTGGGTTGTCTTCTTTAATAAGCGTCTGTTCTCTGCAACCCGGTTGCGGACGGTGGAGCACTCCGTGGTCTGTAGCGGCGCCGGCGACTAGCGGCGAGACGTGGCGACGGTGAATAATGGCGGGCGGCGGCGATAGCGAACGGCCGGCGATCTCTGGCAGTGGTGATCGGTGAGTTGTAGCCTTTTTTTTTTCCGGTCTTCCTCCTCCAGAGAAACCCGGTAGGGCTGTCAACACTTATCCAATGCAGATCGCAAACAACAGAACCCTCTCTCTGTCTTCTTCTTCAAGTGAGTTGCAAAAATCGATTTGCTCTGTTTCCTGAAACAGAGAAACCGAAGTATGTGGCCCAGCAGAGATCACGATGTTGATCTCTCCTCGTCCCGCTGATCTTCCACGCACAACTTCGATGCTCTGATACCATTTGTTGTACGCGTGTGTGCGTAAGCAACTAAGATTAACAATCAACTATAGAAGAAGACAAGCAATTTATGTGGTTCGGCAAAGATGCCACGTCCACGGGAAACCAATTTCTATTAGGTTCTCCTCCAATCTGTGAAACCACAGCCTTGGAATCTCAGCCTCTTCCAGACTCTCTCTAGGGTTACAGATTACATCATACATATAATCATTACATCTTTATCTCCTAAGAGCTCTATCTTAGAAAAAAGGAAAGTCCTAACTTATTAGAAAACTGCTGTTTAATTAAACAGGAAATTCCTAATATCATTAGGAAAATCACCCCAGATGCTGAACTCAATTATGGTCTGGACCCACTTGGCCAACATCTTTATGGGTGATTTAGAAATGGACGAACTTAGTTTTTGGCTAGAATGTGTTTTGAGTAGCTTTTAGAATGTGTTTTGAATAACTTTGGAAAATTTTGAGTGTGTTGGGCCAAGTCAAGTGACTTTAGGGGCTAATTTGTAAATTCAGAAAAATTTTGAAGGGGGTATTGATAATCTTTAAAAATTCATTTCCCGACTCCGTTTAAGAGATAAAATCAAGCTCTACAACTTTTATTTTTGTCTGAGTCCATTTGGAGTCGTTTAACCCACCGTTACATTGAAATTTGGCCTCCAAACCCTAATTAGGCCAAACCCGCAAAACCAGGTTAAAATTCCTAGTTTTTAAATCATGTCAATTTTGGTTTCAATGAAAAGCCAATTTAATTTTTCAAACATTTGTCTCTTACTGTGTCACATTTCAAGCTAAGGTTTATGAGTTAGCACATGAATTTTAATATTTCAATAGAGTCCTATTTAGATGGACTCTTTAACGCTTAAAATCAGCTTCAATTTCTCAATTTACTTTCTCAAATTTTTTTAGGTTAGATTACTGGGTAAGAGTGATACTTTAGGTTTGAATACCAGTAACCTGCCCTATTTTGTTAATCTTGTGGATGAACCTAGTCATTTGCTCTCAATCTATTGAGTTATATATAACCCAGCTTCAATCTATACATTTTTGGGTCAACTCTAATATCAGTTGAGCTCGAGTTATATTTAACCCAGCTTCAGTCTAACATATATTTATATAAGTTAGGTAACCATACTGAATTTAATTATGTGAGACAAATCCTAATCTGACTTGGACCTCATAATTCACATGGGTTTTAAAATCTAGGCCCGGACTTAAACAATAAAAAAAAGGACTCAAGTTGACTTCACCTTGTTGTGAAAGACTGATGCAACCAAGGATATGCCAAGCTCAAGTTGCATCCCTTCTTATATATATACATATTAGTTGCGTACAACAAGCAATATTTAATTTCTTCAGTGGCAGGAGGCAGGTGTTTGAGGCTATTGAAAAAGAACATGAATGCGTGATCTACATGTTAATAAACTAAGAGGTTGTGGGCTTTGATGCATGAATGTTCGCAAAAAAGGTAAAAAAATTCCTGGTGACAGTTGCAGAACATAACTTTTGGTTATTTTAATTGGATTTGGCCTAAATGAAAGCTTTGAGAAATCAACTAACCAGCATGCAACAAGAGGGCCGCAAGGGCACTCACCTCATCATGGTCTAGAAGACTAGATCTACTGCACCAAGATGCTAGAAATGCCCCCTACTCTTCTCAGAATCTGTAACAAAGTTGCCTTCGCATGGCAACCCTGTCATTATTCAAGTTTCACCCCTTTCAATCTTTTTCACCCCGTTTGAATGTATCCATCGCTGATGATTAATTTTTTACGAGGTAGGTATCTTTGAGGTCTTTCTTCAAAAATGAAAAAAATAACTTTTCATTTGGCACTTGCTCAATTTACAATTGTGGTAACTTATCATCGGTTGAAGTCGAAGTGATCTATATGATAGGCATCTTCTATGTTAATCTCCATTTACTCAGGTAGGGGAGATTAGCAAGATACTCAATATCAAATGATCAGACCGTTGTAAATTTATGAAATAAAGAGTATAAGATTCATAAAGAAATCTTAAATAAAAAGAGGAGAAAAAAAATTGTCTATTAGAAGAAGAGAACCAAACATGAAAAAAAAAAAAAACTATTGTGTAAAAGAGGGAAGCTGGCGGACTAGAAATCTTTGTTATAAGTCAATGTATTCGCAAATGAGAACAAGGACAAATTTGCTTTTTTTCCCTCAACAACAGCAAAGGGTTTTTTTTAATTACTTAGAACAAAAATATTTATTTCTAGTAAAGAAAATTTTCTATTATTATATATGAATTATATAGGATTTGATTTTGCAATTGAGCTCCAATTTCACAAAAAAATTTTTTGTGCGATATATTTTTTTTGTGAAAAAAAGAATGAATTATTTTTTACACAAAGGATCTCAATTTTCTATGAGATAAGTCTGATGTAGGGCTCCTTTTTCATAAAAAATAATTTAGAGAGGGTGAAATCCTCTTGTTGCAAATTCAAATAGTTGAAATCTCTCAACTAGATCCATTGATCACTCTCCCATTTACATCTGACTGGCAATTCGGTACAATACCAAGATTTCCTACAAGAAGGGTAGGATAATTGGACTATTCCTGTTTTAATGGACGGTCTCCAAATGTTGTAATCAGCATATTTCTTTTCCCTGGTTTTGGTTGTGATTCTCTCTTTATTGCGCTCTTTTATGTCTTTTCTGTGATAAATACGTTCGCTGCGACAGGTCCTATGATAACAATATTCTCCGAGTCAAGTTGAGATTCCAAGCCATGATTACGGGAAACTGACTGACACCGCATTCCTAAAATAGACTGAAAACAAGTTGCAGTTCCAATTCATCTTTATGTTTTTGATTTTCTAGTAGGCCTTACACCAAAACTGAATGTATGAAGACCAAAAAGACTATGGCAATTAAGCCGTAAATGCCCTAAATGGGGCCGGTTACCAGGTTAGCTGAAGGGCCCAGCCAGGGAGAAATATGACTATGATCATTTTAATGTTTGATTAAAATGGGCCCCAGCACCCATTTACTGGAGTGTGATGGACAATATATGGTATATATTTTATACCTTCTTTTGGGACAGAATGCTCAGGAGCGGACTGCATGTGAAGTCCAACCCTTTGGCGTCCACTTCACCCAACTTTGATAAGTGCTGCCCTTTTGATACTCTTTAAGGACTCTTTGCGGATGTTCATGAGCTAGCATGGGGCTAATTTTACACTCATTTAACCTTCACCTATTGTTGGAAAATGTTCTCCTACAAGCAATTATAATTGTGCAAAACTTTCACTCACTATTGGATTAGGTCTCAAAAAAAATCTAAGATTGAGATGCCATTAAACCTTAGGGTTGTTAAATCTGGGAAATATTCTTCTTCTAGAACTTACAACTGCAGTCCAACATTGTTGGCCCAACCTGTCATCGTTGTGTCCCCTTTGATAGTCTTTCCATGGTATGGCATCAGGCTCAATCTTACACCTGCCAAGCCTTCACCCACCGTTCAATTAAATTTCAAGAAAACATTGGGTTAAGATGCCATTGACTTTAAGGATGTTCAATCAAGGGCTAGGATAATTTGGTGGGATTGTTTTTTGGATCTCCTTTTCCATTAGAAAACATTTCAATTTGCCCTCCTTCCATTATCAAACTTGCATATAAGGAAGACCCATGAGTTGTACTACATATAAGCTAATTGCAATATGTTGGTCGGTGAATGTTTTCCATTAAATCGAGGGCTATGATAATTTGTTGTGGCTGATTTTTTTTTTTTTTTTTTTGGCATCTTCTTATCTATAAAGATACTTTTCCATCTGCTTCTCTAATTAATTTGATAGACATGTATCTAAATGGCCCCACAAGGTGGACTGCATATTAGCATAGTGTAGTCTACTCGTATGATTAATGTATAAAACAAGGGAACATCGTCCCCTTGTTTTATACATTAAATATGCATTGTATATTTATGGGAACCCCTCTGTCGAGCACCGATGACCATCATAACTTGTGGTCCCCACTAGGCATTGGACTAGGGGATATTGAAAGACTTCCCCCAACATGGCTTGTGTAGGGTGATGGAGGCTCTATTCACCACCGACCCACTTGACCCACAGCTAAGCAAGTTTCACTATTCAAAATTCGTGGACATTCGATTCAATAGTCTACTTCATTCAGTTGTGTGCCAAGACCAATGACCCATGACTATCCTTTGGGGTGGGTGGGTGGGGTTGAGGTCCACTCAGATAGATCAAAATATGGGCCCCACCATGTGTTCTACTCAGCTGAGGCTGACTCTACATTTATTATATTTAATCATGTATGTGAGGATATACTCAAGACCATTCAAACATATGATCCGATGCAGGCCTATTTACTCTCAGTTTTAGGTATATAATATCTCTAACTAATAATCAGGTCTTAGCCAGATAGATCAGGTACTTGACTGAGGCCCAGTATAGGTGTAAAATGGTCTGGGCCGCCCATGGTACGTGAGTCAATGCAGCACAGCCAGCCAAAGGCATGGCCTCTGTTGGGCCGAGGGTGTTAGACCCGTAGACACGGCGCGCTAGCATGATCCAATGATCATTTTTGTAAAAAACCCCATATATCAAGGATGTAGTTGCAAGTGCACCTGAGAGGCTCCATAAAATGGTTTCCCATAAAGTTCCTATTGCAACAGCTGCCCTATGTTCATGCCAACCTAAAGTAGTTTTGTAAACCACCTCCTACAATTAATTGATTAGATCTGTCTCTGTTTTCATATGGAGAAAAGAAGATTAGTGTAGGCAGTCCCCTTAAATCCCACTTACCTTGTCCTTTTGCTATTCAGGTTTAGTTTGACCATAAAAGTCATGATCATCAGGCACAGAAGCATTTTTACTACATGTTGAGATCCTTCAAACTGAATTGCAAGTTTGGACCATTTTATCAAGCAATAAGTTACAATCAATTGACATATCATTGTCACCAAAGTATACACAAAAAATAGATTACACTGTATATAAATTCCAAGACTACAAGTAGAACCTGAGCAATCTCCACCATTCCAAAGCAAGATCGCATACAAGCACTGATGTTATTAGGCTGCACTCGGCTAAAAATTTACTCTCCACTACTTCATAGTAGAAATCCAAAAAATCATGGCAGATTACCTTGACCTTAATGTACTGGAAAAAAATTTACAGGAAAGAAAGTACTTTTCTCGCCCACAATGTTAGCACCATGAGTCAGAATGGATTTAAACAAAGGCATGGTTGGTTTCAATCTATTTTCAAGGTAGTGGTAAGCCATTTTCTTTCATCATACAAAAGTATTTTAAAGGTATAACTGCACCGCTGCAAGCACAACTCTACTACAGCAGGTGCATTTTACTATTTAAAAAAAAATGAGGTCCAAAAAAAAAAAAAAAAACTTAGCACTATTGGCCCCAGCCAGCACGGCACGACCCAGACATGGCAGGAGATGGCCCGTGCCGGCTGGGCCCCAGTAAATTTCGTGCTGTCACGGGACGACACAAAGCATGGCAGTGTTACGCACGGGATACTTTATACCTATTAGGCCCATAATGTTCACTGCCTTAAAAGCAATCTCCCTTGACATCTTTCCCCAGCATCAGGATGCCTAACAAACTCATGAACTGTCCCACAAAATATAAATAAAAGAAGGAGAAACGAAACAGATTTGTAAGAAGTTTTGGGCACTTGATTGGTTTAATTTACGGTTGTGGCCCATTAGTGTCGATAAAAAGGGCCAATTAGATGACTAAATTAAGAAATATTCAAGTAAAATGTGTAGTCTACCTTTATCCAAATTATTATCTCCCGCTTTCCACATCTATTACTAATATTACTATTCTGTCAGGTTCGATTTGATTTTGTATCATAACAATTACAGGGTAATTGTCTACCACGTCGTACCACAAATATGGAGTATCATCTAAGTAGAATTTTTATCCTACGAGTGAAGTCAAACTCTGGGCTCACTTGGGCCCACCTCGAAGCAGCGCAACGGTTTTCCCACTCTTATTGTCGCATTATCTGACACCACACCCAGTTTTATGCTCCGCGACCTTGGCTCATTGAATCTCAAAAGAAGTCCATAAATGAGTTCTTCCTTTCATCGATGGACTATTCATTATTGAAAAAGGTCTGCTAATGTGATCGCTGATGCATTAGGAGCGACCTTGGCAGCGCACATCCATCAGGAATATTTGAGAGAGCAACGCGCAGCCATGGAATACACCAGCACCTTTTACTACCATGTTCGCCCGCCCACTGCCACATCAACCACACCCATCCGACTCGCTGGTGACACTACTGATGCTTCTGGAAGCTGTGGCGAGGGCCTGTGTCGACTGTTGGCTCATGTTCAGCCTCCATGCTGTTGCTCGTTTTAGACATGTTCTGTCTTGGTCCTACTATTTGGGGTTCTTGTATGGTTTTTTTGGATTACTGTTCTAGTCCTGGGTATTGGGATGTTCTCCTCTTTCATGATTTTGGGACTGTTCCACCCCCTCCTCTCTACCTACCCTCTTTTGTACTCATGCTCTGATAGGTGCCGGGCTGTCGCCCGTTTCTGTTTATGTTTAGGTTCTCCTTAAGTAAAGAATCTAGTTTATCCTTGTCAAAAAAAAAAAAAAAAAAAAAAAAAAGGTCTAAGATAATTTAATGGTGCTAATTTTTTATGATCATTATGTATAAAGATACATTTCCATCCTTCTTGCCCCGACTATAGGAAAGAATCCAAGTGGGTCCCAAAGGATGGACCGCATTTGCAAATATGCAGTCTGCTCGTATGTGAAAATCTGCCCATCTCTGTATTGGTTAAAAAAAAGAAAAAGAGAAACATTTGCACATATTGGTTCAAAATACAGGTATGTGGTTAATTATGCAACTGACACTCTCCAATAATATTAAATCTCGTGATTCAAAATATTTGATATATCTGAGATTTGTGAAAGATTTATATCCTAGGGTGAACCAATTCAATCCAAAGCCTATCATGCACCAAAACGGAACCCTGAAAATTGCAATAAAGCTGGATAGATTGCAGTACTTGATGAATCAATATTATTAATTAAGCCCTTCGCACAACCACTAATAACAAAATGCTTTTTAATTTTTTATTCTAGCTAAGGGGAGCTAGACTTATCGAGACCTTGGGCAGGTGAAGAGCCCATGGGAGAGGGAAGGTGTCCCGCCAAGGGTCGATATCTATGGTGAAGTGAGATCTACCATTAGGGCTAGAAGCTGTTCTCAATAACAAAATAAGAAGCCGTTCTCAATAACAAAATATTGAGGTAACGTTATATATCGCTCCGATTGTTGGAATCTAATGCACCTTATTTTGTACTGCACTGACATAAATAAAGGCCCAAATAATACTCATATTAACTATTTAAAAAACATTTTAAAGAACATTGATAAAAAGAGTCGCCTTTTACCTTATTAGTAAGAGGTGACAGTTCTTACTTGCCTGACTAGGATTCAAACCTGGACTTTCCCTTGCCAAAGGGCCTGTATTACTTTGCCCGAGAGCTTTACCTACCTCTCTAAGCTATGTTTTCCTCTACCGAGTATGGGGCCCCAGCCTCCTATATAGCTGGGATACTAATAAAAAAGCCCTTAGAACAAGAAAGCCTAATGTGACTTAGAAAGATTTTTCCTGCTTTCTGATGAGAATTTAATCAATCTACTTAAAACTGTAAATTCACAATTGTCTTGTTGAGACAGTGGCAAATATAGCTCGATCTCACAGAGAACATTTTTGAACTTTTTAATTAAAATTTTGAATTTTTCTTAAGGAAAACAATAATAAAAGAGAAGTGTGGTATGTAAATTAGAAACTAAGTAAAGTAATAACAATGATAAGAAACATATCAGAGTAACCAGAAATCTCCTAAGTTATTCAAAAATGCAATTTATGCAATTAATTTACTCTTTTTGTCTCACTTATTACTCAGATCAGAAACAAATCAATGTTTCTAATCAAAATGATTTGACTATTGTAGAAACCAATTTTTTATTAAGAAAAAAAAATCAATACTCAATTCCTCATTCACCTCATAAAAAAATAAACATCCTAAGCATCACTTATCAAACGAAGTATAGACTATCAAAGATAACTAAAGATCTAAGCATAATTTATCAAAGTAAATATAAATGATCAAAATTTTTTCATTAAGAACATAAATAAGAAGTTTGCCTTTGGCATGAAGACAAATAAATTATATTCTTTTAAAAGCATATTAACAAGTGACAATCAGAAAATATTAAAATAACAAATATAAACTAGAATATTAAAATACTTAGCTTCATCTTTCAGTCTAATTAGAAGCTCAGCCCACTATTGCAAAGAACCTAAAAATTAACTTTATTGATATCTTCTTTTTATACAATGGTCCCTCAGAATTCTCTTTTCTAGATCTTAGTTTTTGGAGCAAGGCTCCAGAATACCTTTAAAATAAAATCAGAATTTAATAAAGGGGAGAGGTGAAGAAGAGAGGGAGAGAGAGATCTGGGATTTCCAGATTTTGCTAGGAATGAGGAGGAGCCCCCCATGGTATCCTCCTTTTATAGTTTTCTAGCTACTCAGGTTCATTGAATCTGGAACTCTTTTTGATGGATTGAGAGATAAAATCTGTTGCTTGTTGATTGAGTTTATCTCCTTAAATGAGAGATATCTTGGAGATAAGATGAGGTGGAAGCTTTTGGCATTCTTATTTGATCTTTGTATAAGGTCCACAGACAGATGTACATCAGTTATATTTCAATGGTGTAGATGCAATTGATGTATTTGAAAATTTTCAGGCCCATAACTTTCTCATTTGAGCTCCAATTTGTGTAATTTTTGGCTTCATGGACATTTACTCTGAAAGAGCTTTCCAACGGTGGGTTATTTACTTCGATCCGACATCCGGATTGAGAGTTATGGTCAATTTAAGATAGGCTATCTTGAGAAAAATGGGATTAAATATTGAATTCTAATTTGCAATGGACTCTATCTCTGCAATTGTTGTAACTTATTAGTCAAGTCAGAAGAATATTCCTTAGGACAATAGGATGAGATAAGATCTTTTAGAAACTTTAGTTGATCTTCAAGTAGGATCTATAGGCAGATGAACTTTAAGTATGTAGGTCTTCAAGTAGTGGGACCCAAATATCCCAGGGTTCTGTGGGTCCTACAAATTTCATTTTCTACACATTCTAATTAAACCCATCAAATATTGAAGAACTCACATTGAAATGGGACCCGTCCGAACAGAATTCTACTTCAACTGGGACTTTTCGGAGAAAAATTGCAAACATTCTTAATTAATGCATAATATGTGTAAAAATCATACAAATTTCTATTTCTAGGTAAAAATACGTGAAATGATGAAATTGAATGAATAATGATACATTTAACCTAATTAAGTCCCTAATCCAATCTAAAATGATGCCTAAATCATGCAAATTCATAAACTTAACACTTTCCTATTACAAGTCTTGTCCCAAATTATATCAACATTTTGATGATACATTCAACAAAAGAAATATAATATTAAAATCCAAAGAGGAAAGACTAAAATAAGAATAAGTATCATCAATATATTAGAAGAATAGCTGCTCCTAGGATTTAAACTTAAAACTGATTAGCTCTAATACCATATTAAATTTCTTCACCTAACTATTCATACCAATTTCTCTAGCCCTTAGTAGATGCAGCACAAATACTTTTCAATACTCCTTAACGGGTTTGAGCTCCATTTGAGGAGGAGTATTGAAAACTATTTATATTGTCTTTACTAACATTTTGAGGTTTAATAGAAATGGCTAGCTGACAAAATTTAATATGGTATCAGAACTAACTAGTTGCAAGTTAAAATCCTAGGAGGAACAACTTAGCGGAAGAAACAAAAAGATATGTTGCCAAAAGTGCTTCGGTTGATGATTTTGGCATTAATGGTTAGATGAGAAAACTTAATATGTTCCTTTTTATGTCCTAAGCTTATAGCCAAGATACAATAACAATGATGTCAAAGGTAGATGCTGTCACGCCCCAAATCGTAATCCGGGGTAAAGCGTGAGATTAGGGGCTGATTAAAACTTTTCGTGTTTAAAGTTACATGTGGCTCCTAATCAATCCCATACAGGACCTTAATTCGCAGTGAGTTCATGAAACTAAACATATACCAATACTTGCGGACCCTTATCTAAGAATTGGTATCACAATATAATACAGAGTATGCAAATCAAAAGATATTTGATTTAAAGTTAGAGTTTCAAAGCTAAAAATATGTTTTGATTACAAGCCCACTAAAAACTTAGGCCCCAAAAGAATAAACCCAATAAAAACTCAAAAAAAAGTAATAGCAGAAAATGAAAGTCACTCGTGTACAAGGCTAGATGAGTCTAACTCTATCATTTGAACCCTATGTGGGCTTAGGTGGCTCAAGCGCTTGTAACGCTTCACCCTGTGCCTCCTCTTTGGGATAGAAAGGATTGATATTTACACACCAATACAGTATTATTAGACAACGACATGTCGACAAGAAGATAACGTAAACTATAATAAATATACAGTACAAAAGTGAGTATAACAGCATGATCATGTGAAAAAGAAACAGTAACAATAATGAAGAAGAAAAGAATCCTAATCCATTCTACGCAAATGAGCATATAAATCCAAACCATGAAGGGTAAACCCTTAACTCATTGGAAAGCATTCCAATGTCAAATCAGGGGATCAATCTTGTCAAATCAGGGGGTCAACCTGTCAAAATTGAGAAGAGCCCGTCAAACATCGGATGCCAAGCAATCCGTCAAATATGGTAATCAGTTCATTTGAAATCGATCCATTGTAGTCGTCAAAGACCTTAAGTATATAATATAAATATAAACCCAACTCAGAGGCGCTCAGACTTAGATCTTAAGTCAGAGGGAAGGGCTGGCTCCCTGTATTCACACACGGGATCAATGAAGGGAGGAACTAGTCTCGAATCATAATTCGAAAACCAAATAGTATGAGTAGTCTTCTAGTAACCAAGTACCAACATTACCAAGCAATTACACATTCTATGTCCATATGCAAGGTATAACCTAAAGACATGTAAATCAAGTGTACATTAGGAAAACCATGCAATACAACCTAAAGACCAAGGGGTGTACTCCAACTGACCCTTGGTAAATACGTCACTATTCATGTATGTGACATTTCTTACTTGAACTATGATTGAAGTGAGTTTGAGGAATTTAAAGTTAAATGTCCAAGAAGCGTAGCTCCAACTCTCATTTCAACCAAATGCAAGGTAGATTGTCTACCATACACAAATCGGGTGATTCATAAGAAGTATGTATGTCCAAATACGCCTCTTACGTAGTGATTAGTTTATTGAAATATTGGTCAAATGAGGTCCCACAATTGAAATAAGGTTTTTGAAATGCATGTAGTAAAATATGGATCCCAAAGAACCCATAAAACATTATTACACTTGCCCCTAAGACCAAAAACCAACCCTAGGACACGACAGAAATTCGATCGATCGAGTAAGGGTTTGACTAATCAGAACATAGTTTTGTCCCCGATTGGTTCTAGCTCCGATCAATTGGATAGTAGTCCGATCGATCATGCCGGGACCAATTCGACGGGGAGTCCCTTGTTTCCTCCATTTTTGGGAGTTCAACTCCTTATCTTGTGACCACATTTCACCTGCAATAAGATGGGCCTTGCCCACTCCAAATCATTTACAAAACCACTTCAAGTCCCTCCATCCAAACATCCATTCAAATCACACCTAGTTTAACAATTTAATACATTTTCCATTATAAAGGGCAAATCTTCTAAATGAAGCAATAATGCTAGAATCAATAATAAAACATGCATTTCATTATAAAAGGATGTTTATCAACTTGCCTTAGATGAAAATGGGTGAAAATGCCCTAGCCCTCTCAATGCCCAAATGTAGCTCAAACAGAGAAGAAGCTCAACCTAAATAAAAAATGCCCTACAAACACAAAGAAGAAAGCCTAATAAGCACTCTAAACACTTCTTAAGCCCCAAAACTATAAAGACCTAGGAATGGGAAGGTTTTAGACTTACCTAGAGCTTGGTGGTGGATGGGAAGAGATGATAATGGTGTCCACGGGTTGGGGAAGGCTTGGGGATGAAGATGAGAGCGACATTCCGGCAACTCAATGGCTAGAAATTTAGCAACGAGAAGGAAGGTGCGGGAGGAGAAGGAGAAATGGGAGAGAAGAAGAAAAAAGAGAAAGAGGAGAAAAGAGTTGGGGCTTGGGTTTATAAAGAGATGTGGGTTTGGGGAAATTACAAAAAAGGTTTTTAGTTTTAGGAATTTACGCTAATCGGAGGGTTAAACGGATAAGGTTCGGTCCGGGGTAGAAGAGGTAAAGTCTTGGAATTAAAATTAGGCAATCTACTCGATGAACCCAAAGCCTCGCAAAATGGTAAATTACGAAAAATAGTTTCTGCATTTTTAAAATTACAAACTACCCTTTGCTACATTTGAACAAGCTCGAAATCCAATGAAACTTCGCACACACGATCCTAACATAAACATGGACCAATCTAAACTCTAAAGGTGCTTAATTAGCTAAAATACAATTAATTAGGCTAATACTCATATTTATGATATGAAATGTTACGGCTACACTTTATATATATTAAAGCAAAGGAAAGGGAGGCTGGAGACGGCACCAAGCACACATAAGTTCTCGTTTTAAAGAAATGATGGAGAGGGCGCCATATCTACATGTATGAATTCTTATTTGAATAAAATGCTTACAAAAATCATACAAAGCTTTGACTTTGACGTGGGCCACACTTAACCTCTCCAAATCTCCTCTTCTCCAAATCTGTTCCATAAATCTCTCCATTTAAATGTTCTATAATGTTAGAGAATTTAATTCCCTAAATTAATTAATAATGAGCTTAGATCTCCTATCTTAACTTTAAATTCAGATTATCTTATAGATAGAAACTATATAAAAAATAAATAAATAAAGAGGGAGACATCATAGATTCATGCAAGCATTGTTATCAGGTATGAATGTATAACTCGCCAAGCTGTTCAAAATCGCCCTATGTCAAGGTGGTGTGACTCACTTAAGACTCAATAGCAATATTGATCTTGCACTTGCTTTGGACCGAAGTGCGGTACCCACTTAAAGGTAAAGTGGAGAGACCCATCATTGACTCATGCAGGGGATTATTGAAAGGCATGAATGTAGAGTTAGCCCAGCACTTCAAAAGTTCCATGAGTCAAGGTGATGGAACTCACTTAAAGATTAAATAGCAATGTTGATCTTGGACTTGTTTTGGATCCAAGTGTAGAGCACATGGAAAGATTAAATAGCAATGATGATCTTGCACCTGTTATGTGCTCAAGTATGATATGTGAGGATGATAGAGTTATAGATGTTTAGACAAGACAAAATATATATTTTGACTTTTTCAAAAAAAGAACTTTATTTATTGTTTTCTAGAGAAATTTTAATTCATGAAGCATGAAGCACATTTTTTTTGTGCCGGGATTAGTACAAGCCTTTGTTGCTAGTATACTACTATTATTATCATTGTAGTTTATTAATTATTATTAGGTAATTAAGATTGAAGAACCATTTCTAAGTAAGCTATCTTTTAATGTCAAGATTGTTATTAATACTCTGTGTTAAACCACCATCCAAGCTAAGAAAAGTCTAGACAAAATGTATTTTTGTTCTAATGCCAAATGTTATTAGAAATTATCATGCCAGTGACTCCCATGTAGAAGGGCGTTTGGTCTGGCGAGCATCCGCCTAGAGAAAGCAGGAGAAACTCATAAGGATTGGATATGCAATGGTATATATATCTCACATCGTAAAGTTGCATGTCCTACTCCTAGGTATATAAGTTGGGCATTGGCCTTAACCCCACATAAGGCCTTTTTTAAAATTGCACAGCAAAATTGGATTAGAATTCTATGAGCCAAAGCAAACAATATCATGTGGTAGTAAGTACGGTATTTACAAATAGGTATTAAACCCGAATTTGACTCTGTTCTCTGGTGCATGCGTCAGTTAAAACGGACAATGTCATGTCGGTAGTGGGCTTAGATTATTATAGAAATGTAGGTAGGTCATGCAAGATCATGTGGCAGGCCAGGGTGTGAACCCATTACCTTGCTCCACTAAATAAATAAATAATAAAGGTAGCGATGTAATTTTGGGATAAATGATCACCTGCATACTTACCGGTCCGTGAGACGACCAACTCATTTTCGAATAAGATTTTATAATATCTCATAACTTAACAGCTGGGCTCAACTCTGAGTTCTACTACTTCTACTAATGGGATGCATGTGTAAGATCAAAAGTCGTAAAATATAATGCAAATGCCTAAAATTAAAAAAGACGTTGATTTTCTTGTGCATCTATTATCACCCTACAACAAAAATCCATTTACTTCCAAATGGGTCAATCCAAAATAAGCCAATGATTTCTCTCAAAATGAAAAAAAATCAAAATTAATCAAATCCTACATGCACATCCTGTAGTGTAAATCCCCATTAATATAAATTAAACACAGCTAACTAACAACTCAGAAGACTTGGCCTATGTGCTAATCCATACACAGAATTTTCATGTACGGAGGGGCCATGTTTCACAATCTAATCACCATATCTACTTCAGTCCAGTAGCAGGTCCTGTTGAAAATTTATGGCCGGTTATACCCACTTATTAGGACTTTGGATTTTGCTTCTTGTTTTTAAGAGACTAAAGGAGAGATCATTTTATTGAAAACGTTTGCTCTTTTGGTAAAGGCTTCTGTTTAAGAAGTTGTGGTGTTGCATGTGAGTTTTCTATATGCAATGTGTTAGGTTTGAAGGTTTAAGATCACGTCTTTACAAATTACAATTTTAGTTGTTTGTTCTCCTCCATGGTGAATGAGCTATTAATTTCCTCCTCTTCCAGGACTGAAGTGGAATGCAGATTGTTGTTTTGGATTTAAAATGTGGGTCCGATATGGCCATGATGTTTTTTGTTTTTTGTTTTGGTAAATTGTATGGCAATGATGTCGAATGTTTGCTACACGGCCCAAACTTGAATGTATCACCTAGTGATTGTCATCTACTAATAAACTGGGCCACACGGTCAGGTTCGCCAACTTTAAAAGATGTCACCTGGCTCATGAAATCGTACACGTATTTGAATGCTTATGGCCCATTTGGTCCAACATTGGAATTTCAATGGACCCCATTTATCCAGCTAGGTTGACAATCTGAACCGAAAACTACATGGACGCGGACGCTTTTATACGCTTGGTTACAGTCAGTTCCCAGTCCATGACCAAGTTCACAGAATGGGTCCAGTTAAAAATCGGGTCCAGGGCTAACGTCCAGTCAGGTCTCCACCAGAATCCTGTTCACTCAAGTATGTAAGAAATATAAATATATAATGTGATAAATATTATATTGTTCTACATAATATTCATAATATGTTAGCAATAATGTACATACATATGAAACCTTGCAGGCCCAGTCAGATACAAATATAATTGGCTCTTAAGTTGGGCTTGGAGTCAAGTCCTGGTCCAGCTCATGTCGGCCCGGATCTGTGTACAAACACGTTAATGGGGGTCATATCTAGTTCCAGAATGGACCCAACCAAGATCCCACCAGTGGCAAACTGTGAAGTCAAAATAAATTTGGGCAGGACAAATTATGTATGGAAAGGTTAGTTGGGTGAATCACTTGTTGACCATAATTACCACAGGTTGTAAACTGAGAAACTTGGCTCGAGTTGGAACGTCACCAAGCCAAGTAACATGGTCAGACTCATTCAACTTGCCTGACTCAGTAGTCATCTCCTGTGAGTCATCACAGAAAAGTCAGGAAGAGTTAGGAGTTCTTGAACTATAATTAATTAATTAATTAATTAATTAATTGGTGAATGATTAGTGGGATCACCATGGCTTTGATCAATAGCATGCTTGCAGATTGTCCCATGAGCCTCAATGTTTCATAGGGGAGAGGCTTTAAAGCCCAGACGCGGCAGGCTAATTTAAGTTCACCCAGGCTGTCGATGGGCTGGCCACAGACATATAAAATATGAATTTTGACCTACGCCCATTTCACCCACTCCTTTCACAGCACGGAAAAAAAGTGAAGAACTCCAGTTAGAGATTGACGGACAAAGATGTTCTGGATCTGGGCATTGAATCCATTGATCCTGTGGGCACATGGAGGATCTGCCAGACCCCAAAAACCTCACTTGTTTAGTACTCCTAGGCCTTCAATTGGCACTTGGCAGCCTTTAATTTTACATTAAAATGGAACAATGCATTTTCTAAATTTGGGCAACACAGAAATCAGGTTGAGAGAAATTAAAATGGTCCCTGTTGATTTTTCTTCTCACTTTTGGGTTTGCTTGTTGGCAAGATCTTGACAAAGCCACATCAGCCCATATATATTGATAGCTTCCTCTGAGGATTAGCTCAACGTATCTAATAAGAATATCTTGCCATTCGTACCATTTTTTTTTTCAGTTTCAAGTAAAGCTAAAAAATCATCTGCATTACAGGCAGATGAACCCGAAGACCCAACCTTCACCACACGGCATCTATTGCAGTATTTAGTGTCTTATAATCGCTAATTTCTTGACAGCTTTTTGAATTGTTATAAACTTTTATCATCATCATCATCATCAAAGCCTTCTCCCAATCATGTTAGGGTCAGCTACATTAATTATGTTTCTTCATTCCATTTTATTTTGAGGTAAATCCTTCGATAAATTAAACTTCTTTAAATCTAAATCAATGACCTCCATCAATGTTTTCTTTCTTCAGCCAACCCCTACCACTTGATAGGTCATCTACCTGTATAGCCAAACTTTTTTCTCACCGGTGCCATTACCGGCCTACGCTCAACATGCTTAAATCATCTTAAACAAGTTTTTCTAATCTTATCCCCTATTGGTGCTACCCCTAAATACCCTTGAAATCGCTCATTTCTAATTTTATCTTTTTTAGTTTTACCACACATCCACCTAAGCAGTCTCATTTCCGCTGTATCCATCTTATGAATATGCGTCTTCTTAATTGGACAATATTTTGCTCCATATGTCATAACCGGTCTAACCACTGTCCTGTAAAATTTGCTGTTTAATTTCATTGGCATTTATCTATCACAAAGCGCTCCAAAAGCTAGTCTCCACTTCAGTCATCCAGTTTTTATTCTATACTCCACATCTTCGTCAATCTCCCCATCCTTACTAATTATCAAGCCTAAGTACTGAAAAGAATCTTCACGTAGTATCTCATGAGTTTCAATTTTGACAGTGGTTTCAACACTTTGTATATGTCCACTGAAGTTGCAATCCATATATTCTGTCTTTGTATGACTTATTTTAAAGCCTCTATATTCTAATGCCTCCCACCATCTCTCAATTTTTGCATTTACACCACTCTTGATTCATCCACCAATGCTATATCATATGCAAATAACATACACCATGGTACTTCTTTTTGAATATGCACAGTTAACTTATCAATAATTGATGCAAAAAGATAAGGGCTTAAGGTTAATCTCTGATGTAAACCTATAGTCACGTGAAATTTATCTGTTTTTCCACATGTAGTTCTCACATTTGTTACTACTCATTCATACTTATCCTTAAAAATTTCAATGTAACCTCTGAGAATATTCTTTTTCTTCGAAACCCACCAAATTAAATTCCTCGGATTCTATCATAGGTTTTTTCTAAATTGATAAAGATCATGTGTCGATTTTTCCTTTTTGCTCGATATTTTTTCATTAATTGCCTAAGTGAAAAGATAGCTTCCATAGTTGATCTTCCTGGCATAAAACCAAATTGATTTTCAGAGATCTTGGTCTTCCGTCTTAGTCTTTACTCCATTATTCTCTCCCATAAGTTCATAGTATGGCTCATAAGTTTAATCTCTAGATAGTTGGTAAAATTTTTTATATCTTCCTTATTTTTATATATAGGTACTACAATGCTTCTTCTCTATTCATCCGGCATTTTCTTTGTCACAAGTATCTTATTGAATAGTCTACATAACTAACTCACACCAACCTTTCCTAAGTATTTCCATACCTCTATCGAAACACCATATGGGCCGTTGCCTTTCATGTCTTCATTCGCTTCAATGCGTCCTTCACTTCCACCCTTCTAATTATACAGAGAAAAGTATGCTCTAATAATGAAGTATCCTCCTTAACTCTGTATCCCCCAAATATTCTTCATTTAGAAGTTTGCTAAAATATTCCTTTCACCTTTCTTTATTGTTGTTGTCCTTCATCAAAATATTTTTTTATTGTCCTTGATACATTTGACATGATCGAAGTCTCTACTTTTCTTTTCTCTTATTTTTGTGAACTTAAAAATATCCTTTTCTCTTTTTCTTGTTCCCAACTTATTATAGAGGTCATCTTATACTTTGAACTTTACACTACTTATTACTTTTTTTGCTCCTTTCTTTGCCTTCTTATATAGCTTAAAATTTTTCATACTCTTATTCACCTGCCAAACTTTGTAATAATGTCTTTTTTATCAAATAACTTCTTGAACCTCCACACTCCACCACTATGTTTCTTTATTAATATGTCTCTTTCCTTTTGATTTTCCAAGTACCTCCTTTGCAACATTCCTAATACAATTTGCCATTTAAACCCACATTACTGTAGTTTCTTCTTCAAGATTTCATTCTCCATTTTCAATCATTTTGTCCTTAAATATATTTACTCTTTCCCCGTTCAAATTTCTCCACCTTGTTTTAGGGTCCATTTTGCTTACTATCGCTCTCTTTCTACTTCTAATGCAAATATCTAAAACTCCAAGCATATGTTGCGTAGTCAAACTCTCTCCTTGGATAACCTTGCAATCTTTACAAGCCAATAGGTCCTGTTTTCTAATTAGAAAAAGTTTATCTAACTCCTATTACTCCCACTTTTTTAAGTAATTAAATGTTCATATCTCTTTTTAAAGTATGTATTTGCTACTACAAGATCAACTGTCACTGCAAAGTCCAATATAGTGTTTCCGAATTCATTATTTTCTCCAAATCCTTACCCTTCATGCACTCTCTTATATCTTCTATTATTTATTCCTATATGCCCGTTTAAATTCCCTCCAAGGAAAATCTTATCACTATTTGGGATTTCTCCCATTAAATCATCTCTCTCCTCCCAAATTTGTCTTTTCACACTTTCCTCTAGTCCTACTTGGAGAGCATATGCACTGATGATATGAATTATATCTTCATGTAGCACTAGTTTAATTGCTATAATTCTATTACAAAATATCTTTACCTCCACAATTTTCTCTTTCAAATCTTTATCTATAACTATACCTACTTCATTTCTTGTATTACTCTTTTCCGCATAGAAAAGTTTATACCCATCTGTGAACTCCTTAAATTTATTCCCTTTCCACCTTGTCTCCTGTATACAAGCCACATTAATTTTTCTTCTTTTCATTACCTCAACCAACTCCATTCTCTTGTCTGCCAAAATTCCTATATTCCAAATAGCAAGTCTAATTTTCCTATTCCTCCTTTTTTTTTATGGACTAACTTCTTTAACCGCACTAGCCCAAAGTCATACGGTAGCTCTTGCACATTTTTCACTATAGTCGGACGACGCTGCAATGCGTCACTTAAAGAGGGGAACGCTCTATATTTATCGCAAAAATTTGTTATCTCAGAATTCATGTTTGGGTTGCGACAAAGTTTTATATTGACTGTCAACTTACTTAACGCAACCCTCCTCCTTTACCTCGGCTTGGAACCAACAGTAAAAATTGGCGGAGTTTTAACAATGAATGTTATATACTTTTATACCTTCCAAAAAAAAAGTACCTATGACCCATTCATGTTTGAATTATAACAATGAATCTTAAATAAAAAAGAATATAATGCTGAATTATAATAATGAGAGATGCTGTCCGTAACTCGATGTGGAGCATGTATTCTTGTTGTCTAGTTCTTGTTGCTTATAATTGCAAATCTAGTTTTGAGGTGTTCTATTGTAATATATTCCATCAATTTCCACGTATGTCAATACCCCACAAAAATCTGTCACCATTAGATTCCATGGCATTCTATTTATTTGTTTTTATCTCGTAAAGCCATAACTTCTCGCCCTCTGTTTTTTATTTTTAGCACCCTTTCCCTTGATCCCATTCATTAACTTCCACGGGGGCATATGCTTAATTTACAGACATATAGGCCACACTGGATTATTTTTCTTTTCACCTTATGAGCGCTCAAGGAAAATTTTCTGCTTTCACCGTTGGTTAGATGCTAGTGGGGCTCCACCAGTTGCTTCACTATTTTTTGGGCCAACTGTACAGGATTCTTTGAAAAGGCAAATCTAATAACCATCTTGTCAAATGCTGTGCGTTGTATTTGCTAGGCTGAATTGCTGTTTGGAGCTTTGTATTGATGCAGAATCACATATGGAAGTGCATTCCACACCAGTTGTGGTGATGAGAGAGGGCACTTAAGGCTCCCAAAACAGATTCTCTTATTCATACTTAACGCTCCAATTTCTAGTATGCGGATCTTATTCCTCATCTCAGATGAAAGAATGCCCCATACCGGTCAAGAGAGCAGAAGTTACAGTTTTCTTTATAACAAGTCCAGAGTGTTTTACCTAAAAGAAAGTCCAGAGATAATGTCTTGAAGCGAATCACATTTACTTCATTGACCACTTTTTTGGGTTAATGGAATTTGATGAGTCTCACGTACAAACTTTGTCAGCATTCATTCAACTAACAGCACATGGCCGAAGAGTAGAATGGTTATTTTTTCAAAGATGTGTCTTCAAACGCATACACACATGCTTGAACAGGTACTTCACTATAAGTGATTGATGAGTGATGACATACTTGTTACTGAAAACAAGTGGGCTACTTATGCGTTTCTCACTATAACGTAAATCAGCTATTATGGGCCCCAAGGGTTTGACAGGTTAATTTTTTGGGTTGGTGTATTGTAGTTGAGGCTGAATTGGTGTATCTCTTTTATACCTCCTCCTTTCTCCTTTTTTATTTTTGTGCTTTGTATCCCCTTATTCTTAATGAACTTCAAAAAATAAAATAAAATAAAATAATAGAAGCAGTATTTGATAGATATTGTAGCAATGAGGTACTCTTTACAGACAAACTTGGGATTTGCGACCCCATGTAAGATCAGGTCAGGACCATCCGATACATTTCTATTGGATGGGATGTGTCAAGTCCCGAATTTTTTTTTATTGGGTCACACTGTTTGTCGGGTTTGAGTTGAGTTAAGAGGGTCAGATAGATTGATTTAACACAAGTGGGGCCTGAGTTAATGGACCCTTTTTGGGCCAGAGACTCTTTTTGAAATTTCTTAAAACCCACTAGAAAGCAGGAGGCTCTTCTTTGTAATTTAGAAAAACTCCCTCTTTTATATAAACTACACTCTTAGGATTTTTCCCCATTCTCCAACCCTCTTTTCTTCTTCTTCAACCAAAACCCTAGAGGCTTTATAAGGGGGAAACCAAGGTGGGCTCTTCCAAGCTTTGATCTTCAGATCTACTTTGGCTTCAAGATCCAGGCAAGTGGATGAATGCAAATAATGTTTCTTGATTGTTTTCCTAAATCACATGTTGTTTATATGATTTATTTGATTTGGGTAAAATCTTTGCGGTTATAGATTAATAATGGAGATTTGTTTATACTCCTTTTGTTGCAATAAGCATAACTCTTGGATTTGATTCCGGTTTTATAAAAATAATATATGTCTAGTTTTGATTAAAAAAAAAAAAGAGAGAGCAGACGCTGCTGCCCAGGCGGCAGCACATGCTGCTGCCCGGGCATGGTGCCTGCCAGGCCGAGCCTAGCCCGGCTGGGCCTGGCAGCGCCCGACCCGGGTGCTGCTGGGCCCAGCCGCCGGGTTGATGCAGGTCGGGCCTAGCCCGGCTGGGCCTGGCAGCGCCTGGCCCGGGTGCTATTGGGCCCAGTTGTGGTTAGGCCAGGTTAATGTAATTAGGCCCACTTGTTTTTTTTAAAAAAAATATATATTTATATAATTGTAATTAGAATTTTATGTTAGTAAATATAAGATTTATACTTTATTTAGTTTGCTTAGAAATTAACTAAAATGCAATTGGGGATGAATAAAATCTTATGTAGATTGTGTTTATGCGTCTAACTTGGGTTTTTAATCTGAGTTTGATTTCAAACTGGGGTCCGGTTGTTATACCTTTAGTTTTGTATAAATTAATAAGGTGTATTTGTACACAACAATGATAACTAAGAAATTAATTATTCCTTTTTCCCCATTGATCATAACTTGATTTAAATTTGGATTTGAAATTTAAACATCTTTTACCCAATTAGTAATATTATTAATTATATATAATTGGATTAGATGAATTATGACTTTTAGGAAAGTTAGTTGAATGTTCACATGAGAATTAGACTAAATACAGAATGGGAATGTGATGTTCGGGATGCACCACATGATAGGCACCATAAGTAGTATATCGGCATCGTGGACTCATATTTCCATTGTGATAGAGAGTTAGTTCTCATGTGCATATTTATCTAACTTGACCGTTGGTGGGTTAGTGCTTATCCTCAAGAATTTGAATTGACACACGTTCATAATACACTTTCAAATTTAAGTACTCTAAATACTCAAAATGGTATTGGATTGAATGTTGGGTTTGAGGGTTTCATATCATGGTTCATTGCATTGATATACGTATGTATTTGTAAATAAGTATATTTGTATATATGTATCTGACCGACTGTAGTTCGGAGGTGGACGTACGCCATCGGGTCAGCGTATACTGTGGATAATAGTATACAGCTGTGCCTTCTGTTATTATTTGCGGGATTACCCGTTTTTGTTATTATCTGCGGGATTACCCGTTTATGTTATTATTTGCGGGATTACCCATTTCTGTTATTATCTGCGGGACTACCCGTTTCTGTTATTTGTATGCGGGGTTTACCCGTTTCTTTATATTTATCTGCGGGGATACCCGTTTCTGCGCATTCATGCCATTGGGGTTTGCATCTGATTTATTTTGGTTTATAATGAATATATCATTTAATTCAGTTGACTAATCCATTATTTGCAGCTTACCCTCTTGCCAGATTATGTCAATCTGACCCACTACTTTTGAGTGTCTAGGTTCCGTTGCCGGTGCCGAACCGGAGGGTCAGGCGACGCAGGAAATTCCGCCAGATGGCGGAGTTGTTGAGTGGAACACCGATGACATCATCTGAGGTGTCCTAGTGCGGTGCTAAGTTCGAAAACTTTAGATTATTTAATAAGGCCATGTTTGGGCCATTAGTTTATTAATTTAAGTTTGGTTGTTTTGAAATTTAACTCTAATTGTGATGCTTCGAAGCACTTGACTCCGGTCATATTATTGAGGAGATTGATTATCTTATTGTGATGTAATATCCGTCTGCGATTAGCATGGATTTTAGTTCCGCGTGTGATTATGGTTGTTTGATCACCAAACATAGCCTCACGAAGGACTTCGATCCACCCAGAATTGGGGCCCGTGCTGTTTATGTTTAGAAAAATTTTAATTGGCCCCAATTCTCACACCCCTGGAACTGGGTTTGGACCCGGCCCAGTTTTGGGGGCGTGACAGGATGCATTTAAAAAAAATAGTACTTCTAAATAATTGCCCCATAGATCTTATTGTTGGTTTCACGTAACGGTTCTCTCTCTTCTCCCTCAATGCCATTCACTGCCATTCAATCTCATTTCAGTTTTTCTGACGTTTAATTCCATGAATGTAATGCTGGCAATGGTCCATAATAAAGGGAGGAGCGTTGCAGTCGTATGTGATAGTCGAACGGCTATACAAGGCTGGGAATTCCCTCATCTGCACATACACTGACACAAAAACGAAGCTTGGTATTACCATCAATTTGCTAGCATCACGAGAAGACCGATGGAGTTGTAATTTCCAGTTTAGGCATTTTTCTATCTCCTTTAGCGATAAATTCAGGTATGCCCTAAAATTTTGGAGATCCATTTACGTTTAATTGTGCCATTGGAGTGCGAATCTAATCCGTTCAAGGTGCTTAGAATGGGTTATTTTGGCTAACACTTACATCTATCCATGTGCGGAAGAATCATCGAAATAAGGGAATTTTTATTTGTACAAATGGTACTTCATCAGGAAAAACTGGACATTGTCCTCTGTTTTTTTTTTTTTTCCATCTATTTGATGTACCTCTTCTTTAGCAGATAGATTGCAGCAAGAATGAGAACCCCAAAAACCAAAAGAAAAAGAAATCAGTGATAAACATACATTAATTCTCCCAGTTCCTACCAAAAAAAAATTCTCCCACTTCCTGCCACCATGGGCTATCAATCTATAACCCTTCCTTTTTGTGTTCTTTTTTTTATTTTTTCTTTGCTTTCTTTTTCTCTTCTTATTGGAGCCACCAATGGATTTGAAACAGTGCCTCAATGTTTTCAAATGTCCAAATCGCCTGTACTTGAGGCCCCAACCCCATGAATGCATGCTTGTTTGCCACCTTATTTGATTCTCTCATTTCTTTTATTATCTTTACAGTGTTGCAGGAATCAATACAGCTTTCATGACAGCTACAGTGGTTCACACCATGATCCGAGGTTCAACCAACCATCTCATTCCTGACGTATCCTCCTCATCTCCCTTATCCAAAGTAGCAGTTGGAAATTTGTATGTAAATGAATTTTGTAAAAAAAAATCTCATCTAAGAAAGTCTCTTATCTGAAGTGGGGTTCTTCATAGTTCATTAGTTAATGGAACTGAAGGAAAGCATCCAGTCCGAGTGATGGTCACCTTTACAAGAAACCCTACAGTGGATGTAATGAGAAAGTGATGACTATTATCCATGCCAGGACTTCCACAAAAAGCGCCATACGTACATCTTTGTCTTTGAGAAGGGAGAACATGGAAAGGAGAGGATGAGAAAAAGAACCTACCAAAAGGGTTCACTTCACTTTCTACAATTTGATTATATTGCGGATTTTTGGTGTTTGTTGAATGATGCATTAGGATATTATGATGACAATTAGAATAAAATTTGGTTTAAGATGTCGATGCTTTTGAGGAACCAACAAGTTCATAAAAATGCCCAAACCAAATTATGGTACCCCGGATTCCTTACAGCTGTCTAATCAAAGATAGAGCGAGATTGGATGGTGGGTAGCCCGCTTGAATAACAATTGTCTGATCAGATATCCGCTTGTTGCGAAAGGAACCCACCATAATGCGATCTTGGCATTTCTCACAATAATGAAATTGCTACTCTATGGCTGTAGCCTGCAACTATATTGAATTCCAAGGAACTCTAAAATAGGTGTTCTTATAGAAGTGGCTAAAATGGAATAAACAAAAGTGAAGGCTCGCAAGTGGCTGTCAATTATCTCTCCTTTAGTGCTGAGAAATGAATATGCAGCCTGCATCCTATCAAATCAATCCTCGAGAGTTAGGGTTCATCCACCTCATCACCCCTCACTTCTCTAATATTTTTGTTGTTACCATTTTACTATAAATTTCTAAAAATTCAATACCAAGCAAACAAACAAGCCCTAAGATCTCCTCTGGATTTGGTTGAATTTCAATGAAAATGTATTCTCATAAAAATATGAAGTTTAGGAAGTTCACTTTTTCTCTAATTCAATTTCCATAATAGTGCTTTGAATAAAGTAGATATCATGAAGTAAGTAATAAGGACTAAAAGAGAAACATGGAAGCTGGCAATCCTAGCTCTTGTTGGGTGAGACCAAGTGTAGGATCCTATGCACCCATTGAGCTAGCATGTATATCAAAATTAATTGGTGATAATAGAAGCACAACTCAATGTTTTAAGACATTCGATATTACACCCATGGGCCTATTTTTAGAGGGGTCGTACGGGGCGCCATTGTAGCACACCTGTGCTTAACAATCCTTCTCTCATGATGGCGCTTACTCGACTTGAACCCCTAACCTGGATCTCTTATACTATTTGTAGGATTTTATACACCCATTGAGCCATCATTTCTATCAAAACCAGTTGGTGATGGTAGAGGACAATTCAATATTTGAAGGCATTTGACATCACACCCACATGCCTGTTTTTAGAGTAGTCGTAGGAAGTGGCATTATAGTACACCTCTGCCTAACAACTAGAAACTTCCAATCAATTAATGAATTGCTAAAACATTAGTTCTCAAAACCACAAAATTAGATAGAGGTAATCGGGCAAGTGAGGAAAGGAAAGCAAAGGTGTGGCTAATAGGGTGAGATATATTCAAGTGGGACCCAAAAAGCCTCCCTATCGTGCCACGAGTTTGGATCCCTTGTTGCAATTCTCACAATGGAACTATGTAACATATTCTAAGAGCTCCATTGTGGGGCCCACCAAGAGAATATCCAGATCGTTCAAGACGAATAGCTATAGATTCTCAAGTTTTAGTTAAATAGAAGTGGATTCCATTGTCCATTTGAGCACATGAGCAAAGTGTAATTAATATCACATCAACGTCAATCACATTTCCAATCATGTGTTCAACATATGATGAAACCCAATCCTTTTTATATGAAATATAAGGATATATCACCATGGGAGATGAGATTCATATTTAAAAGCCCAGAGCACCTCTATATGGCCTCACGATGAAATTCCAAGCATGTATTATGTGTTTCTGGGGCTAGTAACTGGTACGGGGATCCCCACTTATGATGCCACAGCGAGCGTAGCTATAGGTGTGATCTGTAGGCCCCTTTGGTTCATCGTCTCTGCAATCTCTTTGCTATGGCCTATGTGGGGAGACGAATCGGTTTCTCTTTGCTGCATGAGAAGAAAAGTGAGAAACTGAGTGGAGAGAGATTTTGGGTTCTTAGCTTTTGCTACCAGGAAACAACAATGATGAGGTTGGAGAGAAGATTCTCAAGCCACAGCACAAAAGGTCAAATCTCTCCTCAACCCCCAATAGATAAGATTGCATTGCACCGCAAAAATCTTTCTTTACTTTATTCAATGCATAAGCACAAGATAATTACACCCAAATTCTTTCCTTTTTTATTCAAAGCATATGCACAAGATAACAATGGTTAGTGGAGAGGACTCCCCCTTTGTACTTCTTATGTCGAAAGTGGAATCCGCACAGTGTTGAGACTATTCAACAGTCTACGAGTATCTGGCCACATCACAGAAGAGACAGGGAGAGAGAGAGAGAGAGAGAGAGAGAGAGAGAGAGAGAGAATTATGTGGAAAGCACTTTTCAAATTAAGGTCTAAGAGCTGTTTTTATTACATTTGCTGAATTATTTATAACTTGGCAAATTTACTAAAACACACACCTATGGCCAGTTCATTGCTGAATTATTTATAACCTGACAAATTTACTAAAACACCCACCTATGGCCAGTTCATTGCTGAATTATTTAAAACTTGGCAAATTTACTAAAACACCCACCTATGGCCAGTTCAATTTCTTAAGCACATTTACACTGTCTGATTCGACAGTACTTCTAATTTGACAATATTTAAATTTTAGTTACAGTTGGATTTTATCACAAATTTTGAACTCCTGGAACAAAGAGCAAGAATCATTTGTTTAACCTGATATTTCTCTACTTCAAAACTTTTGCTCACCCTGACTTTGTCAAACATCCGAGAGGACCTGACAAAAGTAGGCAGTTTTGGGGGAGAATATCCCTGACCCCATAGAGTTAGGGTTGGTCAGGTCAAAGTGTGTCCTGACCCAAACCTGATTTATAAGCGATCCAGACTAGAACTTGAATTAATATTTGAGGATCAGCATTAGTTCCGTACTTCAATAGGGTCCAAGTTAGCTCATGTCCGTACCTGAAAATTAATGGATTCAACCTGCCCAAACCAAGACCCAAATGTATATGTATTAATATAATATAAATCAATATTTTATGATATAAGAGTGTGGCACTGGCTCATCTCATCCTTTGTATAAAACACGAAGACCTAAGCAAAGTGCCATATTTTGTGTGGTTACCTTTATATAAAACATGAAGACCCAAGTTAATAGAGGCTCCAATATTAGACCCATATCCAGATATCCTGGTTCGGGTCCTTTTGATATATATACAGGGTTACAATGGAGTCCTATGCGGACTAAGCTAGGTCTAAGTCTTGCTTATTCATTAAAAATTGGCCCTTTTAGAGCCGAGCCAACTCATCAAGAACATAATGCCCAATCATAATTGGCTCGGCCCATATAGAACACAGTTTTGAAGTAGGCCCATTTGCACCCTCATTATGGCACTGGGTCTTACCATTGGAACTATATACTTGTACACATATACATAATCATCATCTACTGGGTTCTACCATTAATGTACCACTGCCGTGAGTAACTGTTTTCCAGAGATAGATCTACCTGCATCTTTGTAATAACAGGGATAAGTAAATAAATAGACTAACATCACTTAACAAAAATAAAATAAGAAGTAAACTACCATATTAATGGTCCATTTTTAATTTTCACATTCATTTAATTATTTATTTTTATTCTACTTTATAAGAGATTTGAACATAGGCACCCACGAATGTTTATCAGATCCCTAGCAAACAACAACTTGAGTCACACAAATGACCAAACTATTTGTTAGCATAAGAAGTGTTTGAAAGTTTTGGGGGTGCTCCCAAATATTTAATTTTCTATATTGCAAACAAACATACAATATACAATGAAAAATAAAATAAATCAAACAAACAACCACCACAAAAGACATGATTTTTACATGGAAATCCAATCATGGAAAAAACCATGAGTCCAAACAGGACAAATAATCAAACACTATAAGCAACACTTTTACAAGATACTCACAACTCTTTTCTAGTTCTTACTATCTAAGGACTGTAAATCTCTCTTCACAACTTCACACTGCAACAATTTCAAATCGTTGATTGCACTATATCCAAATTTTGCTTGACTCTGCAATCTTCAACGCAAGAAGATGATCTTCTACAAGAGATGTAAAATAAACAGCTCTCTAGAACAAAAAAAGATGTAAAATAAATAGCTCTCTAGAACAAAGCTCCGGCACTAAACTTTCCAACGGAAGCTATAGAAAATAAATGGTCTCTCAATAAGATCTTTTGAACTCAGAATAGCGCAATAGGTAAGGGAAAATCCCTTTAAAGAGCCCACAATTCATGCCTTAGAGGTATGCTTTTTATAGAACTCAAATTATTAATTCTAGCACAAATAGAAAAGGTTTTTGTACAACGGTAATTTTGTAATTTTCACGCAATAGTAGTTTCATAATTATAGATAGCACAATTTCTGCAAACTTCCCAAGGCTACAACTTTTGTTTCAGCTTCAATTGATGCAATTTTGAACTCTATGAATATTTACTAGAAACGATCTTTCCAATAGTAGGTAACTTGCCCATTCGATGCTTAGTTTGTGAGATATGACATTTTTAATTCAAATACCTTTACTCAGCTCTTCCGATGACTCACGCAATAGTTCATTCTAAAATAAATATGAAATACAACTCAATGGACTTTAAAATTTATCTAACTTATGAATTAGCCACCATACAAAAATCCTTACCGTGTTCAATGTTTTCTTTTAACTTAGAGGTTAGAAATAAATTTAGAAGTTCAAGTTGGTGAAAGGTGAAAGATAAAATGCAAAGAAAGTACATAACAAACCTTTTTCACTTCTATATGTAATAAAATGATAAAAAAAAATACCAAGTGTATCATTAAATCAAAGGATTTTCAGCACAAGGCAATTGTCCAAAATGTTGAACCTCAAGGGCATGATTGACATTTTTCTAAGCTCAAATCAAAGGGCCAAAGAGGCAAGCATTGAGATCGATCTATAATTATCCATAAAATTTACTTTCATGTGATTGGGCTCTTTCTTGTGTAAAAAAAAAAGAGGGGCCACCGGCTTACATGTTCTATATATGTTCGTACCAACCATCATTCATTTTCTCTCACTAAAATTATCCCACCCTTCTTTGCTGGTAGGTACCCTAAAGTAGACAACCCAAGAAAAGACCAATTGAACAGTCGATGGTTAAGAACTCAAAGCGATTTGGCAATTTGCCTGTCACTTTCTCTATAAATAATTTCCGAGATAGCGCTTTACGATTCTATTCTGATCGCTATTTGTTTTGGCCCATGACATTTTCCTAGTATGTCCCAAAAAGCCGTTTTAGATCAAGGAACTCTATTTAGATGTAAATGTTCATGTATATGAACTTAAATTAGTCATAAATTATAGTTATTTTGTTCTTTGTCATAACAGGCAACTAATATCCATGAACAAACGAAGAATTATTTGAATTCTCCTAGCATGATTTGAATTCTCCTCTAAGACTGGGCCATATGACCTAATATGCAAAATTCATCACCTTTTTTTGCATAAAATAAATCTATTAAGAGAAGAAAAGAATAGAACAAACCAAAAGGAGAAGCATAGATTGAACAAGAGGAGAAAATCATAGGAAAAATCAATTAGATGTCCACTGTACCAAAAAGGCCCAATAGTTTTACATAACAGAACCGACCTTTCGGCCAAAATTTCTTACTTTTTTGGCAATTTTCAATAAGTGATGATATTATTGCCCAAAAAACCTTACATATGAGAAAATATTTTTGTTTGGCGACATCATCATCACACACTCTATTATTTGCAAGATATAATTGCCTCTGTCGAACGACGATGTCGTTGCTTGCTTCAATGTTTTTTTGTAAATGTCATTGTTGTCTAACGATGATATCGTTACCTGACAGAATCGATTCCATAGTTTTGTGATCATGTGAATGTGTGGAGTAAATGTAAACACGATAAGAATCCTCCATTTACAACATCCTTTGTTACATCTTCCAGGCAAACATTTTCTCTAACAACGAATGTATCATTATAAAAATCACCCATTTATGACTTCCTCTGTTTGCAACATCCTCCATGCAAAATTTTTTTGATTTTTTCAACAACAAATGATAACATTATAAATATCATTCATTTACAATATCCTCAATGTGCATCTTCCATGCAAGCATTGGTTAGCAACACACGTGCAAATATTATGAACACAAAAATACAAAACTCCACATCTATATACTTATAGATCCAGCAACAAAAAATGAGTAATTGTATGTTTACAAGTTTATTGTCTCTATTTAGGAAAAACAAAGTTACAACAACTTATTTATATTCAGGCTCTCTCATTAATATCATCATTACCCATAACTTTAGAGCGTATACCTAAACCCAGCTATAAAGCAACTCAATTTTATGATCTTACTCTAAAAACACCACACATCAAAGTGTAAATCAAATCAAAGTAGGGTATCTTCTCGACCTTTGGATGTGTCTATGAATACAACGAAAGAATCACAAGCCTCTCCCCTCACTAGGCTTTGAGAAGCTTTATATAGATCAGAGTTTAGGAGTTTGAAGGAGGCTACGGTTTTGAATAAGAAGATAGTTTTGGTGGTAGTAGAGGAGGTGATGAGAAGAAAGAAAGAGGCTTACTTTAAGGGATGGAGTAGAAGTTAAATTTGGAAGGTTGGGGTTTTAAATGGAGAAAGAAGAACATGCGTGTGATGCATTGTTGGGAGAAGGAATTGTTTAATGGCACTAAAAGAGAAGAGTGGAAGTGGGCGTATAGAGAAGGGGAGCACCATATAACAGAGAGATTTGCAGGAGAGGAGCATTGAAATCGTAGGAGAGGGAAAGCAGTGAGGAAGAAAAAAAGGGGAAATGAGTTTTGCGCCCAAAAGAGTGATGACATTGTCACTCTACTCGTATATAGAAAAAAAAAACAAAGGCCCTAGGAGACCACTCCAGCTTCAAAATATCTGTTGGGCCTTTTTTATTTAAGAGTCACATATGGTAATTTTTGGCCTAAATTTCTTTTAAAAGAAAAGAAAGAAAAAACTAAACCACCGCTCAAAAGAAATCTAGTCAATCTCGAAAATAAGATTTTAAATCCATTGCAATGATGCATTCCACAGAGAGACTGACTTCTCTCAATTGTAATGTTGAAAAAAGAGAATTTACATATAAGCGCCCATAAGTTCTAAAAATCTCAAATTTAGACTTTTATATGGTTGATTAAGTCTGACATATTTTCCTGTAAAAGGATGAGAATTCATATAAATTAAGGGACTCAACTGATTCAAATTTAATGGTCTTAATTGTTGTCCCAAACTTAATCTATATGTGGCTAAATTTTAAGAAAATCTTCTCCCTCAAGAAGAAAAGATGGTGATTTTTAATAATCTAAAGAAAATAGGCTACTGACTGATGGTCTAGATGGTTGACTGAGACTCTAAGACTAACTAGCAGACCTTAAAAAAGGTAGGGGGTTATTGTAACTCTAAAAAAAATTAGGTTGTTATATGTCAATAAATGGAAAATTCAAATGGACCTTTGGGGTTCATGGGATCGCGGCCAATAACATTTGGCTGAATCAGGGGTATGTTTTAGTCTCAGGGGTTGTACCTCAGCCAAGTTTTCTAGCCTTATTATTAAATGTGGAGGGCTATCACTTTGATGATGATGCATACTAAAAATGTCTGGCCTCGCCCGTCCCAACATATTTCCAACATACGACGTGCATAAGTCACAAACGGGCAGCATTCAGGAACAACTTTCAGGGCCATGATTGAATTTGAGCCTGCATGTGAGGCCGAGCACAGGTTGAAAAGGCTTTGGCTCAGCCCAACCCATCCCATGAAAACCCTAAATGGACCACCGATACCATATTGCTTCAGTGGCACCCAGATTTTGGTTTCGAGTCCATTTTTTCTACTAAAGTATCACTTGATGATATTGGTTCCCACTTCCCTCTTCATGTCTAAAAATGAGAAGAAAAATAACTACATCAATGAAAAGTTTTCTCCTTTCCATTTAAATTTTATACGGAACAAGATCTCATAAATAAATTGTGTGATTGATCTCTTACGATATTTTTTTTTATTTTAATCTATGATATTTTCAAAATATCATTAAAACTATAAAAAAAAAAGAAAACATGGCAATAAAGAAAATGAAAGAACGGGAAATTCTGTTAAAAAAGCATATCTAATCTTACTTCAAATTTATTTTGTGACTCATTTTCTTTATGGAGCATCCTTCCATAATCTCAATAAAAATATAAATTTGAAAAAATCTTATCAATTTGGACGAACAATGATACTTGTGACATCTGGGTGAAGTCCGATTCCTCTGCTAAATAAGAGCAACACTTACTTTGGAATCCATCTTAAACAAGTCACTAAGAATACTCAAATTTTCCTTGGATTAGCCAAACACTAGTCTTATTCAAATGATAATTTATTGCTCTTTTTTAAGCTTGTTTGTGGAATCCAAAGAAAGAGAGAGAAAGAGATAGGGAAAGGGAAAGAATCTGCCGACAGGATCCACTAAGAAATTCACAGGAAAGTAGTACAGATTCTGGTCATGGGTCTAGGTCATTCTTTAAATGAGTTACTAATTCCTTCATCTTAGTTAGGTCTGAGTCACATTACCCGTATAATAATAACAATAATGGCTTGACATTTCAAAGCATTGGTGGAGAAAGAAAATGGAAAACAATCAAAGACCCATTCCTTTTGAGACTGTAAAATGTCTAACATGCGCTGGTAAGCACCAAGTATCTCAATTTCGATTGACTTTCAAGTTGTGCTCTACTTCCATCATCATAACTGCTCCACCCACCTTCTGTGGATGGGAACATGAGTTATGGATGATCTGATTTTAGTCTTTAAGAGCTCACCATGAAATTTTGGCGTGGACTATCCACTGCACACGTGATAAGCACATCGGTGCCATCCAAACTTTGGACGTCAGCATGAATATGTGCATTGTAAAACTTGCGCAAATCAGATGGTTGTCACCCATGAAAAACAAGGTCCACAAGCAAGCCTCTTCCAACTAAAATTTGGAGAAATTATTCATTGCTTTGATGAAAGGATGGATTGTGTACAGATATCTCTAATTTGAACTTTTTCTAATTTAGTAAGAAAAATTAGCGAGATGTCCAAGATCAAATGATCTAATTTTTGCACACTTGTTTTGCACATAAAAGTAGAGAACTCATCTAGAAATTTCAAATCTTTAAAGACAACAATTATATTATTGAATAAAAGGAAAAGAATACATCGATATCACAAAATATAAAAGATGAAGATAAGAATATATATTATTGAAGAAAAGGAAGAAAATAATCAATATCACCAACTAAGAGAGGGGAGAATGCAAATGCAGAAGCTCAAATGCAATTTACAATACATCACATGGAAACATGATAAGTAACATTTTTGTTTAAACAGAAACTAGAAGGTATTCAACTTAGACTAAAATATCAATATCGGCAATATCTAAGACAACAATTCTATAAAATTGTAAAATACCCCACCAAACAACTCAAATAAAAAATTAAAAAATCATAATCTAACAATGATTTTAATGTGTTTAAGCAATCACAAATTTTTTTTTTCTTGAGAGGCAACCAGTACCTATTTTCCCTCTAACTTATATCATATGTACAATTACATTGATTAAACTCATGGTTTTGACACATGATCAATTGAAAAGTCCATTTCACATTTCTAGGGTGAGATTACTTTTTATTCACCCTTTTTTGTAAGCTTTTCCATTAACCTTGAAATTACTTTTGATTCACAGTTCAGGGGTGAAACATGAGCCGAATTCCAAACGTAAGGTGGTATTTGGTGGGTGATATGAGCGACTTCCATCAAACAAAAGTCAACTCTCTGTATTGAACCAGCTAATTAGCCACCTTAATTTTTTGTTTTTGACAAAAATATATTTTCATTATAAAGAAAGAAAAAGCCAAATAAAGGAGTGACAACATAAGAAGATAGACAACACAAGCTATATAGAAAACAAAAGCCCCTATCTCATGTTCCCCAAATAAGTTTTTAAAGGTTTTGGAAGAGCCTCTAGAATAGATTAATGCAATTAATCTCAATACCATGTGTACAAGCAATCAACTCTATAGCGGAAATAAATCAAATAAAAACACACCACAAAAATGTATGATTTTTACGTAAAAATCCAAGCAAGAAAAAAGCCGCGAGTCCTTACAAGACAAAAATCAAACACAATGAGTTTTACTATAGTTATAAGAAATATACTCACAACCCTTATCTAGTTCCTAAGCAATCTAAGAACTTATGATTATCATTGTACAATACCCTACTGCAATGACTGTATGATGTCCTCTATTACAAATCCAAACACTTAAACGCATTCTAAATGTTGTACGTGACTCCTCAAAACAATCTTTTATACTTAAAAGATGATTTTTTACAAAGAAATGTAAAAGACGGGGATCTCTAAAGCAAAGTTTCTGTCCTTCAACTCTCTAATAAAAAACTATAAATAAGATGATCTTCAATAAGTAATCTTTATTTAGAACAGTGAGATTTATGTTCTATTCATTAGGGTTGAGAGAAAATCCTTGTTTTTATATTCCAAAATTCATGCCTCATAAGTGTTTTCGATTCAGAAAAGGAATTTGCACCAAATAGGAAAGACCCACTAAAATTAAAATAAAAATTTTCAAGTCAACAAAATTTTTCGTGCAGGTCCGATTAATCGAAGTGGGCCACTGCCTTTAATCCGATCAATTGAATCATTGCTCCATCGATCGGCCAGCCGTCTTTTACTTTTTCACATTTTTTTTATTTCAGCTTTTTCAAGATTTTGCAACCTCTTCAAGCTTCTAGTTTAAATATAAATAAAAATATAATTTTGACTAGGACTTGAGCTTTGTCTTATTCATGAATTTAGCCAACTTTCAGTTTTCTTAAAAATCTGCTCAATTGCCTTTAGCTGGATCATTTTTGTAAACCTAGCTAGGTAAATAGCGGAAAAGGGTGGCAAACACACACCACAGACCTTCAAGTGAGCTGGTAAGAAACTCATTGCCGTTCAAGTTAGCAGGGGCCCATTGGCTCTGGCATTGAAGAAAGAAATGTGTAGGGGTAATTTGGGCATTTGAAAGACTGGAAGAGGAAAACGACAAGGCGTCTTTTTGCGAAAAGTAAGAAAGAGTTAAAAGGGTAATGAGGAAGGAGTGGGGGACACGTGGGCCCCTGCCCTGCACGTACCAATGGAGTAGAGAATCTGGTGCGGGCCCACCATATTCTCTGACACGTCACCAGCGTTCATATGCGGCGAACCTATCCCAGTGTGCTCACGTCACTTGCTAGGAGACAGGGGACACGTGGACGGTGGAGGCTCAAGCAATTCTAGGAAAGGAATATACACGTGTCGTTTGGAGAAAGGTTAACTTTCCCCACTTTTTTTCTCGTTTCCTTTGTTTTGTTTCGGTAAAACGAGAGAAGAGAAAATGAGGAAACGCGATTGAATTTTTCTTGATTGATTGAGAAAAGGGGAAAGATGTGGATGTGGGTGGGTCCCCAGTGGAAAAGGGTCCTTTATATATATAATTTTGTAATAATCCCTTTTTTGGTTTCTCTCTCAATTCTTTCCTTTTTCTTGCCGCATTTCCTCCACCTTTACATATCTTTCTTTTATTGCAAGGGCAAGATGCTTTCCACATTCTCTTGGGTTGTAAAAATTATTTACTGTTATTATTTTATTTTATTTGTAAAGTAGGTATTATTCCCCTACACAGTTAATCTCTCTAATCATGGCCACTAAACCCACATAAGTGTATACGGGGCAAAATTGAGATGAATTTTGAATACAAGACACAGAGTGCAGAACTAAGGCTTTTTGCGGGTTGCCCAACTCTAAAAACATTTGTTTCTCACCTCAAGTAATTTTTTCTATTTTTAAGAAAATAAAGACTTTGACTGGGTCACTGCTTTTATGCTTCTTATTCACTTTCTCTTATTATGTGAAAATATCTTAAGAAAAATTACAATGCATACATATTTTAAGAGATTTTTTTTTACGGTAAATATTTAGACACACATGCGCAGAACGCTATAATTAAGTATTGATCCTTGTTTTTGAGAGGTGAAAGGTGCCTGACCGTTGGGTTATTTGGACATTGGCAATAAATAACCAATCTCATAAATTCTTTTGTTTTTAGAATATAGAGCAGTGGGGCCCACCTTGAGGACAGAAATAAGAAAATCCATCAACACCAGTACTAATCCAAGTTACTTATGGTTAGGTATAAAATCAATCAAGATTGATTATGCTCTTCAAAGTTTGTTCATAGAGACTTTGATTTTTATAATCTTAATGTGGGATTCATTGCTGATAATGATTAATCAGGTTGATTCTGGCAAATATCTAATCCATAAACACTTCCTTTGGCTCCATTATCCCAATTCAAGCGGCACCCACAAACTAACAATAGTCGTAGGCATGGCTGTAATTGTGTACTGTCAGAACGGTTTGAAATGTCAATGATCTGTTAGAGAAAACAGATCTTTTCTTTCTGTGTGTGTGGAATGAACGGTAAAGTGAGATATGCAAAGCAGCTTCAATTTTCAGTGGCCTCACCATTAAGGTGCAATATTTAGTTTGAATGCAGTGGCCTCACCATTCCCCCCTTATCAAACTGGGACCAATTTTGATATTCATTGTGATGACTGCTGATGTAGATGGGCAACCAAATGGATAAAGAACATTTATTAATAGATAAAAACCCTAGGTTATCACAGAGCAATTCAATTAAAGTGGTGTCCATTGTATTAAGTAGAAACATTATAATTCAAGAATAGTATTCTAATGGTAAGAGGCATCAATTCTTATGAGTATGCTAGGGTTTAAATTTAGGCAAACACTTATCTCTTACCCAAGGGCTGTGCTAACTCAACCGGGGTCGCATTCCACACCTCTCCTGAGGACTCCTTCACTCTAGGGTTGAGTTCCCCACCCCACTAAGTTGGGGTATTGAAAAAAAAAAAAACATTGAGATCAAGATACATGACTTTAGACCTTTCTTCTCAAAAAAGTAAAATAAAGAAATAGAAAATGAATACCCAGCATTACACTAGTAATTTTATATATAAGTAAGTTAAGGTATATTCATATCTCAACCTTATATCTTTTACCCCTTATCTATTTTTATTAACTCTTGTTAGATATTATTTCACTGTAAATTTCTTAAATGTTCAATTCTTAATTACTCAATGAAACATTGCTTTTTCATTGGGGGTTTAGATATGAAGCGCGCGCTCTCTCTCTCTCTCTCTCTCTCTCTTTTAAAACAAGTATCACCAATGGACTCGCTAACCTTTTCCATATTCCCTATTTTTTTCAATCACCAAAGATCCTTTCAATCCGCCCTTGCACATATGTAATCAAAGAGTATAAAGTTGTAAAAGGAGCAATGCTCTCGAAAGAGCCATTGTGGTTAAAAATTATATAGAATATATATTTAACGAGTGAGAGTTGTATATTTGTGTTCTGGTAGAACAAGACACAACCAATGAGGACCAGCGCGCGGAAATATAATTGAGGGTGGTTGGTCAGTCTCCCATCACATGAGATTCCAATAGGTTTTTGACTCTTTTTCTATGATGCCCTCCTTGGGGGAATGCAGCATGGAAATTATCTTCTCTCTATATATTTTGTGCTGACCCAATTATTGCACTGCATGAATCCTGTTTTCTAGTAAAATATGAAAAGAGTTTCCACCTTTTGGAAAATTTCAAAGAGGGGATGATTAAATGAGGTCAAAGAATATATCCCCCTTCAATTTTCTATTTATCTATATAATTTTATAATTCACTGAAATAATCACTTGCAATTTGGACAGATGTAAAAGAAAAATGTTGTTAATTCACATATTAATAATCTTTTGAATAAAATCAAAACTTCATATGAAATGCCCACATTATATGGATTCCAACTGTGAATTCAATTTTCTATCAAAGCAATCATCCATACACACTCTAAATTTCAGATCAGTAACCTTATCCATCAAATTGGATACATGTTAAAAATGTATATAAATTCTATTTGTTCAATCAAGTGGTCAATGTAACTTCAATCAGAATTTCTAGCAAAGAAATAAAATAAAACAAAACTTCAATCAGAACAGTATTTGCACACCCAATAGATGGCTTGGACTGCCAAAAGGTGGACCATTGCGTGTAAGGAAATTCATTAAGGAGTTCTTTAATCATAAGTTTTTTACCCCCCAAAAGTTTTCTCGCTTTCTTTTTAGAAAATCAAACCCATTACGTAAAAGGGGCGGAGCCACAACTTGAACGGTCACTATCTTTGGGAGGTAGAAGGTGGACCACATATGAACAGATTTGATTTGACCATTACCCAGATTTTTAAATCAATTGGAGTAATACTTACCTTTGGATTGGGCACATGTAACAAAAGTGCCTAAGTTTAATTAGGGAGTAGCACAACAATCCGTGCTTAGCACAGGCATGCTTACCGATAATTATAAAATAATATTTAACGATTCATTAAAAAGAAGTTTAGATCATGTAAGATCATTCTTAGTTGATTATTGATGATGATTTAGTGTATATAGTGCATAAAATTTTAAAAAGAGAAAAAAAAAAGAAAATCATTACTATACCTATTTTCTCAATTCAAGACTTTGTAGACTTGAAATGAGTTAAGTTAAATGTGGTAAAAAAAAATGGTATTTGAGATTTGAGAATGAAATAAAATTGTTGTGGAAGAGGAGAAGCAAACTTGAGTGGTTACACAAAGGAAGTACAAGAGATGAGTAGTTACACGTTCGAAGTAAGGAGAGACAGTGGGTAAATTGTAGAGAATGCATATAACTCCCCATCAAAATCAAAAGCTAAGTCAAAATTATCTTCAAAAGCTTCTGCCTAATATAGTATAATATGACCTTGTTTCATTAATGTCTTTATTCTTTTTGCTTCAAAGCTCTGATGCTCGTTACATAACTTCTTGTCTTGTCAATTGCAAAAGAGGTTGATAGGACAATCACGGCCGATGATCAAGCGACTCTACCCATTTGATTTTACACCCGTTTGAGTTCAATGTATGTTGCAAATTCCATCAACAGCAGGTGAGGTAGCACTAGGTAGCACTAGAGTTTCCAAATGCCCCTTGGGCCTTGATTATCAAATGCTCCTTTAATTTTCCAAAGAATCTCCATGAAATGTTGCCCATACAGCAACGACTGGGACATTACAATCTTGTCCTTGAATTAAACGGCAGAGAATCGCAATCGTTTGGTATCAAACTTTATTAAAAACGAATCTTATGACGTAAACTTTTCCTCTGTTTTTTTTACAGAGGAAGATTAGAAAACTTAGGAGAAGAATCTGACCTAGATCTGGTTAGTTCAATTGTGTAAGATCAAGCACTGCTATTAGGTCGGTTTCACAGTACGTGTGGAATCTATTTAGTAAAAGAAACGGGTTTTGTTTTAATTATGGGGCTTGCTTATCACAAATTAAACCAATGATTAATACAACAATATGCCCCATCATGAGATTCCATTCTAAAAAAATTACACCTCAAAAGATATGATTGTAGCACATGATGGAAGATCAGACAATTCGGTATGGGCCCCACCATTGATTAAACAATGGTGAAAAAAGAAAGAACTATTGGATGATCCTCATCACTATTTGATTTTGTTTGGGGAAGTAGTCCATGATTTGTTGTGGATATGACACCATCGTTATGCGTGTGTGTGTGTGAGCAACCAAGATCAACAATCAACCACACAAGAAGATAAGAGATTTACGATTAGGCAAAAATGCCTACATCCACACGGGAAACCAATTTTTACTAGGTTCTCCTCCAATTTGTAAATCCACAGCATTGGAATCTCAACCTATGTCTAGGGTTACATATTACATCATATATATAATTAACATTTCCTCATCCCCCAAAACTCTATTCTTAGATAAAAGAAAGTCCTAATTCTATTAAGAGACTACTATTTAACAAATAGAAAATCCCTAATACAATTAGGGAAACTACCCAAGACAATGAATCTAATTGATCTGGACATACTTAGCCAACAATCTCCCCCTCTAGACCATGGGGGAGACGCCTTGAACCCCTTACTGAGAGTTCAGTCCTGCTAACTCTGAATACAGCTCTAGCTTTCCTTTAGACATAACAAATGAGGGATTCTCGTCAGTGTGAACCTTTTCCAGCTTCATGAAGTTCTTCTTGATTACCTCACGAATCCAATGATACTTGACATCAACGTGCTTTATGCGATTATGATATGTAGCATTCTTACTAAATCCATAGCATTTTGATTATCACAGTAAACTACATACTCTTCTTGCTTCAAACTTAATTTTTGAAAAAATCTCTTTAACCAAATCATCTCTCTCCCTATTTTATTCGCAGCTAAGTATTCCACTTCAGTTGTAAACTGTGCTGTACACTTCTGCAACTTCAATTGTTAGGAGATAGCTCTCCCTACAAAAGTAAATAAATAACCAAAAGTCGACAACTAATGATCAAGATCGCCTGCAAAATTAGCATTAGTATAAACTTCCACCATTAGTTTTGAGCTTCCGAAGCACAAGCAAAACTTGGAAATACCTCTCAAATACCTGAAGATCCGTTTCACTGCGTCCCAGTGTTCTTTTCCAGGGTTAGATAGAAATCTACTCATTAAACCCACAGATGAGTAAGGAACAGACGCCATCCGCTCCTTTTAATCATCTGTAGTAAGATACAAGCACTTGCTTAGTTTAAAGTGACTGGCTAAAGGCATGCTAACTAGCTTAGTATTCTTCATGTTGAACTGCTAGAGTACTCGTTCAACATATTTTTCCTGTGATAACCATAACTACTTGGAACTCTTGTCACGACGTATTTTCATGCCCAATATTATTCATGCGGGACCCAAGTCTTTCATATCAAACGACTTTGACATTTCATCTTTTAACTTACCATTAACTTGATATCTTGTCCAACTATTAGCTTATCATTTACATATAAAAGAAGGATGATAAACTTACCATCGATAAATCAACGAACATAAACACAGTGATCTACAGCTGTCTCCGGTACCCATGACTCAACATGAATGAATCAAACTTTTTGTACTACTGTCTCGGTGCTTGCTTTAGCCCATAGAGACTTTTTCTCAACTTACAAACTATCTGTTCTTTTTCTTCTACCTCAAACCCCTATAGTTGAGTCATATAGATCTCTTCTTTCAAGTCACAGTGAAGAAACGCAGTCTTCATATCCATCTATTTAAACTCAAAGTCCATGCTGGCGGCTAGACCTAAGACGACTCTGACAGAAGTCATCTTTACAACCAGAGACAAAACATCACCAGAGTTGATATCTTTCATTTGCTAGAAACTTTTTACCACTAACCGTGCTTTGTGCTTTACTAGTTTTTTGTTCTCATCCTTTTTCAGCTTAAACACCTATTTGTTTTTCAGAACATTCCTATCTTTAGGAAGTTGCACCAGCTCATAAGTTTTATTCTTCTTCAAAGAACTTATCTCATCCTGCATAACTTTCTTCCACTCATCTTTATCATCATGAGTCATTGCTTCTCGGAAGCTCCCTGAGTCCCTCTCATCATTAAGCAAAATGTATTTGGATGCATTATACTTAGTTGATAGTTGACGCTTTCGTGTAGACCCCTTAACTTGAGGTTCCGTGGTTTCTAACCTAAGAGACTACAACTCACCCTGCTCAACACCCTCATCATCTGACAACTCTTGTGCCTCATCACGATTCAGATCGTTTTGTCCACCTTCTCCACCTATAATCTGCACCGAAGAAGGAGTCGGTGTGAGATCAACCACTCCATCAACTGTTTCAGAAGACCTATCAATCTTCTCAACATCTCCAAAAAACTGATCTTCATGGAAAATTGCATCCCTACTTCTGATAATTCTTCTCTTCTCTAGATCCCATAACTTGTAGTCAAACTCATCTTTACCATACCCAAGAAAGATGCAACTTACTTCCTTATCATCCAACTTTGAACGCTGCTCCTTTGGTACATGTGCAAATACCTTACACCCAAACACCTTCAAGTGTGAATAGAAAGCATTTTTACCTGTTCATATTCTCTGTGCAAGATCAAAACTCAAAAGAACTAAGACAGATCTGTTAATCAAATAACCGGCAGTTAGAATGCTTCACCCCAAAATGACTTAGGCAACCGTACTAATCTCATCATGCATCTTATCTTGTTAAAAATAGTGCGGTTTATTCTCTCTGCCACACCATTGTGCTGTGAAGTACCGGGAATTATCTTTTCATGTCAAATGACATACTTCAAGCAGTAGCTTCTAAATTAGTTGGATGTGTACTCACCCCCATTATCTATATGAAGACACTTCAAGAGCTTACCTATTTCTCTTTTAACCATGATATAAAACTGTTGAAAAATCTGCAACACATGATCTTTTGATTTCAACGCATAAACACAGATTTTCCTAGATGCATGATCGATAATTGTACAAAGAACTTATTGCAACCCAATGATTTTCCCTCTATGGGACCACAAATATCAGAATATACTAAATCTAACACACTAGATTTTAATTTTTGATATCGAAGAGAAAGCAACACTATGCTATTTGCCAAACAAATAATAATTACAGGGGTTAAAGGATGTACCTTTGGCCCAAGGAATTAAATTCTTCTTTACTAATATCTGCAGGCCTTTCTCACTCATATGATCGAGTCTCTCATGCCACATATTCGGAGAGGAACCTTCTTGAACAACATTCAACATACCTTTGCATAGTTTCACATGTATTTTGTAAAGCATATTACCTGCTTTCCCTCTCACAATAATAAGAGACTCTCTAGTGAGCTTCTATCTACTATTTCCGAAGTAATTCTCATAACTTGCACGATCCAATGCAGTTCTGGAAATCAGATTAAATCGCAGATCAGGAACATGTCGCACATCTTTCAGCGTCATTGTGCAACCAATATCGGTTTTAATGCAGACATCACCAATACGAACAATATCTGAATGACTTGTGTTGCCCATCTTCACAGTACCAAGTCACTTGCTTTGTACGTCGTGAACATCTCCCTATAAAGAGTAACATCTTAGGATGCTGCTATGTCAATAACTCACTCAACCTAATCATCTGAAACACTTAAACACTCGTCATCATCGCTAGCGAGCACCACAACTTCATGTCCCAAAGTAGCTGTAAGGTTATTACTGTCATTCTTCTTCTCATTATTGGATCATTTCTAATCCTTCAAGGCAAAACAATTTTTCCTGATGTGGCCCATCTTACCACAGAAGAAGCATTTTATAGACTTTCACCTGGTCTGTGATCTACCTTTATACTTGCCACGACCCCCATTTGGTCCCTTACTCTTATTCCTCCTCCTGTTCTTAGTAATAAAGGCTTGTACATTATCTATCCCTACTATTTTCTTTCTAGTTTCTTCATTTTGTAAATTATTAGTAACCTGACTCATAGACAACGCATCATCTGGACTAGAGTTGCTCATGGAAACAACCAATATCTTCCATATATCCGGCAAATAACTCAGAAGCGATAAAGCTTACATCTAGCATCAAGGATCATCTTCATTGTGGTTAACTGAGTGACCACACTTTGAAACTCATTGATGTGATATTCGATTTGACCACTATCCTTAAATTTAATGTTCACAAGCTTTCTGATAAAAAAGGCTTTGTTCATTATAATCTTTTTATCATACCTTATTTCTAGCTTTTTCTAAAGAGTATGTGTATTGGTTTCATTAGATACGTAGCGAAATATGCTGTTATTAACCTACTGTCTGATGTGACCAATTAGCTTTCTATGCATCCTGTTCCATTCTGCAATTTTTATATATGTTGGTCAGGCACTATCCCCTTCAATGGGATCATAGAGGTCTTTGCAATATAAGATTTTCTTTATCTTCAGTTTCCAAATCAACCAATGGGAATGGTTGAGCTTAATCATGACAGTGTTCACAGTGTTGTTCTCCATCTTAATTAAATTAAGCAATAGGAAAAAAACAAACAATTAATACTGACCTTAACTCCTGGACCAAGCTGTAGATGTCGACACCACGAGTACGTTGGAAGAAACGGATTTGAAATGATGTCGCAAAAATAATCTTCTACAATCCTAATTGGTAAAATTCCTCATTGACCATCAAATAGTCAATCTTCTTCCACAAACGCATAGATCTGCTCGAAATGAGTTTGTAGGCGCAAAAGGATCTTCAATCGGATGTCGGATGATCAAGATATCGTAAAAAGAGGTTTCTGCCATCAATCTCGGTCAATTTGCTTTGACCATACGACTCTGCTGATGTCAACAGCTAATTGCTGTTGGCAGGCTGGATTGATGCAAACGGGTTTGAACACATGTTAAGCTAACCCAAGCTGGAAACAACCCAACCTGTCGGTCTGCTCTGGGCTGGATGCTGCAAACGCGTCAGGTCGACCTGACCTGAACGCGAACTAAAGCCGACCTGGGATGAAAATCCTAGCATCTTCTTCCTCTTTTCCTATTTTTGTTATAGGGAGCTGAAACTTCTCTGCCCTCTTCCATGGTTGTGGCAGTGAGGGATTAGTGGGTTCGGTGGGTCGGCGGGTGAATTTAGCGATGGCGAGTGTGTAGCGGCTGCGGAGGGGGCGTTGATGACGGTCGTCTCCTCAGGCAATAGTGATCGTCGCGGCTTGCAAGCAGCGGTGACAGGGAGAAAAAAAAGGGCAGAGAACCCCCTTTTTCTAGTCTTCAACAAAATCCGACAGCCACGAGAACCCAAATCTCCTTCTTCCATAACTATGTTGCCTAGAGATCACAAAACTGATCTCTTCTCTTTGTTTCCAGATGAAACAGATCAGAATCGCCAATACACGATTCAATCACTATCGATCTTTTGCACCCAACTCTATGCCCTCCTAGCTAAGTTTGATACCACGTGTTGTGGATATAACACCACTATTATGCACATGTGTGCATAAGTAATCAAGATCAACAATCAATTACACAAGAGACAAGAGATTCGCGTGATTCCGCAAAGATGCTTATGTCCATGAGAAACTAATTTTCACTAGGTATTTCTCTAATCTGTGAATCCACAGCCTTGAAATCTCAGCTTATGTTTAGGGTTACAGATTACATCATATATATAATCATCACTTTCTTATCTCCTAAAAACTCTATTCTTAAATAAAAAAAGTTCTAATTCTATTAAGAGACTATTGTTTAACAAACATGAAATGCCTAATACAATTAGAAAAACTACTCAAAACAATGAACCCAATTGGTCTGGACCCTATTGGCCAACATGATTCATATGTCATTTAGCTGAAGTTGGCCACAATGGAACGGCTGCTATAGGGATAAGAAGTTTTCTTTTTCTTCAGACAGATCACTTCATGGGATTGCTAGGGAGTTTTAGCATTGATGTAAAATATACATTTCTCTGTGGGCTGGATAAGGTTTGAAGATAATTTTTACAAGATTCGCCAATGCTGGATGTAGGAAATCGTGTGGCCCGCATGCCACGGGTCCCACGTCAGATCAAGCAAGGTAGATGCCAACAGAGATGCAATCCCACTTTAGTATAAGACTTGATCTGGGCCCCATAATAAGACTCCCAATAGGATCAGTGGATGTGGGCTTCTGGTGGAAGATGTCTCTAGTAAGTGTGACTCTTCGGGACTTGTCTATATAAGGATAAGGGAGCCCTAGGGTTTGGTAACATCATTATTCTCTCCATTCCCGTAGGAAAGATAAGAGGCGAAGAGATCTACGGAACTTCCCATCACCGGAACGCACATAGATCTCCGGCCACGTGACGGAGTCTCCTCATCCGGATCCATCAATTGGTATCAGAGCGAGATTCGGTAGGATCGTGGGATCGTGGAGAGATTTGTGGGATTAAATCTCGAGGAGTATCCTCGGATCTACGGGTTGCAGAAATCAGAACCAACCCCGTGCATCGCCGTCGCACGCTGTCACCGGAGAAGAAAACCAGCAAAAAGAGGGGTTTCGCGACTGTTGCCTCTACTGTAACCGGATCTCCATCGCCAGTCGCTGCCGGTCTCCCGTCGTCGATTGCAGCTTGCTGCTGCTGTACAATGTCGTCGGAGAGGCCATCGTTCCGCCGCGGATCCCTGTCCGGAAAATCGGGCCGAGCGCCGTTCCTTTCTTTTCGCTCGCTGCGTTCGTCTCCCGCAGCCGCCGTCGCCGCCGTCGTTTGCCCTGCCGTGCAGCGTCGCCGGAGTGGGTGCCGTCCACCGCTGCCACCCCCGCCTGACCGTCGCCGAGGACGAAGAACTCAGACAGTTTCTCTGTTGCAGAACCAGAGAATGAGTGAAAAAGGAAGAAGACAGGGGATTCGGGCCGGGTCAGGTCAAGTTCCACCCGACCCGATTGCAGCGCAGCCCAGAGAGCAACAGCGGGTTCAGTTCAGGTCAGGTCAGGTTCGACCCGACCTGTTTGCAGACGGTCCAGCCCAGCGCATATTGCAATTTAGTTCGGGGTCAGGTGAACCCGACCCGGGTCCGCTCCAGAAGCCCAGCAGACAGTGCAGTGACGTCAGCAGTGATGTCAGCATCGGTCAACAGGCAGGTTTGACCAGATTTGTGGCTGAAATTGTTTCTGCGATATCTTGATCGTCCGGAGTCAGATCGACGATCCGTTTGCTTCTACGGAATCCTTGCGAGCAGATCTACGCATTGGCATCAAAAGGAAGACGATCCAGTGATTCAAATAAAAGGGTGGTATTTTCTCCTCATTCGGTCAGTGTTATCTAACCCATCCTTTAATTAAAAATAAATAGAAATCATGTCTTCCAAATCAGCCCTGCATGATCTTGCAAAGGCTGATATTTTTAACGGCAAGAACTTAGCCGTGTGGAAGCGTCGGATGGAAGCGTTGCTGCATTTTGACGGATTAACTTATGTGATTGAATCCGATCCGGTCCCTAAGCCCGCTGATGATGCCTCTAAGGAGGACCATGAATTACATGAGCAATGGGTCTTTGATAACAAATCAGCAAGGCATTTATTGATCGGATTCATATCCAGTGAGTTGGTGAAACAGTTTGAGCACTTCACCACAGCAAAAGAAATCTGGGACTATGCCATGGACAAGTATGATGAAACCTCCAAATCACATTTGATGGAGGCATTTAGCGCATATGTCAATTATAAGATGCCAGAGGGGTCATCTATAAGGGATTACATTGATAAAATGTCGGTCCGACATAGTAACCTTGCAGCCTTGGGAAAAGAAATGGACGAAGATTTTCAGATCATGTACTTGCTGATGAGTCTTCCACCTTCGTGGGAGAATGTATCTCAAACCCTTAGCCTTCAAAAGGGTGTAACCCTTAGTGAGGTTGAAGCAAAATTACTTGCTGAAGGACAAAGGCAGGCTGCTCGTGGTATAACACCTACAAATTCTGCTATGGTTGCTAAAACTAAGAGTTATAGCGGTGTGTTAACCGCCAATGTGAAAAATAAAAAGAAATTTCAAGGCGATCCAAAACGGAAAGGGCCTAAAAATAGTGTTTGCTTTAATTGTGGGAAGCCTGGACACTTTAGTTCTCAATGCAGAAAGAAAAAGGGTGAGAATAGCCAGCAAGGTAAAGTGACCAAAGAACACAGAGATTATGTTGAGATGGTCACTGAGTCCATGATGGTGGACACCAATGACAAGAATTGGTGGATTGACTCTGGAGCCACTAGACACATATCAAGGACTAAGGCTGTATTTATCGAATTCAAAGAGATGAAACCCGGAGAACAAAATATATACATGGGGAATGAAACATTCTGTGATGTGTTGGGGATAGGGAAAGTCAAAATTCCCTTACCAACCGGTAAATCCATTTATCTCTTCGATGTCTTCTTTGCTCCCACAATGAAGAGAAGCATCATCTCTGTGAGCCAGTTGGCAAGGAATGGATTTGAAATTAGATTCAAAGATAATGGGGTTACTATTGGAATGCGCGGTAAAGTTTTAGTCCATAGTTTTCTTTCTGAAAATTTGTATTTGCTAGATATTCTTCATAATGAAATAAAGTCCACTTCTGATTATTCTGTGTGTGTGAATGTATGCATGAATGGTTTGACAATGTTATGGCATTTGAGATTGGGCCACATTAATAAAAACAGAATCAGTAGAATGGTTAAAGATGAACTTTTACTAGACCTAGGTAAAATTGAGTATCCTATATGTGAACCATGCATAAGTGGGAAGATGGTCAAGAAACCATTTCCAAAAGGAACTCGAAGTTCTGAAATATTGACCATAATTCATTCAGATATATGTGGACCATTGAATGTACACAATAGAACCGGAGAGGACTATTTCATTACATTCATTGATGATTACAGCAGATATGGGTATGTGTATCTCATTAAACATAAACATGAGGCATTAAAAATGTTCCAAACATATGCTGCTGAGGTCCAAAATCAAAAAGGCAAGAAAATAAAGAGGATTAGGTCTGATTGAGGGGGGTGAATACACTTCCGAACTGTTTAAAGAATATTGTGCACGTAAGGGAATCATTCATGAATATTCAATCCCATATACCCCACAGCAAAATGGCATGGCCGAGAGGAGGAATAGGACCTTAATGGATATGGTAAGGTCAGTGATCAGCCATGCGAGTCTTCCGCTGTATTTGTGGGGAGAAGCATTAAATACTGCACAATATATTTTAAACAGAGTACCCTCTAAGAGTGTGCCCAAGACCTCATATGAGTTATGGACTAGTACCAAACCAAAATTAGAACATGTGAGAGTTTGGGGCTGCCCTGTACACGTCCTACTACCACCACAGGAAAGGCATAAACTGCAAGCAAAAACGAAGAAAAATTGTTCTTTCGTTGGCTACCCATTACATTCTAAAGGATATCGTGTGTATGATCATGATAATAGGATAATCATGGAATGCCGAGATGTGTTTTTCCTTGAGGATCCGACGGTCAGTCCTAGAGTAAGACCACAGAGTGTGGAATTATATGAAATCTCTATGGGTAAGGGGGTCCAAGCAAGTGGGGGTTCCGACGAAGAGGACGTTGGACCTAAAATTCCTGGCCAGGGCCCGCTTGAGGTGATTGAACAACCCGATGAGCCAGTTGGTAGACCGATTCGGGCGAGGAAACAACCGGTATATCTAGATGATTATTGCAGTTTATTAGAAACCGTGCAGGATTTGGATCCAACCTCCTACTCTCAAGCGGTCAAAGCGCAGGATACGCAGTGTTGGCTAGAGGCTATGAGAGAGGAGATGGAATCAATTGAAAAGAACAAAGTATGGCAATTGGTAGATCTAATTAAAGATCGGAAAGCCATTGGATGTAAATGGGTTCTTCGAAAGAAATTTAAAAAGGATAGATTCTTGGATAAATATAAAGCACGGTTAGTTGCTAAGGGATTCACACAAGTGGAAGGAATAGATTACGAGGAGACATTTTCTCCGGTTGTAAAATTCCAATCCATACGAATCTTAGTAGCATTGGTAGCATGTCGTGACCTTGAATTGCACCAAATGGATGTAAAAACAGCATTCTTGAACGGCGAATTAGAAGAAAAAATTTATATGAAACAACCCGAGGGTTTTGTGGTGCAAGGTCATGAGGACAAAGTGTACAAACTTAATAGGGCATTATATGGATTAAAACAGGCCTCAAGACAATGGTATAGAAAATTTCATCGGGCCATATGTGAAATAGGATTTGTCCCCAATAGTGCAGACACATGTTTCTATATTAAATGCAGTGGGAGTAGTTATTTATATTTGTCATTATATGTGGATGACATTTTGATCGCCAGTAATAAATTGGAAACCATAAATGAAATCAAATAATGGTTAAAGTCAAGATTCGAGATGAAAGACATGGGTGAGGCAGAGTATGTCCTTGGCATTGAAATAACCCGTGATCGTCCGAATAGGATATTGACTTTATCATAGAGATCCTATTTGGAAGCTGTGTTGAAAAGGTTTGATATGGCTAACTGTAAACCAATTGATACTCCCATCTGCAGGAGCACAAAATTGTCAAGCGATCAAGGACCCACAAATGAGCAGGATAAGGAAATGATGAGATCAAAACCTTATGCTCAAATTGTAGGCAACATCATGTATGCGATGCTGTGTACGAGACCAGATCTTGCATTCGCCGTGGGTCTCGTAAGCAGATTCCTAAGTAACCCAGGATTATCGCATTGGTATGCAGTTAAGAGGATTCTGCGGTACATCAAAGGAACAGTAAATCTTCGCCTATGTTATCAAGGTGAAGTCCTGGAACTGCGCGGCTACTCAGATGCTGATTGGGCTGGTGATTTAGACCAGAGAAAGTCAACAACCGGCCATGTGTTTACCTTCGGAGGAGGTGCAATTTCTTGGGGTAGCAAGAAACAGACCTCCACGGCTATGTCAACAGCCGAAGCAGAGTATATAGCTTGCAGTACAGCAGTCCAGGAGGCTCTTTGGTTAAAATACTTCCTGTGTGATTTGGAGGTAATAAATGAGAAGGAGCCTGTCCCAATGAGCATAGACAGTACGTCGGCCATTTCTATGGTGAATGAGCAAAGGATTAACAGCCGATCAAAACATGTTGAAATAAAATATCACTTTGTTAGAGAGAAGGCTGAAAAGAATGATATAGAAATTTTCTATGTGCCTTCAGAAGAATTGATGGCTGATGCTCTCACCAAGGCTTTGCCTGCAGAGGTTTTTGCAAGGCATGTGATGCGTATGGGACTAAGAAATATTTGATGTACATGGCATTCGTGCCAAGTGGGAGATTGTAGGAAATCGTGTGGCCCGCATGCCACGAGTCCCACGTCAGATCAAGCAAGGCAGATGCCAACAGAGATGCAATCCCACTTTAGTATAAGACTTGATCTGGGCCCCATAATAAGACTCCCAATAGGATTAGTGGATGTGGGCTTCTGGTGGAAGATGTCTCTAGTAAGTGTGACTCTTCGGGACTTGTCTATATAAGGATAAGGGAGCCCTAGGGTTTGGTAACATCATTATTCTCTCCATTCCCGTAGGAAAGATAAGAGGCGAAGAGATCTACGGAGCTTCCCATCACCGGAACGCACATAGATCTCCGGCCACGTGACGGAGTCTCCTCATCCGGATCCATCACTGGAAAATTCTAATGTTGGTATCAGCATTTAGATTTTTTTTTTGTTTTGAATACTCAAATACTAAAAATCAGCCTCCTGAAAATTATTATTAAGCTTTTGAAAATTTCATAATTGGAGTCTTGACACCCAGTACCACTGGGTAAGGGGCCGCTCTTGCCCAATACCGTCTGTTTAAGATAATTTACCATTCCCACTAATGTGATGAGGCAAGAAGGAAACAATGGGAATAGAAAAGTTAAATAAAAAGTGAGAGAGAGATCCTCCTGTGCTGTACAAACATTGGAATCTAAAGGCCGTAAAGATTGTCATTTTCCTTGAAGAAAGCACATGTACTATGTCCTCTTAAACAAAAACCCTGAGATTATCAATACCCTGACCCACCACTCCATCTACCAGAGTCCTTATCCACACCAAACGAATAAAAGACTCACAACGTATTAAAAAATAATGTCAGGTGACATTTACACCCCTTGCTTTCTTGATGTATTACAGTCCTTTTCTCGAAGATTCCTCTGCTCCTGGTGTCTGTTAATGGAAAAGTGACAAGGCGACAAAGAACAGGCTTGTAATCAGCAATGAGTACAGATATGGAGGGGTTAAATGTCATTTTCTCTTCAATTATTATATTATCTCTCTGAAAAGGAATCCAAGTGAAAAGATTTTTCTCATTTAATAACAGTGGAAATTTTTCAAAAACGTATGCGACTTTTGCCTTATTTTCAAAAAGAAAAAAAATGAAACTTTTGCCTTATATTTTTTAGAAAAATACATGAAAACTTTAATATTTTAAAATAATATAAAAGTTTTTGATGGGACAAATGCTTGTAAAATGACAAAAACATCCTTCTAATATTTTAAAATTTTTAAATAAACTATTTAAGAAAATTGATGAAATCCAATGTAAATGACCTAATGCAACCCACATTGGCAAATCAAAATAACTGATTTTGGGGAGGAAAATGATTAATAAAGGGCAAAAAAACCCATCATAAGGAAAGGGTATTGTCATTTTATAAAACTTTTTTTTATGGAGAATAATTGATAGTAAGAATTGTGGAAATTTATTTATTTTTTTAATATTTAATCTTCATATACTCTTTTGAAAATGATCCAAAAAATTTTATACTTTTTTTAAAAATTTTCCCTTTAACTAACAAATAAAAACCTGAACTTAGAAGGGCGAAAATAGAAAAGTGGGGGAAGCAGGAGCACCAAATCATAAAGATTTATGGAAGAATCGATTGATTCGATACCCTTGCAACCGCCAAAAGGGGTAGCTAGGAGGGCACATGAGAGGATCTAACCTCTCATTAAGCCATATTGACACGTGTAGCCATACTATTGGATGGGTAATGGGGACAGATGGACATTCCTTCTTCCTTCTTGACTGGGTGCTTGTCTTTCCATTGCTCCAAAGGGCCCCAAAAAAAAAAAAAAACTAAGCCACACGGGCTCTATTGCCCCTCTCTTTAAGTCGTCCGAGGCCCTACCCATGATAGACACGTGGCTAGAACGTGGCCGTCGACGGTCCACCCCTTCACATCACGAACGATTGTAATGTCTTGGTCCACAGGATTATATACCACCTGCTTTTATTAACGGTAGTGATTAACCGATTTAAAATGCAAGTTAATAATAAGGCGAGATTAATGGATTGAAGAGTAACATAACAAAGAATGTGCGGCGTGTAGATGGGAGAATTGAAAATATATGTAGATCAAAATTTAAAACTTAGCTGATATGCTGCAATTGACTCTGTTGACTTGGGTGAGTTACAGAATAAAAATCTAGATTGTAACAATTTGGAGGTAATCTATCACACTGGGGCTCTAAGGGATTTTACCTGGCTCGTTTTTGGGCCGAAGAATTTATTCCGGCACAAAGGATTTGGGATAAACACCCCACTTTAAGTGATTTTACTCGACTTCCCTTTGGGTCGGAGGAATTAAACTTTCCTCCCTAATGGAGATTGTAACAATTTAAAAGTAATCTACCATATGGGGGCTCTAGGGAATTTCATCTAACTTTTTTTTGAGTTGAAGGAATTAATCCAGCTCAAAGGATTTAAGACAAACACCCCACTTTAAGAGATTTTACCCCAATTATCCTTTGGGTTGAAGGAGCCCGTTTAGAGTTACCTTTCCCCACAAGGCATGTTTCTTGGTATACTTTTCAACGTTGGGAGTTAATCGACATTGATACATCAATTATAGAGGGCTGCTACCATGCATTTTCAGTACTTGAAGTTTCTTTTAGGCCCATGTTTGTGACAGAGATAGGTGCACCCCATCTAGTACTTAGAATTTAGAACATCTTATCTTATGACATAGTCTAATAATAGATTCCTTCCGGCGAACCCTAAGTTGCCAGGATCGGGCTAAGCAGATGACAAAGACAAAGATAATTACAAGTACCCTATAATTTTATTCTCCTAGTGAGCTTTAATATTTAGTTAATTGGCTGACAAAATATGCAATTTGACAGTTGTTACAGTATGCTAGTTCTCTCTATCACAGTTGCAAAGACTGATTTGGTGTATTCATGTATTCCAAAAGTTTGGTCTATTTTTGAGAGATAATGGGTGTGTTACCCATTTTCTGCAATCTAAACTTTTGGGTTAAATTTTCTCACAAATGTTTTTTTTTAAACCATCTACTAGATATGGTTTGTAGCGTTTGGATAAAAATAACATATAATATCAATAAAATTTGATATTGTAAGATTTCATTATTGCAGAACAAAATAGTATTATGCAATTGATGATGTTTGGTAGTATCTTAAAAGAATTGTTTTCTAAAAATTTGCTCCTATATGAATATAGAGAAGAAAGAAATCTCATAATTTTTAGTAGAAATTCATATATAATAGAATACGTTCTAAGTTAGCTAAATATCTAATTTTTAAATAGATAGATTATATCATAATTTAACATATAACATCATATAATATTTTAAAATATCTTATTATCAATATGCAACATTAGAAATATTTGTCCATCCAAATGAAGAGTGAAGTGACACATCACAAAAGCCCAAGCCTTGTGTTAATCAATAGAATTTTGGTAATGCTAGTAGGGCTCACATGTTAAAATCTAACTCTTTTTTATTTTTTGGGTAAGCATTGTGTTTTTTTTTCTTTTTTTGTTTTTTTGGTAGAAGATTTTGGTAAGCAATGTTAAAATCTAACTTTTAAAACATTTACGTAGGACCAGTCTTAGTGTAGTATCAACTTTTATTAGAGTGAAATTTAATAAGGGACAATATAAAATGAGGACATTCATTTGAGCCTTTTGATTTTAACAAATAGCTTACTAAATTTCTAATGGTTCATTGACTAGGAGACTACAAGGAACGGAGACCCCATTAGGGCCTTTTAGTCTTACTATATTTTGTCATTAAATGAGGACTATTTTTCTTTAAAAAAAAATATATATATATATATTTGGATGCACTAAGGCTAGGTAACAAGGTAACAAAGGATTTTGGGTGTTTATTGTTATAAATCACCTATAAGACCATTTCTCAAATCTAAATTACTAAAAAAAAATACATTATTTGTCTATTACAAGTTGTTGTTCTGATTTATGTATATAGTGTGTAAATGAGATTAAAATAAATGAATTGCACCCCTTTACAAATGCAAAAGGCATTGGTATAGTTAAAACATAGTATTTTTCATCCATGGGCAAATTAAAAGTCTTTTTGGTTTTTTACTTATGCGAGATATATATTTATAATCCAAATCATTTATTTTATTTATTAAACTTCTATTATCGAAAATCTCGAGACCCATTATCTTAGATTCTCATAGATGTCGAATAATTTCTTAAAAATAAAAAAATTAATATTGTACAAGGTCATTCTTTTTCAAAATATAAAAATAAAAATAAAAAGAAAAGAGAATTAAAGTAGATTAAAAGATAATCTAATATACCAACAACAATTTTTTTTTTAAAAGCAGCATCTATTTAATATATCCTCATGTGTACCATAGCCGCTTACCAACTCTCAGAAGAATCTTCGAAAGTGGAGTAACCCAAAAGTAAAAGATAACATTTAAAAAACAAAAAACCTATAAAAAGAAAAGCACTGGTTACCACCTCGTCTCCCGGATTCCGAAACCCCTTTCATATCGGTTCGCCCGAGTTTCGGATTTTTTACGCGGAGACTTGACGATGATACCTGAATCGGGGGGATAGACGTCCAAAAACGAAAACGGGCATTTGCTTCTCTCCTCTGTTTCTTTCTCTCTCTCTTTCTCGCTCCCTCTTTCCACGATCACATAAATACATCTACGTATTTTGATTCCTTTCCTTGCTGTGGTTTCCTTGAAGAAAATCGCTTTTGGAGATTCTAAATTCCGAGATTTTACCCCGTTTTCTTATATATATATATATATATTTGTCCTGGTCTCTTCTTCCATTTCACCTTTTACTGTCGTCACAGACAGATCTGAGAGAAGAGAGGAGAAATGGGTTCTCTTTCTGAGCTGAGCTTGGATTTCACGCCTTCTTATACACCCAAAACGATCAGTGGGTTTCTTAGAGAATCTTCTATGATCGAAGATTGTTCAAAGAGGTTATTGAAGATTGAAGATTTCCTGAAATGCTTGGAAGAAGAAAGGAAGAAGATTGACGCCTTCAAACGCGAGCTTCCTTTCTGTATGCTTCTGATGAACGATGGTGGGTCTTGATTCTTAAATAATTCTCTTTTTTTTTCATTTTTTGAGATATGGGTTTTGATTTTTGCTGGGTTCTGATAAATGGGTTGCTTTTTTTTTTTTTGGATCCTTTTTGTGTCTTGGATTTGTTTGTGTTGTTGCAGCCATTGACGCTGTGAAAGATGAAGAGAAGCAATGCAGGTCATTGGCTGCAGCAAAAGCTACCCCTGTATTGGAGGAATTCATGCCCATTAAGAGTAAAATAGAGGAAGATGGAGGCTCAAAAGTTGAACAGGACTGCAGAGATAAGATGAACTGGATGAGCTCTGCTCAGCTGTGGAGCGATAACAATGACAACAGCAACAGCAACAACAACAACAAATCAGTTGATCTTGTAAAAGAGGTAATGAAAGACCCAAGAAACAAAAAAGAGAAAAAGATTGCTTTTTTTCTTTTAATTTGAACTTTTTCTTAGTGATTGTATCGTTTTTCAGCAGAAAACCGAGGAATCAGAACGATCTGCAATAGAGAACCCATTTCCCCTGTGCAAGTACCAGAGTAATGAAGTTGCTTTCATACCATTTAAGGGGTTTTCTGGTTTTACATCGAGCACGAGGAAGGAAGAGAAGGAGGTCGTACCGCTGGCAAGAATTGCTCTTCTGTCTGACAAAATCAAGAACCCAAATGCTGATTCGGGTTCTAGCAGTTTGAACTCCAAGAGCAGTGGCAGAGCTGCTGCTTCGTCATCATCATCAGCAGCGGTAAACTTCCAATCGAATTTGCAGCAGCAGCAACAGGCTCCAAGGAAGGCAAGGAGGTGCTGGTCGCCTGAATTACATAGGCGTTTCGTAAATGCCCTGCAACAGCTCGGTGGATCGCAAGGTTAGACAGGAATTTAAGAGTTTAGAAAGAAGAAACTGGTCGAAATGGAAATTAGTTTTCAAGTGAGATGGCAATTCTTGATTTACCAGATTTTGTTTTTCTTATAAAAGTGACTAATAACAAAAAAAATTGAAAATTTATGATTCGAGGCCTAGTAAACTCTTCACTTCAAAACTGCTTGGGTTAGAATAGAAAATGGAAATTTTCATGGAAAGCTTGTAAGTTTGAGTTCTTGATTTGATTTGTCTGGCTAATTCAATTTATGAAATAGAAACTAACTGTAATTGAATCTAAAAATCTTCTCTTTGTTGTTGTTTTTTTTCCTTCAAAAACCCCAAGAAGATTTTGGTCCAAAATGGAGAAAATGACAAAAAGAGAAAAAAAAAAAAAAAAGAAAAGAAAATTGAGAGGTTCTTGAATCTTCAATTAAGTCAGAGCATTCATTCTGTTCTGAGGATATTTTGAATTGCTATTCTTCACTTTCCATAAACTCATCTGATTTGGCTTTTCTTTTCTCTTATATTCTGTTGTGCAGTTGCTACTCCCAAACAGATCAGAGAACTGATGAAGGTGGATGGACTGACAAATGATGAGGTTAAGAGTCATCTGCAGGTGATCTTTGAATCTAGATCTTGAATCACTTCTCTTTCTTCTGAATTTTTACTGTTGAATTGTTTTCCGTTTCCTCTTTCTTTTGTTTATGATGATGGTGAAAGAAGTTCTCTTCTCCTTTCAGAAATACCGATTACATACCAGGAGACTTCCAGCTTCAACATCACTGCCAACAAATCAACAGGTCATTGTAATGGGAAGAATATGGGCTCCTCATGACCATTACCAGGCATCAAAGCAGAGTACTTCTCAATCAGGATCTCCCCAAGGCCCTCTTCAGTTAGCGGGTGGCACCCGAGGAATCTCCACCACGGGCGGTGACAGTGGAGAAGAAGAGGATGGGAAATCAGAGAGCTATAGTTGGAAGGGTCACCTCCCAAGATCAGGTGAAGAAGAGACAGAATAAAAATAAGAGATGTATAAAAAGAAGGCATGAACTCGCAGCTACAATACATGTGGAAATTGAAGATGGAGAGGAAGAGTATGATAAAAGCTTTTGTGATGACATTGGGAAATTGAAATTTCCCATGAAATTTTGGAGGTTTCAACGAACAGGTTTAGTTTTTTCTTTTCTGCTTTTATCCCTTCAGATATAAGGAGGTTCATGTACCTTCACCCAGCTGGAATGGGATCACCATTTCTCGAAACATAATGTTGTATGGTTTTGAATATATAATGTTGCTCTTAGTTTGCATCAAACCCTTCTTGAAATGCAGATTTAGGACTGACTGCTTCAAATTCTGGTTTTTTATGTTCTTCATTTCTGTTTGGTGGCTGTGCAGGAATATGGTTTTCCACCATCCAATCCATGCAACTGCTTCATATTTTAATCTATATTCAGATAAGATTAAAGGTTGTTGCAGTTTCTAGCAGAACAATGATCTGTTGACTGCTGGCTCTCTGATCCTAAATTGTCTTCCTGTTCTAAATTTTCCAGTCAAATTAACCATCGGGTGTTTTCATTTTTTTTTTCCCTCCAAACTTCTCAGGGTCATCTTTTTCATTCTTTACCAGCCTTTGCAACCCCAATTTATCTAGACAGTCCTCCTTTGTGACATATATTTAGTTATCTTTTTGGCATCCCTTATTTCATTTTCATTTCTGTTTGTCTTTGAAATTTGTTAGGATTTTGGCCCCTCTCCGTTCCTCGCCCAGATGGGTAGGTAAAATCTGATGATAAAACACAGTTGACACTGAACTTTCTCCTTTCCAGCAGGAACATAACGTTTGTACAACTCATTTCCTTAAAGATAGATCAATACACACATACCTGCAATACTCGACAAATCTGTTTTTCGTAGTTCAATTAGCATGCTGAGATGGACAACATTTAAGCTTCCAAAACCTAAACTTTATGATTTTAATCAGCTGAAACAACCAAAGTTAAATCATGAAAATGCAATGAAGGGTTTGTTGGGCATGGAGATAACTGCAAGATCTCTCATGACTACTACTGCAAAAAGGGACTTTCATAGCAAAATTTTTGCTCGGCCCCAAATTATTGACAAAATCAGATAGCAGCTCTTTACAATCAAGCTAACAGATGCATAGACCTGGACATCCCCGAGACTAGGCCACTAATGATAAAAATCAGACCCTCACACTTGAATCTTACATGAATTGGGGATTATCCATCTTCGCATTTTTTTTAAAAAAATGGTGCAAATTAGTTTGCTAAACAACTGTCAGACGATGGTATCTGCAGTTCAATTGTCTTTCCAATGTAACAAGATTTTTCTTACAAGTACCCTGTGTTCAGGACAAGAAGGCTGGATCTGACGCAAGTCAAATTGCTGGTTGGTCAAGTAGACCACAATGAGTATTCCCAACATTCTCATTACAACTGGTGGCAACTATTAGCATTCATGGCATGCCATCTTTCCTCATGATTTGATGAATGCGTGCCAAGCGCATGAATCTCCTAGTAATGATCTGCAGCGCGAAATGTTACGTGCCAACACGTTCAACCTGAACTTAAGTTTTGCACCGAGTATCACGGTCTTGTGTGCCCCCGATCTCACTGCAGTGAGTTATCTTATAGTCTGCAACAGATGAAATGCATTCACTAAATCTGCTTAATATCGGCAAAGTGAACACTTGTTAAACAAAAATCACTAGCAATAATTGCGATATACTTGAATCAATTATTGGCAATGTCCCATTTCCTTCTAAGGCTTATGGAGTTGAGGATTGAAATGAGGTTCTGAGATCCAAATGAGGTCATCAAGAAATCTTTAACACTCCACATAGTAATCAGGTTAATGTCATGCACCAAGAACATCTTAAATTCATAGTTCTTTGCATCATCTGCAATTCAGTGCTGGGTAGTGATGATCGTTACCATTGGAGGCATTGGAAACAGGATAATGGCACTTCGACAGGATCCTGATGGCTGCTTTCATGACAAACAATTCCTTCTTTTACTAACTATGCTGATATCAAGCCCAGCGGTTTATTCAGAAATAATTTGCTATGAAGTTCACACAGAGGCATTTATTTGTCTCCACCATTTACTACAGGCACCCTGCAGTGATTGGCTTCGACTCTTGATGCAATTCAATGAGACACAACCATGTTTTCAGTCTCCATGGTTGGATTATATGACTCCTCAATCTTGATCATGTGGTTTAAATCTTGATTTTCAGTCCCCTTTGGTAGAGTTGAAATCTCTCATGACCTTCTTAGCCATTTTGCAGAAGTTTCCAGAGGCTGAAACTCCAGCTTCCTGAATGTGCCCAATTCATGAGGAATTCCACTGCAAGACAATTTTCAATTTCCAATCAGAAGCTTCTAAAGAAAAATGTCATTTGACAAGTCTAACTGTGTTCTTCCAATTTCCTGTTTCATACATAATTTTCTGATGCTAGAAAGTAGAGAGAGTAGTCATGAGCTTTTCAGAATTCTTTACACCTCATAATGCTGGAACACTGTAATTTCTACTAATTTCCAATTCCAAGACCTTTTTTTTTTTTTTTTTTGCCTCTAATGGACCATGGAACATGGTGGCCCATAACATTTCGCCAGAAATTAAGCTCATAACTTATTCTTTAATGGATATTAAACACTCTCAAAGTAGTTTATCATCCGTTCAAACCACTAAAGAACTGTCTCCTTTTCAGTTGAGGCAGCTAACTTTTTTCTTTTTAATCAAGTAGAATACATGTAGCCGATTTCATACCGGATGAGATGAGTCATTAACAATAATGATAGACTGAGCGCATGAAAGGAATAAAGGCCCATTACCTGCTTCCCATTGAGATTCTAGGAACCCGGAGTGAAGTGGTTGTAACATGTAATAAAGGAGTCTTAAATAGGTGAGTGAAAGGTAGAATAAACCCTCAATTTTCTTGGATTTTGTTTAAGATAAAACCATGGATGGTAATCATTTGCCATTTGCTGCCAAAAGGAACCAATTTTTGATGGCTGTTTCTGGATCTGTGTTTGATACCTAAAAATGAAGATTATGGGTGAAAATCTAAAAGGGGCCAAGAAATAAATCTCTCCTTTGGTAGGATATAGTTACCCTCACATCAACACATTAAATTATAACTCGTTAAATTATATCTTAGGAACATTATGATCACAATCCCACCTCACCCTTCAATATTCAAATAAAAAACATATACTATCAAATAGGAATTCATAACAATTAGACAATGACACCCTTTCTGCTGCATAATTGACTTTATATTTTTACTTAAAAGTATCTTATCCCCATATCATATCTACCTCCCAAAAATCTTTACCCTACCCAAGGATCTTATCACTTATCAGTTTCTAAAAAACCCAGCATATCAGAAGGAATACATGACAAAAAAGTCACTCTCATGGGAAGAGAATAAAGGCTGAATCAGAAGGGCCAGATACAGTGAGCTAGCCCACATGAATAAGAGTGGAGGATGCTCAAATTAACAGCAGTTTCCGTGAAACTGAAAGAAAGAAAACGATTTGTTCTTTCTCAATTCACAGCTTTTCAACGGTTCATGTTCTTTCCAAGAAATTTCCTGATAGACCCGCATTGGTAGCTAGCAAGTGGGCTACGTGACAGAAAAAAACATATTCCTTGGGGCCTAAAGATCTATCAAACAAAGAACCGAAAAATAATGGAGATTCTGCGAGTGATGATGATGTTGAAAGTTATTGTATATTCTTTGTTTTAAGCACAGTACGCAATAATGTAATGCAGATAAAGATGGAACTGAACCGCCCCAAGCCAAATGCTTTAAACGACTTGCTTGTTGTAGTGACTCGCACAAAATAGTTCATGTACCAACTTGATAATAAAGAAATGAAGGTTGTTTTCTGGTTTTTTCGTAAAAAATATGAAGGTTCTTAGATTATTTATATGAGGGGCCATTTGTTTTGGTGATCCAGACAGGGTTTTTTTTTTCCCCTCTTTTCCTTCTTTTGGTATGCCAGCTTGGAGGGAGCTAGATCCCCTAAGTACTCACACATATGAGGAGATTACGCGTTTATGCGAGTAGCAGCAAAATTCACACATGCGAGGAGAGATAAACTTGCATATACAAAGAGAGGGGCAAGGATAAGGTGGAACCCTTGACCTCCAAATAAGACTATGCAAAGAGAGGGGCAAGGCTAAGGTGGAACCCTTGACCTCCCAATAAGACTAGGCATGTCTTACAACTCAGGTAAGACACCGCTCTTGGTGATCCAGACTGTTGATCTGGTGGTGACTACATTTCTTAGATGGGGTGCCAAAATCTTTTCAAGATTGGGTGTAGACAACCAAATTTGAGGTGGACCCACATCATTGGAACCCATATTTTTTTATTACCATGATTGAATGGAGCCAATTGATCTAAATCATCATCATGAGTTATGTTTCTCCATTGCAATTTATTCAAAACCAAATCCTTGGATAGCCTACATTTATTCTTTTTAATACTACTACTACTCCTTACTAGTAACAGTAGAGAAAGGGTTAAATCAATTTGGTGTTGTGATTTTGACATCACCCGTTGTACACATACATCAATCACAAGATCAATAAAGAAACAACCACACACAAGAAGAAACACAGAGATTTACGTGGGCTATATCCACAGGCATAGAGACGATCATCTTCATTATGACAAGTAAAGCATACAGAGACTCTTACTCTCTCACATTGTCTCTCCTACGTGGTGTGGAAATACCACAGGCAAGAGAGCTCTTATCTCTCTTCAACGCAAGATTTAGGGTTACAGATTATATACATATATAGTCTCCACTTTCCTGACTACCAAGAAAGCTCCGGTACAATTACCAAAATACCCTTGACCTTAAACCAGTTACTGGCTAACCCAGTGGACTCTTCCGGCTAAATCGGAATACAAGACATAAACCAACAATCTCCACCTTAGCATGAATTCCGTACAACTCAAGCAACAAGGGGATAAAAACGGCAATGTCTTCACTTACCTTGTTAAATGGCACGTCACTGCACCGACGATGCGGACTTCTTCCTTCAATAACTTGACATGTTGAACTAGCACATGAACTTTGAGCAAAGTTCATCATCTTGTTAAACTCCACCTTGAACTTAAAGCTCGAATCCATTGACAAATTTGAGTGATTTTGATATCTGAATTACTCACCATCTTGCCCCATCTTCAACATCACTATGAAGTTCCGACCACCATAAGCATGTAAGCAAAAACAGATTGGGAAAATAAGTCCAGATGACTTCACAATTGCAGAACAACTTCTGCCTCTGAGCGGTAAAAAAACTCTACTTTACCTGACCTCCGATCAATCAAACACATGTTTGACAATTACTGATGCATCAGCTCTTCCTTGCTGCTTCTTCATTGGCTTGGCTTTTGGCAAGATAAATGGCATTACATGTGATCCGGAAAACATGTGAATCCCAAACGAACAACTTTGTTTGAATCAGCAAACCCTTTGCAACTAGGTCGGTGACTCCTACTATTGGGTTTGCAACAATAACCAGGTCAAGTTAACCCTATTCTGACCTGAACCCACATCTGTTTAGATATTTTCCACAAGAGAAGTTGGTGCTACCTAAAACTCCCTTTTTCTTTCTACAACCAAGATAGGACGTCTCCTGGCAAGATATATAAATCTAGATTTCTTCGATTTAGGCTAGTGGGGAGCAACAATCTTCTCTTTTCAAGATTTCTGCACTAACCTACAGATTTCATCACAATGAGCAAGTTGGAAGAAACGGATCTAAAATCCGACCCCGGATGGCTCAAATATCGCAGAAACAGTCTTCAACAATCCTAATTGGTCAAACTTTTCTCGTTGACTGTCAAACAGCCAGTCACCCTCTTCCACTGACTAGATCTGCACAAAACAAGTCAATAGGCTCAAACGGATCTTCGATCGGAGATCGAATGATCAAGATATCGCGGAAATAATTTCAGCCGTTGAATATGATCAAACCTGCCTGTTGACTGACATTGACATACTGTTGACGTCAGTTCTGCTGCTCTGCTAGGCTATTGAAATGGACCTGGGTCGGGTTCACCTAACCCGGAACTGAACTGAACTGAACTACTCGTTGGGCTTTTGCTGCGAATGGGTCGGGTCGAACCTTACCTGACCCGACCTGAACCTGCTGCTTGTAGACTAGGCTTCACGGGTTAGGGCTTAAATCAATCTGGCCCGAGTAACCCAGGCCCACACCCCTTTTCTCCTTCCTCTTGCCTCTGTTCTAGTTCTACAACTAGAGAGACCGCTGGAGCTGATCTGGTGATGGTTGTGGCGATAAGCAGTGCAATGAGTCCAAGGACGGCAAGTTTGCAGACGGTGGCATGACAGCAGTGGCAGGGAGCAGACCAAGAGCCCTTTCTCCAATCTTCTTCTTCAATGACAGCGGGTGGCGGTGACGGTGAGGCAGTAGCGGCGAACAGCGTCTTTCTTCTCCGGCGACGATGAGGATAGCCCAGCAGCAGCGGCGGACAGCGTCTTTCTTCTCCGGCAACAGTGAGGCGCGAGATAACAATAGAAGCATCAGGTGAGCTCCTCCTTCTCAGATCTGGAAAACCATATCCTCTATTTTTAGAAATGGAACTAGTAGCGATCCGAGCTTCTCCCCAAAGTCCGACAGCCAAAGAACCCAAATCAAACTCCGTGAAATTGAGAACCCTCTAATTAGAGTGATGGTCGTCTTCTTCTATCCGATATGTGTGGCCCTTTGATCACAACTGCAACAATTGACTCCGAGATCTGAAAACATGTGAATCCTTTTTCCTCCAATCCCAGCCAAATTAGAGAACCGAATCTCGTCTTCTTCTTCTCGATGGTGGCCCAACCAGAGATTACGAAACTAATCTTTCTTCTTCTATATTTCGAAAAGAGAGATTCAAACCCTTCGACGAGAATTCAATCCTCCGATCTTCGTGCACACAACCTCCAAGCCACCAAGCGATCTTCACCTCGCTAAAAAACCCAAGGAACATCACATCGGCTCTGATACCACTTGTTGAGATCTTGACATTACTTGTTGTGTACATACATTAATCATAAGATCAAGAAAGAAACAACCACACATAAGAAGAGACACAGAGATTTACGTGATTCACCCAAACAGGGTTACATCCACGAGCACAGAGACGATCATATTTACTATGACAAGTAACGCGTACAGAGACTTTTACTCTGTCACATCGTCTCTCCTACATGGTGTGGGAATACCATTGGTAAGAGAGCTCTCACCTATCTTCAACACAAGATCTAGGGTTATAGATTATATACATATATAATCTCCACTTTCTTGGCCACCAAGAAAGCCCTGGTACAATTATCAAAATACCCTTGATCTTAAACCAGTCACTGGCTAACCCAGTGGACTTTTCTGGCTAAACCGGAACACAAGACATAAACTCAATATTTGGGATATCCCCACCCTCCCGTCTCTTGGTTTTGCCTCCCTATTGTTGCACCTCTAAAATTTGATCCACGTACTTAAACTTTATTTGCTCTTCTTTCTTTTTCAAATGTCCTATGATTATCATTTTCAGAGTAGGGCCATCTTTTAATGGGTTTGAAAGGTGCTTAATGCCGTATTCGATCATAACTGGGCTTATTATCCATTTTTTTTGGGTTAAACTAATGCTATATGCGGTCAAACAAAGAGTACTTAGTTGACATATATTTTCTTTCAGCCGAAGATGAATTAAGGAACCCATCCTATAAAAAAGCACAAGCAAGCTAGAAAGTCTAGTTTAGTGCCTTGATCCTGCAGGAGATGGGACCCGCTTTTGACTCATTTACAGACAATGTGGTTGGTGGTGCTAACAACATTTGAAATTTCTAAGAATAAGATCTTTGGCAGTTTTGCATTGAAGGGGGACCGCGTCATTAGTTTTCTTAACTGTCCAATTATGACATATTTAAAATTTGGAAGGTTTTTGGGGCATCTTCCATCCATGGCAGGTCAAATTAGATCAACAATCTAAATCACCTGACAATGAGGCCCCCTGCAATAGCATAGGATGGATTTGTTGAGGCAATAAATGAAATGGTTCCTTTTTAACTAAATCAGTTAATTAAAACACTTAAACTGGAATGCCACTGCACAAAAAGTTGAGAATTTGGTGAGGAAAAGGCTAAAACGTTTTGGACAGGAGTGGTCAGGATGGACCTGATCATTTCTCAGTATCTATGGATTACGATTATGGGGTACCAAATTTCATGAACTCGATAGCATCAGTTAACCATTTTTTTATCCTTTTGGGGGCTGGGACGCTAGCCGTTTGGTGAGAGAAGAAGATTTCCGGGAAGTGGGGGAAATGTGGCTTAGGTTGAAACCCTGGGCAGCCAGGCTACTAACTCAATGCCTTCAGCTACTAATTTTATAAACGATAGCTTAATCAACTTTTCTTTGTGAATTAAATTATTGAACTGAAAGGACCCAAAACACTATAGCCTAGAAGATTCCCCTTTGATTGACTTAACAGGAAGACATTTTGCTTGTTCAATCACAAGCTAGTCAATTGTCATATAGGTTTGGAATTGCGAGGGGGGTTTTGTACTCACCATAGGTGTGATGTGCCATGTGCGCATTGAACAAAGGACATCCATTTTGTTAGCCATTTTATATACCCTTCTCATAATTTCTTTGTTAAGTTATAACCACTCTAGTTACAGCTTTTGATTAGCAACAGGGCAATCTCCATCCACACTGAAGCTTTTTTACTTGGCCCTGCATGCAAGGGAATGGCCAGTAGTTGTCATGAATCATGTTCATAACAATTTCTCCTTGGATAACTTAAGGAATTTTCTAAATTTTGAGTTTTTTCAGATATTATTGTCAAAAAATGTTACCAAAAAAAAGGAGAGTAAGGGTCTAGAAATATGCTAGATATAGAGAACTTCGATAAGTTTCACAAAAATCTGGCTAGTTTTTATGTGTATAATGTATGATATTATTGCCTTTATTTTAATATACAATTTTATTATGAATATATGTATTTATAGATGAATATTCATGGACATTCATAAGTGCATTGCAGACAACATTCATGGACACTTTAAAAGTTAAAGCTAAAATTGAGGGTAGGTAAGTAGCAATCACGCATTGGCATTACTCGAGCATTGATATTCTACTATTGACATGGTCAGCAGTCAACAGGTAGGATATAATTATGTGGGCCCACTCCATTTTTTGTACATAATTAAAGGAATAAAGAAAAAGAAAATACTTTGAATGCTTTATAACTCTAAACGAGGTTTTCTTTAATAACATTAATGAATTATATTTAGGAAGAACATGACACTTACAACGTTAGCCCAACGGTACACGTAGATTACTTGGAAGTAGGGGTAATCCTGTCCATAACACCTAGGCCTATGCACAGCACAGAAGTCTCAGTGACCCCATGTCATTTGACTAACCCGAAAGCACGGGCGGACCAACGTACATGAGTTTGGGGGCTGAATCCCCACTTATACCTTAAAAAGGGTCAAAAGTTTTAAGAACCACTTCGAAATTATGAAAATTTATATGTTTTCAGAACACATTTGTGCTAAACCTGGCCTCTGCAAAGCACAAATGTCTCAGTGAGCCCATGTTATTTGACTAACCGGAAAGCACAGGTAGACCCAGGCACATGAGTTTGGTGGCTGAATCCCCACCTATACCTGAAAGACGGTCAAAAGTTTTTAGAGCCACTTGGAAAAATTTATATGTTTTTATATTTACCCTTCCCCCAATATAACTTTTAGATAGAGCACAAAATTAAATTTCCTAGGAAACACAACCCAAATCTAGCCTAGTGCAGTCACAGGCTGCGGTGTGAGAACTCCTATTGGGGGTAGGGTGGTCGGAAATGATCCAATGATGTGTAACTACAGAAAGTAACAATATATTATCGGCTTCAATGTAAGCCATCCATTAGAAACCTGTGCATAAAGTGATTTTTCTTTCATTGGTGCAGAATGAGATTTGAGAGACTCCATTACAAAAGTTTAAAAAGTTAAGAAAGGGGAGGAACTCAAAAGGATTTTGTGATCTGAACCCACACAGAAACTTTGTATTAATCATATATTTATAATACAACATAGTAGATCCATGATCCGATACAATAGAAATTGTACAAAGAGTCACATTAAGATCCTACAAGTCAGGGATCTAACTTGACATAAATTGACACAATAAGATCAGATATAAGAAATCACTATTTATAATGATCGGTAGGCTGGTAGGTTAAGTGGGCCATAGTGATCTTATGATAGGATTGGCTGACAACCCCATGCAAGCTGAACTGGTGATCAGTAACATTTAACGATGTGAATTGTGTCGAACTTAGCCCTGTGGTGAAAACATCCGCCAATTGACCTACATTACTAATAAGATGGACTTGAATGTCTCCTCGTAAAACTTTCTCACTAATAAAATGGTAATCGACCTTATTGTGCTAAGCGCACATGATAAACTAGATTAAATGCCAATGCAATCTCACTAATGTTGTCACAGTAAGTAATGTGAGGAACTTTAGATAAGTTCCTAAACCTTTCACCATCATGTGAACCCAAAATAATTCTACAGCAGTTAAAGCTAGAGACATATAATCGAATTATGTTCTTGATTTAGAAACCGCCGGTTGCTTCTTTGCATTGGAAATGAGATTAGGACCAATGGATATAGCATAGCCAGAGGCTGAGAGTCAATCATCTGGGTCTGTGGCCTAGTTTGCATAAGAGTATGCAGTAACTGCAAATGTTCCTTTACGAAAGTATAAGCCATGTGTAATCGTCTCCTTTAAAAAATGAAGAATGCACTTAACTGCCACCCAATGAGTGAAACGAGGATCATGCATAAATTGACAAGCTTAGTTCATTGTAAAGGCAATGTCTTGCCAAGTTAGAGTGACATATTTAAGGGCACTGATGATAGTATGATACTCTTGAGCATTTGAAAGGGGATCACCATCATATCAAGAGAGTCTCAACCCCAATTGCACCAGTGCTTAAGCGGCTTAGATTCATGCATGTTGGTGCGATGAAGTAAGTCAAGCACATACTTCATTTGTGTAAGGTACATATTTGAGGGAGTTTGTTTTACTTCGATGCCAAGAAAGTCATGTAAGTCATGGCAAACAACTAATTAAGTTCCAATAATAGTTTTGGTAATGCAAATGTATTGGTGCTGGTAACCACTATGTCATCAACATAAATAAACAAGATGATAAATTCACCTCCAAAATTGTGAACAAACAAGGATGAATCCGTAGAAGAGCAAATGAACCCTAGGCTTTGGAGATAATTTATAAGGCGAAGTACCACTTGCATGGGCCTTGTTTTAATCCATAAATAACTTTATGAAGCTTGCAAACATGAGTTGGATGATTAGAATCAACAAAGCCTTGCGGTTGTTCCATTTAGACTTCTTTAGAGAGAACACCATGCAAAAATGCATTGTGAACACCAAGCAGTCGAATTGGCCATCCAAGTTGAATAGCAAATGAAATAAATAGTCTAATTGTAGTGTGTTTCAGCATTAGACTAAATATATTATTGTAGTCCAATCCTGGTTGTTGCTGTCACAACCCGAGCCCAGGAGATCGGGGGTTAGCAAAAACCTAACCAGCGACACACGCACTCCTGTGCATATGCACTTAGACCCGGTCTAGATGCACACGCACAAGGGAAAACACACGTGCAACAAGTATGCGGAAGCTACAAGTATCAACATGTGACACGAAACACACAAGAAACAAAAGGAATGATATCCAAAGACTGACATAAAAATCGGAACATACAAATTGGGATCCAAGTACAATGTATCGAACATGAGTGTAATCAATGACATGAAAAGAAAGCAATATGCATGCATGCAGAGAATAGTCGCACTCTGGTGAATTGATAACACACACTCCGCAACCTGAAGAGACAGCTGGAGTTTCTCTTGCAAACTGACGACCGACAAGAACACGGTCGAAGGTACCTGAGCCTGCAACACCAAGGACAATTTGTGAATCCAACGATTCAGCAAAGTATCAGCAGTAACAAGTTAACACGTGTGGTCTCTAATAGAATAAAAGACATAAATAATCATAACATGTCAATATAGTAGTCTAGGCAGTTGTGCATTCAAATTAACATATACTCCGTGAATCAATGTGTAAGTACATACTAGGTGACTACTACGTACGCCATATGCTTCCAAGGTAGGGATCTTGTAAACGTGCTGAGAACACCATGGGCCAGATGGGTCTCGGGTTCCTGGGGTTCAGATTCCCCAAGATATATCCTTACTGCAGCAAGGTCATATAACTATACCAAAGTCACCCCGTCGGGATCCTAAGGCCGAGGCTCAGTAGTGCCGGACATATGGAGTCAAACAAACATAAGAACATGCATAACTTATCATAATGTGCATATCATACTGTGTGCATAGCATAACATGTATCTCTTATCAGAACGTGACGATGCAAGAGGTCATACGAATGAAACAATCAAATATATCAAACTGAACAAAGCAACAATAATATAATGGATGCCAGCAGAGTAAAAAGCATGCAGGTAACCAAGGATGAAGACATATCAACTAACGTACATCAAATAGTAGGATCGAACATGCAAAACCGCTGTTCCACCCGGGATTAACCATGGACAGAGCTAGAAATATCCAATCGTGTGCCCCAGCATAGAATGCGTATAAGAGGGCAAGAACCAAAGTCAATATGCCATGCAATCAGATTATCTTTCAGGAATCACGATCTTTTACTAGCCAATCCTATTCTAGTTATCTAGTGTTTCTAACCGTGCATGATGATGTAGTTTTAAGTTGTCCAATGCACCATTGTCTAGTGTTGCAGTGTATCTGGAATGTGCATCAAAGTCTCTTAAACCAACACCCATAGGGAGGTGCTAAACAACTGGATAATGTGCATGAATGATTCGCAGCCTTCGAGATCATTTATGTCATGCATTCAGACCATTAGGCAAGTCTAGGTGATCTACATTCTATCATGAAGGCTATATTAGTCTTTTTCTTACACCTATCCTTGTTATCCATGTTTCAGGGATGATACGGCTTAGCCGTAGGTGAACTTACGGCTTAGCCGTAGGCATCTTACGGCCTAGCCGTAATCTGCACTGCGGCTCCACCGCGGTTCCCCTTTACTGTTCATCCGTAATTACGGTTCACCCATAATTTGTTCTACGGCTTAACCGTGTGCTATTCTACGGCTTAGCTATGGCTGGGCCGTAGAAGGTCTGCCAATTGCTTGCTTTCAGTTAATTCAAAAAAAGGCACCCTGTATTGATCTACGGCTGAGTCACGGCTGAGCTATGGCTTACCTGTAGGACAATATACGGCTTAGCCGTATTCTGGCCATAGAGGAAAACTGGGTTTTTCCCTCTCTGGACTTTAAGCCAAAGGTGACTTATGGCTTAGCCGTGGTACACACAGAGGTCTTTCCGAATTGATTACAGAAACATTGAAACGTAGACAAATGGACTCAAACACATGTAATAGAGGGAAACAAATACAAGATGGGCTGTAAACATCATTCATAAGCAAGAATACTCAACTTAATCATAATCAAACACATACCCACATGGTTTAGCTAAGTTATACTTATACTTGCCTCAAATGAGTTCAAACACGATCTTATTGTCCTTGGGCTCAATTCACACTACCACATGCTTCTAATTGCTATGCATGCAAGGAAAGAAGAAAAGAGAACCGTGAGGACCAGAACCAATCGATAATGAGAACAAGAAGAAGAAGAAAGAGAAGAAACACTGCAAGAAACTCAAGCTCACCTCCAATCACACGAGGGATGCTCAAACACGGACGTGCACAACTTCTTTCCCCAGCTAGAGCAACGAAAAGGAAGGAGGAACCAGCAGCAGAAAAAGACTCCTGAGAGAGAGAGAGAGAGAGAGAGAGAGAGAGAGAGAGAGAGAGAGAGAGAGAGAGAGAACAGAACAGTGAAAGAGAGAAGGAGAAGAGAAAGGTTGGTGGCTTATAAAGATAAATATCAAGGCCAATTTGCAATAAAGTCCAATCGTTTTAAGTTAAGTCCAATTCGAGTCAATTGTGGGTCTAACGGAAACAAGTAACATACTTGGCAAACGACATAGTTAAGGGAATCGACAAGCATAATAAAAGACACGCGTTACTACTAAGATGATGCATGAATAACGACATCGAACAAAATCGAATATTATGAAAAAGGGCTTATGTCTACCTAAACCAGGTCAAACTCAACCCAACTACCTATCCATAACCTGAAACCAACAAAAAAAAAAGAACAAAACATAATTAGCAACCAAATCATCAAGAATTAGCCGCTAATCCAGATCAAATCGGGTCGGGGTGTTACAGTTGATGAGAACTCTTTGCAACAAGTTATGCTTTGTCATGCTTGTTAACCCAAAAAAATTGCAAATATTGCAGTGAAAACATTACAAGCAAGTTCCAAACCAAGGTCACATAAGCTTTGGGATTTTGGAATGTCAACTTAAGTATTACATCCAGAGCTGATGCAATCCATTAAAAAGACTTCAGATGAGCTCAGAGTGCAGCAATTTAAAATTCAAATTTAGTAGATTTCATTTGATCACTTGACTCATCAAGATTTTCAAATTCAATGTTCATTGGCTTAAAGTCTAGGGGTCATTAAACACACTCAAACTTCTATGTTTTCAAAGTGGCTGAAAATCGCATGACAGGTCCAAATTTTGCTTAGGAATGATGCTTCAAAGTTTTAAAGCATTTGAACTTCATTTAGTTTAAATTCTAGCTTTAGTGACTGTCTTTCAGTTCCTTGGGGTCACTGTGACAATAGATACTTCTACATTTCAGAACTAACTGAAACTCCTGGAGTAAGCTCAAATTATATTTAGGAGAGGTGTTTCAAAGTTTTAGGTCAAGTGGATATAAGCTGACCCAAAGTCAAAGTCTTGCTTGCAGGTAATTGAAAATTGATGAAATTTGGACACAAAGCTTAAGGCATACTCAAAATTTGTTCTACAAAATTTTAAGCCAAGAAGACTTCGTTTGACCCTACTTCAACTACATGTCAACTAAGAGTCTGTAGCCTTCAATTTATGGGAGTCACTGATTAAAAGCCCTACTTCTAGGAGGCCCAAGCTGATGAAATCAGGATTAGAGACTCAAAATGTATTCAAAGTCAATTTTCCAAAGTTTCAAATCAATGGAATATCATTCGGGTAGAAAACAAGTTAACTGCTTGTAACACAAGATAACATTGACTTAGAACATGTAATAAGTGGATCACTGTTTGGAATTCTGCTTTCACAAATCCAAACCATGTGAAATTTGGATGAAAACTTCAAGATACCCTGAACATCAATCCCTCCAAGTTTCAAATCAAACCGAGGTCACTGGGGCCCCAAATAGCTAAAAAAAGAGCCCATTTTCATGAAAAGTCAAGGGAGTTGACCAACTTTAGAAGGTTAAAAGCGGCTAGAATTTTTATAACACATTCAAAAAAGTGTTAAAAAGAATTCTTCCAAGTTTCATGAAGATCGGACATCATTCGGCCCCAAACAAGTGAAAATGGGCTACATATGTAAAAATCCCAAAATTGGACCTATCAGTGACCGGGGCCATGGTCACTGACAACGGTAAAGTGGTTCTCAATAGTTTTTAGCTTTTTTCTTATCTCGAACTCCAACCTCCAATAACTCTCAAAACCACCTCAGAAGTCAATAAGAGGCAGGCTTTGGCACTTGGAAAGGGCTCCGAAGCAAATTCAAAGAAGTTCTAATAAGTGCAAAGCACATTAACAAGCAAGTTCCAAGAATTCACAACGCTTTTAAGGCACTTCAAGCACTCCGAGTCTACTTTTTCTTCTCCTTCTTTCTAACTTAAGGTCAGAAATGGTTCAGAGAAAGAGAGAAAGCATTCATATCACTTAGAGAAGATGGGTGCAACGGCCATGAAACGTGAAAGCGATGAAGCTTATTTCCTTTGATTTTATCATTTGGGAGGGTTTTTGGGCCATCTCGGAAGTTATGAACAAACTTTTTTAGGCTTCATTTTATTTCTAAAAAATTATAGGTTTAGATGAACACAACTATGGCTCCATTTTGCTCTTATAAAGCACTATTTTCATATTTGTACAAAAACAATCTCTAACAAAAAAAATGATAATTACCAAAGGTTTTAGTCAATTTCATGGTCAAATTAAACACTTTTGGTGGTCATTCAACACTCTAAAGTTGAAGACCACAAGCTCCAACACCTTGAAGGCATCGCAGAAGTGAAACAAGGAAGAAATGAGAACAATCAGTTGACATTTTGGCCATTTTGTCCATGTTTGTCAGTGGCAGTGGCCCAGAGGTCGTCCCCTTTCTGCGGTTCTTTTTTTTGCATTTTTGCCATTTTTTCTTGTCATTTTCAAGTATGGATCACATTTGAAATTAGAGGGAGGGGTTGTAATTTTTTAAAACTTATAAACAACCTACATCCTCATAGGTAGAGCGTTTGAACCCATGTAAACAAAGGAAAATTAATAATGAACTATAATTATATTTCCCATTCTTCTTAATGCTTGAAGTGTGTGAATGTTGGACTTGAATGTGTTGCATTTATATCACATTTCAAGCACGATCAACCCTCTAGAGTGCCATTTGCGCTTTATTTAATTTTATGGACTCAACGACACCCTATAACATTTCGTCCATATGGTAGAGGAACTAGGGACCAAGTACCTTGTCAAAGAAGAGCATCAAATTCAAGTGCCATTACCGCACGCTACTCCACTATGATGTTTTAATAGCTTGGGGTATAACATGTGGGTTCTCTCGCTGCAAATGCGGCTTGAAAAACCTCTAGTAAATGGTGTTTAGTGGTTGCCAACATTTTGGGCTTAAAAATACCATCAATTGATCAGGTGCGCATAACATGAGTGAGCTGAGGAGGTGGCAATAGATTTGAATCGGGAACAACAGTCTCATGCGTTGGCATAATTGCTATAGAAGGTCCAGTAGAAACATATGGCAAAGAGCCAACTGAACTAGCACTTGTTTGATGTGAAGGCATGGATTGTTCCGGCAATGCAGTAGGGGCATGTAGTCTGGGATCAGTAGAGCGTGACCTAGTAGCCATTTCCATGTGAGTTTTGGGTTGCACACATTGTGCACCATTAGTGTGAGATAAAAGTGAAGCACCAACACTGCATGTTGGTTGTACTTGGACGACATCCACACGTGTTGGATCCTCTTGGACAACATGAGTATGTGATGGAGCCAAAGGGTAGGATCAAGACATGTGGTTCCTTTCTGGGTAGCATGTATTGGATGGGATACTTTAGTGGGGCACCCGGCATTGGTTGATGGGCCATCATTTAGATGTGGTGGTACTGCAACCTTGGTGGCCTCAGTAGAATGAATCATGTTGGGCACCGGGCGAACAAAACGGTGACCAAGTATAACCTGTCATGTGACCCTGGTTGTGGAGTAGGAGCCTGCATATTATTAGTAATAAAAGGACAAACCATGTCATCAAACACCACATGCCTACTCATATAAATTCGTTTGGTAACTGGATCAAAATATTTATATCCTTTGTGATTGCACCAATATCTGAGAAAAACACAAGGAGTAGTTCGAAAAGACAACTTGCCAAATATGTAAGGTCTAAGATAGGAAAAACAAATACAACCAAATGCCCAGAAAATTTTATAATCTGAAAAATTTTGGAGCAGTTTCTCATAAGGAGAGATATGATGAAGCACATGAGTGGACATATGATTGATTAAAAATACTGCGGTATCAAATGCAACATCCCAAAAGGATAGTGGAATACCAGAATGTGCCAAAAGTGATAGCTCGGTCTTGACAATGTGTCCATGTTTTCTTTCAACTAGTCCTTTCTGTTCAGCTGTATATGGGCAAGAAATACGATGAGAGATATCGTTTTGAATTAACATCTTTTTTAAATTGAGTGCTAGTAAACTCGCCACCTCCATTGGATTGAAATTATTTGATTTTACGGTCAAACATGTTCTCAATCAAAGACTTAAATTTCAATAACATATCAAATACTTGAGACTTAGATTGAAGGGGAAAAAGGCAACAACATCCATTGAAATCATCAATAAAAGTCATATAAAATCTAGCCCCCCTTGGGGACGGTGCGAGAGAGTATTCCCAAACATTAGAATGCACTAATTCAAGAAAGATGAAATAGACATAGAAGGTTGAAAAGGTAGTCTTGCCCGTTTCCCCATTTGACAAGCAGTGCACACAAAGTCAATCTTCGATGTCTCATGTATGGAGAGAGATGTTGCAAACTTGCTGAAGAACCTGATGTGAAGGGTGGCCCAATCTATGATGCCATAGATTACGAGAGACTTGAGTGCTATTGAAAGCATATGCAAATGAGTTATTTGCAATGCATTGGTTGAGAGAGAGTGGATAAAGACCATTACTAATCATTTAGCAGAAGAGGATCTTCCCCATTCTGTTTTCCTTCTAGTAGAAATCAGATGAAGTGAAAATAAAGTAGCAATCATTATCTTTGGTAAATTGAGAGACTGACAATGAATTATGTGAAATAATAGGCACATGAAGAATATTATGTAAAGATAACCAAGTTACGATTAGAAAAATACTAAGAGGAACCAGTTTTCGAGATGGAAAGACTCTTACCATCGGTGACAGCAAGGTTATCATTACCCACATAGTTTGAATGGATGAAGAGGTTGTTAAGATATGATGAAACATGATTAGTAGCCCCTGTATCTGTGAATCAAGTCACCTCCCCTTGTTTGGAGGCAACCATAACCTGTAGCTTCTTAGGAGGCTACCGTCCTTAAAAGGATAAATCAAGTCGATTAAATCAATCAAGGGCCAAATGTCCAACGCGATTGTAAATCTGGCATAATGGTCGTGGATTGGACGACGTATACTTAGTTGAGGATGTAGATGAATAACCACCATGATTATTTTGAGCTTGACCATGGCCATGGCCTCGGCCACGACCACAAGAGCTAGATTGCCCTTGAGAATTATTAGTAGTATATAATGCAGTTGTTGGTTGCTCCATACCATGAGCGGAATGATGTGAATCAGGTCGTAATTCATAAGTTAAAAGTTGCCCAAAAAGTTCTTCAAAAGTAAATGGAATTTTAGGATTCACAATGGAAGTATGAACCAGGTCATATTCTGGACCTAGGCCATTCAAGATTTGATCACATAAATCATACTCTATGATTGGTTAACCAATGGCCTTAAGAGCATCAGAAATGCCTTTCATCTTATCAAGGTATTATGTAATACAAAGACCCCCTTAAGATTTTGCAACTGTTGTTTCAATTGTCAAACCTTTGATCATGATTGAATCAAATGGAGTTTCGCTAATCGCTACCAGACCTCATAAGCAGATTGAAGACCCACTACCCTTTGTAGCACTTGGGGTGTGAGAGTAGCATTGATCCAAAAAAGAACGAGGGCATCTTGTTCAACCCAAAGCTCATATGCAGGACTGGTAGAGGGCGTCCCATCTTTATCCTAAAGAAATTTATCAGGGCAAAGAGTTGTTCCATCACCATATATCAGTTATTTATTTCCCTCAAAATAGGAAGAAATTGGCTCTTCCAAATTAAATAATTGTCTCTATCTAAGTGAATAGAGATGAGACTAGCAATATTGGAGATGGAAATCGTGCCATAAGAGGTACCTGATGCATGCATGGAAGAGGATCATATTGGTTAAACCAAAAGAGTTGTGATAGACAGCGTGCCCAAGGATTGACCATGCGATGAAATAATGAGTAGCAGACAGCTGAATGACCACCTGGAGACAATACCTCACTAGCAACACCTTAGACTTGGCAGATCCACACTTGGCAGAGTCATACGATTCTGCAAAACTGAATTGTGCAAGACGTGACAAATCCACACAGATCTAGAGAGGAGCTAGCCGTTTGAAGACGTGTTTGTATGGACACGTCAAATAATAGGGTGAACTATTGTGTAAGAAGGAAAAATGGAGACTACAAACTTCGACAAAGGAGGAACGAAATCTCTGATACCATAAAGGATTTTGTGATTTGAACCCACATAGAGACTCTGTATTAATCATATATTTATAATACAATATAGTAGATCCCATGATCCGATATGATGGGAATGGTATAAGGGGCTCACATTAAGATCCTATAAGTAAGGGATCTAACTTGACATAAAGACACAATGAGATCGGGTATAAGAAATCATTATTTATCAAGATTGGTAGGTTGGTAGGCTAAGTGGTCCATAGTGATCTTATGATTGGATTGGCTGACAGAAGTACGGTGGTAAAGGTGGGGTCATATTCCAGCTTAAAAAACTCCTATTTTATTTATTTATTTTTTTTATAGAGAGATATTATTAAGAATTGAATGACGAATCAATAATTATTTATTGTTTAATTAGGTCTAGGTTGAAATACCTCTAAACCACCATATCATCAACATGCTGAGCATGTCGAGCTAACTTATGGACTACTTCATTCTCATCTCTACCCACATGATGCATTTTAAAGCTGTTAGAATAATTTAACGAAAACTTTAATCTCTTTGAACAATGGACCCTGTTTTGATAAATTTGGAATGGATGACTTCGGCGCATTCACCGTGCACAATGAATTTCCTTCTTGAAAGGCATGTAATATTGGCAAGTTCATGGGATGGACAAAACTTGGGTTCTTGAGTTGTAATTTTATGTTTTTAGATGGACTGAAGTGTCTATGGAAGGAACACATGTTGGTTTTCTGCGTAGAATGTACAACGCAGGTGGTCTTCTGATAGACCGGTCGGATAAGGAGTCGGATCGATCGGATTTCGTGTACACAAAATGCCTGCAGACAGAATTGAAGATTGACCGATCGGCTGTATGCCCGATCGGTTGGACCCTCACCCGATCGGTCGGCTCGGTCGGCAGACGCGATTCAAAATCTGCGAAAGCTTTAGAGTTGCTTGCTGTCCATCCTTATCCGGCGAGATTTAGAGGCGTTAAGGACTCTAGGGTTCCTCCCTATTTAAAGAGCTTCTATCCCACGAAGTAAATTACCTCTCTCCAGTTCAAAACCCTAACATCAATTGAGAGATCCATCTTCTCAGAAGTTCTTCTGCTGGGATATGCGCTGCAACTTCAACTTCTAAGTCTCATCCGTTTTCTCCACTGTACTGATTCGTCTTGAGTGGCTTCAAGGCGTGAAGGGCAATCCCGAAGAGAGTGTATGACGTGTGCGTCGGCAAGAAGAGGCTTCAGTCCCTTAGGTTGTGTCCAACTGATGTAAAAGGGTAGTAAGTAGTCTTGTAACTTCTCATTCATTGTGATTGTTCTTAATGGACCGGTGTTAGGTCCCGTGGTTTTTTTCCCGTTTGGGTTTTCCACGTAAAAATCCTGTGTCCATCTCTTATGTGTTTGATTGGTGTGTTTCAAGTAGTTATTGATTGAATCTACATAGCATACTCTGCATTGGGACCTTAACCTGTGTCAAGATTTAAAGTCTTTCACTTCTATGATGATATCTCTCACCCTAATTTGATAAATTATTTGAAGCCCTCTTAGTGCTACTAAAGCTTTAATATAGTTAGTTGTAAGTGGGTATTCACCCTAAAGGATTCCTAATTGATTAGTAATTTTTTTTCAAGAGCGCGCTTGACACTTTGGATTGCTCCTGGATTGCTCCTCTAACTTCAATGCCACCAGTGTGGCCTTTCGACTTAGCGCGTCGGCCACTTGATTAGTTTGACCTCGCTTGTACTCCAACACCATATCGAACTCTACCAAGAAATGTTGCCAACAAGCTTGCTTTGGCTTGTGATAAGAAATTTATGTATATTTTCATATCAGCAAATTTCCTGGTTCAGCCACAGTTTAGAACATTTTCTTATCAAGTTTCATCAGAATATTTTTTTATTGGACAACCGGGGAGTGGTCCAGAAGAAAAATCACTTTAAGAAACCCTCAACTAACAATATTTATTTTCTTTTTCTTGGGTTATTCTAGTCTATAACAAAAAAGCCACTTTTTTGCACCTAGGATTTAGGGATATCATGAAAAATACTCATAGGGCTTGTTGGTTTGCATTAAAATACATTGCGAGTTTTAATATATAGGATTCTTACCTTAAGTGGTTAAAAAAGTTGATCAAAAGTGAATTTCCAAAAATGAGCATCAAATAACATTTCCTTTTACGAAAATATACTCAAAAGAAAGTGGAAAATAAACTACAAGAGAGATGGCTAATTTGTTCATTTCTCATATTCTTTTGATTCTAGTTCTAGAATAGAAAATATTATTTATGATTATTTTTTGAAATTCATCTTTGATGTTCTTTTTTAACTATTGGTGGTATGAAATTTATGTATTCAAATCCTATATAATATAATGCAAACAAACAGACCCTTAAGTATTTGCATAAAAAATATTTTATAGACTGCACTATAATCTCATTAATTATCTTAAAAACACAATGTCGATTGGATGTTCCTTGCTATATTATCAAAGAATATAATTAAATTGATGGTCAAAATTGAAGTTTTTGTTTTTCACTAGATCCTAATTGTATCTAGTAGATCAGTGGCCGTCATAGATCATCCCCAACTTCCCATTTAATTGAGTTTTATTTTTGCAAAGAAACTATTTTTATGTTAGAGGCTATTGTTTGTACAATACTATGATTGTCTTTAAGAAAAGAATTTACCTTTGACTTAGGGGGAATTGGCTTAAAAACTTTCCACTTTCTCTACAAAATATGTAGCTTCTCCTAATTGAAAGTTTATAATACCCAGGATTTACTCTAAATTGTGATTTGATTATTAGTTTTATGTAGCGAAAAAATAAAAACAATCAACTACACAAAGAAGACAACACACAATTTAATGTGAAAACTCAAATGAGAAAAACCATGAGTCTAAAGTAGACAAAATCAATCGTTAACTTTTACTGTATAAGATATATTTACAACCCTATAGTCAATTGCTCGACACAAGGCGTTGTAGTTGTTTTTGCCAGATCTCTGCGACACGCAGTCCCTTGGTGCCCTGCTATTAATGCCTTGATCTCTATTATGAACAATTTTACAATAAGAGAACAACCTTTGACAAAGAAGTAAAAGCAATAAATTTCCTACGAAGAAATAGAAGCATCAACTTTAGAATTTGAAGCCTTCAGCCCAATCTTTCATCGAAGATCTAGAGAATATCTCCAATGACAATCTCAATTAAGAACTTGGAGATCTCTATATGCTGTGTTCTCCTTAGAGCTGAGAGGAACACCCTTTTTATAGCTTATAATTCGTGCCTTAGGGTTAGAAAACAAATATAAACAAAACAGGGAATTTGGACACAAATAGGAAAGGTTTTCGTGCAAGTCGGTGAGCTTCTACCGTCCGTTCACTTAAGTTTAGTTAAATGGAAATTCAAGCGCACTAGCTATTGTCTTATGCTCTCAAGCTTGGTCAAAAGTGTGCTCAAGCATGCTAGAATTTTATGTGCACATCAGTAAACTTCTTGATGCCATAATTTTATCGTTTTAGCTCCAATTTACGTAATCTTAAGCTCTATGGATATATATTGAAAATGAGCTTTCCAATGGCAAATAGTTTAGCCATGTCCAACACTCAGTTTGTGAGATATGAAAATTTTAATCTATATTGTCTTAAAAAAAATACTTTAATTTGCATTATCTTCAATTCAGTTTATTCGGCACGTAACCACAGTCAATTTTAAATGTAAAATACAACTCAATGAATCCAAGTTTTGTCCAACCCATGAGTCAGTGAATACAAGAATACTAATAATCTCTCCCTTTGGTAATTCATGGACAAAACTTCTTATACATTTAATTTACCAAAAAATAAAGCCAAAAATATAAATTAAAATTATAAGAAAAATTGTATCTTCAATTCTGCAATCAATTGAAGAATAACTATACTATCAAAAGACATCTTCAGCTCCTTAAATCACATCTTCAATCTTCAAAACTTCCTCTTAATGCTTCATTCTCCCCCTTTAGTCCATAATTGACAAATTTATGGTGTTAAAATGTAGTATGTTTGTTAATTAGGACCCAACAGTAGCTCATCCTCAATTGTAACTCTCCCTTAATTATATCCTCATATTAGCACTGGAGTTGGGAGCTTGATCTTCTTTATTAAGGGCTAGTAGATTTTGGTGCCCACACATGTGAATCAAAGAATTTCTGTATAGTGTGTATCAAAATAGATGGCAAGTTTTCCTTGTTAACCCAATTTGCACTTGTTGTAATGGAGATGAATGTGTCCTTATTCTACAGTGATGACATGTGAGTACTCGTGCATATTTAGGACTAGGCACATTCTTAAATGCACAATCAACATGATTCTTTGGTGCAGTATGATGTACAGTGGATGCAATTATAGTGCTTTTAACAAAAATAGTTTTACATGAAGTGTTTGATGTAGTAGCACCATTAATGTAACAAAGACCAGTCTTGTCAGTATGTAACTTCTGAACACTCAAAATCAAGTGCAGTTGAACTAACATGTATCTAGTTCAAAGTGGTTTTTAGAGCATCTAGTTTCGTCAATGCCATCTTCAACTTATCATTTAGATCTTCAATCTTAGTTCAGTTCTTCAACACTTCTATTTTCAAAGACTCATTCTTTTGTTTTTCAGAAGTTAAACTCTCAAGTAAAAAACCTTTATGAACTTCAGCAAGAGTTATCTGTGTATGTGCCTTTTCTAAATTCTTCTTAAGAGAGAGAACTTTAGCATCAAAATCTTTAACTTGCTTCACAAGTTTTATTGCATGCTTGTCGAGTTTTTTATTGCTTTTTCCACACATAAATTTTGTAACACTCCGACCCAGCTTGACCTCGTTTAGTGGGTAATTAATCTTGTTTTCGTTGCTAATCGTGTTTTGTTTGTGTTTTATTTTCGTTACGGGTCATGGATAGGTAGTTGGGTTGAGTTTGACCTGGATTAAGTAGACCAAGCCCTTTTTCGTAATTTTAGCTTTTCTAAGACATGGTCATTTTTGCATCATCTTGATGTCAACACGTGTCTTTCGTTGAGCTCGTCAACTTTCGTAACTACGTCGTTTGCAACCGATGTCGTGTGATTCCATTGGACCCGGATTTGACTCAAACTGAAAATAGCATTCTAACTTGGCCCTTATTGTAATTTGAACAACCCATTAACTTATATATACACTCATCCATCGACCAAGAACCCACGTTCTCTCTCTCATTTTCATTTCTCCTCACTGTGCACGTGGAATTCTTCTTTCTCTCTTGAATTCTCTCCTCCATCGATCTCCATCGATCAAGCTCTAGTGAAAGAAGTTTTGGGTCTTGCATGTGAGGTGAGTGGAATTCCTTCCATTCCTCTCATCTCCTTTCTCTATCTCTTCTCCTTCTTGTTTCTCATTGCATGGTATGTCTGTGATTCCAATTCTCATGCATGCATGTTGTTTGATTTGTGTTAGGTTGTGTTTGGGCTTTAGGACAACAAGTTGTGCAATTGAATTCCAATTAAGGCAAGTATAACCATAACTTGTGAGAACCCATGTTGGTATGCATTTGAATTGGTTAGTTTACATGAATTGATATGGAAAAATGTGTTTACAGCCCATTTGATTACTCATTGATTCAGTACTTGTCTATCTCCATTGGAGAATTGCAATTTTGATGGTGTTACAGGAATTCTGTAAATGCTTCAGAACTTTGACTTCGTGCAGGTACGGCTAAGCCGTATGCCACTTACGGCTTAAAGTCCAGAGAGGATAAAAACCCAGTTTTCCTCTACGGCTAAGGCACGGCTAAACCGTGGATTGCCCTACGGCTAAGCCGAAGCTCAGCCGTGGCCCAGCCGTAGATCAATACAGGGTGCATTTTCTGGATTTAACTGAGAGTCATCAATTGACAGACCTTCTACGGCTCAACCACGGCTAAGCCGTAGACCACACACGGCTAAGCCGTAGCACACACACGGCTGAGCCGTATCCACACTAATGAAAGAAAAACAAGGATAGGTGTAAGGGAAAGACCGATATGGCCTTCATGATAGAATGTAGAGCACCTAGACTTGCCCAACGGAATGTGATACAACGCGTGAATGATCTCGAGGGCTGCGAATCATTTATGTTCGTTATCCAGATGTTAAGCACCTCCCCATGGGTGTTGGTTTAAGGGACTTCGTGCACCGCCCGATTCAATGCAACACTAGACAACGGTGCATCGAATAACTTAAAACTACATCATCATGCACGGTTAGAAACACTGGATAATTAGATTAGAATTGGTTTGTAAATAAAGATGATCCGATTTCACATGATTTGTTGCACAACATATTGCATTTGAGTATTGACCTCTACTCTTTGATATGATTACTTGTGTTCCGTTACTTTCACATTTTGGTTCTTTACCTTGAGTAGGCATGTATGATATGTTCACAGATATGCACGTATGATATGTTGTCACAATCTACTCAGGGTTTTCATGATTGACTCTGTATGGTCAGGCACTACTTAGCCTCAGCCTTAGCATCCCGACAGGGTGAATTTGGTATAGTTATATGGACTTGCTGCAGTAAGGATATGTCTTGGGGAACCGGACCCCAGGAAACCGAGACCCATTGTACCCTGGCCCGGACAATGGTGTTCTTTGCATGTTATAAGATCCCTCTTTTGGGAGCATATGGTAATGTAGTAGCTACTAGTTATGTACACAGCATGTATTCATTGATTCACTTAGCATATTTCTTTCTTGCATGACAGCCTAGTATACGAAAATGCCTTCTCTAATTTACATGACGTTCTTTATTCTATTAGACACAGCGTGTGTTAACTTGCTATGGTTTATACTTTGCTGAATCTTCGTATTTACAATTGTTTTTGGTGTTGCAGGCCCAGATACCCCTGCCGAACCCTCGCAGGTCGGCCAGACTCCAGATGAGACCCCCGGGGCCCCATCAGGCCTAGAGGAGTGGATGTGATCACTCCACGGGAGAGCGTTCTTGGCATGCATCATTGGAGTCTTGTTTTGAGGATTAGCTCATTTGTGTATATGTCATGATTGTATATGTTATTTTGTCCTTTTTGTAAGACTTTCAGATGTAATTATGTCAGTTCGTTCTTGGTATTCTATTCTTGTACCGTTAGTTTGATGTTTTTGATATTTACAGCTTCCGCGTACATGTTTGGCACGTGTGAATGTTCCCTTGTGCGTGTGCATTTAGACTCGGTCTACGTGTACAAGCATGGGAGTACGTGCGTCATCAGATTTGGCTTTTGCTAACCCCCGAACCCTGGGCTCGGGTTGTGACAAATTTATACTGAGATTCCTAATCTACATTTTCATGAGACACTTCTTCATCATTATTATTCTGATCAGAATCATTTTAAGATGGTAAAGATCTAGCCATGAAAGCAACATGCTTGGTACTAGCAATGTCAAAAAGAGAATTTTTGCATCTTCAGAATCAACAACTTTGCAACATTTCCTTTTTTTTTTCCCATTTGGACATACAAATGCACTATGGTCAAACCCTTTTGCATTCAAAGTATTAAATAGATCTAGGATTTTATTCTCAAACTTAGATCTGAGCATCTTCTTCAAGCCAAATTTTTTATCTTTCAGAACATAAGGCTTAGTTGTAGATGTACCTTTTTTTATTGAATTCCATTCTAGAAAATTCTTTAGATTAATATACAGTAATTTAATATGATCCACTTTTATACCAATTGTAAGTTTATAATGCTTGAGATTTATTCTAAATTGTGTTTCGATTATTACTTTTATGCAGTGGAAAGATAGAAGGAATCAATCACACAAAGAAGATAAAACATAAATTAATGTGAAAACCCAAACAGAAAAAAACCATGAGTCCAAAGTGGACAAAATCAATCACTAACTTCGCAATACAAGATATACTCATAACCTTGCAATTAGTCTTTTGACACCGGACATTATAGTTGTTCTTGCTAGATCTCCATGACACGCAATTTTTTGGTGCCCCACTATTAATACCTTGATCTCCATAACAAACAATTTTTACGATGAGAGAACAATCATCTATAAAGAAATAGAAGTAACAAATTTCCTACAAAAAAATAGAAGCATCAACTTTAAAACTTGAAGCCTTCGGCTCAATCTTTCAGCGAAGCTCGAGATAATATCTCCAATGACAATCTTAATTAAGAACTTTGAGATCTCTATGTATTGTACTCTGCTTAGGTTGGAGAGGAACGACCTTTTTATAGCCTCTAATTAGTGCCATAAGGTTAGAAAGCAAATCTAAGCAACACAGACAATTTTGACACAAATAGGAAAGGTTTTCATGTTTTGCTGTCCATGTGCTCGAGCACGATTAGCTGAGCACTCAAGCGCGCTAGCTACTGTCTTGGGCACTTAAGCTCGGTCAAACGGGCGCTTGAACATGTTTAAATTTCTTAAGCGCATCAGTAAACTTTCCAAGACCATAACTTTATCGTTTTAGTTCGATTTATGCAATTTTGAGCTCTACGGATATTTACTCTAAATGAACTTTCCAATGGTAAGTAGATTGCCTGTATATGATACTTGGTTTATGAGGTATGACCTTTTTAATTCATGTTATTATGAAAAAAATACTTTAATTTACGTTATCTTCAATTCACCTTATCCAGCATGTAAACACAGTCCATTTTAAATGTAAAATAGAACTCAATGGACCTCTAATTTTGTCCAACCAATAAATTAGCCAATACAAAAATACTAACACCGAAGACACTAGCGGAGTGGCCATGCAATCACCACTACCCTCCCCCCACCCACCACCCAAAAAAAAAAAAAAATCAAAAACCACCTTGTAGTTTTAAAAATTTTGTGCAATTTTGAACATTTATGGCCCTTCAAAAATTTGTATATTTCTAAGTGGCCCCTCTAAGAATAAATTTCTAGGTCCATTCCTACCTATACTCATCCTAATTTTATTGAGTTGTTCCTTTTACAACAAATCTATTGTTGAAAATACCATAGTCAAAGCTTTGGTATTTTGAGGGAGCTAATTAGATGGATGTACTAAAATTTTGTATTTAAATTTCAAACTCTTTGTTACATTGAACTAAAAGCGCCAAATGATTAGATATATATATAGAGAAATAATCTTATGAGAACAAGTTCTCACCATTTTTTTGTGAAAACTCTAGGTGGGCCCCATCTATTACCCAATTCAAATCTTGTAATACACAGGGATCCTCTTAATAGTCACACACTCCAAGTTTTGGTCAAATCCTAATTTACCGGACCATTCATCAACTGTGCACCAATCTGAATGGATTGGATTTGCGGGTCATTGATGAAGGGGTTAGAAACATGTGCTTGGACCCAAACTTGATATTTAAGGTGGTCCCACATAGATCTTTCCATCCCTCTAGTCTTTTTCTCAAATAGGACCCACTTGTTCTCACGGTAGGTACTTGAGAATAGTTCTCACAAGATCAAAGCCCTAAATATATATATATATATATTTATATATAAACAATCACTAGTTGGTTTTATCATTCTTTCTAACACTTTTTTACAACTTGGGCTTAATGCTTCCCATATATGCCTAGATTTAAAAAAAAAAAAAAACGAAAGGGAAGTTCTTTTTTTTTTTTTTTTCTTGTGGGCTTCTCTCACAAAGCCAACGATGCCCCAAGATAAAGTACCTGTACAACTGTTTGATCAAACACGAAATCTACCCATTGCTTTCAGAAGTGTGCCACCACAAGCATGACGTCAGGAGTGGCTACTATACTCAATGTTCAAGTATTGGTATTGGCATTGTATTAGTTTTTCTTTATTTTTATTTGTTTTTTCTTTTCCTTTGGCTTGGTAGATTATTTGGATGGGAGATGCTTAACAACATCGTGAATAAAGTATCCATCTGTATCAAATTTTTTTAGAAATGACAATACATGATATTGAGTTGATTCCTGATATCATAACATGGTAATTTTCTTGTCACCATGGTAATGGTGAGAATATAACATCAAGTCAGAGCCTGGTAATTCTTAAAATAGATGATTTATGAAAAGTCAGTTCTGCCCTGTATTATTAGTCAAAAAATTAAAAATAATAAAAAAGGATAGTTTTACCAAAAACAATGAAGAATTCAAAATTCTTGCCAATGACAGAATAAACAAAAAAATCCAGTAGGACTGTTCTTTTAATTATATAATAATAACCAATACAGTGCACCTTCTTAGTGCACCCTCTTTGATGATAGGATGACCGACCATATATAGTCTTTGTGGCAGTTTTATTTTTATGTGTTTCTCTTTTCTTTTTTTATTACCTCAGCCAAGGGGTTAGGACCTAAGAGAGAGTTGAAGTATGTGAAAAAGAAGATGCACACATAGAAAAAGGGGGCATACTAAAAGCTTAAAGTATGATTTGTCAAGTGAAAGCTGCGTCTCCTTTCCACAAAGGTGAGGAGTGATATACAATACAAAGAGGGTGATGGTTTCAAATTCGTTGGTTCAGAATTGTGAGAACAATACTAACAAAACATTCTTCTTTGTTCTTTCGGTATGTGCGCCTCCTTGGTTTCTTCAATTGAACCAAGACCATCCATTTAATGACCCATATGTAAAGAAGTCATAGTCCACTCAACAACTAGGTCGTGCATACCCAAAAGAATATGATCTGCTGAGCGAGTGGTCCGGCAATTGTATATATGTTTCAGTCCCAAAGGCATCGTTTGCACAGTGCTTGGCGAATTCTATACAGAATTCGATGTGTGTGTGTTCTATGGATGCTTTGGAATTTTATTATGATTTACATTTGTCACCAAAAGATACACCAACCGCTTTTTTCATCTGAAGAATGTAGAAAAGCAAAAGGAATGACAGTAATGTCTTGTGAGATAAAGTGATCAGCACTGCCCTTCAATCATAGGACCTTACGGAGAATTGTGTAGATCCTTGTAAATTCGCAAGTACAACTAGTGGCAGTCTGAGTGCCATGTCGAACACACCAGCAAAGTGGAGCTTTGATAATTGATCATCAGTTGTGTAGATCCTTGTAAATTCGCAAGTACAACTAGTGGCAGTCTGAGTGCCATGTGGAACAGACCAGCAAAGTGTAACTTTGATCATCAGTGGTCTACACGATTTTGGGTCTTGCAATCCATCATATGTAATTCCATAGTGCCAGGTGTTGCCAGAAACACTAGGACGGTTCATAGGCCGGGCTGAGGCAACTTCAGGCCCAGCCCCAATTTAGAACCATGAGCCAGTATCCAGCCCAAGTCCAACATAAGTCTTAAGTGTCTGGCTTGAGCCCTGCCCAACACAGCCCGAGTGCACCTATTTAGTCAATCAGTTCAGAGAGGGCTTTCTTCACTTGTTCGGGCTTAATACACATATTGTTGTTCTGTAGTCAATAGTTTTAAAAGATCTTGTCTATCCACATTGCCAGAGAAGACAACAACCATATAAAAAAATATAGAAAAAAGAAAAGAAAAAAGCAACCCAATGTATATAAGTAATTCCAATGCAAAATGAATGTAAGTCATACATTATCCATGATAACAGCGCAATGAACACCACAAATTAATATAAGTCATTCACGACCTTCCAAAACAAAACGAATATAAGTCATTCATCGTCCAACATAACAACCCAATGAAAACCACAAAGCCTGACATTCCAAAACAAATTGAAAACAAGTCATTCACCGTCCAAGACAACAACCCATTACCACACATTATTGTTCCAACTTCAAAGACAACAAGCATTGGGTATACGTTGACTAAAACAACTCCATGTCACCACTACAGAAGGTCAAGTACTTTTTTTCGTCAAGTACAAAGAGCTTGCGGGATTCATCATCAAAGGCCAAAAAGGATGCGGCCTTCACTTTTAACCGAGATTTCCAAACGCTTTCAACTTTAACCTCTGCACTGTGTCAACTGCTTTAGTGCTTCCCACACCCTCTTTATTGTTGTCATTAGGTTTTCGGCCACATCATTCCTTGATAATGCTTTACCTCTGCCATATGCCCAAGATGCTCCACTATTGCATGTCCAATGCTTAGCGCCTTAGTTGTTTGACGATAGGATCCTCTATGCACCCTGGCTATAGAGATGTGCTTATCTCCAACCTTGGCTTGGAGGGCGGCATTATCGTTTTTAACCAACAAGATCAACACAATCCATTTCATTGTTATAAACAATTGATGGAGATCGTGGATTATCATTAGTAGCAATTTCTTCTTGACCATTAATGATTAACTCACCGAATATTTCTTGATTTAGCCTTTTTCTGTTCGAGGAGCTTGGGAGCCATTTGGTTCAAACATCCCACATATTACGTGGAAGGTAAAACATCTACTCATAAACTAATGTCATACTTGTAGCCTATATGAATTCTTCATATCACTTTTTTGAAAAAAAAATCTATTTTTTAGATAGGATTACAAATAAAATAAATAAATAATAGCAACCTAATGCATGAGGCTTCCACCACTGCATGCTGTGGAGAGAGTCAAATGTACGTAGCCTTATAAAAGAAAGAAAATTTAAAGAAATCATTAGAGACAAGATTTTACATAGAAGAATCTTAAAAATTAGAATATGAAATTGATATATTCAAAAATTTGCTGCTTGAGCCTTTGCTTGGAGCATGATTCAAAGTGATCATAATAAAACAGAGCAAGATCTTGATTGGTACAATGGGGTATAGAATTAACGTTTCTACTTCATCAATTTCGCCATTTTGTGGGGAAATGCAACAACATTTGCCTCAATTTTAGGGTTCTTTCTTAACCATGAAGTTTCATTGATTTTTCTATACAACTACAATAGCAACACAAAAATTATGGTAGATATAAACACCTAATATGGAGCCAATGTTTAAATGATCAAGACCATTGATTTAGTGGGGCATAAGATAGGGAAAATTCATAGCTCGTGTTTGGTAATACTAGTTTTTGCCTCTATTTGTTTAAATGTCTAAAATATTTAGAGTTTAGGAAAATAAGAACGTTGTCATATGATTTTAACTTCTACTATCTTTAGACAAAAACAGGCAAAGCCTCTTAAAACGAAATGCCCCAAAACTCATCTCCTCAAAATAAGAGATGGAAAATAAGAGGCGCTGCGACTGTATAATATTGGTCATCATGCCCAGTAACTTTTTTTAATTTTTCTCAAATCCGAGACGATAAATAAAATCCAAACCGTTGGAAATGTACATAAGATTAAACACGGCCATGTATCCAAATTTCAATTGTTGAATTATCACCAATCTCGAGATATGTGCAAAAATGTGTAATCCATTGGATTTCTTTTTGTTAATTCTATGGGCCCCAAATACGAGATCCAAAGCGTTGGTAATGTTTGGAAGGCTTATCACGACTATGAGGTCAATTTTCTAAGTTTTAATTCCAATTAGATCTAGAGAAATTAGTGAAAAACTTTCAACCATTGAGGTAACATATTTTGGATTATTCCACAAGCAATCCCTTTTTTTCTTTTTTATTACTATTTTTTGAGATAATAAATCACAATCCAAACTATTAAAAATGTTTATAAGGCCAATGATCATTAGGAGACCGAATTTCAATCGTTCAATTTTCGTCAATATTAAGATATTTGCTAAAAAAAAGTGAATTATTTGCTATTTTTTTAAAAAATTTGTAGGCCTAAAACACGAAATCCAAACAGTTAGATTTCATTGGAAGGATAAACATGACTATGGAGTCAAATATCAAAGCTTGCTACTTTGTAGATCATGAGAAATTTGTGAAAAACATTCAACCATCGATTTAAAAAGTCTATTTAAAATAGATCATCGTATTATCAAACACACATTTTAATTATAGTCTCTCTTTTTTTATGGCTCTTTTTTTTTAATGCCTCTATTTTGGATGGATCTATAATAAAAAGACTAAAGATGCCAAACAAGCTCATAATATCATCCATGGTGAAGGACCCTAATTCCAAACGTACCAACCTAATACATTTTCTCGAGGGTCTGGACGCAACAAGATACTTTTCTCAAGATCCCACAATTCTACCTTAATTTGTTAAAAAAAAAAAAAACAAAGAGCAAGAACAATCCACCAAGATCGGATTGCACAACAACAAAATCCACGCATTTACCAATAAAATTTCAATCCCTTCTTAGATTGTGTTTAAACAAAAAAATTAGTAAAAGCATTTACCAATTCAAACAAACCCATTCGCCAAGTTATGTTTTTTTCCTTGGAAGTGACAGAGACTGAGAGTGGGAGAGAGGAGAGGGAAAGAGAGATGAGAGAGAGATTTGCCATGAGCGAGAGGAGCAACCAGCGGAGAGAAATTCACAGATTTGTTTGAGCAAAAAGGGAGGAGGTGGGTTGGGTAATGAGAACATGGAACAAGTCATCGAGAGGGTTAGGGTTCCTTTCTCCAACGAAGAACAGTCATTTTAAACAATCCCCAGAATAGTTATCAATATCATATCATTTTGGCATAAATTGGCATAAATGGCTAAAAGTTTTTATTTTGATCATGATGCCGAAATGCAATACAAAGTAGTTGATTTTACCAAAATAATCCCTTTAGACTCACGATAGATCAAAAAAGACCTAAAATATATGTAACCAAAGTGATCCTATGAGCCTTTTTTGGGGTTTTTTTTTACGGCAATATCCCATCTCACTCGTATACACGAGCTTCTTCTTCCTTATCCTCCTTCCTCCTCCTCCTCTATTTTGCTTCATGATATAGTGACTTCATTGTCTTAAATTTGAGTGCAAGTAAGAGCTCATTACCAAAACACTCCGGTATCTCATATACCCATTTAAATACATCATCTTTCACATTATTTTTTCTTTCTTTCATTTCCTTTTTCCTCCTTTTAATCTTAAGTCCCTTTCAGTCATTTCATCAAGCACTTTACAGGTATGTCCTAAACTGTCATACTTTCCATACATATTGTCCAAGTGCTCTATAAACAGATGTCCTCCTCAATCATTTCGTCAAACATTTTACAGGCATTACCCAAGTGCTCTAACCCATCATCATCTCATCATGTTTCTTTTGTATCCCCTTTCCCAACCATTCCAATTTACAACATCTAAACCAACCTCAACCTCTAACGTTTTTCTTTCATCACCATTTTCAAATTCACCTATCATCACCATCCAACCACCATCACCTGCAAGACCACCATCCAAAAACAAAGTTTTTATTTTTCTGAATTTGACATGGCTGCGATATCCCCCCTTAACTGTGAAGAAGAAAAAAAATGAGCAGGTGAGTGAGGATATCGTTGCTGGCCAAGCACATGGTTTTTTCTTGAATTTGACATGGGCGGCAATATCCCCGTTTAACTGTGAAGTAAAAGAAAAAAATAAGCAAGTGAGTGGAGATATTACTGCTGGCCAAGCACGTGATTTTACATTTCGAGTTAACTGCACATAAAGTGTTTGACTAAATGACTGAGAGTGTGACAGCTTAGGATATGCCTGTAGGGTGTTTGATGAAATGACTGAGAGGAACTTAAGATCGAAAAGAGAAAAAAAAATGAAAGAAAGAAAAAGGGATGTAGAATATAATGTATTTGAATAGGTATATATGATAGCAAGGTGTTTTGGTAATAAGCTCCCGCTTGTACCCAAGTCCAAAACAATGAAGTCATCATGTCATGAATGAAAAAAGAGGATGAGGAAGAAGAAGCTTATATATGCGAGTGAGAGAAGATATCGTCACTCAGCAAAAAAAAAAAAAAAAACCCAAAAAGGGCCCATGGGACGACTGCGATGGTTGCATATATAATTTGGGTTCTTTTTTATCTATAGGGAGTCTCAAGGGATTTTTTTGAAAAAATCCCCTACAAAGTATAACTTTTTAGTTTGACTTTCAGCCAATTTCAGTCGAAAACATGAATTTTGGCCAAAACTTAATGAAATGGATAAAGTTGCCAAAATGCTATGGGGAATGTGTCAAAACTTTAAACTTATATTTTTTGGAGAATTGTTTTTAAACTAAATTCTGGCAAGGAAAGTGCTTAAATTTTATACTTGTATGTTATAATATTGTTTTGTCATAATGAATTAAATGGATAAGATATATTTTATTTTTTATTTCTCACTTTGTTTCTAGCAGATAAGTATATTTTTATTTTATTTAGAGAATTTAACGGGAAAAAACTCTTAGTTGACCATTAAATGAAATTAGTCCTAGATTAAATTAGTTCACAGATCGGTCCCCTATGCCTGATTTTATGCAATTTTTTTTTTACCGTCTGTCTTCCTCACCTTTAGAGATTATATTTTTATAGTTGCTTCTCCCCACCTTTGCAAAAGATCTGATTTGTTCTCCTTTTTCTGAGCTTATGAACTGGTGGATTGGGTTTTGGAGGTTTACCTTTTAGGTTTTTTGTGGGTTTTTTTTATGTGATTTTAGTGATTTTGAGAAGTGCATGTGAGAAATGTTATAAAAATAGAGTGATGAGAGTTGCAGGTTGGTTCTTTCAAGCTAAGAAAAAGTCGTGATCTTTGTTGGAAGGAAAAACCTCCAAACCCAGATCTCTCCATCTCTCCTTTTCATCTCTTCTCGGCCATCCATCATGGATGCCCCTCTTCAAATACTAATCTCCGCTTGTGCCAGCTTCATAGTCGTCTCCCTCATTTTGGACCTAACCTTCCTCCTTTGCAAACACAACTACAGACCCAATCCCCACCCACTACAAACTTGATATCATGACCCCAATACCTCCTCCACCATCTCCGCCCTGGACGAGAGCACCTCCTTCGACTCCTCCCTCAACCCCATCTCCATGGTGGAATTGGTCACTGCTACTCTCAACTTCTTCGCCGACGGAATCATCGTCAAATCCAACTCTGGATTCAACTACAAGGTCGTCCTCCACAGCGTCGCCACCGTCGCCGTCAAGAGGCTCAGCCCCAAGGCATTCCAGGGCCTTCGCGAGTTCCATGTCGAGATGGAGACCCTTGGCCACATTTGCCACCCCAACCTTGTCCAAATGCTAGCCTTCTCCGCCGCCGGCGACAACCGTGTCCTCATCTATGAGTACGTCCAGCATGGCATCCTCGACTAGTGGCTCTACCCCGACACCTCCTTCTCCTCCTCTAGCTCATACTCCAACAACAGCAGCAGCAAATCCCAGCTTAGAGAGGACAGGGTTTTGCGGGGTGGACTAGTGTCGCTTCCCACTACCTTACTAAAATAAATAAATTTCGCATGAGATCAGGCACGGAGGGCCAGAGCTGTGCACTAATTTAACTTGGAATTAATTTTAGGGAAAATTTCAAAATAGGGCTCAACTTTTCAGTACATTTCAAATCAGGACAATAAAAAAACTTACATTTCAAATCAGGACTTAAAATTTTCACTTTCTTTCAATTGAGGACAAATGGCCAAATTTTGTATATTCAAGTAATTTTTTCCTTTAATTTTTTTAAAAACCCCAAAATGCCCTTGAAGCTTTGCAAATCTATCATCATCACCATCGCCTAACCCCATCTCATACGCAATAAGCAAACAAACCCACCTCTGTCACCCTCATTTCACCCAACCAAACACCAAAACCATAGCCACATCCATGGGACCAAACATGGGGAGACCCAAGCCCCAACTTCTTCATTAGTTGGACCTCATCTCCATGTCCATAGACCAACTTGCTCATCCCATCACCTACTCTTTCCTTCTTCGTTGCCATCCAGAGCTCACAATCTCATGATCACCATTATGACCAAACCGCCTTCAACAAGGACTAGTGTTGATGCATAGCCCCACGCGATCCACCTTTTCATTCACTCCTCTGTTGTTTTCTTCTCTCTCCATGTTTCTTCTCCTTTACTTCACCCTCTCCATCTTCTGTTCTACATCCATCATCTTCTTCTTCTTTGCATTGTCATATTCTTCTCTTGCCAAGACGTCATTAAACTCCAACTAGACTGTTCAAATCTAGAATCTAGCCACTAGACCAATTGAACCATGTGCAACCCACCCTTCTCATCATCTCCTTTCTCCTTTTTTTCTTTCCTCTCTCCCTTCTATTGCCATTGAGTCAATTAACCCAGCTACTACCTTCTCTGCAAACCCAAATTGGCTAAGCCCTGCCTTCCTTTTCTTATTCTCTCTTCTTGTTTTTTTTTTTTAATTCTCTGTTGCTTCTTCTTCGTTCTCCTAACTTCTTCCTCATCGTTTCCCTCCCCATATTCTTCTTCTTCTCTCTACCATACTCTCTCTTTCTGCATAATCTCCCTTCTCCTCGTTTCTCTCTGCTAAAGATCCAATAGCATCCATGCCCTGATGCCACTTTCGATCATGAGAGCCATTTGGCTTCTTCCTCTACACAACCATTCTTCCCAATCGTTTTCTTCTTCTCCTCGTTTTCTCTCTCTTTCTCTAATCGTGGTTGTTCCAACTAGAGCCCATCCTCTTGTTCCATCTTATTCCTCTTTTCCCTGTTCATGTCACCATCATCGCAGCACCCATCTCTATTCTCTTTCAGTTTTCTTCTCTGTTTCTCCATTCTCCGACTATCATCGTCTTCATCTCCATTCTCTATTTTCTTCTCCTTCCACTTTTGCTTTTGCTGCTTTCCACCTCTTTGTTTCCTTCATCCATTGCTCTGCTCTGCTCTTCTCCCTCTCCATGTAGGGGCATTTTGGGGTTTTTGAAAAAAAAATAAGTAAAAAAATTGACGGAAAATATAAAATCTAACCATTTGGCCTCATCTGAAACAAAATAAAAAACTTAAGTCCTCATTTGAAATGTAAGTTTTTTTTGTCCTAATTTGAAATGTGTTAAAAAGTTGAGCCCTATTTTGAAATTTTCCCTTAATTTTATTTAGTGGTCAACTAAGGGAGTTTTTCCTATACAATCCTTTTTTATTTATCTTTTCAAATGTAATTCTTAAATGTTTCACAAAAATTTTAAATTGGCAAAAACATTTCATTTTGGAGGCCAAACCAAAATATCGTCAACATTGAAATTAGTAACTATGGGCGTCGAATCAGTGAATATCCTTACTTTTGTAGATCTTTAAATTGCTGGGAGGAAAATGTTGGTTTACCAATTGTGGGTCATCCTCAATTGCGAGGAAAACCGAAAAGGAATTCATTTAGAAGACAAGTGCCAAACGTGCCCTAGCAGATTCCAAGAGAGCCTAACAGTTTGATCTTTAACCCATTTATCCGTTGACCTTAGCTGTAGTTATAGGCAAGCAATTCAAGTGCAATGATTTTCCACTCTAGGGGATTGATTCTACGGGCATCTCTCATGTAGGATAGAGAGCCCACTCTATCTAACATTGATTGTTATTCCACTCTATGGGATTGATTCTACAGCCATCTCTCATGTAGGATAGAGAGCCCATTATATCTAACATTTATTGTTATTCAACAAAATACTGGATCCACACAATTAGAATAGGGTAGGTCAAAGGAACTGATCATTTTCTGAAGGCCAACAATAGAATCATTTGGAATTTATCCCCACTAGTACTTGACATAGGCTTCCTATCTTTATAGATTGGGCACATATTCCACTTCATGGTTGACGAAGTGGTGGACGCACAAATAATCAGATGGATGGAGGGATCCAGATTGCTGAGCAAAGATCATGAATGGTCTAGAATAATCTAGAAGAATCCAGTGAAGTCCCGGATTGACACATCACTTAAAGTAGGCGTTTGACTGCATTGAGCCAATCTAAGAGGGTGCTTGGATCCTGGCTCCGATAAAATTTGGTGGCCTTTGAAGACATGATGACTGACAAAGTGTGATTAAGAACAGAAAGTCAGTACAGTGGATGATGAACAAAAATAAACAATACTCAACCTCAACTGTCTGCTGTAAGACTGAAGTTAATAAGGAATGAAAAAGCGGCAGCAGCACAGGAAACGAGTGAATAAGAGACTGCAAAGGGGCTGTTACAGCACTAAATGTGTCAATAAATAGTGGCGTACTGCTGCTGCATCAATGTAGGACAGGGTTAGCGATATGTTGTTTCCTGTTTGGTAGGTTATTAAACTGGTTAAGATTTGGGTTTTTTGTAACAAATACTGAGAAGATTGGGCTTTTGGGAAGCAATGACGACAGCTTTATAAATGCATTGAACGACGAAGAGCAATTAAGTTGAATGAATAGACAGGAAGAACCAACTGAATGAAAACAGCAATGAAATCAAGGACAAAAGCTAAAGGTAACAATTGTTGCTTTTTGGACTTCTCAAAAAGCAACTGAGAGAAAAGTTTTCTTTAAACTATTGGCATGGTGTTGTGACAAAACAGAAGAGAATCCGTGACGCTTACTAGCTCTGAGTCTCTTGACACAATGTTGATGTAGTCTTCTTCAAGATGTCCAACCTTTACAGTTATCAACAATGGGGGTCCCACAGTCTTCACACAAGGAGAGATATTCAACTTACAAGAAAGAGAATTTCATCCAGTTGGTTTGAAAATAAGAAGAGACTACATGTATACGAAGAGCCAATCACATATCTCCAGTGAAGGGCACAAGTTGCACTGCAAATTAGACTTGCCCTGCACCATGTCAGTAATCAAACTGTAACTTCATCAAATTGTGCCAAAATTGCACGATCCTGAACACCATGCATGTCATTCAGGTATGATTTAACTCTAAGGAATTAACTGCCCATCTTTACAAAATATGGGAATTGGATCTTAGGATTCCCAATATGACATGAATAAACAGATAAAGACAAGAATACCTAACTACTTGAACTCACATGTGATTAGCTATGAAGCACAGTACTTTTAAAATGTACACGTACCCGCATCGGGTACTTACCCGTACACGTACCAGGTATGGATAAGGCAAAAAATACATCGGATACGGTCAAATGTACTTAGTATGTTTTGACTTTATAGGTAAGGGATGGGTACATTCCTAATACTTTTGTGAGAGTTTTTTTTTTCTTTTTTGTAAAAACTTTTGTAAGAGTTTGAAAAGGTTAAACATATAATTTTTAACTTTAACCCTAACCCTTCTCGATGAACTTAAAAAGAAAAAAGTTTTATCCCTAACCCATTTCCAATCCCTTCGTTTCCAATGAGAAAAAATGAAAAGGAGGAGGAAGAATAAGAAGAAAAGAATGCTGGATTATGAAATATAAAAAATAATATTACTGTTGCTCTTTTTTTTCATTAAGTTGAATTTGTAATTGTATTAAGTAATTGTTGACTTATTGAATCTAAGAATTCTAACCTATTTTAATAATTAGCATATTGCATTATTAAAATTCTAAAAAAATATAATTTTTTAATGGATGTACCACAGCCGTACCCGTATCCTGTTTTTTAAGAATTTTGCCGTATTGGTATACCCTTACCGTACCTATATCGGTACCCGTACCAATACCCGTGCTTCATAGGTGATTAGTAATTCCACTTTAGTGACAATTAAGCACGTTCATAATTCAAACTTTAAATGACTTGAGATCTCCTTAAAATTCAAACTTTAACTGAGTTGAGGTCTCCTTAGAACCTGACATAGGCCGAGGGTAATGGAGTCTTGGGCCTTCCTCTTAGGTCAAATCTGAGTGACTATCAAATAATAGAATCAGCAGCCAGTATCATATGGATACAAGTACCCTATGGATACGCATACAACAAGCTTGTGGTAGTATCCATGTATCATATAGCAGAATGACACACATGGAGCATCTTAGAAGATTTATATTCAATATGTTATCTAAACTTGCAACCTAAAGGAAGGGCAACGATAGTGCTAATGAGGAAAAGTTTTTCTATGCAGGTTTACGCCCACCATGGAGAAGGGGTAAACCGAAGAGAGCATAGATGAAAATAGTAAAAATGGATTTAAAGAAGTACAACATATCCAAAGATTTAGCTCAAAATGGATTGTAATAGAGAAACCAAATTCATGTAACCAATCCGAACATAGTTGGGGCAAGATGTGATGATGATGATGATGATGATGATGATGATGGTGTTATTTGAACTTACAACCTAAAGGAAGGCCAAAAACACAGAGAATGGACTAGATCTATAAGGATGGAAAGCTATCTAATGCATCCATGACCAACCTATAATTGAGCTTGCCTAAATGGTAACACCTTTGTCTCAATCGAGCTTTCTGAGTCCTATTGGATCAATAAAGACGGACCCTATGAAACCTACTGTTCCGCAAAGAATTCCCATCCTTCCCCAAGCGCTCTCGAGCAAGGAGTACTATACATCAAAATTTCCAAGAACCACTCAGCAAAGGTGACCAAAGCGAATTACACCCCACCATAACATACATTGCTCATGATGCCCATAAAAATTAGAAACCTGTAGGTTTGACACCTTCAATGGTTTTTTATAACTAGTAGCACCTGGATCCTTGTGGTTGCGACATTTACTACCTTCCACATTGATAACATAGAACTCATAATTCTCAAACCTGGTGTTTTCCATTTAATCTTAAAACTCTTCAGTTGTTTCTGCAAATATAAGTTCCAAAATTACCATATATTTAAGCAAACATAGGAATTAGAAGATTGTTAAAGTGATAATATTCACCAGACCTAAACTTTGCAAGCATGGGCCCCATTTCTTTGTGGAGTTGATATATGGGACCCATTTCCTTGCAGACCAATCCCAAAATTAAGCAAAGGGCTATCACAAAAACATGGAATATTAAAATCCCTCTAATAAGGAGGACTGCAGTGGCAGACCCAAGATTTTTGTTTAAGAGGTGCGGATGTTGGGCAATTGAAAAAGTCAAATTTATTAGTTTGGTGTAGTTTCTTCACATGAGCAATGACAAAAGAAAAAATATATTGTGTTGAAATAGACTCAAAATATTTAAACATGAGCAATGACAAAAGAAAAAATATATTGTGTTGAAATAGACTCAAAATATTTAAATGCGTCAACTAACATTCTCTCGTGAAAAGTGACATCTCAACTCTAAAATAAAATCTTTACAATTGCCCTCGACGATTCTCCATATTTTGAAAGGAGGGATTAGGAGAGGGGAAGGATTTTCTAGAGGAACGCTTGCATAGAGACAAGTTGAAGTCTTTGGAGACACAAGGATTGGAGGAGTCTTAGGGATTTGGGTTTTCCATGTGGCCAGCATATGACTTCATGGGCTTAAATGAGTGGGGACGAGATGAGCATTTACATGGGCACGTGTCATATTGACCAAAGCATTATAAGGGGATTTGAAATTTTAATGGGTGCATATGTACCCACACGAGCATATGTGGGCTGCTAGTGGGGAGAAGGTTTTCAAGTAAGGCCTTTTTTGGCTTATTTTTTAAAAAGAAAAAAAAAAGAGGCTCAAATTATGTTTAAAGCTTCATATAGGTTTTTAATTGAGGACATCCTTCCATTTAAAAGTATTTTTCAACAACCTTTTTCTCATTTTTTCTAAAATACCCAAAGTAACCTTCAGTTAAAGGCTTGCATTCTTCCAACAACCACTATATGCAGTTGATTACCATGGGAATGTTAGTTGCTATTGATCAACGTGAGGACACCAGTGAATGAAAGGAGGAGAAGATACAGGAAGTCATTCGAGGGCCAAGTTTTGTTTCCATGAAGGGTAATTTGTATATTTTAAAATGATTGTTAAAAAAAATTCATAAGAAAATGCCTTTAAATGGATAGATGTTTTTAATTGAAAACTTACTAAAAAAACTTGGGTTGAAACTTGCGTACTTTTTTGTATTTAGGCAAAAACATAATGCCTTAATAGAAAATTTTTTTTCTTTAATTTATTAAAACTTAGGTCCGGCGTGTTTGCATTATAATAAATAGAAATTGAATACAGTTAATTCATTCTATATAAGTGTCTAAAAAAATATCAAATATGAATTTTAGAATTTAGCACCAAATAACCTTTCTTTTTAGGAAAAGAGAATCAAATAGCTCATAGTGACTTTTACACGTAATTGGATTCCTAGGAACTTTAAGATATATTTTTTTATATAAGCGTGGTTAGAAATAAAAATCAAAGTTGAATATCTCAAAATGTCCATTAAATTACTTATTTTAAAAATAAATCAAGAGAAGATGAGAAATTCATTTCTAGCCATTACCCTAATAATCCAAATATTCGGAAAATCAAGGTCTCATCTAGCCGGTTACCTTATTTCTTTTTACCCCCTTGCCTCATATCCTTAATCTTTCTCTCTTTAATTAGTGCTCATTTGATCATGAATTATAGGAATGCATTCATATAGTATTGTCTTTCATCAGTGTAAAGCACATGTGATACTAGCCACTCCACCGATCTACAGAAATCATGGAGCTGTTACCTTTTCCCAGTTTAATTTGATTTTAATCTTAGATTTTGAGTTAAATGTATTACTGTTGTACATGACGAGAAGGATACCACAAGATAAATAAAAACATTCTCTCTAATCCACGTGCGGTGGAAAGAGTACCCATTCAAAGATATTCATCTAGTGAACGGCTCCATGATTTCTGTAATATGTTCATGGCTCTGGTATCATATAGCAGAATGGGATGTGCACGCAATCGGTGAAGATTCAATCGTGAAGCAAGAGCATTCCGTCTCGTAATCGGTCTTTTCGGTTACCGCATTAAAAGAGGTGGGCCGAGTTGGTGGCCCCTGCTCGCCACCACACTTGCGCAACACACACACACACACACATATATATATATATATATATACATACCAGTGCTTCGGATTTATGCTCAACGCAGGCCTTGTTTAATAAAATTTATATTTAAATAAAAAATATTTAAATGATTTGTAAATTAATATTAACATAAAATTCATTACACAACCATAATTTTAAATATTTTAGTGCACACTTAAAAAATTAAATATCATATTAGTAAAACTAAATAAAAAAGAAAAATAATGTACCCGTTTAGTTTTATTATAATACTATTAAAAAAAGTTAGATCATTTTTCCTTAAATTTGTAAACTCAACTCAAAAGAAAAGAATATTATATGGCAAAAAGATTTAGATGGAATAGTCCAATATACAAAAAATCATTAGGTCAATCAACCAACTCACTAAAAATAATTGATTAGTTGGAATTGGGTAGAAAAGAAAATGACCCATACAAAATGTGGCCCATTTGAAAATATATATACTATATAAGTAAAGTAAAAACATAGCCCAAACCAACATAGTGAGGGCTTCGATGCTAGGCTCAGGCTAAGCCCAGATGTAATCATGCATTGCCAATGGCTAGGCTATGTTGGGTCATGCCAAGTTCAATAAATTCCAAGTCAATACCTAATAAAAAGTAATTATATTTTAAAATAAAACTATTTAAATCAATTGTAAAAATATTATGTGATAAAAATATTATACCCATAGAGTCTCATTAGAATATTAATAAAAAAAAGTTAGATCATTTTTCCTTTAATCCAGAAGCTCAATTTAAAAGGAAAAAAAATATTATATAGTAAAAAAAATTAGATAGAATAGTCTAATGTAAAAGAATCATTAGGTCAACCAACCCTTTCACTATGAAAAAAATTGATCAGTTGGAATTGAAAAGAAAAGAAAATAAACCAACGACCAGTGCTGTCAATTTGATAAATATATGTAGGTAGGCGCCTTACCTTTCCACTCCTAGCCACTGGGCCAACTTAAGAAAAAACAAAACTAAATCATAGCAAGTGTTAGGATGTGTAGAGGATTTTTAATACGGGTCTTCATAGGCCAAGCTAAGCCGGACTAGCCTAAGGCATATTCAAGTCTTACTCAACTTTAGAAGCATTGGCCTAAGCCTGGCCCAAGCACGACACGACCAATAAAATTTAGGCCCAAGTTTGCCATTTAATCAATTGGGCTTAGCCAAATCATTAAAAAATTAAAAAGATTTATACATGAAACTAGAATCAGTGTAGTCGGATGCCATGTATAGAGAAAAATAGAGTAGTTTGGACCAAGTGAATTTTATAAAATAGAGTAAAACATATAGGAGAAGAAATATGCCAGATGATTAAATTTGTAAATGACGTAGGCTACCCACAAGATCAATATAGTACCAACCCACCAAACACCAAGTTCAGAACCCATAAACACAATGCTTGGAAGGAATTAATCCTAGATCTTATGTTAAAATCTGTGAAAAGTTTTGCAAAATAATTAAAATTTTAAGAAAAATATTCACTAATATTTAAATAAATTATAAACAAAAATAATGATAAGGTTACTTAAATTATAATGATCATAGAACTATTTACTCATACAAAAAAGGAGATGATATCATCTGAGTAGTTTGGAACAATGTGGCCTATGATAAAAAATAATTAAAATTTTAAAAAATATATATTAATATCAAAATAAATTATAAACAAAAGTAATGACAATGTTACTTAAGTTATATTGATCATATAGAACTATTTACTCATACAAAAAAGCAGATATGAGAAGTAATGATAACGTTACCTAGATTATAATGATCCGATTTGGTCAACATGTGCTTCAACTTCAGTTCAGATGCTTGAATATTTTCATGCCTACAAAAACACATTCACAATATCATCTAATTAAAAAGTAGCACACCACTCTATAATTGAAATTTAGGGGTAAAAATAGTCTAGGAATTCGATAAGTAGCCGACAAAAAAACATAGATCCCCTCTTCTTCTTCAATACTTCTTTCTCTTAACCCTCTTTTTTCTCTGCTTCATGTAGGACAGCATCGCGGGTGGTAGTGAAAGAGAGGAGACGACTAAAGAAAGATCAGAACAATAGAGTGGATTTATTGACCTAGACTGGTTAAGTTGGATGGTTAACATTCTATCAGCACCATAGTATACTAATCCAAATGTTGTGATGGGTGACCAACTGCACAAGAGATGTAAGTACACCTTCATTGTGTATGTATTCATTTGCTCCACAAAATGAAAAAGTTGAAATAGGTGACCACTTTGATCGGTGAAATGATGATTGGATTGCAGAACATGCCTGAAATCTTGAAAATGCAAACCTTCACGTGGGTGCCTTGTGGGATTGAAAAGAGGAGAGATGGCTAAAGAAAATGTCTTGTGAGAACAAAGGGTACAAAAAGAGAATGTGAAAGGTATTGGCAGGGAAGGATGAGTTTCACTTTCACAAGGTTTCTATTTCCTTTTAAACATGGATCGTGCGATGTATTTAGGTAATTAGGGAATACTAAAAAAAAACTATCCTTTCATGTTAAAGATATGAGAGAGGAGAGGTATTTTAGATTTTTGTAAAGGGATGCAAGAAAGAAATTAGGGAGGGAGAGATATTTTAGATTTTAGAGAAGTTGTAAAGGGATGCAAGATCTAAATTAGGGAGGGAGGGATTTCATACAAAACTAAAGACAGATTTTAGGAAAATTGAGAGATTCTAAAGAGGTGGTTGAATAGAGTCCAGCTACTATGCATATAATCAAAACTTGGGAAAAATATTTAAAAAAAACTTATAAATTTAGATTGCTCCACGTGTCACTTTTTCACGAAAAGGCTATGTCATGTGTCGCCCTCCCATGAAATGAGGTATATTATAATATATATAATAACTAACGCTTCAAGGCCCGCGCATAAAAAAATAATAATTAAGTCATATTACAAATTATTATTAATTTAACTAAAATTTTAATGAATACTATGACATAAATCATATCGAAAATATAGTTAAAATATTGAATCTTTATTTTTCTGAGAGAAGAAAATATTTTCTTTGAATCATAGATGTATAAAAGTTGAGAGTGATAAAACAAACCATTGATATTAAGTCATCCTTGACTAATTAAAGGAATTACATGTGGTCTAAGGAAAAAACGACCATTGATATTTGTTTATTGACATAAACTTATTTCAGTAGTTACACTTGGTTCATTTTTTCCGTTTGTCTTGACAGTTGCGCTTGTTTCATCTTATGCAGATTTTTTAACTTCTGCACTTATTTTAATTTGTGTACTTATCTTAATAAAGTTATTTGTTTTCAGTATTGCAATAGAAGTAGTTGATCCAACATCTTGAAATTTCACATTTTCTTTATAATCTGATACTGGCGCAGGCCTTGTTTAATAATTATATTATTTGTAAATAAAAATATTTAAATGATTTGTAAATTAATATTAACATCAAATTCATTACACAATCATAGTTTTAAGTATTTTAGTGCACACTCAAAAAATTAAATATCATATTCTTAAAACAAAATAAAAAAGAAAAATAATGTGCCCGTAGAGTATTATTATAATATTATTAAAAAAAATTAGATCATTTTTCCTTAAATTGGTAAACTCAACTCAAAAGAAAAAAAATATTAAATGATAAAAAAATTTAGATGGAATAGTCCAATATACAAAGAATCATTAGGTCAATCAACCCACTTACCATAAAAATGTTGAATAGTTGGAACTGAATAGAAAAGAAAATGACTCATACCAAACGTGGCCCATTTGAAAATATATATACCATATAAATAAAATAAAAACATAGCCCAAACCACCACAGTGAGGGCTTCAATGCTACGCTCAAGCAAAGCCCATATATGATCATGCACTGCCAATAGCTAGGCCATATTGGGCCATGCCAAGCTCAACAGAGTCTAGTTCAATACTTTTTAAAAGAGTAATTATATTTTAAATAAAACCATTTACATCAATTGTAAAAATATTGTATGGTAAAAATATAATGCCCATAGAGTCTCATTAGAATATTAATAAAAAAAAGTTAAATCATTTTTCCTTTAATCCAGAAGCACAACCTAAGAGGAAAATAAATTTTATTTGGTAAAAAAGAATTAGATAAAATAGTCCAATGTACAAGAATCATTAAATCAATCAACCCTCTCACTATGAAAAAAATTGATCAGTTGGAATTGAATAGAAAAGAAAATAAACCAACGTCCAATGCTATCCATTTGATAAATATATGTAGATGGGCGCCTTGCCTTTCCACTCATGGCCACGAAACCAACTTAGGAAAAAAAAACTAAATCATAGAGAGTGTTAGGATGTATAAAGAATTTTAATAGGGGTCTTCATAGGTCAGGTCAAGCTCAGGCATATTCAAGCCTGACGAACTTTAGAAGCATTAGCCTAGGATTGACCCAAGCTTGACATGATTTGTAAAATTCAGGCTCGAGCCCGCCAATTAATTAATCACGCCTAGTCAAATCATTAAAAAAAATAAAAAGATTTATACATGGAAATAAACTAAGTGTAGTTGACTGTCATCTATAGAGAAAAATAGAATAATTTGGACCAAGTGAATTTTATTAAAATTTTAGACACAGAAAACCATGTATTAGGAAAGATTTTAGGGAGAATTAAGAAATCAAGATTAACAGGTATTGCTTTAAGGAATGAGTGGTCTTAAATAAATTTTAATTTCAAATATATAGAGGTGATTACATATGGTGAAAAAGATTTTAAAAAAAAGATATAAACAACTTGGAGATTTGAATGAATAGAAGAAAGAACTGTAAAAAACTTGTGGCTCAATGGAAGATAAAATAGGCCGATAAAATATAAAAACATCTCGAAACCTATACGTGGACCCATGCATTAAGAAATTTAATGCATGTGGGGCACATAATTTATGAATCTTGCCGACTTATATTACATTTTTTTCAATGATTATGGATCCATCTTGTCAGGCCCAACTGAGCTCAAATCCACTTATACTGGGTTAGAAATTTGGAGGATCTGATATAGGTTTCGTATGCATGGCTTTTTCCCCTATCTATCGATATCAGATTGGCAATCTATGCCGATATTGATTATAATTGTAAACAAATATCTTAAGAAATACAACAATTGTTTTATTTTAAATCTATACCAAAGAATAAGCAAAGAATTAAAAATCTCAAATGAAAATTAAAGATCCGTTTAAACCTGGGAATGAGAGAAACGAAGATATATAATACATTTAGATATTACTAACTTGGATCCCCATATTGAAACTAAATTTTATAGGTTTGGATGTAGATAAAAAAAGAAAAAAGTTTAATTTAAGTTTGTCTCATATTCTTTCAAATATTGAGAGAGATTTTAGAAAGGTAGTATGGATAAAGTCTAGCTAATATTTATAGAATCTTTAGATTGTGCCACGTGTTACCCTCTCACAAAGAAAGTTGTACCACTTGTTGCTCTCTTATGAAAGGGGGTCTTCAGGACCCACACCCAACGTGGGCCATAAAAAAATTAAATTGAAAAAAATAATTAGACTGCATTAAACATAATTAATATATAAATAAATATTATCATATAAATCATAACACAAATATAGTTAAAATATTGAATCCTTATTCTCCTAAAAGGAAATCAACAAACTATCTATGAACCATAATGAGATAAGGAGGAAGTAAGATAAAGATTCATCCTAAACTTTTAAATTCTCAAAAAAAAAAAAAAAAAAGTGAAAACTAGTATAATGCTTCAATAAATAATAAAATGGAAATGAGTCACTTCCATCTTAAGAGGATGTGCATCAATAATTATTAAAAAAAACTCATGACACCACCTTGTACCAATAATTCATCAAAGAAATGAATGTTGATTTGGATTGGGGTGTACAGAGGTTATTTCTGGTATGAATCATCAAACTTCACCTTGTAGTTGTACTTTGTACAAATGCTAGACTTAAAGAATGGGGCTAATCTCTAGTTACTTTTTGGTAAGCAGCAACACTTGAACATAGGTTCTAATCCAAACACCTGATATTAGTCTAAAATGCACTTAAATGGTCGAGGGCGTAACCATCCACTTGAGGAAAATGTTCACACATATTGTGTTTTTTTATTCTTTCCAGTTCATAGAGCCTGTTTAGATACATGATCAAAATTGAACTCTATCCATATAAAATAATATGTCACAAATGGTGGAACCTTGATAAAGTTGTAGGGGATGAGACAGAGAAATTAGGGAGGGAGAGATTTCATTGAAAACTAAGGAGAGATTTTAGGAAAATTGAGAGATTTTAGAGAGGTGGCATGGATAGATTTTAGCTAATATGGATGGAATCCTTAAAATGTGCCAAGTGTTGCTCTCTCATAAAGATAAGAGGATCTATTGACCAAATAAGAGGATCGCGAGACTACCAAAAATGATTTGGGCTGCTTTGACAGACATCAATCAATATCAATTTTTATCACAAATAAATTTACATTGTGTCTAAAAGTGAAAGCTAAACTAATCAATATTCCAACCCACAGTAAAGAAAATTTAGAGACCATAGAAAATATTAGCTATAAGTGAAACTCTAATGATTAAAAGCTATGGATAAAAAATATAATGCTTTACAAAAAAGACTTTCTTCACATAATCACCCAAAAGAAAGAAAACATGGAGAAAATGAAGAAAACCATCATAAATCTTGGGATGATGAAAATTCAAAATTTATCTCACCTAAGAAAAGGGTCAAGATATGGCTGTCAAAGATCAGAGCACTTAATGATAGTTTTTTTCTTGAAATAAAAGATAGATAGTCCATTACATCTCATACAATGGATGATTGAACACATTAGCATCCATGGCATAGCCTGTCAAATTGTGAAGTTCAAGCATCTAAAACTGCCAATACTCATTTGGCGCTATTTTGACACTAATTTGATACAAATCAAGATATTAATCAATGTTAGTTTTTATCTCATACAAACCAAGACTCAAAATTTAACTCACCTAAGTATAAATTCGAGATACATTTCTCTGTGGCATTGAACAATTATATAACACGTAATGAATGCAACCATACAAAATAATAAAACAATGTCAATAATAATATCATTGCAATGAAAGTTGTCTGATGTTTTTTTTTAAAAACCGTTGAAGTTCAATTAAACATATAAAAGTATTGTTTTGAACTTTTTTTTTTTTTTGAGGAAAGGAGAGAGCCGTCGTAGCATGTTTCAGCATAGAGAGATGGATGAAGTTACTGATCCCTTGCTAGCATTTAGTGTGGAGGGATGGGGGTTTTGATGCCATTTTATAACTCCCCACTTCTATTATGTATGTGGAAATCATGGGCTAGTTCAAATATTATAAAGATACCATGTGATTGAGAGATTCATATCCAATGTAAAAAGTCTACATTAAGAACTGCTTGGAAGCTAAATCGGATAAGAGTATTGCAAGATAAAATCGAGACATTCATATTCTTACTAGATTAAATAGGAAAGAGAGAGCATGAAGAGACTGTGTCACGTGTTGCCCTCCCGCGAAAGGGGGTATTGTTATAATATATATAATATAGAGTATATTCATAGGACACTCTTTTTTTAGAAGGCATTAATGTGCAAAAGGACAAAACTATCATGCCTCACACACCTTTTTTACAAGTTCAAAAAAGGAATATATATATATATATATATATTTATAGGAATTCTAATGAGCGCCCCACTTTAAAAACGTCTCATTTTTCTCTCCTCTTTTTTGTTTTGGTCACGGGACCTATTTTGATTCAATTTAACCTTTTCATATACACTACCTCCCTATGAATGGTTATAAGTTCAAGTTTGACACATATCTAACTTATTTTCACCGTTGGATTGAAATCATAATAAAATGATGTTGCTAAACTATTAAATTTTAGGGACATAGATCAAAGATTAGGATTATCTTATGGACTTAAAAATTTGCATATAGGTAGGCCTTATATGGATCTTTACATCTAACGAACTTCCATGATCATCATGTATCTCAGTGGGCTAAAACAAGGAACTGATTTTTTTCTTTAAAAAATGCTCAGGCACTGTATAGCGCTCCACATATATATAGGGATGATTTCCTTTTTAGACTTAACAAAATCATGAGGTATGATAGTTTTGTCTTCTTGCACATTAAAACTTTCCAAAACAGGAAGTGTTCTTCACCATAGTGAGAGATATATATGCATAGTAGTTTTGTCCATTTTCATATATATATATATATACATATATATAAACAACTTTGGGTTTGGACATTAGAGAAAGAATTTGCCTTGTTGCAAAAATGGAGGATAACGAAGACCAATGGATCTATCCGCTTTCCATATCGGGTTGCAGAAAGCAGAATTGAGGAAGGAGGCAGGCCAGGCTAGATCCGGGTCAGCATGACTCTGTTTGCCGAAAAGCCCAGCCCTTAGCTATCAATTCAGGTTAGATCCGACCCAAAGTTAAAGTACATCCAAAACACAACATCTGTGACGTCAGCCTAACGTCAAAAGTAAGGACAAACAGATTGGTATGGCCAGATTAAAGGCAAGAATTGTTTTGCATTTTTTTTTGTTTTGTTTTTTTTTGAGTCATCCGAACTTGGAATCATGCTTAGTTTATATATATATATACACACACACTTGTGGCGACGAGATCTGTGAGGAGATTGGTATTTTGAAGGTCTGAAAAATTAGGAGACAAAACCAGTTTCGAATTTACAATTACTACCGAGGGAATTTCTAATGCCTTTAATTTCTAATGTAAGAGGCATCATATTTGAAATAAATAAATTCGATGGCAGAATTGACTTCATTTTGTAGAAATAGAAAATAAAAACAAATGTCTTAATTCAACAAGGTATCAAAGTGGCACTTGTAGGTAATACAAAGAAGCCTTCTCCTATGAATGATGACAATGATTGAATTGATACTTGATGAAAAGGCAGTTAGTATCATTCAACTCTACGTTTCTCATTAATAATTTTTACTTGTCCTTCACAGAGGCAACAAGATCCTTTTTTGACCATCCTATTAAATTGGTTATATCGAAGTTGTTATATCCCAAATTTCCTACTTTATTAACCATCATCACATGTGCGTAAATAAAATAAAGCAAGAAGTCAAAATCATCAAACAACTTTATGGTGTTCCAATGCGAAGAGGAATTTAAATCTTAGTTAAAGTAAGACATGAGAACCCTCAAATCATGAGATACGATGGGTTCACAAAACTAAAGTAAAAGAAAATTTTTATTAATAAATCTCATTATACAATAGTTACATGAATAAATAACTCCTATACATGCTACTAATGTTAAAATGGAATTCTCCCAACTCATTCTTCAATCCCGGTCCTGCATGCAAGCTAAATATCCTCCATGTCCGGCTCAACTGCAAAGATCTGGAAAAAACAAAAAGGAGGTGAGTACAACTCTATAAGTAGACCCACTATGAAACCGTAGCAAATAGATAACAATCAAGGTATCCAATTTAGAAGCCACGGTTTCGAACAATTTAACAAGAAGCGAAATATAATAATCTCAAATGTGATAACGTCGATAGCAAAATCAGATCAAATACAAATTGGTACGATGTGAAGGGAGTTATTTATGAAAATCTATATTTAATGATACAATCAAATATCCAATTAAATTAAGGTTATGTTAGTTTTATACTAACATGTGATGTATAACGACATGAAAGAGAAAACCCCAAACGAAGTATTGGCGAAGCTCGTGAATCTCTACATGAACAAGAATCTGATCAACAAACTCCATCTCAATAAAAAGGTTATATGGGTTGAAGGTGGAAGAAAGACGTGATGTGTTGGAAGAAATGAACACTTTTAACTGTGATTTGTTGAGACAAGATGCGAAATTCCATGATGAACCAAGTCTTAGTTGTTGGTGAATTCACTTCCACATTATATGACGATTTTGTAACGGCCCTACCCTACAGAAAGAATACATTCAAATAAACGTATTGAAGACTGTTCACATTCAGCACATGGGCCCCACCAAAGGAAGGCTCATCTAAACGCGGTTGAGAAAAGGGGTACGTCAATAAAAAAGAACTCTAGATCAAAATCTACAACCAATAACATTTGAATCATGTCAACATTTAGCAACCCCCATTTGATAAATGAACATCGCCGCAATTCACAGATAACATGATTAATCTTGGATCATCTTATCCATGAATCGTGTCAAAGAAAGGAATTCCCTTCGGCTTCAATTGAGCCACCTGGCTCTCAAATTTTTCTTGCTGCCCTCAGATGTCAGAAACATACCCACTTGTGGAGATTTTCAATCCATGAATGGGCTCCTTTGTTGTGTGAGTCCAGATCCTCTAAAGGCTTTTGGGTTGAAGAAACCCCAAGTTAAAGCAGGAGAATTTCGTAGCAGGACCCACCTATTGATATTCAGAACTGCTTAAAACAAATGTTGTCCCATTTTATATGTAGTATTCTCAGATTTTACCCAATAAAAGTAGGTTCCATCATAAGAGGCTTACATTTTTTCACCAAACAGTCAATCTTATAGTGGCACCTACTTGTATTGGGAGAAAATTTGGAGATACCCCATTCACTTTGGAGAGTGTTTGTTGTGAAAAGCTTCAATCTTAAATAGGTGGACCCTATTTTTTTAAACTCAGGTTTTCCAAAGTCCGAGCCTTAGCTGGATCCAGATTCTTGCCTCAAGGAACAAGTATTGGGCTACTACCTGTGGTTAATAAAGAATAGCACAATCCCGAACACCTGAGATCAGCAAATTTGGGTGTACTTTGTGATGTCGCCATTAATAATTCAAATAAGATATTGTCACCGAAATTCCAGTCCAAGTAGTTTTATATTTAAGACGGCTTCAAAAAACGTATTTAAGGTCCTCTATAAACCCCATCCCCACATTTCATCATCTGATGAAGTTCTATAAATATTTTAGCAAATCTAATGAAAGGGAAGTTTGTTCCTTGTTGAAAAGACCACATGATCTGCTAAATCTCGTGCAGCCTATCCTGACTAATTGTTCCAAGCAGCAACAACAACACAGGAGACTTTTCACAGCTTAGGTGACGTTAGAGTTGCTCAAGAAATCGTATCTGTCACATATCCACGACAATCACCCCATAATTAAATAATTAAAGATGGAATCCCACCCATACTAAAATATACATATCGGTAGATCAATGTAATTAAAGAATTAAAGATGGAATCCCACCCATATCAAAATATACATATCGGTAAATCAATGTTCATAATCAAAGTTACGTATTCTCAATGTGCTTCCATCTATTGGGCCCATTTGGATATTTGTAAATCAAGCGCACGTATGGGCATATAAAAAAAAGAGTTAAATGGCTCAGGCATTTAGCTGATTTGAGTTACTATTTGAGTGGCAGTAGTTTTGTTGTGTCATAGTCCAATAAAGAAGACTGAGTTACAAGTAACTAATAAGGAAAATGTTGCTCCTTTTCATGTTATCTCTTTGATTAGTTCCTTCTTTCTAGTAACTGACTGTTTTTTTTTTATAAACCAGTTATGGTAACTTTTTATTAAAGAAGTAGGGGTACAAATAGAGAACAATAAAAAAGAAGAAAGCGTGAATGAAACACTAATGAAACACAAAGGTACAAGAGAGTTGTACCCCACTTATACAATAATTACAAGATAAAATCCTCCCAAGGAAAAATCCTCTCAGCACCTTGGTTGACTAAAGCATCCGCCATCATATTTGCTGAGATACTTTAGTGTCGAAAGCTAATATTAATTTTCATAAATAATGCCCAAATTTCATTAAAGAGGAATTGAAACTTCTATGAAAATGCCTTCATATTTGAGACTTAAGCAATCGCATTAGAAAAATTGTTCTCCACAATAAGAGCAGCATGGTAGTACCTCAAAAAATATCGAAGAGATTCCAAAATAGCTTTAACCTCCTCTTCAGTAGAGTCACAAACTCCCACGTATTTAGAGAACATAAATAAAACAACTACATTGCAATTTTGAAGCATGCCCCCAATATCAGCCAGTCTCGGTTTCGCTCATGGCCACATCAATATTAAACTTAAACCAATCAATATGAGGAGAAGACCAAAGAATAGATTTTCTCACTTTAATTGGGCTACACCCCATATACGATTTCCAATTAATAAGGATGTGATGAAGATAGAAATTAAAAAAATCCTTTCTAAACAAAGTCCAATTCGCAATCTTATAAATAATCTTTGAAATCAATTACACAGAAGTTGAAAAAGACCACCTGAAAATTCTATCATTCCTTTCCTTCCAAATAGACTATAAATTGGCAAATGGAATCATCCTCCAAAGAGTATGCCCACATCCCACAAAACAACCTCTTATCCAAGACTCTGCCGCATCAAAAATCTTCTATGGACAGCACCAATCAACGCCGCACCTACTAATAAAATGGCCCCATACACTAGCAACAACCTCATAATGAAAAAAAAGACGGTTTATCGACTTCAACTCCTTATGACATATCATACTAGTGTTTGCAACGGTGGGAGTTGTCAATCCACCTCTTCTCAGATTATTTGTGGTCAGAATTTTAGATGCAACTACTAACCAACAAAAGCCCCCACTCATGGAGGAACCAAACTCAACAAACCAAAGAGGAAGAGGCTTTACGGGTATGGATTCCCCCCAATGTTGAGGAAAAAGATTTCATTGAGAATTCTCCAGATGTCTAAAATCCTTGCACAAAAAGATGTTAGAAAGAAGACTCAACAACTTCTTATATTGGACTTCCTCTAATTGACAAAAACTCCTTTTAAAGGTCACACCCCACAAAGTACATCCAACCCTCATCTCATAAAAGTCCCTAATAGTAGACTCCTTGTTAGACACTAATATGAAAACTCTAGGAAATAATTCACCCAAAAGACCCACCCCAACCCAATCATCCAACTAAAACTTAACATCTCTACCATCCCTCAAAACAAAGCCCACCCCTTTGAACAACACTTCCCCGCATACAAAAGACACATCTCCTAGTAAAGCAATTGCACCCCATAGCACCTCCCTCACCACTTGTCCATACCATACTCATCGGCAATGTTGACCTTCCTCCATAGCAACTCCCTCTCCTCACCAAACTTCCACTACCACTTTACCAATATAGCCCCATTTTTGTTCTCCTAATTAACAAGGCCTAAGCCCCAACAAGACTTTGGTTTAATCACCTCATTCCACTTCATTAAATACAATTTCTTCTTATTTTCCTTACCCTCCCAAAGAAAGTCCTTACAAATACGGTCGAACCTTTGCACCATTGTAACTTTCTACATGAATAAGCATTACATATTTAGCTCTCCTACCGTCTCATTCAGGCTAAGAGGAGAACGGCCAAATTCCAAGAGTAAATAGAGGTCTTTGCTGCAAATGTCCAAAGGTAAACATTACCTGATGTCTCATTTGATGCTATCTTTAATGTCTCCATTGCCAACAGCATTGATGCCACTATACCTGCTGCAATCTCATCTTCTTAAATACCAGTTCATACAACCTCATTAGTTGGAGTGGCAACATCTTCATCACCGCCAGCTCCTATGCTATTCATCCGTAAAAAACTAGGTAAGCCAATGTTGAACCTAAGATTTTTATTTGGACGGGGTGAAGAATTCAGCTATTAAAATAAAATTTTTGACATCTAATTTTTAAAATTCGTTGAATCAGGTGGGTACCACCTCATCCACGTACAAACATGTAGGTCCGCCGGCGGGTCAAGGGATGGTACCCTCGGTGGGGAGACCCCTAGGCATTGTTGATCCAACATTTTTCACCAATGTCTGCCAATTAGAGAGGGCATTATACGGCATTAACCAGCATCCACGAGCCATGTTTGATCGCTTCAGTTGCTATCTGCTATCATTGGATTTTTTTCTGTAGTCAAACAGGTTTCTAGTTATTTGTTCAGTACTGTGCACATGGTAAAATATTTCTGCTCTCATATATTGAAGATATCATTATCACAGGGGATCAAATTGATTACTTGGATTTGGTTATTTCCTAACTTAATCATGAGTTTCTCATATAGATTTGGGACAACTGCATTATTTTCTTAATTGGTATTGAACTTCAATATTTGTGTGGGGGTATTCTACTTTTTTAATCCGAGTATGCATTGATGATTGCTCAAATTAGTAGTTCGAAAGCAATCACAAAACCTATTACAACCAAGGGTCGTCCATCTAACACTTCAGTAGCCTTATCAGTTTCATAATTTTATCGGAGCATTGTTGGAGGGCAACAGTACCTCATAATGACCAAAATTAATCCCTCATTTAAAGTTCGTTCTCCAATGTAGATTGGGTCTATTGCTATACTGCTTGACATTCTATCATGGGATATTGCATCTTCTTTTATGGCATTTTTGATTTCTTGGTATGCCAAGAAGTAGTATATTGTCTCTGTGTCTTCCGCAGAGGCCATATACAAATGTATGGAACGTACGACTGCCGAAATTACTTGGTTATCATTCATTCTGGGTGACATTGGTGTGTATCTTCTTCAACTTTTAGTCCTTTTCTATGATAATATCAATGCATTGCATAAGACTATAAACCGGATATTCCATGCTCCTACTAAGCACATCTGGTTGGACTGCCATTTTGTGTGTGCAAAGTAGTACTAAGACAAGAACTAGATTTGGATACCCAAGCGTTGAAGAGTTGTAGTTCACACCTGTCTATCTAAAGTTTGAATCTTGGGTCTGCTGCCTTTTACTTGATATGCAGGCTTCCTTCTCATGTGTAGAGAGTCTTATTTGAGTGGGCCGCCTTCCTGCATATCCTCACTCGCTCTTGTATCCAGGCCCTTTGGTTTGAGGTAACCAAAGACCAAAATAAAGTAACTAGATTTGTCACCTACAAGCCTTTTGCTGATATTTACACCAACCTCTTGCCCATAGTACTTTTGGGAGTCTCTATGCCAAATGTGGACACGCAACTTGGCCAAATGTGTGGGAAAGCAGTAAGGTAACTGCTGTCTGCTGATATGTCGGTCGACCAAGTCAACCAAGTTCCAAGAATGGGGAGATTTCATGTGGGCCCCACATGATATGCAAGAATTCCTTGATTACGTGCAGAACTTCGTCTGTTTAGGATCATTAGGAGATGAATTATTCTTTTTCACTGTTATCTCTTTGATTAATTTCTTCGTTCTTTTAGGTGCTTGTAACCTTCTACATGTATAAATGTTACATATTTTGGATCTCCTACTTACCTTTGAGAGAGAACTGTTGGAAAAATGGGCTTCTAAGTTTAGTTTTGGGCAACTTTAGACCACAATAAGTATGGGTCCCACATATCTTTTGAGGCGGGTCCCACATATCTTTTGAGGTAGGTCCAAATGCTAACTTATTCCTTTGCAAGAGGAAATTAAATCCAAATCATTGTTCATTAAAAACTATTAATATATAAATAAAAAATTAATTTTCTAACTGACCACTTAAAGTTGCTTGTATGCAGGTCAAGTCGAGTTGGGTTGGGTTGGATTGGGTCAAAAGCCATAACTCAATATGGGTCGGATCTTGGGCCCAACCTGTGAGCTTTCTAAAGTAAATGTCTTTTTATCAAAAGATATAGTGTTCCCTCTAAAATGGATGTGTCTTTTCTCTTCGCATCCCCTCAATAAATGGTTATGTCTGTTGTTGGTGACTATTGACTGTTCAGAACAGTCACCAATTCACCTATTTAAAGCCTATTTCGAATTACATTCATTCCTGCATAATTTTTCCTTCCTGCATCTTATCATCTGTGTTAAGAGAAAGTTCGAGAATGCTGTTTTATTCGTTGGCGTTGTAGATTGTAGTGTTGCTTCTATTGCTTGCTGATCATTGTATCTAGGGAGATAAACGTCTATGCACCAGGGATAAATTTTATCTTAAGGACATCGTATCAAATACTAGCTTTGATCGTCAAAATATTCTATTCTTACTTTACTTTCTGTAAGTTCGAATTTGTAAATTCCTTTTTATACTACTATGGTTTTTCTACATTTTTAAACAATTAATGTAATCAAAATAAAACATAAAATCCGTTTCAAGAACAACCAAACTTTCAAAGGTCAATACACTTTTAGTAACTAGATCTACAAGTGAGCTGGTTGTAGGGCAATCCACATCGGAGGACCCAAACGGGCCATGTGATTGCATAATCTCTTGGTTTTTGGACTTATCCTACCAACGAGTTCAGGTTATTCTCTAAAATGTCCACAATAAGAGATTAACCGATTAAACAGTGTCTGAGTCTGCATTTATTTAATGACACGTTTCTCATAGGCACTACCATTTATGGATATGATGTGTTTTACAAATAGCTAACGCCTGTTCAATTATTCAAAAATTTTCTATTTTTGGTAAAATTATCCAACCTATTGGTGCAATGGCTTTGCCTCTGCAATCCAGCATTGAGAATTTCACACAATTCAGTGTGTTTCATTTAAACAGTTGTGGACATGGATGCGGCTTTGGTAGATATTTGATGTAATTTTGTGGTATTGTCTTTTTTTTTTTCTTTGTGAGAGGGGTGTGATATGAGGCTTTTGTACCTTTTCTCCTCTTTATTTTTCTTGTATTTCCTTTGTATCACTCTCTTGCTCTTTCTAATATATGTTCCGTCACTGATTTAAAAAATGGGTTTCAGTAACTATATTGACATGTTTTTGTTAGGGTTTGCCATGGTCTTGGGCCTGAATTTATGAATTCAATTTTAATTTGGACAGCATTAAATTAGTCTTGAATCCAGGTAATAATTTTTAGTATCAATGTGTCATATAAACCCAGGTTGTAACTTTGGTTGAGCCATGTAAACGAGGGCCTGAGGATGACCCTACTAGGATTTTGTATGATAATAAAGTATTCCAAAACCTGGCTCAATTTGCCCAAGTTGCATCCCTATCTGACTTAAGTTGGCCCCTAAACATCTATAAGTGGCCCCGCCCATCTTGATAAATTGAATAGCACTCGGTCTCAGAAAACTTCAAATGGTTTGTGCTCAAAGCCCGACATTTAAGCTTCTTAGGGTGTGTTTGGATGGGAATAGAGTTAAAGGTGGATCTTGGCTTGAATATCATTGGGTCAAATTAAAAAAAAAAAAAAGGGTTTGGATGCAGTCCACCACAAGATATGATCGATAGCAGGTTAGGTAATTGAGCATGTAATTCTTTCTCAATAATTTCAATTGGATCAATAGCCATTCAAGATGGCAAAGCCAATTCGTATTAGCCAATTTGCATATTGGGTTAATGTTCTCCTTTCTGATACGCTATATGAGGGATACTCTGTAGTTTGTAGGTTCCCCTTGCTGTTACCACCAATCTAGTGCAATGAAGGAAGAGGGAATGTATGCTTGGATAAGGAATCCACACCAAAAATCAGTGAAGCGGATTTCGAGAAGCCACAGTTTTTAAGACCTCAAAAATCAACAGGGAAAGCGTACGCCAAATGAGTTGAGTAACAAAGAGTGGTGTGAATGACAATAAATGGAAGTATAATAGTGTGACTGAGTTGGATTATTCGAATGGGAGCTCTGGTTGTGCACCATAAATTGTCCCAAATTTAGCTCTTATGAGGGAATCATTAAAGCAATGTTATTTATCAAGAGGCAAAATGAAAACTGTAGAAAAGTAATCCCAACAACCAGACCATTTACTTTTCATGTTTGGTTGCTCACAACAAGTGATAAAGTGAAATCAAAGCCCCGGGCTTGTTTGGTTCCACTTGCTAAATGGGTTTTTTGGACTTTTAACTTTCAAAAAGCCTAAAAAGCCAAAAAAGCCTGTTTGATTATTTCATTTGTGGAGGAGCTTTTTCAAAAGCAAATGCGAAAATACACTTTGGGATGAAGCAATGGTCGAGCCACTTAGGTTTCCAATGTGGATTTTTGCTTTTGCGGGCTGTATATCTAAAGTGAGCATAGTCTTTTGCAAGTGAGTAATTTCTCAATTCTTTGAAGACCATAGATTTGTACTCTCTCTCTATCTCTTGTAAATATTTGTGCGTCTTTTCCCTCTTTATCTCTCCATTAGCAACTCCCACATTCTTTAACCCAAAAAAATAAACTCAAATTGGAGGACCATGCATATATTGCACTTATCATGGGCACAAATCGCCTACTAGCCATGACCCAACACATGGCACTAGATTGATCCCAACAAACATATGACTAAAGCTCTCTGTAATGAGCAAATTGCAATTGCAATTCACACGCATCTGCAATTGTAATAAGCAAAAAAGAAAAGGAAATAAATTACAATTTATGAATACCTCCGGATGTAATTATAATACTTTTCTAATTCCAACTAATTTTCTCGTGTTATAAAGATTCCAAAGGCTCTTGAATTTTCTTATGTTTTTAGTTAATTATTGTGAAAAAACAACCTCTGAGTTAAATATCAGCAGCGACAAATAAACCTATACTACTAAAATAGACTTGAACTAAAATATCATCAATAATTATTTTTTTAGGATTTGTTTTTTATAGAGATTGTTAAATCGAAATGATTTTTAGCTGGGACCTCATAAAATGACACCTCTATGAATTTTTCAAGGGAAATTTTTATATCTATAAGGTTCTATCATATTGTGTAATATATTCTTTTTATAAATAATTTATATAAATTATTTGGATAGTATATACTAAAAGCTACTTTCGGTATCTCTAAATAAACAACTTTAAATGCTTTAATCACTAAAAGTAAGAACAAAGGTTGAGGCTAACCAAACAACATTAAAAAAAAAAAAGTTACTCAAAATAAGTAATCATTTGACAGGCACTTCTTTGAAAATTACTTTTGACATTTTGTAAGTTCAACCCAACACACCCTAAAACTCTTACTCTACTTTTCCAGCTGCCAAGAAATTTTACTTTATAAAATACAACTGGCAACTTTTTTCAATATTATTTACTTCTCATCTCACTCCTCTTTTATCCAATCCTTTTTCATTAAAAACAAACATAAAATACAATTTACTAGGAAGTTACACAAAATCATTACCTTTTCCACTTATTCCACATTTATTTTATATTACTTTCTTGGTGAATTATTCAGACGTCACTTCAGGATAACATTTAACTTGAATGCTGTTAAGTGTATTACACATTACCAACCAAATAGCATTCTATTAAATGTGAAATGAACTATCGACCCTCTTCAAAAAAGGCTTAGGAGTCACGAGTCAACAATCACCATAAAAAGTTTTTTTTTTTTTTCAGACATAAAGTGTCGTCGATGTTTCCAAAATATTGTATTGCCTACATGAGAGAGCTTCACCAATTCCATCATTGTCGTCATATCATACCCAGGCCAAAGTACGGATGAACTTTTAATATCCAACAAATATATTTCTTCCATTCCTTTACCACATGTTTAGGAAATATTTCTTTACTGAAATTTAGAGACTTTCTATCCACACAATTTATAAATGCCCTAATATTGAGGAATTCCTATATTAATTCTACCTGAGCAGACAAAAATTCTACTGAAAAGCAAAGTGGATAGAATTTCAAATAGACCTTGCAAATAAATTTATTAATTCCAACCCTAATTCGGCCCATTTTTAAAACGGATTGAAAACCTTCAATCCGCACCCGTGGACGGTTAACCCGATCCGACCCGCCTAACCCGAATTTAATTCGGATTGGGTCGGGTTGACACAACCTAATATATTTAATTCTTATTTTATGTATAATTTAACTCATTTTATGTCGCTCAATTTCATTTGTAAAGTTCTCCTTCCATCTAGACTCATTTAAAATGTTTGAGCATGAATTTATAATTTATCAATTTTCAAGATGTAAAAAATAGGGAATTTATAAATGTTTTCTAGCCTATTTATTAAGAATTTGAGATAATCCCTTTTCAATTTTTGTTTAACCTTATAGTTCCATATTTGAGTGTAAGTATAAGACTAATCAACAATGTTGTATTTCATTCATATTAATATTTTAGAGATAAATTTATACGTAAAATAAAAATAAATATATATATATCAATATTTCAACAACAAAAACATTATATTTTTAAATATTAAAATAAGTTTTATATTCTAAATATTAAAATTTTACATAACTCCTCCATAAAAAATTAAGAGTACATAGTTTATGATCCACATGAATAAGAAAAGTTATATGAAAATTGAAAAGTCATGTTAATTTAGTAAAATCTAAATGGATCAGACGGATTAAAGAGGATTAAGCGGGTCAACTCTAATCTGATCCTTTTTTATACAGGTTGGTAAACCCTAAAGCCTAACCCGACCCATATTTCAAACGGGTCTGGTTAGGCGGGTCAGAAACTGGCTGGGTCAGGCCGGGTTGACGGGTCGGCCTTTATTTTGCTAGCTCTAACTTCAAAATGCTATTAGAGCATTTGAGACCTTTTAGATGGCTAATAAAAATCATGGCATTTGCAAATGCCATGGGGCAAGCCATCAAGCACATCATATCCCAAAAAAAAAAAAAAAAATCACATCACCTCAAATATTTTGTCAAAGATTCTACAAAGACTTTAAGATGTCAATGGAAAGGGATAAGGCCATAAGCGTACAAGAAAGATGTAATGGTATCAATCAAAAGAATTTCTAATAGTTTTGTCAAAAGAGGGGAAACTAGAAGAATTTAGAAAATGTACTACACACTCATTTACCGCCTGTCTTTTGTTCCATACAATTGAGTTCCTAAGTGTATAAGACTTAGTACTTATATAAATGAAGTACTAAATGATTAAATTTGAAGAATCGAGGGTGAATATTTCGAAATGATCATCAAATAATCCCCCTTTTAATGAAAATTGCGATAGGAAAAAATGAAAAATGAATACTCAACCACCATCATAGTAATTTGATTCCTAAGAAAGCCAAGGTCTCATTTGCATTTTCATGTCGTTCCTTCACCCTCGCATCTTTAATGATTGTGCAATAGAGTCCATTTGAACATCAATTCCCATCTTGTCTATACAAACGAATAGGACTAAAAAGAAAATCAAGATGTAGGGATTGTTCAAGAACGAGGGTTTGCTTAGTTGGTCTTGAGATTGACCCTGGTTTTTACAAAAGTAAAATGTGGAGTATGCTCAAGGAGGCTTTGCTTAGTTGATTGGCAATCCCGCCTCTCACCAGATGACTAGGGATCAACCTCGGTCTCGACCCACTCCTCACTTGTGCTAGTTTTCACTCCTAGTATGTGCACATTTTTTTCTCCTCACTTGGGTTTTATTCTTACCTAGATGAGTTCTCTCTCCTTCATCCATTCATAGATTTTAAGATATATGAAGATTTGATCAATATAATTTGAACCGTTCAACATTTACTCTTGTGAAAATGGTGCTTTCAATAAAAACATTTTAGTATATAAAAGGATAAAAAAAAGTGGTAGCGTTTTTAGTGAATAATTACATATGTAAATCCATTTACTCATCCCAAGCATGAAAGACAAAAGACCACTTAAAACCTTTAACCTCTTTTCTAGAAAGGAAATCATTACCATATAACAACTTTGCACATAACTTTTATGGCTTACATTATTTCTAATTGAATCACTCGTACCGAGCGTTCAAATTTATAAAAAGAGTCTAATAGAAACATTTCTATCTAAAATATATTTATAATTAAATCAGCTCTATATCTAATCGGACAGATCTGCCGATACTCTGTGCGACTTTCAAAGACCTCGGGGCCTGCTGGCAAAAGGCGATTTTGAAAAATAGCCAGCCTAGTTCTCTCTCTCACTGGTGCGTTGTTAGATCTACATTTACCACCGTTTAAGTAGCAAAACCCTCTCTCTACATGAGAGGGAGGATCGAAAGGCCCGTCCTAGAATCCTGCAAGGCTCCATCCAACCTATGCGTGCATAGTATGGATAGTACGAGCCCATTTGTGGCCAATCTCCACTCACCACAAGCAGGGCTAGAGCGCCTTACAAACCAGACCTCTCATTTATCCTGTGGAGATAGCTTCAAAAAGCTTCCTGCAGTAAAGTCAACAAGAGGATCCAAGCTCCTTTTAATCTCTAAAGATGCCGTGAAACACAACGCCAAGTTGTCCCTTGTACAGTTTATACCATGACTTTGGGTATTTAAAACAGAAGAAGCCAACCACGAATTTTAGATAGCCAAAAAAATATAGATAGAGGGTTGCAACCTACCACCCTTAAATATAGATATAACATAACATGGCTGCACGTGCTAGCTACCTTTAAAAAATCCCTTAATCACCAGTGAATGGGGAAGGGGAGACGACGTCTAACAAGTAATGAAAACGAATCCCACGAAGAGAGAAAGAAGAGTCCCGATCTCCTCTAAGCCTACCACCAACAATTCCATCTACGGGTCCTATATTTAAAATCCAATAGTTGACCAATATTTTATTCAAATCTGAGTTATGCCCACCATGAGATTGTTTGTTTGTTTGTTCTTTCAACAAACAATTGAAACATTCAAACATAGGTCTTTAAACCAAGTGCTTATGGAATCTCACAAGAGGCCCAACTCAAAAGTGTGAGTGAAATTTGAGTAAAAAAATAATAAAAAAAAAAGAGGATAGAGCCTTGATAAGTTCGAATTTTGGATGTAAGCCCTCTACATTGGCGACTTGCCATTCTTCCCACCGTCAGGATTGGAGATATGAGAAGGAGCAAAGTAATAATAAATCTAAGAAGACTTAAGAGAACTAGTTGTAACCTAAATCAACCACTGGACATTGGAGGGGGGCACGTGAATGAGATAGAAACGTTATCAGGTGGTCCCTATCATTGCTTGAAAGACCTACCTTCTGATGTTGATATCTACCCAAGCTGTCTTCTCCCTTCTTGACTTAACCCTTTATTTATTTCTTTCTTTGCCATCTCAAAAACAAAAAAGTGGATGTGGATTAAAAAGACTGCCATGTGTCCCACAGGCGGCAGGGTGCGCAAGCCCACACCCTTTACGGTCATAAAAATCCAATCCAGCTGACGACGGGTATGGCTTGCAGAAGCCACCAGATCCACGCCTATTTAGAATATGGACCTGATAAAAATAAACAAGACCCCCTGCCCTAGATTTCTTAAAACCCCACAAGTGTAAATATATATATTAAGAACCTTCCAACCTGTCCGTAGAGAGAGAACCTCAGACTTTAAAGTTCCTTCCTTTTGTCTCTCTCTTCCCAATTGCTGTATCTGGCATTATTTTTGTTTCATCGTATATTATCCTTCTCCCCTTGGACTTGAGGCGTTGGGTGTGTGGGGGAGAGAGTGAGAGAGAGAAAAAGAGAGAGCAAACGTGCGATTGCAACATTTCTTTTGACTTCCTAGACTCTTAGGTGTGAAAATCCGTGCAAGGGAGGGAAAAGCTTGCACTTATTAGGAAACCCAATTCAAAATACCAGTCCCCAGGTTCCACTTTGCAACCCAAACTCATACAAATCCATGGCTTCCTTTGTCCTGCCGAATCAGTAGCACAGACAGGCAAAAAGGCAATACATGCACAATCAATAGAATTCAGACTTTCTCAGATCTAAAATTGACACGTCAAAGAAAGACAAAGGACTGAGACTCTTCACACAGAAGAAGACGGAAGATATAAAAAGCAAATGGCTTTTTTCATACTCAAGGACCATTATCGAGCAACTATATCAGAAAAGAAAAATGAAAAAAGAAACATGATGGAAGGTTGAAAAAGACAAAAAAAGACTTACTACAGCCATTGGTTTGTCTCATATGACAGGTGATTTTATGCTTCTCCCCATAAACATTCATAAAGCAGTGAATAACAGCCAGACAGGGATTCTGTTTGAGACCATTTGGCCTTTCTTTTCTTTTCCATTTTATTGACGTCCTTGTTGGGTCTTCGGAGTTCCCATTTCTTTTTCTTTTTTTTTTTTTTTATGAATCTGATGTTCTAAACCCTGCAGAGAAAAAAGAAAGATTCACGGTGAAGGGGTTTCGATGTCTAAACAGGACAACAAAAATAAATGACAAACAACATAAGTGATTGATCATTTTTTCCAGATTTTCACACCGAAAACTTTACACTAAAGATGATTTCTTTCAAACCCCCCTCTATGATGAACTGAGGGGTGAAGCAGTTTCAACCAGAGTAATATATTAACAAAGACCAGCATACTAGCATTTTAGCATACTAGCATGTTTTTTTAATTATTATTATTATTATTATCAAAACTGTGTATTGAGTTCTTTCTGTTTCATTCTTCCCTCCTTCAATAATTTAAACGGTTTGCGGAGACGCATTAAAGCTCACCATACAAGAAAAAGAAAGCCCAACACAATATTTGCAAGATTTACAACCTTAATGTGTAAAGAGAACAACCAAAGGAATTACGTTATATTTGCAGACGACATGGCAATGTCCTTGGTAGAGACGAAGTCACCATATGTATGGAATAAATATAGGCACACCAATCTAGACCATCGCCTTGAGAATCAATAAGATCAAGTTGAGCATCAATCAATCCGACGGTCAAGTGGACACTTCTGAAAAGAATTGTTGACAATCCCAATTAGGACTGTCAAACCAACTTGGATTCCTAAATCGGACGGACCTTGGTTGGTCTTATTTGCAGACAAGGACCAAATTACTATATATATTTACCCAGTGCACAAAAAGAGGAGAAAAAAAAAAGCCTACAACCCACACACATTTGATAGCATTTATCACCTAAAAATTGACCACCGCCCTTCTATTGGCGCGACTAGTTTTTCATTTGGCAACAGGAAAGAAGAAGTCTAGAAGAGCAAATCAAAATGTAACAAAAAGATGAAGGGGGAAAAAAAATAAAAAGTGGCCAATCCACTAGGGTGGTATCTATAAAAGTCCAGTAATGATTGATGCATCTCCAAACCAGGAGAGGAGAGAAATAGAAAGGGTCACTCAATATCTAATCAAGAAAAGGAAAGAGAAACAAAAGGAGTTGCTGTCGAGAATAGCTCCCATGGCCTAACCAAAATTGACATTGAAACACACAAATTTATCTTCTTCTCCCTCAACCTACAAAATACCCCAACATGCATATGTGACACCCAAAACCGCCCTACCCCACTGTACCCCTAAAATAGAGAAATCGATAATGAGAAAGAAAGTGACATGAAACTGCATACATACGCCAAAGGATTAGAAGACACTTACCGTGAAAGGATACCGCCTCTGGGGTGAGAGAGAGAGAGAGAGAGAGAGGAGAGAGAAGTGGAAGGAGGAGATCGAACGGCCGGCAATGTTTCAAGAAGATGGGCCGATGCCGCTTCCACCGTCATCGCTCTCCGTTTTTGGATCGTGGTGCGGTTGGTGATGCATGTGCTCATGATCTTGAACTTGAAATGGATGGTCAAAAGGAACCATAGCCAGTTGAGAATGAGCCCCCATATGATTAAATCCATGCCCGCTGCTGCTTCCTCCGCCCCCGCCATCAAAGCCGCTATTGAACCGCACCAGCTCCTCCTGCTGCTGCTGTTGTTGTTGCTGCACATGCTCGTAGTTCCTCATCATCTCATGCTGCTGCTGCTCTCTTGCCGCTATTGCCACGGCCAATTGCTGCGCCTCCAACATCTGCTGCTGCTGCTGCTGCTCGTGGAAAATCAGCGCCTGAGGAGGCTGCAGGCCGAGGCCCATCGGCATGCTGCCGAAAGGGGCCAAGGAGGAAGAGGAGGTGCCGAGGTGGGGGTGGTGCAAAATGGGGTAGTGGGGGTGGCCTACGGGGAGCATGGCGGAGGGGCCGATGTAGGAGGAGAGCTCCTTCTTGGCGGCCATGAGGTCGTGCTGGACCAGTCTGAGCTTGTGCTGGAGGAGGGAGATGAGGCCAACGCAGCCGTATACAGGGTCGCGGAGGCGGGCATCAGCCTCATAGGCTAGGGAGTTGACGGCGTCTTCGCGCTGCGAGGCGCTGAGCTCATTGAGGAGCTTGGAGACGTTGCTGGCGCCGAAGACCTTGTGGACGTTAGCAAACTTCTGGGGCTGGTCTGGAGGGAAGTAGGGGGCAAAGACGCACTCCTGCGTGCACTTTCGTCTAAGGAACTTGCAGGCGGCGCAAGGAGAATTAGACGAAGCCATTTCAATGCTCTCTCTCTCACCCTCTCTTCCTCTTTCTCTCTTTTTCGCATCAACCGATACTAGAAAGAAGAAATCCAACAAAAGATTACAATCGACCATCGCAAGAAATGGGAACAAGAAACAAACACCAATGTTAGAAAATCCGCCGCCATTTACGCACCGCTGCAAGATTTAGCAGAGACCCTTTAGAGTTGAATCTCCGGGGGAACCCGGCTCATTTTAGAACGATGCGCCCCTAGAAACGGACGAGGAAGAATCCCCCAAGGTGGTTACGCGTCTTCTTTATTCTTCTTCCTAGAAGAAAAGAAACAATTAGAAAGATGCTTCGATTCAACTTCACTATCTAGAATGAAGAGAAATGAGATAGATCTTAGGGTTTCTATTCTCTCTCTCTCTCTTTTCTGGAGCATAGAAAACATGGCATTTCTCCACATCTAAACGAAGGCTACAATAAAGAAAACCAGGGCAGGCAAATGCGAAGAGATATTTTTACCAAAACGAGAGATCTTGCTAATAAGCGGATCGTCCCCTTTGAAATCTTACCAGAGCCACGCGGATCTCTAGCACCAGGTAGCCTCTCTCCGATCTGCAGAAGATCATTCAAACGCATAAGATCCGGAAGCAGTTACACCAACAAACCCACAAATCATTTCCAAGAACAGAAGAAAATAAGTAACTTCTAATGCTCCATATGTCTCACAAGATGACGATATCTTTTTTGCAGTCCTAATTACACCAGCCCCACAGAATCATTGATTCCTCACCTCAGCAATCAAAAACGGAGAACATAGAGATTGACAAGACTCGAGGAGACTTCCATTGTAGATGTTGAGAAGAGGAATGAATGGATCGGGCGCCCAAACGATGGTTTTCTTGCTTTGGAATGCACACTAGGGCGTTGCTTCGTCCTCCTTTCTTGATTGGATCTTTTTTTCTTTCTTAAGCGTGAGATTTCAGGATCCTAGAGAGAGAGAGAGAGAGAGAGAGAGAGAGAGAGAGAGAGAGAGAGAGAATAATATATATACAATAAGTTATTATAAATTTTGATAAAAAGAGGAAGGATGTGTACGACGTTCAGCACGACGTCATTTTGTATGTAATGCCCACATGTGGTGATGGCTGAGTGAGTGAATTCAAGGGCGGACCTAAGTCTATTCAAGGAGAGGCGGACACACCCGTTGTTAAGCTTAGATTTACTTTTAAAATTACAGTAAAAATTCCAATTTTACTTCATATATATATATATTCTTTATTCGCCCCAAAACCCACATGAAAAATCTATATGAAAAAATTGTATTTGTTTCCAAACCTAGAAAATGAAAACTCTAGGTATATTAGGGTTCCTTCTTTTTCCTGTGAAATGAAAAAATGAATGGTATTAGACTATTGGTGTATTGTATTCCATAGGGTTGGTCAAAATAAATGTGCAACACTTTCCTTATGATATTATCTAGATTTGACGTTAAATAAAAGAATTCTAAAAATAGAACATGATGATGATGATGACAAAAAAAAATTTTTAAATGAAATAAATAATAACAATTCTAATGAAAGGCCTTTGATTTGGCAATTATATACCAGTTTCATGCAAAATTCTCAATTGGGTATTTTTATTATTGGAAGGACTTATCATTGGGATGGGAATATGTTTAATATTGAACGCATGGGAAATGAGGGTAAGATTGCCAATGGCCCAATTCCTTGAGTTCGCCATACGGGGCCTCAAAACAAAACCTACTGTGTATCAGTGTTAAGGAACAAAACCCATCCCTATTTTCCTATTTGAACAAAAATCCAATTTCTATTCTCTTATTAAAAACCTTAACAAAGACCAATAAACCAACAAAAAAGAAAGAAAATAACATCTATTCAGTAGCCATAGTTATAAGATCATGAGTCACCAGAAACTCTGGTAAACTGCACTCTACATTAATTACTGGTGGATGTTGGCATCATAACCCAGTCTAATTCCATGAGATATCTGATCAAGTGGTTCTACCATACCATACAAGGAGGGAGAAAGAGAGAGAGAGAGAGAGAGAGAGAGAGAGAGAGAGAGAGAGAGAGAAAGAGAGTGGGGAGCCGTACCTTGGAGAAGAAGTGGACGTGCTAAGAGAGCATGGAGCCGAGAGAGAGTGAGTGACAAGAAACGAAAAAATTGGAAATGATTTTATTTTGCTAGAGAGATAGAAAATAGGAAATGATTGAATACTAATCAATGTAACAGGTAGTTTCTTGAGGATTTTATAAAAAAATCTCTTTAGACTTCCTATACCACCGCAGTGGTCTCATAAGGCCTTTTTGGGGTTTTTTTTTTCTTTTTACTAAGCGGCGATATCCCCTCTCACTCGCATATACGAACTTCTTCTTTCTCATCCTCCTTCCTCCTTCCTCCTCCTTTTTTATTTATGATATGGTGACTTCATTGTATTGGACTTAGTGCTAGTGAGAGCTTATTACTAAAAACACGTTGGTATCATATATACCCATTTTAAATACATCATCTTCCACATCCCTTTTTTTGTCTTTCATTTTCTTTTTTCTCTTTTCAGTCTTAAGTCCCTCTCAATCATTTTATCAAACACCCTACAGCATGTCCCAAGCTGTCTCACATTCCATACATGTTGTCCAAGTGCTATATAAACAGGCATCCCTCTCAGTCATTTCGTGAAGCACCTTACGGGCATTTAACTCGAAATGTAAAATCACGTGCTTGGCCAGCAGCGATATCCCCGCTCACCTACTCATTTTCTTCTTCTTCTTTACAGTTAAGCAGAGATATTGCCGCTCATGTCAGATTCAGAAAAAACCACATGCTTGGCTAGCAGTAATATCCCCACTCACTTGTTCATTTTTTCTTCTTCTTCACAATTAGTGGGGATATTGCAGCCCATATTAGATTCAGAAAAAAAACTTTAATTTTGAATGGTGGTTGCGCAGGTGATGATGGTTGGATGGTGATGATGGGTGAATTTAAAGATGGTGGCGAAAAAAAAAACGTTAGAGGTTGAGGTTGGTTTAAATGTTGTGAACTACCATGATAGGGAAAAGGGATACAGAGAAAATAAGATGAGATGATGATCGATTAAAACACTTGGTCAATGCCCGTAAAGTATTTGACAAAATAACTGAGATGGACGTTTATTTATATAGCACTTGGACAACATTTATGGAAAGCGTGACAACTTAGGACATGCTTATAGGGTATTTGATAAAATGAATGAGAGAGACTTAAACTTGAAAAGAGAAAAAAAAATGAAAGAAAGAAAAGGGGATGTAGAAGATGATGGATTTAAATGGGTATATGTGATACCGGGTTGTTTTGGTAATAAACTCCTATTTGCACCCAAGTCCAAAATAACGAAATCACAATATCATGAAGAAGGAAGGAGGTGGGAGGATGTGAAAGAAAAAGCTCGTATATGTGAGTGAGAGGGAATATTGCCGCTCAGCAAAACAACAAAAAAAATAATAAACTAAAAAGGGCCCATGGGACAGTGGTTATACATATTTTAGGTCTTTTTTTATTTATAAGGAGTCTAAAGGGATTTTTTTAGTGAAATCCTCTATTTTCTTTAAAGTTTACTGAGTTAGAAAATCGTATATTTTCATTTTACAGATTTAAATGCAGCCATAATCCACAATAGACATAACCATCAGATATTCAAAGAAATAAATCAAGTGGCCATAAATTGTAGTTCTCATTGGGAATTCCATAGCCTTCCTGTTCCTTGCATATTTGGGTTATTTTACCTCACATATGTTAGTTTGTCTCTTCTTGCAGATTTGAGTTGCTATTACCGCGTATGTGCTGAGTATCAAACTGCCCCTTAGTTCGGATTAAAAATTAAAAAAAAAATCACTGCTTAGAATGCTTATATGGAAAAGGGAGACCACAAAAAATGCTAGATGAAGTAACTAGGAAAGAGACTTGTGGTATTACTTTAGAACATTCCCTGTTTTTTTTAGATGAAAGAGCATTCCTTTTAAGCATGATTGAGCAATTTACCCAAAAAAGTTATCATTTAGTAGAAAACTAAAACTTATTCATAACACCAGATTTTACACTAATCTAAGACTAAGACCTCTCGCCTGGTATTAGAATAATTCCAACATTTTTTTCTATTTTGTATATCATTTTTTAAAATTTTACAAGGCACAAGTATTATGGAGTTGTTTAGATCTTATAGTTTTGTTAAATTTTTTAATATTTTGATTTTTAAAATAAATAAAAATAAATTGAACCAACATTTCGAAAATCTTGAAAATGATAAAAATACTTTGGAAAATAATCCAAGCTCAGCCTTAGTACTCAAATTTATAATCCAAGCTCGGCCTAAAGCGGGTTAGACTAGATACGGGCTCAGACTAGCCTAATCCATGAATACCCTTAGATAAGAAAGTCTAAATATAACTCTATTGATTAAAGACCGTAAAAGATTGGACTCTTTAAAAAAAATTTCTTTTAGATTGACATCTTTATTTAGACCAAAACCGACCCATTTATTAAACGGGCACAATTAAATCATCCAAGCCCAACCCGAATACTCAAATTTAAAGTCCAAGCTTATGATAAAGCGGGCTATGCTGGACATAACTCTAGACTGGCGCAATCCATGAACATCCTTAGATAAGAAAATCTAAATATTGATTGTTTAATTAAAGACCATGGACTCTTTAAAAGGGAACTCCTTTTAGATTAACCTCTTTATTTAGATGGTTAAAATTGAAAATTTCTCTCAAATCCTAAAAATCTCTCCCTCAAGTTAAAATCAATTCAAAATTAACAAGAATTTAGCTCAATCTTTTAAGTAAGTGTATTTTGTAGATAGCCCGCTAAGGCTTCTAGGATTTGTGAATAGGCCGTTGTAGTTTTATTATTTACATATAGCCCACTAAATTTTCATTGTAATGCCTTATATGTCCCAAAACATGTAGCCTGACAACCACCTTAACTTTTTTAGAGTAAAATGACATTTTTGTCCACCTCTTTATCTCTCTCTATCTATAATTTTAAAAGCTTGAATTCATTTTTTTTTCTAAAGCTGTAACATTGACCATTATTATAGTACATTTATTAGGAGAGAGTACGGCTACATAAATCTATTTTTATCAATATGGGACCCATTTTGTTAAATTCAAATCGATCATAATCTATACTTATACTTGATTATAATTGGCCAAATCTGTGGATGACCCACTGTTGGATTGATCTGCATTTTAAAATACATAATTAGGCTTTAAGTGCATTGAAAAATTATTAAGAGAGAAATCAATAGGTCTTGAGATAAAATAACAATATATTTTTATAAACAATGATTTACTCATTTTTTTTAATGGATGTAAGGGCACAACTACCATTTTGATAAAATTTAAATACAAATTTCTTAGTGGTTGCTCAATCTCATCAAGACTACTGACATTTGAGACAACAAAGGTGTTGAAATGAAAAGACATGGGGTTATATATAAATACTGAAACCACGAGGGCTTATTTACAAATTTTATACACATTAGGGGTTGTATAAGCAAAAAACTCTTTAATTAATTGCGAAATTGGAACTCAATTACTAAATCAAATCCTAACCCATTCATATATTATAATTGAATCAAGGTAAGATAAAAGAAAAATGAATACCAACTATGTTCCTATTAATTCAAATCTTAGAAAAGTCAAGGTTTGATTTACATAGCTATCATACATTCTCCATCTCTTACTTTTTTAATAATTCTATGAGATCATTTGATCATGAATTCTTATTTATTTAATTATTTTCATTTGTATGTATATTATATGGAAATAAAAAGACCAAAATTTGCGATCCCAACACTTGTTTCAATTAAAATTTAAAACAAAATATGGTTAATATCCATATATATATATTGGGTATCCCAACTTAGAAGGGCTGGGACCCCTAGCTCTCTTGTGAGGACACCCTCGGGTGAGATGGGGAAACACTCTAGTGAGAGGAGTTGACCTCTGATCATGTAGCATAGCTACATGTGAAGGAAGGTGCCTTTCAAGATAGATACGTAAAAATAGGCGCTTTTGACCACTAGGGTAAGAGTCCTTTCTTGTGTATCTTTTCTTATATGAGGGCGGGAAAAATAAACCATCAATGATGGTGGCGATAGTATTGAGTCGAAAGCGGTCATTGTTTTGTGGTCTCCTAAGGTAAAAATTTCCACTTATTGACCATATCACAATGGCCATACCAAGTGGCTCAACAATGACGGTCAAAGATCAAAATGGGTCCAGCCAAAATACCTAAAGGTCCTAAATTATAAAAATGGGGATGTGGTTTCAACATCTGGACTCATATTTTTTATTGGGATCCACAGTCGTAGTTGTCATTTGAATCCATATATAGATTTCATTCATGTAGACTAAAAAGGTCCGATGTCAAAACCATATATTATAGAAATATATAAGTACATGATATTAGTATATTTAATTAAGCCTTACTTTGGGCCCATGTCTAAAACCTTTATTTAATGTGTGGGTTTAGGTTTGGGTTTGGGTTTAGACTATTAATATAAATTTAAATGCAAGTAGGGGTTGTATAAGCAAAAAACTCTTTAATTAATTGCGAAATTGGAACTCAATTACTAAATCAAATCCTAACCCATTCATATATTATAATTGAACCAAGGTAAGATAAAAGAAAAATGAATACCAGCTATGTTCCTATTAATTCAAATCTTAGAAAAGTCAAGGTTTGATTTACATAGCTATCATACATTCTCCATCTCTTACTTTTTAATAATTCTATGAGCTCATTTGATCATGAATTCCTATTTATTTAATTATTTTCATTCGTATGTATTTTATATGGAAATAAAAAGACCAAAATTTGTGATCCCAACACTTGTTTCAATTAAAATTTAAAACAAAATATGGTTAATATCCATATATATATATATATTTTAGGTATCCCAACTTAGAAGGGCTGGGACCCCTAGCTCTCTTGTGAGGACACCCTCGGGTGAGATGGGGAAACACTCTAGTGAGAGGAGTTGACCTCTGATCATGTAGCATAGCTACATGTGAAGGAAGGTGCCTTTCAAGATAGATACGTAAAAATAGGCGCTTTTGACCACTAGGGTAAGAGTCCTTTCTTGTGTATCTTTTCTTATATGAAGGCGGGAAAAATAAACCATCAATGATGGTGGCAATAGTATTGAGTCGAAAGCGGTCATTGTTTTGTGGTCTCCTAAGGTAAAAATTTCCACTTATTGACCATATCTATCGGCCCCATCAAGGACGACCAAACACATACAATGTGTGTAACAAAGACAATGGCCATACCAAGTGGCTCAACAATGACGGTCAAAGATCAAAATGGGTCCAGCCAAAATACCTAAAGGTCCTAAATTATAAAAATGGGGATGTGGTTTCAACATCTGGACTCATATTTTTTATTGGGATCCACAGTCGTAGTTGTCATTTGAATCCATATATAGATTTCATTCATGTAGACTAAAAAGGTCCGATGTCAAAACCATATATTATAGAAATATATAAGTACATGATATTAGTATATTTAATTAAGCCTTACTTTGGGCCCATGTCTAAAACCTTTATTTAATGTGTGGGTTTAGGTTTGGGTTTGGGTTTAGACTATTAATATAAATTTAAATGCAAGTAGGGGTTGTATAAGCAAAAAACTCTTTAATTAATTGCGAAATTGAAACTCAGTTACTAAATCAAATCCTAACCCATTCATATATTATAATTGAATCAAGGTAAGATAAAAGAAAAATGAATACCAGCTATGTTCCTATTAATTCAAATCTTAGAAAAGTCAAGGTTTGATTTACATAGCTATCATACATTCTCCATCTCTTACTTTTTAATAATTCTATGAGCTCATTTGATCATGAATTCTTATTTATTTAATTATTTTCATTCGTATGTATTTTATATGGAAATAAAAAGACCAAAATTTGTGATCCCAACACTTGTTTCAATTAAAATTTAAAACAAAATATGGTTAATATCCATATATATATATATATATATTTTGGGTATCCCAACTTAGAAGGGCTGGGACCCCTAGCTCTCTTGTGAGGACACCCTCGGGTGAGATGGGGAAACACTCTAGTGAGAGGAGTTGACCTCTGATCATGTAGCATAGCTACATGTGAAGGAAGGTGCCTTTCAAGATAGATACGTAAAAATAGGCGCTTTTGACCACTAGGGTAAGAGTCCTTTCTTGTGTATCTTTTCTTATATGAAGGCGGGAAAAATAAACCATCAATGATGGTGGCGATAGTATTGAGTCGAAAGCGGTCATTGTTTTGTGGTCTCCTAAGGTAAAAATTTCCACTTATTGACCATATCTATCGGCCCCATCAAGGACGACCAAACACATACAATGTGTGTAACAAAGACAATGGCCATACCAAGTGGCTCAACAATGACGGTCAAAGATCAAAATGGGTCCAGCCAAAATACCTAAAGGTCCTAAATTATAAAAATGGGGATGTGGTTTCAACATCTGGACTCATATTTTTTATTGGGATCCACAGTCGTAGTTGTCATTTGAATCCATATATAGATTTCATTCATGTAGACTAAACAGGTCCGATGTCAAAACCATATATTATAGAAATATATAAGTACATGATATTAGTATATTTAATTAAGCCTTACTTTGGGCCCATGTCTAAAACCTTTATTTAATGTGTGGGTTTAGGTTTGGGTTTGGGTTTAGACTATTAATATAAATTTAAATGCAAGTACCGTTCAGCCAAACTTGGACACAAGTTGGCACGGATCTTATTACTAATTCATTGAATTGGTCCTAAGTTGCCTAATTGTAGAGTACTTTTGATCCTCCCATGCTTTGACTTAGAGGAATCTTGACATGAAGAAGTGACACTCAGTAATAGGCCAAATATTGAAAATTAGAGCCAATCAAAATAAATGCCCATCCATTTAATGTGTAATCTAAATTTTATTTACATAAGACTTTGTCACACCATAAGATTGACCATCATCGTCATCATCGTTATCAAAACCTAGTCTGAAGCAAGTTAAGGTCGGCTATTTGAATTTTGTTTCTTCGTTTCATCCCATTTTAGTTAAATTCTCAAATAAGTTAAACTTTTTCAGATTTGATTTTGAAATCTACATCCACATCTTTTTCAGCCTACTACATCTCCTTGATGGGCCATCAACTTACAGTGCCAAACTCACCATAAGATTGATCATTTGATTAAAAAATTTGATTAAATGAAAATGTAGAAGATTGTGATTATCCTTTTTTTTTCCTATTATGAGGAATACACTAACCTCTTTTAATTTTTTTTTAAATGATACTAACTTTTGTTAGAGTAAAATATTTAAAGATGATCTACAAAATGAAAGGGTGTTTATTTTATTTTTGAACAAATGGGCTTCTACTGTAGAGTTTTGCTCCTTCGAAAAAAAGGTAATTTTCGAAATTTGGTATTCTATTATTTGTTCCCACTTTTTTTCAATTCTTTTAATTTAAACCTTCACTTTAATTTAATGTATAAATGAATAACCGAAACAAGACCTCAAATAAAGTTAAAGTCTGATGGGATCCAGACTTATGTGTTAATTATACTTATGTTGTGAGTGGACCAAAATCAAATCCATTTCATTGGTATGACGCGGATGATGCTTGGAGCGTGGATTTCCTTTCCACATACCTACTTAATTAGGTTTAATTCGGGGAGTGTGGGATTGTAAAATTAGTTAGGGAATCGGATCTTCCCTTGGACGGGACGGAAAGCGAAGCTGTCGAAGGAGGCGTCACATGGTATCAGTGGGATGGCGGGTCGTCGTGTCAGGGTGGAACCCACTCTGAGCAGGAGCCAGCAGCCAGGGGACAAAGGAGAAGGAAGGAGACGCGACGACTGACTGTATCAGTGTGTTGGTGGGAGAGAGCTTTGCTTACACAGAGGTGCATTTTATTACCAACATTTAATGTACCCTGCCATATTACTAGACTACTAGTGCTCTATTCACCGACCATAAAAAAAAACAAGTTTTACATCTCATTTTATTTTCAATCTTTTCTTCTATACTGACAGTGAAAGTTGAGTAAAAATGTGGCCCACTCGCCTTGTGGTTTTCCCCTCTGTTAACCTCAAGAGGATATGAACGTGAGACTTGTTCTCCAAAGCTTGGATTGTCTTAAATTCTATTTTGTTCTGGGCATTGTTTTAAATTTTTATTATGTTCTAAGTATGTATCATCTTGAATTCAGTCAAGTGTTAAGCATTATCTTGAATTGTATTTTAACTCATATATATATAAGGACTTTAATCCTGTAAGAAGTGTTTTCATATCTCTACTGTGAGAACTTTATGGGGCCAACTTGTGAATCCCATTTGAGGATAAAACCGAGGAGAATGAAAAGGCCTATATAGAATAACCTCAAATATCAAGTTTGACCCCAACAACATATTCCTAACACTTTCATCAGTGGCCCACAAATTTAATCCATTCGGATTGGTTTATAATCGATCTAATGGTCTAGTAATTTGGATTTCACTAAAACTTTGGGCTGTGACTATCAAAGGGGGCCTTTATATATTACAAAATTTAGATTGGGTGATAAATGGACACTACCTAAACTTCTCATAAAACAATTGTGATAACTAATTCTAATAAGATTATTTCCCTATATATTATATAGATATATTGTAAATAACAACATCATCAACTTTCTTAAGTAATGATGAAGAAAGATTGGAAAACTACATAATGAGTGGTGGCATCAATTGCTATGGTCCTATTTGTTAGCATGCATTGCAATATGTGGGAAATGACGTGATCAAATGAACTCCATGAGAAGGTAATTAAGGAGGTAAAGTGGAAATGACGCGAGGTGAGTGGCAAAGGACATAAGATACCACAATAATGTAGATGAACCTTCACTTTCCTAATCATGTTAGATATTCAATTTTTTTGGGGAATTCGCCCATTCAAAATATAAAAGACTTTTCTTAAAATGGTGTTGACCAAAACTTCACACTAAATATAGGTATTTCACATCCGTTATTTTTTTTTTTCCAAGTATATCTTTTTGTGCGATATCATACAGTGGGCAATATCGCATAGACTGAATGGCAAACTCTTTGTTTTTCCCGTTATATTTTTCTGTTTCCACCTCGTTTTTTCTAACAACATTCTCTATTCTTCAAGCTTTTCAAGAGGTGTTTTCCAAAGTATTCTCCATTGCTGCTCTTTCAAGTTTCTTTATCATTTAAAAAGGTTTTCACGAAAGATTTACAGTATTGATCTTCTATTTTCTCGAAAGAAATCTAAAGGTTTTTTAATAACCAATGTTTTTTTCCCTGTCTTAGTATTTCTACAAAGGTAGACAATGGATATGCAATTCATAATTCATAATTCTCTTTTAACTATTTATTGCATTAAGTAACCTGCGAACAAATACGAACTGTCTATCCATTTTCAAGAAACCAATATGAAATATTAACTTGTACTCTATTCAAACATTCCCCACTGATGAATTGGTTTTTATTCTCAATATGGGACGCACAGGGAATACAGGTTAATATGGTTTGACACATCCTTTTTCTTTCTATCTATCCAAAATAAACTCATATGAAGTCTGCTGATGCAATATTGATTACTATTAATCTCTTTCTTTTGGTAGAATTGATTACTATTAGTTATATATCAATGGAATGTATGAATTTTTCACTCGACCCATTGGGTCCATTAAGATGCTTGAGCACATGGTTGAAACAATGGAGATTATGATATTATGCACCTTGGTGCATCAAAATTAAACCTTAATAATATCCTGTGTGTGATCATTTAAAGCAATCATCACGTTCTTCAATCCAAGCTATTCAATGATTTTGCTTTCTTATTTTCATGGGCAAGGGGTGAATTTGTTGTGATTAATAATATAATCCGTTAATTAGTCATGTAACAAGTGTCCATCTTTAATTGCTATAACCTTCTTCTACACAATATAGTGTTAGCGTACATCATCAAGTGATTAGAAAACAAGAAATTAACGAGACTGAAATAATTGGTTTGCATGAAGCGCCTTATTTAATCCCAACTAGACCAATAGCATGAGCATCAGTAACGGTAGTGGCGATGATGATGAATTATATGTATTACATGCACCTTTTAAAAAAATTATCTGTATTACATAAGACAAATTTATTTGGCATCTAGTATGATAGGTGTGAATTTGGACTATTGTTTATGGAGGGAGAGTGCATTATTTTAAATGGCTTGAACACTAGATGGTGGTCTCTGCAGTCATCGCCATAGTTTATTTTTCAAATATAACTATCTTTATCTTTATCTTTATCTTTACTTTTTATAACGACAAACAATCGTATCACCAAAAGGTACTTGAGTAAGATTTTTGAAAAAACAGAGGATAGACTGATGATTTGGCGCAAAGTGTTCTGCATCATCAGATGCAAACCTTCTGATTCATCTCCTTTCCTATGATGAATCCTTAATAGCCCCATTATAGCACAAATCTAATTAAGACTCATTGTCGGATTAAAAATCCAAAATATCAATATCATTAAAACCATAAATTTTTGAATGGCAAAGAATGAGCTACAATAATGTGATGAGTCTAATTTCCTAATTTCCTGATCGATCGTAGGTGCAATGATATATTGTCATTCTCCACACTCACAATTAGCTTACTTTAAGCAAGTCCCAAAACTAGATTCACACTCAAGTAAGGTGACAGCTCTCCAGTCTGCACATGCTACTCATAGCGACAATTAGTCTTAAAAAGACTTATTTGACATGATATGTATGTGACATGTCTAATTCTTTCCATATTCTCGCAATGCTAAGGGGCACTTAAAATACTTCTCAACACTGTAAACTCTATTAAAATTTTGGCCTAGAATAGGCTTAATTGGGAAAATAAAATTTATATAATTAATTACTATTTTTGTTTGTTTTGTAGACGCTTTAAAAAGCATTTGTCGGATATTAGGATTCATTGGTCCTAATGGGGATGGAGCAAGTCATAATTGATAGGAGGCTTATGTGCACCATGGACCAGAACAAATTAAAGACTAGATAGTAGATATAGGCCAGAGTGGAATGCGTCTATCAGATGTCACTAGCACTGGATGGGACTCAGTACAAATATGACATAAAATATGTCTGCATACCCTCCCCTTCCTCGGCTCAGGGGGTCCGAGGATATATCCATCCCCATCCCGCACTCCCACCTCCATAAAGTTACACGAGGGTCTGTTAGTACGATTTAGTGGTGGCCAGATGTTCTCCCTAGGATGCCCACCGGCCTGTGGAGCCGAATGAAATCAAGAAAGGCAAGGCAATGCACGGTTTGGATGTTGATTAGATTTGCATTCAATCCCAATATTATGATCGTAGACCCTAGTTTTAGCTCCTTAAAAGCATAGCTAAGTATTCGCATGGACTTGTGATTCAATCCCTTGACTGGGACCAACCAAGAACTCGTCTACACGAAAAAAAAAAAAAAAAAAAAGCCCATCCATGAATGAAATGATCCTATACACGTAGACAAAAAGCCCACAAAAATAAAAATGAAGCCGATGCAAAAAACGGTGGTATACCAACTATTTAAATTGTGTGCAGTCAAAAATTGAGATACATAAGAGGCCGTACTTAATCCTATATTTGAATTAAGACCTAAATTCAAATAAAAACCCATGAAAAAATTTTGCTATGATCTACTCATCAAGTTTAAAATTGAAGGGTTGAGGGCCCCACTTTCTTTGGTAATAAGTTGCGATTAAACATTTGACTGTGAATTAGGGGTGGTCTCACATGGATATGGTCTTTTGATTTGAGCATTTATTTAAGGGCTTTAAACTTTAACCATCTTAAGGATTGGGCTACTACGAACAAGTGTGAGAAGCAACTTTTGGGGTCCATTAGATCTTAATTAGATTGAATGGTGCTTAAAATATCAACTTTAATCATCTTAATCTCTTGGTCCATGACCCAGGTTAATGGTTCTAGAAGAATTGTTTGTTCAGTATTTCAATCTAAAGGTGAGTAACAATGGGACATATGTCAAATCTTAACTAGTGACAATTTTATGTGGGTTAGTGAGTGTAAGGGGGTTGAAGGGTTAGTGAGTGTATGGGGGTTGAATTGATCATATGAAGTCCAACGCACCTAAAAAGGGGAGATTCTATAATGTCAATCAATGAGAAACATTCTCAAAATCGTTAAACATTAACACCCTTAAATAGATGATTATAATAATCAATCATGTCCATTTGAGCCCTATACCTTTAATGAATAATCAAATGTTTTAGTTTCCCTTGTTCCCACTTTACAGGATGGGGGTTCCCTCTTTTACTAGGAAATTCAAACCACAATCTTGCCCTCTAAATAAGGGCAGTTGGTATATTCATATTGGCTGAACTGTAATGAGTTTTGTTTAGGGAGAGTTAGTGTCACTAACCAACTGAACTGCATAAGTTTTGGTATTAGCTAAAAAGTAAATTTGCGCCTAGACATGAATTTAAGTATGGCAAAATTTCATTTCAACATGAGTTGGGCCCAAACTCAAATTAAGAGATATATAGCATAGAGTTTAAATTTAAGCATGGCAAAATCTCATTTCAACATGAGTTAGGCCCAAACTCAAATTTAGCTAGACAAGAATTTAAGCATGGCAAAATCTCATTTCAACATGAGTTGGGCCCAAACTCAAATTAAGAGTTATATAGCATGGAGTTTGAATCCTCTATCGGTTTGTTGCACTGTGACTATGAGTAGACCAATCACGGCCTGCCACGTCATCCACTATGCCGACACAAATAACGTGCACATGTTCTTCATTGAATTTGGATTTTAACAGATAGTGTTTGCAAGTGACATGACGAATCGTGATTAGTTCAATCACTATTATAGTGTAACAAAGACAATAGAGGATCCGAACTCTATAGCATATGATTATAAGCCTGACTTCCGTTGGACTAAGATTTTGTTCAATGCCACCATAAAGGAAGAAAGTGACAACGAGCAATTTGGATTTCAAAAGTGAGTCGTTGGATACATTTTGTTCACATAGATGATGTATAAGATGGAAGACTAAAGTGTTGTGTGGAGCATACTTTCACTAAATTAAAAGGTGCAGTTTTATCACACAAATATTTGGAAGAAAATCGACATTTGTTGAAGAACCAACTTCTTTAGTCTTTTCGGCTGTTTGATGGAAGGAAAAAATAAAAATGGGTCAACGGCTCAAAATAATCACCTTCTATTGAATGGCTAGGTAAGTTCAATGGATGACACTATTTTTTAATGCTAATGGACGTATCTTCTTTCCATGCCAACTTCAGCAACCATTGATCAAAAAAGATTACTTTGGGCCACTCTTACAATTTCGCTTTTGTCGTCCACTTTCTCATATCAAAATGGTGTTGATTACGGTCATCCAATTCATGACTTCTATGTAAGGGGCAGTGTGCGTCACAACACACCAAGTGTGTTTTAAGTTACATGCTTTAAAAATTTCTTCACTGCAATTGAAGCACGCCCCAGTAAAATAAGAAAAAAGGTAATTCTTATTTGGCCTTTCATTAAAGTTCCTATGCTAAGAGTTATCAGAAGTAGGGATATGGTTTTCATGAAGACCAATTTTTTGGAGATGTTGAGAAAATTGATAAGCCTTTGAACAGTTAATGGAGTTGTTGATCTTACATTGACTCCTCCTCCAATGCAGACTATAGGTGGAGAAGGTAGACTAAACGATTCGGATCGTGATTAGGCATAGTGCTTACCAGATAATGAGGGTATTGAGCAAAGAGAGCTGCAGTCTCCATGGTTAGAAACCACAGAACCTCAGGCTAGGAAGTCGAGAACGTCAACTATCAACTAAATATCCTGTATCCAAGTACATTTTGCTTACTGATGACGGGGAGCCAGGGAGCTTCCGAAAAGCAATAACTTATAATGATAAAGATGAATGGATGAAGGCTATGTAGAATGAAATAAGTTCTTTGAAGAAGAACAAGACTTATGAGTTAATGTAACTTCTTAAAGATAGAAATGTTCTGAAAAACAAATGGGTGTTCAAAATGAAAAGGATGAGAATAGAAAACTGGTGAAGCACAAAACACGGTTAGTGGTAAAAGGCTTCACACAAATGAAGGATATTGACTTTGGTGATGTTTTCTTTCTTGTTGTAAAGATGACTTCTGTCAGAGTTATCTTGGGTCTAGCCATCAGCATGAACCTTGAGTTTGAACAGATGAATGTGAAGACTGTATTTCTTGATGGTGACTTGAAAAAAGAAATCTACATGACTCAACCAGAGGGTTTTGAGGTAGAAGGAAAAAAAAATAGATAGTTTGGAAGTGGAAAAAGAGTCTCTACAGGTTGAAAAAAGTATCGAGACAGTATCCAAGAAGTTTGATTCATTCATGTTAAGTCATGGGTACTGAAGGACAGTTACAGATCATTGTATTTATGTTCGTTGATTTATTGATGGCAAGTTCATCATCCTTCTTTTGTCTGTAGATGATATTATGATAGTTGGACATGATAACAAGTTAATTGGCAAGTTAAAAGAGGAGATGTTAAAGTCATTTGATATGAAAAACTTGGGTCCCACACGTACGATTTTAGGCATGCTAATACGTCGTGACAGGAGTGCCAAGCAGTTATAATTGTCACAGGAGAAATATGTTGAACGAATGCTCGAGCAGCTCAACATAAAGAATGCTAAGCTAGTTAGCATGCATCTAACCAATTACTTCAAACTAAACAAGCACTTGTGTCCTACTACAGATAATGAAAAGGAACGACTGGCATCTATTCATACTCCTCTACTGTAAGGAGTCTTATGTATGACATGGTTTGCAAACGGTTAGACATTGCTCATGCTATGGGTTTAGTGAGTATATTTCTATCTAATCCTGGAAAAGAGCATTGGAAAGCAGTGAAGTGGATCTTTAGGTATTTGAGAGGTACTTTCAAGTTGTGCTTGTATTTCGGAAGCTCAAAACCAATGGTGGAAATTTATTCTGATACTGATTTTTTCGGCAATCTTGATCGTCGGTTGTTGACTTCTGGTTATTTGTTTACTTTCATAAAGGGAGCTATCTCTTAATAATCAAACTTGCAGAAGTGTATAGCACAGTTTACAGTTAAAGCGGAATACATAGCTACTAATGAAGCAAGAAGGGAGATACTTTGGTTGAAGAGATTCCTTTAAAAAGTGGGATTAAGTAAGAAGAATATGTAGTTTACTGCAATAATCAGAGTGCTATGGATTTTCAGTAAGAATGCTAAATATCATGGTTGCATGAAGCACGTTGATGTCAAGTACCATTGGATTCATGAGGTGATCGAGAAGAATTTCATAAAGCTGAAAAAGATTTACACTGATAAGAATCCCTCGAACATGATGACAAAGGTCGTGTTTAAGGAAAATCTTGAGTTGTGTTCAGAGTTGGTGGGACTGAACTTCCAATAAGGGGTTCAAGGCACCTTCCCCATGGTCTGGAAAGAGAAATTATTGGCCAAGTAGGTCTAGATCAAATTGGATTTATTGTCTTGGGTAGTTTCTCTTATTATATTAGGAATTTTCTGTTTATTAAACAGTAGTCTTTTAATAGAGTTAGGATTTTCATTTGTCTAAAAATAGAGTTTTTAGGGGATAAGAAAGTAGTGATTATATACACTATTGCAATTCAAATAACCCTAGATATATACTGAAATTCCAAGGCTGTGAATTCAAATATTGGAGGAGAATTTAGTGGAAATTGGTTCCCTGTAAACGTAAGCATATTTGCCGAATCAAGTAAATTTCTTGTCTTCTTGTGTAGTTGATTATTGATCTTAGTTGCTCACTCACACACGTGCTTAATGGTGGTGTCATATTCACAATAATGAACTACAACCACATCATAGTATTTCCATAGAAAGAAGATGAAAACATTGATGAATCCCCATAGGAAAAAAATATTGTTGGATTGCAGTTTAATAAAGTATAAACCAAAAAAAAAAAAAACTCAACACCATAAAATATCAAAGTAAACATGTGATTTTTTTCTACCAACTAACCACATGGAATGTCTGTGCAAACTCTTTTATGGGACCCACTGTGAATCCAATCATGAGACAAGACGATGGAAATGAAAAGATTCAAATGGGACCCACTATGGACTCAATCAATGGATAAGACCGAAGGAATGAAAAGATCCATATGGAACCACCCTAGATATCAAATTTGACTCCAATCAGATATCCATAAGCCTTTATCGATTGCTCACAATTCCAATTTATTCGGATGGATGCGCAATTCTCAGTCCATTTTAATGTATGTCAACTTTGAAGCATGTGGCTATCAAAGAAATTTCTATCCATTATAGCATTTAAATTTTATGATAGATGCACTCCACCTATAATTTTCACCAAAAAAAAGGGTGGGCACAGCAGTTGTCACCGGAATATTTTCAGTGAAAATTTAAAAAAAATAAAAGCACAAAGGGCCCTTCATGCCCTTTTCACATGTCCTTGGGAGGGATTTTGTTATCAGTGACTTCAGCATGCCATACATTTAATTGGAGTTCCATTACACTTCCACCTGAATCAATAACACGGTAGCGTGTTTGAGGGGCAAATGGAAACACGTGTATTGTAACATGTAAAGATGTAACACTGGAGGTACATTTCACTGATCTTGGCATCATGACGGGGATCCATGTAATGCTTGGGTGTCTGACCTCAGCGTATCAACAACGTACATAAGTGATGATGGGTGCAGTGGTGTAGATCTTTGACCTAATGTCAAAAGAGTTCAGATCCGTGTCTCACTATGATTAGAATTTGGAAGGAGTAGAACTCCACATGGGGCCAACCTATGAGGATTACACGGTGGGGCCAAACCCATTAGGGAATCCAAATTTAGAGAAAGCCTGGGTGAGACTCATAGATGATCAAGACTCTCATAGTCTAATGTCAAGGTCCCAGGTAGGGGTGGTGATTTCTGATGCAACTCAGCCGCAACACTTACATACATACTGTGTTTGGTTTCATATTGTGGATCGATATTCTTGAAAAAAAAAAAGCAGAAAAGAAAAGGTTGTTCACACTATTGTAAAATTCACGTTTGGTTAAGCCACATTCTTGCAAGAAAATATGCAAATGAGTTGGATTTGATTTGTCCATTCTCACTCTTCTAAGCTGCTAAATTTATTTCCATTCTCACTCTTCTAAGCTGCGAACTTTATTTAAATTTAACCTAATCCATCTATTTATACTATGACCCATCAACGAAACTCACACTTGACCCTTTTTTTTTCTAATAGTCAGACCTGACCTTTCAATTATGGGCTTTGGTTGCCATATTGAACCCGATAATAAATGGATTGGGTTTGAGTCGAGCCCATAATTGTTACCTCTATCCGTAAGTATAGGGATGGCAAATAGATTGGATCAATTTAACTTGGGTTGGCTAGCTATAGGTTGAAGGCCAAATTATATTTGACCCATTCCTATAATGGGTGAAGAGACCCAAAACCCGCATTTGATGAAGGTCAATCTAACCTAAGTAGTATAACCTACATTCAACATAAACCAACACATTTAACTCCATCTGGCCCAACACAAATTTTAGAAAATTGGCCCATGTCTAATCCATTTTAAGCATTAAAATTAAATATGAATTTGGTTTGTAGGAAAAAGGAAGCCCAAAACACAATTTAAACACCAAACGTCTTAGTTGATTCAAGTTTCCAATCGATTTTGGCTGACCCATTTACATGGATTATATGGATAAACTCTAACTTGACCCATTTGACTACACCTGTATGGATCCATATTAGATAAGGGTCAGATTATGCAATAAAGATTAAATTATAGGTTGAGTTAAATTTTCTTGCTGGGAAAAGCGGCATAGCGGAATAAACCCACAATCAAAGGATCAACCACAATGAACAATCACAATCACACCATCAAGCAATCATATACATAAATACAGTAATTTTACGTAGCTCCGCAACCTTATCTTCGTCCACAGAGGAGAGAACTCATATATCATGATCCTATCTCAATCTTCTGTGATCTAGGATTACAAATAAATCAATATATATTATTCATACTTTTTTGGGCAACAAGAAAACCCATAATTAATGACTAAAATACCCATAACTCTAAACCTCGGTTCTGCCTAATCTAAGCGACTGATCAGGCTAAACCGGAATACATGACAAAACCCAACAATCTCCACCTTGGCTAGATTCCGTAAATCTCTGGAGCCACCTTAAGATACCAAGTAATGTCTTCACGTACCTTATTGAATGATATATCATCACAATGATGGCACAGTCTTCTTTCTTTAACATTTTAATATGTTGAACTGGCATCTCCCGTACCTTGATGAAAGGTATGCCATAGCACACACTACAACCAAGAGCGGCTCATGCACCCCTTAGCCCAGGTGCACAGACAATCTTAGCTATATCCGGTATCAATCAAGTCCAAACCCACTTGAGGATTCTTGTACCTAGCTAAAAGGTATTCCTTCACACACGTTACAACCAAGCGTGGCTCCTGCACCACCTGTCTTGGATGCACTGACAATCTCAACATTGTCAAATGTTGATCAAGTCAGAATCGACTTGAGACTTCCCACAATTACCTCGTTTGACCTTAACACCCCCGCCATGAACCTCCAAACTGCCATTCATTTGTTGTCATCTCTGCAAGCATTCTTACAACACGATGAATCTAACTTTCATCCGTCAAGACAAAAGAGACCTTTTAGAATTCATATCTCACTGGTACCTTATGAATCCTTCTTTTGGTCTCTATCCTGGTGTTTTTCCCGTCAAACTTGCAACTGCCCCTGTTCTGGCGGGTTAGGCATTACAAATGAAGGTTAGATATGACCCGATGCTAAACCGGCTTACTCTAACCTGAAATGGACTGCCTTTTTTGAGAAAATTATTTCCATTCAAGTCTTCCTAGATTTCTGCTAGATGATATTATCGAAAACCCATCAATTCATCTTCAGATGATCTTGTCGCCATGTATTTCCTTCCCCTGTTATTTGATGTCTCATTCACTGTTCCACTTGAAAAAGCATCTCCTATCAACCTATAAAGATTTCTGACCATCTCACCCTCAATGAAGACTAATGTCCCCTTTCCACCTTCATAACTCCACCCACTACAGTACACGTGTGGCTTTTAAAGTCTAAGGTAACTATAGAAATCCAATTCCTTTGCAAACTCAAAACATGTATCACATCCATTAGGGTCCAAACAACATCATCATACACTTAAATCTTTATTACTCTTATCTTAAATGCTGGTCAATTTTTTACTTTCTCCTGTAAGAATAAATACATAATAATGAGAGTTATTTGCATCAAATCAATATTTATTCTAACACATGATAGGAAGAATTAGAATCCAAAAACCATGAGTAACCAATCTGACTTATACCTGTAGCGACAGAAAGTGATTCCTAATCGTTAGAATCCGAGCTTTTCAGCATACTATCTCCTTCAGATTCTAATACCTTCGTTTTTCCATCCACTTTGGCCGGTTCGCCCATCCCGATTCCTCCAACACAAATCAAAGCTTTCCACGGAAATCGACCGTCATGTATAAGCTTTTGAGCCCTTCCAAAGTTTCGGAGGAGTCTCTCGTGTATGACACCAACTAACACTTTTCAATCCTAACAGTGTCACGGAGTCTATGACTTGTTCCTGCTAAAGTTGTTTCTCCCACAAATTTGTACCCATTAAACTACCAATATCTTTTATCTATATTGTAGATCTCGTTACCATGAGCACACTGTAAGAAATAGATCTAAATTCAACTCCAAATGGTTAAACATCTTATCAACCATTGAACTGCCAATTTTCTTCCACAAACACGTAGATCTGCTCACATCGAGTTTGTAGGTGCAAATGTATCTTCAATCGAACACTGGCTGGTTAAGATATCGCAGAAACAAACTCAGCTGTCAATCCAGTTAAATTGTTTTTCACCATACTGTTGCTGAGGTCACCTAGCATCAGCATTGCTCAGGCTACTAGACTGGACTCTACGCAAATGGGTTAGGTTTGACCTAGACCCGAACTGCAACGATGGCTTCTACTCTGGGCTTCATGGGCTGTTGACAGATTAGGTCGAGCTTAACCCGAACCTAAAGACGACCTAAACATGCAATAGGCTCTACTACTGGGCTGATTTCCACACAGGTCAAACCTAAACTGGTCCAACCCAAGACCTTTTTCTTTTTTCGATTTCTGGTTTCTATAACCAGAACGAGGGACAATTAGAAGCCTCATTCTTTGGCAGCAACGGACGGGACATGGAAGCCTGGCAACAGTCCGGGTGGCAGCGGTGAAGATAGCACTAGGAGGACGGCAGTTCCGGCACACCTCTGACTTTGATCTTAACCAGTGTGGGGCCCACATCGCGATTTCCACCGATCAGAGCCCCATCTTTCTCTCGCAGAACTAGATCCTCTATTGTTTCAACTTCCACAGATATGAAAAACAAGAATGAATCTTGGTTGTTTCTTTGCCTCAAGAAACCAAATCTTGATGTCACGCCCCAAACCCGAGAAGTTAGGGATTTATTGTGGGTTCTGAGGAATGACACATGTACCCGTGACAATTCGTCTCATGACAAGACACGTACGAACTGTCACAAGGGTAATCCCACAGGTACGTGTGAGGAAGATCCGCAAACACGTATTATCAACATAGATATTCAAGTGGAAACCTGGAGATTTCACCTGTAATTATATCATGAGCATCCATAAAACATCCATTCATTTTCATACATTAAATAAACAAGTCTGTTAATTAACCCATCTGCATGCATAAGACATGGGGATCCATGATAATACAAAATATATCAATGGAAGGTGAACCCTAAGTCCAATCCCAAAAGGTTCCCTGTTGCGCACTATTGAGGAGAATCAAGAGAAGATGTCCTCCTCACTCCACTCGTTCACGTCCCTAGGTAACATCGGCGTTGCCTCCGGGAGCGCGCTGATTGCCTGATTGGCATCGAGTTCTGCACCTGTAACACCATGGTAATTCTAGTTAACACGATGGTTAAGCAAAGATAAGGATACATGAGCTTAGCATGATAGATCAAGGAAAATAAATAATATACTGATTAAAAGAGATCAATATCGAAATCTAAGCACTGATGCATATGAGTTAGCATAAATAGTGAATCATGAAATAAAGAATATATCATACCAAAATGGCAACCACATTTACTATTTCCTCTCTAATAAGAGAGTAGACTGATCCTTGGGAAACCACTAGTGGCCGGGCCAGGACCGACTAGCTGCCCGCGAGATCGTCGACTCACTCTCCTGATACTACTGCAGTAGGCAACTGATAACACATCCCATGGGGTCCCGTCGAACCTCCAATGGGGAATAATAAGCTAAGTGGCACCGACTCTAAGCATGTCAGAAATAATCTGATGTCCATACCTACTATATATTGATCTGTTTATACTGATACAGAAGGTAACTTAACTAAGCAACTTATCATCATTAATGCAACTGATATAGATCCTTATGTGGAGGTCAGGGTTATTATCAATATGAATGCAATTAGATTGTAGGGTTATCAAGGACAAATTACTAGCCAATCCTATACTAGATAATCCGGGTCTCCAAGGTCATTCAATACGATGTATTCATAAGACATTCGGTGTCCCAGTATTACCATTCTCAGTGTTACTTCATGTATATATATAAAGGACACTTCACCTTATGCCAACACCCATGACGTGATATTGAAAACTAACCGGAGAATCAAGAAGAAAAGAGTGACAGCTAGTTTAGGTAGCAAGGATCCAATTCTATGGTCTTATAGGCCTTTGGTTGAACTTACCGCCTATGGTAATGTGTGGGCGGATGTCTCGGTCTCTTTCTAAGATATAAGGGAGTAACCCATCATTAGGCTATCCCATATACTATAGAAAGTCCATAGTCAAGCATAGAATTTATTTTGGAACATTATCTAAAAGTTACAGGTCAGACTTACCCGACCGATCGGGTGCTTGTCCGACCGGTCGGACTGCTTCCAGAAGAGTAATTCAACTGGTCGGGCTGAATGGCCGACCAGTCGGACTACCAGGAAGGCAATTCGACCGATCCGACTTCAGGATCGATCGGTCGGCCCTGAAGCACTCTATTACGGAAGGGTTTCTATTCCACTAGTTTCTCTCTTCCAATACACCATTCTACCTGCAATAACACCAATCTAAAAGCTTCCATTTCACATTCTTGGGTTCCCTAAACGACCATTGTCAATTTATTCATCAAGAATCAATACTAAAACACAATCAAATCCATGTATTTTCCATTGAGCTGTAAAGAGGGTAAAGTCACAAAATCCATCAAAAATCAAGGAAATCAAGCCATGCATGTAAGATTATGTATCCTTATACTTGCCTGGTGCTTGGTGCTTCACTTAAACCGATTTGCCCCTTGATTAGATGAAGAATAAGGCTTCACAAATGGAGAATCTAACATATGCACAAGGGAAACGAAATGAGATGCATGCATGCCAAATTTTTGAGTTTCCTTGCCCCCAAATGGACCCAATAATTGTAATAGAGATGGGGTTTTCCTTACCTCAAGCCTTCTACAACAAGAAGGTGAAGATGGTGCCTTGATGCCAACGAAAAGCAAGGAGAAAATATAGAGAAAGAAGGAAGAAGCTCAGCTTGATGCACGTGAGCTTCAATCACCGAAGAAATGGAGGCAAGATGAAGAAGATGACGATGGAAGAAGGAGAAAAAAGGGCTAGTGCTGTAACGTGAGGGAGGTAGAGGAGGAATAGGGATCAATGGGGTTTGGGGGGTTTTTATAGAAATGAGGTTTCTGAAATTTACAAAGAAGCCCTCTTGGTTTCCAGATATTTCCGGTTTGAATCGATGGGCTTAAAATGGGCTGAGATGGGTCCAAATGGCTTTGGGCCAAATATAAAAGATGTTCAACAAGATAAGACTCACCCAATGCAACTAATATGATACACAAGCAATGCCAAATCATGAAAATACTAACTACAGAAGGTCTTGGATTATCTAATAAGGTATGAACCCGACCCAACTACCTATCCATAACCGAAATCTCTTGAGACTTGGGCTCAATTAACCTAATAACATTTTAATTAAAGTAAAGCGGACTTAATTACTATAAATCGTAATTATCTAGGGTTGGGGCCTTACACTTGGCCTCTTCTCCTTCACCTATCTAACTTCTAGAATCGTGGCCAACCTCTGATTCACAACCACTCAGAGATCCTTTCTTTTATTTGTTCTTTTACTGCTATAACCACGGCGACAGCTAGAAACAACCATGCAGCCCCTTCATTTTCTTCTTTGGCAAAGATTCCAACAAGTACACGAAGCCCTTCTCACATTGCATGACATAATAACACTTCACTGGTGTCTTCCTCAAACAAAGCCCCTTTCTGTTTTCTCCAAACCCGTCAACCCCTTTGTGACTTTTGTCAGGACACCGAAAACCTAGTAGCTATGCCAACCCTCTCCTCCAATCTGTTACATCCAATGAAGATAGATCTGGACACGATCCGCCAATCCTTTTCTTCCATGCAGATATCAGAAGATCCGTTGATCGCAAAACCCGTGCAATTTCCACCTAGCTATGATACCACTTATTATTGTTGTGAAAAGTAGTACAGTGGAATAAATCCGCGATCAACAGATCAACCATGATGAACAAGTACAACCACACTATCAGCCAATCACAAACACTTAAACACAACAACTTTATGTAGTTCGACAACTTTGCTTATCTCTACGAGAAGAGAACTCATCTGTCATGATCTCATCTCAATCCCGTGAAATCTTGAGTTACAAAATATCAATACATATAGTTCCCGCTTTCTTGGCCAACAAGAAAATTCATACATAATGACTAAAATACCCCTAATCCTGAATATCGGTTCTAGGTAATCCAAATGACTGATTAGGCTAAACCGGAATACAAAACAAAACCCAACATTTTTCACCCTTTTACTTAACCCCACTAGTTGCAACTTGATCTCCTTTTGGCTTCAAATGATTGCTAAGTAGAGAATTTTTTATTTTTCGCATGTGCAAACGTATAAACTATGTGCAGTTCAGCCACCCTTAGGTAAGACCTACACGCAATAAATCATATCACGGGTATGAGCATGCCACCAAATATTGTGAAATGTGCCATGCTCTCTAGTTCAAAAACTTGTCTTCAACCACCTTGGCCTGTGCAAATCAACCTGATTTAAAGGACACTGACTCATATAAGCCTATTCAAATTTATACGACCATAAACTAATTATCAGCCAATCTATATCAGAACTGTTTTATATTTTTTTTATCCAGCCGATGGCACGGGAAAGAAAACCACAGAAGGAAAAAAGAAGCTTGCACATGTGGGAACAGAAGCCTACACACATGGAGAAAAGTCACGTGAAAACCACCATTCCTTACCACTTAACTAAGGAGCCATTCTCACATATCATAACTGTAATATTTAGTGTTTTCCATGACATTGATATAAGAGATTAAGGACAGATCTATATTGTTGCTGTTAAAAGTTGATGCATGCTTATATATATATATATTAAAAGTTGATGCATGCTTATAAATATATATATATATATATATGAAGGATACTCATACGCATGCATCCCTCACTATTTTGGTGAAGGACAGTTCCTTTTTTAAGCCTATCAAAGTAAAAAATGTGTCATGATGTATGATGGTTTTGTCCTTTTGCGCATTAATGCCTTTAAAAAAAAAGTATCCCTCACCATTTTGGTGAGGGATGGACCTCAGCACAAGGTGAGAGACAATTCTTTTTTTAGACCTAACAAGGTAAAAAGGTATCATGATGTATAATGGTTTTGTCCTTTTGCACATCAATACTTTTCAAAAATAAAAATGCCTCTACCATAGTGTGATGAACATATGCATAGTAGTTTTGTCTTATATATATATGGAAAACTCTAAAAAACGCTCTACTTTAAAAACGTTCATTTTTCTACCCTTCTATTTTTTTGTCATGGGGCTATGTTAAGTCAATCTAGTCTTTTCATACACACTACCTTCTTATGTATGGTCACATGTCCAAATTTAACACTCATCCAATTTTATTTCACTATTTAAAATCATAATAAAATTATGATTCTAAATCATAAAATTTTAGGGCTATGATTAAAAGGTTAGGATGATCATATAGACTCAAAATTTTTCATATAGGCAAGCCTCATATGGATCTTCACATTAAATGGATTTACATGATCATCATGCATCTAAGTGAGCCCTAACCAAGAGGAGTGTTTTCTCTTAAAAAATGCCTAGATGCTGTGTAGCACTCCCATATATATATATATCCATTTTTACTAAATGAAATAAAATATACTTTGAAAGATTTTAACTTTGACACAAGTTAAGGTTCCAATACAGATTTCTTATATGTAGATAAACAAATAATTAACCTAAGTTAAAAAACAATCAACCACAAAAGATAGACACATGAATTTTACATGGAAAACCCAAACGAAAAAAAATCACGGGATCTAACACCAGTCAAAACTTAGATCAAGTACTATGCAAGAGATGTTACAATATCTACTTACTAGATTATCCAGTTGAACACAACTTAAAAGACTGAAGTTCTTTGTGTCGATGTATACACCGTTCGCCTTCTTCAAACTTGATCTAACACAGATTAATGCCCCTCAAGACAAATAAACCTTTTAAAGAGAAAAGATAATCTTCTCCAAGAGAGTAGAAACAATATTCTCTAAAACTCAACAACCTCCTAATGAATGCTCTAGAGAAGAAAAGAATTTTCAATTTGAAATCTAAACCGAGAATATGGATATAGATGCCTTAGGATTGAAAGAGAACCTCTTTTTATAGTTTCAATTTCGTGCCTCATAATAGTAATCTAACTAGGATAGGAATTGGCACAAAACAGAAAAATTCCACTTAAAATAGAAAAAGAAATTCATGCAATGTCAGTTTTGTAATTTCAAACAGCATAATTTCTGTAAACTTCTCGAGCCATAACTTTATTATCTTAAAACCTACAGATATCTATTTGAAATAAACTTTCCAATGGTAGGTCGTTTTCTCATATCCGACGATTTGTTTGTGAGATTTAATCCAAATGCTTTCATTTTATCTCTTTTTTAACTCTTTAACCTCTTCATACTTCTAGTTTAAAATAAATAGAAATCTAATTTTAACTAGAATTAGAATTTTGTTTAACCTATAAATTTAGCAAACATACTAAAATCCTTACATGCACATGACGAGTGAATAGTCTTATGGTTAGTATTCGTGTCAATTCACCACCGCCTATTCATAGAAACAAATAAAGATTAATCGCGACTATATTGCTGATGAAATGACAGTAATGTGAGCATGAGCACTATGGTATTTACCAAAGCCAAAAAAAACAAAGAGTGGCGGGTTGATCTGAATTTTCAAAAGATACCGCACCGTACATTTAATGAGCGTTGTGATTATCGACCAATGAAACGTGTGGTTAAATTATCATTCACCTTCTGCTCATTGGCCCAAACCACAATTTTTTAGTGGTGGCTAAACCCTTCATATCCAGTGTAGAGCTATTGGTTACAACTTCATGCAGCTCGTGACTCCGGTCACCCAATTCCTAGCAGGGACACCAGAACTTTACGGGTTGTGTGTCTCGCCCCATTTACGTGTGCAAACGCCCCACATCTGAAATGGTGTCTTGCAATTTATGATTGTTTGCAACATTTACATAGTGATTTTGACGTGTAAATAATGTGCAAAAAAGAGCGCCACATTTTCACACCTCATGCGGAGGTATGAAACGGAATCACAGTCGCATTCTTAGTTTTGTGGTGGTACAACGCTAATTTGTTCAGGACATCTTTTTCATTCTATTTTTCTTAATAAAATGGGCTCCTAAATTATGATATGAACAGTTAATCATGTTGGAAATGCCAAATATGATTGTGCATGCAAATTTAGTCGTTCAATCATCTTAAATTGTGAGGGATTTATGAAACATTCAGACGTGTAGATCTTCATTTATAGACTTTTGTGGGCCCTATCTTTGTGGTCCAAATCATTAATCTTCTTTATAAGGTCATTTTCAGCTATGATAGTAAAATTATAAGTGTTGGTTCAACATGGGTCTCAAAATATCTTTGAAAAACACATCAACACTTGGATGAGTGCATTCCAATATAAGTTGAAAAGGAATTCCTTTTCTCCAATTTTTTGACTCATCTAAGCCTATAATGCAAGATCCAAATCGTAGACTCTTTTCATATGGCAAAAAATGACTAGTGGCTCAAATCTCAACCTGTGGATTGTGAGATATTTCCAAAAAGGCCTAGACCATCTAATCATCAATACCAATTCTCATTGTCCCAATCCGAGCCATTAATCCTCTTAAAAAAACCAATGCCTAATAGGTGTTATCTCATCCCTTGATTCAACAAGCATTTAATCATCAATTCTAATTCTCTTTTTCCCGACCCAACCATTAATCATCTTCAAAAAGCCAACAACGAGTAGGAGGTGAAATCTCATCACTTGATTCATCAAGCATTTTTTAAAATCTATGAAAAAACTGTGAAAGACATTAACTATTGGATATGCAATCAAATTCACATTTGAAGATGTGTGCAAATAGTAAATAATAGATTGTGTTTCACATGTAAAAATGAGTCATATGCGAGCCATCTATAAATGTAAATCACTTTCACATGACATGTAAAATTGACAAACAACCCTTTAGTGAGAGAAACTGGGGCAAAAAACATGCATACGAGGAGACATGGTAGTATCCTTTCCATGACCTTTGGTTTAATGATTTGCAGAACTTTGTCTTAATTGATTTTGGCAGTTTCCATCTTGGTTGGGCCACATGCGTTTGAAGAAGTGGTAAGGCATAATCAAAGTCATTATCAGACACCTGGCATGCTACTAGGGAACCTACTGGATACTAGGTGGGACCTACAGAAAGCTACCTTAATGTTGTAGAGGGCCAGCCTATGTTGGGTGTACTGTAATCCATTGGTTGGCCAAAAGATGTGCACATGAACCACTTTTTGGTGCGTTTGTCTGGGACAAAAATGTCCTTTTTTGTCACAACACTGCACTGAAGAAAGAAAGATTTTGTTATCAAATTTCAACTCTTGATATTTTTTAGTGATTACAAAAGTATTTAAGGATATCATCAATGGTTGATAAGTTGAGAGAAACTCGTTTGAGATGATTTGTATATATTCAACTAGTAATGATGCATTAAGAAAAAGTTTTTCCATCTAAATTGATAACCCACCCAGAGAAAGAGGAGTGCTACTATATGTATACAAGAAATTACTCTCCTTACACAGGCAAAAAAAAATTTTTTTTTCAAAATTTCCTAAAATGCCCCCACACCTTCTCTCTATACACACACCTCCTCTTTCTCTGGCCTGCGACAAGCTCCGGCTGGTGGGCTCTCCCTCTCCCTCTCCCTCCCTCTATTCTCTCCCTCTATTCTCTCTCTTTCCCTCTCCCTCCCTCTTTCCTCCCTTCCCCCCTTTCACCCTCTTCCCTGACTTAACAGAGCCAAACCCTCCCTTCGTACTCCCTGACGTCTCGCCGTCAACCCTCCTCTGCGATTTAATAGATCCCGTCCTTGTCATGAATGGCGGCGTCATCAAGAAAACCCACCAGTCTAACTTTGCAGCCCGGTCGAACCTCTAGAATGAAAACCCAACCCAGCCGCCGCCACTGCTTCCCTTCTTACCTCCTCCGCCACTAGTGAATTACCTCCTTCCCCAGCTGCTGCCGCCTTCCACTAACGTTCCCTCCACAGATAGCGACACCAAGCTCATCATCCGGTTTAGCCTCGTACTCACAATCTCCTTCTGAACATTCTTCGGCAGCTAGAGCGTGAACCGCTCCACGTTCTCCCAGGGCTAGACCAACAAGTGCCATGTCGAGTGCAATCTCGGGATCCGCGACAGCCGCCACTACAATTTTGATCGGATCGGCCAATTTGAGATCGAGAATGGCATTCGGATCATGTCAATCACCTCCGGTTGCGACTGCGCTGCACCGGCGGATCCACCACGATTGCGACATGATTGGACGACATCCAGCCGAGACCCTGCTCTTTGCGCAGGGAGATCCCTATGCAGGGGAGACCACGCGGGGAACAAGAGAAAGGGGGAAGGGAGGAAAGAGCGAGAGCGAAGGAAAGAGAGAGAGAATAGAGGGAGGGAGAAGGAAAGACAAAGAGAATAGGGGGAGGGAGAGGGAGAGGAAGACAGAGAGAGAGGGAGGGGAGGGAGAGGAAGAGTTCGCCAGCCAAAGCTAGTCGCCGGTCGGAGGGAGAGCAGGTGTGTATGGAGAGAATGTGTGGGGGTGTTTTGGAAAATTTTGAAAATTTTTTTTCCCTTAAGGAGAGTAATTTCTGAGTAAATATAGCAGGACTCAAGAAAACGATAGGTTGAAGTGCATATAAATGAAAGTGCTAAGGATATATCTAAAAAAGTGCAACCTGACACTTTGGCTTAAAATAAATTGAAATGACAAAACAAAAATTATGACTCCAATATATTTGGGACAAGACTTTGGTAAAAATGATGAACCTCCTTTGACATATAGAAAGTCTACACATGCACTTTCGAGCACAAAGGTCCAAACTAGTTAGCAAGTTTCCATGTCCAAATATTCGGACACAACATTATTTTTATGTTTGGGATTCTAATATCCTATTGGATTCTAAAAGATATTTATGATCATATTTTTGTTGGAGTATAATTTATAAAGATAGCCCAAATATATCCACACACAGCATAGAAGCCCCCTACCGAGTAAGCAACAGAGGGCCATTTGAAAATTTTGTTTCCCACTAAAGGTATACAATGTAAAGATCAATATGAGATTTATATCGTGATAAATTTCCATAGTATTGCAAAAAGGAAAAAGAAAGAAAAACTAAAACCCTTTTTTCATAAAGAGAGTAGTTAGTCTGTTAAAGCGCCAAGCCCAGGCCCTGACATTTTATGAATGAAATCATTTTGAAATCAGTGGGGCCTCCCGTTAAGGTAGGGGCCTCACGTTAAGGTAGGTGCTGACAGTATCTATCATTAAAAACGGGTTGGATTCATGTCTGGTCCATGTTCAATGCAGGCGTGATTCCAATTAAATTTGATGGACCCCAAGCTGCAGGATGGAAACCTTGTGCGTATGCTATACCGAATTGCCAAACGCCAGTCAACCATACATGAGTGTGTTGGCTACAGGTATCGTCCTTTTTGTTTCTGCTTACAAAAGAGGTTTCAGCCCAAGGCTGATTATAGGCACTAAATCTGGTAGATGTTTCAGAATTGCCTCTTACCTCGAAACTAAGAGGCATGTGTTTTTAATAATGGCCTCTTATCTCAAAGGTAAGAAATGACTCTTCTTACTTGCATGACCAAGGTTTATATCTGGCTGGAAACTTTTTCCTCGTAAGAGGATTTTGTGTTATCTCACCTGAGGTCCATCCGATCACATTGCCCGCGGCTTTTTCTACCTCTTTGAGGTCTACTTCCCTCACCCGTTGGTAGGGCTCTAACCCCATATAGCTGGAATACCAAGAAAAAAAAAAAGGTATGTTTGCTAATTACATGGTTGCGCGGGGTTCAAATCTTCAATGTGCCAACTCTTCTCATGTGTTGGGGGGCTTTCTTTTCGCGTGTGTGGACTCTTTTCCCACGTGAGATGAACTCTCTATTTATAAGTTGATCCTCTCTTTTTTTATATATAAAAAAAAGGCGACCCAGTGCACGAGGCTCTCATTTAGTGGGATCTGGGGAGAGCAAGATGTATGCAGCCTTACCTTTATTTTGAAGAGGCTGTTTCCGTAACTTAAACTCGGGTCCTCCAAGACGCTACCAATAAGCCTTTACTGTTGGGCCAAGCCGCCCTTCTTTTGTCTATTTATAACTCTTTTGATTTATAACTTAAGAAAATATGATTGAAGGAGATGACATACACCTTAAACAGTTTAGATAATCTCTATGTGGGTGCTATGATAGAGTTTAGAAAAGTGTTACACTTATGGTGTGATCGCTGCCAGAGAGGATTTAGACTCTAATATTACTTAAGTACCAAGTTGAAACTTACTAGTTATCTTTTTAAATATCTTTTTTTTTTGTTAAAATTTCTAAATATCATTTTATTGACCTGTTTTTGATACTTGACCAAAAATAGGATACAGTTTGAGGATTTCCTGTAGACCCTGTTCAGTCTTGCCATTGGACTCGCTAGTCCAACCCAATCGATTGGCCTATGATACCAATTCTGCTTTTAATTTCTCAGTCGATTTAAAAGTCTGGCCCCGATTACCGTCCAAGCTCCGCCAATATAGTTATTGGACCTAAAAACCAGTTCCCAATCCAGCCCATGGGTTTAGACACAGGTTAGCCCATTTTCAATATTACACACGAATCCATGTAAACAATGAGCAAGCCCAGATCCATCCAACACAGTCTCTAGTCTCTATGGTGTGTGAGTCAAGTGTGACCCATCTCCCGAACGTGCGGCATCTGCCTCGCACACGTGCGAAGAAGGTTTTATGAGATGCTATTGCTACTCAGGCAGAGGGCCTGGAGCAGAGAGAGAGCAGAGGGGAGGAAAAATGCTGCAACGTTGCAGACATGGCATCCGATTGTTGGCAAGTGGGCCATCATCATCATCATCATCATTGTATCATACGATACAGGCAGTGCCTAGGGAGTGGACAGGGAGCAGGGTGGCAGCTCGCGAGAGAGCCCAAGGTCGAATCCCGTCCGTTGTTTTCAGGGAGGGTGAGATCGAAGACATCACCAATGGCAAGAGGCCCATCTCCAGGAAGCAGCTCCTGACCACCGACAGGAAGCAGATCAACGCCATCCTCAAGACCGTACAACACCCCTTCTTCTGCTCCACCACCTTCAACCTCCAGATCCGCGCCGGTCCTTCTTCTTCCCTCCTCCTCGATTCCGGAACAGTGCTTCCAATCAAGGTCCTTTCCTTGTGCTTTGAATCAAGCTGTCTTGTTTTTTTTGAAAAAAAAGATTGGATCCTTGATGTTGGGTTTTGATTGCATTTGCAGGTTCATACGAATCCTGAAACTGGGCAGATTTTGAACCTGGTTTTCGTTTGGGCAGATGGTGATTCGGAGCTGAACGTGGACGTGCCTCTTGTTTTCAAGGGAGAGGATGTCTGCCCTGGGCTGAAGAAAGGTTAGATTTTTTTTTTCCTCATTCTTTTGATTCCTTTTTCATGTTGAGAACCAATTTGGTGGAGTTTTAGGATGTGGGGTACTTTTTAAATTTTGCTGAGTGTGAGTCTGAAGTTGTTTTGCTTTATTTTCTTTGCTCTAATCTATTGTGTGCAATAGTTTGTTGGTGAATTGATGGCATGGGCACACAGACTAGTTTCATTATGTTATATATGTTTGCTTGATTGAAGAGGTGTGGGTGTGGATAATTAGTAGTGCTGATAGAAGTGGAGAATTAAGGCTTGGAGGGGTGATGGGCAAATCTGCGGTGGCTCTAGGTATGGGCTTTGGTGTGACATAAATTAAGGCTTTAGTTCATTTTCCGACTATTGCAGTCCCCTCTTTGTTTATTTTCCTAAATACTTAGCATTGAGCTGTGGAAAACACTGAGGAACCAGTTTTGAGTGTTGTCACTTTGTTTGTTGGCATAGTTGGAGGACGGGCGGGCAAGATGAAGAAATTGATATGCTGATAGATATTTTGGGGAGACACATTTTGGATTTGGGGGAGAGTACTCTTATCTTTTTGGTGTGTTGCATTGTTCTTTTACCTCCTTAGGTGTAGGTGTTTGTTTGTTTGTTTGTTTGTTTGTTTGTTTTTTTTTTTTTTTTTCTCATGGCATGAAGAGTTGGTGTCTTAGTCATGCACAAGGAGTCACAGGTGATGTTCCTCCTTGAGGTTCTCCAGGAAAGCCCATGATTTGGTCATTAGCTTTATTTGCAGTTCAATGCCCTGTTTCGAGTCTCCATTTCTTTAACATTTTCCTTTTAAAATTGTGCTGTTAGTATGTTAGTCTGGCTTAATTGGCAGTCTTTTTGCGGTTGTTTAAGTTTAGCTGATGGCGTTCCACGTAAGAGCTTTTGTATCATGGGATCTGATAAAGTTGAGAAGACTTGTAAGAGGGAACTCAAGCACTCTTTTGATCATTTTTGGTACTTGAAACTGTTGAGAAGATTATGGTTTTACCATAATGTGTTGGATATAAGTAATGAGCCCTCATCCCTTGAAAAACTAATAGTGAGCAGGAAGGATTTCATGACTTTAGCCCAGTGATGATGTTTTCTCTTGCCATGTTCACTAAAAGTGAATGATGTGACGAAGATGCTACTCACAAATGTGTCACAGGCTTGTCAATAATAAAAAGGAAAACAAAATGAATATTATTGACTGGGAATACATTGTGTATGCAACATTCTATCTCACCCATTCTTTGTTTTGTCCTGTCACCTTTTCTTCTGTCAGTGAATGTAGTTTGTTTCTTTCCTTTTCTATTTTCTTTTCCTTTCTTCTTATTTTGAAGAATAGTACATCTATGGAGTAAGATTGTCTTTATTGACATTCACATGATGCTTTGAGATAAGGTAAGCTGAGGCAAGAATGGTAAGTGGAAAGGAGGATAGGCCTTAAACTAAAACCATTTCGGCGTCACCAACATTTGTAAATTTTAATGGGAACAGCTTATTTTTCTTTTAGTAAGAGTGGTGCAAGTATATTACTGTGAAAATGAATTAGATGTGGATGCCCAAACCTTCTTCATTCATAACATTTAGGAACAGAATTTGAGTTGTCACTATAATTCTTGAAGAATGAATTGGTAGGAGTATTCAGCAATGAGATTAGTGCAGGTCAAATTTGGGCATAATTGGTGCAATGGATGACAAGTACAAAAGAAGTGCTTACCACTTTATTTGCTCTTCATTTATAAGATTTCCACAAAGGTAGCCAATTTGCTTCAAAGAATTCAAGCAAAACACTCTATGCAATTTTAGGGGGGATAAAAAGAAGATTCACTTACTGTCTTCAAAAGAGGTTTGGAATTCTTTAGCCTCACATAAGATGAAGGCCTTTTATTGAGTAACCACATCTAACAAAATCTTAACTATATTGATTACCTAAAATCGTGAAATTTTACTCTTTTATTTCCTATGATCATCTAGTGAGGAATCAATTAGCCACCTTCTTTCCCATTGCCTATTTGTGCCTTCTTTAGGCTGCCTTCGTTCATCTCTTCTCCATGTCTTAGGTCATGCTGAAGGCTGTAGGTCCCTCTGAATTAAGAGATTTGATTTCCAAAGGAACACTATATTTGGTTGGTAAGGGGGATTGAATGAGATTATGGAAGATGTTTGAGTGGGAGATTACGCTGTTGAAGAGGTTCTTCCAAGGCTTTATCAAATCCCCAATAAGAAACATGATATAATAAATATTTTGCCACAGTGGTGGGTAGGAAATGGCTGTGGAAACTTATATTTGGAGGAAAATCTCATGTACATCCAAATCTTGTGGTTGGAAGATCTATTTTAATTGTTTGAAGTTGTAGAATTGTCAGTTTTAAAGGAAGATAGGTGTGTATGGGTGCGAGTCAAATAGAATCATCTCAAGCACATCTATGTGCTCAGGAATGCATCTTAGAAGTGATTCTCTTTTTCCTTCTAAAGCAGTTTGGAAATGTCTAGCCTCAGCATTGGGTGAAGGCCTTCCGTTGGGTGGCCACACTAATTTTTTTTTCTTTAAAAAAACCTAGCTATTGAGCACCTGAAATCTTTAAATTTTGCTCTAATATTTGTTTCCTATGTTAGTCTAATGAGGAATCTGTTTGCCACCTTGTCAGTTGCCCATTTGTGTACCTTTATTTGGGCCTCATTTGTTAATCTCCTCAGTGTCTGGGGTCATACCATAGTCCATTAGATCCCTGAGGAGAGATGGGGATCGGGCTCTTCTGGAAAGTAGTGACAGATTTTTTTGGAAAATGGTGCCTTCTATCTCCTGGGGTTTTTGGAAAGAAAGAAACAAGTGGATCTTCTAAGGGATAGGTTCTCTGTGGTATTCTGTATTTTCACGGGTTAAGTTCGTGGTCACCAATTGGAGAATCCAAGCTAAGGAATTTTGGGTCATCTCCACATCATATAGATAAAGAAGATTGTAAAGATTAATTTACAATTTGTCATCTCATTCTGGGTGTTGATAAGGTCACTGTTATGAATGTCTTAATTGTAAAGATTAATTTATAGTTTGTCTTCTTTTTCTGGGTGTTGATAAGGTCACATGTTAGGAATCTCTCTCTCTCTCTCTCTCTCTCTCTCTCTCTCTCTCGATGCCTTCTTAATGAGTAACTTGTTCCGATGCCAAACCAGTTGAAGGGAGACTAGCCTGGTGAAAATGTGCAAAAGAATTCTCGAAAAAAAAGAAAGAAAATGTGCAAAAGAAAACTAAAACTTTTCTTTGAGAGGAGAAGATAAGGCTACCAGGAACTAATATCGCATAACTTCTAGACAAAATACTGTTGAACAATGGAAAGCAATCAATTTTCATTTTATTCTGCAAACCAATAAGACTTCTGGGGCCTAAAGCACGCTTGGGACATAAGTTTAGTCAATCCCTCAGAACCCACTTTAAATGCAAACAGCTGAAAAAATGCTCCACAAGGCACGCCCAACCCCTTCTTTTCTTCTTCCTTTCCAGAGTGTAACAAGCTCAAATTTCACCCCAATTGAAGTGGGGCCTATTGTATTGATTACTCGTAAAGCATCTTATTTAAGCCATTTGTTTCTTCACTAGTTGGCTATGTGTTTTATATGTCATCAGTTCAATAAGGGCCTTACTCTGCAGGCGCCAATACAAAAGAGATTGTGTACCAAAAAAAAAGAGAAAAAGGAAGGGAAAAAAAAGACAGAAAAACACAGGGAGATTGTAAAGGAGCACCAGGATAACATGCGTAGCAGTGCCCAGGAGCCTGGTCCTTGCAGTGAACACGCTTTTGTTTTCCTACCTTGACTCCAACTTCTAATCTAAACCAAATGTTTTTTTCTTTTCATGCTCTTCTCTTTCTAGAGTATTTAAATAACTGCAAAATCATCAATAACACAGAAGTCATAAGTTTGTTGTAGCCCATCAGAAATGAGCCGCAACCTTCAGACACCATTTTGACTCAGTTTTTCCCCATTTCGTGGAAGAAGGAAATAAATCCCATCAGTAGGGAAAGAAAACTAGATCCCTGGAGGGAGGGTCTTTACCCATGTTCCATAAATCAGATGGATTGATGTTGTTAATGTCAGATGGTTTGGTTAGTGGGTAAAGGGTGGAGTTTAAATTTTTACTATCTATCTGATGTCCTTAGATCAGACACCTAGCAACAGATATTGATGATTTTTAGTGGATTGCTAATTTACGTCTTCCTTTTATCAGGTGCTGAAAGGAGTCCCCACAAACATGCCAATTTGTACTTAAATTAATAAACAAAATAAAATAAAATAATAAAAAACTGCGCATGTACTATATGCTTTAATCCATAGAGGATTTGAACTCCCAGAACTTAAGCCTAACGGGGGATGAGTGAAGAGTGAGTTAAAATCCATTTCAAAAAAAAAAAAAAAAGGAGCAAGTTATAAGATCAATGTGCTGCAACAGTGTTTCATTAAGTTGATGCTGTCATTACTTTCATCCCTCATGCTTTTGGTGTTCACCAGATAGATGAAGCAGAAGGTGATCAGATACTCAGATGGTTTACTTCAACCTTAATTCTGAAATTTAATGTTGATGGAATTGCGAGAGAAGACAGCTGGGGTTGTGGGAGTCTTGTATGTTGGGATTGGGATCATTAAGGTGTGGTAGATGGGGGTTAAGATTGTAATGAGGTGGACCTTTTGGTTATTAAGGTGATAAGAATTTAAATATAATTTCTTATCCAGGGCGGTCAACTGTAGAGAGTAGTTCTACTGCTGATGTGAAGGGTATGAAAAGTCCTTTGACAGTTACTTTATTCTAAACTAAATTAGATGAAAGACTGAGGAGATAGCACTTATTCATCTTTGAGGGTGCTAATGAAGTTGCAGTCATTAGCTGAACTGCTGAATAGGATGTTGATAGAAGCATGCATGTAGGTCCAATGTTGCAACTTTACTTTTCTGAGTGTCTCTTTCTGTTAGTTGTTTTCATTTCCTCTTTGGCATGTTCTGTATTCTGACATAAGCCACTTCTGCCCATTTATTGTAGTTTTTTTCGTATTGAATGTTAACACAATTTTATTAAAAGCCAAAAAGCAGCCGCTTTATTGTAGATCTGAGTAATAACTACCGATACTGATAAAAAATTATCATGCTGTTTATTTGGCTCCAAGTCATGAAAGCTTTAAAGGCTCCCTAGGTCCATGTCAGCTGATATATGGTTCACTTCTCACCTAATTGTTTCATTGAATGTGGTGATACGTGACTGTTCACATTATTCCAATTGTAAATGAGTAGATGAGACCTAACTGCCATGTCCCGCAATGTGGTTTTCATTTCATGAGTGTCTCATGGAGACCTGACTTTCCATTGGAAAACATTATTGATATAATATATATATATATATAATAGTTTTTATATTTCTGGGGCTCCCTAAAAATGACTGCCCCAGGGCTGATGTGATGATGAGTGCCCCTTATAAACCAGGTATTTGGGTAAGTTTGCTTCTTGGGAAAAAACTTATCCATTTCTCATTAATTCGTAAATTTTCATATGGTAGGTACAGAATATATTTCTTACTCTGTTTTTTAATGGTTTCATTCCATTTTTTTAATCTACTGCTACTGTTCCTTTTAATTGATAAGCATTACATTTTCCTTTAAATAAACACAGGAGGTTACCTGAACAGGATCAGAACAAGCCTAAAATACCTATGCCCAGTCGAGCACATTCCCCCCAAAATTGAGGTTGATTTGAGCAATCTTGATATTGGAGATAAGGTATTGATGAGCGATGTTGTGGTTCATCCATCATTGAAGCTATTGAGTAAAAATGAGAACATGCCTGTTTGCAAGATCATGACAACAAGCTCGGAAATCAAGGAGCTTATGGAGACTTTATAGATGGTATGAACGGGAAGAACATGGGAATTTTTTGTATTTTCGAAAAATTGATGCATTAATAAAAGAAATATGAGATGCACTATATTTGGTCATCTATTTCCATATTTTAAGTCCAGTGACTTTTTAGGATTGTTGTTGGATTCAAGCACTTGCAGAAATTTATACTTGGCGATATGCAGTTCAATGTTGGCACTTTATTTAGAGGCTGTTTGATTGCCTACATGAGCATCGTAACGATGTTTTAGTGGAGCTGTAATGGATGTTGAAGTTAAGGTGTATTTCTGTCTCCTGCAGTTTCAAAGTAGGTGAGAAAATGGCATTTGGAACACTTATGAAGCCTCTATATGGCACTACACCTACTAAGGTGAAAAAATGGCAGAGGGATCAATGTAGAATGAAGAGATGTTTTGTTGGACCATATTCTTTCTTGTATTACTTTCAATTCCAAGTCTTTCTTTTTGGGTGATGTTTCTCATGAAACTGTTGCTTCTTGCATTTTATGATCTATGATCCTCCACCTCTTTTTTTTTCGTTTTTTATTCAGGGTATCCTTCACCAGCCCAGCCAGGAAACTATCAATCAAAGGGCATCAATTCAAGCATTGGATCATTGAATTGACATCAATCGTGTTAAGATAATATCCTTAGATACATGATGGGATGTTCTTTCCAAGGTTTTGCACGATTCCTTGAAGATCATTGACTTGGTGAAACACTGGGTGGCGCTACCGAAGTTCCACTTCAGAAATTCTGAGGGCCTGTATGTTTGCACTGAATACACCGGAACAGAATACATGAGAATTCATGCCCGTTAAGTGGTTAAAAATGAAAATCCATGGTGAATATATAAAAATGACCATCAATAAGGGAAAATGAATGAGGGGAAGATAGGAAATAAATACTCAGCCATCACCTAGTAATTAAAATCATAGGAAAGCCATCCATGGTTTTATCTACATTCCTGTCTTCACGTCTTATCTCATCGCATTCAAGCTTCAACTTTTTAATAATTCTGAGATCATTTTATCATAAATTTCCTTTTATTGAATTCCCATATATTATATTGCAAACCAACAGGCCCCAAGCACCTGTTCTGCACCCACCCATCTCGTTTAACGATGGAGTTTAAGGGCTCATTTGGCATCATTTTGGTACTAGGAATACTTCATTTCTGGGATTAGTTTGTGCTGAGAATGATTTATTCAGAGATTAGGTAGCCCTGAATTTGTTTGGCGAAATTTTGTTAGAATTGTTCTCAAGGAGAGAAATAGCAGAATTATGATCGGCAATGTCTTTGAAATTGAATAAATTTTAAAATCCTCGTACACTCATGTATGCTAAAAAACACTAAAATCCAAAACCGGGAGTCAGCACAAGCACATATGGATGGGGATTATGGGTTGTGAGGGGACAACCGAAGGTTTCATCGGCCATTGATTGTTGAGTTGCTAGATTTCTTCGTCCATCTAGGCATGTGATCAAATGATTTTCCAGCACAAGGCCGATCATAGTTTTGATAGATTAATTTCAGATATAAAAGAGAGCTAAGAATAATTGAATAAATGAGGACCAGAGTGGAGAGAAATGGTGATGATTTCAGTATGAATTTTTCCATCATTGCTTAAGATATACAGACTCTAGCAACTTTAGTGTATGAAATAGATGATGCTACTGATGAGGCCTCTTTAATATATGTAATTCTTTGCAGGGTTTTGGAAAGTAGAACGGTGCAATGACCGGCGGGACAACTTCGTGTTGGCTCCAAAAAGATGCAAGGGGAGAGACTAGAGGGAGTGGTAATGAGATGAGAGAGACGGAGGGGAAAGGTGTGAGAAAGAAAGATAGGAGAGAAAATTTTATTGAGATGGGGATGAGACGTTAGGGAGAGTCCAGAGATGGGGATGGGTGGAGGTGAGCTCCACAAAAGTGTTTCAGGGGAATAATTAATAAAGTGCAACCAAACCAAACATATTCTCATGATTTTCAATCCAACGGAGAAATGTTCTCACATATTGATGTCAAACGGGCCCTAAGATGACAATGTTATGGAGAAAATAGGGGGAAATTTTATATAGCTAGGATGCCCAAATAAAAATGAAATTGTAGAGATTTCTAACGGGGGGGAATAGCGGCCAGGCCTAGTTAATATAAACTTTAGTGCCCGTATTTTTGCTGGGTAAGGGATTCTATTGCAACTAAGCAAACGCCTTATGGACCTATTTGGTTAGAGGAATTTTTGACCGGAATTAAGCTTTTCTAGAATTTATGACATGCTTTTAGCTTTTGTCCACCAAGCATTTCAAATGTCCTGTTTGATATTAGAATTCAAAATTCTATCCCACATGAAAAGCTACCTTTAATCTTATAAATTCTCCAAATTCCTGATAAATCTGGGTGCAGAGACTCTGTCACGCGGCCGGAAATTTATGTGCGTTCTGGTGATGGAAAGTTCCGTGGATCTCTTTACCTCTTATCTTTCCTACGAGAATGGAGAGAATTATCCAACCCTAGGGCTCCCTTATCCTTATATAGACAAGTCCCAAAGAGGCACACTTACTAGAGAATCTTCCACTAGAAGCCCACATCCACTGATCCTATTGAGAGTCTTATTGTGGGGCCCATATTAAGTCTTACACTAAAGTGAGATTGTGATCTCTGTTAGCATCTGCCTTGCTTGATTTGATGTAGGACCCGTGGCATGCGAGCCACACGGGCCACACAATTTCTTACAATCTCCTACTTGATACGAATGCCATGTACATCAAATATTTCTCAATTCCATACGCATCATATGCCTTGCAAAAACCTCTGCAGCCAAAGCCTTAGTGAGGCATCAGCCATCAATTCCTCTGAGGACATATAGAAAATCTCTATATCATTCTTTTCAGCCTCCGATCTAATAAAGTGATATTTTATTTCAATAGTTTTTGATCGGCTGTTAATTTTTTGCTCATTCACCATAGAAATTGTCGACGTACTATATACGCTCATTGGGATAGGCCTAAGAAGCACCGACACTTCTAAGAAAGTGACGTGTCCGTGTCGGACACGTGTCGGACACCGACACTCCTCGGACACTCTCGGACACGTGTCCAATACTATTTAGCCGTGTCCATAATTAAGAACTAAAAATCTTAATTTCGGACACTTATTTAACACTCTTTTTGCAACGTGTCCCACAATTCTTAGCCCGTGTCTGTGACTAAAAAATAAACATGTGACTAATATCTCTTGGACACTTTGTTAACATGTGGTTATTAAAACTTGTAAACTTAATATATGACAATTTTATAACATGGAAAAATATATGATTATAAATATCAATCATATCACAAGCAAAAGACAAATAAATATTTCACTAAATACTAGGCCTCAAGATTAGCTTCTTTTTTGCTTTTTGTTTTGTTTTTTTTTAATTTTTTTTAAAGGAGAAGAAAGAGATGATCCGCCCTTTTCTTTATATGAATTTTATAAAACTATGGATATTTCATATTTACTGATTATAAATTATGTTTTAGTGTTGTATTGATATTTGATAATTTGATATGTTTGTTAGTTGGTACTTGAATTTTTATTTTCTGATTGCTAAATTAATTAAAAAAGATAAAATGATATTATTTTTTTAGTAAATGATTATATATATAAATATATATATTATTAATGTGTCCCCGACGTGTCTGTGTCCTACTTTTTTGAAAAATGACGTGTCGGCGTGTCCGTGTCGTATCGTATCTGTGTCTCGTGTCCGTGTCCATGCTTCTTAGGGATAGGCTCCTTCTCATTTATAACTTCCAAATCATACATGAAGTATTTTAACCAAAGAGCCTCCTGGACTGCTGTACTGCAAGCTATATACTTTGCTTTGGATATTGATATAGCCATAGAGGTCTGTTTCTTACTACTCCAAGAAATTGCACCTCCTCCGAGGGCGAACACATAGTCGGTTGTTGACTTTCTCTAGTCTAAATCACCGGCCCAATCTGCATCTGAGTAGTCGCGCAGTTCTGGGACTTCACCTTGATAACATATGCGAATATTAACTGTTCCTTTGATGTACTGTGGAATCCTCTTAACCGTATACCAATGCTGTAATCCTGGATTACTTAGGAATCTGCTTACGAGACGCACGTCCAATGCAAGGTATGGTCTCATACACAGTATCGCATACATATGCTGCCCACAATTTAAGCATAAGGTTTTAATCTCATCATTTTCCTATCCTGCTCATTTGTGAGTCCTTGATCGCTTGATAAGTTTGTGCTCTTGCAGATGAGAGTATCAATTGGTTTACACCTAGCCATATCAAATCTTTTTAACACAGTTTTCAAATAGGATCTCTATGATAAAGTTAATATCCTATTCGGACAATCAGGGGTTATTTCAATGCCAAGGACATATTCTGCCTCACACGTCTTTCATCTCAAATATTGGCTTTAACTATTATTTGATTTCAGTTATGGCTTCCAATTTATTACTAGCGATCAAAATGTCATCCACATATAATGACAAATATAAGTAACAACTCCCATTGCGTTTAATATAGAAACATGTGTCTCACTATTAGGGACAAATCCAATTTCACATATGGCCTGATGGAATTGTCTATACCATTGTCTTAAGACCTGTTTCAATCCATACAATGCCCTATTAAGTTTGTACACTTTGTCCTCGTGACCTTACACTACAAAACCCTCGAATTGTTTTGTATAAATTTCTTCTTCTAATTCGCCGTTCAAGAATGCTGCTTTTGACATCTATCTGGTGCAATTCAAGGTCACGACATGCTACCAATGCTACTAAAGTTTGTATGGATTGAAATTTTACAACCGGAGAAAATATCTCCTCGTAATCTATTCCTTCCACTTGTGTGAATCCTTTAGCTACTGACTGTGCTTTATATTTATCCAAGGATCCATCCTTCTTAAATTTCTTTCTAAAAACCCATTTACATCTAATGGCTTTCCGATCTTTAGGTAGATCAACCAATTGCCATACTCAGTTCTTTTCAATTGATTCCATCTCCTCTCCCATAGCCTCTAGCCAATACTGTGCATCCTACTCTTTGACCACTTGAGAGTAGGAGGTTAGATCCACATCGTGCACGGCTTCCAATAAACTGCAATAATCGTCTAGATATGCCAGTTGTTTCCTCACCCGAATCGGCTTGCCAACTAGCTCATCGGGTTGTTCAATCACCTCAAGTGAGTCATAGACAGGAATTTTATTTCCAATGTCCTCTTTGTTGGAACCCCCACTTGCTTGAACCCCCTTATCCATAGTGATTTCATATAATTCCACACTCTGTGGTCTTACTCTAGGACTGGCCATTAGATCCTTAAGGAAAAACATATCTTTGTATTCTATGATTATCCTATTATTGTAATCATGATCATACACACAATATCCTTTAGAATGTGATGGGTAGCCAACGAAAGAACACTTTTTTTCATTTTTGCTTGCAGTTTAGGTCTTTATTGTGGTGGCAACAAAACATGTACAAGGCAGCCCCGAACTCTCACATGTTCTAATTTTGGTTTAGCACCAATCCATAACTCATACGGGTTTTGGGCACACTCTTGGAGGGTACTCTGTTTAAAATATATGGTGCAGTGTTTAATGCTTGTCCCCACAAAGGCAGCGGAAGACTTGCATGGCTGATCATTGACCTTACCATATCCATTAAGGTCCTATTCTTCCTATCGGTCATACCATTTTGCTCTGGGGTATATGGAATTGAATATTCATGAATTATTCCCTCACGTGGACAATATTCTTTAAATAGTTTTGAAGTGTATTCACCCACTCTATTAGATCTAATCCTCTTTATTTTCTTGCCCTTTTGATTTTAGACTTCAGCAGCATATGTTTGGAATATTTTTAAGCCCATATTTTTATGTTTAATTAGGTACACATACCTATATCTACTGCAATCATCAGTGAATATAATGAACTAGTCCTCCCCAGTTCTATTGTGTACATTTAATGGTCCACATATATCTGAATGAATTATTGTCAATATTTCAGAATTTCTAGTTCCTTTTGGAAATGGTTTCTTGACCATCTTCCCACTTATGCATGGTTTACATATGGGGTACTCAATTTTACCTATGTCTAGTAAAAGTCCATCTTTAACCATTCTATTAATTCTATTTTTATTAATGTGGCCCAATCTTAAATGCCATAACAATACCAAACCATTCATGCATACATTCACATACACAGAATAATCAGAAGTGGACTTTATTTCATTATTAAGAATATCCAGTAAATACAATTTTTCAAAAAGAAAACTATGAACTAAAACTTTACCACGCATTCCAATAGTAACCTCATTGTCTTTGAATCTAATTTCGAATCCATTCATTGCCAACTAGCTCACACAGATAACGCTCCTCCTCATTGCGAGAGCAAAGAAGACATCGGAGAGATAAAGGGATTTTCCGGTTGGTAAGGGAATTTTGACTTTCCCAATTTCCAACACATCTAGAGTATTTCATTTTTCATGTATATACTTTGTTCTCCGGGTTTCATCTCTTTGAATTCGATAAATCCAGCTCTGGTCCTTGATATGTGTCTAGTGGCTCCAGACTCAATCCACCAATTCTTATCATTGGTGTCCACCATCATGGACTCAGTGACCATCTCAACATAATCTCCGTATTCTTTGGTCACTTTACCTTACTGGCTATTCTCACACTTTTCTTTATGCATTGAAAACTAAAGTGTCCAGCCTTCTCACAATTAAAGCAAACACCATTTTTAGGCCCTTTCTGTTTTGGATTGCCTTTAAATTTCTTTTTATTTTTCACATTGGCGGTTAACGCACCACTATAACTCTTAATTATAGCAATCATAATAGAATTTGTAGGTGTTATATTATGGGCAGCCTGCCTTTGTCCTTCAGCAAGTAATTTAGCTTCAACCTTATTAAAGGTTATACCCTTTTGAAGGCTAAGGGTTTGAGATATATTCTCTCACGAAAGTGGAAGACTTATCAGCAAGTACAAGATCTGAAAATCCTCATCCATTTCTTTTCCCAAGGCTACAAATTACTGTGTCAGACCGACATTTTATCAATGTGATCCCTTATAGATGACCCCTCTGGTATCTTATAATTGACATACGCGCTAAATGCCTCCATCAAATAAGATTTGGAGGTTCATCATACTTGCCCATAGCATAATCCCAGATTTCTTTTGTTGTGGTGAAATGCTCAAACTGTTTCTCCAACTCACTAGATATGAATCCGATCAATAGATGCATCACTGATTTATTATCAAAGGCCCATTGCTCATATAATTTATGGTCCTCCTTAGGGGCATCATCAGCAAGCTTAGGGATTAGATCAAATTCAATCACATAAGTCAGTCCATCGAAATGCAGCAATGCGTCCATCCAACACTTCCACACGGCTAAGTTCTTGCTACTAAAAATATCAGCCTTTACAAGATCATGCAAGGCTGATTTGGAAGACATGATTTTTACTTTTAATTAAAAGACGGTTTAGATACCACTAACCGTATGAGGGGAAAATATCACCCTTTTGTCTAAACCGCTGGATTATCTTCCTTTTGCTACCAATATGTAGATCTGCTCGCAAGGATTCTATAGGCGCAAACGGATATTCGATCTGACTTCGGATAGCCAAGATATCGGAGTTGGAAATTTTGACATTGATCCGTGCCTTTACCTACGTCAACCGTACGATCTCTGCGTTAGCGCTGACGTTGTCATGCGTGTCAGCTTTAGAATCCGGGCTGGATTAGATCTGGGTCTAGTTGGGTTTGCCTGACCCAACCTACAACATACAGGGAGGCTGGAGGCAACAAAGTGGCTTTACTTGTTGAACAAGTCAACTTTTCAACCTTTTTCCCTTTCCTCTAGAAGATGACAAAAACACAAGCCACTCAGATGGCTTTGTTTTTCAACACCTTTGCACAACAAGACAAATCCATAACACCCCACTTATCCTGTCTCAGGTTCCGTGCTTTTAACATATAAGACTCGATGAAGTCTTCTTCTTGATGAGAAGTTGCAGACAAACAGAAAGTCGAGAGTAGGGCTTAAAGAGAAAAGCAAAGATCTATAGCGATCCACTTGGCTTTTCTCAAATCTAAATCGATAGAACACGCCGCATAGCTTTGATACCAATTGATGGATCTGGATGCGGAGACTCCTTCATGAGGCCGGAGATCTATGTGCATTCCGGTGATGGAAAGCTCCATGGATCTCTTCGCCTTTTTCTTTCCTATGGGGAGACTCCTTCATGAGGTCGGAGATCTATGTGCATTCCGGTGATGGAAAGCTCCATGGATCTCTTCGCCTTTTTCTTTCCTACGGGAATGGAGAGAATCATCCGACCCTAGGGCTACCTTATCCTTATATAGATAAGTTCCAAAGAGGCACACTTACTAAAGACATCTTCCACTAGAAGTCCACAACCACTGATTCTATTGGGAGTCTTATTGTGGTGCTTAGATCAAGTCTTACATTAAAGTGAGATTGTAATCTCTATTGGCATCTGCCATGTTTAATCTGACGTGGGACCCGTGGCATGCGGGCTACATGATTTCTTACAATTCCAGCATTCCAAATGCTATAAGAGGGTTGAGCATTTAGAATTCTGCTTTGGGGAAAAGTATTTGGAATTCTAAAAATTCTCCCGACAAGAATTCCAACCAAACAGGCCATTTTTAGCCATACCACTCCATAACTCCTAATTGAGTAACAATATTGAATTTTTGAATAAATGTGTCTATAAAAGATTGGCCATTTTTATTTAAGTTATGTTTGCAAAATTTGTCTATAGGAGATAGGCCGTTTTTATTTAAATTATGTTTCATAAAATACTTTTAGGAATTAAAGGTTAACTAAGCTTCACAAAAGATTATTAAAAAAGTGAAAAATGAAGGGTGAAGGATACGAAGTGACGGTTAAAGGATATAAGGTGGAGTTGTACATGTAAAATTGACTTTCCTAGTTATTAAACTATTGAGGTGATGGGGCATATTCATTTCCTGTCTTCTCTTAATTTAACTTCCACATGAGGAGAGGTCATTTGGTGGTATTTTTGGATGTTTATTATTTTTTTTATCCGAAGAAGAACCATTATCAGTTGGGCCACATATATAGATGTCTTTTTCTTTGAGTGCATAGTCTGGATCCGTTGTTTCACTGGATGGATTGACCAAGTGTTAGATTCATGGTATTTTCATTCAATTTAATGATTTTTTGCTATTGCATCCGAGAAATTGTGAACTATGAATAATGCTAGTCATACTTCCCATCTCACAACTCATCTCACAACTGTCTTATGTGACAGGTTTAATTCATTTGTTTTACTTTTAACATTGTAGAGATGAGGGAAAAGGAAACTACTATATAAGACGGTCGTGAAATGAGTTGTGAGATGGGAACTCTGGCCAGCACTTATGAACTATCCTAACCTTAAAATAGTGTAATCTAAGAACCTGACAGTCATCCATGAGGTACTCCATTCCTTCTCAGTGCTCTTCATGTGGTACTTTTGCACCGACTACTTCACTTGAGTGCTCTTCTGGCTTGTACTCCTATGGGAGCGTTGCACCTTGGCTTACCACTAGGCTGTCCCATGCTTCTTTTTTAATTTTTGTTCTTCATTTTTAACTACCCACAGAAATACAATCCTATTCAATTATATGAACAAGCACACCTTCATTAATTCAATACATTAGCTTCAATTTTTAACTTTTTATTATCTTTATTAGAGGTTTTTTTTATCAATCCAACTAATGATATAAATCCCATCAAAGTGGAAGCAATTATTCATCTAATGTGTAGTATAATGGCTTGGATTCATGGGTATTCATTTGAGGATATTTGAGAATTCCTGTTTGGGGTATATTTTAAGTTCCCAAAACCTAATCCTAAGTGAGATTGGAAAAGGCTCAAGTACTGAAGCATTTTGAAAGCTAAAATTTAAAGAATTTGGACAATTTTGAAAGCTAACAAGTAAGATGACGGATTGTGAGAATTCTTAAGAATTCTTGCAAACAAATGCCTTCCTAATTCTTTCACAATCCTAGTCTCTAGCCAATGTGCAAATGTTTGATAACAATCTTCCATCACTGTCTCAAGTGCTAGCCTGGATAGATGTCTAGATTCTTCAATAAAGACATTGTAAGTTGAAGGAGATAATGGATCTCACCTATTAAAATTTTAAACATCTCAAAATAAATGCCTTCTCAGTTTACAAGGGGATCCATCATACTTATGTTTTAAAAAGGACATTAATCTTAGAAATTTTTTCAAATTGTTGCCTAATTTTCTGTGACTTTTCAAAATAGGACAAATACCCACCTAGGAGTTGATAGAATGGCATAAGGCATGCATTTGCTCCCCATGTCTTGTATTTGAAATCACCCCATATTTGCCTGGTTTATATTTGTATGAATTTAGCAAACGCCAACCAAGGAATTAATTTCGTTGGGTCAAAGATCTCTAAGATACTCACATAATTAAAAAAAATAAAAAAAATAACAAAAATAAAAAACAATGAAAGATGAAATCAAAGATGCATTTCAAAAGAGGCCATAAAATCTCCTAACTTCTTTCAAAATCAAAACATCCGACTAGAAAGCTGCCCCACGGGCTAGTTTTTTGTTTTTATTTTAAAATTTCCGATATTGCCTTGTAGGGCTTTTTAAAAAGAAAAACAAGCAGAACAAGATAATTCTCTATTTTGACTTCACTAATTCCTGAAAAATGAAAGAGAACATTTGTTCGCCATTGTTTTGTGTTTTCATTTGGATTAAAATTTTCTATTGTTTAAGTCGCTAGATCTTATTTTTGGGGTGAGGACTTAACGAGGAGATACCAGATCATCAAGGAAGGGAAATATGGTTTCCAAGGTATCTATCAATATTCATGTTTGGTGCTTGCAAATCATCGATAATTTTGGCAGAATCAAATTCTCACTTCTTATGATTCTCAGATTTTACCTCCCCCCATCAAATTTCCAAATTATCTCATCTAAAAGCAGGGATATAAAAAACTAAATCCTCACCCAAAAGATAGGGGTGCTCATGGGCTAGGCCAACTCGAGCCCAATCAGAGCTTAGCCCACCTTAGGCTAGGCTTGGATAGGTAGGTAGGAGCCATTTAATAATTGGGCCTATTTAATAATTGGGCCAGGCTTGGACTAAGTAACAAAAAGCCCAAAGCCTGGCCTAACCCATATAAGGAATGCTTGTAATTTAATGTAATTAGTACAAACAATTAATAAAATGGCTACAAAATTGATAAAAAAAAAACCCGATTCGACCTAACCCAATTAATTAAATAGGCGAGCTCAGGCCTGACTTTTATAGGCTATGTCGGGCTTGGACTCAGCTTAGCCAGTGTTTCTAAAGTCAGGCTGGGCTTGGATATGCCTTAGCTCGGCCCGGCCCATTAACAACTCTACCGAAAGAGTATACATAGCTTGTACAAGTCCTCAGTCATTTCATAGTTATAATCAAACATCTCAGCTATAAAATCCTTTGTGAGGGTTTTTATTTTCTAGGAATAGTGAGGAATTCGTGGAACTATAAGTTCCTCACCTATTACCAAACAAGCCCTAAGTGGAGTTGAATCGGGCTTTCAAGTGGTACGAATTTCATTATCCCAATTGGTTGCTTTTTGTATGTGTTTTTGTTGTTTTTTTTTTTTTTACGTTGGCCTATAGGAAGGAGTGATACCATCAACCTCAAGGCCCAGGGATCGATCCCTTCATGGATTTTGGATTATGTTTGTAATCATTTGAATTCTGATGATTTCTGTGTGTCGAGACGACTGATCCCTAGAAGTTGTGACTTGAAATGTTACTGAAGTGGTGTTTTAAATGGGGGAAGGCTTTTCCCCCAACACGAAGTGTAGTACAAAGTTTGTTTCTTGATTGATTTTCACTGTACAAGAAGGGAACTTGTCGCTGAAAATGAAGCCTGGAGCCTGTTGAATTGTTCAATCTGTAATTCGTTATCAGCACTAGTTGCAATTTTTTTTATTTAGGTTCTTTGGGCAGCAGAAGCATAATTAAGACTATATAATAAGACCAGTTTGTGTTCTAAGCAAGACTTGGTAAACTGAGTAGGTGAACTGGGTTGGAACTAGTTCCATGGAACGACTTTGTCAACACCCACCACACTCTATTCTCTACGTTTTCTTCTGATAACAGAGCTGTCTTAAGTCTTAACTCCCACTAAATGATGGGGCTCTCCAAGGGCCATATTGAAATTCTCAAAAGGAAAACACAAAAATTGGCTGACGTCCAGGATTTCTGGGGGATGTCACAATTTGAAAAAACTTTGAAAATCTTAAGGCCTATTTTTAAAATGTGTCTATTATTTTTTCCTATTAATAAAAGTCCCACAAAAAAAAAGTCTCATTTTATAACTTAAATCACTTTTACTAAGGCCCACCTAAATGCATGACGAAATAGAATTTAAATGATTCTCCATCTTTTATTTTATGTCTTCAAAGTTTCATAAGAAGAATTGTCTTTCCATCTTTTATATTTAAGAGGCAAATCATTTTATTATATTTTTAAAATAGCTTGAGCCATCTAAGTTACTGTTTTTTTTTAAAGCCGAACTCTCAGTCAAGTAAGGGAGTTGTTATCAAAAATAAAAATATAGAAGTTGTTTTGAGGTTCTATGAAAATATAGGGGTCTTTTTATAAACAAAATTCAACTCAAAGCAACGGACCATAGATGGCACTTACGACTTGAAAACAGAAAAAACCGCACCGCCTGGTAGACATCTTCCTCCCTCCACCTCCTCCTCCCCCTCCTCCCAGGCTCTCACCATCTCCTTTTCGCTACCATTAGATTTAGGGTTAGGGTTTCGGATTGTTCCATTCCCAATGCTCCCAATCTTCGGTTGGAGTTAGGGTTTATGTTCATCTTCCTCCATTGAAAAAGCCAAAATCCAATCACCGCAGGACCATGTTTTCTCCGCAATGCCTCTCTGGAAGAGCTCCGATTCGCCCTCCTCCTCCTCTGATCGCACCACCACTCCTCCCAGATCCAGAAGATCTCTCCGAGACCTCTCCTTCTTGAGCTCCCACCGCCACCACCGATCTCTCTCTCAGCCGCGCCTCACCCGCCAGAGCAAGCTCCGCCACCTCACCGACCCGTTTCGGTCGTCTTCGGTTTCCGCCAATTCGGCTACGTCGTTGTCGCGGTCGCCCAGCGTTCAGGACTGCTGCGCCGCCGCCCAATGGCCGTCGTCCGTTCAGGCCCTGCCGCTGCCGCTTCCGAATCGGCCGGCACCTCGGAAGAGGGATCAGTCGGTGGATTTTCCGGTTGGGAGGTGAGGAATTCTATTGGTTTCCCTTTTTCGTAATTTGGCGCGAATTTGAATGTTGTTGGTTCTTCCTAGGAAACTTGCTAACCCCATTTAATATGTGAATTCCTAGGAATTCAAGACAATGTAGGCTAGTGGGCGAAGAGAATTGGTATGGATTAGGTTGCATTCGCCATTGAATGTAACCATGTTGCGAGTGCATCTATCATTTTTTTCAAATTGGGTGGTTATCTGCTGCATTTGTCCTGTTTTCCCATGCAACCCATCTTTGGTCGTTTGGTCTTACCTATTCTCTTGGCGAGAAAGGAATAAAAAAAATTTATTTTCCTCGATAGAATGGATTTTAATTTCCTGTGTGAGGAGTAAAAATATAGAATTTCCATTTCTCTTAAGAAGAGAGTAGAATTTTCTTGCTTTACAAATGCACCCGACAGACATTTGAATTTTATTAGGTCTACACTTATTCATGCTGAAAAGAGTTTTGTGATTGGAATCCTTTTCATTGGTCGGCTTGTAATTGGTGTCGTCTTTTGGCAGTTCTTTCCTTTCCAAGTTTTGAATGGGCATTATTTTTAATTTTTATACAGTGCCCTCATTTAGAAAGACAAGATGATGGACAATATATATATATATTTTATAGATCTTTCGTCAGTGGGCCAAGTTAACAATGAAATTGGTTTTATATACTTGACGTAATTGTATTGGCTTCTTTTTTTTTTTTTTCTGTCCTAATTCTATTGCTTCATCTATCTGAACCTCTTTTCCATTTCCTTTTTTTCTACTATGGGCTTCTCATCCGCTTCATCAGGCGGTCCTTGAATGAACTTTCTCGTTTGTGCATTTGCTCCTTGATTATGCTAGGTTCTTATGGTTCAGAACTTTTTTCTTTTGGAACAGTGATGGTAAATTTTATTAAAAAAGAAAATGCATCAAAATACACCCAAGGAAGGCATCAAAGAGTGAGAATTGTTATAACAGTAGTGTACCAAATGACGACCAAGCCTACATAATGGAGGCACTTAAGTTACATGAGTGATCAATGGTCCAAAACTAGGATAACCGGATACCTATTTGCACCTTAGGCACCGGTATCTTATTGTGTTAATAATGGTATGATGCCTCGAACTTAAAAGTGTCCTTCAATATATATTTGGAAAAATATCCTATTACATCAAGTTTATTGGGTTCATTGATTTTCAACTCCTTGCAATTTTGCTAACGATATTAACTTTTCAAATGCATACCTGTTTCTGTATGCACCCAATATTTTGTGGAACATGGAATTTTATCATCAATTTATTGTCTGTGTCCATATCCACGCTTGCCTCTGCATATTGAGAAATTTCATAGTTGCTTTCTAGTGTGTGGAGATGCAATGATAACAATCAATAATTCACAAACATGCAATGACTTGTGGCATAATCTCCTCTTCTCCTTCTTCCTTTAATATCTTTTGTGTATTGATGCTGAGAATTGTAGGATTCGATACATGAAAATTTTGTTGATCACGTTGGTTTTTTTTTTTTTTTTTATATATTGGTAGACCTACAGTTGGCAAGAAGGCATTTCCAGACACTGTTGAACACATTCAAGGCGACTTTGGGCTGAATGTTCCTTCCAGGAATACTTCAATCGATAATTTCTCAAGTCCAGAAGCTAGTCCTCGAAGATCAAGCACTGGAGATTTTTTCCCTCCCATACATAGTCCTCAAAGAATGAGCACGGGATGTTCTCTTCCATCCCCTTACATGTCTTGTCAAGGCCTTCAAGTTTGGTCTGCTCCTGAGTTGCGTGCCACAGATATGATGTTCTTTTCTCAAACTTCACCAGAGAAGTTTGTGACTGGTCCTGATGGCTCTGGACTTCATAGTCTGATAGGGAATGGTCCTGGTCTAAAACCCAAGAATCGTAGTGGTTCTTCCTCACCGTTGCACTTGAGAATGTCCCCAGAGTGTTCCCCACAATGGCATGGTAGTAACGGCAGTATTGCTGTGCACCCACTGCCCCTTCCTCCAGGAGCTGCAGTGCTGTCACAACCAACTTTTGTTCATCAAGCTGCACTGAAATCAGAGGTCTCATCAATGAAAAGTCAGTGGCTGAAAGGGAAGCTTATTGGCAGTGGAACATTTGGAAATGTTTTTGTTGCCACTAACAGGTATGTAGGTGTTTTGGGCTATTTCTTCTTCCTGTTTTTTTTCTTTTTTTTTTTTTTGGTTATTTCTGAGCACTTATATGTTCTTTCGTCTTTGTAAGGGAAACTGGAGCGTTATGTGCAATGAAAGAGGTATATCTAATACCTGATGACCCAAAATCTGTGGAAAGCATGCAGCAGTTAAAGCAGGTTAAGTCTCTAAATTGCTTTTATGCTTCAAGTATAAAATATTTGGTAACTTATGTTCTAATGTTTTGTGTCATTATTGATAGAAAGATGCCCTGTGGTCATCCTATGGTTTAATGCATTTTGCTTATTGTTCATTTATGTTAATATATCTGTTCTCCTGACCCTTGTACAACTTCTGAATGTGTATTGCAGGAAATAAAAGTTCTCAGCCAATTAAAACATCAAAATATTGTGCAATATTATGGCAGTGAAATTGTGAGTATTTTCGCTACTTTGGATTTAGGCACTAAATGGTTATACACCATTCAAAACGAAACTTAGTACAAAGCTTTGTTTATATTTGTAGGTTGAAGATCGTTTCTACATATATTTAGAGTATGTTCACCCTGGTTCAATTAGTAAATATATTCGTGATCATTGTGGATCTATAACAGAATCAGTGGTTCGCAATTTCACCCGTCACATACTATCTGGACTGGCTTACTTGCACAGCAAAAAGACAATTCATAGGTGCTTCTTGTTTCTATTCTTAATGCTTGATTAAACTTCTTCGAATCTTGTTTCCAAATCCTTTTGTCCAGCTATGTAATCATGATTCATATTTGTTTAAATATTCTTTTCTGTCTGAGACAAGTGTCATGCATGACTTTTTCTCTAAGAAGGCCTCTTATCATCATGAGTGACAAAAGCAGTTTCCACCTCTGCCCATCTCCATATGTTTGATGAAATCCTAGATGAAGAATTGTTTGGGGTGTTACGTGTTTTGCCAACAAGCTGTGCTATTGGTTATGCAATGCATCCACACGAAACTGGTTCTGTTTGATTTTTTTCCTTTAAAATTTATTATTCCTTCAAAATTATAGAGTTTTGACAATTATGAGGAAGTTTTAACCATGATTTGATTGACTGCATCAGTGTCGACAATCACTTCTATTGCTCAATATGTAGTGATGGCTTCTTTTAGGGATATTAAGGGAGCAAATTTGCTTGTTGACTCATCCGGTGTTGTCAAGCTTGCAGACTTCGGGATGGCAAAACATGTGAGTGGTGTATCTCCTTATATAGAAGCATTTAAGAATTCTTGTAAGAGAAATGTTCAAGTCCAACTGATTTCATTGAAATTATCATACAACCCATCTTATGGGGCCCACTTCAATCACTTGCACACATGGTGAATGGTTTGACAGAAGAGGCTTACACACTATGGATCAAATCTCTCCTTAATTTGATGATCAAACCAGCTGGAGGGGGGTCCATCTGAATATCGGATGGTGATTCACATGACAATTTGATATGTCCAATTATTCAATAATTTCTCATACTAGATTTTATTTGTGACAAATCATTTATTTGATCATCGCTATCCAAACGTTAGGTTGAGCAAGTTGGGAAGATTTTGGTAAAATAACTTATTTCATATCATGGATCAATGGTACATCTTATATTGTACTAGCAAAAAAGTTGTGAGGCGCACTACTTCCAAATCAGAAGAAAAGAATGAGAAAAATGCTAAAAAATACCTTAAAATTTTAAATTCAATATTGATGCAGGATAGACCAATGAGCCACATTTGAAAGTTTATACCCGCAGGCTCAAGTCTAAAGCCCAGCACTGAAAGTTAATTAATAGTAGTTGCTTTATTAGTAATAGTTGCTTTATTAAATTTTAAAAATTACTTTTACATTTTAATTAGGACTTATTATTTGAATTGAACTAGTTTGTTTCTTTATTTGAAGAGTAATTTAGTTATAAATAGATGTAATTCCTACTAACGGGATATACTATATTATTCTTGAATGAGATTTTAGTTTTTTTTTCTCCATGTAGATTGAATTCCTATCTTTAGTCTAAAACCTAGATAGATTATTCTATATCTTTTAATTTAGAGAATAGCCCGATGGCTATTTTTTTTGTCCGTGCTACTTCAATTGGTATCAAAGAGGAGATCCCCGATAGCTATTTTTCTTGTCCGTGCTACTTCAATTAGTATCAAAGAGGAGATCCCTTCTCGAGTCACCACACCTATTGCCGACAAGAGGTAAACCAGGTATCCCTATTCCCTTCCCTTCATTATTGCAATTCACTCATCACATCCGACCCACAGATCCCAGAACGTCCACCCCCAGCTCCCAGCCAGCCTTCCGTAAGTCCAAATCCCCGCCCAAAAACCCTAACCGATCACCCAACACCCATCTCCATCTCAAAACCGAACCCAATCCTCTTTCCCCCCAACCCTAAACCCCAATCCACCCCTTCGACAAACTCTCCAACACCATCCCAGACCCTGCCGGACCATCTTTCATCTTCCGCCAACCACCTCTCGTCGAACCTCCCCCAGCACTTCATCCCCACAACACGCGCACCACCCGAAACCCTAGCCTCCAGCACCACCAAGCCTGAACTCAGCCTCTTCCCGAATCCAACAACCCCCACCGAACCCACAAAAACTAAATCTTCGAACCTTACTCCCTGTCGAATCTACAACCTCCGCTTCATCCCTGCACCGACTCAGTTCCAACTCCCTCCCTCCGCTTTCCGATACTCGAACCAGACAAAAAAAAAAAAAAAACAAAAAACAAAAAGAGGTGAAGCATCAGAGAAGAAGAGGAAAGAAGCATACCGTGCACCGGAGCTCGCTTTCCCACCGGAGCACACCGACACTGCTCTTGGCCCTTTCTACTTTCCCTCCACTGCCCTCGGGTCAATCTCAGGGCCCACGAATCCAGTTTTAAAGAACCAGCAGTCAGTCCAAGCTTCTGGGCTTATTTCAGGTTAGGTTCAACCCATTAAGTTGAAAAACAAAACCCTCAGCCAGTCTTAGCAACCAACACCATGTCGTATGATGCCCAAATATGGATACGGATATGGATACTATTACATTACAGGGAACGAGGATTTGACACGGCAACTCCAAAAACTTAGGGCATAGTTACAGGCATGGCATCACTTAATATACGATGCAAATACGGGATAAAATATGGATACTGGTACAAATATCATATTTTAATAGTATGTGATACATCATACATGACTAACTACTAAAAGTGGGTCCCTAAAAATTTCAATCTAAAGTAGGGTGATATGGTCAAATTTATAATCTTAAAAATTACAGCTATCAAAATTAAAATGGAACGAGGGAGAGAAGTTTTAACTTTTCAATGAGAGAAAAATATAATTTAAATTGAGAAAAGAAGGACATTGAATGACATGACAAGAAAGGCTATTTCCCCATCCAATAAAAAATATAAATAAAATGACAGAACTTTAAATATGAGAGTGCAGGGGGGAAAACAAACATCAAATATACAGTGGGTTTTGAGTTTTGTAATATTAAAATAAAATAAAGGGGGCTAAATGTAAAATTGAAAGTACTCTTTTCAAGTTATAACCAAAGATTTCAGATAAGATTCGTTGTCTAGTTCAATTTTTGATAAATTCCTCCAATTTTGGCTTTTTCTTTTTGTAAAATACAAGACAGTCATATCATAAAATAGTGAGCTGTATCCCAGCTGTATCTTACAGTATCCCATACCCATTTCCGTATTAGACCATTTCAGTGTGGATACCTCAGGTCAAATGAGGTATCCAGGTATCATAGACCATGTCTACTCACATACGAGCAAACTTCAGAGGAAAATTCACTGACAGTCTACGTGATACCTATATCACAGAGTTGATGGACAGAGTGGATCGAATTGAGAAGATTATTGATGCCAGACAGTAGACTCTAGCCTCGCAAGGCAACAAAACTAATGGCAAACCTGGATCTTCCAACAGTGACAAAGGAAAAGATCCTCAGGTAGAAGACATACCACAATTAGAACACTGTTGTTGGTGAGCCTCAAGAGACTTGTCGACAGTTTCTGAAACGCACGATGGAAGACTCTGCCTCTTATGACTATCATGGCCGCCAGGATGACATCACAAAAAAGGTATGTATTAATGTTCTTGATTTTTTCAAGTGCACGGAAGTCAAGGTCTTCACCGATTGGATTACAACTCTTGAGGATTATTTTGAGTGGTAGTTTATCAATTACTTCTTGGGATAATCCGAAGCCATACAAAGTCTCTTGAGTGAATGACACAGCAAAACTGGTAGTAAAAATGTGCCAGGTAACATTTAAGATTGCTGGTTATAAAGACTCTATTTGGTGTGACATTATTCCTATGAATGTTACTCATATTTTGTTGGAAAGTTATTCCTATCAATGTTACTCATATTTTGTTAGGAAGACCTTCGTTCTTTGATAACAAGGTACAAAGTGATGGAGAAACTAATACACATACTTTCAAGTATTAGGGCAAAAAAGTAACTCTTCTCGCACATAAACCACCAACCGCTTCAGAAAAGCGAGCCTCCTCCACCCCGGCAAAGAGACAGGCACAAAATTTTTATTCTCGCATTCTTTCTATGAACAAATTTGAATCAGAAAGCCAAGAACAAGGAATTGTTTATGCTCTTGTTCCTAAAGAATTCAAGGAGGTAGATGAAACAAAACAGGTTTTTACACCACCAGAGATCAAGTCCTTGCTTCATGATTTTTCAAACTTGATTCCAGTAGAGCTTCCTAAAGAGCTGCCACCTACCAGGGACAATCAGCATGTTATTGATCTAGTCCCAGGTTTCTCCCTCCCTAATTTACCTGCTTATCGCATGAGTCTAACTAAACATATCAAATTGCGATGACAAGTTGAAGACTTACTCCAAAAGGGTTGCATCCAAGAAAGCATAAGTCCTTGTGCAATTTCAGCTCTCTTAACACTAAAGAAAAATGGTTCCTGGCATATGTGTGTCGATAGCCGAGCAATCAACAAGATCACCATCAAGTATTAGTTTTCAATTTCCCGAGTGAATGACATGCTTGATGTGATGGCCGGTTCATCTGTCTTCTCCAAGATTGATCTTAGAAGTGGATATCATCAAATTCGTCTTCGGTCAAGATATGAATGGAAAATTGCATTTAAAACTAAATATGGATTATACGAATGGTTAGTTATGTCGTTTAGTTTATCCAATGCTCCCAGCACTTTTATGAAAGTGATGACTCACCTTTTATGACCTTTTCTTGGCAAATTTGTTGTGGTATATTTCGATGATATCTTGATCTTCAGTAAATTCAAATAAGCTCATCTCGACTATCTTAGGTATGTCATGTGTGCACTTCGTAAAGAAAAATTTTACATTAATTTGAAGAAGTGTACATGTTTTAGTTCCAAAGTTTTATTTTTGGGCTTTGTTGTATCGGCCCAAGGGGTAGAAGCCAATCTAGAAAAAATCAAAGCGATCATTGATTGGCCCGTTCCTAAAAGTATTCATGAAGTACGGAGCTTTCATGGATTGGCCACTTTTTATAGGAGATTTATTCGCAATTTCAATTCAATCATGACTCGTATCACTGATTGCATGAAGATATGAGATTTCACTTGGATAAAGATAGCCTCTTGAGCATGTAAATAGATTAAGAAGAAAATGATCGAAGCACCTGTTTAAAACTTTCCAACTTTGAGAAAGTCTTCGAAGTTAATTGCAATGCGTCACAAGTAGGTGTTGGTGGAGTTTTAAGTCAAGCCGGTCATCTATTTGCTTACTTTAGTGAGAAATTGAATGATTCTCATAAAAAGTACTCGCCCTATGATTCGGAATATTATGCCATTGTCCAAGCTCTACGTTATTGGTGCCATAATTTGATTTGACGAGCGTTTGTCTTGTATTTTGATTACGAAGCTTTGCAACATCTAAATTCTCAAAAGAAGATGAGCGTCAATCGTGTCAAATAGAGTACATATTTACAAGAGTTCTCATTTGTTCTGCGCCATAAATCTGGAACAGACAATAAAGTTACCAATGCATTAAGTCGTCGTTCTCGCATTCTCACAACCATTTCCATTACAGTTCCAAGCTTTGAAGAAATACAAGGAGAATATGCAGCTGATCATGACTTTGGTCAAATTTACACAGATCTTCTAAACGATGAGTTTTATGAACATTCAAAAATTTCTATTCATGATGGTTATCTATTTCGTTGAAATCAATAATGTTTGCCAGCTGCATCTATTCAAGAGTTTATCCTACATGAATTACATGGTGGCGGATGTAGTGGACATCTCGAACGTGATAAAACATTGGCAATCGTGGAAGATTGCTTCTTTTGGCCACGTTTGAAAACAGATATTGCTCGAATTTGTAACTTATGTAGGGTATGCCGGCTTGCAAAAGGGCAAAAGATATCAACCCCTTCCTATTCCACATGAATCATGGCAAGAGCTAAGCATGGATTTTGTCTTAGGTTTACCCAAAACAGCAAGGAAGGTCAACTCAATCTTTGTTGTTGTTGATCGTTTTTCCAAGATGGCACATTTTATTCCATGTTCTTACACATCAGATAAGAAGAAAATTGCTACTCTTTTCTTTAAATAGATAGTTCAACTACATTTTCTTCCTAAGACAATTGTGTCTGACAAAGATACGAAATTCATGAGTTTCTTCTGGAAAACCTTATGGCACATGATGCACACAAAGCTCTAATATTCCAGTGCATACTATCCACAAATTGGTGGCCAAACAAAGGTTATTAATAGGAGTTTGGGAAATCTTCTTCGGTGTCTTATCGGAAATCATATTGCTTCATGGGATTTTATTTTACCCATGGCGGAGTTTGCTTACAATAATTCCGTCAACAGAACCACTAGAAGATCATCATTTGAAGTTGTTACTGGTGTTAAGCAATGTCTTCCTATTGAACTAAGCCCATTACCAGTTAATGCTAGGTCAAGTCAAGAAGCTGAACAATTTTTACAACACATGAAAGAAGTCCATGATGAAGTTCGCCAACAGATTACGACACATACCGAGACTTACAAGCAGCAAACAGATTCATGGCGATGTCATATTGAATTTGATGAAGAAGACATGATTATAGTTCGTTTAAAGCCGGAATGATTTTTCGTAGGAAAATACAAGAAGTTATACCCAAGAAATGCAAGACCATTCAACATTATGAAGAAAATCTACTCTAATGCGTATGTTCTAGACCTTCATTTGGACATGAATATTAGCTCCACATTTAATGTTGAAGATTTAACAATTTATAATAGACATCATGCAGATGAATCTTTTGAAAAACAAGCTCTCCAGCTTCCCATCAATCTATATCCTTCGGAAGAAATTGAAGATATTTTTGATGATCAACTTGTTTCTACGAAGAATGGCGAATTACGTAAGTTCTTGGTCAAGTGGAAAGGAAAACCATTCTCTGAAGTGACATTGATTACGGCTACCGACTTTCAGCGACTCAATCCGAATCTATATAAGAAGTGCCAAGCTAACAACTCGTTGAAGTCGAGTTTTTCCAAGCTAGGGTGAACTGATGCAGGCCAGACCAATGGGCCACATTTGAAAGTTTATACCTGCAGGCTCAAGTCTAAAGCCCAACACTGAAAATTGATTAATAGTAGTTGCTTTCTTTAGTTTTAGAAATTGCTTTTATATTTTAATTAGGACTCCTTATTTGGATTGAACTAGTTTGTTTCTTTATTTGAAGAATAGTTTAGCTATAAATAGATGTAATCCCTTCTCATGGGATAGACTACATTATTATTGAATGAGATTTCAGTTTTCTTCTCCTTGTGAGTTGAATTTTTGTCTTTGGTGTGAGACCTAGATAGATTATCCTAAGCCTTTTGGCTTGGAGAATAGCCCGTTGGCTATTCTTCTTCTTCGTGCTGCTTCAAATATTTAGACTTTAGAGATTCAAGGATTTATGAGAACAATGAGAAAATAAATTTTGTGTTGGTAAAATTAAATGATCTGTTTTGGAAAATAAAAATAAATAATCCTATTAATTTTGATGATGGAAAATAAAAATAAAAAAATTAGAAATGTCAAAAATAATCTATTACTGTAATTACAAAGGTAGAAATCTTTTTACATAATTGTAAAGAGTTATTACCTATAAAAGTTGCATTTTAAAAGAAATTAACAGGTTTTTATTGGAAAGAAGAAATATCACAATGTGCGTTGATCTCTTTAGCACCCATAATGAATGTCTGGTTGATTGATTCAAATAGCGGAACAAACAGCAAGTATGATAATGAAAGACTAAACAAACAAAACTACAAAAATACAGCAATGAAAATAATAAATAAATAATGTAACCTAGCTAAAAATTATTAAGAAGTGTGAGTAGATTTATTTAGGCCAATCTTAGACTCCATTAAAGCATTCTTGCATCCTTTAGTAATCTGTTGAAGATGAATCAAGTCGTAAGAAGGCTATATATGTAATCTAGTGTATTTTGGTACGAGTCAATGGGCTGGACCCATAAGAGACCCGGCAGATGCCGAAGAGAACACCTGCACATTTTGGGAAGAAGACCACCTGCACACAGTGGAGAGAACTACCTACACCTGTAGCAGATATGACCCAGGGATTGATCGGGTGAGAAATGTGATATGCAACAATTGGGCTATCCCCCTTCTACTGTTATCAAGCTGAATTTTGATACCCAACAACTTGGCATGATAAAGTAGTGCAAAGAGCTCTTTGTCTAAGCCCCCCTGCTGCTGTTCTGAAGCTGAATTTTTTATGGTAGTTATTTTCACAGCATTCATCGAGGTGGTATTGGTGGAGTAATTCGGGATTGTAAGGGATTAGAAACTATTATGGGCCTGTGGACTCATTTGACTGCTAATGAAGCTGATGTCTATGCTATGTTGATTGGTTGCCGTGAGTTGCTTAGTTTGGGGGGTAACAATGCAATTCTTGAAGGTGATACTTTTTCAGCTATTCGGTAGGGCTCGGCTCTGGAAAAGCCTTTTTTAACTTTGGAGATTGAGAGATTTGGTGAAGTGCAGAACATTTCTAATCTGCTTGGAGCCTCTTTTCATCATATTCTTAGGGAGGAAAATGCCATGGGAGATGCTCTTGCTAAGGAGGGAGTTTCACACAACTATTCTTTTTGATGTCTAGAGTCTGTATTTCTTTCTTTTCATTTTTGGTTTTGAGCTCTGTGTTGGTTTAAGTGGTCTCTTTGCTCTGCTGTCTTTGTTGTTCTTTTGCTGAACTGAAATTACCATTTTCAAAAAATAAAAAAAACACTGGGCTATCCCTTCTGTCCCATATGCAATCTAGTTGTCAACTTATCATCAGACAATGGAAGCTTCCCATGAATTTGGGTTTTTTTTCTCTCAGAGAACTTGTGACTATAATAAGGTCTAAGATAATTGATCTTATCATCAGAAAATGGAAGCTTCCCATGAATTTGGGTTTTTTTCTCTCGGAGAACTTGTGACTATAATAAGGTCTAAGATAATTGATTGAGTTGGATGAAGCAATGTCAGGCTGATGGTGAATCTTGGGAAGCATGATTTGGCGGGGATATGCATGACAAAGAACAGGGTAGCTCCTTTTGCTTTGAAAGTGTGGTGTAAATTTGATCAATCGTCCCTTTTTTTTTTTAATTCTTGCTGTTGATTATAAAATTAGATAGAGTACCATTGTTGGTCTACTGATGGGTGCTACCACTAGATCCAGGAATGCATCTGACCCAGTTGTTGATGCCTTTGGTCAGTTAAAAAATCAAAAGTTGAGTTCTTCGAAGCAGAAGTTTAGATTCACACAAATTAAGCTAGCTCAGTGAATTTTCCATTTCACTCTCTATTGATGTTCAATACCTTACTGTTGTGGCAGATAAGTAGGGGATGATCCAGTGTGATCTATGGTGTAAACAAAACAATGGGGTCAAGTTGTTGTTATGTAGGTTTGGTTTGGAACAATGAGGTCAATCCACCCAACTTGCCCAAGTGTCACACAACTCGTCTGTTGCATTGGAAACAGATTCAGTTGATTTAAAAAGAATTAAGAAACAACCAATCCTTGTGGCGGTCCAAATCCTTATTTTGCTTGGCTTGTTTTGAGGCTGATAAAGGTGGCCTTCACTGATTTGTAGACCACTCAGTGAGTTTTGAAAATATCATCATCATTGTTCTTTGTTACTAGTGTCAGTCATTACACTGTAACTTCATATTCATTTTGTTTAAGTTTGTGCTCATTTTCAGCTGAATGGACAAGCTGCTGCACTTTCATTGAAGGGAAGCCCTTATTGGATGGCTCCAGAGGTATCCTCTTATTCCTGCTTCCTAAAGTTCATTTTGGCTCTCTTCCAACCATCCAGCGTTCTTTCTTGTAGGTCATGCAAGCTATGATGCAGAATGATTCTGGTTATGATCTTGCAGTTGATATTTGGAGTTTGGGTTGTACCGTTATTGAGATGCTTACTGGGAAACCTCCTTGGAGTGAGTTTGAAGGGGTAAGTACTTCAGGATTATGTGTCATTTAATTATGCTGAGGATTCTAAAGCTATTCAAGTTGCAAAGGATTTTAGTGGTCATGTTGGTAACAATGAGAATGGGTTCACCGGTTCACCTCCCAAACCCAAAAAATAATAGTTAATTATTTACTTATTGTGAGTTATTTAATTCATATGCTTACACACTGCGATTATTGTGCACATCTATTATGCATTTCTCTTCCCACTATGAATTAATTTAGTTTTGTCCATCTTCTTTTGATGCAGGCTGCTGCAATGTTTAAGGTTTTAAGGAATGAATCCCCTCCTATACCTGAAACATTGTCTGCTAAAGGTAAGAACTTCCTACAGTACTGCTTCCAAAGGAATCCTGCAGACAGGCCAACGGCAACCAAGTTGCTTGAGCATCCTTTTGTAAAAAACTCCCACCAACAGGAAATGAATGGTTGTATACAGGCAATTTCACAAATGAAACTTATGGTTAGCCTCAAATTTTACAGGCCAATTTTAATTATCTACAAAATTTGAGTGGTAGCAAATGATAGCATTATACATGTTTCTACAACAGGATACAACACGATCTCAAGGTGAGAGGAGTAGTTTGATGCAAATCTACAGACATGATGTCCAAGGAAAACAGTCATCAAATGGGTCAGTACTCATTTTATTCCCCTTTGATAAATTATAACATTCTTTGATGTGAATTGTGGAATAGTTAATTCCCAAATTTTGCTTGATCATTATGATATTTATCATTGGATTTTTAATTTGCAAGAAAACATTTTTTAGTAATGTGTTATGGAACCTGTTTCACCCTTGCTTCCCTTAATCAAATTGAAACTAACAATGTTTTGTTGCACATGATGAATCCAATGATGAATATTACTTTGTCCTAAATGAAATTTCAAAGTTCCCCTCCCATGGGACTATGGTATGATCTGATGACCTGGATTGGACAATGGTAGGGGGCCAGCATCGTGAGAAGGGTGGAGCAACCAGAAAACTCTGGTTGCCAGTAGACCCAGACTCCCGAGGTTTTAAAAACTAAATAAAACCAAATTTATCGTCAGGCAGATAGATCCTAGGCATGGGAGCGGGTTTGTTTGATCTGGCCATATCCAGAGGAGAAGTTATGATATAATTGTGCATATATATTCCATAGAATTTGTTCATGATGCAAATATGTAAGATTGCATCTATCAATATAATATTTTCTTTATCAGTAACCAATGTATTATATTAAAGGAGAAGGATACAAAAGCAAAACAGCCAATTAAAAAAGATTGGAGAACAAACTTATAAAAGCCTTATACAAAATAAAAACAAAGGAAAATTTCAACAAATAATCTAATGAACTAGACAACCACCTCTAGTTTGCCAACGAATCCGCCAAAACCTTAGCTGTTTTTAAAACAAGCTTATGCTTAGGCTCCACCTGCATTGAAGAAGACATCTTAATTTCATCGAGAAGGGAATGAAACTGAAGATGCAATCAAAGCAGTAGCATTGAAGAATTGCTCTCAACCACTAACTTTTCTTGGAAATAGAGCACATACAACCAAAGAGCCTCTAGGATTGGCAAGACTTCATCTCACTAGACTTTTTTAACACCAACATGCTTAAAGAACCACATCAGAACCTCTCCCTTACTATTGTGAACTACCCCTCCTATACTTGTCAGCCCTAGTTTTTCTCTAGCAGTTTCATCTGCATTGAGTTTCAACATCCCTTCTAGGGAAGGAACCAGACACTCCTACTTCCTCCCCCTTCAAGGGCCACAACATAAGGTTGCCTCCCAATTGTGCATTACAACATCATCGAGCCCAAAATCTCCAACTTCTCAAAAAAGCCTGTTTAGCTATTCTAAAAAACATGCTAGGAAAAAGATCACCACAGACGTCCAGTCCCCCTTGAAAATCCTATCATGCCTCTCTCTCTCTCTCTCTCTCTCTCTCTCTAAACCAACTCCAGTTGTAAATGGAATTAACCACCACAAGAAAATACTCCACATGCAAAGAATGGAACCATCTCTCAACCCTCAATCATACCCACTGAAGACCTAGGAGAGCATCGAGAAATATCACACCTGAATAATTAGTGAAAATTTTTGAAAAAAAATGTAAAAGTAAGTGGTCACTCAGCTCCCTCTACATACAAAAAAAAAAAAAAAAAAGGAAAATGCTGGAAATAGCCTCTGAACTGCAAAGTCATTACTATAATATTTATATATATGTATGTATAATATGTGTACATATTTATTTTTGGTTCGATTCTGGAATGTGGGACCCAAACCGAAGTATTTTTGGGACCCAGACCCAAAATTAAATGGGTCCAAAATAAAGTGCTCTGACCCTACATGGGTAGGGTCTGGACCAGGTCACGGTAAGTGGGTAATTGTTGCCTGTACACATGGATGGCACCAGGATATTGAAAGGCAGGAAGCTAAATCCAGCTGATCTGAATTGGGTGAGGTTGGCTTTATAAGAATGGGGCTGGCTAATGGCATTCGTAATTAAAGATACACTTGTGGGTGAATATTTCAAATCGTGGACCATTCTTGGTAGGCCCCTAAGAAGTCTAAGGTTTTTACCCTGCGATCACCCAATAAAAGGTTTATTAAGGTTGTCTGAGGTGTTCTGAAAATTTAAATTCAACTGTTTCTGAGTATGAAAGAAGTGATGAAGCCAGTGAAATCCTAATGTGGTTTGTTTGCTTCTGGTTTTATGAATTACAAGATTTTAAAATCTTTTTTTTCCTTTTCTTTTTTATTTTTGTCATTTGATGTACCAGTTGAACCTGATTGGCTGGCTCAAACCTCAGATCCACTCAGTGGTCCAGCGGTTCATTTCTGGTTGGGATAGACAATATTGTCAAGCAATGAACCCCTACGTCATATAATTCAAGCTGTAATTACAGCAGCAGAAGCTTCCGTCCCATCCTCGTTCACTTTTACGAAGGACTTGCAACGGTCTTCTCTACACAGGTTCCAATGTTCTCTCCAAAATGCCCCATCTTAGACGACTCCCACGCACCTGAACAAGGCAAAGCCAATCCCATATGATTCATGGTGGCAGAAACATGCTTCCTGAACGAGATCTTGGACTTCTGGAGTAAACACTCTTCAGCCTGGACTTTGTGGAGCTGGACATGGCTTCCATGGAACCCAGAATCACTTCTCTATGAGATTCAGCATTCAGCAATCCATCGCATTTGTTAGGAAAGGAAGAAGTAGATGGAGAACCGCCACTTGTCCTGGCTTCATTGTTAAGTGAGTTAAGGACTTTGAATCCGTTGGAGTGGCCTCCTGCTGGCGATGAATGTCACTTCCATTAAGGGAGAGAATTATCTTATTGGCCTTCATTGGGTCAAGTTTCTTATTCCACACTCACGAGCGCACATTTGGAAGCAATAGAATAGCGGAATGTCGTGGGACCCAGATGGTGGTGACCCCGAGGAAACCATTTGTTGCCCTTTCAGCCCATAAGTTTACTTTGTTAGTTTATCGGTCTTCATCTATCAAACATGATAAACTTGAAGAACATGAATGAAAATGATCTTTTGGAGGACAAAAGAATACAACCAAGGAGGAAAGAAATGTCTCATCTGAAAACTCTTATGCCCTGGCTTCTGCTTTGTAAATGGCATTTAAATTTCTCTTTGAAGGAAGGTTGCAAAGATGACAGGATTTCTCGGCCCAGGACAATGTAGGCTTTCCATTATGGGTTTCATCTGCATTGACGGGATGAATGAGTTGGAAGGGAGCTGAGTTGACAACACAGGCTAATATAGGTTTAAGAATGTGAGGTCCTCTTGTAATGCATGTCTTCCTGAACTCACTGCAACCGTGCTCCAACCATATGCGTCCATGGTGGAAAGAAAGTGAAATTTGAACCCTTCTTGCAGACTTTTTTATCCAGCATGTTCCAAAATTGCATGTTAAAACCCATGTTGAGAAGAATGTTTGAGGTACTGGTGCTGAAAATTTAGTTCCGTCAAAAGAAGACGAATTCCTCATCAGATGCTGAAGGAATCTATGGTACCTGATTAAAAGTCATTTGATTTGAGATGAGGATGAGATGTTTCTACTTTAGAATTTGGAGTGCTCTTTTAATGATTCTAGATTAGGTACGTGCCTTTGCACGTAAGGTGGATATGAGGGGTGTCCAAATCAGAGCACCTGTAGGAGATGGTCATACGCATAATTTGACTCTCTCTCTCTCTCTCTCTCTCTCTCTCTCTCTCTCTCTCTCTCTCTCTCTCAGAGCAAGGTTTAGGCAGTAAATTTAACTTCCTTTGCTTCTTTTTTTTTTAAGTCAATTATTATGTATCAATTTGATGGTAGACTAACTCAATGAAGAGTAAAATTCAGGTGAAACGAAACGGTGTGAAGTCCCCATCACCGGCCACATCGATGGTTGAAACCTATCCCATCCACCACCGAATCCTGCATATTTCCTATTTGGAATCCTCGTCTCTTTTGTACACGCCTTTATCATTACCATCCTAAACTTTTACTAAAAAAACAAAAACACAAATGCATACCTTTTACCAATCACGAACGCACACCTTTATGATATAAATGCATACCCTTTAACAATCAGGAACTCGTAACTTTATTTTATAACATAAACCACCCCCACACCCAACACAACCCCCACCACACCCACCACAAAAGAAGCTTTATCATGGACAGCACAAAGGGTAGAGGTAGAGATGGAGATGGAGATGGAGATGGAGATGGAGGTGGGGTGGTTAGGGGAGGAAGAGAGATCAATCAGTAAGCAAAGGGTTAATTACATAGCCAACGAACAGCAAAGCCCCACTTACATCTTCCCTTATCATGAACATGAATGGATGGTCAGCAACAAAGTCGCTTGGTGGAATATAACACGCGCGCTCCTTAATACCGGTTGCAGCGGCTGCTTCAGTACCTTCCTCGTTCATCTCAACACATGACTTGTGCTGTATTTCTGAGACAAAGAGCCTATGGGTTTGTTCCACCATCTCTGTAAACTCTCCCACATCCGAAAACGGCAAATCCAGTCCTAATTCCTTCATAATCGTCGAAGCTTCGAAACCAAATGAGATCTTGAACTTTGGAAGCCTGAAAGCACCTACTGCGACTCTTCTAAAATAGTTGAGGCTGTTGAGGAACCCAGAATCAGAACTCAATTTTCTCACTAGATTAGGCAACCCATCTCTCTGCACGGGAAGAAAGATATACATGGCCAACTGTCTTCCGTCCTGCCTTTGCCGGTAAGGGAGTTTGAGGACTTGAAAATCTTCCAAAGAGCGTATGAATTGCTTCTTTTTGCTCGTCATGAAAGGGACCTGAACAGTGCTTCCATTGAAGAGGTAAAAATCTCCATCCTGAGTTTTTGATGGATCAAACTTGTCATTCCATTCTCCTTTGAAGTAGATCGCATTGACAAGCAGCAGGACAGTAGAAATATCAATAGACCCACTAGGAAGGAGCTCTTTAATAAGACCGTTCGTTGTCTCTGCTACCCATAAATTAACTTGCTTCTCCACTCTGTCACCCTGTAAGGATCAAATGAAACTAGGTTAAGTGCATCAGTGCATGATTCCATTAAATACAACGTGAAAGAGAAGCAAACAACTTCTTTGATGATTCACCTATACCTGAAAATAGAAGAGAAGAAAACACAGGCTTACCTCTGTCTGGAAATCGACAGTCTTGGCGTCAGCTCTATAAATGGTATTTAAAGTCTCTTTGAAGGAAGGTTTCAGAGAGAATGATTTTTGGACCCAAAGCCCATTGCTGAAAACCAGACGAGGCCCTTCGTTGGCAGACATGAGACCGAGGAGCTCAAAGGAGAGAGAATTGAGATCATCCACACTCTGGGACTTTAAGAACGTAAGCATTTGCTCAAGCGTACGGCCTTTAGAACCAACGGCCACCATGCTCAGGGCGAGATGGATGGACAAGGGAGAGATTACGAAATTGGAGCCGCTTTGGGCATTCTTCAATCCAACATGTTGTGCCATCTGCAAATAGAGATCGCAGTTGAAACTCTTGTTGTGTGGTTGCTGCTGCTCCATGTCCACTGGGATCATTGGCTTTTGATGATATCCGGCTTAATGAAGATGGATTCCCTTATATATGCACATCACCACAGGTCAAAAAGCTGAAAAATGTGAAGGATAATTTTATTTTTATTTTTAATAAAGTTAAAAAGTATCATAACGTATGATAATTTTAATTTTTTATATATTATTATTTAATAAAAAATAAAAGTATCCATCACCAAAGTACATATGCATACTAATTTTACCTATATATATATATAAAAAGACAAAGCCGCTGCCTTCAGCTCAAAGAAACAGGAGAGGTTATTTATTAAATAAAACTGTTCAGAAGTATGCCCTGTACCTTGCGTAACACAGCTTTGGACGTCTTGGTCTCTCCAAGATAAACAATATTATCCTCTTTAGGCCTTGGTTTCTCCAAGATAAACAATATCCTATTTCTTTATCAAGTTCTAAGAATTCACATCTTCCAAGAAATCCCCCATCACAAGAGTCCCTCGTATTCATCGCACAAATCTATCACAGTCCCTCGTACCCTCGTAGGATCTCAATTTCCTTTAAAATGCACATTGTGAAATTTGAAAGGATTGGCCTGCTGAATAGGCCATCCATTTCCACAGCACCCACCCCCCACCAGGGTTATTTGTGGGTGCTCTATTATTCTTACTCTTAGGTCATTGGGCTAACTTGTAGAAGAAAAACTTTTAAAAATTCCAAGGTGGGCGGAATTTAAAATTTTGGTGAAAAAATATGGCATTACAAATGCTAAGGGCAGCCATCATATCATGTCTAAAAAATTTGAATATTTCAAATTCTTGCCATAATTTCTGAAGAATAAACAGCCTAGGCACACTTACCACAATTGACGACCATGGGATCCAGTGGAACCATATTGGATGTAAACCCACGCCCCAAAACCAATGTATTGTATCTGGATTTGGTATCAACTTAATAAAAAGGACCCAATTTCAATCCATGAACTCTGTCTAATTAGGAAATGGATCCGAAGTTCTCCTATATAAAAAAACAAGTCTCACACCTGCTTTGAACCAAAGATTTCGGATACCAAGATCATCGAATACCCATTTGCAGCCCAATTTTAAATTTTCCAATCAAAGGGCTTTTTTAGCCTTTTCTTTTCTTTTTTTTTCCCCATCTACTACGTGCCCTCCCATGATCTAATCAATGATCTTAATCACAAATTTATTTGCATCAGTTCCACAGACTCAGCCAGAGATCATGCGATTATAGTCTCTGTTGCCCGTGGTCATTACCATCCATCCATGGGATCCATCTCTGTCTTCACTATATGCTAATAAAAAATCAAAGCCAAGACTACATGGATGAAGGGAAAGATCCATGCCCCAAAAAGTATTCACTTGCATTCTCTTGACAATTAGATCTAAGCCTAGTCCAAGCCTGACATGAAGGGTGATGTCGGCAGTGGTGAGGTAAAGATGTCAAATACTAAAATCAAATCAAATGTCCTATGTAATATCATATTTCTTCACAAGCATTTCAAAATTTTCAAGTACTTAAAAGGTCTCTTTTATGCCACCAGAACTTTAAAGTTCCAGCCCCTTTTCATGATTGTGGAATTTCTGAATGCTCAAATACAAAGGAGTATTCAGGAATTCCAATAAGCCTGAAAATTCAAAAATTCTTCAAATAGGAAACAAATAAATAGGCCCTTTAGGATATTCACCTTTGACCACTTATAGCTTGAATTATTCCAGTTCCTATGTGTTCAATCTCACATTCCAATGCAAACAAGCAGGCCCTTTAAGATTAATTTGAAATACAACATATCTTTATTATATAACATAAAACTGCTATAAGCCTTAGATTGGATAACAAAGAGAGTTAAAAAATGCGCGCAGTAGAGGGAGGGAGAGAGGGAGAGAGAGAGATTCGGTGAGATTGGTAAGAAAGGAAAAGAGATCAATCAGTCGATAAAGGGTTAATTACATTGCCAATGAAGAGCACAGCTCCACTTACATCTTCCCTTATTATGAACATGAAGGGATGATCAGCAACAAAGTCTACTGGTGGACTGTAAGACCGAAACTCCATAGAAACGCTGGTTGCAGCGGCTGCTTCGGTGCCTTCCTCGTTCATCTCGATATATGATTTGTGTAATATTTGTGAGACAAAAAGTCTATTGCTTTGTTCCACCATCTCTGTAAACTCTCCCACATCTGAAAAGGGTAAAACCAGTCCTAATTCCTTCATAATCGTCGAAGCTTCAAAACCAAAAGAGATTTTGAACTTTGGAAGCCTGAAATCTCCTACGGAGACCCTCCCAAAATAGTTGAGGCTGTTGAGGAGCCCGGAATCAGAACTCCACTTGTTCACTAGATTTGGCTGCCCATCTCTCTCATTAGGAAGGAAGATATACATGGCCAACTGCCTTCCATCTTGGCCTTGCCGGAAGGGAAGTTTGAGTACTTGAGAATCGTCAAAAAAGCGGATAAATTGCTTGCTGTGGCTGGTCATGAAGGGAACTCGAACGGTACTCCCATTGAAGAGGTAGAACTCTCCATTCCGAGTTTTGGATGGATCAAACATGTCATTCCATTCTCCTTTGAAGTAGACTGCATTGGCAAGCACAAGGGCGGTCAAAATGTCAAAGGACCCATGAGGAAGGAGCTCTTTAATGAGCCAGTTTGTTCTCTCTGCAACCCATAAATTAACTACCTTCTCCGCTTTGTCATCCTTGGAATAGATCAAATGAAAGATGACTGGATCAAATGCAATGTAAATGAGAATAGCTCGAAGAGTAAAACGCTGCCCTTTTCGTTTCCTTCTTGAAACATTTTTGTGGAGTGAAAATAAAGAGGCTCCATTGTGTCTATGTCTTGTATTTAGGGTTAGACCAAAATTGTTACATTAGATTTGGGGTATGGAGTATTTTGGTGATTGTAACGTTTTTTTTTTCAAGGGCTAAGAAAGAGATAATTATATTTATAATAAGAAAAAAAAGTATGAAAGTAAATAAAGTGGGCTCAACCACCTAAATCTCACTCATGTGATTTTTTCCTTTTTTGTGTGTTAGCTTATTGTATTCCAGGTACTCATGCTATGCATGCACGTAACATAGTCAAATCACGAATAAAGTAAAGATAGATGAAGGATAATTAAAAAGCACTTTTTTCACAAGTTTTAGTTTTGTCCACATTCTTAAATGCAGTTAAAAAAAGTTTTTTTACAAAAAAAAAATAGTATAAAATTTTTTGTTCATTTTTGAAAAAGTACATGAATGTTTAAATATTTCAAAAAAATACAAAATTCTTCCACAATTCTTTCAATCAAATCCTCTCCATAAGATTTTTTTTTTTTAGAAATTAAAAAATACCCTTCCTTTATAAGATGTATTTGTCTTTTTTTAACCTCTTACTTTCCCAAAATTGGCAACTTTGGTTTTGATGATCATAACCATTTATTTTTTAACTTACATTTTCAGTCATTTGGAATCCCCTTGTTTTAACCATCCATGCATAAAGATAGTTCAATGGACTTTAGTACATCATTTAAGGTGGACTCATGCATTTATCTTACTTGATTTATTAAAGGGAAATTGTGAGAAATGATGTAAGGGTTTTTTTTTTTATTTCTCAAAGTTGTTTATAGAGAGGAATTAATTGAAAATTTTGTGGAAAACTTTTATACTATTTTGAGAATGAACAAAAAATTTTGGAAAAAAAAAAACAAAAAGAGAAGCGAAAGGGTTGGAACTTTATTTCTTCCCTTCACTACTTCCATCTAAACATTAAAATGCAGTACAAACATCTACCACTTCGCTTCTCAAATTACCCTTCTCATCCAAACAACAGTAATGTCAAAAGCCGACTTGTAGTTGTACTCTTCCCTTCATACTCTTTTGCTAAATAAAATTTAAAGAAACTAAAAACAGATGTTCACTTCCCAATTTCTAATGATCCACCTCTACCCGAGAGTAAGGGAAAAGAAAATAAAGGCTTACCTCTGACTGGAAATCAATAGCCCTGGCATCTGCTTTATAAATGGTGTTTAAAGTCTCTTTGTAGGAAGGCTTAAGAGAAAATGCTTTTGGGGGAGCCAAACCCCATTCGCAAAAGCCAGACGAGGCCCTTCCTTGGCAGGCATGAGACCGAGAAGACTAGAACAGAGAGAATTGAGATCATCCACACTCTGGGACTTTAAGACGGTGAGCATTTGCTCAAGCGTACGGCCTTTAGATCCAACGGCCACCATGCTCAGGGCGAGATGGATGGACAAGGGAGAGAATACGAAATTGGAGCCGCTTTGGGCCTCCTTTAATCCAACATTTTGTGCCATCTGCATATAGAAATCGCAATTGAAACTCTTGTTGTGTGGTTGCTGCTCCATGTCTATTGAAATCACTGACTCTGATGATAACCAAATTGAATGAAGATGGATTCCTTATATATATATAATCGAAAGCAAAGCTGGTGCCTTAAGGAAACAACAGGCACCTTCCTGTCTAACTAAAAAACATACGTCTCTGGACTTTGTGGTTCGGACAAGCAATGCGTACTTTTAGGTTAGAAAACCGATGCAGAAAAGAAAATGAACCAAAAAAAAAAAAAAAAGAAACGAAGATTGATGCCTGCAGCCGTATGAAATACAGGATCTTGTACACCTTTTCTTTTTCAATCCCTGAAAATACCCTGTCAAGTTATGTGGGCTTTAAATTTTCGTTTGGTGGTGGAGGCAATACTAAGTGAAAAAGTTAAATAATAAAATAAAAAATATTTAGATCTTCTATAAGGGGGTTTCTTAAGTCTTGTGTAATCTGCATGATTACACTTAGGGCCCCCACTAATGCCATGGAGAAATAAAGTCCCCCGCTAGTGCTATGGAGAAATAAGCTTAAGCTTACTCTCGAATGAATGTTTGCTCTAAAGAAAGCCCACTTAATGCTTGGGATAGATCTTACGCTTTGAATTGACATCGTTTTGGTGGATTTTATCTTATGGATGCTCTGTTCTGATATGTTTAAGCCTTTCTGAGAAAAAAAAAAATAAAACTTTTTTCTTCCTTTTATTCCAACATCTACTATGTTCCCCACCATCATCAAATTTTCTGAGCCTAATGTACTACATTGATTGAAAATGTTTCCACAGAAAATCTGTGCCATGAACTTGCCCTTTAACTCGAAAGCTCATTTGAAAAAAAAAAAAAACCTGAAAAACTCATGAATGAAAGACGTACAATATACATTGAATGGGCATATTCCATTAAAAGTGGTTGTCTGTTAGAGTACGTAGTTTGACAAAAAAAAAAAAAAGATTACATAGAAATGAAGTCCATGCCACCACCGGTAATCAGCATTTTTATTTGGGATACAGTTCGTACTTGATTGCCCAATAGTTTAAACCTGGCAGTCACCTTCCCCCCGGCACGTTGTACCTCACCCAATGGCTGTGGTCCGAGGCTCCCAGCCCTCTTTGTACCCAAAAAAAAAAAATTTTTTTTTTTTGTTTGGGCATGCTTGGGACTTAAAAAATGTCTATTATTCAGAGACAAAACCTATGCCGAAACAGTAAGACGTCGTTCACCTCAAAGAAACACATCACTGTACGTAGGCAGAGGAATCTTGATTCAACCTGTGACAAGTTCTATCCAAATACATTGGATTGTTCATTTCGCCAATCATTCCCTGTGGAAGACCTTGCTCGAATTAGATTGCTACGAATGTATTTTCTGAGGCAAGGAAGCGATCGAGTCAAGGCCTCAAGCTCAGCCTAATCTAATCTAGTGGGCTCAAATTACCAAATTCAAATTTCAGAGTAATGGGAAGAAGGGATATAGTTGTAAAGCTCACACTGGTCTGTTTTTTTTTTTTTTTATTTATTCCCAACTCAGATAGACTAGGGATCGACCTTTAAGTCTCATCTCCTCCCCAGTGCAAGCCTTCGCTTTCCACACTCCGTGGATGTCCTCTCCTCACATATGTGAGTCTTCCCTACCCTCTTGTGCATGTGCTCTCATTGAGACGAAACCACCTTCTGGGTTACCAAAAAATGCCCACACTTATCACTCATACTCTAGCGTTTTATTAGTTGCAGATGTGATCTTGAGAGAAATTTGAGGAATTTGAAAGATTAAATTACTTGATTGAGGTATTGAATGAAATTCAAATTTCAAAATTAATATTGATATGATGAATGGAAGTAAGATTAAGGAAGACAATCTTTTTAGCAAAAAATTAGGAACATGCTTTGTAAATAGAGAGTTTTAGTGAGGATCGGATAGAGGACCAAATCAGTCTCTGGAAGGCAGCATTAAAAAGCATTCTGTTGCAGAAATCTCAAGAAAAGTCAAAAGTGGGGCTAATATGATATGGCGTTACAAAGGTTTGGTTTTCAAACAAACACTCAGCAACATATAGGTAGTGTTTGATTTATTGAAATGGTTCTTAACAGGAATGGAATGAAGGCTGGAATGAGCCTGGAATGGAATGGAGGCTGGAATAGTAATTCTCATTCCAACGTTTGGTTAGACAAAGGAATCAATCCAGTAATGAGATTTTCATTCCGATTCCTGTGTTTGGTACGCTGGAATGATGATAGGAATGGAATAAAATTTATATAAACTGACCAATATACTCCTGTGATAAGAAAACTTAAACATGATTTACAATAGCAATAAACATCAACAAAATCTTCATATAACATGTTACTAAACTTAAACATCACATATATTATCTAAACCAAGTCATTTAAAAGTTTGAATTCATCAAACTTGTCCAAAATAACATCCATATAGTGCTTAAAACAAAGAGTAGCAAATATAAAACAAATAGTGCATGCATCAAAGAGCTCCACTTAACAAAACCTTGACAAAGTCTTCTTTCTCATCATCTTCCAAAGTAAAAAAAACTGCAGTCATCTCATGATCACGGCCTATAGTAATCAAGGCTCTATGGCGTTCCATCCATGATAAATTTGGAAGCTTGCAAAGTTCTTCATTGATTTTATCTCTCTTCGTCGCTATATCCAAATCAACACCAATAGCTCTACTGAACTTATCAGTAGCTTCATCAATCTTGTTGCCTATGATCATGGCTGCTTCTCGAAATCCATCCATATTATCCACACTCCTTCTCCTCTTTCCTTTCTGACTAGTTCCTTTATTATTGAATTAAGCTGTGGACATTTCCTCTAAATTCACAGGACAATTTTCTGTATCTTCATCCTCCTCATTTCTAGTCAGATCATCCAAGATATCTTCAGTGGTAGCAGCTGCCCTTCCTGTGGCACAATCTCTACCGAAGATAGTGCAAAGCATTTCATAATGTGGAAAACTCCTAGCCCTCCACTGAGCTGCACCCTTTTGTGTCTACAAAAAACATATAAAAAAGACAAATAAAGTAATATATTCAAAGGACAGATAAGAATACATCAAATAATTCCTCAAATAATAATACCTTCACATAACCATTCCAAACTTCATCTTCTGCAACCACCAAATTCTTTTCTGAATCCCATCCAAATCCACTACAATTTACTCCATTAAGCATATCATACACAATACGGAAGTCTTTTTTCATTGTCTTAATTCTGGAATCGATGTGTGGCTTGGCTTTAATTCCACTTTGAGGTAACTTTTGCTTCAATACAGATTCAAGCACTCCAAGGAAGCCTGGCTTGAACCCATTGTCAACTTTATGAGTTCCAACATCAACCATATCAAACAATGCAAAAACTAACTCTCTGTCCTCAGCTTCTGTCCATTTCCTCTTATTCTTACCTGGCCCCTTCTCATTGATGTTTATATCTTCGCTCATGTCCATGCCTATTAATATTGGAACAACCAATCCACCAATAACATGATATGTAATTAGCCATGAACCAACAACATAATATAGAAAAATGGCACAATGAATATAATGTATAAAAATAACATGATATAGCAATTTCAATTAACCATTACAAATAATCACTCCAATACAAGCAAATAAAAGTTGGAATCATTACAAACTTTGCCTGTAAAATACAAACAAATTCAAATAGTTCATCTCCACGCATTAAACATAGAAATAGCCATTTGTTGTCTGAATGAGGTCCATTCATTTGAAGTCTCTACAGTGCCAATTACATCCATGTCTCCTTCGTTGTCATCCTCGTTTAGTTCTATATCTTCATATGGGTCCACAAGTAACTCGTTCCTTATATAGTTATGAAGCAAACAACACACCAAGATAATATGAACTTGAATATTAATGGGATAAAAGGCATGGCTCCTAAGAATTGCCCATCATTTTTTCAATATCCCAAAGGCTCTTTCTATTACATTTCTAGCAACTGAATGCTTCATGTTAAAATATTCCTCCGCGCTCGTCGATTGACGTCCATTACTCCACTCATTCAGATGATAACGTTGACCTCTATACGGTGCAAGAAATCCTTCACCATTTGTATACCCAGCATCAACCAAATAGTAGGTACCTTCAACAAATTGAACATTTTTTTTTATGTTAGTGATATATAGTCTTTTTAAGAAATTAGTTTATTATTGATTTTGTAACAGTATTGTATCTTACCACGTGGAACAACTAAACCATGTCTTCTAGCAATTGCATCCCGTAACACTCGACCATCAGCGGCTGACCCCTCCCATCCAGGCAATACATAAGTAAATTGGAGATCTGGGTTACACGCTGCAAGGACATTAGTTGCAATGTGATTTTTTCTAGTTCGATACCTAGGTCTGTCAATAGCTGGCACATAGACCGGTATGTGTGTCCCATCTAAAGCTCCTAAACATCCCTACAAGACATTACAATGCATCAAAATATGTTTACACATAGATGATAAATTACACAGCTATAATTTAAAAAAAATATGAATCATTTACCTTAAAACACTTCCATTTTTCATCTATCGAGTTTTCTGGTATTGGCTCAGGTTTCTTGTATAATTCTCCCTGTAATCTAATGACTGCAACCAAAAACCTTTTGAAATGCCTACTGATTGTCTCAGCTGAACGATTAAACTCACTCTGAATTACCCTATTTTTAACATGATGAGCAAGGATATGCAAGGAAATTGCAACTTGCTCATCAACTAACATGTGTTTGGTTGGTTCCAGCTTCCCAATTATGCTAAGCAAGTGACATAACTTCACAAATGGTCGCCTAGTCATTCTAAAATTTTTCAAACATGTTTGATCACTCTTATACACCCAATTCCCAATTATTTCTCTATTACCATAGTAATCTAATTGGTACCTAGATCTAACCCCACGCATGCATTGTTTTTTGAACGATTTATATGATAATTGTAGGAATAGCCCCAGAAGATGTAGAATGTCCAACCACCATTGCATAACCAGTGCCAGTTTCTTCACTTTCAATTTTCTTTTCGTTAAACTAAAACGTGCCATAGCTGTCATCAAAGAAATATACATCAATTTAATATAAAATAGAAGAACCAAACATTTCAAAGTTGTGTTATAAAATAGAAGAAAGAACACTCATTCCCAGCCCCACTCTCATTCACACTCAGTCCCAGTACCCCACTCTCATTGTCCCTCAATCCCAATTCCTACTCTCACTGTCTCAGCCCAACCCTCCTCTCACTGTCTCAGTCCCAGAACCCCCTCATCCCCAGCTGCCCTGTCACTGCCTCATTCCCAGCACCCCCCCTCTCACCTCCCTGACTCCCAGCCCCCCTCTAAGTCTCCCTCATCCCCAGCTGCTCTATCACTGCCTCAGTCCCAGCACCCCCCCTTTCACCTCCCTCAGTCCCAGCCCCCCTCTCAGTCTCCCTCATCCCCAGCTGCCCTATCACTGCCTCATTCCCAGCACCCCCCTCTCACCTCCCTCAGTCCCAGCCCCCCTCTCAGTCTCCCTCATCCACAGCTGCCCTGTCACTGCCTTAGTCCCAGCACCCCCCCTCTCACCTCTATCAGTCTCAGCCCCCCTCTCACTCTCCCTCATTCCCACCCCCACTCTCATTCACACTCAGTCCTAGCACCCCACTCTCACTGTCCCTCAATCCCAGTTCCCTCTCTCACTGTCTCAGCCCAACCCTCCTCTCACTGTCTCAGTCCCATACCCCCTCAGTCCCAGCCCCACCCTCACTGTCCCTCAGTCCCACCCCCCTCTCACCTCCCTCAGTCCCAGCCCCCTCCCACTCTCCCTCAGTCCCAACACCACTCTCACTCAATCTCTGCCCCACCCCCCTCTCACTCTCCCTCATCCCCAGCTACCCTCTCACTATGTCTCAGTCCTAGCACCCCCCTCACTGCCCCTCAGTCCCAGCCCCACCCTCACTGTCCCTCAGTCCCACGCCCCCTCTCACCTCCCTCAGTCCCAGCCCCCTCCCACTCTCCCTCAGTCCCAGCACCACTCTCACTCAATCCCTGCCCCACCCCCCCTCTCACTCTCCCTCATCCCCAGCTGCCCTCTCACTACGTCTCAGTCCCAGCACCCCCCTCACTACCCCTCAGTCCCAGCCCCACCCTCACCGTCCCTCAGTCCTACCCCCCCCCTCTCACCTCCCTCAGTCCCAGCCCCCTCCCACTCTCCCTCAGTCCCAGCACCACTCTCACTCAATCCCTGCCCCACCCCCCCCCTCACCCCCCTCACTGCCCCTCAGTCCCAGCCCCACCCTCACTGTCCCTCAGTCCCACCCCCCTCTTGTAAGGACCCGAACCCCCACTAATCCTAATTACGTTAATTAATCATGTTCCTATTGATTAAGACTTGTTGAGGCCCAATTTAGTGTGAATTATTGGGTTTGGACCCCGCTTAAATAGCTAAGGGCTTTTTAGTAAATTTTCCTTATGCCTCTAGGTTACCCCGTCCATCTCCTTACGTGTGATTCATCGCGTAGATCATCTTTTGTGTTGGGGCCGAGTTGATCCGGACTCATCTTAAGCCAATTGGAGCCCTCCCGGACTAAACTGAAATTCCTAGAAACCAGTGGGCTGATGTGCAATTTCAGGAAAAATATGTTTAAAAGAGAGAGACTCAACGTATACTCCCCTTCTTCCTCACGTTCTCTTGGCTGGAGTTCTAGTTTCTGGGTTTCTTCTCCTCTCTTTGATTTCAATCGAAGCATTGTGGGCGTTTGGGAGTGTGCATGCACAAGGGATGGCATGCACCCACATTCTTCTTCTTCCTTGACCCCTTTTTCCATTGTATTCTGGTGTGGAGTGACCTCTCCTCCAAGTTACAGCGATACAAGGTAAGGAATAGGTTCCATTTCGTCTTCTTGGGATTTCGTTATTGACATGCATGTGAATTCTTCCACATTTTGGGGCTTATGTGTAGAGAACCCATTAGAGAACCCATTACAGTACAGGGAGTTGCCTCTGAGCATACAGCAAGAAGGATCTAGGAAGGGCTAAACACGGTAACAAGGCAAGTACTTAAGCTTATATTCGTTGCATGTGGGATTGTCATTGCATGTTAAGCTAGTTGTGCTCATTGTGATTCTTCCTTCTTTATATGTATGAATGATTCAAGTAAGGATGATGGAGATGGGAATAGGAGGTGTGTGAGTATGGGATACTCTCAAGACACTTCAATTGAGCTACAGAACCCCCTTATAAGTCAGTTCTGTAGTGATCCCGCACAGAAAATTTAGCTACAGAACTGTATGTTGATTTTCTGAAGCTTACGGCGAATCTACGGCTAAGCCGTGAGCTCTTACGGCTCAATGTCCAGAGAGCAGAAAATGAGCTTTTGTACTACGGCTCATTTACGGCTAAGCCGTGGAATCCACTACGGCTGAGCCGTACCCAGCCCGTAGCCTAGCCGTAGGTCTTTCTACGGCGAACTTTCCAGGGAGCTCACAGAACCCAGTTCCTTCTACGGCCTGCATACGGCTGCACCGTGAGATACCCTACGGCTAAGCCGTAACCTCCCCGTGACCCAGCCGTAGGCTTAGCTCGGCTAAGCCGTAGGCCAATATACGGTTGAACCGTAACCACACCGAAAATCCGGATGAACTGTGACCCCCTCTCGGCTAAGCCGTAGCCCTGTACACGGCTAAGCCGTAAGAACCCAGTGAATGTAAGATGTTAGGAACCTTGATTGGTAGGGCTTTAGTCATGGTACCTTCTATACCTCCACATTGGCCATTGGTAATTACACATTGGAATGAATGAAGGATTTCCCAATGGCAAGTCATGGATGTTGGCAAGAGAAGGGTGTTCCGTAGGCACACAATGTAATACCCGGACACGGTAACACAACGACACCGAACATCTCATGTGTACATCGTGCTGAATGTCATTGGGAATTAGGAGACTGCTTCATCTAAATGCAATCATATCATATTGATACATAACACTACCTTTGACATGACTGTTATCGCATTCACTTCCTCTAACAAACCCCGAGGCAATTCAGACCTGAGCTTCTAATGAGTGCGTGTCTGACAAGCCAGAGCTTCTATTGAGTGTGTGCTTGCTAGCCAAGGGTGTAGCTGCGGCTCGGGCCTTGTAGCCTACCTGCATGTGTTTCGTTTAAGTATTCGTTGTTTCATGATTATCTATTCCTTATATATGTTATGATTGTATGATTGACTCCGAGTCGGCACCACTTGGCTTCTGCCCTTTGGGTATTATATGTCACTACTGCAGTAGGTTTACGGAGGGGTTGTCGACGCTCCTCGGGAAGCTAGCTTGATCCCCTAGCGACCCATACGTTATGTATGCTCCCTTTGGGAGAATAGAGCATCGTGGTTGCCAATCAGTATGTATAGCATTAAGTTTCACTCATGCATCATGTTTAGTGATTGTTCTTGCTAATGTATTATGTTATATTAGTTTCCTATGCTTAGTACTTGCTTAACCGTCGTGTTAACAGTGTTACCCTCGGTATTGCAGATACAGCACCCGCTCCCGACACGAATATTGACGCGGCCCCGGAAGATACCCCAACGGTACCTCGGGGTGTAGGTGAATGGATGGATGGCGACGTTTACTACTAGCCATCCTACGGAGGGCGTCTCTTTTGGGAATATTATGTTGAAGACTTTTGTATCACCTTTAAGGACTGATTTTGGGAATGTATTTAAAGGACTATAACACTATTGTATGTAAATATGTTTTAATAGACTATGAACTTTATGTGCTCTTGATGATTATTGAGTATTTCACAGGTTCTCGATTATGATAATTTATGTTTGTACGTGTGTCAGCATACCTCACACGTTCCTGTGGAATCTCCCTTGTAGGAATTCGTGCAAAATTCTTCAGGGCACGAATTTCTACGGGATTACGTATCCACGCCCTGGGGGCCCACTCAAATCCCCAAATTCCCGGGATTGGGGCGTGACACCTCTCACCTTAATCAATCCCAGCCCCCTCCCACTCTCCCTCAGTCCCAGCACCACTCTCACTCAATCTCTGCCCCACCCCCCCCTCTCACTCTCCCTCAGTCTCAGCACCCCCCTCTCACCTCCCTCAGTCCCAGCCCCCTCTCACCTCCCTCATTCTCAGCCCAACCATCTCACTATGTCTCAGTCCCAACACCCCCCTCACTGCCCCTCAGTCCCAGCCCCACCCTCACTGTCCCTTAGTCCCACCCCCCTCTCACCTCCCTCAGTCCCAGCCCCCTCCCACTCTCCCTCAGTCCCAGCACCACTCTCACTCAATCTCTGCCCCACCCCCCCTCACTCTCCCTTAGTCCCAGCACCCCCCTCTCACCTCCCTCAGTCCCAGCCCCCTCTCACCTCCCTCATTCTCAGCCCAACCATCTCACTATGTCTCAGTCCCAGCACCCCCCTCACTGCCCCTCAATCACAAACCCACCCTCATTGTCCCTCAGTCCCAGCTCCCTCTCTCTTTGTCTCATCCCACCCCCCTCACTGTCTCAACCAAGCATTCTCAATGTCCCTCAATCCTAGACCCCTCTATCTCTGTCTCTCAATCCCAGCCACCTCTATCTCTGTCTCTCAATCCCAACCCCACTCTCCCTCTATCTTAGACCCCCCTCTCTGTCTCATCACACCCCCCCCCCCCACCCCCCTCCATTCTTTGTCTTACTCCTAGCCCCTTCTCACCGTCCCTCTGTCCCAGCCCCCTCCTCCCTCCTCTCCCAGCCCCCTTTCCCTCTCTCTCTCCCATCCCTCTTTTCCTTTCTCAGCCACCCCCATCCCCTTCTCCCTCTATCCCTCTGTCCCTCTCGCCCAGCCCTCTCTCACCTCCCTCTGTCCCAGCACCCCTCCCACTATCCCTCTGTCCCAGCCCTCCTCCTCCCTCCCCCAGCCCTCTTCCACCATCCCTTTGACCCAGCCCCCCTCCTACTATCCATCTGTCCCAGCCCTCCCCCTCCCTCGCCCAGCCCCCTTTCCCTCTTTCTCTCCCATCCCTCTTTTCCTTTATCAGCTAGCCCCCTCTCCTTCTCCCTCTGTCCCTGTCGCCCAGCCCCTCTCACTTTCCATCTGTCCCAGCCCCCCCCCCCTCTCTCTATCCAACTACCCTCCCTCTCTTTGTGCCCCCCTTTCTGTCCCCCCTTCCTCTCCCTTCCTCTGTCCCTATGTCCCTCTCACCGAGCCCTCTCGCTCTCCCTATGTCCCACCCCCAAAAGTTAGGGTTCAAATGTAGGCAGAGAACTGTGTGTGCGTCTGTAGCAGTGTCTTCTAGAAAGAGAGGAGAACAAGAGAGAGTGAGAAAGAGAGATCAGTACCTGGTATGGATCGATGGCGTGCGATCGGCGATGACAGAGAAGCAAAGCCGGACCAAAGATGAAGATGGAGAAAGCGAGGGGGAGGGAGGTCGCAGCCGAGAATGGAGAAATCGACGGGGAGAGAGGCCGCAAACGAAGATGGAGAAAGTGAGGATGAGAGAGGGCGCAGACGAAGATGGAGAAAGCCAGAGAGAGAGAGGCAAGAGACGGATATGAGTGAAGGATGGTGAGCGCTCGATCAGTAGGGTATTTTCGACTTCAGAAATGACCACAACGGAATGGAATGGCCATTCCTCTACCCCCTTGATGGAATGGCCATTCCTCTGTCTAAAGGAATGGAAATTACTGCAAGAATGGTCATTCCCTCAGTTTTGAACGAACCAAACGTGGGAATGGTTATTCCAACGGAATGACCATTCCATTCACTCCTTCATTCCTACGAACCAAACGCCCCCATAGTGTTTGCACTTTTGTGGCCCCCCAATGCCAAGTTGTGATGGGACCATTTATTATTCTCACATCTTAAAATCATCTTAATGATTACGAGATTTTTGACAGGTTGATGAAAAGCATCAGAGACAATCGATTCCAGTACGTCGAATAATAATCTCATCCACCAGCATTAATCCTACATATCTCCTATTTGGAATCGAAATGTTACTGCCCTTGCATCAACTAACAAGTTAAATCTTTGATCTGAAATACAGCATATCCCTTTATTATTTTATTAACATAAAACCACAACTAGCTAGCTTTAGATTGGAGCACAAAGAGAAGAAAAAGGTGAGATGGTTAGGGAAGGAAGAGTGATCAATCAGGCAACGGAAGGGTTCACCACATTGCCGACGAACAACACAGCCCCGCTCACGTCTTCCCTTATCATGAACATGAATGGATGGTCAGCAACAAAGTCTGTTCGTCGACAAACAGATGCGAAGCAGTAATGAAGAACTGTTGCGGCAGCTGCTTCAGTGCCTTCCTCGTTCATCTCAACATCTGACTTGTGGAATATGTTTGAAACGAAAAGGTTTGAACTTTGTTCTACCATCTCTGTAAGCTCTGCCACCTCCGAGAAGGGTGAAACCATGCTAATTCCTTCATAATTGTTGAAGCTTCGAAATGAGAAGAAAACTTGAACTTTGGGAGCCTGAAATCACCTACAACAACGATGCTAAAATCTTCGAGGCCGTTGAAGAACCCAGAATCAGAACTCAGCTTCTTTACTATATCAGGCAGCCCATCCCTCCTATTGGGAAGGAAGATATACATGGCCAACTTCCTTTTGTCCTGGCCTTGACGGTAAGGAAGTCTGAGGACTTGAAAATCATCGAAAGAGCGTATGCGTTGCCTGTTTTTGCTAGTCATGAAGGGGACTTGAACAGTGCTACCATTGAAGAGGTAAAAATCTCCATCTTGAGTTTCGTATGGATCAAACTTCTCTTCCCACTGTCCTTTGAAGTAGAGTGCATTGGCAAGCACCAGGGCTGTTGAACTACCAAGGGTCCCCTCAGGAAGGAGGTCTTTAATGAGATTATTCGTTCCATTTGAGGCCCATAAATTTACTTCCTTCTCCACTTCAGGGCCCTTTATAACGGATAAAACAGAATACAAGTGCATGATTATTGCTAAGACACTGAAGGAAAATAGCTCATGCTGCCAGTAATTTGGAGAATAGAGATCATTTGTTGCACTTTTAGCCCATAAATTCACTTCATTAGCCTTCATTAGTAAAACATGAATAACATGATCTTTTGGGCCAAATCATTATATGAAAATTCATCTTTATTTTTCTATAATTGTAGATAAGAACCTGCATTCTTTATTTTTATGAAAAACCGCATCTACCAATCTGAAAAAAAAGAAATAACTCAATCAGCTACATAGACCTTGGCCATCAGTAAAACGCCAGCTTTGTCCAATTCAAAAAGTCCATTCTTAAAAAGAGTTTTCTTACAATCCTTCATCAAAAATTAAATTTGAGATGATATATGAAGACAGGTGGTAAAGTGGCTCTTTGATTAGACCATTTGTTGCAACGTTCAGCCCATAGATTCAGTTCCTTCCTCACTTCATCGGCCTTCATTAATCACATCTTAATCTATATGAACTTTTTGATGGAACACGTAATCTTATGCTAATCGCATGTTTTTTTGACAGTTGTACATACCCACATGCATTATTTATTTTATTATGAATGACTACCTCTATATATCATTTTAAAAAAAGAATAACTCATACACTACCTTGACCGTCAGTTGAAAGGCCATTTTTTAACAAGATTATTTCCAGAAAGAACTTTCTTTTCTTTTATCTATTGTACTTGAATTTTATCAAAAAATTCATATAAGGGGGCTTCAAACCATGAACCTCACCCAAGGTGTGGGCACACGGACGATTTTTTTTTTTTTTTTGCATATACTTGGAGACGCTTCTGTTGGATATATATATATATATATATATGTAAGTTGCTCACCTTCTTCTTTAGCAATCCAATCAGATTCAGCAAAATCAACCATCCAAAACATCATCATTCAAGAAATCTCATTCATTCTCAACTCCCCAGAAGACCCCCAAAACCCTCTTCTCTTCTAATCCCAAACCCCATACATCCCACACCTCACTCCCACTCTTCCATCCGCTCCTCTCTCCACCCTAAAACCTTCAAACCCAAAACCTTTGTCTCCTTCTACCTCCGGTGCCATTCCCACCTTCATAACTTCCCCTCCAATTCCCACCCCTCCCTCTCCCTCCTCTCCTGTCTCCTCCACAACTCCTTCTCCTACGGCCCCTTGCTCCTCTCCTTCACCTCCCCCAACTGCCCCCAGCCACCTCCTCCACCCTTCCTCCCCCTCCAAGACCCTCATCGACACCACCATTTACAAACATGAGGGTCAAAAAACCCAAAGTCGCAAAGCAGTAATTCTTTTTTTTTTTAAATTTTATCCCTAACAAACGCATTGAACTCACTAGTTCGATTGATGCTCCTCAATTAAACTTGAACCCGCAGCGATCATGCTCAAGACGGTATGGATCGACAGCGGAGAGAACAAGAAATTGGAACCATCCCGAGACCTGTTCAATCCAACGTGCTTCGCTATTTGCATGTAGAAATCCATGTTCATGAGAGTGTCATTTGGCTGCTTCTGAATTTGGACCTTCACAAAAGAAATTGTGTCAGTAGTTTCAATGAATGCATTGTATTTGAACCATAGGTAATAAGTTTGAGATGAAGAAGTCCGACCTGCTAAGCTGAAGCAGCAGCACCAGAAACAAGCCTTTTTGTAAAATCCCCTGATCTCTGAAACTGGGCAGGAATGGCTTTCAACCACATGCCTTCCTTCCTATTTACAAGAATGAAAAGCGAAGAGCAATGAATTCGATGACGAGAATGAAATGACAAGATTTCTCCTTTTATAAGTAGACATGAAAGGAGGAGGACGAACTGTACGGAGTTTGAAATTCTAAGGTGGACTCCACCTATCAAAAATTTAAACTGAAATTTCTCACGCAACTTCACCTATTGAAAGTTTTTACTCCATTTTCGGGGGCACCAAGACAAATTTTATTCACATGTAATCTAAATTTACGTGAGACTCGGTAGATGAAAGATGAACCCAGTAATCTGTGTAGAACGATTAGCTATCCCACTAGCCACCCATCATGCCGATCTATCTGTAGCAATCTACGTGGTACACACTAGATGTAAAATATACTAAAATCGGACTCATTATATTTGACCCATTTACTGTACTAGTCTTTCTGCCTATCTACATGGGCCGATGACATCCAACCCATCCACCCTTCTATGTCGCACCCAACCCATGGGTTGATGGTCAAATATTACATCTAAAGGATCGTATATAGTTGGATAGATTAGTGGAATCTAGCGGTCCAACATAGATAGGTTGATGGGTTTTATCTTGTAGGGTTTACTGTCATTGCATTAAATTCTACTGCCATGGTTCTAGCATTAGGTGGACCTCTGTGATCCCATGAGACACTCTTGAACAGGGGGAAACAGGTGTGAACTTGTTCTATGAGGGTAGTTTTATAAATTAAAAAAAAAAAACTTTTACTCTGGCAAATTCATATGAACTAAAAATTAGTCATGTCCCATATTAGAGGTGGATGTACACATCGGAGCATATTAGATTTATAATAGGTGGGACCTACTCTAGAGTTCACTAACTCGCCTCACAATATAAAAAGTGATTTGGAATGGTAAGACTATTTTATAAGATAATGAAAAGAAATAACAGTGAAGCTCTGTTTCAAGGACTTTTCTTCACTTTTAAGGCTCACATTTTCTCCCTGCCATAAACACTGACATAATTCATTATAAGAGATTGGTGGTTCGTTATTGTCGTGTGTATCAAATGTACAAATGAAGTACATTTGAAATTCTTTATAGTATAGAGTCATGGCTCGGCAGGCTATGATCTTGGTTTTATGCTTATGCACTAATAATCAACATCGCTTTTTGCTCTTTCGAAAAAATAATTCTTATTAGTTAGAGATTTTGGGTTTGAATTTGATTTTGAATAATCTTAGCTATTATCATGTGTAAATTGATATCATTTTCTCTATGGTGGTTTTTTATCACAAATGAAATGTGTCTAATCCTTATCTTCAATGACAATTGGATATCTTATCTCTAATATCCGTGCATACCAACTCTACAATGGGCCCCTACCTACAGATAATGAAAATAAGGTAGTTCTTTTGTATGGGATGAGAACCCATTTTAATTCAATATGTTAGATTCAGTATTATGATTGATAACATATAAAATACATTAAAAAAGAGTTTATATTTTATTCATTTATTCATATATGCTCTAGAAAAATTTGATAAGACATCCAATCTGTTAGGATTTCCGAAAAGTGGAAACACGATTGTAGTTCTGGGCTTGTAATTTTGTGTGCACTAGATGCAAACCACCAGTAACTACTGTCATCTATATCACACAACTAAAATTACGGCCCATTACCATTATACCAGTGACAATGCCATATCCCCACCCTACTGCTACAATCTCCTTAATCATCAATAAAAATTATTAGTCTAACACCACTCGATTTTAAAACCTAGCATGAGCCCTTCAATCTAGCGGTCTAACACCACTCTGTTTTAAAACCTAGCATGAGCCCTTCAGCCTCTCACAACCGATTTGGATGGATCTATTACCTAAAAATCAAGAGGTACCTAGTTACTCTTGCCTTTTCACCTATAACCCACCAACCAAATAGACCTTTGGAGGAGAACGGCTCCTTACCCCAGTATTAAGGGGCAGCAGTGGTCATAGGAAAAGATCTAAGCTTCAAATCTGGCCTCCTCTCTCATTGCATATGTGACTTGCTAATGTGTTGCATATGTGAGTTCTGCATTCTTGCATATGCAATTTCTAATCACCTCCCACCGTGCATGTCCCTTGGAGTCCAACCCCTTCTAGCGGGAAAAAAATAATTAGAATGTGTTAAGGGAAAAAAGAGACGGGGAGAAAGAGCACTAGTGTCTTCATCAACTTCTGAAAGAAATGGGTTCGGGTGTCCGACTTATGAGAGGAGAGACGGAGAGGTTAGAATTTGTGACTTCACTCATATTGTAAATCTAATGAAGGCAAAATTTCAAATAAGGCCTAAGGTTTTTGTTATTTTATAAAAGGACACAAGTTTTAGAACTTTTTAAATTAGTTCCTAAGTTTTCTAAAACATTTTCAATTAAGGACATTTGTCAATTTAAATGTACTTTCTGATTACTTTTCCTCTTAATTTTCTTAAAATAACAAATTATTAATCTTTTAAAGTCATGATATGGTTTCAATAGCCACAATATGTAGCCAATCATATGTAAATGCTAGTTGTCATTGATCATCATAAGAATGTCTAAAAAAGAAATGTGGAGAATATAAAGGAATTGATTGAGGAATTTATTTTAATAAACGGTAATTTGGATATTTTCAAAAAATCAAGGAAAAATGTTGCCAAAAAAAAACCTTATATGAACGGATGTCCTTAATTAAAAACTTTTTGAAAAACTTAGGGATTAATTTGAAAGTCTTGAAACTTGTGTCCTTTTTTGAAATAAAGTAAAATCTTAAGGCCTTATTTGAAAATTTTCCTCTAATAAGATATACACATTCCAGAATTACAAGTTGTCCTGATGGATAAGACAACCACTCCATAGTGCCCATTAGGATTCAAACTGTAGTGAAATACCTTGTCCTTTACACTCCTGGCCACTAGGCCAAGACAAAAAAAAAGAAAAAAAGAAGAAGAAGAAGAAGAAATGCATGTTCTTCGTAACTTGAGTGAGAAGCAAAAGAGTCTGGGCTCAAATCGATCTTTCTTGGCTTTATATAGATCGTACAGCAGGGCTAATGACCCTTCCTTACTAATTGTGATTGAGGAGTCCCAATAAAGAAACTTGATTTGCTCTTAACTAATAGAGAATTTCCAATTGCAGGGTAGTCAAGAGTCGGATATTCAGTCAAAAAATCGAAATTAAGGTGAAATTGGAATGATTAAAATTAAATTGAATTGGTAAAAATAAGCATGTTATTCTAGTATTTAAAAAAAGGATTTCATAATGTGTTCAGTAGAAAATTCTCTTGGTATAAAAGAAAATAATACAAATAAAAAAAACTAAACTTTAAAAGTAGTCAGAAATAAAGCAGAATAAAAAGTAAAACAAGAAGAAAAAAGAAACTTGAGAACTAATGAGAAAATTCATAAAATTAATATAAATTGGTGTTACATTACTTAAGCAATTAGATGCACTAAAGATTCCAATAGCTTACGAGAAATGAAAATAGACTATAGGACCAAAAGAAGATATATAACTAAAGAAGAAAATTAAAATAAATTGGTAGTACATGACTCAAAAAGTTAGATTAAAGGGGTTTGAATAGGAAATGTATAACAAAAAGCCGTCAAGGCAGTGGCTCAGTTGATTTGAGCCTTGGGTTTGCTCCTTAAGTCTCAAGTTTGACTCTTACCCCATGTGTTATCCAGATACAATATGTGCAGCCATGTATGTTCCCTAAGCTTATCACAACTGGATAACTCCCGGGCTAGAGGGCAAAGATCCGAAGGCCAAATAGGCAATGGATACCCTAGGTCATAAAAATAATAATAAATAATAAAGTTTCGATGCACTGCACGTGGATTTCTATGTGCATGCAATAATTAGTAAGATGGGTCGGATGCATTGATCTTTAATTTAGCGGGTCTGCAATGGTTAATATAAACCTGGAGTACATAAATGTTATATCAAATTAAAAGCCCCATCAAAAGAAGGAAATGTTAAAGAGAGCTGAACATGAAAATGAACTCCAATGCCAAGTGCTCCATTTGTAATTTTGCTTAAAATTAAAGGTCAAACACTCGTACAATATCACTAGATTCAATAGCCTGAAATAGTACAGAATCAAGCTTCTGCAGTCTGCATGGAAGAATTACATGTATTTGGAAAGAATCAGATAGACAAGTAGAAGTAGGTTGGATCAACATACACCAAACACCTCGGGAAATAAAATATCATCGAGCTCATCTAAAACTTCATTGCAAGCCTTTCTTCAAGTCTTCAAGTTAGTAGAGAGGAAAATAAGCTACCAATATCAGGTATTCAATTGACTTCTATCCACTGCTTTCACTCCAGAACAAAAGAACTAAGTAGAAGAAAGGGTATCAAATGAGGTTTGTTGACTGCCTGCCTGTACGTGTTACAGTTCTGAATCTTTCGCACAGTGTGAATCTGTACCATGTTTGGTACAGTGACTGTAACCCACGCTACTGAGGAAATCCTTGATTTCCTTGGCGCTGCTGTTGCTAGCTTGTAGCAATCGCTCATCTTCCTCATAAATGAGATAAGGGGCTTCGCTTTGCTTTCTGGACAGTAGCTTTGAGGCACCTTTCAAGACGTGGTATTCCCAACCTTGAACATCGATTTTGAGCAAGAGAACCAGCTCCGACTCTGGGATCACTTCATCCAATGGGATAGACTTCACCTGCAATGTGACCTCTTCATTGGACTTGAATGCTAATTTTGCACCAGTTTCAGAAACAGCACTGTTGTCAAGTCGACCTACCAACTGATCCACCAATAAACGGAAACATAAGTAACGAAACAAACAACAGTTACGAGTTACAATACATAGGTCAACAAGAAAGCATGGACAAAACATATTTCTTATATGGGATGCTAAAGATTTCAACTTTCTGTAAGATTACTAATGTGCATTTGAAGTATGCATTTTGCTCAGGAAAGAAGAAACTAAATCAGGGGAGAACCAAATCAGAAAAATGTTGCAGCTTCACCTTAGGCATTACTACATAACTTTCAAGCATATGCACAATAACAATGGAAACAAGCAAAGCAGGATTATGTATCTTTCAGTCCAAGATGACAAAATGTCATTAAGCTGGAATCAGTACACCCTGCAAATCACAGGGGAAGGCTCTTGCCTCTGTAAAATGAATAAGCAAGGCCAATTAATCCACCATAACATGTGTAACAAACAGTTGACATGATGAGCTGATCTTTGTGAGTTCTCCTGAGCATCCTAAGTAGAAGTCGTTAAGCTAACAACCCCAATTGAATTGATTGGATAATGCTACAATGATGATCGCGTTGTCAGCTCCCCAACTTGACCTCCTGGATAGCATGCACATTCCCAAATATACAAGTTACAACCCACCCACTATAGACCAGATTACATTCCCCCCTTCTTTTCTCTTTTCGATCCAACTATTGTCCAACAAACATAAGCCCAAATTTTTTCACGGTACTTTGCTTTAAGAAAAAGAAAACGAAACAGGAAAAATGAAAGACCAGACAGATTATATCTGAAAAGAGGGGGGGAAAACTGGAGCACGCATGACCGCATGATTTCAAAACTCCCAATTTGCCTCAACCGACTTGACTCAGACTTGGTCCTGACCAAGTTGAGTCGAGGTCCATGTCCACTTTTTAAAGGTGAATCAGCTGAGTCCCACTAGGCTCGACCAAGTCTCACTGGACCTGGACAGAGTCAGAGTCAACCTAGTTCCAACGGGACTTGGCAAAGTTCAAGTTTTAGGCAGCCAAGCCCCATTATAAAGGGATTATTTGCAAAGCCCAAAGTTATTGTTTTTCCATTTTAACCTACTGGGAGAAGGTCTAGGAAGTTTTTTTCCGTCTGTGTTGTTTGGAAGATCAAAACCACAATTTGTGGAACATTTAGGCATCCAAAGATTGGACACACTATTTAATCCACTGAGGGAAAACAAGCACGGATGCATATCATTACTTAATTTATTTATTCTTAATAATTAAAAAATGATAAGTCCTAAAAATTTTACATTCTCATGACCATTGTTCTAAAAATCAAAATTGTATTACAAACCATTCAAGGGGTTGAATAGGACTTTCTCAAATCACATTTTGAATCATATGCGAATCATAGGACTTTCTCAAAAATAATGAAGGAATAATAAAATTTAAAAAAAACGGAAAACTAGTTATTCATAATCCATCTAGTTTACATCCACGGTAGAATCAATACAGTGACAAATAAGACTTCGATATAATAATATGAATAACATCATCAAGATATTCATAAATGATATATACATACATACAAATAGAGCAAAGTTCTCCTACAAGAAGCCTGCATATAAGTTGTATGCAGTCTAGCTCCTGGGGTAATCTCAGACAAACTTTAGCAAGGGGAGGTATGGTTTCCTCATGGACAAGGGGGAACCAAAAAATCAACCCCATGAGATCAGCCTAGCCCTCGATTTAACAGCTGTAAAGTTTAATGGTATCTTAAACACAAAATATGATAATTAAATATGTTTAAAATATGAACATTTCTAGGAGAAAGAAACAAGTTTCTCTGTTTTATTCCCTGTTCTCGTTGATCAAAAGTAAAAGTAATATTCAAATCATCAACATTACACAGTTAAGATGCCTCCTCAAGTTAAAGAATTGTTCATGAAGAAAAAACCAAAAATAAATAAATCAATTGGAAAAAAAAAAGAACGCAAAATGAAATCCATATGTACAGTAGAATCCGCCACTGACATGCTTACTACTAATTTACCTCTAAAACCATCCGAAACCCCACAAATTCTTAAGAGGTTATCCTAATCAATAAATAACCTCTTAAAGATAGAAACATTAACCCAAAAAATTGTGTAAAAACTACTAATATTAACAATTCAAAGGTGGCTATTCCTGCTTAGATGAACTGCCTAAATCATAAGATTCAATAAAACAAGTACTGAATTATAGATGCATGCCTGAATCCTAAAATTTACTTATAAATGGGATTTGTTGCATAGATACAAATCTTTTCCCTTAGGATTCAACATGAATTATTGGATTCGGGATACAAATTCCAAGACTTTAATGCAATGGTTATGACATTATTTGTTTAGTTTTTACCTTTTTATCATTTTTCATTTTTCTAAGATTTCTTGGGCTATAGAGCGCAACTTGGTCTGAATCGCCCAAATTGACTAACCTGAGGGTGAACGAGTATTTACCCAATTCAATTTTTGAAACCATGCATAGATTCCATTGTTTTATTGGTCATGTTTCCAACCATCTAGACCTTTTGGATGAATGCAACTTACCTGATGATAAAGAAACCTAGGATCCAACTAGTGGAGTCCCCAGACGGATCTCCAATACCTATGCTGCATTGGCACATATCACAGCAAGACTAGCCAATACAACTTTCTGTCCTATCAACAGCAACGGGATATTCAACTTCCTTTTAACAACAGTAATATACTCCAAAGACAACACAATGGAGTTAAACTTGACGATATAAAAGTATAACAATCAGACCTCCCACATTGCCAAAAGTACGATATTGCATGCATAGTACTCATTAAGAGGGTCAGTGATGCTGCAACTTGGTGGGCTGAATTGCAAAGGAAACGGAGGAATCAGAACATGGACCCTGTTGATACATAGACAGAGATGAAAAATATTTTGAAACAAAAATTCCTCCCTGTCAACTATGCAAGAGATCTCCGTTCCAGTTTTCAAAATTTGAAACAACGGTCCAAGACAGTTGTTGAATATTCTGAGGAATTTTTGACTCTGCAAGCTCGTTGTGGTTTGAATGAAGATGATGATGTGGTAGTTGATAGATTTTTCAATGGATTGAGACTAGACATTCAGCATATCCTTGCCTTCCAACATTTTGATAATGTCGATGAACTCATCCAACATGCTGTCAAGGCTGAGGGAATTGCAAATCATCAAGTACAAAAATCCAAATGGGCTCAGCCAAAGAATTCCCCTCTACAAGAAGCTAAATCCAATGGACAGACTTTTGCTAGGACTGAAGGTCAAAATAAGATGGTTTGTTTCCATTGTCACCAGCACGGGCATCGCGCCGCAGATTGTCCAAAGCGCATACATCTAATTGAGATTGAAGGTGCTGATAACAATATCCAAGCTGATATTGACACTGATCCTAAGGATATTGACAATTCCAAGGATATTGACACTGCGGACATTGACTTCACTGATGCAGAGCCCCCAGATGATGCTCTTATTGTCCTCAAGGATGCTTCACCTACTGTTGAGTATAAGTGGTTGCGCAAGAATATTTTCCGTTCCACAGGAATGATTCAGGGACAAAACTGCACAGTTGTTATTGACAGTGGAAGTTGTGAAAATCTCATCTCCCAGGCTCTTGTTGATCGCCTTCAATTGAAAGTTTTTAAGCATAACCGTCCTTATTTTGTCAAATGGCTAATGAATGGTGATCGAGCGCATGTTCGACATACTTGCAAAGTTACTTTTGCTATTGGTGAGACTTACACAGATACAGTCCAGTGTGATGTGCTACCTATGGATAGTGGTGATATTTTATTGGGCCGTCCTTGGATGTATGACAAGAATGGGACTCATGGTATGCGCGACAATACCTATACATTCATGCATGGTGGACAGCAAGTTACTCTTCATCCTGAGAAACCACAACCGCCAATGAAGAATTCCTGGAAAGCTGCCACAAAGGATGTCCTTCATGTCCAACACATTTACACTGGCAACCCGAAGCAGCATCAAGTTCGAGGACGAACTCTTCTTTCAACCCGGGGAGGATGATGCAGTCTAGGGCCCCAGCAGCCCCTCGTCTAATTAGATTAGGATTATTATTATCATTAGGAAAGTTTCTATTTTCCCTCTAGGGTTTTCTTGCTTATTAAGATTATTTTACTATATATATGGCTTTGTAGAGAAGAACTTCTCAGTTTTGATTGGTTAATAGAATTGGGTTTTTCCCTAGAGGTGTTCCTCGTGTATGTTGAAGTCCTTTGTGACTGTTCGAGGTGTCGTTGGACACGTGCTCCGGCACTTCCACGCAGCCCTAGCCCTTGGGCTGCATCAGTCAGAAGAGTTATAATTACTTCATTATATATCGTTTTAAAGTCAACAATCCAGTCCACGACTCCTCTACATTAACCTCAAAGAATAGATGTGAAATGGAGATGAATTTGACAATGAAAAAGGGTTTCACAGATCACATCCAATTCATCCGAGCCCAAAACGCATCAGCATGCAAATTAAAAGACAAAGCTCAGATTTTGATAAGGAATACAGTGGCACAATTAGGCAATTAAAATACTGGCTATTTTCTAGTAAAAAAAACGCTTAAATTAAGTGGATTGGTTCCATTGCTCGTGCCAGAGTATTAAGCTTGCAGCAGTTGGTGAGGTTAGTCACCCAGCTAAGAAATTTTTGTGTCATCTACAATTCATCCTGTATCGAATGTCTTGAACACCCGCTTTCTTCTAAATGGATCCTATTGACCACTCTCTTCTCAGAATATAACAAAGTGCAAAATTCTAACATCAATGAGTATGCATGTTGCAGACACAATCTGAGAAAGAGTTACCGCCTCAATTAGGGTGAAGCATTTGGTGATTAGACTTAAGAGAGAGCACAGACAACCATTTTTTGCATCCTACAGTGATGGAAGGGGAATCACAGCTTGTGATTCTACAGGCTGTCATGCTGGAGCCTCCACTAGATCAAAGTCAAATGCGACTTCCTTTGTGTCATTTGTTGGGTGAGTGGTCGATGCCCAGCCCTTGTGGGATGGCAGACATCATGGAATAGATCATGTCATTGGTAGATTCATTCACGCCTCTTTCGGCCATGTTCATCAGACCATCTAAGTGCAAACGAGACAGAGCACCCGGCCAAAGGAGTTCAGCGTCAAGCAATGATTTGTTGGGAATTCAACATACATTTGCATGACATTACTCAGATCAAAGTCCAAAAGCAGTAAAGTTGAAAAGGAGGAAAACCCAGTTCAAATACCTTGTGAAACGTAATATTCCCGAGCCGATCGGACGCCGCGGCCGCAAACACGGTCACCAGCGACTCCGCCCGGTTAAAGAAAACCCCCTCACAGATCCTCTGCAAGTTCTCAAAGACCGGCTCAAAGGCCAAAACCCTAAACCCCATGGCGGAGGCCGCGAAGGCCGCCATTCCGACATTGGCGCCTACATCGACGACAAGTCCGGCCCTGCCACGGGCTCTCATCCTCTCCAAGGCCTCCTGTATCGTAACGGAGATGTCGGGTCTGCGGAAGCGCTTGCCCTTGAGCATTCGGACGATGTTCTTGTGGGGCTTATCGGGGAGGGTTCCGAGGTCGGAGAGGGAGTAGAGGAAGGGGAATTTGAGGCCTTCGACGAGGCTGGCGAAGACGGGGGAGGCTTGGGGGCATTTGCGGCAGTCGAAGGGTTGGATGGGAGAGGACGGGGTTAGGGTTAGGGTTAGGGCTTGGAGAGAGCTGGATTGGGTGAGATTAGGTTTTGATTTTTGGAAGAGGAGGAGGAGGAGGAGGAGGAGGAGGAGAAGGAGGAGGATTGGGAAGAGGAGGCGGAGTTTCTGGAGAGAAAGGAGAGGAGAGGGTCTTTCTTTCTTCCAGGCATTGGCCATCAGAAGAAGAAGAAGAGAGAGAGAGAGAGAGAGAGAGTTGCAGATGCGGGAAATGGTGGGGCTTTTTGAATCACAAGATTTGGAGAAGATTGGCAGTGGACAGTCTTTTCAGCAGAGAAGAGGAGAACTGCTAACAGGGGGGCTTATCACTTATGCGATTTAGACTGGTTGTGTAAGTTTTATGTGGGTTAAACCTGTTTATGTGACTCAATTTACGATAAGAACTGGAAATCTCTCTTACTACTGGATTTTCTGATGCTGAGAGTTCGTAGATATACGATGTGATGATTTGTGCCTTTTCATTTGCAAAGGTTATATTTTTTTTTATCGTAACACTAAGTCTCAGTCGTCTAAAAATTCTTAAATGAATACTTATTTTCATAGTGCCAATATTGTTGCAAGCATTAGCTAAAATGCAAAGCACGTCCAAGTGAGTTTCGAACTCCTATTCGTGAGACTTTGTTTGAAAGGTGAGAACTAGCTGAGCCAGCCATGTGAATCACCATTTGAGGTCTACAGAATTCTCATACTCTTCACTTTTTTAAATGCTACTATGGGTTTGAGCAGTCCAGAATTCTATTGTGTGTGATAATATTTGAAATACTCCAATTGCTCTAAATAAAAACTTAAGAAATACTTACAAACAAATAGGCCCTTAGCATCTTCCAAATGCCATGTTTCATTCCAAATTTTGAGAATTATAACTCCATGAAAAGTCAAAAAAAATTCCTTGGGGTTTCTAGAATTCCAACCCCTTTAACATTTCAAAATGTTAGAAGGGCTCCGAGGATTTTCAAGTGCCAACGAGGACAACATTTGGGAAAACTAGAGTTTCCTAAATTCTTGTAAAAAAACATGCCCTAATAGCAAACAGAAATTCTAGCAAAAAATAAAGAGGTTTGGATTCTCAAAACTCTAAAATGACAAAAATTTTCCTATGTTGGAAATTCATGGACATGGTGTGTAGCGCATCCCCCTAGCATTTGCAAATGCCATATTTTTTTGTCACATTCCCAAAATCGCAACTACCAAAAGGCCCCAAATGACCTTTGGAGTCCCTGGAATTTCAATCTCTTTGCTTTTTATTCAAACTTATAGATGCTCAATGTGTAAAGAAAAATTCAAGAATTCCACATGGAGGTTGGTTCTTTGAAATAAATTCTGTCTAGAATTTGTAATATTAGAAGTTTAGAGACGTGATGTGATAGTTGTCCCTTTGGAATTTGTAATTGCCATGATTTTTTGCTGCAATTATAAATTTTGACTACTTAAAGAAGTCTCATTTCAAAGTAAAAGGCCTTCATGGGACCTATTTCTTTTCTTAATTAGAATTCTTGATGTCAGGAAGTTTTGATCGTAATAAGATTGCTATGAGTCCAGATCCTTTGATTAAAAACTACACGATGACTGTGGTAAGCCCATTCAGGTCCCGCCACATCACCGTGGTTTTTTTCCTCACTGAATCTCAATTCGATTGCTATACCCTTCACATTTCTAGTTACAATGTTTCTTTATTTGGATTTTGAAATTCTAGCCACTTGAAAGGGTTACTTGAATTTTTGGAGTTGTTAGAATTCTACCCTTTTGCATTTTGCTAGAATTTCAAGATCCTCTGCCGAAGAATTTAGAAATTCCACCCTTGGGTCAACATTTTGAGAATTTAAAATTCTTCAAAAATAAATTTTCAGAATTCCGGTAAAAAAACAATGAAGCCTTTGAAATTCTCTGAATTTTACCTGCCTAAAAGCTACAAAGGTATGCAAATGGGTTCAACGCTGGAATTATAGTTGATAGGGGCTTTTATTTGTCTTTCTAAATTCAAATTCAAGTTTGAAACGGAATTAATGTACTGTATCAAGATTCGACATCAACTTAATGAAACAATTTTTTTTCATATTCAAAATAAGATATAAAGTGCATTAATATAATTGGACAAAGGGGATTCCATATGATTTTTACTATTAAATGATAAATATTTGAAGTTACTTCAACGACAAGCAAACTGTATAATTCCCAACTGTAATCCATGTCATTGGGCCCATTTAGATGCCTACTGACGGGGGGTTGGATACATGGAAAGGTCTCCTTATTAATAAATGTCAACGAAAAAATCAGCCACTTCTAATCAATTTAGTCCTTGATTTAATAATCATAAAGTTGGTGGTCTTTTAACCATAGAATTCATTGAGATTCAATTCAGTGGTAGATAAATGTTTAGTCAGAGTGCAATTGGCTCTAATGCCTGATCATGGGGTAATGGGAGTGTGAAGGGCCTGCACTAATCAAAGTGGGCCTAAGTGAGCTTCACAGAGATGGACTATATAATTGTCGTTTGTGGGAAAACATTTATAAATATAAATGTACAGTATGTGAATGTAATCGCCATAGACCAGATCCTCAAGTCAGAAAAGACAAGGCTCTAATATTGGATCTGAATGTTTCGGATTTGATACATTAGTAATACATTTAAATTTTATATAACATTCTGAAGAAATTTAGGGTTTATATTACATTGAAATTGATTGACCTTGCTCTTAACATCGTCTTAATTAATACACTAGCATGAGATGCCCATGCTGATCACGGGCAAGTAGGTTATGCCAATTGAAGTTTGAAAATTGTGAAGTAAGAGATACAAAGAAGATTAGAGATGACTCTGCTTTGCTGCAATTGAAAAGTAAAATTAGTAATACCTTCCACTCAAAAGAGTTTTACGTTTATAAATATAGCTGAAGTAACTATGCAGCTAATCTCATTTTGAAGTATTGCTTTGCCTTCTGAGGGGTAAAATCAATACCCAAATTCCTGTATGTATATCTGACATATTCAACCTAATGTAAAATATTTTTCCAAGGTACGTGTTTCAATTAGGTGCTTGTTTTGTTGAATGCGTAGATGATATGCTCTGAGCCCAATTTGATTACATCAATAATAAAAGACAATGTTCTACATTGATAATTAATGAATATAAAAAATTGAAATCGATATTGGAATGAAAAAACATTTTTCATACATTATCAAATTCAATTATCTAATTGTTTCATTAGTCCTAACATTGTTTCAACCATTAGTCGGTCTTGATTTTGATGCAGTAGAACACATGAATTCATGATAAAAATGGGCTCTACATCATTTCTGCTGTTGTGAAATCAAAAGTTGTATTCATACATGGATAAAATATAAAAGGATGAGATTAGATAAAATTTCTTAATTATACACACTATACCCTTATACCAACAAATTATCCAAGACAAGCTTACAAGATATATTGATATTTGAACACTAATTTTCAGAGTATATAGGTTGTGCAGTTTTATGTTAAAATTTAAGATTATAACTTAAAATTCCTTTTTCAGAATGTATTGTTTGTGTAGTTTTATATTAAAATTTAGGATTGTAAATTAAAATTCCTTTTTGCAACCGAAGTTACCCTCACTAACTATCATTGCTTGGGCTTTCATGAAAAACTATCCTTGCTTGGGCTTGATGCTAATTGATTGTCACACTAAAAAAAATGAGCAATCTGCTTTTTGACCTACAATGAAGGGGAAAAAGATAAAAATAAAAACAACTTAGGTAGTATCATTGGAAACAAATGAACAAACAAACCATAAAAGCACATTTCCAATAAGTATCAGGAGGAAGAGATATAAGAGTAATGTTCGCTCGAAGTCACTTCTAGTACAGTAGTAGAAATAGTCATTTGTCTAGACATCAAGAGTCAACTTGCTAAAATCAATTTGGATGAAAGTAGCATTATAAGAGCATAGGTAAAACTAAACATTATTAAATCTCATTACCTAAACATTGTTGTAAACAATGTATTGACTGTTCCCCAGGCTTGAGAAGTTAATCTCCACATCAACGCCATCACTTTTTTAAAGCCTAATACATAACAAAACACATGAGTCAAGACCAACATAATCATCACACATTTCAAGTTGAAACTTAAACGGTACCAAGAAATTGTTACATTGCTAGACCTCTTACCTTATAAAACTGTATTAGGAGATTTGAATTGGTGACCTTTATATATATTAAAGCTCTAAGAATGGAGGCCACTGGAAGGTGCCACATCACCACCCCTTACTTTTCTTTTTTTCTAGGGCGCCACATCAATATCCTATCTCCTCCCATAATTTCTCTTCCTTCTTCTTATCTTTTATACAATTAATGTTTTTTAAACTTGGATCTCCTAAAATCTCTATTTTCATCCTCTAAAATCTCTTATTTTTCTTCTTTATATTAAATGACTTCCTTCTCTTCACTCTTCGTTCTCTCCCTTTATCTTACTTTATTTAATCTCTTTCAGAACAATATTAATCAATAGCATCTCAAGCACTCCACTTCTTCTGCAAGTAACCATCTTCATATGTTTTCTTTTATTTTTATGCTTCTCTTTTTTCTTTGCTGTATATTCTATTTTTCTTGTCCTCTTTTGTAAGTATTTTTGTGTTGGCAAATTCATGGGTTGGACAAAACTTGAGTCCATTAGTATTGTATTTTACATATCTTTGAGTATGGATAATGGTTTGAGTCATTAGATTCACTGAAGTAAAGAAATAAAAGAAAAAACGACAAATTGAAGTAGTTTTCTATGGACAATATGGATTAAAAAAGTCATATCTCACAAACCGAGCGTCGGATATGGCCATGCAACCTACTGTTGGAAAGCTCATTTCAAGAGGATTTCGTAGAGCCCAAGATTGCCTTAATCGAAGCTGAAACAAAAAAGTTATGGCCTCCGGAAGTTTTCAGGAAAATACTAAAATTTTCACCTAAGTAGAATCTTAACCCGACCGATCGGGCAATTTATCCAACCGATCGGGCAAGTGCAGAAAGTGCGCCGACTTGCCATTTTTCAGTCTGAATTAAAGGGACACTTACCTATTTGATGCCAACTTCTTTCCTGATCGTATTATACTTATAAGGCACGTGTTAGAAGCTATAAAAGAGGGTTTTCTCTCAACTCTAATGGTAGAATACATATTTCAATATTCTAAGAAGAAGATTGCTTATTGGAGATCACCTTTTATAGAGTTCTTTCATTGAAGAGTTGAAGGGCTGAAGTTCTGCTCTACAGATCTATGTCTTCTACTTCTCTAAGTGTAGAAGATTGCTATGGGGAGTCAAGTACAACATCTAGAAGGCGTCAGGTGTCTTGGATCTGTCACAGAGAATGGCAGAAGGTCGTTATAGCAAGGAGCTGTGCAAAGGAATCACAAGATCTTTAGGTTGAGGAGCAACTGGATAAGGGTTGTGAGTATTCTCTTGTAACTATAGTATGATTCATAGTGCTTGATTCTTAGCCATGATTTTTTTCCCAGTTTGGGTTTCCACGTTTTTTTCCCAGTTTGGGTTTCCACGTAAAATCAAAATCTTCTTATGGTGTGTGCTTGTGGTTTGATTTTTTTATTTCCGCTGCGTGGTTAGTTGTTTGCACACATAATATTAAAATTGGCATTAATCCATTCTAGAGGATCTCTCCCCAAAAGAACCTTCATCTTCTATTAGACAATAATTGTATGGTTTGAAAGCTTCCACGTGCACACCACATGTCTGGTAAATCCATGCAAACACACCACAATTTGTTATTAGGTAAACAAGCCCAACTAAACACACCTTAATATGTTTTATGCAATGATGATAAGTGTTCGTAGATTATAAATTGTAATAGATAGTGCTAACCCAATGGCTATAATTAGTGTGTTTAACAGTGAAAATGTTAGCAATGTGGCCCGTGCTTAGCCTGGGCCTTTATAAAAAAATTTAATAGTTTATTAAAAAATTTATAAAAATATAAAATTTCAGATATTTATAAAAGTCAACCTACTAAATGAATAAAATAAAAATTAGAAAAAGTTTGAAAATGTAAGTAGCCTACTAAATAATTCTCATAGTTTAAAGAAAAGAAAAAAAATTTTAAAAATCTATTAAATTTTATAAACATCTAAACTTTTATTATTTTGATAAACTTTGTAATAAACTATTTAAATTTTTTATAGAGGTCCGAGCTAAGCACAAGCCTATGGCACTAGTTTACCTTATCAATAAGCAATCTAACGATTAAGGAATTGATGGATGTTTGAATACATCTTTATAATAAAATATCAAAACTAATTATATGGAGTGTGAACCCAAGCCACAGGAGTCATGCTCGTGCTTAGCAGGAGTTATTGTGCTAGTTATAATAATATATTAAAGCCAAGGGTTTTGACTTTTAATTGTAATTTTGACTCACAGTTACACGATATATGAAAATGTCACAAATTCTTTCCTGTAACTACCCACACATATCTTTTATCCCATCAAACCACACACACTCCACATTACTACTACTTTTTATTTTTAATATCTCATTCCTATTAAGAAGAGGGGAGAGAAAGAGAGTAGAGGGAGAAAAGGAGAGCTTTTCTTATTGAATGAGATGTGTACATAAAAGGGGGGAGGAGGATCTTATTTATAGAAGAAGATTGCTTCCTCCCCAAGCAAACCAATATAGCAAGACTCTAGCTTTCCATATCTAATGTGGGTCCCATGGTGGGCATCCACTAATAACAATATTTTATAACACTCCCCCTTGGATGACCACCATTCAATAATAGTTGCCTCATTAAAACTTTGCAAAGGAAAAACCCAATGGGATAAAAACCTAAGCGAAGGAAAAAGAGTACAACATTTTTACAAAGTTATTGAAATGGTGTTGGACGTGCATAATGCTGCCTCGTTAAAACCTTAACTAGGAAAACCCAGTGGGATAAAACCTAGAGAAGGAAAAAGAGTACAGCGCACATATGTCCTAATTGATAGGCTTCAAGGAATCTATCCAGAATCTGTTACTCCCCCTGACGATAATACCCTTTACATTGTTTGATGATACACTTTCCGCATGCCGATCTCATATACAAGCCTTTGAAATGTTGACTTTGGTAATGACTTTGTGAACAAATCAGCCAAGTTGTTGTTTGAACGAACTTGCTTGACTTCGATCTCATTGTTCTTCTGAAGCTCATGTGTGAAGAAGAACTTTGGTGCAATGTGCTTTGTCTTGTCACCTTTAGTGTACCCTTCTTTAATTTGTTGAATACATGCCTCATTGTCTTCATAGATAATACTCGGGGTACCTGTACTGAGAGGCAATTGACAAGAACTACGAATATGCTGAATTAAAGATTTTAGCCATACACATTCCCTACTTGCTTCATAGAGGGCTAAAATTTCAGCATGGTTAGAAGAAGTAGCTACCAAAGTTTGTTTACTAGAGCGCCAAGAAATAGCAGCATTACCATTGAGAAATACATAACCTGTCTGTGATCGACCCTTATGAGGATCAGATAGATATCCCGAATCTGCATATCCTACAAAATTGGAATCTTTACAATAAAAGAGTCCTAAATCAATTGTACCACGCAAATAGCGTAGGATATGTTTGATACCAGTCCAATGCCTTTGCGTTGGCGCAGAACTATATCTAGCAAGTAAATTCACTGAAAAGGAAATATCCGGTCTAGTACATTGTGCTAAATACATTAAAGCACCAATAGCACTCAGGTATGGTACTTCTGGACCCAATACCTTCTCGTTTTCTTCAATTGGACGATATGGATCCTTGTTTATGTCTAAAGACCGAACAACCATGGGAGTGCTTAGTGGATGTGCTTTATCCATACCAAAGCGTTTCAGTATATTCTTGGTATAATTAGATTGATGGACTAATATTCCACTAGAACTTCTCTCGATCTGCAGGCTGAGACAAAATTTTGTTTTCCCAAGGTCTTTCATCTCAAATTCCCTTTTCAAATAATCAGCAGTTATTTCGAGCTCTTCTGGAGTCCCAATTAAATTTATGTCATCGACATAAACTGCCACTATTGCAAAACCTTTTGAGGATTTCTTTATGAAAATACATGGGCAAATGGGATTGTTTTCATATCCTTCCTTAGACAAATATTCACGGAGACGATTGTACCACATTCTTCCGGATTGCTTCAATCCATACAATGATCGTCTCAATTGTATTGAGTACGTGCTCTTGGGCTTTGCTTCAGGCAAAGTAAATCCTTCTGGGATTTTCATATGAATTTCTGTGTCTAAGTCCCCGTACAGATAAGCGGCCACAACATCCATGAGTCTCATATCCAAATTTTCGGAAACCGCTAAACTTATCAGGTATCTGAATGTCGTTATATCCATAACAGGGGAGTATGTTTCCTCATAATCAATCCCAGGTTTCTGCAGGAAACCTTGTGCCACAAGTCTTGCTTTGTATCTAATGATTTCATTCATTTCATTCCTTTTCCTTACAAACACCCACTTATAACCTACAGGGTTAATACCTTTTGGGGTTTGTACTATAGGTCCAAATACACCACGTCTATTGAGAGACTCTAACTCTGATATAATAGCAGTTTCCCATTTTGGCCAATCTTTTCTTTGTCGACATTCATTTATAGTACGTGGTTCTGTATCCCAATCATCATCCTCATGTTCCATTGATATATGTGTAGCTACCACATATGCAAATGCGTCATCGATGACAATTCTTTTTCGATCCCATCTCTCTCTATAATTATAAAATATAGAGATCTCTTCATTATCCGGTACCGGTGCCACTTCAGGGGCTTTTATAGTCTCATCAAGGACTTTCGTCATTCTAGAGAGAGTGGATTTTTCCATAGCTTCTTCGGGAGCGTTATGACCCTTTTCAGGAGGAAACTCTTCAGGAGTGTTAAGTGTATCTTTGGGAGGATATGATGATTATATATTTCTCCTTTTCCGCGGAGCTATATCTTTTGAACCTACAGGTCTGCCACGCTTCTGGCGTATTACAGACTCTTTTGTTGCCACTTTTTGACTTTGTCCTACAGGGACATTAAGTCTAGCAGGTGCATTCATAGCTGGAATATGTGACTTAGTTACCTTTGCTGCATCGTTAAATGCATCAGGTAATTTATTTGCAATTTCTTGTAAGTGCACAATTCTACGGACTTCATATTCACATTGTGAAGTACGTGGGTCTAAATGAGACAAAGTGAAAGCATTCCACGTTAGTTCACGCCGTTCTTCAGGAACGGGTTGTTCTGCAGGAACAATACGTTCTTTATCTCCCCCTAACGGTGGGAATTTTGTCTCATCGAATTGACAATCAGCAAAACGAGCAGTAAAAACATCTCCTGTCATTGGTTCTAAAAAGCGAATAATAGAAGGAGAGTCATAGCCGATATAGATGCCCAACCTACGTTGTGGTCCCATCTTAGTACGTTGAGGGGGTGGTATAGGGACTAAAACAGCACAACCAAACTTGCGCAAATGGGAGATATTAGGTTGATGTCCCGTTATAAGCTGTGTGGGAGAGTATTGATGGTAGGCTGTGGGTCGAAGTCGAATGAGCATTGATGCATGTAATACAGCATGTCCCCAAGTACTAACTGGTAATTTAGACTGCATCAACAGGGTCCTAGAAATAAGTTGAATGCGCTTAATCAGGGATTCAGCTAAGCCATTCTGGGTATGGACATGAGGGACAGGATGTTCGACAACAATGCCTAGAGATGAACAGTAGTCATCAAAGGCTTGTGATGTAAACTCACCCGCATTATCAAGTCGTATAGACTTAATAGGATTATCAGGGAAATGGGCTCTAAGTTTAATGATTTGTGCTAATAGACGGGCAAAAGCTATATTCCTAGTTGAAAGTAGGCAAACATCAGACCAACGGGTGGAAGCGTCAATCAAAACCATGAAATACCTAAATGGTCCACTAGGTGGATTGATCGGTCCACAGATGTCGCCTTGTATCCTTTGCAGAAAGGATGGGGATTCTAATGCAATCTTAACGAAGGAAGGTCGAGTGATTAACTTTCCCTGTGAACATGGGACACATAGATACCCATTTGGTATAGTCAAACTATGGTTGTCTAAAGGGTGTCCAACAGAGTTATCAATGATTTTCTTCAACATGGTAACTCCGGGGTGCCCTAATCTATCATGCCAAAGCAATAAGGCTTGAGGGTTGCTGAACTTTGAGTTGGTTTAAGCTTCGGGCTTAACTGTCTCGTTTTACTCAGAACCGAATGTGATTCGACGATGGATATCGTTGTATAATATAACCCAGAAGAAAGTGCATTTAATGTTTCTAGTATTTGTTTTCGGCCTCCAATACTAGTAACGATAAGTAACATTTCCTTGTTACCTTCATTAGCAGTCTCAACATGGTATCCATTTATTCTGATGTCTTTAAAACTGAGCAAGTTTCTTCGGGAACTGCTGGAGAACAATGCATCTTTAATGAATAAATGAGTACCATTAGGTAACGTTATGTGGGCTCTTCCGGAGCCTTCAATTATTTGCACATGTCCAGCTATGGTGGATACCTTTCGTGAATTCAATACCAATTCTGAGAAAAACTTCTGGTTTTTCAGAATGGTATGTGTTGTAGCACTATCTACAAGACAGTGAGTATCCCCATTGTTGTGATCCATACCTTTAAACAAAAGATAAAAAAAATGTAACTAAACAATCACATGATTAAGAAAACTTCATAAAAGAAATTTCATCAAAATGATAAAAAAAAATCACTCATCACAAAACATCCATAAAATGTTTATCAAAATTTAGAAACTGAAAACTAAATCATCCAATCATAAAATATCTATAAAAAGGTAAATAGCTGAAAAAAAATATTCTAAATGGAAACTCTGAAAAATGTTTGTTTGGTCTTCTAGAACATTCCAGGAGGAGTTCCGATTTTAGCACTAAATGCCTCATTGCTCAGAGGTTGGCCATTTTTGTCTTCAAAAAAATCTTTAGTTTCCAAATTTGTAATGTCCAACTGGTAATTGTCATTTTGTAGGTCAGTATCCCAATCTTCCAGATCATTTGATTCTGTAGAATGAATAGAGGCTTTGTATGCTTTGTATCGTTCCACCACGTCTTTTGGTGCACGACAAGAGCGTGACCAATGCCCAATCCTTCCACATCTGTAGCAAGGGTTATCAGAACGGTGGGTAGAAGTATTTGGTGGATTTTGAGGTTGATCTGGATTTTGTTGCTTCTGAGGATCAGACCACTTCTGGTGGTTTTTGAACTTTTTATTGGGAGGACCTCGAAATCCTCCTCGTCGGGAGGAGTTTCTTTTTTCACCTCTTCTGGAGGGATTATTTCTCCCACGCCCCCTTCCTCTGCCTCTGTTGGAATTGAAATTTGCATTTGCTTCAGGCAGTGCCATAGATCCAGTTGGTCTGGAGTTATGATTCTTCAACAAGACTTTACTGTTCTGCTCAGCAACAAGGAGACAAGAGATCAGTTCTGAGTATTTGGAGAAACGCCGTTCACGGTACTGCTGTTGCAGGATTACATTTGTTGCATGGAAAGTGGACAGCGTTTTCTCTAACATCTGCTCTTCTGTAATCGTTTCCCCACACAATCTTAACCGGGAAACAATGTTGAAAAGAGCAGAGTTATACTCAGATACCGATTTGTAGTCCTGAAATCGCAGGTTTAGCCATTCATTCTGAGCTGTTGGTAATAAGACCATCTTCTGGTGATCATATCTATCCTTCAGGGATTTCCAAAGATCTGCTGGGTCCTCCTCTGTGAGGTATTCATTCTTAAGGTCATCATGTATATGATGACGTAAGAAGATAAGTGCCAATGCCCTATTCTCCGGGGACTCTTTATTGCCTTCTATTATCGTCTCTCCAAGCTTCTTGGATTGTAAATGTAATTTTGCATCCAAGTGCCAGGATAAGTAGTTGTCCCCGGTAATGTTAAGGGCTTTGAAATCAAGTTTGGTTAAGTTCGACATTATGCAAGAGCTGGAAAAAATATATATATATATGATCATTGATATGCAAAAGATAAAATACAAATAAAAAAAATTGTAAGGCATTTAGAATAAATTAAGGGGTGAACCATGTCAGATCAAGTTTGCCAATTTAAAATTGAATAACATCATGTTATCAATTTTTAATAATCCAAAAACAAACAGTTTAAACAAGGCTTCTGGCTTGATTTGGAACTGCAGGTTCCTGATTAGAACTTCAGGTTCTTTAATTTTTTTTTTTTTGTTGAACTTCAGGTTCTATCAAGGCTTCGGGCTTGATGTTATGGCATATTACTTTTATTTCTGGATCGAAATATCAAACTTCAGGTTTGATTAGGAATGAATCTGCAAGTCCATATTGTGGATCTGAGAACTTCTGGTTTTAGATTTGAATAATCCACGGAACTTATGGTCCGGATTTAGAAAAGAACTTCTGGTTCTTACGGAACTGCAGGCCCGTATTAATATAGAACTTCAGGATCTGAGAACTTCTGGTTTCAGATTTGAATAATCCATGGAACTTCTGGTCCGGATTTAGAAAAAGAACTTCTGGTTCTTACGGAACTGCAGGCCCGTACTAATATAGAACTTCAGGATCTGAGAACTTCTGGTTTCAGATTTGAATAATCCATGGAACTTCTGGTCCGGATTTAGAAAAGAACTTTTGGTTCTTACGGAACTGCAGGCCCGTACTAATATAGAACTTTAGGTTCTTATTTATGAACTATTCTTGATCTCCCTTTATTAAAGATAATGATAATAATGAATAAATAAATAATCATAACATAAACAATTTATTAAACAAATAAAGGAATATAAATAATGAAAATTATGTTACCGTTAGATCTGCCTTCTTTCACTTGTAATGTGTAGATCTACTCCTGAGCTTTCTGAAGGTTCAAACGGATCGGCGATCTGACGTCCTATGCTCAAGATATCACACTCTGAAATTTTTGACAATAATATATTCTTGCTTATGTCAACACGTGAACTTGTCGTCGCTTTTTGATGGAAAAGAAAAAGGAGGAAACGTCGCTTTTGTTGATGGAAACGAAACAGAGAACTTCTGTTGATGGAAACAAAACAGAGAATAGTACCTTGCGTCAAAGAAGAATAAATAAAAAAAACGAAGAAGAGAGAGAATGAGAGAATGAAAGGACGATTGTGTCGTCCTCGGTCTTCTTGTCTCTCTTTTTTTTTTTTTTTTACGAGAACTGAGAGAAAAAGTAGAAGAGGAGGGGTGGCTCGTGCTGATAACGTATTAAGAAGAGGGGAGAGAAAGAGAGTAGAGGGAGAAAAGGAGAGCTTTTCTTATTGAATGAGATGTGTACATAAAAGGGGGGGAGGAGGATCTTATTTATAGAAGAAGATTGCTTCCTCCCCAAGCAAACCAATATAGCAAGACTCTAGCTTTCCATATCTAATGTGGGTCCCATGGTGGGCATCCACTAATAACAATATTTTATAACAATTCCACCTCATCTCTTCTACTCCCCCACCACCACAGGCAAAGTTTTCTTACTTCCATTTTATGCAACTTGCTCAATGGAAAGAAGTACTCCACTACCTTCTTTTTAATGTATGGATATTTAATTTGTAATGCATGGACATACCCTATTAAGCATGTGTTGTTTTGCTAGTGTAGAAATATAGAAAGAGCCATATATAGCATTTTCTAAAACACTATTGCACAATTGGACAAACGAAATTTCTTGAAGCTCGAGAAGATTGTTTTTAGCTTACGCTCAAGAAGATCGTTTTTTAACTCGGATTTTGTAACGAATCTCAGCGACATAAACTCATTCTGGAAACTCAGATCCCTGAACAATTTTAAAATCACAATATTGCATAAAAGCTTTCTTAAATCAGTACAATTGTAGGAATAAAAAGATAAATAATAGGATGAGGGTATCGGGCAAGAACAGATTGCTATGCATATGAATTTGCTTAACTGAACAATAAGCAATAAATATTTCAAATGAAAAAGGACACTTGGGTAGTTTCTTTTCTACTCAAAAATAAGGATTCAGTTTCATCCTCTCAAGGAAACCGTATCTTATGGAAACCATATCTCATCTCATTCAAATAATTAGGGGATGGAAACCGGGACAGGGATTCATTGGGATCGGTAACATAAGAATATATAACTTAAAATAAAACTTAAAAGAAAAGAATATAACTTAAAATAAATAAATAAAAAAACTACTCAACAACTATGAAATAGAGAAGCAGCAGTAAGAAAGACAAAAAAAAATAATAATAAGGGAGTGAGAAAAAGAGATAGTAGTCTCATGCCTCTCTCATTGTTGATATCCAATCGGATTTCCTAGTCGATCTCAGTCCTCTCATACCTGGTACCATGAATGAGACCTAGAGTGAGAGGAATGATAAGTTCTCCAAGATCTGGGAAATGAATCAAATTTATTTAAAACTAATTACGAATTTTGCTCTTAAATTTATTTTTTAAGCATTCCAACCGTGTTATGGGATATTGATGGTGCTCCAACTATAGTAGCTATATTTGTAACTAATTAATACAAAATTCTAATGGTTAAAGTTAGATCTATGTATAGTATATTTAAGGAATACTGATTATACTATTATTATTGAAATTGACAAAAGAATATTGTAAGGATTTTTGCGTTGGCAAATTCATGGGTTAGACAAAACTTGAGTCCATTAGTATTGTGTTTTACATATTTTTTAGTATGGACAATGGGTTGAGTTGCCGGATGCACTAAAGTAAAGAAATCGAAGAAAAAGCAGCAAATTCAGGTGATTTTCTATAGACAACATAGTTTAAAAAGGTCATATCTCACAAACCGAACTTCTAATATAGGCATACGATCTACCGTTAGAAAGCTTGTTTCAAGTAAATATCCGTAAAGCCCAAGATTGCCCAAATCGGAGCTAAAACAAGAAAGTTATAACCTTCGGAAGTTTGCAGAAATGTGCTGAAATCTCACCCCGGGCAGAATGGTAATCCGACTGATCGAACAAGTGTAGAAAGTTAGCCGATTTGCGATTTTTCAATCTGATTTGAAGGAAAACTTACCAATTTCATGCAAACTCCTTTCCTGACTGGAATATGCTTATGAGACACGAAATTGGGGCTCTAAAAAAGGGTTCTCTCTCAACTCTAAGGCAGAGATCTCATTGTTCTGAGTGAAAAATATATTTTAGAGATCATTTTCTCTAGAATTTTTTTGAGAGTTGAAGGGCTAAAATTCTACTTTAGAGATTCTTATCTTTTATATTTCTAGTAAAAGATTGTCTTTTAAGCGTAGAAAATCCAAAAAGTCAAGCTAACAACTAGAAGGCGTCTAGTTGATTAGATTTATAGCAGGCAACGACAAGCGGTTGTTGTAGAATAATTCTTTACAAGAAGTTGACGTTACAAAGTCATGTGGATGTCTGTAAGTGGCTTGTAACTACACGGTAATCCATAGTACTTGATTATTAGTCCAGGTTGGACTCGTGGTTTTTTTCCGATTTGGATTTCCACGTAAAATCTGTATCTTTTTGTAGTGTGTGCTTTTGTTTGATTTATTTTTCGCTACGTAGATGATTATTTGCACGCATAATATTAAGATTGGCATTAATCCATTCTAGGATCTCTCTCCAAAACCTTCAAATATTACAAAAGTAAGATGCCTCATGTTGTGTTAAATCATAAAGGCATACAACCAAGAGCTAACCAACTGCCAATTACACATCAATAGAATCTTTATACTTCATTCTCTACATCAGAATTCGTCTACATAAGAACTAAAAAAGAAAAATCAAAAGAAAGAAACTTCTCACATTTCACCTTCTGACAAATTCCATAAGCCATTGCTGAAAAATATATATCATCAAATATAATTAAAAACTTAAATATTTTAATTTTTTTTGCATCATGAATTTTCTTTTGTTTAATTTTTCTCTACACTCACTAACACTTTTGATTAGAATGAATGCTAATCTTTAAAGACAAAAAAAGAAGTGATTTCATGTTCCTCATAACAACGACAAAAGAAATAGAGGGGTCCACTTTGAACTTATCTATGCTCAATATATATTAGATAAAGAAAAAAAAAGAAGCAGAAATTCACAAAAAAGAAAAAAAGTCCAGACTTTAGAAACTAAAATGAGATCAAATAAATACCAGTATGCCCAACAACCTGAAATAAAAAATAGAAAAAATTCACAAAAAACTAAAAGAATGCAATCATGACATAGTATCCACACATGTTCGGTCTACTTGGATAGCAACCATCAGTTAGATGATATCACATCGCACTGAATTGCTCACTTGGGTGTCGGAGATGTGTAATGGAGATCACATGAACAAGTGGCGTGCCAAGTTTCATACTCTCCAAGACCTTTGGTTTTGTGATCTATGTCAACAGGAAGAGACAACATTAGCCCAAAAGCAGTGATGGTTTACGATTACCGAACTGACGTTATCAACAATTTTGTGGAATGGGAATCTTTTGCCAATAGATTTGATAACGTGCAGGAGGTTACTGAAATGAAAAAAAGATAGAAGGCCTAGGATTTGCAAGAAAGAAATTAAGAGGAGAGGGAGGAGTTACGGAATTTGCCGGTGAAAAATTAAGAAGAGAAGGAGTCACCGTTGAAAGAGAATGGAAGAAATTACCCTTCTCCAAAAAAGATGAGGGGACAGTTAAAATAGAATCTGAAGGGTCAAAATAAATTGAGACTGATTTCTCAATTCAAATCAGTCTCTTTCGTATATAATAATAGATGATAATAAGTTTTACTTAAAAGCTTCTTCGCTTTCTTCATGTGTAAGTTACATTATAAGTTTCATGGAAACTGAGAATGACAGGATCGATTCTTGAACAAGTAAGCTGCCTCATAAGTAGGGGTGCTCATGGGCTGCGTTGGGTTGGGCTTGGCCGAGCAAAGCCCGAGCCCAACATGAATTAAAATCCTTAAACGTAGGCCCAGCCCAAACCCGACTTGGGCCATTAGTGGCTGGCTCCATATAAAATCTATTAAGCTTGAGCCTGGCCCATATGTTAATCGAGCCTAGCCTTGTTCAGGCCTAATTATTAAGTACCCTTAAGTTGGTCTCTGGCGGAGGCCAACATGGCTATTATGCACCAATTCCTATTTATACATGCGGTCACGTCCAAATGAATTCATCTAAAATGTAAAAAAAATTATTAAAAATAATTACAATTTTCATATAAAACTATCTTTTCTACTATTTGAGTTGATGATGTCTCTTTTTTTAATAAAAAAATATGACTCATTAAAAAAAAACCTACATTAGTGCAACTAAGAGAAGGTTATCTAATACAAACCAGTTACAATGAACATTGTCTCCCATTTTAAAAATATTCTTTAATAAATGATTTTTAAAATTTCCACCATAAAAGATTTGCATGCAACATAAGAACCATAGAGAAGGAGAAATTACAACTTAATCTACTGATTTAGGCCAGGCCTGGACGGGATTCAGGGTTGCTGCCACTTAGCCCAGCTCGGCCCATATAACAAACAGGCCTAAGATTTTAATCCAAGCTCGGCCCAATGATTTATACCTAAGGCCCAAGCCAAGCAAAAGCAGACTTAGGCTCGGGCCAACCTAGCCCCTGAGCATCCCTACTCATAAGTCTTGTTTCACTCACCCATCCAAAATAAATAAATAAATAACCAAGTTGCATGAAAACTCAAAATATGTATAAATATATATGGAAATAATCCTATGAGAACTAGTTCTCACTATTTTTCTTTGGGGTTTTTAAGTGGGGCTTATCTATCACCAAATCCAAACCTTGTAGTATACAAAGGCCTCTCTGATGTCACACGCCCTAAGTTTCAATCAAATTCGAATTTACTGGACCTTTAGATTAGCTATGTACCAATCCAAATGGACTGAATTTGTTGGCCACGAATGATGGTGTTAATGATATGTAATTGAGGCCAAACTTAATATTTGGAGTGGTTCAATATAGATCTTTCTATCCGTCCAGTCTCATCTCCAAATGGGACCCACAAGTAGACTCCATAAAAAATTTTCATAATGTTTGAGAACAATTTTTTTTTAATCGTAAAGAAAGAAAGAAAGTTATTGTAGAATATATGCCAATCTATGTGATTTTATACTGTATTATATTATCCTTTTTTTTAATGGTAACGAAAGAAAGAAAGTTATTACAGAATATATGCTGATCTATGTGAATATTATACTGTATTACATTATACTTTTTATATATGCATTGCCTTCGTTCAATACCGTCTCCCCTCTATATTGGCACAATTTAGTTCTCTATATGCTCTTTCACTTGTCTAATACAAATAAATTGTTGACTTTGCTTGCATTAGTCACAAATCGGTTGCTAACATCTTCAATGAAAGGCGTGTTTATTCATTGAGAAGATTATAGAGAAAGTGAATGATTTCTTTCTCCTATGAATATAGAAAGTTTACAGGACACAAAATCCTTCCTTGTACAAACAAATACTTCCTATAGCTCGTCCGAAACTTTCAATTTTAGTCCTAGGCCAAAGTGTGCCCCTCCAAAAGGATAAATTTTTGACAAGATGCCCCGGGCTCTGCCCTCCACTCGTGTACGTGGGAACTACAACTTAGGTGTGGATCTGACCCGGACATGAACTTGGACCATATTCGATTTGCTAGTTAATTCCCAAATTTCAAACTAAGAGAGTCTATTATCACTTGTCCTTACATTATAAAAATGGACAAGAATTTAATGAAAATCCAATTGAAATCTAATTTTTAAAAAACAATAATCAGGATTAGTTAATTTTAATGGGACCATCCACATCCAAATATCCAAACCATCAATCAGTTATCTACCATCCACATCCAAATATCCAAACCACCAATCAGTTTTCTTGGGTGTTAGTGTGGGCCATGCAGAAGACTTCCAAACAGATGAAACGTCGCTGTCCGCCCATACCATACGCGACCTCCGCGTAGTTTCTCCACGGCATTGCATTTCCCAAAAGCACTTATACTCGTTCCTCCGTAGAATCGTCCAATTATTCCACACGTATTATAGACTTTGGAGTCAATGATTGGTCAACAACGGACACGATCATGCCACGTGTTCACTCGATTGTCAAAAAAACAAGCACCTCCCTTTTCTGCGAAGCTACAAACCTGAAATCCAAGGTACGGTCCCCTACAGTAGATCATAACCGTCCATCTAAACATCAAAAGCCAGGGTGGGCCCCACACGCAGAATAATTCTCACACGCTGCCAAAACATTTCTAGTGGCACGCCTAATTACATACCATCGGCTCTGCGTTGAATACCATTAGCGTCTTCTCTCTCTCTCTCTCGGTCGGGCAAATCAACAAACATGCAAGGTGCAGACGATGATTTCCAACTTGTTGATGAAAACACGAGGCTCAAAGCCGAAAAGAAGCAGCTTTTAGAGGAGCGAGAGATCCTGCAAGAGTCAAAAGAATCAGTAGCAGAAGACGTCGATCGACTCCAAACCGAGAAAGAGGAGATGGAGAAGAGAATCGATCCTCTCTTGCCCGAGAAGCTTTCGTTGGAGGAGTGTGTGCAGAGGCTGATCCGCGAGACAGCGTCCCTTGGGCAAGAGCTGGAGCTGGAGAGAGGGGAGAAGGAGCGGTTGCTGTCGGAAGTGGAGCGGCTGGAGAGGAGCAACGAGGACATGTCGACGGAGCTGCGGGAGGTGCGGAGGGAGCGAGATTTGCTGCTGGAAGGGGAGAGAGAGGGGGAGAGAAGGATGGAGACGATGGAAGACAACTTCAATTCCATCATAGAGAGCCTTTTGGTGTCCAACTACGATCTTGTAGAACGGATGGAGAGGAGGTCGATACAAGGAGTGAACGAGAAGAAATCCCGAGTTTTTTGTGGACTCAAGACCGCTTTCGAGAAGATGCTACGGTAATAAATGGGTAAGGAAGAATAGAGAAGAAGACGATCCATATCAATCGATGATGAAGAAGAACGAGTTTGCTTATTAGAGAGAGATTTGGGGGGTTTAGGACTTGGGATTAGCTTGAAATCATCCCCAAGTTTCATTGGTGTTCATGAAAGGCCAGGTGAAGTTTCATAGAAATAAACTAGTCTCATGATCATATCATCATCAAGTTTCTCTATTAGGCAATCAAGTTAATATTTCATGTTAGTACACTGGATATCCCAATCAGGCCTTTCTTCTGCAGCTTTCTTTCGTTTTTTTACAGTTTTCCTCACAGTATTAGCTTCTTGTACGCATCATTGTTTGGGGGGCCTGAATGCAATTTTTACCAGTCAAGAAAAGAGATTTTTTAACAGAACGGCCTATTACCATTACCCCAGTGGTAAGATTGCCTTCCCGTGGGTCCCCTAAAAGGTCCCAGCACCTTGTTTTTGGATAAAGGTTAAGATTTGAAGTTAATTGTTCTTTAGATCTTACGTTAATAAGTTAGAACTGGTTGTTGGAAATATTAGAATTAATATTAGCTTGAATTTACCTATTGAAGATGGTCCCCCTCTCCTAACAATGTTCCTTGTGAGCCCCACCTGGGAATGGAGATCTCCCCCATGTGTATGGGGAGGAAGGCCTGAATCATTATAATAACCACTTAAGGACAATGATAAAAGTTTTTATCGCACAATCAATCTAAACCTTGGATAGATCACTATACGGGGAGTCCCTTGTTTTATAGCCCACTCAAATGGTTGGTCGTGGTGAAGGTGCAAGGTTCATTGGTAGAACACAATTTGCAGAGAGTGGGAGGGTATGAGCGGGACCCATATAAACTGCCAATTAGATGATCCACCTCCATTGTAGATATGGAGGATAATATTATATATTTTAAGGTGGAAGATTAAAACTAATTGTACGAAAGTCTATCGTACGAGCATTAAAGTCCGATCCCTAAAAACCAAGGTAAGACTTATTTTGTGCTATCAGATCATCGTCAGTGAAAAATCCATACCAGAGTCTCCTGATGATTATTGTGGGCGTCAGCTTATGAAATTCGAGGGCATTTCATACTCTGAAAATATTCTCTTACGAAAAGATTATGGATTATGCCAAAAAGTCAGCTACATAAAATTATCCAGTGCCTTGATTTAGGGTATGCTTGGCAAATCTGCTTTCCACGAAAAATTAGCTAGTTTTTTGAAGAACAAGGGGTTTGGCAACCGCGGAATGCGGATCCAAGTAATCCACATTCCACGCATTTGAGAAAAGGAGGGCCTTCAGACGTGAGGAATTTGTAGCAATGTAGAAACGGGTTACTACTGTGCCAAAACGGGTTTTCTATATTGTGATGATCGATCTTTTGTGGGTCCCATATAGTATATCAATACTGTTGAGATTGTTTCACATTCCAAAAAAAGCTACAAAATCAATTTTCAACCATTGAATCTTCTTATATGCTGATATATTTTCAAAAAAATAAGCAAAGCTAGATATGCAAATTTAGACTTTTATGGACCCCTTTTGAAAAATCCAAATCATTAGATTTAATCTAAAGGCTAAGAATGGTTATAGGACCAAATTTCGCAATGTAAGTCTTGTAAATCATGATATATTGGCTAAAATGTTTTAAACCATTAATTTCTTAAAGGTCACTCTCCTGGAAATTCTCTCTTTTGCTGTACAACTTAATTTTTTGAAGAGATAATGGGTTCATTCCAAACTTTTAAGAGGGATTCTTTGAAACTTTAAAATCTTCTCATCGCTGTAGATGCTTGCCAAATTGCCTTTAAGGGCCTTAAAAAAAAAAAAAAATAACCCAACCACATAGGATTATCCTAGCCATGATTTAAGGGCCTATACTTAAATAAAATATGAATCATATATGTATATATATTACATTCGACCCAATGTGCATGACGATGATGACATTTTTAGGGGATAAGATCACGCTGATGAACGGATGAGGGAAGGGAAGGGGGGCTTTCGTGACTTCACTCTTTGCCTTTGACAAGAAAATTAAACCAAAATCATCATATGTCCATGGAGATATGTTGTACTATACAAATTTTGATGACTTTTTTTTTTTTCAATATAACAAATTTGATGGCTTTCTGCTTACACAAAGGTACCCCTTTTAAAAAAAAAGGACGAATGGGGAACAAGCCCCCGTCAATCACAATACGAAATGCGAGATTCGTATACAAGACTCAAACAGATATGTTGTGCTATACAATTTTCATAGCATATGGCATGATTTGAATACAAGATTGAAAAATATCAGTAACAGCCAACGTGCCAGATTCTTTTCTTTTCTTTTTTTCCTTAAAAATCCCTAATTCAAATAGAATCAATAAAGCATCATCTTCTTTGAAAAGTTCAGTACAAGATCAAGATATAAATGCATATATATTTGTGTATTCAAGTGGATGCATCTTTCTATCAAAAAAAAAAAAAATTGGATGCATCTTGAAATTCTTTAGTTAATACATAATTCATAATAATTACACAGTTAATTTATTTGATATGTAGTGGTGTTTATGCCTTGATGAACTTCTTTAGTGAATATTTAAATTGTGTTTTAAAAATCCTTTAAATTAAGCAAAAATTACAATTTTATATGAATTTTATTCCCCAAGTCAAAAGGGAGGGCTATCATAAAAATACCCATATAATATGTGTACTATTCATGTGTAGAATTCGTGTGTCGCTGGACGTCATGCAGAACAAAAACAAGCAGGGAAGACCATATCGGAATTTCTCTTCAAAAAAATTAATTGGACTCGCATTGAGTAGAGTCATAAGCAAGGGTTTATTTGTTTACTTTATGGAGCAGTCAATAGATTTTAGCACTTAAAGCAAATCAGACATTTAGGGGTTGCTTGTCTACCGCAGTTGTGAGGGGTCAACCACTCCTAAAAGTCCAAAAAATGCAAACCCTTACATAAAGGTGCCCTTAATCAATATAATAATATGTTTATATAAAAAAAAGTAATAGGGTTTAAAACTAGTATAATGATAACAATCTATAGTTTGGGGAGCGGAAAACTATGACCCATGTTGACTCATCTTATCCATAATCATCCTTGTAAACTAAATTCCGAAGAATTTAGACCCTTTCACCCATCACATGATAAAATGTAGATGTCCACGTGGAAAAGATTATTGATGGTAGTAGAAATTGAACCCAACATCTTACATGCGATGATATTTTCACACTTGGCCCCAAACAATCAGAAACAAGAAACACTACAAAAGAAAGAGTCCCACCACATTTGCAATTTAAAATTTAGATAAACAGGAACAAAATTGACAAAACTGTACCACTGTCTTCATTCATCTAACCAAACCAACACCCAAAAGCAAACTAACATCATTTCATCACATCCTAAATTTAGAAAAAGAAGAACAAGAGCTAAAAAAAAAAAAAAAAACTGTAGCAAGCATTGACAATGGTAGACTTAAGAGCAAAGAAAGAGAGATCAACAGGAGAATGTACTGTATTGAAGTGGGCCACCCATGGATAAGAATGATCATCATCATTGTCAAGTACAAAGAAGAACCAACCATGATGATCTAGGCCGATTTCTTGTGGGACGAACCCTGCCCACGATCACGATCCGTGACGCGCCGCCTCATCATCCTCATCTCATTGGACATCTTCTCCATCCTCTCGACATTTGCCATGAAAGCCCTCCTCAGTCCCGCCAATTCCACGGCGAGCGCCTGAATCATCGCCTCCACGGCCGGATCCACCCCCAACACAAGCTCATGAGCTAAATCCACGCCGTACGCTTCGCCTTCTTCGATCCTCGCCGCCGTGACCCTCACCATTTCCAGCGACTTGTTGAAGAAGGTCTTGAGAATCTCAGTCTGCTTCTCCAGGTCCATCTCCAGATCGCTCTGCGCGGTGAAGATCGTGGCCATCAACTCCCCGCTATCCTCCGCGGTGGAGAAGACCCGACTGTCCAATCTCTCGTTCGCCTTCTTCAAATCCTTGTTCTCAGTCCGGAGGCTCAGCAGCTCCGTCAGATTCTCCTCGAAGCTCCGCTCCAGTTCTTGGTTCTCAGACTTCAACCGATCCATCTCTTCCTTCTTCTCCTCGAGATCGGCCGAGAGGAAATCGCGGTCTTTGATGGCCTGATCGAGGCGCGATTCCATGAGTTTGTAGTCGGATCTGAGGGATTCGAGGGTTGACTTGGTGGCCTCGAGATCTGAGAGGGACGATTGAAGCAGCAGCTTTTCTTGGAGGACTTGTTCGGTGTGGGATTTGAGATTGGCGAGGGCTGCCTCGAGGACGGAGGCGGTTGATTGCAGCCGTTGGTTGTTCTCTGAGAGGAGTTGGTTTTCGGATTGCAGCCGTGCGATCCGCGACTCGAGTATCTCGACCCCGAGCAGTTCTTCTTCGTCTGCCATCTTCTTCTTCTTCTTCTTGGTTTTGTGGGTTTTGAGATGGTTTTGGTGCTTCAGTTTCTGCAATTTGCAAAAGACCAGAGAGAGAGAGAGAGAGAGAGAGAAATGGAAGAAGTCTTCCGATTGGATTGCTTTAAAATTTATAGAGTCGTTCACTTTGTTTTCGAAGGAGACAAGTCGTTTCTGCGGAGTTGCTTAGTACGGATCCAAGTCTTCCGATTGTGATGAGGCTTTAAATCTAAAGTGGGCCCCAGTAACTGAATCTGAGCCGCTCAAAATCACCCTCTCTGCTGATAGTGGGCCAGAATCTGGAGACTGGAGTTGGGTCAGGCTTTAATTTGATCGCAGTGATTTTTACCCTTTTTTATTTTAATCGCATGTTGTAAATGCATGTGATCAATCAAGGGGTGCGCCTCAAGTCCACTGTTGGCCCATCTGAGTGGACCACATCCTCCTCACAAACAACCAACCACCATATTTCTGCACCGGTTGCATGGGTTTGGCGCCCAAGAGAAATCGAAATTAATTTAATTTCTTACCTGTACCACGTCAGAAGCTAATCTTGTGGATGATTTCTTACCATAAACTAAAATTTAACTAACTCAAGCTTAATCAATCTGCCCTTACTGCAAAATAACCACATTGCAGTTTCAAACTTTAGAGGTAGCAAAACAGTTTCTTACTGGTTACCACGAAGTTTCTGCCACCGAAACTCCAAGGAATCAGCTTTTACAATGACACTGCTATCATAAGTCAATATATGTCCCCCACAAGAGCACGTGACGCACGTCTCATATGAAAAAGAGACCTACATTTGGAAAATCTTCCTGTGAAGAGCTTTAAAGAGATTGGAAACTTAAATAATGACAGATTAATTGTCAAAACACCCTTTACCTTATACTCCAAGCTTTTTTGTTAAATACGGCTCATCTATGATTAATCTAATATCTTTAAACATTGAATTATGCATTTTTCCAATTTTGACAATAATCTAAGCGTGACCTCTGGGCCTTTGGCTTGATTAAATTTCAAGATTTTGCAGTGAAGGACTGAAAATAGAGGATGGGGTTATTTGATTGAACTCATATTGGGTCCACATTTGATCTACATCCACATGTGTCAATTTCTCTAGTTTCTTCAACAGTTCATGTACATTGTCTTTTATGTTTCTTACTCGCCAAGCAATGGTTTTTCATTTTGGGTTACTTTAAAAAGAGTACAGGATAACGATTAACGATTCTCAGGCGCAAAGTGCATACATCTGCTTCCTTGAGAGTGAGGCATCCAGCATTCCAAACCTTCATGCCCAGGGAAATCAAGTCATTTTTTTCCCTTTGTTTTAATGAAAGACTACCCCAGTAAACCACCAATGGAATAGGTTACAAGAAAAATCAGACTAATCTCCCAAACGATGGAATTTGAATTTTTCACCACAGTACACTTGCCTTTAGAATTAGATTGATGTACCCTGCAACTTGTCAAATTTCAAATAATTTCTGAGAGTTGTGTTGTATACTTGTTATGTAGAGAAAAAAAAAATGATTGAAATACACGTCATTGTGGGATAGTGCAATTTCTAAGGCGGAAGCCTCTTGTAAGGAGACTTTTATTGGTTTTTAAGCATGCCCACAATGTTTTGATCTACAGTGTTTATGAGACTTCTTCCCGCTCGTAGGACCCACCAAAGAGGAAGAGAAGGGAAGAAAATTCTGAATGAGGCTGAAATTGGGAGTGAAGCCAATTGCAAGAGAAAGGGAGAGATGATATAATAGGTGGCTCCAATGGGCATGCATCCCACCACCCCCAACAAAGTGTGTAAGTTAAGGTGTCAAGCCTGTCATGGCTTCGCCTGGGCCTTGCTAAACGTGTTGCGCTGCCCTTGGCTCTTTTAATGTTTGTGCTTTCATTTTGTTAGGCTAAAAATTTTTTAAATAATCAAATAAAGAAGAGCAAGACATACAAATTTAAATGATTTGATCAGATTTTACATATTCTAATGAGAAGAGATCCATTTAGATTTCTTCAACTTGAAGGTTTTTTAATATGATTACTTTCAAAACCTTTATAATTTTGTTAGATAATCAAAAGTTAAAAAATAAAAGACTATATTCTTTTTATATTTATACTAAAGAAAAGAAATATATAGATAGACTAAATAAAAATATGAAATGTTATGGGGGTGGAACGGGGATATGCCATGTTGGGCTGTGCCGTGCCACAGGCCTAGGAGGGGTAGCCCATGGCATGGCTCTACAGGTCGCGGCACATTGACTCTCGGGCGGCACAATCCATTTAGCACCTTTACTTGTAAGGCAAGCATTAAGATCACAAGAGGAAAACATCCATAGGATCCACTCAAAATACTTTAGGTCTTACAACATATTAGGTGGTTGACCTAATATCACTACAGTTAGATAATGTAACATTATTGTTATACACATTTCACCAATTTTAACTTTTCATCCTAAAAGCAAGTATATATATATACTAACTATATGTACTATATATATATATATAAAGGGGAATATTTATGTACATATATCCATCATCAAGCGACCGTACGTACTTTTCTATGGGGCCCATGGTGAACCCCACCAAGGGATGAGACTGGGGGGGATGGAACGATCCTTGCAGGACCACCCTACATACCAAGTTTGACTTCAATCATATGTCTCTAACCCCTTCATCTGTGACCCATAAATTTATTCCATTCGAATATGTGCATAGTCGATCCAACGGTCCAATAAATTTGAATTTAACCAAAATTTGGTAAATGTATTCAATTCAAGGAGCTTGTGTGTGTGATCCATTTGGATGGACTATACAATAGGTCCCACCTAAAGTTCTCACGAAAAAAATGGTTAAGGACATATGCATATGAATATTCTCCATATATAAAATATATGCGTTCCACCTAAAGTTCTCATGAAGACAAATGGTGAAAGACGGATGCATATGAAGATTTTCCATATATAAGGGTCACGCTACAAAACTCTCCGGGCACTTTTCAAAAAAAAAAACTCCATTTTTCAGCCTATAAGATTTTAACACGTCTCACCAATATCTCCTTAAAATTAGTTATTCTTTATTTTTTGCTTTGCACTTGTGAGGTGGCAAATTTTTATTGGACATGTCGAGAGGGGCATAAACTCCCTTTTTTTAAATGAGGAGTTTTTGAGGATTTTTCATATATATATCTATATACATAAATATATAAGAAAAGAAAACAGAAAAGGATTCATCATCTTAGAAGATTATAAAAGGGCCCATCATACTTTTAGTAGGAAGTAGGAAGGTTTGGAAAAAAAAAAAAAAAGAGTGTTTGGAATGGTGCATGAGATGGCAAGGATGAGTAGAGAAATGTGGAAGAGGTCACTATAAAATGGGGAAGCAAAAGGCCAATCCATATTGCAATATCCTACAGTGAAAGGCATTTCATGTTTTTTTTTTCTACATACAGCACGAATAGCACAACTCTATAGAAACTTTTGAAATTTGAAAAGCTGTAAGTCATGCCTAATTTTAAGTGCAAGTGTATGGCTAAAATTCCATTCACTGTAACTTAGAAAAAAGAAAAAAGAAAAGAAAAGAGAGATTTTTCCCTATAGGCAACCTCTAGAGATAACTTTTTCGTTCTCCTTCCCAAAGTTTAAATATTTTTTCTGTAGCTATAGTTACAATATTTTTTACTAAAATACCCATAGTGTGAGCTATTGCATAAAAAAAATGCATTTTTGCAAATGGGTTATCTAACATGCATTTCTTATATTTTTTTGGGGGTGTTCAGTAACAAGATATTTTAAAGGATAATATAATATTATATGTTACATTATAATAGAATTTACCTACCTAAAAATTAGGTGCTTGGCTAACTTAGAATGTATTACACAATATATAACTTTCTACTAAAAATTACAAGATTTCTTTCTTCTCCACATCCCGATAAAAGCAAATATATTGGAAATTAATATTTCAAGATACTACCGAACATCATCATATTATACTATTTTGTTCTCCAATAATGAACTCTTACAATATCCAATTTTATTAATATTATTTATTATGTTTGTCCAAACACCCCCAGCCTTTTTGGATATATATGTAATAAAATGTTTTTATATTTAAATACTAGTAGAATAAAATATTATAATATTACAATATTGTAGCTTTGTTTCTCCTTGGCAATTTTTAAAAAATTCAACAGATTTTGAATGAGTTGCTTTTTGATTATTCTGCATTATAATACATATCAAATCCAAAATTGAACTCAATTTTCAAATCAAAGATATGGCCAATAACTTTATGATTTTATTTTCATTTTTTTAAATGACAAGACAACAACAACATTTTCTAGGAATCCAATTTCATGAAAGTAAAAAAAATACAATCATATTTTTAAAATAAGGAACTCAAGCTAAAGTGGGTTTCTTTGAATTTTTAAGAATTTCATACATGCAAGAAAACATATTATAAATTTCCAAGATTAGGAAATTCATGATAAAAATGAGTTTATTTGAATTTGTAGGAATCCAATTTCATACAAATAAATAGATTCTATCTTTCTCAGCAAAATGGGTGCCTTTGACTTCTTAGAAATTCATTTTTATACTAATTGACCTGCCCAATCTTATTTTTACTTCGATGAATTTATTTCCTTAAATCCCTGAGAATTCAATTTCATCCAAATCAATAGGCCATGTTATTTATTCAAGACAAGAAATCCATGGTTAAGTGGTTCCTTATAATTTCTAAGAAATACTTTTATGCAATCAAATCGGCCCTAAGCAAGACAGGCAACTAAAATTTTATGATTCTTCTATCCCCACCATCTATCAATCAATGTGATTTTTAGTGTTATGTTTCATAAAATGTACATTTTGGATTGTGAACAAAAAGACCATTTTTTTTAAAGAAATGAAGAAATAATTAATTTATCATATTCAAGGCCCACCTTTTATTATTCAAGATAATCATATGGATGACCATTCCCAATGTATTCATTGTATCAAATTTTCACTTCAATATGTAAATGTGGTTTATTCACACAAAGGTGGCCTACACAAGTTGCAATGACCAAGTATTTGGCAAAGAAAAAGGAAAATAGAAATCATACCAAGAGGAAAAAAATACATAAAAATAAGAAACAAAAAAGTAAGGAATGAAGGTACCTGGAATGAAGGTACCTGAAGAAAAGAAGGTCTGAATAGTTTTGCCATTTCCCCTAGCTTGGAGAATGTGTAAGGAAAATGAGAGTTTTTGAGAAGGGGGAGTAAAAAACAATTTCTACCGGTAAGCTACCAGAAAAACCTCAAAAAAGAAAGGCGAACCTCTATAAGAATTTTTTTTTTGACCTTTGGCAAGTCTTTTTCTTTTTTTTTTTTTTTTTGGTTTGGGTCTATCAAACTTTTTTTTTAAGTAGATCTTCTAAGGCATTATGCCATTTGACAATTTATGTGGATCTTTAATTCAATTAACTCAAAAATCTTTTGACTCATTTTCAAAAAGAAACCAAATGGGAACTTCTACAAATCGACATGAATATCTAAAGCAATCAAATACTTTTTTCCTTTTTTTACAAGTTTGACGATATAACTTTTATAATATAATAAGTTTGCATGTACTTTTTTAGTTATAGCAAATTCATTGGTACTTTTTTACTATAATAAGATAATCTTGCCCACATAACTTTTCCGGAATCACAAGCTTGCTCTTTCTAATTGAGTTAGATATATCAAATAATTTATTTGCAAAGATGTCTAATTGAAACAATTTCATAGTAGACGGTTCTAATTCAAACAAATTAGACTTGTTAAACATGCACTTAGAAGAACTCCTGATAAGAATTTGAGCTGTTTAAAAATCCTAAGATTCCTATGAAGAACTTCCTCTTCATTTAGAAAAACTTGAGGAATTTCTGAGTTTTAGGTTTTCAAGATGCTCATAATTAGAAGGTATTTTCAAATCACACCCTACCCTCTTGCATTTGCTTATGAATTCTTGAATTTCAAAATACCTATAACTTTCTGGGGACACTCTGGCGCAAGCAATTTCTAAAGATGGGCATATGTACCACGATTTCTTGGAACCCACATTGTAATTCTTAAAAAATGGTTTCTACATTCTAATTTTTAAGAGGCTGGCCAATGTTATAATTGTTAAAGATGAGATCCATATTCACAATCACAAAATATAGCCCACATTATAATTTCTAAAGGCTGTTCATATTCATAATACTTAAAAGGTAGCCCATGTTGTAACACCAAATTCTAATTCCAAAAGGTGTCTCATGTTGTCAAGTTTGCCCTCATTTACAAAATATTTATTTTTTTTTGTCAAAATCCTTCTATTTTAAATCGCTGATGCTTCTACCTTTAGTTCTTACCAAATTAAAATGACATGCAGGCAAATGTGATTTTTTGTTTTAATAATACATTTTAACATTTTTGTTTAATATATTAGATTTTCTTTTCTTGTCAACCAATTAAGTTTCCTTTTTTGCCATTAGGTAAATTTACAACCATCTTTTTCTTATAAATTTCAGAAAAAAATTTAGTGGAAAGTTATTTTTTTAATTTTTAAAGTTTTCATCTATTTTTCCTTCATATGCTTTTTGTTATTTGCATATCATCACATTCCATGAGTTTTTTTTTTCTAATATTCAATTCAGGGAAAATATTGGTCAACAAGGAGTTGTTCAGTTGGTTGAAAACCTTCAATCTCACCCTATTGCCTAGAATTCGATCACAAAGTGTCCCACTCTTTTCATGTGTGTGGGCTTTCCTTGCCACTATCGCTTGGAATAGTTCAAAATCATTCCTAATGTCGATTTTTGGTGTATAGTGTACAAATAAACCCCGAAGTGTTTGTTCCAAAAGTAGCTAGCACTGAAAAATTAAGTGAAAGATCTATAAATGGCCACTAAATACCCTCTCCTTTAATGAAAAATGAATATCAACCATCACTTTAGTAAATCAAATATTATAAAAGTGAGAGTTTTATCTACATCTTCACCTTATTTCTTTCACCGTTATTCTCTTTTAACATTCTTTTATTGGAATCTATTTTATTATAAATTCACAGGAATCCAATTTCATACAAACAACCTGCTCTTTGGGGTTTTAGAATGGAGAAGTCTTCGTGTGCATATGTTTGGTGAGGAACATTTTTTTTTTTTTGACTTATCAAGATCAAAAGTGTATGAAGCCTGATTATTTTGTTTTGTTTGTACATTAATAATTTAAATAAAAAAGTATCTCTCACGAGAGACACATGTATGTGAATAGTATCTTTTAAAATGTCTGCAGCACACATATCATTCTTACATGAATTCACTGCATCTCAAGTGGGCCAAGGACACACTTCTTAAATACGCACCGGCAATAATGGCATTGACACGAGAAGGACCCAAGCGCATTACGTATGCATGTCCTAAAGGGCTGTTGGCCTTTACCGGAAGGCAGTGTCGTTTTATATTAGTCCGTTTTATCCTCCATTGAGTCATTATATTCGGATTCCTATACTGTCCCTTCCATTTCAGGTCCCCACATCGAGTCATTGTATTCGGATGCTCATACTTTCCCTTCCATTTCAGGCCCCTCCATTGAGTCAGTCATTGTATTCGGATTCCCATACTTTCCCTTCCATTTCGGTTGGGTCAAGTCACATTTGGGAAAAGATGCGTACATATATTTCCATTAGAAAAACACAAAAGTGAGGGCCTCTTTTCATAACCCATCTCCATCTCCATACACGTGGCCTTCTAAACGAATCCAAACCATCCATCTTCTCACCATATGGAGAGAACTTCTCTATTTTAACTTACCCCACGTGGCCCAAACAACCCATGAGTAGCAGGGAAACCATACCCTCTTTTTCTTCTGCAGCAGTCTGGTAGCTTCCAAGAGATTTGAGAGACACAGCAGGGATGGATCCACCTGCTTCTCAAAAGATGTCTACCTACACAGAAGATGCACAGGATAAGGTTACCGATACATGGTATCCACTTAAAATTTTCAAGATTTTCTCTCATCTTTAACTTTTCTACTTACCTGTTGATTTCTAATGTTTTCAACGTGTTTTTGTTGCAGCTGTTCCTGCTGCTATGAATGTATTGAGAACTGCTTTAATTACTTGTGCTGTAGCTACTTCTGTTAAAGGAGGCACCAACCTCACTCACTACCCCAGATGATTCTCCTCTGGTATCTAAGTTCTACAATAATGTTGCTTGGATTCCCTTTTCCTTCTTTCTAGAACCAAAACCATAGATGGGCTACTAAAAATCATGTTTCTAGGATGATTGTTTAGACTGTAGTTGTTGTTGTTTTTCTCCTCAGTACTCTCTTTTCCTATGCTTTCTTAAGTTATTGTTCATTTTAATCTAGCCGGTGGACTCATGTTTGGTTTTTCTCTCTTCTCTCACTCTGAGGAAAATTGAAACAATGGGATCTTCATCTAACAAATTTGTGGGCATACATGTATCTGTAACCAGACCGTCCAATCTTCTAGGCACTGACCAGAAAATCTTTGCCATCAGATCGGCGGCCATGGAGTGCACGGTTGCAGGAATTGGTTGAAAATTAAAGTTGAAAGTCAACGCCCAAATTGGACGGTTAGGATCATTCAATTAGTATTGGTGATTTGCGTTGTGGCCATCCATGTTTGGGGATCTGGATTTACATATGCTAGAGTCTAAAAACTAAGAAGAGACAAATTATAACGTAATGTAAAATTGGCACCACAATTGGTGATTCATGCCCGTGACCTAGTCATTTGTGAGACACAGTGATATTTTGGAGGCTCAATGTTGTGAAATTTCAACTGTCTCCAGTTCGCGCGCAACTTAAAACCAGTCTTGCCCTGTCAGTTGACATCTCATTTATACAAAGATGTCTGTCCCACCCAATTCGTGAGCCCCCTTCACATTCTCCAACAGATTGTCAATTGACCATAACTCAACTCGGCACGCAAAGTTTTCTCTTCCTCCATCTACATGTGTCTCTAGTAATGCTATCGTGACATGAAATGTTAATACAAAATATTAATATGCTAAAGTGTCAACTCCTTAATTGATTGAAGTAAATAGCTGGTATTTACAAAATGAAATGGTAACCTATGATAGTATGGACAATTGACATATAAATATTTTATATCAACATTTCATGTCAAAATAGCATTATTGCTCTCTCTCTCTCTCTCTCATTAGTCAGGGTAAGACTGTTGGTCAAAAAGATCTGCTATTTTAATCAATTATTTTCCTTCTGAATTGGATAAAGCTAAGGGCATACTTCATTTTTGCAATTGTAATGGATTTTATCTGCAATATGTGTTGTATTCTTATCATGTATGATCTAGTTGTTGATGTAAGCAACATCATCGATAGAAATTAGGATAGAGAATAAAGTTAAATATGTTCAGATTGTTATGAAGTTCCGATTTGTTAAAGTTTAATGGGCCGTATAGATCGTCAAAAGCCTTATTCCATCAATCAGGACCTCATAGGATTGGTATAAGCGTTGTCAAAACTTTATTCCATCAATCGAAGGCCTAATAAGATCGACATACGAATTAAAATGTAACCATTTCCATCAGGTGGACTCCCTGGCCATGTAATACCTCTGACGGCTTATGTTGAACCAGCAGTTTGTGTCGATTGCACAGTACAGCTTTTCCAAAGTGTCAATCAATTGTCTTCCATGTGTGGCCCACTGAATGAGAGGATCGGATGAATTCCATGTATTGTGTTCCCAATTGGGGTAAATAGATGCTTTTAGATCAGGCCTGGAATTCTGTGGATCCTCGGTTTTCCCTGGGTGAATTCGTTTTAGTTCGCATTCCATATTAGAGATGTAAAATGTGAATGATGCAAACCAATGCGCATTGAGAAGAGTAGTTTGTGGCCTTAACATTGGTCCCATTTGAATGTAAGCATTTCTGATGGGAGGAATATAGATACTTTTATCATACATAAATGATGCCTCACCTTGAGGATGAAATAGGGCCCGGGCTTGTGGGATCCGATGTGGGACGGAGTGCACATCGGCATGCTTAAGCCCTGGTGAGACCTGGATCGATTTCCACTCTCATGGAGGGAGGCTACAGATCATACACTCTCCCCACGAGAGCGTATGACTCATCATCGGCTTTGATACCAATTATAACACTAAGGCCCTTACTGCAAAAGTTCAACTATTGAAGTGGGAGTAAGCATGGCGAGACCACGATTACCGCCCCCATGAAGGCAGGCCACATATCTTATAGAGGCCTACTTACCTACCTTGATTTATGAGAACCAAAATAGATTGAAAAGTTTAGACATGGAATCTGGGCAAGCATTTTATAAGGTCGAACAAATCATCCTGGCCAATAGCTTAATGGCCATAGACCATGTAAACTGAAAAAAAAAAAAAAGAACCATTACCCAAATTAATGTTGTGTATGCTCAATGTGATTAAAAAAAAAAACCATTATCCAAATTGGTGTCAAATTCGGATCTTTGTTGACCAAGTGGCTTAGTGTGTGCGAGATTAAGGAAATGGATTGATCAAAGGTGAGCCATCTAAATAAAACGAAAGAGAGAGAGAGAGAGCGAGAGAGACGGATCTAGGTGTTCATCAGATATTCGTATCCTAATTCACATCATTGCATACAGAAGCCATGTTAAGGGCGACCAGCTTGCCCACCCATAATGATTTAATTTACCTTTAGGCAGAGTTAGTCCACTCTTTGGCCCTGTCTATTAACATCAGCATGTGTACTTCCCATGGCTAGTCATGGGCCTCAATCAGTACACGGGCCCAATATCCCCGAGTCAGGATCATCTAAGCAGCTCAAAGAGTGGGTTTTGGGCCAGATCAGTGTAATGGTCAGGCCTAATAGACTTCACAAAAACTTTTAAGGCTAATACATGGGTCTAATCTACTGATAAGTAAGGATAAGAAAAATGGGATATCAATATGTTCTCATTCCTAAATATGGATTCAAACCGCATCATTGGCCCGAAGGAGCTAACTGACACTCATGAGTACGTAAATGGATTGAATCGATCGGTCGGTGTTTCAGGCCTGGAGATGGTCGTCACTCGACTCATGTTTTCAAGTTCAGCTGTTAAGGCTAGCAAGCAGTTGTGAAAGGTGAAATTCATGCGAACTTTCCCGTGTCATGGTCATCCGCTTCATGATAATCTCAATCCACACTAATGTATGTCATCTCAAGCCCAATATAAAATGGATCGGCCCAATTCGGATATGAAGAACTCATCTAATCAATCAAATCATGACGCTACTTCATACATAAACAAATTATTTTGAAGCCTACTCCTTATACTTCTAGCTGTCCAGGGGATTCCTCCATCAGTCCATCCTTCAGTACAATTATTGCAGGACTGTGGCAGAATCAAGGATGGGGAACTATACTGGCTACCAGTTGTAATTTATTGTAGAAATTTCCAATATCACCCACATGGTTCAGGTTTAACCTATTGCTTAACAAACAACACAGACAAAAGACATACATGTGCAATCAACATGCATATCCTTTTCTCTTGGTAAGAAATCAACCCTGTACATGAGTCCAGATTCTCCTACAGTGGGACTAGAATCTGTGAGGCCAACATGGACAAATAAATTTCCATCAATATCACTTGCCAACCTTCTTATAGCATCCACTAAATATTAAGAAGAAAAAAATCTCATTTGTGCCCACAATAAGACTTTGAGAACACATGATTTGATAGCTTTTAAAAAATGTAAAGATACATGAGAATCTGTGCAGTAGAGATTAAACACGCAACATTCTCTTTCCGAATGCCCAATGTTAATGTCCAAAACCACCTCTACCACATGAGTTTTTCCTATCACGTTAATAATAAATACATAAGTATTATATATTCAGGGTGAGGTAGGTTGGGATAACAAAACCCAAGCCCGCCCCGCATCAAGAAAACCACAACCAAATTCGCCTCTAATAAGAGCTAGTCTGCGGGTCCCTGTTTATACCCGACCCCTTGCCATCCCTACATATGAGGGACCAACTCTCGTGGAAATGTTATTGAAAAGGATGGCATTTATTTTGAACAATTTGGATTATCAATAAGTGGCCATATGGTGGAGTTATGCACATCCCACTCATTGGGAGACGTAAGGGATCCCATCTCTCCAACCCCACTCACATGGCATTTCAATTAGCCTCTGTCATCAATAAACAACATACAATTACATCAGACATGCACTAAACTTCCACTATCAACTAAAGAACAATACATTCATCATAGCTCTCTTCATTTTTATACCACCTCCTTTGAAATTCTCTGAAAAATCAGTTCAGCAAAGGATTCCTAAATCACAGTGGAGACTCATTTTCAAAGCACGTGAACGTAAAGTCAGAGACGACTCCTCAAATTTTATCACCTACCCCTTACCTACTTCCACCATACAATATCATAAACATGTTTTTTGCATACAGGGATCCCATTATTCATCCATTTCTAGTAGTCCACGTTCATGTACATAGCTTTCTATCCGACCCAAAACAACTTTTTTTGGACTTAAGACACTAAGTTTTATAGCCTTATAGGCTGCTTGTTTTCTTCTCATTGAGGAGCAATATGGGAATGGGCCAAACTCCATGGGACTTTGACAGGTCTAGTGGAATGGCCACTGTTGAAAAAACCTAACCCATGAATGCTACTTTGTTCCTTCCTAAACTTACGGATATAAATCAACCTCGGTTCTCTCTTCTTTTTTCTCACCAAGCATGCATTACTTAGTGAGAGCTAGTAAGACCAAGCAAACATCCATGCATTACAGCTTCATCCAATCCATTGTTCTGTTTTTCATCGTCGTATTCCATAGTGTCCCAGTTCAATGCCAACTTGATGAAAATTTTTATGGCGACACTTGCCCAAACCTAACCAAGTTGGTTAGGTATGGGGTGTGGTCTGCTATTCGCAATGAAACTAGAATGGCAGCTTCACTCCTCCGACTGCATTTTCATGACTGCATTGTCAATGTAAATACTAGACCTAGAAACTACCCTCTGTGCCTCTTCCTTTTCATCATTTGTGCGGGATCATGTTCCAACTGCCATGCTAGTTAGTGGGAGTATGCTAAATGGAACCCTGGTTAATTTCTAACGTCTCTGTTTGCAGGAGGGCCTACTTTGATGTATGACAATCACAGTGGTAGGGAAATAAGGAAAGTTTGACGTGGATTAGGGTTAGGACAAATATCACTCTAATTACATCACCCTAGTTGTTTTTATTTTAGGGGCGAAACATTTAGTGGCTATCAAAGTGCATATTTTTATCATAGTTCAAATTCAATGACACTTCGATAGTGGTTGGCCCACTTCAATTGATCACTTGGGGGCACATTTGTATAATGTCCACAGAAACGGAAGTGTGCATACTTTAATTTTTTTTACAGAAACATTTGAAATACTTATAAGTAAAATTATGAACAATTATGCTGCTGTTGATATTTTTCCTCCTAACAATGTGCCCGCATAAGGTGATAGAAAAAGTTTTTCCTAAAAATATTCGACTTTTCCTTTGCATATCATGAAAAAAGCAGTTACACAAATGTACGCTACAATATGATTGAACATTTGCTTGATGATCAAATATGAAAAATTAATCATTCAGTTAATCAATCTCTACTTGCCTATCACTCAGCAAACTACAGAATCGAACATGCGAGAGGTCTGCCCGTTAGCATTATGAGGATTCAATTATTCTACATACTTTAATGAGAGGGTCGTTTGATGTTTCGCAGGGATGTGATGGGTCTGTGCTGCTTGATGACACAAGCACATTAAACGGCGAGAAGAATGCCTTGCCCAATCGCAATTCAGTGAGAGGATTTGAGGTTGTCGACGACATAAAGGCCAGCATCGAGAAAGTGTGCCCATCAACTGTCTCCTGTGTTGATATTTTAACTCTGGCAGCAAGAGAAGCTGTGTATTTAGTAAGGAACTATTAATTCTATGCACCGTTTCTACAAGCAATGTTTACCTTAATTTGGCTTGGCATTAATTAAACTCAAGGTCTCCATTATATATAGAAAATAAATGAATCGTTGTTACTTTCATTAAAGATCCTGTTGTTGTGATTTGCAGACAGGAGGGCCTTATTGGTCTGTGCCATTGGGAAGAAGGGATGGCACTACAGCTAGTGTGAGTGCAGCTAATGATCAGATACCAGGGCCTTCGGAATCCCTACAAAACATCACAGCAAAATTCACTTCCAAGGGTCTAAACGCCAAGGATGTTGTGGTGCTCTCAGGTAAGTAGAGAGAGAGATTTTCAAGTAGTTGTGTCACAAGTACTGGCTGAAGAGTTTTCTACGGCCAATCCATTATGGGTCACAAGGAGAAAGGCTGTGTGACGTGTAGAGGATCTTGTGAACAGTTGAATTTCCTATAGTACCTAATGACTATAAGATGTATGAACCACCCTGTTTCAATGGGAGTTTATCTACTATTGTAGATCTATAGGGATTTATCCATCTAGATACGTGACTCTGGTGGGTTCAGTTTCATCCCCATCCAATTGAAATTCACGGTTGATTTTTCAAAACAAAACTTGGTGAGCCTTTCAAAACATGCCACTAATCTTAATGTTGGATATCAGTCAATTGTGGTCGAACTTTAGGCAGCCCTCTATCATGAAATCCTCTACACATCCCACTTCCATGGAGACCCCACTTTTGCCATGGAGAACAAGTCCAAACATTTTATGGCCCCTAATTTGGATTGGTTGAACTTCAATCACTTTGATCAGACAATGCATCCCAATTGCTACTGTCCCCACTACCCCCACTCCCCCCACACCCCCGCCCTTCTTTTTTTCATCTAGAAAGGGAGCAAGTGCCACTTGAAATATATCTCTCAGTAAGAGAAACGGACAATTCTTGTCTGGAGAAGCAGTTCTTGTGGTGTATGCTCTTCATGATTGCATGAGAACTGAGAACCAACACACTGACTCGTTTGTTTCCACATATTTTAGGCGCTCACACCATTGGTTTTGCCCAATGCTTCACCTTCAAGCAGAGGCTCTTCGACTTCAAGAGCTCCGGTAAACCTGACCCCGCACTCGATTCATCGCTCCTCCAAGGTCTGACGAGCCTTTGCCCCAATAGCGATGCGTCGGACAACCAGCTGGCCCCTCTAGACCCTGTGACGACCAACAAGTTTGATAATGTGTACTTCAAGAACCTTTTGAACAATTCAGGCCTTCTTGAGTCTGATCAGGCCCTTATCGGGGACTCTGATTCTGCCTCAATGGTTAACAACTACAGCAAGTACCCTTACCTGTTCTTCAAGGACTTTGGAGCTTCCATGGTGAAGATGGCCAACATTGGTGTGCTGACAGGTGACCAAGGGCAGATCAGGAAGAACTGTAGGGCTGTAAACTAGCCTCATATAGTATGCAAACTGATTGTAACTTTGCACGCCAACGGTGCATACATTGCTGTAAGGATGGATGAGTAAATTCTAGTCTCTGCAGCTCAGATGTTTGAAGTAGTTAATGGTGTACTCCAATTTGCCCTTGTGTTTTTGTTCCTTTTTTGCTTTCACAAAGCGGTCCACTTTGTTATTAATCTACTTACTTCAGGCACACCTGCCCTCCTTGTGTTGACATTAGTCCTAATTTGACACAGGGACACAGCATAAGTCTTAACATGTCTTTGTTTTGGTACCCAGCTGAAGGGGTTACGACCCATGAGAGACCACCCCAGCCATTTTGAAAGAATTATGACCTGCATGAAGTAAAGCTGTAGCCATGAAAAAAGAAGTTTGCTCACAGTAAAAGTGGAGCGCAGACCAATGAAACAGGTACCAACCAACCAACTGTGCAACCTTTGTTACCCAACCGAGAAGCCCTTTGTTCTCAAATCTTAACACATATAACCATTTGATTTTAGCATAATAAGTTTGCACAATGTATAACTATAAAGATTTCGATAGGGGCAGAGATCTGCACCATTGCGAGGTTGTAGAGGACCTGGAGTTCTGGACACGCCACAATATTGTACATTTAAAAAAAAAAGCCCTTGTCAAAGAAACTCAGATGAAGTCAATAGAGACCAACTTACAAAAATGAGAAACAAACTGAATGAGCATGCTCTAATGAATTGGGAAACTATATATCAATAAAGTGAAATTGCAAGAACAAACTTAAATCCAATTAATGGTGGTGCTAACAGTGATCCACACTAAAATGGGTAAGGGCACATATGTGTAGCCAGTTTTCACGAAAAAAGCGAAGATTATAAAAATGGTTTAAGCACTGCAGTAAAATTTGTCAATAAATAAAACGATATGATAACTTCATGATACTTACACAATAAATTTACTAGAACCATTATAGTTTTTAATTTCAAAATATTTATGACATTAGTTTTCTCATTTTTTATTATTTTATTCTATTTAGGTGTTTAATAGGGAGTGAATTCCAAAGATTTTGAAAATCTTGCATCGGTAACTTTACCTTAAATGACCCCTTAAACTTATTTGTGAAAATGCAGTCAACCTAAAAGGCTGATAAACATGATCCTGCAGTCTCTATACATCGCCCTCGTGATCACTTCGGTTAAGAACAAAAAACCAAAAACAAAAAAGAAAAGAGTAAAAGGAAACCATTTCTCTTTTCAAAGTTCTGAAAAGTGAATGTTTTTTACGGACATTATTTCGTCCAGTGCCAGGAGGGGTCCTGTAAAAGCTTGTGATCCGCAATGGTTTTGGTTGGGCTTAGGCCACAAAGTACTACTACTTTCCCAAACTTTTCTTGCCTTTTTGTATTTTGCCTAGGGTTTTGAGCAAACCGCCTCTTTTACTTGTACATCCCAAATGTCTTTTATAAGGACTTTTCAGCGAGTTGAAGGATTTGTTTTCCTTGGCTGTCTCTTCCTTTTTATAGCTTAATCTTTCATCTATTTTCTTTTTGGTTGCTGGGGAAGAAAATCAAATCCAAGATTTCTAGACTTCTTTGATTTTTATAACCTTCCCTTCCCTTCTCAAATAGTAGTTTTCTACTCCCCAAAACTGCCATTTTTCTTTCTCTATTTTGGTGGACTAACAACATAGAAACTCTTCCAAAATCTACAAAACCCAGGATGAGTTTTGGTTTTTTGAAGAGGCTAGTTAGATAAAGATTGCAGCTTTCATCTCTCTGAATCTTCAAAACTCCAAATGCCAACCTTTCTCAAAAGACCCAGAAATTTCTCCTTGTTTTCTGGCTCTCAACTCACCTAAAATCTCAACCTTTCCCAGTTTCATACCTTAAACCCCAGAAATTTCTCATCTTTCACCATTACTGCAAAAACCCAGAAATTTCTTACTCTCTCTCTTTCATCTGAAGAAAAAAATCATCTTTTTTTTCTCTGGGTTTTGCAATGTCAATGCTAGTAGAACAGCAGCAGCCACCACCACCACCAATCACTGTAACTCAGCATCCTTACAGCTCTCACTCGGGAAGCGGGTCGATTGGTCCTGTGATAGCTGTTCTAGCTGTAATCACGATATTGGGCGTCGTTGCGGGAGTGATTGGTCGTCTCTGCTCCGGAAGGAGAATCATGGGTTACGGGCATTACGATTTCGAGAGCTGGATTGAAAGGAAATGCTCTTCATGCATCGATGGAGGTATCGATCCTCCCATGAACAATGCCAATGGCGTCGAAGGCTCTGTTTCCACAACAGCTTCGTTCGAAAACCATCAACAAACAAAGCAAGCAGAGTAATCCCCTCAAAACCCACCTGCCACTGATGATGAATAATGATAGGGAAATGTGCTTTTCTTCTTATTCTTCACTACGCTAGTTTTTCTTCTTCTTCTTCTTCTTCTTCTTCTTCTTCTTCTTCTTCTTTTTTGATATGAATCTATGAAACTTTCTTTAATCATATATCTGATTGAGGTTTCTTTGTGGGTGTTAGAGATATGAGGAGAAGTTTCTGCTTTGTTACTTGTTAATGATTTTCTGTCTTGTATGAGGATTTTCAGTCATTGTTATCTGTCCTTGGAGTGCTGGAGCAGTCTTCTGCATTTGGGTTTGCCCCCTTTTCGCCATGCCATCATTCTCGTACCTGATGATGGTGGTTAGGAGCCCATACCCGGATGCAACAGATCATACTCTCTCTCTCTCTCTCTCTCTCCTCACCATGGTCAACCCATCTCAAATTTCAAAAACAGCTGTGAAAGAGATGTTCAAGTTTGAATTCACAGTTTCTATTTGGGACCTATTTGTTTCCGAGATATCTTTAACTGATCATATTGGGCTTGCAAACGTTATCTCCTGATTGGATTTACAAATGCTTTCAGTTTATTTTACGTTTTATTTATTATTATTTTTACTTATAAAATGTTCATTTATTTTTTATTTCTACAAATTGTGAAAAGAATTACTCATTAGCCATTGTAGTTGGGTATGAATTATAGTACTAACAAATTAAAATCTCCTACAATCATTTAACTTCAAGGCCATAGATAGATCAAGGGTTTTGGATGAACAAACAAATTTAAATATGATTTACATGAGTTTTCTACTTGGAGCTATATGGAAAGATATTCAATAAATAGCTATATAATACTTGTTTATTTGTCTACATTATACATAGCATGATTTATAAAAATCTTTGCTAATCATACCTTTGGAAAGAGGCCAATACAAGATATTTGAAAAAACAAAGAGAGCAAGAAAGAAAGAAAAAAAAAAGTTACACACGAGTATAACTGCAAATACTATATAATGAACACACTAACAATGGTTATTCCAGTAACACGGGCTTTTAATTTTATATATAGTCACAAAAATTAGGTAAATATTGAGAAAAAATTCCAGTTTAGATTCAAGGAAATGCCATCTTAGCATCAATGCAACTGTTATCTCATATTAAATTTGATTCATAGTAAAATTATACTGATAGAACTCTTAAACTTTGCGTCCATAACTTTAGGAGTAAGATGAACTGATAAGATTTTTTTTTATTTTTTTTCCAAACCATACTAGTAACTACCCTTCACTTGGACTTGGCATGCATTTTGTTGAGTGCAAGATGTAAGGCTACGTGCAGATGAGCAGGAGAATAAAGTGGAGTGAAGTGAGCCTCTATAATTTGATATGCCTATTATATCAAAAGTAAAAGTCGGGCATTTCCCTCCATGTGTCATTCAAAGACTGTAACCTGGTTTATGTGAGCTTATCACTCGTGTCTCACGTAATTGAGAATTCAAACTATTCAAATGATCCCCACACCTAAGCTTGCAAATTGGGCTGTCTAGAGCCCGACCTAGGCATTGGCTAATAGGCCAGTTTTTTTAGTTTTTTCAATTAAAAGGTAGCATTGAAAATTGAATAGAGCATTAATGAGGACTATGTTAGAGATAAGATTGAATTGTTAGTAGTTTGTTAGAGAGTTTAGGTTAATTGAAATTTTGAATAATGTTGTTTGTATTCTATGTATAAATGAGAGGTCTTCCTCTCAAGACAATTACGGTGGCAATTATAGGAACACATTTATTTGTAAAATTCTATGTGGGATCAAAGCCGGGCCTGATGATGATCTTGCGATCAAGTCAGGCACGGTCTTATCTTTTCGCAACAATCACAGTCAATTAAAATCGATTATTTTGGCTTATTCGTCCATCAAAATACTTAAAATTCATAATCTCGTCATCTTCATCAAATTGCACAATCAAAGCTTCTGGAAGAAATCATAACAAATCTGATCTAATAGGCCACCGGTACAAACAGATTAAAAAAAGTAACGAGTTAGTCCAGTGATAGATTTACGAACAGATGGTGATCATCAAGAAGACATGAAGATCGTTTCAAATATATATATATATATTAATTGATTTGTTTTTTTAGAGGTCAAAGGTTGTATTATTATTATTTTTATTTTTATGTTCACAATCAAAGATCCTATTCAGGACCATGTGATTTAGGGCGAATGTTAGATATAAGATTATTTTATTAGAGATATGATTGAATTGTTAGTAATTTGTTAGAGAGTTTAGGTAAGTTGAAATTTTGAAGAATGTTGTTAGTATTATACGTATAAATGAGAAGTCTTCCTCTTAAGACAATTACAATGGAAATTATAGGAATACAATGGCCTGTGAAATTCTATAGGCTAGAGAGTTCAAGTGAGAGTCCACATAGTGGATATGAGCGAGAAAATCAAGTAAATAATAAATGCAAGGGTCTTAAAAATAGTAGAACATTTAAAGAAATATCGAAAATAAAAAAACATTAAATAAAAAGTATACTGATATGAGGGAGAAAATTGAGCAAACAATAAATCCAAGGGTCTTAAAAATAGGAGAACATTCAAGGGGTCTTGAAAATAGGTAATAATAACCAAGTTCAACAAATTGAGGAGGCATTTATAAATTAAATAAAAAACTAACTAACTAACTAACTAACTAAGGAGGCTGTTGCACCGTGACCCGGGCTAAAATTGGCCAAGTTGTGCTGGCCTGGGCAGCCTGGCTCAGTTTTCATCCTTACTACTCACACCCTCTTAAGGGAGAGTACCAAAATTTTATTTAAATAGTAGTAAATCCTACATATTTATTCTTATATAGAGAAAAAGTTTGGTACATCTCATGTGAAGGGAGGCTGTTAGTTTTGAGCTTCAACATCAATTTCTTTCCACTCAGTAGTAGTTTGAATTTACAAATAAGTAGAGCAAGACATCTGTGGCTCGTTTAACTTGAAATCAGCGTCAACAGAAAACTTGTGAGTTAGTATGATAACGAGTGTGGTCATGTATTCGGTGGACGGTCCTGATTGGTCAGTGTAAAGGCCGAATCCTATCAGTAGACGAATCGAGTCACGTGGCTCAGGCAGGTATCTTCCTCACTTGCAAAAAGAAGACAAGTGACAGGGGCATTTTGCATTTTGTCCAGGCCCAACCCAAATTGCTCTGTTTTTTTTTTTTTGCATCTCTGTCCTCAAGTACGTTTTTGTGTACTTCGATTGTATCGTTCCTGTTCACGTTTCAGGACCTTCGTCAGACAACTATCTCACGCCTACTTTATTCCCCCCTCTGAATTCATATGTGGGCCCCATTTATTCCATCAGCTCTGCTCATATGGCAGCAGCCCCAGCCCTTGCCCTTGCCCTTCCCTTGCCCTTCCTCCTTTGGGCTTGGAAAACACTGTCTGGGTTTTTAGATTTCAGATGGTGGAACCGAAGAGTTGGCCTTCAAAAGGACCAAACCAATTCACAGATATCCCAGTCGAGGCATCCACATCTCCCTAACCAGTGGCCAGTGATGGATCTTTGGATAGGGATTTGGATAGTATGACTATCTCCATTTGTGACCATGTAATGAGGTTTTATTCTTTTGCACATTAATACTTTTAAAAAAAGGAGCGTGTCTCACTAAAATAACGATGGACATATGCACATGAATATTATCATATATTTATGAAAGACTACTGTATATCCATCTCTCACCACAATGTAAGGTACAATTCCGTTTTTAGACCTAATAAGGTAAAAAATGTGACATGATGTGTGATGGTTTTATCTTTTCCACATCAATACTTTTAAAAAATGGTAGTGTCCCTCACCATAGTGTGAGGGGTATATGCATAGTAGTTTTGTCCATATATATATGCTCTTTCTATATGTACATCATTTATAGACATTTCATGCACACTTTTTAGTAGGGCCTACTGTGGACCCCACCAAGGGATAAAACCAAGGGGATGAAAAGATCCATGTTAGACCACCTCACATATCAAGTTTAGCCCAATCACATGTCTGTAACCCCTTTATCCATGGCCCACAAATTCATTTTATTCAGATTGGTGTACAGACAATCCAATAATCCATTAAATTGTGATTTGACTAAAACTTGGGGCGTTGCAAAGTTTAAATTAAGTTATGGATGGCCCTACCTAGAGTTCTCACAAAAAAAATGGTAAATGACAAGTGCGAATTAAGATTCTCTTTTATATTTACATATATATATGAAAAATTTTTAAAAATAACCCATTTGAAAAGGAGTGTTTTTGCCCTCTTTCCATCCTCTAATAAGGAATTCGTCATTTGGAGGCTTTCTTATTTTTAAAAGTAACATTAATTACTTCTCCACATTCCTAATCTCCTATTCATTGCAAAAGGGGGTGGTTTCACTTTTAAAAATGCTTGAGCCCTATCTAGCGCTCATATATATATATATATATATGGGCTTGTTCCTGTGAGAATAGTTTTCATGCATCTACCGTAAAAACCTTTTATGAGACCCACTTATGGGTCTCATTTGGGGATGGGACCAGGAACGATGGAAATATTTATATGGGATAATCTCAAATGTCATGTTTGGCCCTAATCACATGTTCGTAAAACCTTCATTCGAGGTCCACAAATCCAATCCATTCAGAATGGTGTGCAATCGATCCAATGGTATAGTAATTTTTTATTTGACTGAAACTTAGAGCGTGTGACTATCAAAAGGGATCCCTATGTATTGAAAGGTTTTAATTGGGTGATAGATGGGCCCTACATAGAGTTCTCACAAAAAATGGTGAAAATTAGTTCTCATAATATTTTTCATATTTGTATATATATAGGAAAATATTCAAGTGCATGCATCTCTCACCAAAATAGTGAGAGATATTTCATATTTGAAAAATATTAATTTGGAAAAAGATAAAATTATCACCAAAATAGTGAGGGAGAAATGCATATGAATATCTCTCATGTATATAAAGGAAAGGGAAACATAAAAGAGCAGCTGTAACTTCCACAGCCACTTATTGCAGCTGCCCAATTTGACCAGATTTAAAAATGTGCAAACATTAGACCGCTACGGAGCCTTGTGGTTTCCCCAAAGTTAGCATCCTCAATCAATACAAATTATGATTTTTGTACACAAAAGCCAGGGGGAAATTTTTATGGTCCCACCTATTCTGGTTTTCGATATTTTCATTTATCTTGCATCCAATCAGAAAGTGGAACAGAAAATCAACCATCCTGCTATTCAAACCACTTGCAGTTGCACCTCTAGGCTATTCCAAAAGCGCCGTGAGCATGGAATTAGAAACTCTAATATTATGTAAAATGTGCAGAACCATTGACATGCATCAAGCTTTTCACCAAAAACCTTTATGACTGGTGGATAGCAGTACTACTCCAGACACATTTGGGCTAATGTTGATTCAGGCCAAATGTGTTTGGAGTAGTACTGTTATCACTGGTCACCACAAGTCTGGTTGAATTCACTTCCCATTGTGTGTTTTGCTTGAAGTTTGAGCTTAACCAAATGAAATTTTCAGGTAGCTGATTTTGAATGAACATTTTAGAACTCGTAATACAAAAGGTCATTCTAAACCCTAGTGCCATGCCGATTATTGGGGAGGTGGGGGATTGAAAAATCTAGACAAGACATAGGATTATAGTAAATATCGACTGCATTTCATTACCCTTTGATATTTTTCCTTCAGTTTTAATGATTTTAAAAGATATCATTGCTTTGGATTGTAATCCAACTGTGAGTAACAGTTACATGAGTGTCAACTTTAGACTCGTGCCAATTCAAGGGTGGCTACGAAGGGGATTACCTTGTTCATAAGGGGTCCCACGCACTAGTAAAAGAAGGTGCGTTCATGGATGATATTCATGAGATAGTACTCATTTGAGGATTTTACCCACACATGCATATAAATTGCTTCACATTATCGGGCTCTAGTTCCGTTTGTTGATTTGAGTGCTTGCTAGTGCAGCTGCTAAAGAATGAAACTTTAGATATCTTCTCCGCAAGCTAGACAATGTGACACTCGCAACCTTTTTCTTTCTTTTCTGTGTCTTGATTTCTCCGTTCTTGTTAAATTTGTTTTTGTTCAAAAAATTTAAAAGCACTGGTGCCCAAATGACTTCTTTCCCCACAGTATAAGAATTGAGATCCTCTCAAAGGCAAAAACACACAATGAATGACCATGGGTGGACCTATCAGGGTCCACTATATCACCACAGGTAGCCTTGTCATGGATGGGGCGCTGGTAGGGCTGCTCACAATGATGTGGCAGGCTTGATAGGCCTAGTCATAGCAATCGTGGGGTCTTCCTCACGGGATTAGGATTTGGACTCACAGTTTAAAAGCACCAGTGCCCAATCTTCTCAACTTCCTAAATGGTTCAGAATTTGCCAAGATTTTCCTTCTAGACGATGGAAGTTCTTGGGTTGGCATATTCCTGGTTTTGTGATGCAATTTCCCTCTCTTGATAAAGTTTTGGTGTTAGGTCTTAAAAAAAAAAAGATACAGACTTAGATTTTGACAATGATAATCACACGAAAGGTGATAATGATGGTGATGGTGGCAGTGTTATCATTTTCAAAAGAAAAATGTTCAATGCAATCGTGACCTCTTAATTGGACCAACAGTAATTTAAGGCACTTCAAAAATCACGCAAGGCTTCATTAGCTTATTTAAGGTTTATTCCTCTTAATATCCAGATTGTTGGGTTTTTTCTTGTATCCCGGTCTAGTTAGATCGGTTGCCTGGGTTTGCCAGAACCGGAGTTTAAGGTTAGGGGTATTTTAAATATTATGTATGGGTTTTCTTGGTTACCAGGAAAACAAGATATATATATTAATGTGATGTGTAACCCTAAACGTTAAGATGGTGAAGTTGTGTTGAAAACAACCAGAGAGAGAAAGAAATAGAGTATGATTTTCTCCGTGGACGTAGGCAAAGTTGCTGAACTACATAATTACTTGTGTGTCATCTTCTTCATAGTTGCTTAATTGTTTGCTTGAGATTGTGTACTTGTGTGTGCCATGGTTAATCGCAGATTCTGGGCGTATTTTTCCTACACAGACAGCCCCAAGGGAAATAGTTCCATACGCATGCCTTTGTCCAAACCTCGCCTTGCCTTCGAAATCATCGTTGCAGCCAAATTCGCCTTTTAACAAACTGGTCCAATGAAGGGGCTACCTTTTAAGTAGGACTCGCTAATTTGTTAGAATATGTGGATAGGATTGTTAGGTTTGCAAACTCCAGTGATTAATAAAGAAATTCAAACGCTTGAGGTTGGGTGAAAACTTGTATTGCAGGTTTTATTAGAAAAGTCAAAATCGTCACATTCAAACAATGTGTAAAGCTGGTACCTGTAGTTGCAGTTCAAAGGTCCAGATTGTTCATCTAGAAAATCACACTGTGATTTCATCTAGAAAGAAATCCTCACTCAACAATCCCAATCATTAGACTGCTGGTTTCTTTATTTTTGCTGTCTGGGCCGAGTGGCCAAGAGTACCAGGGTTCTAACCCTGGTGAGCACTATGGTGGTGGGTGTACTATATCCACCAGGACAACATGAGATTCCCGACTACTGGTTTCTTTACAGTTGAATACAGCCAATTGGATTTGTTCTCTTTTCCACTGCCATCTGCAGGCCAGTTTATGAGATGGCGGGTACTGCCCTGATGGAAAGCTTCTGGCTAGATCACGGCTCAACTGTATTGAATTCCCCCACGCCATAGTTCTTAAGGGCCTGTAAGAATAGTCATCAATGGTCCTCTGTCGGAAACAGGACCATGCTTCCCATGCTGTAAGCCCTAATTTGATCCGCATTTCCCCCTTTCTGAAATTCGAATCACTCAAAATGAGTGCTCGCATGCCCAATGACCGGTGAAGGCCTAAATTTACCTTCTACTAGAGTGATATACACATTGAGGAAGATCAAATAAGTGAATTCAGGTCAATACATGAGGCGATGTGATACGATCATGCTAGATCAAGCAAAGGTAAGACTACAAATGCCAAACCAGGCGGAAGGGTTTGGTTGTATCATAAGATCCTCTTTTCTTTGCCAAATTTGCTTTTCTGGAGGGGAGGTCAGACTTAAAAGATCTATTTTCTGCATAATAGTGACCATCCATCCTATGATTCAACCATGCCAGGGCTCTCATTCTATTTATCACTAAAATTTCACCAATTCACCTCTCCCTTTTACAAATAAACCAGGAAAAGAATGCACTAACTTGCCCTTCAACTTGGCTTGATTCATTGCAAAAAGAATAAACACCAAGTGCATGATGTTATTGCAGCAGGGAAAGAACCCGAGGTTGGGTTACTTGGGTATATCACATGTCCCTATAGAACAGTTATAACCAACTACATGAATTTTGTTTATACATTCCAATCTATTCTAGGCCAAATCCTTGATAGATTACAATTCTTCATACCAATCCTTAATACTTTCATTCATGCCCTCTTCGGCCTACTCATTTTTCTTTAGGAGCCATCAATCTACATAGAAAAGTTTTCTTCACCAGTGCCATTGTTAGCTTGTGTTGGATATGCCTTACACCCCCACTTACTCCTTAGTGCATTTTGTGGTTTACATCTATCTAAAATGTGATGTGAGCCACATGCAGGACAAATGTGAACCACAAAAAGCACTAGGAGAGTAAATGAGCATATCAGTGTCGCATTGCTTTGTCCAAACCATCTCGGATGAGTCTCTCTTAATTTACTAAAAATAAATCTACCCATAAATGCTCCCGCATGTGTTTATTTCTGATAATATCTGTCCCAATTTCATCACACATCCATTTCAACACTCTTATAACACATGACAGGTAAATATATTCTATCCAAAATAATTCAATGGGTAAACAAATCTATCAATGATAAAACCAGTCCAAGAACAACCTTGGCTGTCGCTCAGCTTCTTAGTGAAAAATAAAATAAAAATAAAACTCAGATCCAAATGGCAGTTGAAATTTAAGTCATCGTCTCCATTCCGATCCATCCAAATCCTCATATAGATTGCACTTCTTTCCCAACATAAAGTCTACTTATTACATTTAGAAACTGCACTGATATAAATATCTTGTGGCACTAATACATTTCCGCTCTTTTGGGTTACATGTGAAATTCTAAGTCTCTCAAAGTATTAGTTATACTGACTACATTTAAAAACTGCACTGATACAAAGATCTTGTGATCAACCCAAAGAAAGTGATACAATGAACCTGCTTGATTTCATCTACTCCCTTTTAGACTTGGAGAGAGCCTTCTTCCTTTGCCCAAGCATATACTGGTACATATGTGGACTGCCTGCAACAGCACGAAGCCATGCAACAAGAGAAAGCAGTCAGTAAACAATCAAACAAATGGCCCAACTGAAATTCCTCATTATATCTGATCTGGCAATAACAAGGGAGAATTTGTACCTGGGACATAGATCCCAAGGGCAAGAATTGCAGCATAGAAGTAATCAAAAGAGAAGTTCCATTTGTTGGGCATCCTTATGCAGTACTTATCAGACTTCTGCAATCAATTCAAATTGAATGTAAGCTGCAGAGTGAATGGTCTGTAAATTACTTCGCTAATGGTCTACGGTAATTCAGGAAGGTAAGGTATATCAGTTGTGTCATAAAGGAATAAAACAGTTTGAAGAATGGGAAAATGGTAAGCAGCACATAAAGTGATCATCACAAGTGTGTATTAAAACAAAAGCATGAGAAAAGTGAGAAAATTTTTATGGTGATAGGAGGAAAGATGTGATGAGCACATCACATGTTCCTTCTTTAAAATTCAAAGAGCCTGGAGGGAGGCAGTTAGATAAAGGGAAGGTTAACATAAAACTATTGGGTGATTCCTCAAATTACTTAATAGCAAGTAACTTAAAAATTCATGACTTCTAAGAGACAGAGAAGCCAGTGATTCAGAGATTTCTTCGAGTTCTAAAATAGTGTCATGATGTATGCCACTAAAGGGAGAATTGGGCGTTGACAACTACACCAAAACAGTCTTCCCCTTTTTCATCTACATTGGGCTATTGTCTGAGAGTGAAACTCTATCTTGAGAACCCAAGGATTGATCCCTAGGCACGTGTGTGAAACCAAGTGCACACACCACTCAACCATGAGTGTGTTGGCCAGGTTGCCTTTTTTGCTTGTGATTTTAGCAATATCAGCAAAGGATGCATTGTGCTCATGTAAAATGGTATTCGCTAATCGTTACACTTGAGATTGAAATGTCATATTACCTTGATGTAAGGGAGGGCAATATAAATTAGACCAACCTCACTGGAGATGCCAGTGGGGTACAATATCAGAAAGGTGCTGTACCTGCATGTGTTCAAGTCCACATTAATAAACATAATCCCTAACTAGAACACAGTCAGCACAATGCCCCTAACAACGCACTACACACCTGAGCCATAAGAGCCAGGAAGGTGCAAATCCAAGTGCCTCCTTCATGCCAAAGAAGGAGTATCTTATAATCTGCAAACAAATCAACATAAGATGTTCAAACCAGAAAAAGAGCAAACTTTCTCAAGAATATTAAGAGATTCAATATATAAGAACAATTTTTTTTTTTTTTTTTTTTGTGCCCAGTGCCCATACCTCTGTGATAGACCAGCTGATAACCAGAGAACTAACAAGCCAATGTGTACGAGTCTGCAAATGAAGTAATTATTAATCAACCTGATCCTCTTGTTCCATTAGAAAAAGATGTTTAGCATCGAGATTACTATTACCTCAGGGAAACTCCATAAGATACCCCATGTTAGGTACAGTCTCGACCCTATCTGCGGTAGTGTTGCGGAAACGGGAGATCTGACCAGACCTTTTCAAAACCAAACAGAATTGAAACTAAGTAAGATTTTCCAAACAGAAATGAATTTGAGACCAAGAGATCCCTTACCAACGAGGCCGTGAAGAATCTGTTGGGAAAAAGAAAGGCGAGGATCAACCCAGGATCAGATAAAAATCAAACGCTTAGCAACTTACAGAAGGAGGAGGATGAGAAGAAATTCAACAATCCTACAAACCTCCATGACTGCGGCCGTCTGCGCGAGCTGCAGAGGCCGTTCCACGGCATCGTAGACCTTCTCGTGACCAGATTCGTTCAAAGTCTTCAAAGCAAAATACAGAACCTGAAGCCTGCTCAGATTTTAAAACAAACAGAAAACCAAAAAGGGACTAAGAGAGAAAGATCTAGGGTTTGAGAGAGAAATTGAGATTTGAGTACCATCCGTAGAAGACAGTCCAGTTGTAGATTGAGAGGTAGAGGCGTTTGAGTGTGGAGAATAATCCCCCCATTTGCTACAACTGAATTGGGAGCTGATGCTGCTGAGATTGATTGCAGAGATTACAGATCTACTTTGTTTTGTAGATTGGAAGTGGGCAGTAATGGGTTTGGTTAGAGCAGATCAACAACCACAGACCAAATGCATCCTGTCTACACTCAACGGCCGAGTCAATTTAAATATAAATAAAGAAGAGAAGGCCTCGTAGATGTCGCCAATTCATTCCGGTATTTCTGTCGGTTGGGCCCACTCATGATGCACAACAAACTGCCAAAATTGAGGAGTCTCTGATCCCCTACGTGATCCGTCCATTACGCATTTCCAGAGACTGGGATGGGTGCTTGGTCCTGTGGGGTCAGTTAAAATTGAATGTTATCAGCCTCTAGTTTGAACAAATGATTGATAGCGTGATTAGTATAATATTATGCGTTATTAATTTTATGCATTAATTAAATTATTAGTGATGTGTTTAATCTTACTGCAGGGCTAAATCTATCGAAGTAAGATTTGAGAACATATTGTTTGAGGAAATTGGCATTCAATTTTAACGATTCAAATCATTAGTAGTTGGCCCTGGTGAGGGATCCCGACTAAAGAATGAATGCCTTTGACCACTTGCATCTAACTTATGGAGTTGAGGCGACTGTCGGATTACTGGATTAGTCATCTATGAAATTCAAGAGCCAAATGTTATAAATAATAATAATAATAATAATAATAAAGCCATCTATGAAATAATGAATATTAGCGTTGATCATGGGAGGGGCCTGACCCACGTGTTCACCATCTAGGGTGTCGGACCAAGAAATCTCCAAAAAATCGAATGGGCCGGTGGCCCCTGCCCCGACGTATCTCAAAATGACCACCCCACATATCTCTAATCCATTAAAAATTGAATGCCTCTTCTTTCAAGAGCATCAAATCTTCTTCAACACCAATCTCTCCAGCTTCTCCTCACCAGCGACGAGGAAAATCTCTCTCTCTCTCTCTCTCTCTCTCTCTCTCTCTCTCTCTCATATGCATGTCTCTCTATTTTTCTGTTGCCCTTCTATCACAACCTTGAGTGGAGGGAGACTAGGGTGGCCGAGGCTGGAAAGGGAGATAGCATATGAAGGTCTTGATTGTAATTTATAAAACATGTGAATAGTAGAAGACCCACTTACAAGAAGAAATGCATGAGCGAGGATTGTGAGATGGGGTGGTTCAATGGTTGGGATATGAACCATAAGAAGTCCTCTATTTGCACAAAAAGAGAATAACAGTGCCGGAAACTGCCTGGCAATCAAGGATTTTTTGATGCAAGAGGATTCAAACCAATTCATTCAACAAAATCTTATCTAACTTATATGGCAGGATTCATCTTCATCCTATGTGGGAAAAAGACCAATATGTTCTAGACTTGGAGGAATCTTGATTTGACTTTTTCCCCCTTGTTATGAGATTTGAGTTGGCACTTTGTAACCTTCGGATGATCTTCAATTCTACTTTCATACACATGACCCTTGTGTATGAGATCAGAACATAGCTTTTCACGGATTGGCCAAAGGCCAAATGCTAGAATTACATTGATCATTCAAGGTCATTTAAGGCCCTTTTGCCTAATTCAAAACTTTTCTGGGAAATGGGTGTTGACATATAAAATATATTAAGTGCAAGAAGGGAAGCAAGAAGATAGTTGACCAAAGTCAAAGTTAGTCAAAATTCGTCAAACATTTTAAGAATACATTTAGTAAATCCACAAGCAAGCTCAATGACCTTGGTCAATTAAAAATAAAGCTCAATTAAATAAAAAAAAGGAGTTCATTGTCATACATTCATCAGGAGCCATCCACCAGGTGCACCACGTCACTAACCACCAGATAACACACGTCGCATCTTTCGAACAACCGTTTGAGGTACGATTTATCCCCCAATAAAAAGTGGGGAACATCCATTTTCCCCACTTTCTCTATCTTTTATAGTATTTTCTCTTTAAAAGAACCATCCACTTTCTCTATCTTTTATAGTATTTTCTCTTTAAAAGAACCATAAATAGGGCCTTAGGTGGCAATGCGGGGCATCCACAATCAATTCTAAGATAAAAGTTTTACATACTTTATGAGACTCTAAAGTTTTAGACCTTTAAAAGTAAGGAAACTCTACTGAAGTTTTGCCAGACTCTCCATCTATACTTTCTCAAAAGTACTTAACCTCTGATACATGCTGAAAGAATATAAACTAAGTGCCTAAATCCATGAAGCCCTACTTCACTAACTCCCAAGTACTTGTGTTTTAGGACTTTGTTTGCTTCCTTACTAATTGAGTTTAGTGAGATCCCTAATCTTGCTATGTGTTTCATTTTGGCTTATCATGTAATGGCCTAGAATGACACAGCCTTGAATACTTCGCTGGCATACAAAAAATTGGTGATTCCCTTGAATTTTGCCTCTCTAACACAATAAAAAAACACGACTATTGGACTATAAGGATTGCCTAATCGACAATCTCAATAAAAAAAAAACCACCATTCTCCACCTTATTTTGGCAAAATACGAGAATCAAGGCACTGCCGAACTTTAAGAAAAATTGATTGTTCTTCGCAGGAGACCAATGGCCACTAAATATAGCAGCCAATGCCCCCATCAAGTAAATTTTCTTCATTAGTTTATTCAATCACTCAATGTAATTTTTTTTCGTTTTGATTGAAAACGTCCTAAACCAAACAGTAGGTCGCATAAAAGAAAATTGCAAGTGTTCAAGCAACCCACACCCACAAGGTTATAGGGACAAGATCACATAAAAAAAAAGGTCGATAAGGGTAATAAAATTTTATTTGTTGCCTAAAGGCTTTTTGTTTTCCGTGTCTTCTTGTTTTGAATCATTTTGAATACCAAATCATACTTGCTACACAAATTCATTTTGGACCACGACAATGGGGTCTTTAGAGGTAGTAACCCCTCTAAGATATGGAGTGATTGCTCACTCTTAGACCTAAGAAATTAAATCCAAGGAATTTAATGCTATTGTTATGTAGATATCCAATATTATCCATGATCTCATCATTTTGAATACCAAATCATACTTGCTACACAAATTCATTTTGGACCACGACAATGGGGTCTTTAGAGGTAGTAACCCCTCTAAGATATGGAGTGATTGCTCACCCTTAGACCTAAGAAATTAAATCCAAGGAATTTAATGCTATTGTTATGTAGATATCCAATATTCTCCATGATCTCATCTCTTCACCCCCTTTGTATGAATTTGCAGGCATTCTGTAGGAATTTTTCAAAAGTGGCGTTAGGAAAGAATGGACAATTGTTAGAGCATCGATCCATCACTTTTAGTCTATCATTGATATGACCACGTCCTCAAACTAGGTGGTCATTGGGAATGTCCAACAATAAACATGCTAAAGTTTTTGGATCTGGTCATATTCTTGGACCCCTCCTGATCCAGCAGTTATAGTTTAAAAGTTTATTTATGAATTGGGTGCTAATAGTAGGATTCCTCACATGAAGTCTTTAACCAGTGTTATGAATGGAGATTATTGATATTGGCAGTGAATTTTACATAATTGACTTTATCTTTGAAGTCGAAATTGAAAAACAGTATGACATCATTTTACAAAGGTTTTTCTCCTCCCTAACAAAAATCTTGAATACGCTACTGTTTGTTATAAGCTTTGGTAGATCATATGGCTGTTACTCTTAGCCTTAGTTAGCCTTGTCGCTTGTGTAAAGGCCTGAGAACTGTAAAGCTCAAAACCCCAAGGGCTTTCACTACGCTTTGTCCAGACCCAGACATGCGGGGGCAACGCAAGGTATTACACCAACCCAGTGCTGGCCCTTTGTAAGGCCTAGTGATAAACATAAAAATGTAGCGCGCGCGCCCCCCCCCCCCCCCCCCCCCGAACAGAAAAAAAAAGCCATTAACAAACCACCTTTAATCAGGGTAGTCTCCATGTTACCCAGTTGCCCAGCAAATATTCCCTTGGTGTGTCACTCTTCCCACTTGCGTGGGATGTCATGTTCACTTTGTGGATTTTCATATCACACTTGTGTAGACTCTCTTAGGGCACGTTTGGTAAAGAAGAAGAATTCGATGTCTAGAGGCTTCTTTTATTCTATTAAAACAATGCCACCCTCTCTCAGGATTTTTATAAGAAGAATAAACGAATCTCAAATTTAGAAAACACATATCATTCACTCTCGATTCATTATTTGACTCATTGGATTTGTGCGGGGAGATGAAGACAGAAATCAATGGAATAAAAATTTTTTTGTGGATTCAGAGGATTGTGATAATCTTCTTTAATTTTTCTCTCTTCAACCAAACCTAAATTCTTTTACAATCAAGAAAAAAATCAAAGACAACAAATGAGTATACAAAACGAGGCATTCACCTCTTTTCCCCATTTGTCGTAACTACGTCAGCGGCTGATACGACGAATTAGGTCAGAGGAAGGTGCGCCTCTGCCACCAAGTGTTTGGCAGACCCAGCCGGACACATTAATTGGTGGCGTGTAATTATCTACTTCAAAGTGAAGAGCCTCTCTAACCTATCCTACAGGCAGAGGGGTTGGAACTTGGAAAGCTCTATACGACACCTTTCATTTGTTAGTGACATGTTAATGACTTCTGTCAAATTGTGAGATACCCAAAGCTAACAATGGTCATATAATCAACTGATGCAGTATTCAAACTCGAAGAAACAGAAGTCTCTGCAAGAGGCATGTAATTAAGCATAGTAGAAGTACACAAAAGTAAGCCCCTAAAATAAGGGAAGCCAAAGCTGACAAAAGCTCTAAAAAACCTGATTCAATTAACTTTTATCAAATTTTAGCCAAAGTGTTTAATTAACTTTTATGAATGTTCACGGTGATCGGGCATATGTAATAGCTCTAAAACTGTGTTATGACTTTCAATAACTGGTAATTTTATATTTTAAAAAAATCAAGAGAAAAAGTAGACAAGAAATACCTTTAAATAGAGGGATGGTAAAATAGTGTTGAAACGTATGTCTCTTTTTGAAATAAGATAAAAAATTTAGGGCCTATTTGGAGAATTTTTCTAAAGAGCTTTGCCGAGTATATTCAGATTCATAATAAACACCTCTCCATTTCGCGCAATTCCGCGTTTCTCCTCTTCCTCCATCCTAACAGTCGATTCAGAGAGGTCAGAAGAGGTCGTCCGCTTTAAAATCAACTTTCACTGCCCCAAAATCTCGATCGCTCTCAAGCATGCCCTAAATTTCACACTTCTCTGCTCACGGCCTTTCCAATTCCGCAGCGGGCGTTCTCAAGCTCTTGTCGATCGTTTCTAGGGTTTCTGATTGCGTGGATTTCCTGCTCGAATTCGCTCTCTTGAACGATGGAGAGCTCTTCTCACAAGGATTTTTCTGTTTACGATTTCAACGCAGGCGACGAAGATGTGGAGTCTGCTTCCAGGGAACTACTTATGAAATACGGTTTGTCTTAGAAACTCTAATTCCCAGAATTCGATCTATGAAGCGATTCTTCTCAGGTTATCTTTTGCCTCTTGATGCCGTTGCCTTATTTTAATGTGGAATTTTTTTTCTAATTGGGATTATGGTATCATGCATAATATCATCATCATCAAAGCACTGTTGTCTATTCTTAATTCCCTCAAAGTGCCTTATTGGGTTAGCTTTGCCAAACATTTTTGTTGAGAGGCTGCAGTCTTAAGCACAAAAACAGGGGACGGAGGATAAGAGGATCCCACCACTGACCCATATAATTTGCGAAAAAGCCTTTGGGTGACACATCCGCCATGGCAGAGGGTAGGGTAGAAGAGATATATTCCTAACTCCTACCACCTCATTTGGCACCCGTTTTAACACAAATCCAACAGGGATCAGTTGGCCATGTCACTAGCCTTCTTGCAATCCAGCTTACAAACCACTCACAAGAATTAATGTATTCATGGGTTATTGGGATGTTGCTTGAAATTCAATGAGCTACAAAGTTTTTTCTGTTCTTGAGATATAACTATTCCCTAACATTTTCTTTATAACAGTAAATTTTATTGCTTCAAAAAAATAGCTGAACTGAGAAAGCACATATCAGCTCTAAAACAAACAACTTGGCAAAACAAAGAAGGAAAAACAAGAAAACGAAAAACAAAAAAGATCAAACTACATCAGACAACAAAAGAAATAGACGTAAGAGACACTCCCTCCTTGGCGAGTCCATCTACTGTTTCATTAGCCTATAGGGAAATATGATGAAAAGACACATCTAGTTGAAAAGAAATATCCTGCACCTCGTCCACCCAATCAGTAAGTCTCTAAGGATATGAAGTCTTCCCTGAACCCCACTGGATCGCTGAAAAAGAATCTCCTTCAATGATTGCAGAAAGATCACCTAATTTAAGTAATTCTCGACAACCAACCAGTAAGGCATACATTTCTGCTTCATTTGCATCCAAAATTTCCACAGGGCCACAAAACCTTCTAACAACATTACGTGAAGAATCTCTAATAACACCGCCTATACAACACCTTCTAAGAGAATGCTGATAACTGCCATCAAAATTAAGCTTAAGAATGCCATGAAGAGGAGGCATTCAAAAACTTTGATGAACATATGTAGTACTGCAAGTCTGCAACCCTATCTATGACAGCCGCCCAGGACCTATTTAGGTCATCCAATAAAATTCCTTCAAACTCTGTATGTATACTTGTCCATTCCAAAACTGCCTTGATAATATTATTAGCAATCTCCTCCACCAACCGAATCTTATCATTGATTATTCAGTTGTTCCTCTCGAACCATATCCTCCAACGTGCCGCATACAACATAAACTTCCATAAGATTCTTCCACTAGTAGAGTCGCATCGAAGGGACCATTGTTGGAACAGCTCTACAACAAACCATTATATTTGACTGTCATGCAATTAATGAAAATTCATTGATTGACATGTTACGTGTAATCAACGAAGGAGTGGAGAGAAAATACTATTATACTACATTAAGGCTTAAATTTTGACTGGAGGTTATGATTTTGAAAGTAAGTTTCTCTCTTTTTTTTCCCTAAATATTTGCAGTTTTATCCCCACTTATTTGATGCAAACTACATACTTTATCTCTTTATTAAATCCTTCACGTCAGTTCCCCACTTTTCAAAGTTACACATTTTCTTCTCTGCAATAGCTCTCTTTCTACCCAAACATTCCCTTTCTATTCCAATTCTCTGCTTTCCTTTCGATGCCATTAGCTCTTGCATTCCTTTTCTTCATAACCTTTTCTTCATTTGCTTTGTTTTTCTTCTAAAATTTATAGATATTTTTAATGCATGAATATTTAGCAATGTTGGGTATACCTGTGCTGAGCACGGGTTATTATGCTAGTCTAGTATTAAGAGATTGGCGTGTAGCCAATATCATTGAATAGAAAGAAAATACCATCTACATCCCTGGTAGGCAGAATTGTCATTCTCTCCAAATACCCTTGCAATCTCCCATTTGGAATGCAATGAAAATTTCTCTTACCATATTGTGAATGCACTTGAGCAACTGTTTCCCCTTGTGTGAAGATGCGTTGGGTTGCTAATGGTGATGACTCCAAATTCTAGTCTTCCGTGTTGAATCGTGAAGACATCTTCTGTCATTGGGCCCCATCATTAGCATATGAAATCTGGAGTTCTCTGATCTTTGGCATGGTATTGGCCGTATTTCTATTTCTGCTTGCACATATGAATTACATGATATTCAGTTGTTATACTGATGGCCTTTTCTTTTGTAGTAAACAAGGGAGCGAATGGTAAGCCAATGGAGATCAATGATGTATTTGATGGGAATTTTAGTGGAAACAATGATGATGGAAATTTTAATCATTGTGGCACTTACACTGTTGGCACATCAGAAAGGGACTTTTTGCTGCAAGAGGAGACTTCAGGGTTGGATGATATTGTGATGCCTGCATCGACTAATAATGATGGGCTCATCAACACTAGTCGAGCTAATTTTCATCGTGGAAATCTCATCCTTGGATGCATGAAAATGGGTTCCCCTGATATGGGTGGTTATAATGTTGGAGGCCTTGCTTTGAGCAGAAAACGGTTGGATTGTGCCCGTCCGGACCTTCCATCCGATGTATTCATCTTTCTTCTTTCAAAGACAGTCCAAATTTGTAAATAGGCATTCAAAATCTTCATTGGTCATCACCCTCTTAGAAAAAACGACAATAATTACTCTGTTTGAAAATGAAAATGCTGCAGGAAATGATTTCTGATGAAGATGGAAGCGTGGAAACAAGTTCACTACCAAATTCGGCCTCTGATATTGCAGAAGATGAAGGTTTTGCTTGTAGTTCTGCTCAGTTGGATTTTGAATGTCTCACACTTGCATTCCATTTTCTTTACTAGCATTGTGTAATTACAGGTGCTATTGAACAACCAAATCCAGATCTTTGTTGCAGTGGTTATGAGGATATGGTGAGATTTGTCTTTTGAGTGCTTAGTACAAGGAAACCAACTAGAAATATAGCTTCAATTTTAATATGAAATTTGCTTTCCTGATCTGCCAGAAATGTTTTCTTTGGCATTTGCTACTGTAAGACCTCTTTTCATTAATGTAAGCTGTTTCTGTTGAAGGCTTGAAATGTTGATTGAATGATCATAACATGTATTGCTTGTCATGCAACCATAAATTGTGTGCCTAACTATTTGAGTGTCTAGTTATAGTAAATAAAGGTGTGATTCACATTTCTTATTGCAACTCATAATGTCTTTAGTTGTATTTATGTTGACATCAACGGTGAAGTATTACCAGTTGGGCATTTTAATTTAAAACATCGCTTGTAAGATGTTAAGGAAACACGGTGCTGATTTGACTACATAGATTCTTTTGACTTGCATTCTCCAGGCCACTGGTTTGAGTGTTAATGGATGGTGCGATGTTTTACCATTTACATGGATGGAGTTTTGGGATCTTGTTTCTACCAATTGGATTTAGAATATGTTACTTACTAGTGATATTATGCTACATGACTCCTGCTTCCATCAATGTCTATGCAGCTCACTGTCCTGCAGGTGATTTAAAATTACCTAAGAGAATTTTAATTAAAGATTGGACAGCATTTCTTGCTTGCCAATTGGCATATTCTGGATTACTAGGTCTCTTGCTTGATCTTCTTTACTAAGGAATCAGCATGTCATTGTGCTTCTAATTTCCATCTTTCCTTGAGGCAACTGTACTTTCGAATACGACTTTTGCCCATTACAGTTTGTTCTATGAGGAATTGCACCATGTGTTGTCATGTCATCATGCGCTGGTCCCTAGCTCGGATAAAGGAGGGTTACCATCAGATAGACAATTAAGTTATAAACTTTAAACTTGACAGGCAGAATTATGCAGTCTACTTGTGGAGAACTCACCAAGCCGATTCTTGATTAGATATTGATGATTTTATTTTATGAAAGATAATCAGTGTGTATTTAAGATTTTTATCAGCATACAGGAAGCAACGTAGGGAAGATGAATAGCCAACGGGCTAATCTCCAAGCCAAAACGCTTAAGGATAGAATGTTTAGGTGCCTCACCAAAGACAAGCAACAACTCTCTCAATTGAGAACCAAACTCAGAAGTTTATTGATATCAATATTTTGTATCCCATGAAGGGATTACATTTTATTTATAACTAAAATACTTTCTAACTAAGGAAACAATTCAATTCAAATCAAATAAGAAGTCCTAAACTAAACATAATATAAACTTCTAAAAATAAAAGAATCCTAATAAGCTTAAAATCCTAGAGAACTAAAAATCCTATAATAATTATAGTTGAAAATTTTTCACTGGCTTGGACCCAATGGGCTGGCCAATCATGGATCTAGCTTGCATCAGTTTTCACCCTCTTAGAGGAGAACTCGTTCTCGAGTTCTGTAAATGTCCACCTGGGTCGAAAATCACTCGAACAAACTTTCGTGTCACTGGTTGAGCGTCATGTTGAAGATATGCTTTGAAAGTAGGATCGAATCTTCTATTCCACTTAGAAGTAGGTTGGAGGCTTGTATCTTGACGGTATGATCTGACTATTATATACTTTAATAGTAGACTCTGTAACAGGATAGCATAATTGTTGGTTGGCATTGGTTGATCTCTAAAGATGAAAACAATATGGTGCAAGTCAATCAATGTGGACACATCTTGCAAAACCGCTGGGGCAATTGTTTTGTCGCCCGATGTGGCAATCAGATCCATTGGATGATTACTGTCTGTTTGTACATCATCTTGCTTTATCTTTTGCTCCTTACTGGAAGTTGTCATGAGATCATTTTGTCCTTGAACGGGCTTGTCAACATCACCATTGGAATTTGTTTCTTCATTGTGTTCACTTTTTGACTCTTCAATTGATGGTGATGAGGTAGATGAAGAGGTCGCTGGTTGTAATAGAACAAAGTCAACATATCGTCCTTTCCAAGAGAAGGAATAGAAATTCTTCTTTTTGTCATATTGCACTTTCTGATCAAGAAGCTATGGTTGTCCCAAAAGAATATGAGTGATATTCATGGGAATTACATCACACCAAATTTTATCTTCATATACACCAATCTTGAAAGATACTAGACATCTGTGAGTTATAGTAATGACAGAAGCATTAGATCATGTAACTTTGTAAAGCTTTGGTAGGCCAATTGAGTTTGTCAATAACATCTTGTGCCACAAAATTGATAGCACTATCATGATCAATAACCAGATTGGCTAACCTATCTTCATAACTTACTTGCGTCCGGAATATCATAGTTTGCTTCTACTCTTTATCTTTCCTTTCATTGGTGGTGAGAAGTCTGTGAATGACGAGAGTTTGATATCTTTTCCTACAAAATTTATTTCCATCAAATGATTTCTTGTTCATCGCGGAGAATATTCTTTCTCAGGCTCAACTTGTTGCAGGTGGGACCGTTGAAGCATGTGTTCAACATGAATTGCTTCCTTATATATTTCATGAGAATTGTTGCAAGGTTTCATATTCTCAATAATGTTTAGCTTCAAGCCTTTGATAAACCGAGTCAAATCATGCAGCTCATTTTGTTCCAAGTCACAAACTTGGTGTAGTCTTGAAAATTGAATTAAATATTTATAAACTGTTAAATCTCCTTGTTTGAGATTGAGGAACTGTTCAAAGTAGACCTTATTTTCATAATACCAATCTCCATATTTATACTCATACAACATGCTTTGAAATTCATCAGATAGTTCAAAGATTTGCATATTAACTGTGAGGCAAGAAAAGTAAAGTCTTTTTAATTTTCAAAATTAATTGACCTAGTGGTTTGATCAGATTGACAGAAATATGCACATGAAGACGGACCATGAAGCTGAGCTTAGATAACAAAAATATTACCCTGTTGAGAATCAATGGAGGAGATTAATCAATTAATAAATATGTGCTTTGGCTGGGCTTGGCTTCTTGTCAATTGGCCGACTTGTATGCTTTTTTTTTTCCCCTGTTGGTGGACTGGATTGGTTTAGGTTAAACCTGCAGCAGGTTCAATTGGATTGGTCTAAAAAAACTTGGTTCAAGTCAGGTTGGGTCAAGTCAGGGCCAACTCAAAGTAGCAGTTTAGGCGCAACTGTTAAAAAATAAAAGGTCCTCCAAGAGGGGGTGTTCTTCTTTTCTTACTACAATAATGAAATGAAAGAAAAAAAAAAAAAGAAAAGGGATGTGGGGCTTATCTACTCGATGAAAGGGGTGGAATGGAGAGGCTTGTTGCTGTCAACGAGGGGGAAGATGACGAGTGCGACGACAAAGCAGTGAGGACTGTGAAGTTGTGGAGGAGGCAAGAGTGCTGCTGGCGACACTACTACTAGAAGGTGTAAAGAGATGCTGGTGGAGGTGCTGTGGTGGTGTGGTGACGACAACAAAAGGAAGAGGCTCGGCGGTGCTCGGCAAGGACGCGGGCGGTGATAACTTCTTCAGTGCACGGTATGCGTCTTGTACTCTACCTTCCTTCTTTGTTGTTCCTTTTGCTCCCTCTTTTCTTTTCTTCTTTTTTTTTTTTTTTTTGGCTGCTGTTGGGAACTGGTAGCCGGAGGGGCTGTTGACAAAAGTCAAGGGAAAGGGTTGGGTTTGCTCGTCAGCGGGATGGGTTGATTGGATTTGTCGAGGGTTGAGGATCGTAATGGGGTGTCGGTTGAGAGGGTTTTGGTGAAATGGTGAATGGGAATGGTTTTGCGTGCTAGGGTTGTGGAATGTGGAGGGTATTGGATTTGGATTTGGAGTTGGGAAAGGTTTTAGGGTTCTGGAGTTTATATGGGTGTTGGGTTGTGTAGTTTGATTCGGGATTTGGATTCTGATAAGTTTTGGGACGGTCGTTGGCGCCTTGGAGGTGGCTATGGGGTTTCGGTTGGGTTTGGGCAATCACAGGGGCTGGGTAGGCTATTACGGTGATGGCGGGTGGTTTGGGAGAAGGGGATTTGGTGGGCTACGATACCAATTAAAGCAGCGTAAGGAAGAAGAATAGACAAATGGCTAGTCTCCAAACCAAAAGGCTTAAGGATAGGATGTCTAGGTACCTCACCAAAGACAAATAACAACTCTCTCTTCCCTCGTTCTCTATTCTCCTTCACTTTGCTTTTTGTTTTTCTGTTTCCTCCTCCTTTTTTTTTTATTTGAGAATTGAATGGGTTGAACGTTACCTGAAATAAGGCCTAGAGGATGGGCGTGGCTGGATCGAGTTGTGGGTTGAGATGGACCCGAGAGCAAGAGAAAGAAAGAAAAGGGTCGAAACCCTTTTCAACTTTGCTGGTGTCGTTGGGAAAGAGGAGGGATGGGTGGAGCAGTGGGGAGGTGATGGGGTGATGGCGACCACGGGGAAGCGGCGATGCTCGACAAGGATGCTATCGGTCGTCGGTGCATGGTACACGCCCCCTTTCTCTCCTCTATCTCTTCTCTCTCTTTTGCTTTGGTTTTTTTTTTTTTCCATCTTCTTCTAGGTTTGGGGATGGTTGACAGCAACCGATGGGTGGGGTTGGTGGGTCGTTTGGTCGGTTTGGGAAGGCTGATGATGGTCGAAAGGGGGTCGTAGGTTTAGGATCCTTAGGGTTTTTTTTTTTTGGGTCGTTCTGTTTTTGGAGTAGGGTGTGGTGTTTTGGGAATTGGGAGATGGGTGCAGAAGGGTTGGATGGTGGGGCAATGGTTTCAATTGGAATGGGTTGATGAGGTTGGGCTATGGAAGAGAGTGAGAGTGCAAGGAAGGGGTTTTAGGGTTTCGTGGAGATGGGTTGTGGTTGACGGGAATGAAGATGAATGAAGATAATGATGATGAGGAGATGGTGATGAACGATGATGATGGAATGGTGAAACGAGATGGGATACGTTACGTTGAATCGGTGAACAGTGCTTTGATACCAATTGAAGTAGTGCAGGAAAGAAGAATAGCCAACGGATTAATCTCTAAGCCAAAAGGCTTACGAATAGGATGTTTAGGTGCCTCACTAAAGACAAACAACAACTCTCTCAATTGAGAGCTAAATTGAGAAATTTATTGCTATCAATTTTCTGTATCCCATAAAAGGATTACATCTTTATCTATAACTAAAACACTTTCTCACTAAGGAAACAACTAAATTCAAATCAAATAAGAAGTCCTAAACCAAACATAATATGAACTTCTAAAAATAAAAGAATCCTAATAAACTTAAAATCCTAGAGAACTAAAAATCCTATAATAATTGTAGTTGAAGATTCTTCATTGCGCTTTGACTCAATAGGCTGGCCAATCATGGATCTAGCCTGCATCAATACACTTTTGAAGCTTCATTGCATGATCCAATGATGCTATACCTGCAGTGTGAACTCTAAAGGCAATATCCTTTTTTCCTCATATAGATGGTGCTCTCTCTCTCTCTCTCTCTCTCTCTCTCTACATAAATATATATGTAATGGGTAAATTAAGAAGAGAAAAGAAAGCATAAAAGGGAAAAACATAGACAAAGGACACAGATATGCAGGCACAAAAGGGACAACATAAACTAGGCATTGTTGAATAAATATGTGGGTGTAAAACCATTGTATAAATTATATAAATGACATTGTTTGCCACAAACTTATTTAGAAAAGGAAGCAACTAGAGCAAGATGGTTAAAATCCAGAAATTGCATATTCATGAGGTCATAGTACTAGTCTAGGCATGGGGTGCCATTGTAAATAATAATAGAGTATCTGCACCTGTCCCTTATTTTAGCTAAGGCATCCACTCTTATTTTCGTTAAAAAAAGGATAGATGCTGCAGAAGTAAGCATCAAATTATGAACCCAAATCTTCACAATCTGGGTGGCCATTCATTAGGTTTCTAGAGTCTCCTTACTGAACAGACTCCAAATCACCAACAAATCACCAAAAACTTTTTTTCTTGCTGATAACTCGCTATCCTGATATTGTTTTATCATTGCACGCTGGCAATTCTTAAATAGTTGGCATGCCTTTGTTCTGCACTTTTTACATCTTCATGAAGTGCCCACAACGCTTTTGTACCCAACTTGTTACCCCCTCTTTTGTGTCTTTTTACTGTTTTTCATGTCTGACTGTGTCAGTGACTGTTCTTCTTTGTTATGATTGACAGGAGGAGGAAAAGTATCGAGAGGTCACCGTTTTTCCCGATTATGTTTGGTATGGAGATAGACTCACTGCAAATTCGCAATTAACTTTCACAGCCGATTGTATTAAGTTTGAGGATCTGAATATGTTCGAAAGAAACGAGTCATTCAACATTAAATGGGAGATTGATGATATCATTCATATTGAGAGTCAGTGGAGTCAAACTGTGGGTTTTCCTTTCTGTACTGTTGAGATTTCATTGTACTTCCTGGACGGTATAGTTTCGCTAATTAGTTTGTGGGTCGTTGTGACTGGTTTCAGATGCAAACTTGTCTCCTTACACTTAGGCTTCGACCAGTTGATGTTTTAGGAGTTGATAATGTTCATAATACTTCAGGTGTGTGTTTTCTAACAAACTTAGTGCTTGTTTTTGTTATTCCTTTTCGTCTTTGTTGGTTCTATGACACACCAAACTTTGATCGGTACCTTGCAAATTGTGTGGACTTTTTTTGGAATTTTTAAGCACTCGTTTGGAATTCTATAAAACCTGCTCTTTCTTCAGGTTTTTTTTTTTTTTTTTCTGTAATGATTGTTAAGAGTCAAGAGTTCTAAAGGTATCTCTGACTAGGAAATGAGTTTGCAATAGACTCAATTTATCTAGGCTTTGCTCACTTGTTTTCTTTTGTAAAAGAAAGCACATAGCTAAACTGCAGTGCACTAAATGCAAGGAGACTACTAATTGTAGACAAGAGACACCTTGTTTGCCAAGGCCATCCACGTTCACATCTGCAACGTGATAAGCAGAAGAAAACACAAGTTTGCTTCTCGTATGAATTTCCTTTTGGTTTTTTTCACCCAAAAAGCCTAGCACCACGGAGATTCAGCTCCAGTCAAACCACCTTTAATTTTTGTATCATCTTTGACAATAAGAGGAAGAGCACCCAATGAAACGTTGCTGGATTCCTTGAGGTATTGCATATGGCTCCGCCATCCACAAACTTGCCACTTCAGTTCGTTCCTAAAACTTCTCAAAGCATTTCTGCCCACATCCTGTATGGTAATCCCACTTGGACTAGTTCTGGATTCCATTTGTTCATAAAAGTTTAGTGTATATATCCTTGTTGAGTCCATCCACAGCACCCAATTGAAGAAGTGCCAAGAAACCAAAGGTCTTTAATGATAGTGCCCATTAAACTACACTATATTGGAGGATGAAATCTCTTGAAACATTATAACAATTCTCTCATCAGAGAAATTTCCAAGGAGTTCCATTCCTATCATTAGTCCCATCGTCCAAGCTTCAAGGCATCTATAATTTCTCCTGGCATCAGTCAACTTGAAGAATCTTAAAATAAAACTATGCACATTGAAAATATATTATGAATTGAAAATACTAGAGTATCCTAGTACACAAATAACAATCTAGCAGTCGTAACCACCAAATCAGGGAATCCTTTCAGCAACTGGATTTTGCAGAACTTTTTTCACCCACATGGCCACACATACAGGAAGGCCTATGTGTGTGGATGGAGAACTTCTCATTCAGCATCCCAAAACCATGGCATCTCGGCTTCCTCCTTATTCATTCCTCCCCCAATAACTTCACTCTCAGATAAATTTTCTCAACCTTAAACTGCTTCAAAGCATTGAATGACAAATTTCAACTTATGAGCTTGTTCGATATAAGATTCACCGTGAAGGCTTGAACACCTTTATCATCTCTACCTTTTCATTTCAAGATTGTACTAAGAGCCTCCACAATGACAAGAAAAAAGTAAATTGTGTAATCCCCCTTGGGCTACAAATGAATCCTTTAGGAGATCAATATCACAGAAAATTAAGTGGAAGAGACAGTGGAAGCTATCCACCCATTTACAGTGCACTGTAAAAATTGAAAAGTAGGATCTTTTTTCTTTTAGGGCAGGTTTGTTTGAGGGGTAAAGTAGAGTAAACCCAAAATCAAGAAAGAATATTATATGACTAGCGAAAGATGGCTGTGCTTAGCATGGGCAAGGAATTGACACCAATTGAAATTCGAATTTTGTAAAGTGAGAGAGATGTAGAGAAGATTAGTGATGATTATGCTTTGCTGCAATTCAAAAGTAAGATTAATTTTATTTTACAGTCGGGTTTGACATTAACAAATATAACTGAAGTAAAAGCAACTATATGTCTGACATGCTACCTGGGAATCTGATCATGCCAAACATTCTAAGGTATGTGTGTCAATTACGTAGAGGTTTGTTGAATGCAATGGCCATATCCTCTAAGCTCAATTTGACTATTATCACCAATAAAACCAACTCTTCTACGCTGATAATTAATGAATATAGAAAAATTGAAACCTATACTTGAATGAAGAAAATATTTTCCATAAATTATCAACTTCAAGATGCCAAATCCATTAGTCATGAATTTGTTTTAACCATTAGCTGGTCTTAACTTGAGGCAGTTGAATGCATAGGAATTCGTGAAAAAATGGGCTTTACATTATTTCCCCTGTTGTAAAATCAGAAGTTGATTTACACAATAAATTGACATATAAAAGATCAGATTAGGTAAAATTATTTAGTTTACATACTATACCATTTTACCTTACAAAATATATTGATGTTGGAAGATTTTTTTTTTCTAAATTGAAAGTACTCCTTAAACTTTCTTTTTGAAGTTGAAGTTTCAGTCATCACTATCCCTGCTTGGGCTTGGTGCTCATCAATTGTCGCACTAAAGGAGTGGGAGCCTGCTTTTTTATCTGCAATGAAACAGAAAAAATAAAGAAAAACTAATATGGGTTAGGTAGTTTCATTCAAAACAACTGCACAAAAAAATCACAAAAGCACATGTCCACTAAGTTCCAAGATGAAGAGGTGTGAGAGTAATAAGTCTGCTCAAAGCCACTTCAAGAATAAACAGAGTCCTAAAAAATAAAAACTCCTAAAAAAAAACAAATAGGATAGTTAGTCACATTGAATAATTTTTGGTGATCACAATAACCAAAGAATAACAGAGTAATGCGTGTGGTCATGTGGACCAAGTAGTAGAATGTTAGAATTATTGGGCATTAGGTGTGACTCAATAACCACATGCTAATGTGGGTCTCCCATTTTTGAAGACCATTGTCCATTAGGACTCCTGTATCGGTAAGTCTTATTATTGAGATATCTTTGGTGTGTTCGAAAAGTTTCTAACCCTACAGTGTTTCTTGTTCTAAGATGAATCTAAATCCTAATTAAAGTAATACTCTATGATGGGAAGAAATTTAACTAAAAAAACCTATATATAAAGTTTAACGGTTACAAGTCCTCTCTACACCATTATATTGATTGACCCATCAAGATCACGTGGTTAAGCTAATCAAAGATCCAGTTAAAGTTATGTTAGTCTTTGAAACATTCATTTTTTCTTAACGGGAACACTTAACTTGCAAAAATCAATTTGGATGAATGTAGCATTATAAGAGCGTAGGTACAACTAATTAAAGATAATTAAATTCCAATCAAGCCTAATCCATAACAAGCCACATGAATCAAGAACAAGATGACCATCAAACATTAAAAATTGAAACTTCGACTCTTGAAGAAATTGTTGTATACCTAAACCAACCTGCCAGGTAATCCTTGAGTTAATGCAAAATACAATTTGAAGTCCTACATTATAGAATAATAGTGAATAAGTACAGTTGTCTGACATTGATTATTTAAGAACAAAAAATAATTTTAAATAGAAGATATGTAATTTTTAAAACAAGCATCCATCATCATTGTAATAGTTGAAAATCCATCCTTCTTCGGTTATAAAAAAAACTATTGATCATTAGGAATTATTAAATACTCTAAATGACCTTTTTTTGTTCTATTGGAAAAATCATGCGTATAGTAACACAAGGATCAAATCATTCATCATCATTGTCAACAAAGCATCATCACATCAATCCATAATTAAGTTTAAAGAGTTATTTTTAGAAAGCTTTAAAACTACGGCCTATCTAATTATAAATAAGGTGCTCTCTCTTGACTTGTGTGTGCTTGTATGTGGATGAGTTATAGTGAAAAGGGGTACTAACATATAGATTACATACCGTGGCGGACCCAAAGCTTTCATTCAAGGGGTGCAAGCCCAAATAGGAAATTGTGTTTTGGGAACAAATGCACAATTTCCATGTGGATTTTGTGTGCAAACATGAGATTTTTATGTAAATTTTCATTATATTTTTAAAAGTGAATAGAGGTCCAACAGGTGCATCTGCCCCCACGTGGATGTATGTGGGCCTACCCATGATTACATAAATGATAATCACAATAAAGAAATGCAATAGTGAAATCACATAGAACGATACGACATCAGATCCGCAAATGAGAATGACAAATATGCACTCACAAACCATTAAATAAGATTATCACAGAGCTCTTTATTAGGAGATGGAGTTCAGTATGGAATAATTTCCCATTTCACATATCAGCCACGTATATTCCAAGAAAGGGAAGAAGAAAACTCTGAAAAGAAGATGGAGTACCACGAAGACAGAGAGACCCAAAAATCTTTCCATTGAAATTTGCCAAAGCACATTCTTAACTGTAGAAGAAACATAGTAATTGGCTTTGGGGATGTCATAGATATCCTAGAAGAAAATTTTGAAAGAAGCATTTTCCAGCAAGTTTACTCTCAAATATCACAACTTTACATGAAAAGTATAAAGAGGTTAGTAGAGTGTTTTTATACATTTAGGAAGGAAAACAATGGAAGAAGAAAGTGAAATAGAAATTTTTAGCAACCCCATAATACACCCAAAACCTAGATAACCAACTTCAAGTAATTATAACAATGACGACAATAGAAAAAACAATAACAATGCATGGGTTATTATTAGTAAAAATCTGAAAGAACAAAAAAATTTTGAAACTTTTGATTTGAAGCAATGATAATAATCCTAAACAAAAAAAAAATCTTATAATACAATAAAAAATATATATATTTAGATAACTAACAAATTAATTTTTTGGCAGTTTGTTGGTGGAACTATGTTCTATAATCCTAAATAGGAAGCACTGCATGGAAATTAAGCTATACAGAAATTCTAAACAAACAGAAATCAGAATACCCACGTAAGGAGATGCTCATACTGCCCCAGTCTTTTCATATACAAAGTCCACAAATTGCAAATAAAGGTAATTCAGCCTGTGGGTCATCAAAAAACAAGTAGAAATTCAACCAATGATATCAGTAATCATACTTTATCAGGAGACAAAAAAAAAATCTCATATACTGAAAACACAGAAAAACTCCAAAATAAATTTTTTTAACTACTTGTGAAACTTGTACTTAGTAATTTGTATATTGCAGCGATTTTTAGTAGTGCATGGCGATTATCTATTTATTGGATGATATTAGGAAGGTAGTTTATTTAGGTAATTAGATAAAATAAATAAATAAGAAATAGTGCCCATGTGGGGAGGAGATTTGGATGGTATGACTTGGAATGGAATATTTGGATGGCTTTGTGGTGGGGACTATGAGACTCACCATGATGCCATCTGATATTTGCCAGCAATGTCACACAATGTCATTGGCTTTTGAGGTGAATCTAAAATGCTGTCTGCAAATCAGTCACTAAATAAAGAAGTTGGAAAAAGAGAAACTCCATTTAAGGAAGAATCAAAATAGACTTGAGATACCAAAGTAGAGAAAGAGATTACGCGAGAAAGGGGATTAGAGTTTGGTTAGAGATCATGGATTGGGGTTTGAAAGAAAGAGTCTGGAGAGAGAGAGGTTGGCGGGAAAAATAGACATCCAAAGAGAGTAGGAAAGAGAACCTTCTTCCGTTGAGGAACTAATGTGAAGGGACATGGAGGATAAATCTTAGGAAGAGAATGGAATGAGAAGCGAAAAGGAAACTCACTATAGCAAATAATCACTGGAACCTACTCGACAAACCCTAAATCTCTCAAGGGTTTTTGATGCTGCAATGTGAACTTGAAGGAGATGCGAATCTTCGTCTTCTACATTGATTTACAAAGAACTGGAAAGGTGAGGAGTCAGAGAGTTTGTAGTGGATAAATTGGCTATGGAGAGGAAGTGGTGTCGTTACAAAAGCAGGCCATTACTAAAATGAATTAAATATAAACAACTAATTGAATAGCCATGGTCACAATAAATTGAGGACAGTCAAAATTAATTGAGGCAAATGGCTGATTTCTCAAATTCACTTAGTCGGCTTCATATATTATAATTGGGTTATGATGACTTTTTGTTTTTAATTGTTTGATATGGAGTCTTTTTGAATTTTTGTATAAAAAGTAGAGATTTTTTTGTAATTTAGTGATGAATTTATGACTTTTTTTGAAAAAGGAGGGAAATTTGAGTTTTTTTTTAAAAGGGGGAAATTTGAATTTCAAAAATTTTATTTTACTATACTCTACTCTATCTCACAAACAAACATTCCCTTATGGAATATTTAAAAGGTGCACTAATTGTTCACTGTTGCGTGTTCTTTCCTGGCACACCAACTTCACATATTCAAGCCTTCTATCTGGATAGTCTGGTCATACTTGCTAAATTGTCGCGAGCTATAATGAATAAATTACAAGAGCTTTTCTCAGCTTGAAACTTCTGGAAAAAGAAGATTTTCTTATGAGTTGTGTGGTGTCCCAACTCCCAAATCATTGAATCCACTTCATTGTGTATTTTTCCTACTAGTGGCTACTTCTATTGTCAATTTATACTAGTAAAAAAATCAGGTATTATTATTTTTCTTTTCTGCTCCTTGTGTTTCTAAGTGTTTATAATTATTAATTTGTAGCGCAGTATGTGTTTTTGGTGATCATTCTTCTTTCTTTAATTTGCATCTCTTCTCTTCTTTGGTGCTTCTTCTAATTAGAGAATCTTATTTCAACACTTGCATTTTCCAAGACTTCCCCTACTTCTGAATCTGTTGATGCCAGGCACTAATTTCATGATTGCTTTTAGGTATTGCAAAGTTGACATGTGCTGTCGATGACCCTCATTGGTGTGCGAAAGAGCTTAAGATCACATCATTTGCTTCAAGATTCAAGGAAAAATGGAATACCTTACTTGAGTGAGTTCATTCAATTAACTTCTTATTGCAAGGCTCCATGAATACCTCTTTTCTTGATTTCTTTTTTATCATTTGCACTTTCCTTCCTGTTCTTGCTAAATTATAGTTGGAAACATGAAATCATAGAATGTTAAATGAAATAGAAAAGACAGGAATTAGAAGAAAAAGGGAAAGTGGAAAGCGAAAAAGAAATACGAGAGTTTTAGGAGGAAGATTTAAGACTGAATGTTCAGTTTTGCATGGCAACGAGACCCTTATATCCCCGGAAGTTTCCATACATTACAAAAAAATCACTTGCAGTTCTATAAAATCACAACCATGTCCCTGAACATGGTAGTGAATTACATAGTAAACCCTGCATGAGCCTCCAAAATCTCCCTCCTAGCTGGTGCATAGATTCACTATTCCTAGCTTTGAGAAAACACCACATATATGTTACTTGGAAAAGCCTCTAAGGAAATTAGCCACTTGATGTTAAACCTTGCACACTTCTTGCATTTCATCGCTGCCTCTTTTTCATGAGTAATATGAAAATTAATGTCTATATGCTTTGTGTGCTCATGATATACCAAATTTGAGATTTGACGGAATATGAGTGGCTGTTGTTTTTTGATAGTGTAGAATCATGAGACTCTTTACCTCAAACCCTGAGTAAAATTTTCAACTACAACAATTTACATGTTCCTTGTGCCATTGCACTATATGCTGTCTTCAGACTGGATCTAGCAACAACCAGCTGTTTCTTAGTCTTCCATGATACCAGTTTACCACCAACTAAAGAACACTACCCAGTAATAGACCTCTTGTCAGATTTTGAACCTTCTCAATCTGCATTACTAAAGTTTCTACATCCAAATGGCCAGGAGGCCAACTATACTTCCTGAATATTATATGCTTGGTCATTATAATTTTGTACCAACTAGTCTTTCCTATGGTGAGGTGAATCAGTTAACCAACTAATCTTTGGTATGATCAAGGACCATTCAATAATTCACCACTATTAGGCTTAAGGCAATAATTTTGACTTATGTGCATATGGGAAGGCTTTTCACCGAGCCTCGTCTTCAACAAATTCAAAATTGCAATCCTGTCCTACATTTGGTCCCTTAAATTCCCAGCAAATACTTGAGCATACCTGGACCTTCAATTTCAAATTCTTCTGCTGAGTATGCCTTCAAAACCTTTGATCTCAACTTATCATTCCCTTTGACAATAATATCCTCAAATTAGCAATAAGGATTTAACTGGGTATGATCGTTCGGGCACCTCTTATATCCATACTTTTATCATTCTGGCGTAGGATAAGCGAGTCGAAGACCACCGGGCCAGACCCATGAAGTGCTGGGTCACCTTGACCCAACCCATTAAAATTTAGATCAACCCATGACCATAGTGGGAGTAGTCACGGTTTGTGGGAAGTTATCATATTTAGGCTTCCTAGTTTGCTGGTATCCTATTTGTTTGAGACTGTAAGTAATGAAAATCTGTTGATTGTGTACTTGTGACCATTTAAAAGGCCATGATGCCTATGGTAGACATGGATGTTTGAAAATCCATTGATTTGTTACTTGTGATCGTTTGATGGACCACGATACTTGTAGTAGGCATGGATTATTGAGTGCACACCACTACTAGCCATTAACCAATGCTATAAAAAGGTGAAGAATCAAGGTGTAATATCCATGCTACTTAGAATAAACGGTCTCTTTCAGTGGACTTAACCCAAAATTTTGTCCAATAGGGTTTGGTCCCACCTAACAACTTGATAGTTTCATATTCTGGATTTTGACTATCTAACAACTTGATAAGCTGTATCCTTCTGAATAGGTGAAATTCTATTTTCTGCTTCTAGTTTCTATCGCCTGAAGTTTAGTGATCTTTGTTATTTTGTTGAATTTACTGCTCTTAGTTTTACAATGAATTGAAAAGTTTACATATGAGCCATGCATCCATATTAGTGGAAAATTCATGAAACACAGAAATTGCCTTCAATTCTTCTTCCATGTTGTTCTTAAGACACATGGTTACTTGATATCCTGTTTGATTTGCTTGGATGCAACTATGTAGCTAATTTTCCCTCTCAATGATCCTACAGTGTGGTGAAGGAAGAGGATGACTTCATGGGACAGCACAGTATGTTCTTCCTAAAGCGTTACTTTACCAAGTAAGAAGCATTGATGCAGCTTAGTGGTTTTCATTTTATGCTTGTTGGGAAGTAAACCTGTGATGATCATGCTTGCTTGTGATTCTCTATGATGTACCAAGGAAACTGTTGATGTTCTTGCCTTGATGACTGAAAAGACAGGGAATCGTTGTGAGTTAAATTGATAAATATTTTCCTTCTGTATGCCTTGTCATCTTTTATAAATTTTGACATGAAATTCATTCATTCATTGATGATACTTCCATTTTCACTTTGAGTAACTTTCACATCTAGGGGTTGTTTGGTTTTTCATAAACACATGGCATCTACTGATTTTTATATGGAATATCGTTTTATGTGGTCTTGAATTATGTTTTGATGATTAATTTCTTATGGAACGCCATTTTTTAATTTATTGCGAAATTTCAGGAATGGCCAGACCAATAATTCCCAAGCTTGGAATGGTCTAGCCTGTGGGGCCGATCTGTGCCATCATTACCTCTCCATTATTAGTAGTGACCAAAATTTGAGACTTATCTGAGTTCTGTAGGCTCTTCAAGTTTTGCCACTCTTTTTATTTTTATTTTTTTGGTGAAGAATTTTGCCACTCATTTGAGTTTATCTATTGGCTAGGATTTCAACAACTTCAAGGCCCTCAAAACATTATCTACCTTGATCGGACAGTTCCCATTTTCTGCACATACGTAAGTCACAGGAAGACCTTTCAAACCCCCACCTCCTGGTTTTCTTCTTTCCAAGTGGGCCCCATAGATGACAATCTTCCTAAACTTGGACCAGCCTGGCTGTTCTTGAAAATGGCTCTGGCATATACTTTGATTTTCATTGAAACTCCTTGTGAAACTTACCAGCAAAAGATCCATTTATTCCACTTCCATTGAAATCTTGTCACAATAACATTGTTGTTAGAGACTTTTCCTTCTCCTCTAGCTTCATTCCCCCCTTTTCCCTGATCTTTCTCTCTGTTTTGGCTTCGTCTTCTGTCCTTCCATCTTCCATTTTCATCTTTGAAAACCAAAAAGAGCTGCTGCGGCGGATTGTTTCACCATCTCTGTCTTCTAGTTCTCTCTCAATCACTATCTTTAATGAGCATGCACCGCTGTGCATTCTTTGTCTATACAGTTGTAGTTACTGTTAAATCTCTTATATTTTTCTTCTTGTTTTCCCCTGATACCAATCTGATACTTTAGAGCTTAGACACGATTGTTGTAAAACCACTGATTTTGGGCCCCAATAAGTTAACACATGAGACCTTTTAAGAAAGAGTAGCAAAAAGGCCTGTGCTAAGCCCAGGCATAAAAAATAAAAATATGGAATTTTCTTTGAAATAGTATCGAGAAAAAATAACTCTAAAAACTACAAATATATTAGGTATTATTCTTAAAAGTCTATGAATGGAACTTTATTTGAAAGGAGAAAAAATACAGTAAATTTACATAAACTAGACATCAAATTTGGATTTTTAAATTTTTACACATTTAGAATTTTAGCAATTTTTTTGTAATATTTGAAAGCACATAAAATAGTTGCATAACAGACTTGAATCATTTTGGGATTTTTAAAAGTCCCCATCTTTATACAATTGCTATAATTGACAAAATGAAATATTAAAATATCATTTATGATAAATTGAAGAAAAAGGGTATGGGTTAGGAACATTTCTTACCCGAATCCTCACATTTTCCGTTATCTTCTTCAATGTAGCCCCTCAAGTTGGTTAAGTATCTTAATGACTGAAATTCCTAATTATTTTTCTGTTTTTCTTGTAAACAATTCTTCCTTATTTTCTCATATTAGTGTTCAAACTTCAGCATTTCGTCCTTATTTTCTTATATTATTCTTCAAACTTCAACATTTCAGTTTTGATGACCCTTTTGAAGATGTTGTCTATCCAAAGGAAGATCCTGATGCTGTTTCTATCAGCAAGAGAGAGATTGATCTCCTACAACCAGAGACATTTGTCAACGACACTATCATTGACTTTTACATTAAGTAAGTGTTACTGCAGAATTTTGACCTGTGGCTGAATACCATCTACTGCCTCTATATGGTTTTGCTCTTTGGTCTTTTTTTTTTTTTTGTGCAGTGTTATTTTCATTATATATTCTCAGGTATTGAGTTCTTTGGTCTCCATCTATCATTGTTGGAGATTCTAGGTGGTTGTGACTGCTGTTTGGTCAGTGGACCTTGTGCTGCTTCCTAAGATGCCTATCCCAGTGTGTGGAAATTCTAGATGTAGTTTTTGCGTTGCCTTTTGCATTGGATGCATTATTCTATATGATCTAAGTCTTTTTTTTTTTTTTGGATAATGAATTCTGTATTTTTGTATTCTTAAGGGCAAAATATGCTACAAGGAAGAGCAACCGTATATTATAATGATATATTGAAGTGGAGGAAATAGTGAAATGATCCAATTAAGAACACAAACAGATAAACTCCTCAGCCTCAACTAGGCCTACTGAGTAGCAAGCAGTAAAAAAAAGACGGCTCAGTGCACGAGGCTCTCGCGTAGCAGGGTCTGGGGAGGGCAAGATGCACGTAGCCTTACCTTCATTTTGAAGAGGCTATTTCCGTGACCGAGCAGGAATTACTATTGATTGAAAATAATGCCCAAGCTAGAAACTCTTTCTCGCGTGGTAATCTACATCTAAGTTGGCCAGGGTATATGGATGATATAGAAGTACTGATTATTGTGTCCTGGATCTCTTCTATCACATCCAACATCTGTTATGGGGCTAAAGAAGAGCCTTCTGCCCATTTGATAGCACAAGAGGTCTCTCCTTTAACCAAATACCTCTGATATAGCTTGATAGCCTTTCCGAAACCCACCAAGATAGTCTTTTTCACGGCCACATTCACAGAGGTGTGATCCACATGGCTTAAAAGGTAAAGAGGATAGCTCAGGCCAAGTCCATCAACAACTTCCCCACGCCAACTCTACCTGGATTCTCCAGTGCGCTGCCCTGGAAGATCAGCTTTAGCACCACTTCTGGATTGCAGTTTCCATCTTGGCATAGCAGCTTGCATCAATGGAGGAAGCTCGCTGACACTCCTTTGAGGCCCTTTATAACTAGTGCATAGGATATGATTGAATGGTGAAGCTTAGTTGCTGGAGACACAGGCCAAAAAACTTCACTGTCAAAACGTCTTCCATTTCTCCTTGTCCATATGGCCCAAAAACATACATGGAAACACCCACAAATAATCCAATGGGGACAGGCGCTTGAGAGTAAGAACAATGGATAAATAAAAAGGCTAATTGTTTCCTTTGCTTTAAGGCACATGGGACATGCATTGACAATGATCATCTATGATCTATCCTTTCCACAAGATGTCCATTGTTAAAATTTTCCCTTGCAATGTCTATCAAATGAAACCTGCACCCTCAGAGAGACATTAGTAGCCCACACCCTAACCAAGGCCTTCCCCATTACCGGGATCTTGATTCTCAAATCCTTCCAAACTGCATTTTCTCTCTTACGACTGATTTGTGATCCACTTCCAGTACCATGCCAACACATCCTCCTCCTAGATTGAGAAGACCTTTGATCCATGCATGCAGAGGGATTCCATACAGACAAATCCAGACCTTTTCAGGTGGCCTCATATCAGTTCCAGTCAACTTTCAAAAACTAGGAAAGGGGAGTTATTTGATTTCTTTTCAGCCTCTAAATCTCAGCTAACTCCTGTTCAGAAGTAAGGGAGATCCGCCCCGTCCTTTCCTCCATTTTATTTGGGAGATCCACCCTGTCCTTTCCTCCATTTTATTTATTTTCACTGTCATCTTTCCCCATTCTACATGCAACCATTTTCTACAGATTTGAAACCCTCTGCTGCATTTACTGAGCTCCATTGCAGGTCCTTTTTCAGGTCTTCCACAACCCAGTACGTGAACCATCCCATTTCTTGCGTATTTGGCTCAAATTTTAGTTTCTGGCTGGGATTTGAGGATCATTGAAAGGGGAACCCTTGATTGCGTTCAATCTTCATTACTACTTCCTGCCTGCTGACAACAGTGGTGGGCTTTTCTCGGAGCAGACTTTGGAGACTGCCCGTGTTTAAGCTGACATTTACTCTCTGTCCTCTCCTAGGCCCAAGATCTCCTTTTCACCATAATAATAGCATTCACTGCCTCAAGAGGGTCTTGAAATGCACAAATCCACCCTTGAAGCCACCTCCTTCCTTATTCCTTGGGATGGAAGTATCCACTATCTTGCCCACCCTCCAGCATATAGTCATGAGTTCTGGATTTGTTGTGTCTTTGGGCTGATCAGATACAGGAATTGTAAAGGCATTCTTCCTTACTTCTGCTACTCTCTCTGAAGCTTCATTCTTGAATACTCTCTCCTATGGCATCATTTTTATTAACCACTGTTGAGGGGTTCTCGGGGATATTTTTAGGGTTGCTTCTTGTGGGGTTTATACAATTCACAGGAATCTTTCAGTCCTCTCAGTTACAGCAGGAATATGTGGTTGATCATCTTTTGTGGGTTAGTTTTGCCTTTTCTACCTGGTTTATGGGGGTTATCCCATTTACGCAGTTGTGTGGTTGTTCAGGTGGTTATGCGTGTTACAGAGAGCCACTGTTCCTTTTGTTCTCACCTTCTCTTCAACTTACGTTTTGAATATTACTAATTATTATGCCACTTTACTTAAAATCCACATCATTTTGTTCTCAATGTTTCATGATGGGCTACAGAAGGTGCTTACAGTTCCTCCTTTCTTTATTTGACTAACAGATATTTGAAGAATAAGATCCTACCAAAGGACAAGCATAGGTTCCACTTTTTCAACAGTTTTTTCTTCCGTAAGTTGGCTGATCCAGACAAGGATCCAGGGAGTGCATTAGGAGGGAAAGCAGCTTTCCAACGTGTTCGTAAGTGGACACGGAAAGTAAATATATTTGAAATGGATTACATCTTCATACCTGTAAACTACAAGTAAGAATTGTTTTGCATCATTTATGCTTGAAAAAATAAAAAATAAAAAATTATTCTATGTGCTAAACATTGTGTTTTGGTTTGTGAATGGCAGTCTTCATTGGAGTTTGATAGTTATTTGTCATCCTGGAGATATAGCTTATTTCAGAGGCAAGTGTTTGTCAGGTTTTGCATTTTATTTTTATAATCTCCAATTGGTTGGCTTCTTAATCATTAAAAAAAAAAAAGAAGCTTGCCTTCATTACAGTCTTGCTCCATTTGCATGCTTCAGATGAAGCTGTCGACAAGGCCCATAGAGTACCATGTATACTGCACATGGATTCTATCAAAGGAAGTCATAATGGCCTCAATAATCTTATTCAAAGGTGACCGTTCTCCTTTTCTCATAATGCAATATTCATTTTCAATTTTCAGAGCCCAAGTGGCTTGAAGTCTGTGCTATAAGTTCCTACGTTTTTGTTTTTGCAACATGCCCACTGCCCCTTTGAGAGAAAGTGACAAACGCATGCTGTCATGGCGCAGCCACGATCCACGATCGAGAAGAATAGATCAATTTCCCAAAGGATTGATTGAATTCACAATGGATTCTTGCCCTAAGGCATAAGCATAACCAAGAAACACACCATAACTGGAGGGAAAACTTAATCTGAATATTATTAATTATTAAAGCATAAGCAGCTGCAATGAAAGTCTGTCTTATTTATCGAGTAGCAAACTTAGTTCTTGGCGAGCAAGACTTACTAGTATTAAAATAAGCCTAAATAAAATAAGAATTGAGTCAATTGACTAATATTAAATGTAATTAAACTAAACTACTTATAATATCCCTAAATAATTGGATGTCCTGCTGGGCTTATGGATTGGGCCCAACTGGTTGGCCAACCTATGGTCTGGTCTACGTCATGTCATCATCATCAAAGCCTCATCCCTCTATGGCATTGCATCTTTTATGAAGTAAATTCATTTAGCGATCACAGCTGTGTTGTTTTTCTGATTTTTCCCTGCTTTTCTCTACCTGAATCTGTTTGCAAGGCCAGAGTTAACTCATAATTGGTAGAATGCATTTTTGGTGCTCGTGAAAATTCCACATTTTGTAGAACTCTCGAGTTGTGAATTTTCCATGGTCAATGACATTCCTTTAACCATGCCTAATAATATTTTCTAGTGAATTAAAAAGTAAGTTTCTAATGACCTGGCTGTTGCTAGAGGTAATATGCAAGTAGCTAGCTATTCTTCTATGAGAGACTGATGTTAAGTCATCAGCACAGCATGCTATTTCGATACACAGAAAAGTACATGCAGTCTTGCTAGAATCACTTCATCATTATGACCGCTTGAATGAGATAACCTATGAGGCTATGACCACTTTCATGGGATATGTGGCATGTTGGTGGGAACAGCCACCTAAGTATGGCAGTGGTACCTGTCTAACTGAATGCAAAATTGGCTTGACCCTGTAAAATTCTGTCTGTCAAGATTTTGGGTTTGATTTATTGTCACTATTTGTCAGGTTCAGTTTTGGTCCAGGTTCATGGCCCTAAAGATTTTTTGCGTGGTCTATTAGGTGACCTGATGGACTTTGATTTCTGATGCATCTAGTTTTTGGCCTGATGTATCAACTCCCCATAGTCTATGTAATTAGTAAGCAATTTTCAAAACTTATAATCTGCATGTCACTCCCTGGTTGTAGATTAGGAACTTACCAAAAATTAGTTTAGAAATCTACCAATAAATTAGCTCCAATCAGTGAGATCTTGAGGATGATATATGAGCTTGTAGTGTAGCTGTCAATTTTGTATTGAACATTTCTGTTTGGCTCCAAACTAAAATGTTTTGGATGATTTGGAATTTTAGTGAAATATTTCAGTTGCATTTCAGAAAATATAAAACTATTATATATTACGAAAATAGAAAAATTACAGCATAAAAATTTTATATATTTAATTTATTCTACTAAGTTAATAATGCAATATCTTATTTCTACATGACAAATGAGTTATTTTTATGGTTTAGATTTTTCTTAAGTGGTATTTGAAGGTACAAGTAAAAGGAGGAAGGAGGAAGAAGTGGTTGGCCCAGACTAGTGAGAACTTTATAGGCCCACAATGGCGCCTCTTAAAATGTAAACCCCTCAAAATAAATGCCCTTTCATGTAGGGGCCTTGGCTTAATTTCACTATTGTATGAGACACGCCCACTGTCAGATGAATTAGATATACTTATGGTCAGTACCTTATCAGTTTGACCTCAGTCTCATCTCCTAGAGTGGAAATTGGACAAGGGCTACATGGGGGTGGTACTCACTTTAAGCGGTTTAGATTTTTAATGTGGAGCCCCACCTTAGTGCCCACAAATTTCACCTGAACCCAGTAATCCAGAGGGTTGGAAGGGGGAAAACCTTTAAAAGGGGATTTTCCCCTTTTCATTGATACCGAAATAGGAGGAGAAGTTGGAAGAAAATGAGGGCCGGTCAATTAATGGCACTGCAGATGCACTAGTAAAGCAAGGGTTTAATGGCCATTTTTGTTGGTTGCTCTATTTTTTGTTCATATCGTATAATGCTTTCATACCTATGCTCATCGTTTTTCCTTCTTTCATTCATGTTGTATCTGCTGTATTAAGATTTTATCCATCATGTTTAATCCAAATTTGGTATTTGCAATAAAAATAAAAAAGGGAGATGTTGATGAGTCTGCAGCCCATTTTCTAGCAAGTATGTCTTGGGACATTACTACAAAATGTGCATGCAAGCTTGCACGTGCACGTCTGAGAGATCTTGTACATTTGGAATCTACCAAAAATCGATTGTGTATCTTGGACATGATTCAAAAATCAAAGGGGAGGGAATCTACCAAAAATCAGCTCCATTTGTTATTGTCTGTGGCGGAAAGAATGAATTGGTGAATGCCTCACGATCAAAGGTTCAAAATATTTGTTGTGGATGGTGGCATTCTCAAAAGGATACATATCCAGTATTGGCAATATTTATCAGGTCTAAAAGAAAACTTTTTTGTGGTAAAAATAATTCGGGAAAATATCCGGAAAAATCTAGAATAATAGAAAATCTTAGAATTTTTATGTCTATCTTTATTAGCAAGTAAAAGAAATTTATTTGTTGGACCTTTCAATGTCATGCAGGTCCTATGTTTCTGGATGATTTTAATTGAACAAAACTGATGTATCTATTCATCCATATTCATGCTATCTCTCTTTGAAGTTAAAACGCACTGAATATTAAGTAACAAATAGTTGAAACAAAATTTGATCACTATTTACTACTTGTTACTACTCACCATTACTACTCACCATGCATACAAGTTCCATCATCTACTAAGGGCATGTTTCTTTACTAGAATTTCCGACGAGAATTTGGTGTGTTGGGTGTTTTGGACATGATTTGAGGGCTTGGCTCCTGGCATTTGAAATGTCATGTCTCTTTTACCAAAATTCCATAATCCATCTGCCTGAAGAATTTCAAATAATTGTTTGGAATTCTTAAAATTCCAATCTCTTTGTATTTTTCTGATATTTCAAATGCTCCACCCAAGAGGAAGACTTGGGGCCTGTTCCTTTGCTAGAATTGATAGAATTTATGTCTGGTGGTTATCTGAAAATCTCATATGCTTGTATTTGAAATGCTGCTGAATTCTGGAATTCTAAACTCTGTTTCATTCATGGCTTGAATTCCTGCCTCTGACTTTTGAATGTCCTGTCTTCATAAATTCCCTGTTTCATAACTAAAAGAATTTCCTAACTGGAATTCTTGTCCTGTATCTATTAGTTATATACACACTCAGCCGTAAGCTGTCTACCAATGTATATATAATAACATTTAGTTCCCACTTAATAGCAAAAAGAGAAAAATATATATGAATGATAAATAGATCCTTCTATGGGTTGTCAAAAACTGTCAAAGGTATGTTTATAGAGTCAATTCTTAATCAAAGTGTAGCCCATTTCAATGGTACCCATAAGACTTAGACCATTTAAGATTTAGTTAGGACCTTCAGATGAACAGATGAAATCTCATACTTTTATGTCCCATTTGCACGTCCTATAGCCTATAAAAGACATCTTTTCATCTCCTTCATCTTTGGTAGGTTATTTGTCAAGAAATTATTACATCGTGAAGTCCCTGAATGTAAAGAAATTCTAACATCAGGAAGTCCAAATTAACAATATCACTGACCCAAGCTGCCCCCAAATTTGAGGTTATACCTAGAATACATTGGGGTCCAATTTAAAAAATATGAGATTCTTTTACATGAATGCTCTTTTATCTATCTCGATTTTCTCATTTGGAGTTAGGTGGTAAGGTTTTGTATTTTTTGCTAGAAGTTTGGTCGAACCCCAGTTTCCTTGTTTCAAACAAGTCACGAACTCGATCCTCTTGTGGGAACCAGCCGCCACTCCAACATTAGTTTCCATGGCTGCAAACAAATACAAGAAATGATTTTTAAACCATGAGACATGAATTCTTTCATTTAATTGTGAAGATAAGAAGAGGGTTTACATGGATTAGGTTTCTCTTTGATGTCTATTCAAAATTAAATGAGAGAAACTGATGAGGACATCAGCCCTAATTTCCCCTATTCTTTCAAGGTCTACCAATGAAGAAGGCGTAGGGTTGCAAATCAGTCTACTTTATGGATGGATGACCCACATCCCAACTCTGATGGCCAAGACTTTGCAAATCCACTGCCGGCTTGCTATCCTAATGGCATTCAATGGTTGCATCTCACTAGATTTAGCCTTTAATGAATGGAAGGGCCCCATGTGCATAATCATCCTGAAGGCCTTATATTGGGAAGTGCCACATGGGAGGAAATAAAAGAGTTGTTGAGTTAAGAGGGGCCCAAGTTAATTTAAATGAGGACTACAAGAGAAAGGGACCCATGTTTTAAAAGAAATAAGAAAGGGACTCATGTTTTAAAAGAAATAAGGGACCCATATTTTAAGTGAAATAAGAAAGAGGGTGATGTAAGCCAGATCTATCATAGGCCAACCATTGGCCTAACTTCACTATAAGTCTATAAAAAGATCTCCATATCGTCCAATGATTCTTTATTTTAGTAGTAGTTGAATTTTAGTGATAAGTTTGAGAATAATTAGAAAGTTTTATCTTATTTGATTTAGAGTTTATTTTAATTAGAATTATTTTCCAAGTTAGAGAGTAGATTAAACTATATATAGAGATGTAATCCCTTCTTATGGGACATATTGAGATTGAATAAGAATTCTAATTTTCTTCTCTATCATGAGTTGATTGCTTTTGTCTTTTGGTGTGAGACCTAGATATTCTATCTTAAGCTTTTTGGCTTAGAGAGTAGCCGTTATTCATCCTTCCCCACGCTACGTTAATTGGGTGTTGCGTCAAAGGGGGTCCCACAACTCAAGTGAAACCCCTTGGGATGCGTGCACATAGAGTTGTGCAAGGCATGTTTTGTCGACATTTTTTATTTTCTTTTATATTTTTATTTCTTGTGATGATGTCATCACTTAGGGCTTTATGTCTTAAGAGACTATTATCTTCTTCCTTATGTTATGTTATGTCATGAATGCTATGGAATGAAAAAAAATCCTCTTATGAGTTTTCTTGCTCACAGGAGCCTCAGTAACACCTTCAGATCAGAGTTTGGTGGGAGCCCAAGTCAAGTATCCTGTTCTCTTCGTCTTATTTCTTATCGTTTGAGTTTTCATTTGCCCTCAAACCTAGATATAAAAGCCGCCATCATCCATTCAACCGATACCATTAATCCTCCTAGAACTCCTTACCAACCATCCAACCCATACCAATAATCCTCGCAGAACCCCAAACCAACCGTCCAACCCATACCAATAATCATCCTAAAACCCAAATCCAAACCCTAGATTTCTAGATCTGAATCACCTTAGATCTACATCATCCCCTCTGTTAAATAACTTCCAAACCATCAGATCCAGACTACCACCCACCAAATCCCAACATCCAACCATCAAAACCTCTATTTCCAGCCATTCGACACCTACAACCCATCTAATCCCAGCCGCCTGCCTTGGATCATCAAGATCTAGTGGCTGAACCCCTATCCAGCCCCCTTTTAACTTCTATCAGGCCTACAACTGCCCAGCTGAACCAATCAGCCCCTCCTAACCCATTTGCCGAACCTCAACCATCATATATTTGATAGAATTTCCATTGTTTTATCATCACAACCATTAATTCCCTTCAAATGCATGAATCTGAAATTAATTTGGTCTTAAACGAGCTGTGGGAACATTAATTTCATATCTGAATTTACACACTTTGCCCCAAAATTACACATTGTTCAATTGCACCCAAATTGAGCCAAGCCATTTTTCAAATCCTCGCAACTACGTGAGTGGCTATTCCCTAAGCAAGTTGAAGTTCCAACTTCTATTAAGATCCTTCCCTCTCACAACCAGAGGGGCATTTACTGCAGGACTTGCAATATTGTCTTGGAACATTGTCAAATTTCCCATTTGATTTTCAATGTTACATAGTGTGAATGATGTGTTTATTATTCAGAATTAACTTCTAATTTTCAGATTGATCTCATCATTCCATATTAGGCTAGAATTCAGCTTGTCCTGCATCAAAAACAAACCCAATAGGGGAGGATTGAACCCTCGGATCACATTTTTCATACAGGGAAATGATGAGGGAGTGTAGATGTAAAAGAAACTGTCCTTCTCTTTTGTTGCTGTTGCCAGAAAATAAAGGTAGAAATGACCGTTGGGGATGCCCATATGCTGCTGTTCTGTCTTTGAAAACCCAGTTCTAACAGAGATTTTCAAATGCTGTTACAAGGCTTGGTTTTTCAAATGCTAGTATTTCAGGGTTTTCGAATGGCAAGAATTAAAAGGGCCCTGAATTCTGGTAAAGAAACAGTGAATTCCTGGCTGGAATTCTGAATTCCCAGCCATCCTGTCAGGAATTCTCATAAAGAAATAGGCTTAGGCCTTGTTTGGTATCTCTACACTTATTTTGGTAGAGCCATCCAAAATAGAGCCATAAAAAAAAGAGCAATAAGAAAATGAAGCTAAAATCAAGTAGTGATTTTGGTAGTCAACTCTCAATTTAAAATAGTGAGTTTGGTATACCCTATTTTTTACCTCTTATTAGATGGACACACCCCTTATTAGAGGGGTAGTATTTGTCATTACCTAAAGGAATATATTGACATGATCTAATGTTCTTATAAAATGGAATAAATAACAAATAGAAGAAGTTGGATTGGAATGCTCAAATTAATTCCTTGTCAATGCATCAAAAGTTTTTATTGCATTGGTATCATACTGCCCATCAAGTAACTATGATGACTTCAGCCATTTCCCTAAGAAACAAACACATCAATTTCCACAATGCCCAAAATTAAAAAATAATCCCCACAGAAAAAATGTAAAAGCCAATGTAACACCTTTAATTAAACATTCACAAAGCTCAACATTCAACATTATCAAGTTGTGACCAAAACTTAAAGAGTTAACAAAATCAAGCAGCCCATAATTTTACAATATAAAATATATATATATATATAACTAAAATGGCAACATCCTCTCCCCTGTTGCATGAACAAGCCACAACCCATACTTCTCACTTGTGTTCAACAGCCACAAAAGCCTCTCTCAAACATACCATCAAACATATGGAGTGCATCTGATAACCAACCAGATTTTTATCCTCTCTGTTCTCACCATCTAAGGGCTCACAATAGACAATCTAGACCACTAATCAAATGGCCCCCACCACCAACCATCAAATAATCATACACTTCAACGTCTCATATTCATCCTATAAAAGGCAAATTCCCATCACTCTTGCCTCTCTTCAAATCCAACCTCATCTTCTTCCTCTTCTTCTTTCTAGATTTGTGAGAAACAGAGAGAGAAAAAAATGTTGACCACAGTTTTGACATAGACAAGGACAAGCATACACAGATCGCTTTGAAGGAGCAAGCACAGAAAAATCTAAACTACTAGACGTTGTCCTTTAATTCACGCCCTCGATGCCCATCGTCAATCTCATCCGGCCAACTCTGCTACTCCATCGTTAATGCTTGCCAGAATACTATTGAGGATGACAGCGATTCCTCACTTCCCTGAGTTGCAAATCCTCTTTCCCTTCTTTTCCATTCTCTCATCTGAGGCATTTAATGAAATGGGTTTTGTTGAAAGGGATTTTCGGTGACAATAAATCACCGTCTAAGGGTATTTTTGTCTCAAAAAATATCCAACACCTCTAGTTTTTTCAAGGCAAAGCTCTTATTTCCACATGCTCAAAAATGGGACATCTCATTTTAGAGGATTTGCCTCTATATGTCTAAAATGGATAGAGGGTAAATTTCTTTGCCACATACTCTTATTTTTTAAATCTCTGTCCCTTTTAGACATTTAGACAAAATGATAATAGAAATAGAGATGCCAAACAATAGGGAGCAGAATGTTGGCCAATTAAGAAGATGTATATACATAAGATGGATGTGGCAGAGATAAGAATGCTTAGGTGGATGTGTAGTAAAACTAGAAAAAATAAAATTAGAAATGAGCGCTTTCGATAGCTTTTAGGGGTTGCACCAATAGTGGATAAGACTAAAGAAACCCGTTTAAGATGATTTGAGCATATTGAACGTAAATCGGTAATGGCACCGGTAAGAAAAAGTTTGGCTATCAAGGTAGAAGGCCCATCAACAGGTAGGGGTAGGCCAAAGAAAACATTGATAGAGATCATTAAATTAGATTTGAAGAAGTTTAACTTATCTAAGGATTTGGTGCAAAATAGAATGGAATGGAGAAATAGAATTCATGTAGCCGACCCCAACGTGGTTGGGATAAGGTTTTGATGATGGTGATGATGATGATGATGCCAAACAAGCATTTAGATATTCCACCTTAGGGCATAACTTTTGGAGAACTTGAACTTTTCTAGATAAGAATTTTATGAATTTCATAACGAAACAGGCCCTTAAGAGTACGCTGTGTGGGACAGAGAGGCTTTGTTAATTGTTATGGTTCATAAAACTGATATAACAAGAGAACAGAGAAAGAGAAATTTAAGTGTGTTGAATATTTTGAATAACCCTAATGATCAACCCATGTCAATTTGAAGCCCTTTTGGCCAAACATAGCCTCCAAAATATAAAATAAATCCCCTCCACGAAGAATAAATAACTAAATAAATCCCTTATAGGATCTAATCAGAGTCTGTTATCTATGGTGAATTGGTACATATACTTGTGCAGAATCTGGTGCTATACTGTGTTACTGTTTCTAAATCTTTAAATAGCATTAGCAGAAATGAATGTTTATAATACAATTTTAGAAATTGAAATTTTAAAATAGGGCTCTGGTTTTGGGCACAACCCCTGGTTTGCCATCTCTCTCTCTCTCTCTCTCTCTCTCTCTCTCTCTCTCTCTCTCTCTCCTCAGATGCTTTCTCTTTCTCCTCTCAATACCTCTCCCTTCCCCCTTAATCTCTTTCTCCATTGCACATAGAATCTATGAGTTTTGTACGAGCAAAAAACTCTTTTTGGTTAGGGTTATAATTTTAAATGTGATTCCATTATAGGTATCAATTAGAGCGTTGATGTGGAATTTTACTAGGGTTTGATTTAGGACTTCCATTAGGGATTTAACAATGGTTTGAGTGAGGGCTTTGATTAGGTATTCTGTTTGGTTTTTTTTTTTCCTTACATTGGAACAGGGATTTGATTTGGATTTTTATCATTCAGTATTTTGGGTTTTTATCATGGAATTGGGATTCATTATATTTGTTTATTATTTATTAATTTTTTGGATGACGTGGGTATCCCCATGGTATATGTACTTGACAAGACTTAACGCCAGCACACACACACCCTGTAGGTCACAACACTTTCACCAAGTAAGCTTGGGGTGGGACTTAAACACAGGACATGGGGAACAAACCCACACCTTATGCTAGTTAACCATCATCCAGGCTAGGCAAAGAATAGGGATTTGATTGCGTTTCCTTTTTTTTTTTAGGTTAGATTTTAATCATGGTTTTTATATAATTATTTTATTTAGTTTAATCTTATTTTTATTACTTTGATAGTTTTGGTTGAGTTTTACCAGTTTGTTTATCTGTTGGACATGGGTTGGGGGTCGCCACTTGTTTAATAAACAAGTTGGGTTCGGGTTTGGTAATGACCCCTTTGTGTATAGGTCTCATCCCGACCTTAACCATTAACACCGTTCTCACAGTCATGGCTTGGATTAGATGGATAGCAACTGTAATGCGTATGCACTTTTGGTTGATGCTTAGCCCCTGAAATCCTCCAGCCAGTGGACCCACCAACTTGATGTGCCCTATTTGAAAATGGCCATCTCTTTCTCACAGACAAGTGGCTATCATGCTAACCTTTTCAAGGTTGTTGCCTTGATGTGGAGGTTGCACACTGATGGATATATTTATTTTCAAAGGTTGGATATGTTATGATAAGGATGAGTTTATGCTAGATTAGGACTATATTAGATTTGTATGATGGGATTATGATCAGATTAGGATTATATTACGGAAGGATTACTCCTTGACCCTCGCCTGTAGTTCTGCTTTTATGATCCCTATTTGTTTCCTTTCCTTCCTTAATATATTTCCCATTACTTTTAAAAAAAAGGGAGGGTCAGAACTACTCATGCAAGGGACAGGGCCACAATTCCCATCCATCCTTTTTTGCAATAAATTTGCAAAAGAAAAGAAAGTATAGAGAGGAGGAAGCCTGGAAGCATCAGGGCAAGAGAGGTCTTTACTTCTTCGTGCTCTCAATCAAACCTTGACCGATCTTCTGCATCGATGATGACGGGCCATCCAGTGGATTGGAGTAGGCTGTTGACACCCACTTGCAATCACACCACTGCAGGCCAAGGCCATCTCTGAGTCCATACAAACCACCCCACCTTTATATTCAAGGAAGAAGAGAAGCTATGCATTCCACCAAGTCAGCCCAGCAGCTTGACCCAACCTGTTTTCCAACATGTTAAAAATGTATTCTCTTTTGAGCTTTTCGAAGTCATCTGAACTCCCATCATTGGTCCATTTTCACCTACACACTTGTGACAACAAGATATACACATTGGAAGAACAAGCAGGAAAAACCTTCTTGTCTTCATAAAAAATCCTCTCATCCACGCATTTATCCACCACTCTCAATCTTGGTGTTTTCATCATTCTGCGTGATCCTATTTTGTATGCTTATGGAAAAGATTGTGATAGATTTGATCTAGTGGGCCATTGGCTCGACAAACTCAGAAATAGTGGGATGTGATAGTGATGGACGTTGGAAATATATGGTGGCTACAGAGAAAGCACAATTGATGTTTTGGGGTTGGGGTGGGTTGGGTTGGGGTTTTTGGGGTTCAATACTAGAGAATATGGATGTTGAGAATGTTGAATATTTTATGAGAAGGATGGCTTTATGTTACATTGGAGTAGATTGAATTTGTGTTATGATGGGAATAGGATTAGATTAGGTTAGATTTCATGATGTGGTGTTATAATATGATTAGGATTATATTAGATTAGAGTTATGGTGTGGTTAGTTTATTTTAATTGTATCTTATAAATAGACATTTCTGATTCTCAAGGATATTATCACAAGAATTTTTCAAAATATAGTCTCTACATTTCTTCACACATGCACACTACTTTGATTCTATTACCACAGAGACTGATGCAACAAGCAAATAAAGCACGACCTACTGATTAGTATTGGAAAGCTTGACCTACTGATTACTTTTTCGTGTAGCTAATGTTGTCATTCTATGTACTCCAGGTACTATATTGCTCAGGCATAGTTATTGAGATCTAACTCCCAATATATATATATATATAGAGTTATTGAAATAAAAAAGAAAAAAAAATCTTGTTTTTCTTCCTGATTACAAATTCTAATGTGTGTTCATAGAGGTTTTGTTCACATAGTATTTGTATGAAATTTCCTCATTTTATGATTTGTTGGTTTTTTATTTTGTCCTTGATACCATTAAATTTCATGAACTATGGTTGACTTTCATTTCTTTTTCTTTGAGAGGACAGTTATCTATGGGAGGAGTGGAAAGCAAGGCACGAAGAGGCATCAGAAGATATTTCATTGAAGTTCTCGAACTTGCGGTTCGTCCCTCTAGAGGTCTCTCTCTCTCTCTCTCTCTATATATATATATACACACACAGGTTTGGTCTCCTTTTATGTTAGTATGTTAATAACATTTCACCATGTAAGTTAAGAAGTGAGATATGGATTGGTTGTGAATATTTTTGTCTTTCAATTTTCCAACAGGCGAAGTATTTTGAAATTCTCAAACACAATTTGTTTTGTAATTATTTTGTTTATCAAGGGATGTTCTTATTTCCTATCACCTAATTTAAATCAATTGTTTATTGGAATATGCATGTGTTAATGTATCTCTTTTTTTCTATTTAATTCAGCTTCCACAGCAGGAAAACTCATTTGATTGTGGCCTCTTTTTGCTCCACTATGTGGAACTGTTTTTGGGAGAAGCTCCAGCTAACTTCAGCCCCTTCAAGATAACCAAGTGGTGCAACTTTGTGAGTGATTTCCCTCATTCTATTTATGGTTTTCAAGCTCTACTTTTTCTCCTCCCATGAATGCAGTCACCTCCTCCAAGAACAGGACTAGAATTTGTCAGTGGCATATGAAATATCCCAACCATTTCTGCTAGCTCAGGATGTAAAGAATGCACATAGCTGTATAGTTGGTGCCAGCATTGCTTAAGATAGTACCAGAGATGGCTGAGAACTCTCAAGTCGTATGCTTGTCTAACTGGAGGCCATAGAGTGATACATGGTAACTGGTGCTTCCAATAGGTTATATGAAGTTGGCAATTGGTGCTCAGGTCGAATCTAGGAGAAAATGCCATCATGCAAGCACTATCAAAACAAGTTGTATTTACTGTTTGGATTACCATTCAAAATACATACATATAATATAGGTATATATATATATATAGAGAGAGAGAGAGAGAGGAGTGCTAGATTACTCTCAGGGAGTTTTTTTCCAACAACGCCTCCCTCTAGTGGAGCCCACTTTATACATTACAACCATGGAATGTGGTTGGATGGAAAGATATAGATAAGATCTACCTACATGTAAAATTTCAACTCCATTGGATCATCCAAAGACATTAATCTATGGGCATAGATGAAAATAGCGGCCGCTACGCACTATATCGGGCATAGCGGCTGCGACCGCTATGCTAAATTAAAGATAACGCCGCTATCTTCCGTAGCAGCCGCTACGGGTCCGCCACGGGACCGCTATAACCGCAACGGGGCCATTACAAAGTGTGAATGATGATTGCTTTTAAAAAAATTGAAATATATATTAAAGCTTTTTTTTTTACTTTTTCTCTTCAAATAACATTTTTATTTAACTTTTCTACCCTTTTTCTATATTTGAAAGAACACCAAAACACATAGGATCCCCCTTCTATTTTTAAAAAAACACCAAAGCATGTAGGATCTCACTGAATTGAAGTTGATGCAGAGAGTTCCTCTCTAGTGGAGTGTTTTTATAGAGCTATTAATTATTATGTCATTCCACATTTGTTGTATTGACTGTGCACTGTTTAGTGTTTACTATTGCACTCCTAAGTTCCAACTTTTAAATCTTGAGTCTTGACTTCAAGTTCAATACATTGTTTATTTTGTTGATATTGCTTCATCACAGTTTTTTTAATAAACCTTTCATTAATTAACATAACAACATGAATACATGTAAAAAAATTGATCATTACTATTATTTTCTATTAATACAGCGATACAGGACCTCATGCAATGAGAGGACCGCTACACACCTTTATCTTAATTAATTTTGCAAGAAAATCATATATTCTATCATTTTCTAATATTTAGGATTTTCTTAAAATTTTTGAGAATTTTTTGATGATTTTTTCAAATCACACTGCTATGCCACTACGTAACGCCGCTACCGCTATGTAGCATTTCGGCGGTAGGCCGCTACGCCCGCCGCTATTGCTATTTTCATCCTTGTCTATGAGCCTACAGTTTAATGGTTTTGGAGGCATCACTTTTGAAGGATTTCAATTCAACGGTGAGAAAAAGTTGGATGAGTGTCAAATTTTGACTTGTGACAATTCATGGGGGTTAAGTGTGTGTGAAAAAGATTGGATTGGCTCAAAATGGGCTCCACATGGCCTAAAAAGCTAGGGAAGGAAAAAGGAGAGTTTTTGAGGAATATATATGGACAAGAATCAAGTGCATACATCCTTCACCAAAATGGTGAGGGACACTCCTTTTTTGGAAGGTATTAATGTACAAAAGAACAAAACTATCATACATCATGACACTTTTTTGACCTTGTTAGGTCTAAAAAAGGAAATGCCCCTCACCAAAATGGTGAGGGATGTATGCACATGAACATATGTTTGGTTGGGGCCTTGATGCAGGTCGGACCTAATACATCCTTGAAGACTCATAAAACAAAGCCCAAGAAGACTAGCACAGGCCTAATCCACTGAGAGTGCCGATAACTTAGTGATGCATCAGTTGCACGTTTTCTAATGGCATATTGGTTATGTAACATGCCAAATCTTACATTTTAGGAAGTTTATTTTGAAAGAATCAATTTTATTGTGATTTACTTAAATTTAAAAAGATGTATAAGTCAAGATCTTTAGGAACCTTGATTAGAAAATACAATATCTAATTATGAGTCAGATGAATGACTACACTAGTTAGAAGGTATAATCTCTAATTGAGAGCCAGGATTGTTGGCCACTAGTCCACTACCATATATAAGTGTTCAAGGCTTGCCCAAGAATTTAACGAATATTTTCCTCTTTGGATATTGAGTGAAATCAAGCTCTCTTAGCCTTGTGTGAAGACTTCTAGGCAACTCTAATTCATAAGTCTCCATTGGTGTAGTTTCAAGATGCATGTGAAGACACCACATCTATCCACCCTCCAGTATTTTGGTACCAATTCATGTAAGGCCCTTTGTGTTTCTTAGTTGTTTCGGATTCCAAGAAGTATATTGGTTAGTTCCATTGATTTTCATTTTTTTTTAAGCAGTCCTGCAATATTTTACCTTTGCACCTTACAATTATTTTGTAGTTGTTTCTTCTTGATTTGCTTCTTCTGTGTTGTCCAATCATTCCCCTCAAAAGCCCTTAAGCTTCCCCGCTTCAAAGAAAATAAAAATAAAAAAGTGATCCTCAATTTTTATAACTCTAGAACAACATCCAGTCCTTGGAACCCTTTCAACTCCATCACTTATGCTGTCCTAAATTAGCCCCAACCCATTCCCAACCAAAATCCTAACCTTTCACGCAAATATCTCTGCAATCCAAACCCTAACGTTGACTTAAGCCAAGGTCTCAATCCTAAATCTGAAATCTGAAATTTTATTGAATCTGAAATCTTAAAACCAACAGCCAGACCCTGATCAGACCTGTGAGCCATCATATAGCAGTTCATCAATTGCTGCTCATCCTATAACCTCTCAAAAATCCTCCCAACCCATGCGCAGATTTGAGCCCATTTGAGTAGCTCAAAAACTACTTAAACTTGTTCCCAAGAAGGCAAGAACTAATTGACTGTATTCCTCATACAACAGCTTTAAGTGGCTGACCCTCGATGAGAACAGCACCCATAAAGGCACTTTCCTGGACCCAAATCAGTCCTATAAACTATCGAACAAAAAAAAATCTCACTGTTGATCTTGTTCCTTATCTTCAGTATCTGATACCAAAATAATGGAGGGTGGAGAGATGTGGACTTTCTGCACATTTTCACACCATGCTGATGGGGTCTTTATTCATTGGAGTTGCGGCAGTTGCCTACGAGTCTTCACACCAGGAGTTTGATTTCACTTGATAAAAGTGGCCAATAATCTTGGCTCTCAATTAAAGATTTATACCTTCTAATTTGAGTAGTAAATAATCCTTGACTCTTAATTAAAGATTGAGTTTCTAGTCAAGTTGCTAGTTGTTGACTTGTACATCTTTCTAAATTTAAGCAAATCACAATAAACTCAATTCTCTTGATAGAAATTCCCAAAATAAGAGATTTGGCATGTGACATGACCACAATATCATTATTTATCATGTGACTTATTAGTTCCTTAAATTATGGGCCCTCTTGGGCCGTATTGATAAGTCTTCAAGGATGTGTTTGGCCTATGGCCTGCATCAGGCCAACAGTGGGTTCTGTATTCAGGCCTAAACGCTAGCCACTCCAGCCTCAAACTGATGAGGTGAAAGAAGAGAAGTTGGAAGCTCATAAGCTCTAGCCAGTAAAGTGCTTTGCTGGGGTGGGGGTGGGGAAGTGCTGGACTATTAACTACTTGTGTCAAGCATGGTGACCATGATAGATATCAAGCGAATCCTGCAGTGTTAGAGTACTGACTTGTCACTTCCCCACTATTTCAACATGTTTAACTCTCTGCTATAAAGTACGGACACGAACATGGGTCACAGATATGACACGATATGGACACGCCGACCGGCATTTCTCAAAAAAGTAGGATATGAACACGTTAGGGACACATTAATAATATATATTTGTTTATATATATAATCAATCAAAAAAAAATATATTCATCATTCAAGTACCAACAAACAAACATATCAAATCATCAAATGTCAATACATAGCATCAATGGAATTCATATTGCCAAATTTCAAATCTATATAATATAACATCAAATTAGCACCAACATTAACAACAAATTAACAGGACATAGCATCAAATTAACAACAAACAACAGCAAATTAACAGCATCAGCATGCAGTAGCAAATTAAAACCAGGGTTTATCAATTGAGTTAATTAAGAAAAGCTTCCAACATTAATAAAAATATATATATAGTGCACAGCGAAAAGAAAAAAAAGCACATACAAGCAAAGGTAGATAAGGCAAAGGTAAAGGTAGGCAAGCCTTTCAACATCATTTCATAAAAAAAGCAAGCAAGTATTAAGATATTGCACAACAAACAAGCCCCAACACATTATTTCATAAAAAAACGCCAAAGGAAAACAATAAATCAAAAGGAAAAAGAATTTAAAAAAAAACACAGCGACACAATAAAAAAAGGGAAAAAAATGAATGGCAGACGGTGATGGGATTAAAAAAAATGAACAGCACATCAGCACAATGATTGCAACACATCATTTTATACAAAAAGGCCCAGCAGAAGGGGGATTAAAAAAAAAAAGAAAAGAAAAAAAAGGAAGACATCACAGAAATTCTTATTTTTAAAAAAAGAAATGGAAAAGAGGCAGGAGCAGGAGTACCGAGATGGTGATGATCTTCTTCTCAAACGGTGATGTCCTAGCAGCACAATAAAACTGAATGGCAGATGGTGATGGCCCACCTCCTTTTTTTTTTCCTTTCTTTCCCTCTCTTCTTCTTCTCCTTCCTGCAGATGGTGACGGGGTTTTGTAGACAGTGGGTCCTTTTTTTTTTCTTTCCCTCTCTGCTGCTTCTTCTTCTTCTTCTTCTCCTCCTCCTCCTACTTCTTCTTCCCAGACGGTGATGGCCTGATGGGGTTTTGTGGATAGGTTCTGGGGTTTCACAGATAGGATGGGGCTTCAATGGGCTTTGGTGTTTCGCTGCGGGGATGGGATTTCCCCGCCGAAATGGGGTTTCACGCCGATGATGGATTTCGGTGCAGATGCCATTCAAGAGGGAGAAAGGGTTTCGGGAGAGAAAAAGGGCGAAATGGGTTAGGAAGTCCAAAAGGCATTGGTTATATAGTTTAAAATTTCATTTAACCCCTCTTGGTTTTTTTTTCTAATTTTAATGCAAAAAAAACCACAATTTTCTATTTTTTTGGGTTCGCCGTGTCCTGCCATGTCCCACCGTGTCCGAGCCATGTTTGAGCCGTGTTTGTAATTTAAAAAATAAATTTTAAAAAAATAGGACACTTTTCGCATGTCCCAGACATGTGTGAGTGTGTCCGGGGCGTGTCCGTGTCCCAGACATATCGGACACTGACATGCCGGCCCTGGGAGGGTGTCCGTGTTTCCTAGACTCCCTGGATAGAACCAATATGGAGGAAATTTATCAAATTATAGAGATTGGCTATTTTCACATCTTTTGGCCAGATGCATTCTATCACCCTTTATGCTGTAGCATAATGAATTTTGTCTATCACCCTTTATGCTGTAGCATAATGAATTATGTAGTCAAGGATATGAATTGATAAGTTTCCATCCTCTTTCTCTCCCTCAGATATCCAAATGCGACAATGGAATTTCCTCAATTTGTTGTCTTGATCTTCTGATTAAAATTTAATTGCCAGTTCTGATTATGTGCATTTGTTTTTGTTTTTTTTTTTTTTCCAGCTTAGTAAGGATTGGTTTCCTCCTGCTGAGGCTTCTCACAAGCGATCTATTATCCAAAAGCTAATATATGAACTTCTCGATGAGCAGCGGCAGAAAATTCCTAAAGCCTCTTGCAATGATCAGTGCTGCTCTGACGAAGATGATTCCGAGAAAGAAAGTGCAGTAGAATTTATTTCTGGGCAATGCAGTCCAGTAAAGAAGGAATGTCTTGGTGATTTGTTTTCCTCCACCAATGGAGGGATTGAGAGGACAGTGTTACCTCAATCATCTGCGGTTCAATGTGTTAAAGAAGCAGGGAGTGTTCTGCGGGACTTTCTTGAGCAAGGAGCTATTACTGGATCATCTTCTGATGAAGCTTATCAACCTTGTAACCAGATTTCCTCCACTGATAGTGTTCTGCCACCAATAGAGGTACCAAGTCCCATCTATTAGTAAATTTGCTTCTCTTAATTCAGTCACAACTGGCTTTCCATTTATTTATATGTTATTTTGGAAACCAAGAAGCTTCACGATAAGTTGCTTCAAGGTGGATTTAAGGTCTAAGACCTGGGTATCCTAGAAAACCTTACACAGTGATGCCAACATACATTGCAGTTTCCTTTGTGATTTTTTTACCAGTTTTTGGGCTCTTTCTTTTTGTTGTGGTGTCTTCCTCTTATATTATCCATCGAGACTTCTGTTACTCATATATTCATGGTTTTGAGTCTGGGCGAACACTGATCGTATATAACATTTAGTATCTCTCTCTCTCTCTCAATAAATAAATTATAAAATAATAAATGGAAAAAGATGTAATATTTCTCACTTTTTTGAAAGGCACAACAACAACAAAAAAAAGTGAAATGGCGTAAAAAGCTAAGATATACAGAAGTGTGCACCAACATTCTACACTTGTACCCATCAATTTATCTATTACAATCACTGAATCTCATTTCCACTTTCCTTTTTCTTCTCCCATTACGATGCATAAAATTTAGAAAGTAAACCAAAATGACTTGCATTTTGTATGTTTCTCTAAATGTATAAAAAGATTGGAAGTAATTGTTAGTTTTAGCTTTAAATGACATTTAGAGTTGGTCAAACGAAAGTTTTTCTGTTTCAAGGTTAAGGTAGAAGGAGAAACCATTGATTTCTCACAAATAAGCCTGCCTATTCCATTAGGAGGGTTTAAAGACCTTCTCACTTAATCCATTTTGATTAAAAGTAGACCAGGGTATAGGGTTAAAAAATGATGCAGTATATGTTTCCAGGATCATGCCTTTTTGAAGGAAACCCCCTTTGGCAGCTGAAACAGCAAAACGTGTCGGTGTTAAATTTAGGAATTCCTTCCTAATCAAAATGAAACGAAGTTGACGAGTATAAGAGAGGTAGGGAGCATTGATTCAGAATGATCAGTAATGAACTTTGAGTGATCTGAATAGCAGCTTGACTAAGTGATGGTACGTGAGATAACTGTATAAAGATGACTTCATCTCAGCTTGTGAATATCAATCTATCCTGTAGTCTACCTTGATAAAAGCAGTTCACCTTGAGTCATTAACCATATAAATGTGAATGAGTGTACTTTAATATGAAAAATATTACAATGAATGACATGAAGAACAAGACCTTATCAACATATGCAACCTTTCTCCTGGAATTGGAAAGATTGCAAAGAAGTTGTGAGCAGGCAACCATTTACAAAATAATCTGACTTATATGGTGGATAGGTTTGAATCATGAAAGTGGTTGTATGTGATCATTCCTCAGAAACATTTATAAGATGATACCAATAAGTTTAAAATAAAAAAAAAAACACTTTAAAAGTAAAACTAGTAGCTGAAACTAGTCAGCTGATATCTGACAAACTCACGATCATAGAGAAGAGATTTTGAATTCTCTTGAGAATGTATTAATTTGTGTGTCCTTCTATTGAGATTATACATCAATATATATGTATATATATCTTTACATGCCTTTAATCTAGGCTCTAAGAAAGGAAAACTCACTAATTTACATCAATTAGGATTCTAAGTTAAGAAGGAAGACTAATTACAGCTAATTACCTTTAATCTAGGCTTTAAGAAAGGAAAACTCACTAATTTATATCAATTAGGATTCTAAGTTAAGAAGGAAGACTAATTACAGCTAATTACAGCAATAGTATTCCAAGTAAAGAAGGCTCCTCTTTTCAGATGGGCTCTTTTCAGATGGGCTTTCAGATGGGCTCTTTTCAGATGGGCTTTGGGCCTATGTAACAATATCAATATAATATTAAATTAAAACCAATAAAAAATTATGCAATTAAGGCATTTACCTAGTAGAAGTATAGAGCCCATCATGCATGTACGAAGCTAATCTGGGATAAGTAATGATATGGTTTATTTATTCAACTTGAGGAATGGGGCATGTGTAAATATTCTTGTACTTTGGGCATGTTTGTATCTTTTGAACCTCTTTATGTGGAAAGGGGAGGGTGAAGGGCTTAGGGCTCAATGAAGGGAGGAAGGGTTACATAGCAAGGGTGGAGATATACATTGGTCTAATTTCCCTCTCATTGGAGGTGAAAATCTGTCGTGCAGATATGATCATGATTTTCTGTCACCATAGCCCCATTTCACTCACCGATAACAATGTAATTTCTGCCCTTTCGGGAGAGATAGGAAAGATGGTCATTAGTGTTCTTGTAGTCACCACTGTTCTTGTCAATAAAAATCATTACGCCACCAAATGATGGATGTGTCTAGCACGTGTTAGGGACATAATTTGTTTCTACTAGTGCTGTTCATGTGCCTATATTTTAATTGAAAGCCAGGCCTATTTAAAAGTCATCTTTTCCCATGCACATAAATGCCCATGCACACCCCTAGTTTTTAGGATGTGAGATGCCCTTCCAACATCGATGTGCTTTTATCTACCATTTCAATTACATTGTCATTGTATTGCATTTGGTAACAGGAAAATGCTGAAACTGGTGTTCAGTCTGAGTACTCAGACAGATCAGATCATGAGGTCCCATCTGCAAGCACAGCTGAACCATGTGTAGCCTCAAGTCCCATTAAGGATGCTGGAGCATTTGAGATGTCATGTTCCCAGGAAATTTTGTTGCAATCAAGGGAGGACCCTTCAGCTGAGTCATCAAGCTCTATGCACCTGAATTCATCTGAAGTTCAGGGGAAGGACCATGCCCCACGTCTTCAGAATGGAGATTTTGTGGAATGCATTGAGCTGGAAGAGAGAGATAATCAAAGATCAGTCTCTCCTGAGATTTGTGGGAATATCCCCAACAGCCCTACATCGGGCTCTACTGAGAGGCTGGAGCAACTTGTGGTTGAAGATTCACAGGAGGAACAGGAGGGGGGTTGTCCAGAGGTGAATGCTCCTGCTTCTGAGAGCAAAGAGAGCGGGGACTCTTTCTTCTCCTGCCAAGAAAATCTTCCAGCATCATCTTGTCAGGATGTTGTATCAACTGAGACCAAAAATATTTCAGCAAATGGCACATCATCATCTAGTACAGATTTGGAGGACAGATCTGAACAGCAGGTACAAAAGCGCCTGAAGTTGGAGCCTCTGGAAGTAGAAAGACGGCGCACTAGGAGTAGTGCAGCGAGGGATTCACTTTCTTGACTTTGCATCCACTCTATGGGACTGCCTACCGCCGTGCCAGGTCTGCTAGTGTTCAAAATGTTTGGAAGTGGTTTGGGGTGGGGTAGGTGCCTTTCAACATGCTTTTACTTGGATGTATTACTCAGCTAAGCCTTCTTAATAGGGTTCCAGATTCTCATTCTTGTAAATCGTCATTTCTCTGTGTTGCTTTATATGCTGCGGAGTTCTAAATTTTGCCCAACTGCAGCTGAAGTAGTCAAAGCCTAAACAAACACTAGGGTGCCTCATGCCTGCATTGGACCTTCAGTCATCACATAGAAAGGTGGTTATTTTGCTGATGAGATTTCATTATCAACTTAACAACTTTGGACATAAACTGGTCAGGTAGGGACATAGGGGGCACACCAGTTGATTCCAGGATGACCAATCAGATTGATTGTGCCTGCTTGAATTATTGCAGTTTTACTTGGAACCGTTGTGTATCTCTACATTCGTTCTTCTCCACTGGTTTTATCGATGGTTCAGATGGATGGGATGACCACGCCTAATTTTCTTTTGCTGGTCTTTTTCCTCCTAACTGCAGTACCGAAAAAGGTTTTATGGTTTGACTGTAGTTCCTAGTCAGAAGAAATAGATTCCAAAGAAGTGTGCAGTTCAGATGTTTGGAAGCCCCCTAAATTTAGATCCAGACCCAGAGTTGCAGCTGAGACTGAGGCATGTCAAGCAGTAGTCTTGCACTTGACACAGGCAATCTTTAAGCCATTGGCTACCTCAAACAGGTCACATGTGGTGCAGCATCGCTCTTTACTGTGCAAATTTTAATGGTCAGTCTTTTACTAAATATCTGAAATGCATATGGGGCAAAATGGACCTCCTAAGCTTCAAAAGCCTACTCAGGCTTAGTAATTTGGCTAGTGAATTGATGTTCAATGAGATTCAGTAGGGATGCTACTTTCATTTTCATTTTTTTACCCAACCGGTGCTCCTCTGTTTTAGTATGATGACTAGAATGAATCACAGAATTTGGTTGAAATGGTAAACACATCAGTATGCCCAAGTAATTTGGCTTGTGAATTGATTTTCAATTAGATTCAGTTGGGATGCTACTTTCATTTTCATTTTTTTACCCAACTGGTTCTCCACTGTTCTAGTATGATGACTAGAATGAATCACAGAATTTGGTTGAAAAGATTAACACGTCGGTTTTCCCTGCCCAACAACAAATTTGTAGTCCTAACAGCAGAAATGCATCCGCTGTGACCTAGCTGCTGCACCAGGGGACAACATGATCTGCCTTTGTGTGCTTCTTTTCCAAGATGCTTAGCTTTTGATTTTAGGCTGGCTGCCATGAGCCCATCCCTTCCTCAATTGGTAGTTTCTTTTATTGGGGTTATAATAGAGCATACGGGTCTATCATAACTACCTAATTGGGACCATTGTCACAAATGTCTTTGGGGATTTGATGCGATAAACTGGGAGAATGAAAAGAAAATTAAACTATTTGAAGCTTAAGAAACACAATAATTATAAAATACTACTTTTCCTTTTTTTTTTTATTCCTTTTTTCATGAGATTTTCAATTTTGGTGATGTTTTGAGAACGGTAGGATGCTAATGAAAGTCCATTTCAATTAAGTTTCTTCATATTGCCAGAATATTTTCAATAGCGAAATTTTCTCCTATGCGAATATCGGCATACGATTACAGAGCTTGGGGAGGTGTGTGGCCTACGGCCTTAATTAGAGACACCCATTGGAGGAGAAAATTCCCCTTTTTCAATATATGTAACAGTTGTGGGGTTTTAACTTCAGATGAGTGTTTGGACAGATTCTGAAAAAAGGCAGTTTGTCATATGTTCATAGGGCGTTAAGAAAATTTTGAAGTGCGAGGGTGTATTTTATAGAAGGCCTAAACATCATGGAGGTTATCGGAAAATCCCAAAATTAAACAAGCAAATGCACCTGCAGTTGTTTTATAATCCCACCATGGACTCAATTTTCATTAGGGGGGAGATTATTCATGGCCATTTTCTAATATTTTCCTTTTGATTCTTCAGTTTTTACATAAACAGACAAATTTTGTTTGCCAAAGAGTTTGGATGGACATTGTGCTATGAATTTCTCAAAGCTTATACTCTACGAGACAGTTTGTTTGGATGGAATTGAATTTCTAGGAATTTATGGTAAAATAGGTTGCAAGAAAAAGAATATATTAAAGAGGTGGTGGATGAAGGATACATAGATAGAATCTTATTTAGAATCTGATTTTCTAGGATAATGGTTGTGTGATAACTTTTCACCATAGGAAACGTTATTTTGATGGTCATTTATGGGTTTTCACCTTTATTTCTTCAGTTTTAAACATTTTGATAGGAATACATTCCTCAAAATTCCTAGGACTTCATCCCTAAGGACCCATCTCGGTGTTGGTTCGTTGGCATGACTATGGAACAATGGAATTCAAAAATAAAAAAATTACTTCCTGAAATGTCATATTTAGTTTTTGAAATTCTTTGAAAAACAGTTTCTTGAATGCTAGGTTGTATTTGCATTTGGAAAACTTTCGGTGGACAATGGTTTTGGAAATTTTTAACCCTTCACAACAAGAATTCTCAAAATTCCTACAAATCAATAATTTCTGAGGGCCTGTTTGTTAGTAGCATAGAATATATACGAACCTTAACTTTACTAGGATTTGAATTATACAGTGATTGTTAGGTATTCATTTATGATCCTTAGATCCAATTGTTACATATGAAAGCCAATAATTTTGCCCGCTACAAATTTAATTTAATGATTCTAATTTCAATTTTGGCCATTTCCTCAATTTTGATTTAAATGGAGCCCACATGTTTCACATTTTATTTGAAAATATTATAATAACAAAAGTTATACTATGTATATACTAATGTATATATTAGAATTTAAATGCACAACCACTCATTCCTTTAGATGTCCTTAAGATCTACCAGAGACAATTGGAGCAAACAAGACTTTTACATCGAAAATCATTATAAAAAAAATCCAAAAAGCAGTTGCAGACAGAGCGGCGGCCTTGGGATGAAGAACTCAAAAGTAACTCACATTTCTTGAAGTTTCTATAAATATATTCTGCCCACTTTACCACAAAAGTATTATAGAATAACTTATTTTGAAGAGAATTTTACTAGAATATCCTTCTCTTTTATTCTTTTGTTTTATTATTTTGCTAAACAGCAATACTGCAATTCACCTATTTGAGCGGGGATATAGCCCCTCATTTCCTCTACTTTATCTTATACATGAGCAAAAATGTCCCCTTTCGAGGTCTTTTCGGTTGATATTAAAATTTGAAGACTTTTTGCTCTTCACAACATTTAAGAGGATCATTTTTAAAAAAATCTTTATTTTAAAACACTATGGAGAAGTAGTTATAAATGGAATATCTGCTTTGAAGATGAAAGATCCAACTCACGTTGCTCTAGCTTTCAGGATAAAACACGCCACTTCATCACATTTCTTTTATGAAATTATATTAATGTTAGCATTAGGGTCATTTCCATACAAGTATGTATATTTACAAATATATAAGGATTAAGGATTCTTCGCATCTATAAAAGGAGGTGGCTTTAGAATTATATATTTTATTTTGTTTTCCTTCTTTTGCTTTAGTAACATTTTAGCCGATATGGACTTGCTTATAAAGTGCTTTTACAATCAGTGCATAGCACCATATCATGAAGGTAAATTTTACTGGATAACAACTACACTGATTGTGATCTTTGGAGTAGAGTCTCTAACAAATAATTAACAAACACGTAAACTGAGTGTAGTAGGTATTAGAATATTGAAATAGATGTGGAGCACAATTAGAAAAGTTAGGATTAGGAATGAATACTTCCAGGAGGATTCAAGAGTGTCATCAATAAACAATAAATAATATATATATATATATTTTTTAAAAACAGTGTCATTTGAGAAAGTTTAAAGGTTGTCTAACGCATGCCAGCAATTGCATCATTGCGTAGGAAAATAGTTTATTGGTTGGTGGGACCCTTGTTGATCCCACAAGCTTACAAAGTCGCAGACGAAACAGAGAAGGACGAAGACGTACGTCACTGCAACTTTTTAACTGGTGCGTTCGTTGGGTATTGTCATCTCCTTCTTCTTTTGCGAATTGGGTGAGGGAGAGGAAATGGCAGATGACGTCTGCTGTAAGCTGAAAGAGAATCGCATGGAAAACGGAGACGGAAAGGAAGAGGAAGAGGAGGAACGAAAAGGAGGCGTTTCCAGAGATGGATCCATTCATGGCTTCGAATCTCTGCAGCGTCTTCTCAGTTCTTCTCTCAAACCTGATCTGTTCAAGGTTTCCCCTTTCTGCTTCTCTCCTTCCCCTTCCCCTTCCCCTTCCCCTACCCATCTGTGTGTCTTTTTAGGGTTTCTATTCAGAAAGGAACTGTCTTTCTGTGATTCTCTTCTTCAACAATCTCTTCTTCTTCTTCTTCTTCTTGTTCTGGAGATTTAGGGTTTATGGATCGAGATTTCAAACAGGGTAGATTCCCTTGTCAGCGATTTCGATGAATTGGTAGCATTTGAGCTGTCACACACCGAATGATCCTTCTTCATTTCTATTTTCTTTTGGAAGTAGAGTTTTGACGACCTTGTGTTTCTAAAATTGGAAGGCCTTTTGGGTTTGGTCACTGGTCCAGAGTGTTAAACTTAAACCCTTTTGTGCCAACATTGCAAGTAAACATGCCAAGTAGGTACCTCCAACTGAGGGAGTGGAAGATGTTGGAATCCGGTCCTACATGGTTGTGCTTGTGCTGGTCTCATCTTGCCTCAACTGATAAGTGATAATGATGCAGCACCTTTCAAGAATAGGGAGGGAGGGGAAGGAAATATTGCTATTTGTATTTGCTTGATGTATCAGTTCTTCATCTTCATAACATATTGTTTTACAGGAAGTCAGCCGCTTGCTTGTGGGTCTGAATTGTGCAAGTGCTCTTGAAACTGTTCCATTGCCGGATTCTGTTCTCACCCTCTCTTCAAAATATGATTTTGATGTGCAAGTAAGTTGAGCCTACTTGTTGGTGGTGGATCATCAAATCAGTTGTTCATGTGTTGTCGCTCTTTCTTGGCTTTGTAAATTGTGTGCTGTTCTTCAAGCTTTTGTGATTGCACTGATTATGAGCTGATTGAGTGCAGATGGGTTCTTTCCATTTTGGGGGCAGAGGGGGAAATTTTATGCTGATGCTGGGAATTATATGGGTAGAAAAATTTTAAGTAACAGTAAAGGGCCAGATATATATATATATATTTCTTTCTTTCTTTCTTTCTTTCTTTCGGCTCCCAAAATGAGGAGCCAAATGTAGCATTAAATGGGTCCACACCTTTTATTTCTTATTGGTCTATATCAAGTAAAATTATCAACCCTTATTGGGTGTCTTAATTGTGACAAGGATGATCTTTTAGACCCTTAATTTTCAGTGAATTTCTCCAGTTAAAATGAAAATATAGTCCTATGTGTCAAACACAAGTCCCACCAAGATCTAGATATCGAAAATGCAATTTTGACGGCATTTTCTATTGAAAATGGCATCTTGCAGTAATGAAATTCAATTTCTTGGACCTTTATTCTAACAAAACATTCAGCTCATATGCCTTTGAAGTTTGAAGTTCCCATCTTATGCAATGCAATAAAACTGCTATTCATATTGTGAATTTAATTATTTCTCCAAAACATAAAAGAATAAAAAAAAATCAATGTAGTTTGGTTTAGACAATTATTTTTTTCATTCTTTCAGGCTTTCTGCTTTCATGCTGACAAAGAGTTATTGCGGCAACCTCGAGTTGTTCGCGTTGGTCTCATTCAAAATTCTATTGCTCTACCGACAACTGCACCTTTTCTGGACCAAAAGAGGGCCATCATGCAGAAACTGAAACCCATGATTGATGCGGCAGGTGCTTCTGGTGTCAACATTCTTTGTTTACAAGTAAGCACCACAGATTGATTGGATGAACTTCTCTCTCTTTTTTTAAAGGCAAAAAAAAAATTCTTTTTGTGACAATTCACTGTGAAACCAGGAGGCATGGATGATGCCATTTGCATTTTGCACTCGAGAGAAAAGATGGTGTGAGTTTGCAGAGCCGATTGATGGAGAATCAAACCAGTTTCTGCAGGACCTTGCACGCAAATATAACATGGTTATAGTGAGCCCAATTCTTGAAAGGGATGTAAACCATGGAGAAACTCTATGGAACACTGCAGTTGTAATTGGAAACCATGGTAATATAATCGGCAAGCATCGAAAGGTATATATAGTGTTAGTCAAAATGATATGATCCTTCACCCATGGATGTTCTTTATTATTTTTAGCATCGAAAGGTATATATAGTGTTAGACAAAATGATATGATCCTTCACCCATGGATATTCTTTATTATTTTTAGCCTTGGGTTTGTACAACTGGACCCATTGTTCTGTGATCTAATATGTTGATCTGATTGAACAAAAAGGATAGACAGTGCCCACACATGAACCCAATGGATAAATCAAAACATTTTGACTGGGTGGAATGCGAAATGCAAATAGACATTAAAAATACTATGCACTTTACAGAGAGTGGAAATGCCAATGTTTGATTAAAAAGGAACTCCAATTGGAGGCCAATATTTTTCTGATCAAAGGTCTTTTGGGGGGTGTTATCTGTTGACAATGGATGGGCCCATCATACAACTAATGGTTTCAAACTAGGCATCCACTATACAAATTCAAAGCTGAGATTACTTTGCACATGCTGGTGCTGAGGATCATTTGACTAAGCTATTCTATGCTTTTTTTTACATGTTTCTGGTTTTCTCTTCTCACTGTTTTTGTTAAATTTGTAACTTATGTCATGGATGCTTATCAGAATCACATTCCTAGAGTCGGGGATTTTAATGAGAGCACATACTATATGGAAGGAAATACTGGGCATCCTGTATTCGAGACTGCATATGGGAAGATTGCTATAAACATCTGTTATGGAAGGCACCATCCTCTAAATTGGTTAGCTTTTGGATTGAATGGTGCTGAAATTGTCTTTAATCCTTCAGCTACAGTTGGAGAGCTTAGTGAACCGATGTGGCCCATTGAGGTTTGTTCCCATTGCAACCTTCTTTTTCCCCATAATCATGAGGAGTTAAGCAATTTTGCAATTTTGCATACATTTGATTTGAATATCACTAATTCATGGCACTATAGAGAGTCCTTTTTGTGAGGTATTTACTATGTGGTGCATTTGGATATAACCGAAAATTTTGGGTGTTTTGCATATTGACCTCTATTTTGTTATGCATTTGGTGCAAACAGAAAGTAGAAAAGGCATTAAATGGGCTACAGCTTTTCTGCCAATATGGTTTTCCAGATGTGAAATTCAGGGGGGAAAAAAAGGAAAGAAAAAAGAAGGATCTCACTTGATGCGACTTTTAAATTCAACACCACCCAGGCACAGAATGTGTGACCATTAATTATGCTTAATTGCAATTTGAAACATGCCTTCAGTGATGTATGCTGTAGTTAATGATGTTTTCATTGCTTGTACAAGTGGTTAAGCTTTCAGGTTTGGTATTGCAGGCTCGTAATGCTGCCATTGCCAACAGCTACTATGTTGGCTCAATTAACCGTGTTGGGACTGAGGTCTTCCCTAATCCATTCACTTCCGGTGATGGGAAGCCACAACATGCAGACTTTGGACATTTTTATGGTTCAAGCTATTTTTCAGCACCAGATGCATCTTGCACACCGTCTCTCTCCAGATGCAGGGATGGTTTGTTAATATCAGACATGGATCTCAACCTCTGTAGGCAGTTGAAAGACAAGTGGGGATTCCGAATGACTGCTCGCTATGACATGTATGCGGAGTTGCTTTCAAAGTATATGAAGCCTGAATTCGAGCCCCAAGTGATCATTGACCCCTCGTTGCAGAAGAAAGGCTTGTAAGATCTTAAAATAAGTTTTATTGTCAATTAGAAATACCAATTGGAATGTGTTTTATGAATAATTCAATTTCATGAGCCCTGTTGCTCATTTTAAACTCTCTTAAGATGTTTATAGGTAGTGATGTCTACAATTGTGGATCAACCTGGGGTACATCTTTTGGGTCCCAGCCCCCTTGGCTGGGATACCCAAAAAAAAAAAAAAACCTGCAGTACGTTTCTGCATAGAACTAGGCGAGCATAGTTAGTGAGAAACCTTTCGACTGCTTTCATTTCTCCCCTATGCTTCAATATAATACTGATATAAGATATTAAAAAATGATGTGTTTCTGGCCTCTCTCTCTCTCTCTCTCTCTCTCTCTCTCTCAAGCTGACAACTGCAATAGGAATGAAGTCATGAATTCCAAGCTTGTGCAGTCTCAAATTTCAAGTGAAGACATACAAACGACCTCATTTGTGAAGTGGACCTCGGTGTTTTCTGGGAACTATACTTTTTACTTTTTGTGTGCACAGAGGGAAAGTTATGGAATTGAGATTATGAGTAAATCCCAACAGTGATAGGGCATGAGTAGTCCACCCACCATTACCGTGGGTATTTACTCAGATGATCCGGACTCAAATGTGATGGGGTGCCCCAGTGGAATTGGGGCAAAGGAAGCCCCAGGGCCACCGCTGTGCTGATTACTGATGACAAAATCATCACCTTCAAAGGGGTAAGAATGAAATGGGCATATTGTCGTGTCACATACAGCTTATATTCAAATTTTAAATTTTTTCATATTAGCTCTTCTCGGGCTGTCAGCTGTTGCTAGCTGGCCTGCAATTTCGATGCTTGTTTATTGCCTACTTTAGCTGTCGGTTTTTTTTTTTTTTTTCTCTTTTCACTTGGCTCAGTGGCCAAGTTGGAGGGAAGGAAAGCCACTCACCACGGTCGATCCCTGGTGGTGCTTGGGATGGGAGTGGTTGGCTCGTGCTTTTTATAAGCCCTTCCTCGGCCGGAAGGAATAAGAAGAACATGATCCACCTACTCCCATTGAGAGGCCGAAACATGATCAATCCCACTGACTCAGCTGCTGCCTCTTCAATCGGCAATCACCTAATTAGACACAGCCACTATCGTTCCCTGGATTGAATCAAGAAAAGGAAAAACTGAAGCTGCTGCACATGTGAAAAGAACTGAAATCTATGATTGGACTAGTTTTCTTTGCAAGACACTTGATCCAGGTCAGAGCTTCGCAAATGGACCACAACCATGTAGTTGATACCGGTTATACTTAAATAGGTAAGAAAGATGCATGGTCAAATGATCTTTGCTAAAGGATTATTAAAGAGGAGATGGGTGAGAAAAATGAGTTAAAGGGATGAAAGGTATAAGCTAGGGACGTACGCAACCCTCACTTTCTAAGGTTTGAATTGCTAAGTGGTGAGCAGGTAATCATTCCCAACTCACCCCGAAACATTTGCAATCGAGGATGGTCATTATTGAGAAATTCACGTTAGTTTCTTCAATTTTAAACATTTTCAAAAATATAAGTCCTATAATTCTGATGCATTCAATTCAATTACATGAATCAAAGACGACCTAATGACAAATAAATAAAATTAAAAGAAATCTTCCCTCCAGCTGAAGAGATCATGTTGATGCCGTTTCAAGTAGTCCAATTGGAGAACTTCACTCCCTGATCCTTGCATAATATCACTGCAACAGAAGCTATTGAAACTCTCCACTCCCTGATCCTCACATAATATTAACGCAACAGAAGCTATTAAATCTCCAACCAACTAAAATATCCTCTCCAAAAAAGGGTACAAAAAGGTTTAAATTTAGGTCATCAAGACTCAGGAGTCCATCGCAAAAGCTGGCAGCAGTTTGAAAGTCGCGATGCAACTGACCTTCCAACTAGATCATGATTAGTTCTAAATGGTATATTCCCTGCATAAATAGAAATGCCAATATAATTTCCAGTTTAATGGATCAATGTAGGCAAACAGAAGAAATGTAAATTAATTTTGGCATCAATGAAAGTGCAAACTAGATTTTAAAGTCTGGACGGAAAAAAATAAAGGTAAGCAGTGTTTGACCGTGACAATTATTCATCTGTAAGGTAACCTATGTGTAAGTTGCAATTGATTCATTCGGGCAACCCCCAGAACCCCACAAGCCATTGCTATGAATGGAACATAAACTTGAGATTAGAACAGCCGTAGCATAAAATATTCTGAAACGAGTCCCAGAATTTCTTATCTTCCCCCATTTACTTGCTAAATTCTAAATAATCTTCCTACTGCTGGGAGATCTGAACACCGATTCTAGGAGACCTGCTGCAAAACTACAGTCGCTGATTCTTTCATGTTATCAATTCAACAGAAGCTATAAAATTCTTCATACACAGCTAGACATCTTCCATGAGCTCTCAGTCCGGTCATGATTTAAGTCTACTGTTTCTTGTCATCATTGATGTCAAGCTTGGAGATCCAGAAATTGAGTTGGTCAGCTACACATTTTGAACCAGTTGATCCATACGAGCAGAACTTTTTAACTGAATTTTCAACACCAATAAACTCATAAACATCCTCTTCAAACACAGGACTTATACTTCTAAGGTCGTCCAGACTCAGTTCCAAAAGCTGGCAACCTCTTGAGAGGCACAATGCAACTGACCTTCCAACTATATCATGAGAAGTTCTAAAAGGTACTCCCTGCATAATATAAAATGAAGCTGGTAATGTCATTTCCAGTTCAATGAATTAATGAAGAAGAAGCAGGAGAATTATAAATGCTCTTGAGATTAGCATGTATTCGAGTACAACTAGATTCAGAAATCAGGAAAACAAAGAGTTAGCACTCACAGCGGTTGCCCATGAGTACACTTTATTGTCTCTGCAAGGTGGCCTATGTGTAAGTGGTAATGATTCATCCAGGTGCATCCCCATCACCCACACCGTTTTTCAAGATAAGATTTTGTCAGAACTATTTTTTCTTTAAAAAAAAAAAAGGACCTAACCATCTGAAAGCATAACACATATATAAATTGTTGGTCATTCGATGCCCGTCGATCAGTCTCCTGTATCCGTTGATTGGATTGCAAGGACCGACCATGCCTAGCTCCTAAATGGTTATAATCACAATTCACAAGTATACATGACACAACCTGCAAATAATGAGTTTTTTTACTGGTCTGAGGAGTCATGTTGTGGACTAAAATGTGACTAAATCAAGTAAAACTCCAAATATTCGACTAAAATGTGACTAAATCAAGTAAAACTCCAAATATTAGAAGCATGCAATGCCCTAATTGAGTATAAGTATTCTGGAGATTCCTCATAATGATATTTTCACCAGTTTTCAAACTGAGTCAACGTGATTTCAGCCAGCTTCTCCACAAGTTGGGACTCTCCCCATTGTGTGAAAAATTCAACAGAATAGGCATGAAATGTGTCAACAAGACTGGTTAAGAACAAGATTTTTTTTTTAATGGAAAGAGAAAAGATTAAATATCTTTTAACGAGAAAATGTCAGAAAAATAATAACCGTTGTAGACTTTTTAAATTTGGGCAGGCCTTCTTTTTTTAGCATATTACAGTAACCCCTTATGTAGAATAGCTATCAGGTTTTGTATTTTTTTATTACATTGATGAAAGTCTCACTACTTCGAGACACACACACACACACTTTGATATACTTTGATTTACTTATTCAGAAAATGTATGACTTACTTATTCAGAAAATGTATGACTACAACATAAGCTACCTGGAAAAAAAATTACTCAATTTAGTTATGAGTCGGACCCAATCCCTCATCCTCAACCAGTAATGGCTTTTAAGCCTTATACAAATGTGTGATCTAGAAGAATTCAACAAGAGCAAGTTATTTTCCATGTGAGATGCCATGGTGTATGTTGGTGGTAGATGATATCATGCTGGCAGACAAATAAAGAGATGAAAGAAATGCAAAACTTGAGAGATGGTGGGAGGCTTTAGAATCCAAGGGCTTTTAAAATAAGTCGTATAAAGATAAAATATATGAATTGCAACTTAAATGAGGATGTGCACAGAGATGTAACTCCTATGAGAATCGAATTCGAAACTCAAGATACACCACAAAGAGTCCTGATGATATCTTGGCTCTATAATCATTGAGGATGGAGAGATTAAGGAGGATGTCAAATATAAGATAGGAGTTGAATGTTTGAGATGGAGACTTGCTTCTAGAGTGTTTTGCGACAGAAACATACCAATAAAGATTGAAAGGAAAATTTTGCAAGACAATTATTAGACCAGCTTGACCTATGAAGTAGAATATTGGTCAATCAAGAAATAACATGTGCAAAAAATGGATGCAGTAGAGATGAGAATGTTGAGATGAATTAATGGTGAAACTAAGAAATATAAAATTAGAAATGGGTGTAGTCGAGAGCATTTAAGAGTAGCATTAATAGATGATAAATTAAAAGAAACTTGTTTAAAATGGATTGGACATGTCCAACATAGGCAAACAATAAAGCCAGTTAAGAGAAGTTTCTCTATGCAGGTTGATGGGCCCTCAAGGAAACTAGGCAAGCCAAAGAGGTCATTGATGGAAGTAGTAAGGATAGATCAGAATAAGTGCTACTTATCCAAGGATTTGGCTCAAAATAGATGGGAATGGCGAAATAAAATTCATGTAGCTAACCACAACATAGTTGGGATAATGCTTTAATGATGACGATGATGACATTTATGTCGATTTAGTGAATTCAACTTGCCTTCTTCACTAAATAATCAGCAAGTGTTGTGGCATCAAGATGTCCCACCGGTAAAGCCCTTCCAATCCTCTCACGATTGAATGTGATATTTTGTGCAAACTCAGTTGTAACTTCGAGCATTCCTATGATAGTTTTAACACTGTCAAAGAGTGGCTCCTTGTCTTCCTGTATAAAATGGGAAATGGGATTATCATCAAATTAGAGGAAAAAAAAAGGAATGCAGAGTCATTAAAAATAATGGCAACATATAAGTTCATTAGAAATGGCCAAATGCAAGAAGTTTCAGGGCTCAGGGAATTGTTACTATTCAATGAGTTTTAGTAGTCATAAAAGTCAGAAACCACAGCAGGTGGAATACTGCTTTCGATTGGTTTAAATCAATGTTAATGCTGATCATTGATACTGATTTAGGGTGGAAAGCTAGATATGTATCATCAAGATGAAGATATTTCCTAATGCCATGCAAAGAAAGCACAGTGGAAACAAAACCTGTCCATTACTGCCAAAAAATTCAAGTAGGCTGTAATTCAAGATATTCCCACACCTAAATCTAACTCAGCACATCATAAAACAACATTTTACCTGTAGATCACGATTATAAGCTTGAGGAAGTCCTTTGCACAGCACAAGAAGTGTAACAAGGTCACCAACAACTCTAGCAGACTTGCCACGAACGAGTTCCATTGGATCTGGGTTTTTCTTTTGAGGCATGATGCTGCTTCCAGTTGAGACAGAGTCGCTTGGGATCAAGAACCCAAACTCTTCCGATGCCCACAAAACCCATTCCTCACCAAGCCGAGAAAGATGTACAGCTGCAATGGAGTTGGCAGAGAGGAACTCTAAAACAAAATCCCGGTCGGATACAGCATCAATGCTGTTTGGTAACATAGAAAATACAAGTCATTGAAGGAAGCAGAGTATGTTATTTACATAAAGAAAATACAAATCCTGGTTGGATAAAACATCAATGCTGTTTGATCACATAGAAAATACATGTCATTGAAGATACATAGTACAATTTTAGAATGGTGACTCATTCAATTTGGCTACCTGTATAGCAAAATGCCATTAGGGCTTGCTTCACCCTACGAAAAAATAACAGAACTTTGTTTAAGAGATTAAATCACTGGACCCGCTTTACCTTGAATCCAATTAACCACATCTAATTGCTAACAGAACATGAAGTTATTTTCTTGTATATGTGTGTATCGTGTCCACTTAAATAAAAGCATCAGAAATCAGGAGGAATTATATGATCCCCGACAGAGGATATGCAAGAAACCCCAGGCCTTAAATATGTGGGGGCCTGGGGCCTACGTTCTCGTGTGGTGGTACACACTTCAGACTATTGATCAACAGTGGGCCCTACAATAGATAGACTGTATTGAAAATTATCCCAAACGAACAACCCTAACCCATTAGTTGACAGCTTTTCAATTGAACAGATATTTAACATAGAAAGATTGCAACAGCCCCCCTAATTCATTGAAATCATAAATGTAGATACATCATATATGATAAGGTAGTCAAAGCACAAGGAACACAGGTGCCAAGGCTAGTTGAGCTCAAGACAGGAGTGAGGAATGAGGATTAGACAATCAGTACTAACAATAGTGACAAAATAAATTCAAGTTACTACCATCCATTCAGATTTAAATAATTAATCAAAGCACCGCTAAATACATTTTTTTAAGCTTTTTTTTTCTTCTGAATCAATATTGATAAAGCAAATTCATGTTTGCAATTGTCTATCCAGATTTGTTTTCTACATTGTAATCTCAAACTCATGCACTCCAACTCACACATGTCCCTTGCCAAATGAGCTACAACTTGGGGACAATTCAGATTTGAATAATTCACCAAAGCAGCAATACGATTTAGTGACAAAAAATATATTCATTAATCAAGGCATATAGGCTAAGCATAGAACTGAAATTAAATCCAACACAGAGAGGGAAAAATAGCAACAACATGCAATTGCAAATTGCATCAACAAACAGTGAAAAAATGCAATAAAACCAACTGAAATTGCCGCAACAAGGATAAGAAAATTTTAAGTAGCAGCAGAAGCTGCTTCTACTGGAGAATGCAAGGCGTATATTTCCTAGAGAATTCCGAGACAAGATGAACATCAGCAGAGCACAAGTCGAACAGCCAAATGAAATGGAACCCGTTCATTTCACTTCCCTTTTATACAAGGAGACCCTCTTTCTCTTTTCTTCTCTCCACAAACCAACCACCACCCTATTAAGCTTTTTTTTTTTTTACTTTTTATTACTCAAAAAATGATACTAAAACTCAAACTGGGAAAAAACAACTAACGAACAGGTGACAGGCATGCCTGGGCGTCCACTGTGCCTAGGCAGAGCAAAAAACATGCTTAATTACAGGGTGTGCCGGCCAAACCCCCTAGAGCCTGACCCTAGCAGCTGGGAACATCTTCAACTGCCATGGTAACTGATAGGATCTTATGACTTAAAAGCCAAGGAATTTAAACTACAGATGTATCTCGTATTTAGACTTAGAAAATGGTTATTAATGGCCAACTCTTGGTACCAACTGCCAGGTATTGTTTGTTGTCCATGGACCAGTTTGTAAGTCATGCTAACAGAAAAAAATTGTGTTTGTGAACTCAATACAATTGGATGTGGCGGTGGCGGAACTACATAAAATGAGAAAATGGAAAACTTATTCAACACCATCGGAAATCAGAGACTCAGTGAAATGATTTTGTCTGTAAGAAAATACAAACTTCTTCATACCCAGAGAAATGCTAATTGAGGATGATAGCTTTGAAGCTTTAAGATGGGCTTGAGGTGAAGGCCAAGCCATTAATGTCCTTACAAATGGGATGACAGGAATTTACAGTCTTTAATTGACATATCACTAGTCCACATTCCAAGGGAACGACTACAGCCCATAGCACATTTGGAAGGTGCTCATTGTCGCAACCACAATGTCGTGGACTCAATTCATGTTACCAATCTAGGAAAAAGTACATCTAAGGGAATATTATCAGATGGGGATGGCGAATAACTACTTATAAAATCGGGTGCATTTAGAATGAACTGTTTAAAGAATGTTTTGCTTGGTCCATTGCCATAATGGACCTTTGGAGGCAACAAAATGCTGCATATTTCTTCCTACTATTCAATTAAAGTTTCTCTTCAACCCAAATAAAAATATAAAAATGAAAAGGATCTACAATTCCAAGTTACTCTTAGAGAATGGTCTACCCATACTAATGGCAAGGCACGTCATAACAATGGAGACCTGATCTCCAAACTATAGGCTTCACATGTGCAAAACCCTGTTGATAACAACTAGATGTAGAACCCAATTAACAATCAGCATAGTAATTGGGCATCAAAGAAGCATCATTAACCCAAGGGTCGTAAGGAGCTGGCGAGCTGCACGTAAATGATGATGATGATGATGATATCAACAATAATAAGATGAAACTGAGAGTTTCCCTTGTTTAACCAACCAAAAGTCTCAACTTACTGAGGGAAAACCGAGACAGATACAGGCGAACCAACCAGTCCGCATTCTCATCCGGCCGAATTCTCATTTTCCGGAATTCAGTCGGGTGGCTAGGTAGCCCGCACCTAGTAAGAGAACAATCTCAAAAACAATAATAAAATACTGAACATTTGAACCAGAAGAGATATTATAATGTTGGTAACTGTTTCGACCTACCTGTTCCTCATAGGGGCAGTAAATCCCAAAGCCTTTGCAGTCATAAACCTGTCAATGGGAAGGCCTGTACCAGCCAATGCACAAGCTCCCAGAGGACAAAAATTCAACCGATCTTTGCAGTTAATAAACCGACTGGAATCACGTTCAAGCTGAAAACATCATGGCCATAGTTAATATTATGAAGAATAATTCAAAGATCTCGAATCACGTTCAAGCTGAAAACATCATTGTTCTGAGATCTTTGAATTATGAAGAATAATTCAAAGATCTCAGAACATTTTACCAAAGAAAAGAGGCAAATACTTTCTTGCATTGCATGAGAAATCCAGAAATCCAGAATATAGAAAGTGAAGTACGCAGACAACATAAGCACCAACATTGGCAGAGAGAATCCAAACTGTGGGTTCCATTATGAATTAAAATACAAAAAGAAAGAAAGAAGACGATGTGATCAAATGATCCTGTCAGAAAGACAATTAAATTGGTGGAAAGTACAAATTCAATGGCGTCCTGGTCAATGTGACTATACCTATATATCCAACACTAGGGCCTGTGACCTGGACACTATGGATTGGCATTCTACAGGCAACTACAGTTGAGTTCACCAGAGAGTTGACTTTAGGATCACTTGCCCATTTTCAACAGCACCTTCCTAAATATGGGGGAGAAAACAAAGACAAATTGATTAACGAGTCCAAGTTGCTCTTATATTAAACAGGCACGAGACTGGAGGATACTCTTCCAAGGAGTTGCATGGAGTTATGTTAGAAAAGAATTTCCAAAATGTTAAAGAGGGAAAAATTCTCCATTTGACAAGCTGTTCCACAGGCTCACTGTTGCAAGATTGAGGTTGTGGGATCAAGTCTTGTTTCCAGTTAGAGATAGAGAGAGAGAGAGCTCGCCATCTATCAATAACCTCAAATGAAATTTAGTTTCATGGGATGCCGCAAACTGCAAGCTTCCAGAAAGCCCCAACTCCCATCCTAATTATGCCTAGTCAAAACCAAAATCTCTTACCTAATTCAATCTCTAGGCCCAAACTTATACAATCCCCAGCTTCATACTGCACTGCTGGCTCTACTTTGTGCAGACTGTATCACAGCCCAGATCAGCCCCACTTTGCGTACCCATGCCAGGCCCAAAAGACCGCACAAATGCATCCCTTAAGCCATTTTTATCTTACCCTAAACTTAATACTTAATTCCTCGAAATCCTAATCTGAATGTGCCCCAAAACAGTCCCAAACTTCTCTCACAAAACAACCAGCAGCTGTTAACCAGCCAGAAGATTAGTGCCCTTGTACCCAACACAAAAAAAATTAATAAAACCTATCTTCCTCCACACCTCTTTTTCATTGTTATCTCTTTCTGTGCAAGGTTGCTTGGATTGCTTTACTTTGCATTTCCTACAATTTTTTTGGAACAAAAGAATTCATAATTTGAGTTGGGAAAGAGAATCCACATCTTTTTCTTCAGTTTGTGAAATACAAAAGGAAATATAACAATCGGTTTCTCCTAAGTCAGGCCCTTTTTTCCTTGAGGATAATGAAATTTTCTCGCTGAAAAGAAAAAATTAAAGAGGAAATATACATGAAAAAATACCACACAACCATCAACAATTATTATCCAATTCTTGGCAACATGGCTACACAACCGATAAAAGATCACGAGAAAGGCAAAACGGTCAGATTAACTTGAATTTCTTAAGAAGACCTAAAACAAAGAGAATTCTACTGACCTGCTCAACATATGCGAGGAGGAGATGTTGCAGTAGAACAGGTTGTGCCCTTTGCAAATGTGTGTACCCAGGAACAATCAAGCCTTCATTTTTTATGGCTAAACAAACTAGTGCCACCTACAAATTGAACAAAAGAGCTTATTAATGGATGACAACTGGTAGGTAAACCATTTTATTATGAAGTGAGCGCTAATAAAAAAGTTAGTGCAGATAGATGTCACACAAGCAAACCAACTACTATAAGCAAAATCCTAGATTAGTTTTAAAATGTTCCTGTGTAGATCCTCCATACATCCAATCCAAATTGATGGACACAGGGAGGTAAATAGTGAGGTATTCTAGTAAATATACTGGATGTGACAACTGCACATGCAGAAGAATTCAAGAATATATTTTTAAGTGTGCCAATTGGTTGATAGTGGTGGTGCTGGCGGTAGTAACAACCACCATTAAAAAGATTAATAATAAGAATAATAGCAACAAGGGAGAAAATCAGTTCATGATGGCTTACATCTTAATAGATTCATCGCTAACGTAATTGATTTGTCAAAATTTTCCTCAATTTTGTTATTATTGTTATTATTGAAAAAAAAACAGACTTTATTGATGAAACAAATATGATAAAGCAAGACCAAGCAATCCTCAAAACAAAGTCATCCCCTTAAGCTAAAGGGTGGGCAGCTGAAACATGAGAAAGAAGGGCCAAAAAAATTAGCAAAGAGAGACTACATTTCTGAAAATTATACAAGTTCACCAAGCCCCCTATTTTGCATGAATGATGGTGAAGCAGGACAGACTCATGATCCCTGGTTCAACCAGCCCTTGGCCCAAGACCATAGACCCAGCAGTACAACCATTTATTTTATTTATTTGTTTTTATTTATTGTGATTACTTAGAGTTATTTTCTGATTTGTGTGACTAGTTTAAGTTATTTAAGTTGGATGTTTTAATCTTGGTTGTTCAATGTGTTTAGATGGCTGGGTTAGCGCTTTGCTCATGTAAGTTTATAATGCCTCTTTTGAGGAAAATGATCAAGAAACAAGAATTCTTTTGGGTGCTTTTGCTGTCTCTCCTGGGAAAGGACTGGTGTGATGCCACTGGGTGCAAGGCTCGCAAGATTGGGTGTGAAGCCTCGCGACTCTTCCCTTACCCGCTCTGCATCAGTCAGCTTATCTTTTGAATCCTTCTCTAGCACAAGTCAAACTAGATTTAAAAGAATTTAAATGGCCCAAACCTCCTCAAAACTCAGGTTATCTTCAAGGAGTGGAACCATGAGCATCAACCCAACCAACGGCCCAAACCGCCATTCACCAAAGGGTAGAACTGCAGCATGACAGCCACAACAAGGTTTGGGGAGCTAGAGCAAAGATGAATATGCCTATGGTTTTGGATTGGGTCCAAACTGTACCTGGACACAAACCAGGATCCAAATTGGGTATGGATGAGGTCACATAACCCCATTGTAATCTTTCTTGTGCTTTTCATAATCAAAGCTAGATTTAGTACCAGTGGCCTGTATATAGCCAGGGGTCTTCTGCTATTATTTTCTTATTGTTTTCTCTTAGTTAGTGCCTTAGCCACTTGCATAAATATCTTTCCCTCCACTTGTCTTCATTTGGTGAAGTGACCTCTCACTCTCTCTCTCTCTCTCTCTCTCTCTCTCTCTCTCTGTCTCTCTGCCTTAGCCTTTAGTGAAGACTTTGGCATACCCAATGAATGAAGAATCCATTGGAATGAGGCCAAGATGTATCATGTATGTGAAGATTCTACGCCAATCCATCCTCGATTAAATTCAACGATGTTTAAGACCCAGAAAGAAGAATATGGTTCAGAAGGTCGTGGAATGGTAGTACAAATTACAAGTACTTCCTTACTCTTGCCAAGTTATCTATAAGATTACATAATATCATGCAAATCAAAGAAAACTCATTATATTTGTCTTTGTTCGTTCAGTGCGATCTGAAGCATCAGATTCTAAGATAAGACCACAACATCCTAAAACAGGAGTATGCAAACTAATAGTTGAGCGAGGTCTTATCTGCTACTTTGCTACTTCAGTAGCCTGCAAAGCTTTTCTGGACGAGTCCTTAAGGAATGTTCTAGCTTTCCATTGAAGCTGTGCGTTTCCTTCACAATTTTTTTCCAGTTTGGGGGGGGGTAAGGTCATTAAGATTATGGTGTTCATGGATTTCAAGACATTGTACAGCACAGCTATCCTGAGTAGCTTTTCAAGCAAGTGATCCACATTCACCAAAATCACCACGAGTAAATTCAACAGCAGCCAAACAGAGGAAAAGATTCCAGTCAAACAATTCCAACCACCAAGAGGAAGCAGTAAAGGATGATAAAGTAAAACCTGAAGGCACTTTATTCGGTCAAGCATCTCAGTGATGGCATCCCGACACCACAGACGGAGATCTGTCACAACTTGATCATTCCGACTTCTGGCAGTATGAAGCTTCTTTGCAGGCTCGCCAATCACATCAGTAAGTGCCGCTTCGATATTCATATGCACGTCCTCCCGATCTGTTCTCCAAACAAATTCACCGGCTTCAATCTGTCTCTCTATTTCATCAAGACCTTGTACTATGCAGTCCCTATCGCTGGAGCTCATCAAACCCTGCATAGCTGGGAAAATTTTAGCACATCTCTATGATTGATGAAAAACGGAAAGCAGAAGCTCTTCACCTGCTTTGCGAGCATGACCGCATGAGCCCTACTTCCCATGATATCGTGCTTGTAGAGCGCTTTATCGAATGAGATCGATTCGCTGAACTTCTCGACCGCATCCGTTACGCTTTCCTCGAATCGGCCGCCCCACAGCTTCGCCTCCTTCATCGCGCTCTCCTTCTTCGTCTTTTGCACCGTCGAGAGATCCGGCACCGTTTCGGAAACGCACGAAATACGGGATCTTGTAGCGGCGCTGCTGCGCTGGAGGAATCCGAATCGGAGTTCGGCGGAGGTCCGATTCAGATGCGACGGGAGATGAGGGCTGGGGGAAAGACGGGACGGCCGGGATAGCGATTGCATTCTTCTTCCGCCGCCAGCGAAAGAGTGAGAAACGGGCGGAGACAGCGAAGCAAAGCCTGTCTTTTGCTCTTTTTGGAGGCGGGAAGGGGGTTTTCATGGGCGATCCAGGCCCGGACAGGCCCATTCGAGTGAATTGGCTGGCGGTCATTTTTCAAATTGACTTTGATTAAATCGGACCAAACAAATAAATTGAGCTTTTGGGCCGACCAAGTCTACATTTGGGTGCTCAAGGGCCGGCCTAGCCCTTTTCAACCGGGTTCTAGGCTTCTAGCCTTTTGTATTATCTGCTATTATATGGCCCATGATTGGAAAAGGCGATAGAAAGCCTAGACTTCTGATTCATCCTGGCCCATATAAGTAAGGCACCCAGACAAATTATTGAATGAAACCCGACCCAATTGATTAAAAGGGGAAGGGTTAATGGGAATAATTGAAACCTAACATTTGTCAGGCAGGCCAAGTACTTTCTTAAGGGCCATGTTGGCTTTGAGATGGATGCAGGCGTGTTTGTAAAGTTGGGCTGGCCTGTGTTTGCCCGAGCCATACTAAGTTAAAAGATTCATGGGGCCGCCAACACACTCATGTGAGTGGTGTTGGCACCTACAAGCAACGAAGCATGAATCGAATGGTGACATCACGTGAATCGTCGATTTTTTCGGACGTGGCTCTACGCGGTCTGGGTTTTTCGAGCTTCTCTTTGCCAACCAAAAAGGCGTTATCGGAAATGGGTGCTACTGCTATTGAATATACGCCGACCAGAATATCGTGCTTGGATCCTCGAGTGGTCGGTTACCCTCTTTACGCGAGTGGGATGTGTGGATCTCGACCAGGGATGGGAATGGGCCGTGCTCGGTTCGTGTCTGCCTAAATTCAAATTTGACTCGATAGTGTCTCCATCCACGGCAGGTCATTGTCATTCCAAGCTCGCCCCGTAACAACCACGGATCAGGTTGGTGCTGGAGTTGATTTAAAATCATGATCTTTTAAAAATATGCATCCATATTGTAGCTAGCATTCTTGCATTCACATATGTTAAAAAAGGGGTCTTTTTCTGTGTATACATTCCTCATAGACTTTTCGTATATACTCTTTTATGGGGCCCACTGTGGATCCCACCAAGGGATGAAACTGGGGGGTTGGAAAGATCTACGTGAAAGTACTTTATATATCAAATTTGGTACCAATCACATATCACTAACCCTTCATCCATAACTCACAAATTTATTCCATTCAAATTGATGTATAGTCAATCCAACGGTTCAATAAATTCAAATCCGACCGAAAGTTGAGGCGAGTTGATATCATGGGGTCTCATGTGTGTTGCAAAGTTTCGATTAAGTGATAGGTGGGCCCCACCCAGAGTTCTCACGAAAAAATTTGTGAGGGACAGATGCGTATGAAGATTCTCCATGGATAAAATTACTGTGCATATATCACTCAAATTATGGTAAGAAACACTTCTATTTTTAAAAAGTATTGATGTGCAAAATAACAAAACTATCACACGACTCATGATACCTTTTTAACCTCATTAAGTTTAAAAAATGAATTGTCCCTCACCTTGTGGTGAGAATCGGTTGATGCACTTAAAAATCTAAATCCACTCCAAACCCAACCAACACACTATCAAAATTGCTCATAATAAAAATGGGTAGGGGTGGGTGCCCATTTAAATCCGACCTATTGCTATCCCAAATCTTGACTAGGAATGCCATCCCTCCACTGGCATATATTTAAATTTTAGTTCAATACAATTTCTCCCACCAATACCATAAATTGAATACATTATTGATCATGTAATTAATGCATAGTATTAAGGGTTGTATAAATAAGAAATTGTGCTTTCTAACAAGTTGTATGAATAATTTGTTATTTATGAAACAAAGCATCCTCATTTTCAAAAGCAGCAATGCAGATTCAAAGCCATGTTTTTTTCTCCATGTTGTTTGTTTCCACTTATTATCCAAACCATTAACCAACAGTTATGTCGAAAATCTGTAGATTGGATCAGTTTTACGGATCAACAGATTTTTTATACACCCCTAGTACTATGATGCCTCTGGTGTTTATATCTATTTGGGCTTACTATTAGTTGAGCTTGTGGGGTTAGGTTTGCGATTGTTGACTCTCTTTCGATGTTTGCAGTATTGCTTTTTCAGCTTTTGTTGTCTCAATGTTAATATATCCTCCATTTCCAGAACAACAACAATAATAATAATAAATTGATGAAACTCTTCGTTTTCTTGGTTGGAATTTGGATAAATATGTAGTTGATTAAATTGAAACTTTTTTCTATCTCTTTAATGACATGAGTATCCCTAAAGTCTTTTACTGGGCAGGACTGTTTTCATGAGTGATGATTGCTAAACTCCACACAAATGCACACCAAGGTAATATGGGCGGATTTTGAACATAAGACATGGGGTCAAACCCACGCCTTATACTACCCCACTAACCCCCTAGCGTGGAGCAAACCTAGTGAACCTATTTGTTTGCATGGAATATAAAAAATAATGAGTAATAATTCAAGTTGGCCATTTTTATTTGCAAAATTGAAAAATAACTAAAAGTAATTGATTCAAATCGAATAAAATATTTTTTAATATAATAAAAAATTATCTCGAGGCATTTGCACACATTTATGTTATATACATAATGGACGATAGGCATTTACACAAGTATATACTGCACATACATACATGCTGCATTTATGCGCACATATATGCACACATGCATGACTGGAGAAAAAACAAATATATTTATATTATATAGGCAAATAATCATATGAAAACTAATTCTCACTACTTTCTTGTGAGAAGTCTATGTTAAGTTTATCTATTACCCAATCCAAAGATTGTAATACATAGGGAACCCCCCTGATGATACATGCATCAAGTTTTAGTCATATCTAAATTTGCTGGACCGTTAAATCAGCTGGGCACTAATTAAAATGAACTGAATTTGTGGGCCATAGATGAAGAGGTTAGGGAAATGTATTGAGGCCAAACTTGATATTTGGAGTGGTCCCACGTAGATCTTTTCATCCCTCCTAGTCTCATTCACAAATGAAACCCACAAGTGAGCCTCATAAAAAATTTTTAAGATAGGTTTGTGAGAATACTTTTCATAGGATTAAAGCCCTATTATATGTATTAATTAATGGACAAGGCAGCATGCTTGTTATAGCCGTAAAGGTGGTGAACTTTTTAAAAACCAAGCCCTGACCCTACTTAAGATTTTGGACCAAAAGAAAACATCCAAAATGCACTCATTTGTCGAGTGGTTGGGGGCGAGGGTTGAATTGACAAGCATACTTCTAGGCATAATAAGGATACTCCATCACGGATTGAAAAATAGCCCCTTATCTCACTGGTATGAGGTGGTTATTCTTTAATGTCTGACATGACCAAACACCTTTCTCTCGCAAGGGGGCCTGTGTTACCTCACCCTATGGCTTTACCAACCTCCACTGAGGGTGGGGCTCCAGCCCCCTATAGCTAGGATACCAATTAAAAATAATAACAAAGAAAAAACTCTCACGGATTGAGGCAAATGGATGGTAAGATAAAATGTAAATGAAAAATATTTCAATTAAGCCCTCCCCATTGCAAACCCCCATTTGTAGTTGAAGTTAAATGTACAAAACCATAATTATAAATAAATATATAATTAATTAATAATATTTATTAAACCCATTAAAATAATCCTTGAGCAACTTTTGTAGTGATGAAAGCATGAAATATGACCTAGTTAGGTCGAGTAAAGATTCGTTTTGATCATGAATAATTGCACATTAAGCATTGTATTGTTCTTTTTTTTTTTTGATAGAATGTATTTTTCATATTCTACACTAATAACTTAGTGTATAATAGATATAGGGAAATGTAAAATAAAATTAGGGATTATAAGAAATGTATTTAGAAAAGTGGTTAGATTTTAAGGGCGTTTTCTATTACTGGAAAAACTTAACGTGAAGTTTGACTCCTAACTTTTCATTATTTTTATTTTTATTTTTATAGGAAAATTTTATATCATAAGTGAAATCTTTAGAATTTAGAAAATTTAACATTGTCTGATGATAAATAGTGAGCAACATCAAATCCCAACAAGCACAACATACAGAACCAGAAATTGCAGCGGCTTTGTGGGGAAATATGACGGCCTCCGTAGTCATCATTTAAAATAAAAGCCTCCAATGCAGCCAATGCATTTTAGGGCTTGTTTGGCATCTCTAGTATTATTATTATAGACCCGTCTAAAATAGAGGCGTTAAAAAAAGAGCAAAAAAAAAAAGCTAGAATCAAAATGTGTATTTGGTAATATGATGATCTATTTTAAATATATTTTTTTAAATCAATGGTTGAAACCTTTTCATAAATTTCTCAAGATCTATAAAGTATCAAGCTTTGATAGTTGACTCTAAAGCCACATTCATCCTTCCAATGAGATTTAACGGTTTGGATTTTGTATTTGGGGCCCACAAAATTTTTAAAAAATTAGCAAATAATTTATATATTTTTAGCAAATATCTCAATATTGGCGATGACCCAACAGTTAAAATTTGATCTCTTAGTGATCGCTGACCTTATAAACACTTTTAACGGTTTGGATCGTGATTTATTGTCTCATAAATAATATTAAAAAATAAAAAAGGGTTTGCATGTGGAATAATCCAAAATTGGGCATGTTACATCAATTGTTAAAAGTTTTTCACAAATTTCTCAAGAACTATACGCGATCAAGATTTGGAAATTGATCCCATAGCCGTGTTAAGCCCTCCAAACATTATCAATGGTTTGGATCTTGTGTTTGGGGCCTACATAATTTTAAAAAAAATATCCAATGGCTTGCTCTTTTTTGCACATATATCGAGATTGGTAATCATTCAACGGTTGAAATTTGGATAAATGGCCATGTTTAATCTTATATACATTTCAAATGGTTTGGATCTTCATTTACGATCTAGGATTTAAAGAAAAAAATAAAAAAATACTGAAAACGATGACCACATTTTTATTGTAACAACGCCTCTTAATTTTTCCCTTTTATTTTGAGGAGGTGACTTTTAGGGCATGTGGTTTTAAAATGTTTTACCTCTATATGTCTAAAAATAATAGAGGTTAAAATCACATGCTAGACGGTCTTATTTTCCTAAATTCTAAATATTTTAGACATTTAGAAAATAAGAGACAAAAAATAGTGTTGCCGAGCAGGAGCTTAGTCTCTCCTTTGGTCATACTACCACAATTCTTCATTTTGAAAATTTAAGGTGCTATCCACATTGATTAAGTGTTTCATTTTATGATTAAATGTGACTCATGTATATGTAGTATTTATGTAATGATTAACATTATATTTTAATCTATACGTATGCACAAGTGTATTTTAAATGAGAAATTTAGTAGCTACAAACAGTTGTAACTTTGGTCGAGATTTGTTTCCTTATTTTTCTCGGCTTGGTTAAGAATTATAATAGCTATAACATATGAAATTTACGAAATCGATAACATGTGAAAATTTGAAATTAAAGTCTAGAACAAATGAAATAAAAAATTTCAATATGATAGAGTTTAATAGCATTTTAAAGTTCAATTATTCAAATTCTCTCCCACTATTCGGGCATAACTTTCAAATTTTCTCACAAAAGAGCCAACTCTAGGATACAGGAGAATATCCATCGTTATCTATCAAATAATCTCATTCCTTATAAAAGAAAATAGAAGTGAAACTAAAAGAAAAAAAAAGAAAAAAAACTAATAAGAATATCACCCATTTATCACCTAGTGAATCAAATGAAAAGTGAGGTGCAACTCAATCTATTATTAGCAACCATTATTATTATTATTTGAAATAATCCTTTGCTTAAATCACATCACCTGTAGTTGTCCATTCCATTTTGGTTCAGCCATCAAGATGAAGTATTTTAGTGTTTTGGATTTTCGATGAAACTTTTCAGAGTAACTTATTGGAATAACAAAAACTATATATAAATATATGTTAAAATAAAAAGTAAATATATAATATAAATTATTTTTTGTTTCTTGATAAGGATATTGGGGACAATTTTAAAAAAACCTAGTGAAATTTGTGTTTGAAGACTATATAACTAAAAATACTACATATTACAATTTGAAATGGACCGAAATTGGCTAGAATCAACCGAAATGCAAATAAAAAAGTTTTGAGCCGTAAATCGGCTGAAAATGATCAAGAATTGACTTTTATGTCATTACCTTGAATTTTCTACAATTATTTAAGTGAAATATCTCCCGCGACTAATGCATAGAAACTGAGCTGGATCCCTAATCACAACCATTACACATGAACAATGTCACATGCTAAGTTCTCCACCATGGAATCTACATAGAGATGATTTGGATAGTTTGAAACATCTTTCATGATTCCCTACACAACATATGTCCTGAATTTCAATTCAATAAGAAAGGATCCCATAGTTTGACATAGGAACCTGATTAATACCCACATTAGGAGCAAGTTACAAATTCAATGACGTGTTCAATCTTACAGCAGGGTCCACTCTATTAAAGTAAAAACCAAGGGATTATCTCTTTATAAGTCCTATAATTCATCCTAATTCAGGGTGCATTTGGTATTATGCTATTGGGATGTTTCAAAGTTCCCGCGAGATAAGCTTATAAAAAATATGTTTGGTATGTTTAAATTATTTGTGCCGAGTTTTAATTTGGTCTCACGAGAAGGAATTTAAAAATCTTAGGGTGCATTGGGCATCGTGCCATTGGGATGCTCTTACGTTCTTGCGAAATAAGCCTATAGTAAACATGTTTGGTATGTACAAATTATTGTTCTTAATTTTGGTCATACTTGAAAAAATATCAACATCTTAACCTGTTGACATAAGAAACTTGGAACAAAAATTTTTTGTTTTTTTAAAGAACAATTTATCGGTGTATTAATTCTTACTTATCTCAAAGTGATTCTACTATAAAATTCCTAAAGTGGGTCAAATGTTAACAATTACAAAATGTGGGTCCATTTTATGATTTCTAAGTTCTTATAATGGTGAGATCATAATATAAATTATTTGATTGCAAGACCCATGTTATAATTTCTAAATGTAAGTTATATGGGTAAAAAAATTTTCTTAAAAAAAAAAACCTTTCAAAAAAATATTTGATCTTTCAAGAAAAAATAATCCTTGAAAAACTATTTAATAAATTAAAAAATATTTAATATTTCAAAAAAAAAATTTAATATTTCAAAAAACTATTAAATATTTTAAAAAAATATTTGATCTTTCAAAAAATATTAATCTTTTGAAAAATATTTAATGCTTGAAAAAAGTATTTCATATTTCAAAAAATATTTAATTTAAAAAACATATTCAATATTTCAAAAAATATTTAAATTTTCAAAAAAAATAATATTTTTTAAAAAATATTTAATCCTTGAAAAAAATTTAATCTTTCAAAAAATATTTATTTTTCAAAAAAAACGTATTTAATATTTCAAAAATATTTAAAATTTCAAACAAATATTTAATATTTTAAAAAAATTAATCCTTAAAAAAATAATTTAAAAAAATAAAAAAAGGTGTTGCGACATTTTAGATTTTACGATTCTCTTACTTTCGTTTGTTAGAAAATTTTTTTTAAACCATTAATAAACAAGTTCCATATTATATATTCTCAACAAAATATTTTAATACAATATTATCAAATAAGTTTTGCAGAGTTTGGTTTCAGCACATCCTGATCTCAGCACAACCAGATATGAGCACAAAATTAGGAACAACACTGGCATAATTCCAAACAGGTCCGTAATCCCTTGGCATAAGAAACTCGAAATAAAAAAAAACTTTGTCTTTTTTAAAGAACAACTTGCTTGTAAATTGATTCATGCTTATCCCAAAGTGATTATATTATTTAATTGCTAAAGTCGATCATATATTAATAATTACAAAAGGTGGGCCCATATTATGATTTCTAATTTCTTATAATGGTGGGACCACATTATAAATCATTTGAGTGTATGCCCAATTTCTAATTTCTAAATGTAAGTTATATGGTCAAAAAATTTATCTTTAAAAAATAATTAATCTTTCATAATTTTTTTAATATTTCGAAAAAATAATGTTTCAAGAAAAAATACTTAAAATCTCAAAAAAGAATTAATCTTTCAAAAAAGATTTAATCATTGAAAAATTATTTACTATTTTAAAAAAATTTTTAATATTTTTTAAAAATTTAATCTTTTAATTTAATATTTCAAAAAAATAGTTAATCTTTTAAAAAATTAAACCTTGAAAAAATATTTTATCTTTCAAAAAAAAATTAATATTAAAAAAATCTTTCAATTCTTTTAATCTTTAAAAAAAATCACAAAAATGTGAAGTTACATTATAATTCCCTAGAATGTGGGCCCACATTGTGAATTCTAAAAATGTAGTCCCATGTTCTAATTTTTAAAGGAGAATATCACGTAATTTTAAAGTGGGACGCTGTTTATAATTAACAAACAGGATGGTCTCATATTATAATCTCTTAAAATTTCAAAAGGTGGGCACCATATTGTAATTTCTAAATTCTAGTTCTATGTATAAAATCACAAAAAATGTAGTTCAACTTTGTAATTTTTAAATATGGGTTATGTAGTCATGATCACAAATGGTGGTCCTACATTATAAGTGTACTACGTTGCAATTTATAAAAATGAATCCCACATTTACAAAAATAAGGTCGGCCCCATATGATAATTCTTATAAAAGTAAGCCTATATTATAAATGTTATGAATATGAGCCCCATATTCAAAAATTTAAATGTGTATACTATGCTGTAACTTTTATGTATGGGTTCCACGTATGCCAATAATAGAGTACCGCAAACATTAAAAGGCTTTATAATTCTTTTGCTTTCGTCCATTTAAAAATTTCTTTTACAAATTTTGTATAATTTATTCTCAATATAATATTTTAATATAATATTATCTGACAATTCTTTAAAGTTTCCTCTCGGCACAATCAAATGTCAGCCAAAAATTGGGTAAGAACACCGGAAGAATGCAAGGCCCTCGGCTGGGGATTTTACGCGCCAGAGGGTGCGTAAGTTAAGCAGTTGCGCACTCACGCGCAAGTTACTGTGCTCAACTTACCGACTCGGTCCTTATCTAAATCCGCCCCCAACAACCATTTGCTCCACTCCACCCCTTGTTTTGTTTCTCTCTCCGTCTGTCTCAATGGCTTCCGTTTCATCTCCTTGTTTCTCTTCTTCCACCTGCCACACCGACCCAAACCCTAGAAAACCCTTAAAAAGAAGCTCTAGATTCCTCTCATCCTCCTCTTCCCTCTCTCCACCTCTAAAGAAATCCATCCCCTTCACTTCGAGAGCTTCAATCCCCTCAATCTGCCGCTGCCAGAACCGATCCGATTCTCAGCCCCCACACGACGATTCCATCCGACCGAGATGGGATGCCGTGCTCCAGGATGCATTCAAGAGCGCCACCAAGTGGTGGAAGGATTATGCGAATTCGAATCGGAGTTCAGATGCCGATGCTGCCGCAGCAGCAGCAGCAGAGAAGGATGGGGAGAGCGGAGATTGGGATTGGGATCGGTGGAAGCGGCATTTTGACGAGGTGGAAGAACAGGAGGGGCTTGTCTCGATTCTGAAGGTAGTTAATTTTTTGAGTTTTCTTGTGTTTTTTAGGAAGATGATGATTGGGCTTGTTCAATTTTTACAAAAATTGGCTGCGTTTGGATGTGCCCAGTATTGCTAGAATGACCGATGATTGCTCATTTCCAATGTTAGATGGAGGGGATATGCTCGGATCCACCTTTATAATCGATTGTTTGTTGAATGTTGTTTCCGAGTAGTCTGACTGGTGGAATTTGGTTATGAATCCAGACACTCCAATCAGTGGAGTTTTTAGATGGGTGATCTATAGTGAAAATGGGTAAAAGAAGAAATACCAAGCCTGTTGGAGCTCATTACTCTGCTTGAGCACACTCTTTATTATCACTACCCCAGTTTTACCGCTAGTGTGTTGTTGGAAATCAGACTTTGAAAACCCATATTGTGGGAGACATCATCTCACTCTAAAGCTTGATGTGGCTCAATTGTCCGCTTTGTCATTGACTCTTACATCTTTAAAGTCTCCTCCTGCTATAACCCACTTTATATTTAATGATTTTTCTCCACTGATATCGGTACAATGCATCTTCATCTTGTTGGGAGTTTTATCATTTCTTTCTTTTCATGTTGGCTGGAACCACTTCCTACAAAAATCTGCCCCTGTTTGAAAATTGACCTCCTCCCAATTAAAAAAAAGGGTTTTTTTTTAATAATTCATATGTCCAGTTTGTGCTTTATAGTGTATACGTTTATTTGCAGTTGCGTGTTTTCCTTTAAGGAAGATCTTTATATCATTAGTTCTCTGCTTACGTAGAACTTCCATTTCTGTCACCATAGCCTTTTTCCACTTCAAATTAGCTAAGGCTTCTGTAGAAAAATGGAAAGAGTGGAAGCAAAAGAAGTGGAAGAAATGCAGGTTTGGTATGATGGGGAAGGGAAACATTAGAGAGAAACTTTGCATGGGATGTAAAGTGTAATTTTTTTTTCTATTTTTCTATTCTCTTTTTCTTTCCTTTTCTTTCTCTCTTTTTCTAAGGTCAATGGGAAAATTTGGCTGTAACTTTGAAGATTGCACATGATTTATTTGGTGACTTCGAAGATTGTGGCAGGAGGTTTTTAGGAGGCTGGCTCCTATGTTTTTCTTTTTCGAAGAGAACACACTTTTATGCACTTTTCTTTTGGTTTGTCAAGTGGATGAGGACAATAGCCAAGTTCAAAGTTTTGTTGTGAAATAGTCTCTTCAACTGGTAATTCATTTTTGTTTTCGTCATATTTTTTCAGGCGCAAGAATTATGGAGTTTCTCCAAAGAAAGTTACATCTTTGGGAACAATCTTTTTCTTTAGCTACTGACTTTCTGGATGGTGACGTTTGTAGCAATTTTTTTTTTTTTTTATAGAACGAGATTAGCATAGGAAAGCAGACTTTAAAGATTGTGGTCCTAATTTGATGGACCCGCAATTTGAATGAAATATTCACAACCGATAGCCATGGGAGGAACTAAAAAAGAGGAGGACTCTTTAGTTTTAAGACATCAAAAGGATATGTACCATCAATAACAGTTGGGATAATTTTAATTAGGCATGCTGCTGTAAGAACATCTTCATCCCGATAGGTTTTAGGATCTGTTATTTATATGAGGATCTCTCAAATTGCTTCCAGCTCGTGCCTATTTTTATTTTATTTTTTGTTTGGGCACCACATTTTGTAGTTGAGCTTATGAACAAGAAGTTTGATGTTCTATACCATTATCATTGAAGTATTTTTGGAAATGACAGGAGCACATAGCATAACTGGAAGGTGCTCATTTTTGCAATGACAAAGTTGTGTGTGTTAAAAAAAAAGGGAAAAAGGAAAAAAAAAAAAAAGGAGATCCACATGGTATAGATAACTTTTGGCATTGTCCATCTAAAATCTTTGAATTTTGGAGACAACTGATTTTTAATCATTTTATAGAACTTTATAACAACATCTTTTACTCCATCTCTTCATTTTAAAGGATAGATTCAAGTTGTGTTGGAATAATCATCAATGAAAGAGATAAACAATTTGAGTCCAAATTTGCAGCAGATGGACCCATACATTAGAAATTTAGAATAAACAAGTTCAAATGCGCTCGAACGTTTAAGTTTTAGCCACACTAGTTTTGTGACTCGATTTGCAATATTTAGACAATTCACAAGTTTCATAATGCAATCTCAAAGAAATTTTATTTGGTATCAATGGATCTATTAGATAAAGGTTAGATTTTATAGAAAAAAAAAATGAAAAATATCAAAAAGCTGGGACTGGACCCAACTCGGCTGAGTCTATCTTTAAAACCCTGGATGAAGCTCAATAGGCTTGCTGTCTCATCAGTGGTCATATTTACCTGGGCAACACCCAGTTTTCTGGCTGACTTTGCAAGTTGCGGCAGAGCTGAGTTTGACCCTTGCACAACCCAAGTTTTCTCTGGCTGACCCTGCTGCTAGTTACAGCGATGGGTCTTTTTGACTCGGACTTAACTTCAAGTTGTGCTAGCTGGTTACAGCAGCGGGTTAGATGGATTCTGTTCCACCCTATAACTGAGTCTCCCTTAAGGTTTTAAATCTTGGTGCCGGTCTTAATGTTGTTTGGGACTGGGACAACTTTGTGCCACCCTTGCCAGCCTTAAAATATCACGAAAAAATTAAAAATTAAGAAAATCAATAAATAATAGAAAAATGCTAACAGTGTGTAAAATGGATAATTTATTTGTTTTAAGAAACAATTATAGAGATATTTATTTTTTTTCAAGGCTACTGCAATCTTCATCACCTTTTCTTTTGTAGCTAATGGAATGATCATTTAACACATAATAGGGATGGCAATGGGCCAGGTTTAAATGTGGACCCAACCCGCCCCGCTCCTATTAGCGGCGGGTTTGGTAGCATATTGGTAGGGTTTGGGCTGGGTTTGGTTTTTCATGCATTAGCCAGAGTCGGGTTCAGGGAGGGTTTGGATTTTTGTGTGCGTCAACCTAACACTCACCGTATATCTTTACTTCAGTCTTCATATATGATTGAATGCATTTCTTATCATACGAGCGCTCGGTAGTGCAAGTGGCAATGAGCACATGTATTTTTTTCATAATTTATTAAATATTAAATTAACCACTAACAAACCCGACCTAACCCGTGGTTGTCATGGGGTGGGTTTGGTATGACAACCATCAAACCCCCCACGGGTGGGTGTAGGTATAGTGCAGTAGAAATACCAATCGGGTCGAATTAGGGTTTAGGTAGACCCAAACCCGACCCACCCCACCCCTCCCCTCCCCGTTGCCGTGCCCAACACATGTAGGGAACCAAATTATCAATATATAATGACTATTTATAATTTAACAGACTGGTAACATTAAAATAACACATCACAAACTATAATATTAATTAAAATAACGCATCACAAACTATAATATTAATTAAGGGGTGGGGGGCTTAGGTCCATGAGGGTAATTAATTCTTCAATACCGGATGGAGTTTCAAGCTAGCTTGAGCCATCTTTATCGTCAGTGTCATAATCTCCATCTTTATTGGATAATTATAGAAATTCAATGGATGGAATATAAAAAACTACCAAACAACTTCAGCTCCATCATCATTTTGATAAATTATAGAAATTCAAACAACTTCAGCTCCAAACAACTTCAGTATCATAATCTCCATCTTTATTGGATAATTATAGAAATTCAATGGATGGAATATGAAAAACTACCAAACAACTTCAGCTCCATTGTCATTCAGATAGATTACATGCAGCATTAATAATCAGTCTCAGACGGTTCACCAACATACCAATACTGCCTGTATGCTCCATTATCCATATTGTTGAGTAATAATTTTTTGGGTTACAATTTCTTTTGGATACCAGACTACTATTAGTTCTTTTCCTTTTCACTTAAGTTCAAACTCAAAAGAAAAAGGTAACAGCAAGTTCATTCTTATGTTTCTGGCTGACTTATTGTGTGACTCCGTCCATACCAATTTCGTATCAGTCCGTGTTGATCTAGACCAACCATGCCAGTCGGTGTCAGCCATGTGCTGGTCATGCCAGTCTGACTTGGTTGAGCACAGGCTTTTTTGGGATCTTGGTAGCTGTCTTGTGCTAGTAATGATTGACACTGAGTTGACTTGCCCAAGTTTGACTGAGTGCCATATGATATTTCAAGCTAAGGTTTCCCTTGGCTATGTTACCTAGATTGAAGAAGAAACGGAGTCTTGATGTGAAGAGGAAGAAAGAAGGTGGTGTAGAGACTAGAAAGAACTTCAAATGAGTAGATGATTCCCCTACTATGAGACCATATTGAATGTCGGAGGGAAATAAGAAAGAAGAAGAAGAGAAATGACATATAGAACGAGATGCTCAACTGAGGATGTGATATCTTTATTTATATTGCGTCGTTTTCATGTGTAAGGCACTCAACTTGGATTACAATTGATCAATACAAATTTCTCAAGATTATTACATAAATTGAGGAAATCTAATTGGATAGCAGCTAGTAAGGTGGTCCTTAATATATTCTCAATAAATGCATGTCTACTAGTATGGTACTCACATCTTCGTAACTCTCATCAGAAAATGATTAGTTGATTTTCTTCATCATTTTCATAAATTGGCCTTGGGTTCATGAAATTTCCATGGAGCCATCACCTTCTATATTATCTAGACACTTCAAAATCCACACTATTTGGTCTTCTTATGAAGACAAGTAATAGTTGTAAGTGTTTGCATGATCTTATTTATTATTGTATTGCTCTTGTTTATCGGAGTTTCTTTGGAAATACTATGTCTGTCATCTTATCATAACTTTAGGGCTTTGGGATTTCTTAAGTACTTGTCATTAAAGTTAGTCCTGTACTATGTAAGCACTAAACACTTTATGGCTTCTCCCAACAGTCACAATTAGGTGATGCTGTACAAAGGGAGGATTATGAAGACGCTGCCAAGCTCAAAGTTGCAATTGCTGCTGCTGCAAGAAATGACACTGTGGGCAGAGCGATTGCTCATCTAAATGTAAGAAGATTGCTTGTGTGTCAGTGTTTTTTTTTTTTTTTTTAACTTTTCTCTTTACTTATTTCTTTTTTATGTTTCAGACTTTCATGCATACACAGGACTAAATTTTTCTTGCTGCAGAGTGCTGTGGAAGAAGAACGTTACAAGGATGCCATTTTTATAAGGGATCATGCTGGGGCTGGATTGGTGAGTTAACCTAAGATATGTTCTTTGCAAATATGGCATATCTTTTTTGAAATACTTCCTGTTTGTGCCTTAATTTGCATGTGTTGACTGTTGACAATTGTTGAGAACTGTCAAATCCTGAGTCTGATCACTGGGTTTGACTTAGGTGAAGGGATGAATTCCATCAGAAATTCTCCCATGTGCTAAGGTAAAATTTTGAATAGCAGCAACCTGAATGGGAAAAGTTCAAGATGCTCTAATCTTTCAAGTAGTTTGTCTGTCATATGTACTTTTCTGGTTGCCTTGAGTATCTTTTTTTAGGTCCCTTCTCAAAATTCTTGCTATCATATTTCTTTTATTAGTGTGTAGGTGACTAGGTGTTTCCTGCTCTACCAAAACTGGTTTTGAGCAGTTTCTGTGCTGCTGATTGCCATGTAATTTGTAAATGCTGCTGTAATCTACTTCCACTTCGATACAATGCACATAGCACAACACACACGATTGAAGTAGCAAGGAAGAAGAATAACCAACGGGTTAATCTCCAAGCCAAAAGCTTAAGGATAGGATGTCTAGGTGCTTCACTAAAAAGACAAACAGCAACTCGTAATTGGGAACTAAACTCTGAATTTCATTAATATCAATAGTATATCTCATAAGAAGTGATTATAATCCTATTTATAGACTCATGCCCCATTCTATTCTTAGAAACAATCCTAATTAAGAGTTCTAACTCAATCATAGTACTAATTTCCATTATAAAAATATAAGACTCCTACTAATAATAAAACTAATCTTCACTGCTTGGCCTTATTGCTCTTGGGCCCAATGAGTTGGCCAATCATGGATTTGGCCTGTAGCAACGATGCTGCATATGTTTCCTATTTCTTTTTCCTCTCTGTTTTTTTCAAAAGGATGGTTTGCCATAGAAATATATCTGAACAAAACGACACGATGAATACTAAAGCTGCAACAGGTGGAGCTCACTTGCTACATAAGAACATTAAGCTACTGAGATTTTCACTCCAACCCCCCACCACTTTTCTCTGTTGCAACCATGTGAAGGTTTCTAGATTTATTGTCATTACTCAACCAAGTGCTTAAATTGAACTTCTTAGAATAAGCTTACAATGCTAATCAGTTGCTTTAGTAAGACTATGCATTGATTGGGATATGACTTTGCGCATTTTAAAAATATTTTTTATGAAATTTGAACATTGTTATTTGGCACTGATAGCGTCTGCAACCTGGATCATAATTACATGTTTGCAAAATCTGGGATGTTACTTTCTTGTCATGGGTGGTGGTGCATGGTTTTGACTATTTATTATTATATGTATGCAGGTGGGTTGGTGGGCAGGTATATCACAGGATTCGGCTGATCCTTATGGTCAAATTATTCATATTAGTGCAGAGCATGGAAGATATGTTGCTAGAAGTTATAGTTCCAGGTAAGTTCAGAGTCTCATGGTCCAGGAGTTGCTTTGGTGGTTAGTTCACTTGTGAGTTAAGTGTGCATGCTCGACTAAAAGGTTCTATAAGCTTGTTCACAATGGTGTTGAGGAGAAACACGTCACTGCAAAATTCTTATTAGTGAAGAGTCCAGCGGCGGACCTAGGAAATTTTCCTTGGGGGGTTCAATGTAAAAAAATGAGAAAAAAATAAAAAAATATTAAATTTCCAGAATTATAGGGTTTTTTTTTTCTGTAAATTTTCAAATATGAGTGGGGCTTCAGCCCCCACTTGTGACTTGACTCTACTTGGGTCCGCTAGTGAGTGAAGACAATCTTCATCATACCTGTTACCACTCTCTGAACTATAACTTGTTATTCTGTGGCCTAGTGGAGAACTTCTTGGTTCCACATTAAACGTCTATTTGACAAAAGGTTCATATGAAGATAACAAGTTCACTACATCATGAGTTGTACCGTAAGGTTTTTTGTGTATGTCCATTTATTAGTGTTTGTGTTTTCCATGCTCTTGTTTTTGGGATACATTACATCTGATTAGGATTTTGGATAAGCTAGATCCGATTGTGATTAGGTCCTTTAAGTTATTTTGATGGGAGTGCTAGCAGCAACCTGGGAGCTGCAGGAATCGGAGGAATCATTGGAGATGGCAATACGGTCTGAATTCTATCACAGGTCCAGCTGGTTTGTGTGCTGTAAGGTGGAGCTTTTAGCCCTAAGTACTGGTTTCCAAGAGGCTTATCACCTCAACTTTTGTGGCATTTGGTGGAGGATGATTCGTCTTGTGTTATTCAGTGGGCTTCTAGGGCCTCCTAGTCTCCATGGTATTTGGCGCATGTGGTGGAGGAAGTGCTAGGCTTGGCAAAAAAATTAAATGCTTCCTTTATCACATGAAGTTTTGGTAAATTAGGTGGATGATCACTTAGCAAAGGACCGTGTATCTTGTCATAGTTCGCATGATAGTTTGTCTTGATATTTTCTTGTAGGTTGGTGTTTTCTAGTGGTTAGCTTGTAAGTGTGTACCATATATCATCTGTACTTTCAAGCTTTCTTCTAATGAAAAGTTACCGTGCAAGAGAGAGAAAGTGAGCCATTAATGATGTTGAGTGCCTCATGCTTTTGATTGGCGTGCATGAAGCATGAAAGCTTGACGTCTTTCCTTCAATAGTTGAATGTGGTTTAACATGTGCTATCAGCTGGGCCGAAGGGGGCCTTGGAAGATTGGATCTTGAGTTGATGAGATGAGAGAGCTTCTATGAGATCTTCAGGTGTTTTTCTCTCATGTGTGAAGGGAGCCAACTCATTAGCTGAGGTTGTACATCTATCTTGGTTACTTCTTCAGATGTGGATCTTACCTGATTCTCTCTGTTGTGCTTTCTTCAATATTAGCAAGTTTCTTTCTTTGTTTCTCTTGTAGGCCCCAAAGAATTTCACTGTTATCTTGAAAAAGAAAAGGGGTTCACATGTTCTTGCTGCTCGGATCACTCATTTTTATTAGATCTGCAACCTTGAAAATCTTTGAGGAGATTTTCTGTCATTAAGAGCTTTGTTCTTGAGCTTATCCTAACACTTATACCATATGACATCAACATTAACTGAAACATTTTGAAGTTGCATATTGTGCCTATTTCCAAGTTGGGAAATTAAAACTTCTTATTAGAGGTGGATGTATCTTCAGCCTCTCTTTCCCTAGAAAAGTATGTGGTAATTATTTTTTAGCTTTACGCGGTCTCCTCTCTTTGTAGTGGCAGGGGAAATGTTGTGAGCCATTCTACCAATGTAAGAGATTGCCATAGGTTTTTGTCTTCTTTCCATCCATAAAGATTGGCTGGTTATGAATGCTTTTGTTGCATACATTCTTCGTACTTGGCTGTTTGCTTTTGTTTGTTAATTGTAGGCCATTGTTTTCTTGATTGAGGAGGAATAGGTGATCAAGATAAGAGTATACAGAAGTAGTTGAAATGTGTATGGGCCCTTAAGAATACAATTGAAATGAGCAAGGCAACTGAACTTATGGAACTGATAATGTTCTCCCTTAACATAGTATTCACAAGTAAACTGAATGGTATTGGTTATGTACATCTTATTTTCCTTATTGTAGAAAATGTCAGTGAGTAAGCATGTTTAGTTGTTGTCTCATAGTTATGAATACTCACATCACATGAATGATTTATTTGAGAATTTGTGCATTCATGGTAAAATGGAATGATTATTATCTGATCAGATGAGTTTTTGGTTGATAATACTGAGACTTAGAACACTAATTTTTATATTGGAAGAACCACATATTTGACTCGTGAAACTTATCTGTCTATTTCTTTTATGAGAAGTAACTGTTTTTTGTATTTATTTTTGCTCAGACAGCTTGCAACAGCTACTCCTGGTATGCCACTTTTTGAGGTTTTCTTCACTGTAAATGATGAAGGAGAATACAAGCAGCAGGTATATATCAAAAGTCTTGTGATTTTTGTTGGCTGATACATTCATTTGGAGCTTGACCTATTAGTCTGCTATGAAAATTTTGTAAATTGTTATATATAAAAAAAAATAGTGTTGAGGTTGACCGAGACACATGCAGTAGTCTATCTGATTCGGTTTTCTAAATTCACGAGTGTTTTTTTTTAATTTAAAAACAATGTTTAAATAAAGCAAATACTCCTATAACTAGAAAAGTTGTGGTGCTTAGTGGATTCATGAATTTTGAAGTCTTTTACCTGTGCATAACTTATGGGATATGATTTAGCTGTTTAGGGTGTTTGTATCTTTGCAACATTTGACTGTCTAGCCTTTTAGTCTTAAGGCGCTTTCTCTCTCTCTCACAGTGTGCATTTTCAGAGGTACACAGTAACTCAAACTTCTATAGATCGTTGAAACTCTTTAAGTAACTCTTCCACCTTCTGAGAATTACAACGTTCATGCTAACTCTTTCACCTTTTGATGCACACTATTTACTTTTTATGAACGTGGTGCTTTTTTTTTTTCTTTTTCTTCTCTCTAGAGTACTTTTATCCTATTTTTGTTTGACTTTAGGAGAACTGTTTTTTTCAATTGCAGAAGGCATGTTTCTGGTCTACTGAACTGAGCATGCTTGTGCTCTCTGTAGTAAGTGCACAAGGCATAAATAGTGTTTTTAGTATTTACTGGTGGCCAGCATGTGTTATGCCTCTTTCCACTTTCCAGTAGTACATCTGACATGCCTGCCTCATCTCAAGTTTAATGGAATCCCTTCTGATTGGCTGCTGACTGATAAAGTTGCATGCTTTCCAGGCGGTCTACTTGAAGCAGAATAGAGGAAATTTTGCCGACAGTCCTACTAAATCCTCAAAGCCGTCTAATGTTGGCAGTTTAAATTCATTAACTGATTTAGCTGAAGAGAAAACTGATTTATCTGCTGAAGCTGCTGATGATGTAGAGGAAGATGAAGAGAGGGATGATGATTCTGATGTGGCAGATGAAGTAGTTGGTATTCAAAGTATTATGCGAGATATGATTCCTGGTTTCAAGTTCAATGTTGTAAAGGTGGTGGTGCCAGGAAAGTTAGATAGGGACCTGATCTTTAAGGCATTAGAACAGGAGTCAGAAGAAGAAGATGAAGAAAAAGATGTAGACTTTGAGAGTGTAGAACCTGATGATGAGCTTAAAGTTGAGAGTGACACAGATGAGATCGAAATGAATGCTGGAGGTGTGCCAGGTGATACTGCTGAAGAGCAAAGTGAAATGGCTGTGAAAATTGTTATTGGTACTCTTGCACAGAACTTGTCAAGCGATATGCCTCCTAAAGACGTTCTCAGGGTTCCAGCTAGGATAGAGAGGAGGAGTCGCTTATCATTCTCATTTTCTATTAAGAAAGATGGCAATAGGCAGGGTCCTGGTGGAAAAAGCCAGGCTTCTTCAAAAGAAAGTAAAGCACTCCGAGGTCAACGCAGCATTGACCATGTTATGTCCGATCTTGCTAAGGTCCTCATTAATAAGGACAGAAATGCCAAGATCCCTATGAAGGTTGCCACTTTCTCTTTTCCTCGTGTCATTCTGAAATTAAGAAACAAGTGGTCCCTTGTGGGATTTGCTGTGACTCCTGGTCTTTATTAACAAAATATCCCTTTATTTTCTGCATCTAATAAAATCAGTAGCCGTTAAAACAAAATCCCCTTTGGTTGTTTTAACCTTTTTTTTTCTTTTTTCTTTTTGCTGCATTGGGGCCTCAAACTCATACACTCTTCCATACACACCTATGTCTCAACCCAGGTGAGCTACAACTTGGGACAGTTGTTGAACTTTATTGAGTGATGAGGTGCTTGTAACAGTAGATGGAATCTACAATATATCAGAGCTTTAGGACTCAAGACTATGAAGTCAGAAGTGTTCTTGATTTCTTGTATGATGTAATATGTTCAGTTTTTTTTTTTTTTTCCTGAATCATATACGATGTTCAGCTACAGTAAATCTTCCTCCCTATTTTATTTTGTTTTCAGTTCTGGTCAGGTAATGAAGTATGCCTGCTTTTTTCCTGTCCGACCAAGACAACTTTCTCAGGATTGTAAAAAGAATGAGCTTTATCATTTAAGCTAGCCACCTTTTTTTTTCCGAAATAGAAAAATTGTCTGATTTCATTTCTCTCTATACAAATATAATGTAAATGAGTTTTGTTTGTCCTTGCTTTGATTGGAGGTGATCCCAATGTTTCTTTGAAAATCTATGTACTTGAAGGATCTTCATCTAATGTTTTACTTACTTTTCACCACTGGTTAAGTGATGAATTTGTCATGTCTATGACCTGAATCATTCTAGAGAGTCCACTGTATATGATTCAACTTATTTGATAGAATTCATTCTCAACCTATTCTCATATTCCGTTATGTCGGATCTATGCAGGTTCTTAAAGATGTTGGGGAATTGTTAAATCTCACCCTTAATCAGGCGCAATCCCGTCAAGCCCTATCTGGATCAACACTTTTTAACCGAATTGAGATAACTGCAACTTCAGATCCTCTCAATGGTATTCAATTACTGAAACCCATCGTTCTTATCTTATTTTCAATTGGGAATGAATTTTCATGTATTTGTATTGTTAGTCGGCTATAGCATCCCATGGCCTTTGTTTAGGGCTGTCAAAGGGCTAGGCTGGGGGCTGCCCTTACCCTACCCTCAATGTATGCATTTGGGCTGCCTCAGGGTGGTCAAAGCACTCAGAGGGCTTTCATTAACTAGGCCCTTACCCTATCCTCATGGGCAAGGGCTGTGCTTAGAGCTATAGAGAAGAAGAAATCTTTTTTAAATTTTGTTCTATGCTACCAATTGGCATCAAGCATCAACCAAATGTTCACAATCCTCCTTTTATCTCAGATTGGTCTTAAGTTGCTAACTAATACACCCAAAATGCCTAGGTGTTAAAGGTTTGACAAACTAACTACTTAATACCGCCCCTTTGGCGGGATACCACTCGGACTCGAATCACATGCTTGCCCAAGTCGCGGCATGAGGCCTCTTTACTGTGCGCACGTGCCTGCACACAAAATGTAGCATGTGGCCTTTTTTTCCCTTTACAGATTCGAACCCTAGACGTGTTGGCTCTGATACCATCTCAAGTTGCTAACCATTACACCGAAAATGCCGAGGCGTTAAAGGTTCGGCAAACTAACCGCTTAACAATTGGGACAATCAATGCAATGCAATACGTAACATGGTAGGGGTTTTTCTATTATTATTTTTAAAATTTTTTTTGGCTGGTTGGCAGGTGGCAAAGTAGAAAACACTTATTAGTTAAAAAAATATAAATAATAGTTATGGTCAAACAATCTAATTTTTGTAATCACTATGGGACCCAGCTAATACTGGCAAGTGGAACCCTCCTAATGTGGCATTTGTTGTACCCCCCTGATATCAGTAATCAATAAGGGGGCTGTTTGATGTTGGTAATCATGATGGGCCTCACTAACTGTTTTTAATCATGATAGGACCCATCTAATGTTTGTGATCACAGTGAGACCAATCTAATCTTGAGGAGCTATAGTGGGACCTGTTTGTTGTTGGTTATCACAACAATGACCATGAATGGTGAACATGAGTGACTTATGAATTTATGTGGAAATACTGTTCTAAAACTTGTCATCCAGTTGTTTTTTATTTATATATTTAGATATGAAAGATTTTTCTATATCATATCATTGAATAATGTATTACGAAGGGCTGAAGGCTTTTACAAAAAAGTGGTATATTGTATAATACATCTTAAGTTTTCCAGCTACCTATTTTTTGGTGCGCAATTAATATCTTATAATGTAGTAAATAATCTAACAAATTCTTTAAACATATGTTGTTTCTAAATACCCCTTTGATGCAGCCCAAGGGCTAGGGCTGCGTGGAGGTGCCGGAGCACGTGTCCAACGACACTTCGAATCGTCACGAAGACTTCAATACACACGAGGAAACACCTCTGGGAAAAAACCCAAATCTATTAATCAATCCAATCTGAGAAGTTCTTCTCTACAAAGCCATATATATAGTAAAACAATCTTAATAAGCAAAAAAACCCTAGGCTAAAAATAGAAACTAAAAATAGAAACTTCCCTAATGATAATAATAATAATCCTAATCTAATTAGAAGAGGGGCTGCTGGGGGCCTAGACTGCATCATCCTCCCCGGGTTGAAAGAAGAGTTCGTCCTCGAACTCGATGCTGCTTCGGGTTGCCAGTGTAAATGTGTTGGACATGAAGGACATCCTTTGTGGCAGCTTTCCAGGAATCCTTCTTTGGCGGTTGTGGTTTCTCAGGATGAAGAGTAACTTGCTGTCCACCATGCATGAATGTATAGGTGTTGTCGCGCATACCATGAGTCCCATTCTTGTCATACATCCAAGGACGGCCCAATAAGATATCACCACTATTCATAGGTAGCACATCACACTGGACTGTATCTGTGTAAGTCTCACCAATAGCAAAAGTAACTTTGCAAGTATGTCGAACATGCGCTCGATCACCATTCATTAGCCATTTGACAAAATAAGGACGGTTATGCTTAAAAACTTTCAATTGAAGGCGATCAACAAGAGCCTGGGAGATGAGATTTTCACAACTTCCACTGTCAATAACAACCGTACAGTGTTGTCCCTGAATCACTCCTGTGGAACGGAAAATATTTTTGCGCAACCACTTATGCTCAACAGCTGGTGACGCATCCTTGAGGACAAGAAGAGCATCATCTGGGGGCTCTGCATCGGTGAAGTCAATATCCGCAGTGTCAATATCCTTGGAATTGTCAATATCCTTATGATCAGTGTTAATATCATCTCGGATATTGTTATCAGCACCTTCAATCTCAATTAGATGTATTCGCTTTGGACAATCTGCGGCGCGATGCCCGTGCTGGTGACAATGGAAACAAACCATCTTATTTTGACCTTCAGTCCTAGCAAAAATCTGTCCATTGGATTTAGCTTTTTGTAAAGGGGAATTCTTTGGCTGAGCCCATTTGGATTTTTGTACTTGATGATTTGCAATTCCCTCAGCCTTGATAGCATGTTGGATGAGTTCATCGACATTATCAAAACTTTGGAAGGCAAGGATATGCTGAATGTCTAGTCTCAATCCATTGAAAAATCTATCAACTACCACATCATCATCTTCATTCAAACCACAACGAGCTTGCAGAGTTAAAAATTCCTCAGAATATTCAACAACCGACTTGGACCGTTGTTTCAAGTTTTGAAAACTGGAACGGAGATCTCTTGCATAGTTGACAGGGAGGAATTTTTGTTTCAAAATATTTTTCATCTCAGTCCATGTATCAACAGGGTCCATGTTCTGATTCCTCCGTTTTCTTTGCAATTCAGCCCACCAAGTTGCAGCATAATTACGAAATCTAGTAGCAATCAGTGTGACTTTATTGTGCTCAGTCATTGACTTATGTGCGAAAATATTTTCCACGCACACTAACCAATCCATAAATTCAGCGGGCTGTAATTTTCCATCATATTCAGGAATCACAATTTTTATCCCGAATTCTCGATCAGGATTATTGACTGGTGGATCCCGTGGATTCCGAATATGTGCACCATCTTCACGGTGGGGATGCACACGTTGATGATTTTCTAAATTTGTCACTCGAATATCCAATTGGTGCAGGGTGGTGTGCATGCCATCAACTTTTGCAGATAATTCTCTAATGGCACTAGCCAAATCTTCAAGTGAAGAAGATGAAGATTCAGCATCCACTTGCTTCTTAGGAGGCATTTTTTTTTTAAAGCAAAATGTAAATCGGACTGATCTGAGAAGGACAGATTGGAAATCAAAACACGTTTGAAAATCTGACCTGACCGTAAATTGCTGAAAATCTGGCCAGAACTCTCCAGAGATGAAGTTACAGGCTGCGTTGTATGTAGGCTCACAAACCGGAAGAACAGTCCAAAGAACCCGGCTTAAAACACGGCCCAATACTTTTCTCGCTCACTCTCGGCCTTCGTGACGAGAAGAGGGAGATAAGAAAGACGTCTTGCCCTAGGTGATTCAAACAGAGGCTGCCACGATGAGACGATGGAGATTTCCAATCGGTGAGATACTAGAGATGGCGCCGATGGTGCTGCGAAGGCGGTGACGATGGCGGTGGAGAACAGCGAACGGCACGACCGTGGGTGGCACGACCGTGGGTGGCGACGACTGCAGGCAGTAGCAGCGAGGGTTGGAGTCCCGGTGCAGGTGGCGGCGTGATGCGATCGGCGATAGCAGACAGAAGAAGGCCCTTGCAACGGCGACTTGCAGCGACGACGACAGCGTATGGCGACGACTGATGGCGGCGATGAGGGCAAACGGCAGCGGATTGTGGTTGCAGAGCGAGATCCAGGTACACTGCTCTCTCTCTGTCTCTCTCTACACTGCTCTCTCTCTGTCTCTCTCTCTCTCTCTCTCTCGCGGCGCTGCTTGTGCTCTTCTTTTTGTTTTGTTTCGGCTCCTGCGCCTCTCTCTGCGGTGTCTTGATGAGGATCGGGGGTGGGAAAGATTAGGGTTTTGTCGGTTTGGGTCCTGGGGCAATGGATTGGGTAACGGGACTGTAGATTCGGCAGAGGAGGGGGTTTTCTGTTAGGAGGATGGGTTGGGTTCGTACGGCCGGCGAGGGGCAAGGAAGGTGGGTGTGGCCGGAAAGTGGGAATCCGCAGGGTCTGGGGTTTTGGTGGTGGATTTGGGCCGGCGATAATGGTTGGGTGCTCAGGAGGGTTCGGGAGAAGATTTAGAAGATAGGGTTGTGCTCCGCTGACGGCCGAAAGGATGACAGTCAGGAAGGGTTGTCGAAAGGGGCCGGCGTCTGGATTTTGTGGATTGGAAAGGGGGTTGTCTGGGATGATGGGATCTAGGTTTTAGGGTTCTGAAGGGGAGTCGGTGAACGGATGGGGGTGGATGGGTGCCCGCGAAGGGGATTGAACAGAGGCGTGGAGTTAGGGTTGCGGATTTGACGAAGGATTGGTGCGGGATTGACTGAGAGGGGTCGATGGGGGTGGCAGTGGAAACCCAAGGGCTCTGATACCAATCTGATGCTGCCCAAGGGCTAGGGCTGCGTGGAGGTGCCGGAGCACGTGTCCAACGACACTTCGAATCGTCACGAAGACTTCAATACACACGAGGAAACACCTCTGGGAAAAAACCCAAATCTATTAATCAATCCAATCTGAGAAGTTCTTCTCTACAAAGCCATATATATAGTAAAACAATCTTAATAAGCAAAAAAACCCTAGGCTAAAAATAGAAACTAAAAATAGAAACTTCCCTAATGATAATAATAATAATCCTAATCTAATTAGAAGAGGGGCTGCTGGGGGCCTAGACTGCATCACCCTTCTATATATAGGGGCCTTTTCCTGTGCTTACGGCCCTCATGGACTTTTCGTGCACACTCTTTGGTGGGGCCCACTGTGGACCCCACCAAGGGATGAGACTGGGGGGTTGGAAAGATTTATATGAAAGCACCCTACATATCAAATTTGGCCCCAATCACATATCCCTAACCCTTTCATCTATGACTTACAAATTCATTCCGTTTGGATTGGTGTATAGTCAATCCAACGGTCCAATAAATTCGGATCCAACCGAAAGTTGGGGTGAGTTGCTATCATGGGGTTTCATGTGTGTTGCAAGGTTTGGATTGAGTGATAGATGGGCTCCACCTAGAGTTCTCACGAAAAAAATGGTGAGGGACGGATGCGTATGAAGATTCTCCCAATATATATCTATATATATTGTGTGAGGGACAATTCCTTTTTTAGACCTAACAAGGTCAAAAAGGTATCGTAACATGTGATGGTTTTTTCCTTTTGCACATCACTAGTTTCCAAAAATGGAAGTATCCCCCATCATAGTGTGAGAGACATTTGCATAGTATTTTTGTCCATATATATATAGATGTTAGTATGCATCCTTCCATCACCATAGAGTGAGGGACATTTTCTCGATTGGCAATATTCATGTGCAAAAGATAAAAAGGTATATGAAAAAGAGGAATGCTCATGTACAAATAACAAAATCCATGCAAGCATCCCTCACCATAAGGTGAGGTAAGGTTGCATACTAGAATTTCCTATATATAATTTATCTATATTTAATATCTTTTACTATTTTCAATACAATTACCATTTAAAAACAATCTATATTTATATAGAAATATGAGAGGGATGAGCCAACCCTGGTATTGCCCTAGCTCGGCCCTCAAATTGAATGGCCTGCAAAAGTTGAGACTTTCCTCATCCTTGGGCTTTTTAAGAAAATAGAAAGTCCTCATTTTGTTGGCTTTTTGAGGGCTGGGTCAAGGCAGGTGCCCTCATAGGAGGGCCCAGTTGAGAGCCCTACCTGTGTTGAGATGTTGGATCCTTCATTTGCATTATTTGGGTCTCACAAAGAACTAGCCTGAATTTACTGGGGCAATGCTCATTTGTGACAGGAATATACATTGGTGCACATGGGCTTTACTCCTCTGAAATCATTCATCTGAGACGCCAATTTGGTCAGTGGCCAGAGGACAGTGAGAAGAAGTCCTCAAAGTTGGAATTTTATGAGTATGTTGAGGCTCTGAAATTAACAGGGGATCCTTACGTACCCGCCGGACAGGTATTTTTCTATATTAGTATCCTTTTGTAATGCTTAATTAGCAGATAACTTTGCCTTTTCCAAATTTATATAATTTTTTGTGTAAATTTTATTAGGGAGGCAAAGAAGAGAATTCATGTAAATTACAAAATAGGGAAAAGATCCCCATTTCTCAGGGACAGACTAATTAAACCTTCTTCAGTGAGATTGTTGTCTCTGGAGTCAGCTACCATGATGAAAATAGAGAAGAGAACCATCACAGTTCTTTGTTAACTCCTATTTTCTTGATATGACCTTCCTGCAGGTCAAGGGTGCCCAATTTAAAAACTCACCTATCTTCTATGATTGATATCTGTGCCTTTTATTATAAAATGATTCATAAAGTTTTGGTGCATCTCTTTAAACCCCATTCCCTGCTCAAAAAGTGCTTTAATTTATGCTTTCTGGATCCATTCATACATAATTGCCTGAGAAATCTGTGTACTTCACCAAATTGGTCCTTTTGATACCTCCCACATCAGTTTGCCCCTGGTCACATAATGCTGTCGAAGTTCAAGAACTCGTGGTGGAGGCTCCAACTAATGGGAGAAGATTCATATCTATTTCTATTTTTCTCCACTTCCACCCATGTTGACATGACAGTCGTCACCATTTCTGCCCTTAAAGCCATAGCCAGAGTGTTTATTTCCCTCTTTCCACTCAACAATGTCGCCAGTGCACCTCTGTGTTTCCGAAGATTCTATTGTTGCTCCTTGCGGGGGATGCAATCAGTTGTCTCGAGGCAATGATCTCAAAGCATCTCCAGCCAATTCTTCAGGCCAAAAAATAATTTACAGTAGAGGTAGCCCCATAAACCTTTAGAAAGTCTGTCCGCCTCATTGAAAGCAGTAGTTTACAACCCTATGATCCACATATTTAACGACACACAGGCTCAAAAAATAACAATTAGAAAAAGTTTGTTAACTGCTTCGAAGATACAAGTTTGTGACTGCAGCATGGCAGTCTTTTTCAATTTACAAGTGTCCTTGTTACATTGCTGATCTTTGCAATCATGAGACTCACAAGATAATGTTTACGGTAAATTTTTTTTTGCTTATGCATGTAGATCGGCAAATGTTATCACTGAAACATTAGTCATGAACCAATAAAGATTGTGATATTATCTCTGAATCCATTTTGCCTTGATGTTTCCTCTTTTGTTTTTAATATTAAAGGCTTTTGGTTAACCTATTAAAGGACTTTCAGCAGTTCCATGCTTTGTTTAAAGTTACATGTAAAATGTGACATGGTTTCACAGGTAGCATTTCGTGCGAAGGTTGGCAAAAGAAATCAACTGCCCCACAAAGGGATTATCCCTGAAGAGTTTGGAGTGGTATTTGTTAATTCGACAGATAATGTTTGATCTCACTATTATTTTTTTGGTTAATATTGATGAACTGATGAGGCTCTGATTGGCAACTCAGGTCGCTCGATATAGAGGACAAGGAAGGCTTGCTGAGCCAGGGTTTCGGAATCCTCGATGGGTCGATGGTGAACTTGTAATTCTTGATGGAAAGGTGATCACTATTTTTTGACACAAAATTGGTAGGAGGGAGTAGGAATCAAGTTTTTTATTTTTTCAAAAGCGTCCTGGTATTGGTCTTTGTGCCACTCAGGACTGGGACAATTCTGTGCTTCCTGTGCTGGATTGGTATAGTTGTGTCGGCCCTAAAAAATCAGAAAGACATGATGTACTTGAAAACAAGTAAAATGTGCAAATTTAAGATATTTAATTGGTATTCCATCTTATTTGCAGAGATGTTTAGTAGGTCAAATGTTGAGTTGATGAAACACTGAGAACTTCATGTAGCTAATTATGAAACACTTAAGGGCATCAAATTAACAACAGATCACAAGGATTCACGAGTTAAACAGTTTCTAGCTGATAATAATGCTGAAGCTTTTCAAGTCTAGATCTCAAGAGTTGGTAGATCTGGGCCCAAGAACTAGAAGCCTATAGAGACAAATACATAGGCTAGGAAGGAAGAAATGTGCAAATGGGCGAGAAGAAACAAAATTATACAAAATTTGAGGACTTTGGATGATGAAATCTTGCGACTAGAGAGGTGTTTCTTGCATACAGTCACCTCTGCGAAGCTTGAGATGACAGGGAACTAGAAAAGAAAGTAAAATGAAGGACCTGCAGCTGCAAAATAGGGAATATATATGGTTGTTCTGGATCTGTACTGAACGATTCAAACTCATTTTAATTTGGCAACGAGTCACCCACCCTGTTTCATTCAATTCTAGGCGAGTAGGCCCCTCATGCCTTGTATCGGGTCCTGATTTGAACAATGCCTGGCCTGACTTGTCTGTTATTGAATGAAACAGCGCCCTGTGCCTGGTATTGGGGCCTGACTTGAATGAGTCAACTCAATGCTGGATGAAATTTAAAACCGCTGTAGGAATTGAAACCATATCACATGGGAAAGGAGCATCCTAACTGCAAAGACAAATGACCTTTCTCCTAGTTGAGTTATAAGCGTTTCGATCTGCTTCCTCAGGAGCATCAATGGTGACCATTGAACCTGTCAACTCCTGAATTTAATCCACTAACTGTCAAGGATGACTATGCCTAGAACTTTCCATTTTAAAAACACTTAGTAATGAATGGAATCTGGGGTTAGTCTTTCAGTGGGCAATTTTGGATTGATGGGGATCAAATGGCTCCTATAAGCATGAGGGAATCTTACGAAATTGGTGACCCAATAGGATATGGAAATTCATTGTCATGCGGGAGTTATCTCTAAACTTGGCAAAACTTTTAATCTTTCAGAAGTTAGAAATGCTTGGCAGGGAGAATCCAGTGAATAGGTACAAGAATAAGGAATGAACATGATTATATATATATATATCAGTAACGATAGAATATATTAAGATGATACTGATTACAAAAGGGACAACCCACACCCTATCAGAAAGATAGGGTAAACAGTGGTATAAAAGGAATATATCAAAGAAAACAAAAATAAACAAGTTGCCCTCCCTAACCAAAATTACAAGGTGAAGGCAACCAAATCAGAAACCCCAGCCACCCCTTTTTCACCAAGGCATTCACAAAACTATTAGCCTCCCACCCAACATTCTGAAACTTAAGTTACAAAAAGAACATACTGAAACTCAACTCTGCCCAAAGACTTAAGGGAGTTAATTTCATTGAAGTAGAACTGAAACCTCCAAGGCTCCTTTTCCAAGGTAGACGCCCAAGAGAAAGCATTTAGCGCGTCACTTTCCGCCATTAGAGAAGCATGAAAAGATGCTAAAGCAAATAAATGAAGGGCTTCTAGAATAGCTGCCACCACTACCTCGTTAGACTCCGTAATGCCAACATTCTTAAAGAACATAATGAAAACAACCCCTTGCCCATCCCCAAGCACCCCACCAACACCTGCTGGCCTTAGTTTCCCCTAGTAGCCCTATGAACATCAAACTTTAAAACATCCCTCAATGGAGGAACCCCCACCACCTTTTTAGGTTCCATATACCTCCTGCGGCAACAAGTAGCTTCCCAATCAGGATTCAAGATGAATGAAAGAACAGGGGATGGTACATCAAGAAAGAGAAAAGGAAATCAAAGCATGCTAAATGCAGTTTTGAAAAATCTACTGTTTTTTTTTCTTTTTCAGCTTTAATGGGAATTAAGTGTCACCTTATTTTCATCTAAATTGAGTGTTGGGGAGAGATGCAGAGGTTGATGATGAGAGAGAGGCTTCTCAAAGATCTTGTGAGTTTCATACCCACCAAGAACAAATATTTGACAACAGAGATACAAGGTTATTGGTAGGAGGTCACATTCTTCCGGAATGTGTTCCCTTCTACCAAGGTACTTCCACTGGTTCAAACATTTAAACTGGTTCAGTTTTGCAATCCGGTTCAAGAGTATCACTATCTTCTTGAATCCTTCTTTTCCACTAATCTGTTGTAACCCAGTTCAAGAGTGTGGCAAACTTCCTGGCTCTAGATCAAGTTGGATAGGATGGCAGTTGATGGACATACCTGGGCCCTTGAAGGATACAGTGATCTTAGAAGACGGCTAGAGAAGTTATCAACAAGCATCTGTCCAGATTAAGGAGATGAGTTAGAAATCCACTGGTCCCACACTTCCCAACACGCATTAGAGCTATTAGGCTCTCTAGAAGAATAGTAACAATGTCCTTGGGATAAGGATGAGCTGTAGTAGTAGATTAAAGAGATGATTTAGAATACTCCATGTAACCAACCGTAGGGTGTCCCTATGCATTTTAGATGACCCACTGGCAGTGGTACTGATTGATTGATTGGGATGGTGCTCTTCTGTGTCCAATTCAAGGTGTAACCAGAAACTCAATGGGTTTGTTTAGATTGTAAATGAATAAGGAATAACCACGTGTGCAGGCTAAAATGGCTTGGTGATGCTTTTATCTTGTGAAACTGCAGAAATAGGTGGGAGTCAGAGCAATCGGTCTTATTCTTGCTCTCTTTTCAGAGAAAAATTTAGCCACATCTATTGGATGGCTTATACAGCTTATACAGCTCCTAATACAGAAAATGCTTTCATTCTTTTTGTACGTCTTTTAGCTCCATTTCCTTCTGTTTTATTTTCGTTCTCCCTTGTTTTTTTTTTTTTGGTTTTGTGTTCTTGTTTTGGGGTTGGGGGTGCGTGTGTAGCTGTAGCCGGTTTCATGGAATGCGCATTGTTTGGATGTTTTGCAGTACATCAAAGGAGGGCCTGTTGTTGGATTTGTTTATTGGGCCCCGGAGTATCAGTTCCTGGTCTTCTTCAATCGACTGAAGCTTCAAGATTAGATTCTTTTTGCACACAGGCTTTGAGCAAAGTTATGCTCAGTTCAGTTGTTGCAAGGTAGGCAACTCTTTCCTTAAACACTATAGCTAATTCCATAGTAGTTTTACAGTAAAGCAGAATGGCAAATATTGTTCTATGAATGACGTCAGGCTTATATATAATTGCTGCCGATGAGTTCCAAAGTTCGTGGAATAGTTAAAGTAATGAAGAATATTCTATGACTGAACTTGGTGCATATCCTGAATATGGTATGCATGTTGATGTGTTTGAAAGAGAGTAGCTGCCCCGTGTGGCTCCTCTAAAGAACAAAATTTATGGAGTATCAGAATGGTAATATAAATGAGTGGATAATGTTTCCAAAAATATAGTATTCATGAACACTGCACATAGGGTTTAAAAATCATGTAGTATAATAATTAAAATGAAAGTTCAAGTTCTACAAAAATAAATAAATAAATAAAGATTTTTTTACCCTTTTCTTGTGAGTGTGGGTGTAACATTCAACACATGTTATCTAAAAACAACATTGCAGTCCTGCCTTTAAAAAAAAAAAAAACCACATGTTATCTAAACAGTGAGGCTTGATGACAGTTACATCTAATGTTTGGGGTTGCTTCTATCGAGTTCCTTTCTGCCTGTTTTCTAATCAAGCATTTTTGCCTCATTTCTAGAAATCCATAAGAAATTCCAACCTTTCTCAGCAAAATAAACACATTTGATGCATCCATACTTGGTTGCTAGCAGAAAAGATGTCCAGTGAAAATTTCCACAATATATTTCCGTGATGCATTGCTTGTGAATGCATGGAATTTGATAGGTTTGTGATATATTTGATTGGCAACTTACTGAAAATATGTCCTCCTCTGATGTCTCCAAGTGAGCAGCAGATTGTTGGGAGTATCAGCTGAATGATGGCTGGACGAGTCCTTGTGAATCACAAAAGCCAAAGTTTGGGATGCAAGAAGCAGGCAGTGCTGCACGTCTCTTTGGAAATTGAACTCACTTGTGATTCAAGTCCTACTTCTTCCCACTGTATATATGTCTGAGCAGCTCACTGACCAGCAGCTCACTGACCAGTAAGTGTATTTTTACCACTTCATTTTGTAGCAAATGAGTAGGAAATTTTTTCCTTTGTTTTGAAATGGGTTCTCATAAGATAATACAGAATGTTATTTTATTTGTCTATATTCCAACTATATTTTAAAGTAATTTATCTTTGCACCATTCCCTTTGATGCTCATATAACATGGTCATGAGAGCAAATGCCGTGTATATTTGATTCCTATCATTATATCAGTTGTTAATAAAATTTTAGATATATTACTGGTTTTTAAAAGGGTTTATTAATTAGACAAGAGCCTGCAGCACAGTTGGAAGGTGTTGATTGCCGCATGCACAAGATTGCGAAGTCATGGGATACTTATGAAAACATGGGGTTAGTTAATGAATCTGATTTATCTCCCTGTTTATTGCTGATGTCTCTTTGGATTCATGCCCATTCAGACAAGAATGTCTCTTCGTACTAACAATTACCAATTTTCATGTGACCATTCAATCAAAAGTTAGAAAAAAGTACAGTCCGGTTCAATCATAAATGAGCTTTGATTTATCTTTTTTTTTTTTTTTTTTTCGTCTTGTGAGGTTTTGTTGATCAGGATTTGAGTAGCAATTGTTTGGTTTTGGCCCATTTGGATTTGCACACTCCCTTGAAAGAGAAGTTACAAGAGATGTAAATGGAGTCTTGAATTTGCACCTGGATCCATGTGCTGGTCCACTGCTGATTTGGTGGATCCAACCTCTGGTAGATCAAACCGTATCTAGACTTTTTTTTTTTTTATGAGGAGCGTATCTAATCATCATTGACAAATTCTAGCTGCTCAATTGATGTCCTTCTAATAGGCCTACCACTGCGATGACTCATTTCTATCTAAGTTGGTCCATTTGGGAGGTTGGTGCATGTAAGATGCCCTTTTCCTCTTACCGGCCCGATTGTATGCCAAAGATGACAAAGAAGCAACCACCAACGCTAGATCTAGTGGAGAAACGCTTTGTATAATCAATCATATCTCCTTAATAAATCTTCTACTTATATGGGCATCAGGAAAAAAAAAATCTCATTGATTTACACCAATGGACAAATAACAAAAAATAAGGTCAATTGATCTCCTAATTGACCCCTTGGACTTGCACAAGTGCATGTACATGGGCGGTATGACCTGAGATCTGGCATTTCACTTAGTAAGAGGAAAAGGGTTGTGAACGAGACGTTTGCTCAATCAGCTTCACCTCTGTGGCTCTGGTAGCTGTCTGATCAATTTGTCATCCGTGGCTAAACTATGACCAACAGGTTTGCATGGTATAAAAGAGCCGTCGGTGGGCTGGATCCTCTTCGTAAATTTAATAAGTGGGACAATCTTTATGTGCATATTTATGTGAGGGATACTTTTATTTTTGAAAAAGTATTAGTATGTAAAAATATAAAATTATTACACCTCATAATATTTTTTTTTGACGATATTAAGTCTAAAAAAGAATTTATCCTATCCCTTACCACAATGCTAGGAACATAACCATATAAAGAGGCCCTGACAAAGTGTTAGCACTTTATGTTTTTTAAAATATGAATCAAAGTCTTAGGATTCCATGTTGGAAATGATTTTTTGGGAGCAAGGTCTATCTAAGTGGGGCCCCTCATATCAAAGTAGATCCCCAGGAAACGGCTTCCTTTGGAGAGGCTCACATCAGAGGATTGTATGACTCAGATACGGCTGTCAATCTTGCATCTCTTCCCACACAGATTGATGGAAGATATTTGTCACCTGAAAATGAATAAAATGACAGCTCATAAATGCAAGGAACATTTTGCTTTTTCTCGTCTTTGTTTTCTTCTACTATAAATACTGAGTGTTGCTATCGGCTGACATTAGTCAAACAAGGGAGGGAGGGAGGCAGAGAGATAAAGAGATCCGGTCCATCTGGTCAATACAAACAGCACTACAAAACCCACTTGCCTTGCAAGTTGAGGGCGCTTTCTGTTGAATCTTTGTTCTGTGCCATGTGACGGGGAAGCTACAGCGACGGCTAGATGTCGTTTTTAGCGCCCAGCTAATCTATGGGGACGGCTCCTAATAATTAAAGCAATTTGGCCTGTGGACATTGGCGATGGTGGAGATATAGATAGGTACACGTGCAAAAAGATAGTGATTTAGACTTAACGAAAATTTGAAAAACAAAAAAAATGGCCTCTCCTGTGTGTAGCACACTGGCAAAGCCCTCACATGGACTGTTGCCAGAGGTAAAACCCTGCCAATAACTTCACTGTATTGCTTGACCATCAGTACCAATTCAAATGAACTGAAGAGCTTCGGGGCGCGAGAAAATTGCCCTGCTAAAATTGTGTACCCGTATATCAGTTTGGTTATTAGCCTGAATCACTTTTTATCTCTACTGTGGCAAAAAGTGGCGGATTCAGAGTTTTTATTTTAGGGGTACAGATCCAAATAGAAAATTATATTTTAAAAATAAATAAAAAATTTTCATGAGAATTTTGGGGTGGATGTGAGATTTTTATATAAAGTTTTGAAGTAAACTTAAAATTTTAACAATGTTTTTAGAAGAGGACTGATGTCCAACAGGTGTGCCCAACTCGTGTGAATGTATGTAGGCCTACCTGTAGTATTAAATTAGAGAGAGATAGATAGAGAGAGAGAGATCACTAATGAATAGGTGGTACGTGGAGTTGCATTTAGAGAGAGAGATAGAGAGAGAGATCACAAATGAATTGGTGGCACGTGGAATCCCATTTTGATTATAACTACTAAAAAATGAAATAGCAAGTTGTTTTATATTCCTCTAGATTTTGTGTTTGTGTCTGTACTATTTTGACATCCTTGGCTACACCCTTTTGGGACTCACACTGGAGACCCCTTGTGTTGATCCGCCTCCCTTCAACTGCCATCAAACTCAATTTTACCATGTACAAGTTGATCTCATCGTTACATCTGAGATCATGAGGTTTTTGATTGTTGATTTCAGGAGGGCCAATATCTCGAGTACAATAGATCCTTGGAATAAGAAAACTGCACCCTCCCCTCCATTTAGACCACCAACCTGTTGGAACTAGTATGCCCACACGGTTCTAGCTATGATTTTCAGCCGACTGGCAGCCTGATTATCACAAAATTTTCTATAATAGTTTCTCATAATAAAATAGCATGACAAGATGCTTCAATAATTCATCATAAGAAAACACATTTTTGTTCTAATCCATTTGTGTTGTTTTCTAAATAAATATTTTCATCACCAATGCAGGTGCACTTTAATTCTATGGTGTTGGAGAGGAACAGATTAAAAAAGCAACTTCCCATCAAAAAGCCCGCAGTCCACCAATTTAAGAGTGACACATGTTAATGACTGATGACACCAAATTGTGTGCTTGTCATTCGTTGACAAGGTTCTTCATTTTATGGAAGAAACTGCCAAGAGTCTTCACCGTGGAATCTTCTTGCCTGCTATGACGAGAATACCCTTGCTTTCTTCTTTTCAATGGAGAAATAATGTGACCACCACACCCATAATTCAATCAGGCTCATGGATACCCTTCCGAGATACGAATTAAAATAATCAAATATAAACAGAAATTGATTTTTTTAATTTAATTCTTCATACAAAAATTTGGAGGATAATCTGGAGTAGTCTCATTCCCATCAGTAATATACCTTTGGCTTCCACATACAACCTTAATCATCCATCTTAAATATGGCTTACAAGCCTCCTAATCAATCTTGTTGAATGTGTGGGCCTTTTCGTGGCACCAGTGTTGATCAGACTATTATCACTGTCCAAAGGGCTTCCATTGAATGGATGGTTAGTAGCTGATGATCATACATTTTGAGCTGCCATCAACTGATGACAAGTGTAGGTAATTGAGTTTTACGCTTGTATTTGTGTTAAAAAGGATTAATAGAGTAATAAAAATAGATAAAATAAAACAAAATAAATGACTGCATGGGAGAGATTATATGAAAAATAAATCTTCATTTTGATTTGTTGTCGTTCTTTATTATTATTATTATTATTATTTGCGATATTTCAAAGTTCTTTGGCTTAACAAGACTAATTTTTGGATGATCCTGCCATATAAATAAAATAGAGTATGGCAATCAATAACTTGAAGACCATGGGCCCCACTATAAGGAAGGGTGCTCTCTAATTTGAACCACTAACATCATCATCATCATCATTCAAATAGTCTCCATCAAATTGCACGTCAATAAGGCTGTTCGTAGACAGCAGAATAACCAAAACAAAAAAGAAGGACAAAATACATGTGGGTTTGATGATAAATGTATTTAAGACAGCTGGTCAGTAACCGAGGGGCGATTAAATATTATATACGAAGAACTGGCCATGTGCTAAAACACAAGAATTATCTTCTGCATGAAAAAGTACAGTGAATAGTGTCCATTAATTTCATATGTGGTCAGAAGACTATGAACATGTAATTAAGTATTACACATACAGTGCATTGGGAGAACAATCAACAAAATGAAAATTTCAAAGTACAACATAGATCACAGGGATGCAACGTGGAACAGGTCAAAACTACCATCCAAACCCAACTTAAAAAATTTGAACTACAAGTTTGTTCAGGGAGGTGAAGAGAAATATTAAAAGACGACTTTATAATGTCTTAAAAAATGCTACATATCTTGACATCGGTTGTCTCACCCCATTCGATGTCGCAATTTGGACTTTTATGAGTTTGTAAACGAGGGTCTGCCAAGGAAATTACTAGGTAAATCCATTCTTAGACTCGGTCGAGACTTGACAAAGCACAAACACCAAAATCTAGCGTAAAAGAATAACATAATTTTATCTTGCGTATGAATTCTTTATAAAAAAAAATTGACCGGGTTGAGCTAATTATCCCTGAACTCCTAACTCAGTGACTTACCAACTCAGGCTAACCAACCAAGTCAGAGCGGCTTACAAATAAGGATAAAACATAGGTCGGGCTCAAGTTGGGTCCATGTCAAACTACAACCCGACATAATTCTTGTTTATGGTCCCTTACGAGATCTGACTTTAAAGGATTATAGAATTCCAACTTCGAATATCTCACGTGAGAAATACCCTTAGACGAGTCTAGCTCATATATATTACATGTTGAATGCAGTTTATGACCCCTTTGATCGTTATTTTGATTCAATTTCGATTGCACTAGGACTCAATCCAATTACCAATAGAACCCAAAACATTGGTAAATTTAAAACCTATTTTTTTTAATGACCCAGGATATCTTTTTCTAGCATAGTTTTTTCAGATCATTAGCCTTTGGCAAGTACATTTTCTAATTCAGATAAGTAAAGATTATTTTTAAAAATTATATACATAGTTGTACATTTGTTATTTGATAATATAAGGGCAGGAGTTGAACTTAAAATTTTAGAAGCAAATTTAAGGTGCAAACTAATTAAACCATTATATTACACTTCAAAACTTAATTATCTATCAAATCCAAAAAAAATTCCTCACCGGAGGGTTGGATCCGGCGCTACAACGCCTCTAAGTTGAAAAAAATAAAAGTTCAAGTAAATAATATAAAATCCATACCCATCCGAAATTTTGGCATTAAGTCCTCCAAGCAACCGAGCAAGAATGATGGTCGCCGACATCCCCATCGAGACGGTATTTTCAAACTATGTCCTTAATTACCACTAGACAAAATCACCCTCACATTTGACAAAATCTTAAACCCAACCATTAAAGACAAAGGGGCATTTTCGTCAAACAAACGTCCTCGGTCCTCCCCATACGCATAGACCATCTAGTATTTTAAATTACCCTCCAAGTTACAGGAGCAAACAAACGCTTCCAACTTCAAAACCCGCGGGATGACGTTTGCGTCCACGTGTCACTTACTTGAGCCACACAAACACGCCTCTGCACCATGCCACGCGAGCATTTCCTACGTGGCACTCCTCCTCCTTCTCTCCTTCTTATTTCTCCTCCGATTTGGATTCCATCCAGGTTCAATGATTGGCGAATCTGTGGCATCCTACGGCTACAAATCCCCGTATATCCCATTCCTGCATTTCCAACCGTCCGATCCTCCCCCTGCAGATTCTCCCAGCAATCGAGCCTATTAAATAGGGAGCAAGGACAGGCCATTCAACCGATTGTCTCCTCGCACGAGGGGATTTCGAAACCTAGGGTTTTCCAAGATCCGATTTCGGTTTCTTGGATTCAGATTGGGGATTTCTTCTTCTTCTGCTGTGATTTTGATACGGTGTTTGTTTCTTCTTGTTCTTGTGCATTCGAAAGCTGGAATCTTTGTGGGAAAGCGAGAAGAGGGGTTTTTGAGGACTTGGATTCTTGAAGGGTTTTGGGGGATTTGATTTGGTCTTGTATTTCATCAGACAGAGAAAACAAAGGTAGCTACGGCTCTTCTTCTTCTTCTTCGTCTTCTTGTTCCTCTTGTTTGATTTTTATGATTTGGTTTGATTGCACTAGGTTTAGGGTGAATCAAGATTTTTATGTATTGTGCCTGCGTTTTCGTTTAGGGTGCAAAATGGCTGTGGCTTTGACCCATCTTTCCTGGTGGTTGTGGAGTGGGAAAGGTCAAGAGGCTGCAGTTTCTTCCGGTTCCAATTTGAATGCCTCTTTGGAATTGGGTTTGGGCATGAGAGAACCGGAGACTGTGAAATTTTCTACTGCTAATGGGTCTAAGGTGCACTCTACGTCGAGAAGAGTGAAGAGGAAATGGCAGAGCAGGGAAGAGCGGAGAATTGATCGGGAATATGATGTGGTTTTGGTGCCATCTGATGGTGGGTGCCTGTCAGGATCCGAGTCAGATGATTCAGATTGGTCGATTGGGTGGTTGGAACCTCATGCCCCAGATTTTCTGAATGAAGATGAAACGGAAGGCAGTTTTGCTGTCCTGGTTCCATGTTATGGTCGTGGCCGCAGTGAGCTGGTGCAGGATTCCAAGAACCAGATCTTGGGTGCCATTCTCTCCGCCAATCTTCCAAATGGGTATCCTGCTGCTGGTAAGATCTGTTTTACGCGCACTTTGTTTTTGGAGCAATTGGAGTAGGAATGATTAGAGATATATATAAATTCTACGAATGGAATGGCATAACGCCTACGTGCTCATCTTCATTTAAGCCTTATATCTCGGCTAGCTCGGTTCAGCTTTGTTAATCTTAGGCTAAGGTAATATGATGAAAATATAATACAATGATACAAGAAGATTTTGACTTTTCACATAATACTTGGCAAGCTTGTCTATCTCCCCCGCTGAGGACATGAGTAAACGAGATAATTCATTTATTCAACTGTGAAATGGGGTCCTGACTTCGGAGTGGAGATTCTTCCACATATCATTGATATGACCCTCCGTCCATGATATTACATTCATTCATGCAATCTCCTTCAGTTACTTTGTACTAAGTGTACTTCACCTTCACAAGAACCTCTTCAAAATCTCTTGATTTCTACCCAATTATAATCTCCTGCTCTAAGGCCAAAGATAGGCGTGGAGCATGAAGATGGGAAGTAAGGATCAGACTCCCAGCTTTGGACATCAAAATAAGCTCCTTCCAGTAATCCATAAACTTCTTAATAACCACTGGCCAAGTTCTCTTCATATGAAATAACATATTACTCTTTTGCCTGTTATGCCTATGACTTAGTTACAACTTGAACTCTGATGCTACAGAATCAATACGACACAGTTTTCTTCTATTTTGCTCTGCCCCTAGAACCCGCAAGAGGAAGCATCCTCTAAATATATATGGCTTCTTATCTTGAGAGAGCCTACTGACTGCTTGTACTAAAAGGAATGGTATAGCCATCTTAAATGACCAAGGTAGGTAAAACCAAATGAAAAGGTGGTTGTCATGCTGAATCCACGAATCCTCCAGCCTGGGATTTGCTGAATTGGACACCTCATACCCGCTATTAGATTCTGACACTTGCCTTCCCTCACGCAACTTAGAAGCATAAATTAGACTAGCAATTGCTGTTTTCAGTCAGTGAAGTCTCCCATAAGTTCCAAATGTTCAAGTTCACTACCTATTGATGCCATACTGGAATTGTGCGCGAGTTCACTACCTTTGATGCCATGCTGGAATTGATTGGACGGAGGTTCTGGCTGATCAGAACTGACACTGATGGTTTTGGCTGAACATCAGGGCATTTCTTTAGGAGGATAACTTTTTTGCACTTTCTCATCCCTACAATGCGTCAGGTAGTTAAGAAATTCTATGTGAAGGTGATGCAAATTTAGTTTGTGTGAATAAGCCCTATGAACATGTTGCTCTCAAGAATTTGATAAAAGAAAAGAGAACAACTTGGGTCAACCACCCTCGTTTTGGATGGGTCAACTCAAAAGGTTCGTTTCAGTATGAACTATGAAGGTGTTAAACCACCAATGAACTTGGTTTGACAATAGTCAATCAGTTGTCCTAATGTCTGGTGTGCATATTACTATCAGTTTTTTATAAGCCTAGAAACTTTCTTTTGATGAGTTTTTTTTTTCGTGGTGAGCTATCCAATAATTAGGTATTACTATTAGGTGTTTAAGGTATCCTTCGTTAGGGTGGCTTGACCTGCAATGGATCACAATGATGCTTGATAACCTTGAACCTTCACCAAGGCTTTTGTCATTAAAAATCCAATTAGGGGAACTGATATAAAGATAGCCTGGTTCCATAAAAGTAGTTTCATGATCATCAAATGCAGTATGGATGCTCATTGCTTGCTTCAGATGGGAATTGAGGTGCAGTGCATGATTTCTGGGGCACCTGAATTGTGACTTTTTCTAGCACTGCTTCGTTGACACATTTCCACTTAAAAAGTCTGGAGGAGCTCATGTATATCGTATTTGCCAATTTGACATGTAAGATGAAGAGTAAGATCAAATTGAATCTGAGGTATACAAGTCCTTCCCTGAATCATGGCACCCCTGAGAGTTGGTTTAAATCAATTCTCGCTTGGATGGCTTGAGCATATACAAGCACATGATATATTTAAGTATGGTGATAGTGGGTTACCTTGGCGGTATCTAGGCATCCCATTTACCAGAATCTGAGAAATGGTTGAAGCATCATGGTATGGTTTGAGTAGTGTCTCCAATGCCCAGGAGGTCAAATTTACGGAGACAGCACTGAAGAACGGAGCTAAGTGGGGGTTCTAAGGGGAAAAAAGGAAAGAAAGTAAAAGTCGAGTATAGTACGAGTATAACATAAGTGGTGTGGTTATGTCCTTCTATCCCATGTTAGAGAATCTTCGAAGCAATTGTGATATCCTCTTGATGATTCCTCCCAGTTACAAGAGTCTACCTGGGATAGTGATGAGTTTTCTAGTATAGGTCAAATGTGTGTAGCAGTGATTTTAGAGATGACAATATATATTTCTATGTTTCATTACAGTAGTCTATTGGTCTCAAATTAGGAATGTCCCAACATTTTGGGAATTAAAGCAATAAAAATGTTAATTGATTCCCGTACGAGACAAACAGATAGCAATAAAAATGCTGTTGATACCCTTATGAGGTAAAATGATCATAGTATTAGCAATGACATGGCTCCTGCTTAATCAAATTGCGGTTATCTCATTAAGAGACAGGTTGGAAACTGTCAGAGGGGGTACTGGCTGGCAGGGGCTAATAATTTAGGAAGGGGCTTATTTGATTGCCTGTTCATCTATTGAAGGAGCTATTATTAGGGCATGATTTTCACAGGCCGGTACATGTTGTCACAAAACTAAGTAAATGCATAGATAAAATTTTGTCATTTCTGGCATGCAATTTCATCTGTTCCTATCAATTTTACTGATTGACTACTCTTGCAGTTGCGTTCACTTGTTTATTTATTTATTTTTTTGCTTTGATTGTGAGAAAATGTCTGGGTTCCTATTACAAGACATAAGCTTGAAATGAAGACAACTAGGGTTTAGAAGAGTCCGGCATTAAAGTCCCTGAAGCTGACGCTATTTTTTTTTGACTCATTTTACTTTTTAGCTGCTACTTTTGTTCTTCACATTTTTATTTTGGTAGTCACTTGTTTTTTCTTTCTAAATTTTGATTTGGATTTCTTTGGGAACTGGTTTAGGATCATGCTGAGATTGTCTTGTTTGGTTTGTTGTGCAGGGAGCATGAATTTTATGGACGAGTGGCTTTCTTCTCTTAAGAGCAGCTGATAAGAGATAAATCTCTGCTTGGCCCTTTCTAAAGTTGTTCCTTCTTCCTTAGCTGTTAGCCAAACTCCAAACTAAAGCTTAAAGTGGCAAGCAGTGTGCTGGTTTTGGAGATTATATGTGAAAATGGACTGTGAGAAACCAACCATATCTTTCTAGAGGAATGAGTTTAAAGGCTGAAGGGAAGGAATGAAGTAGCGGCAGAGGTGTGATTTAAGTTCTAGTTCGGACATTTAAGAAACCAATTCAGATGGGTATTTCCTATTTCTCTTTGTTTAACCTCCCTCTAGAAGTAGGGTTGGAGTAGCCACATATATATGATTGAGAATATATATATAAATGTATGTATTCTTTATGTAAATAACATTGTACATAGCATCTTCGTGAACTTTTCTGTAAATACTTAGCTCCTTGAAAGGGCCAACTTATTATGTGATTGATTCTCTTGATAATTAGGCCTGTGTATTGGATTATAATTAGGTTAGTGTTCTGGCACAAGACATGCATCTGTCAGTGGGGAGGGTTGTAGCACTGCACTCTCAAGTCAACCATTGAGAACTGAACTCCTTAAAAGAAGGATGTATATTTTTTCTTCTGCGGTGAAAGTAGCACCTTTATACTTAAAAAAGAGATTTTTTTTGAAAGAGAACAAGACAAAATAGTTGGAGAGCTAGATTTAATGGTTTTCTGGTGTATAAAACAAAATTGTTGGAGAGCTAGATTTAATGGTTTTCTGGTGTATAAAACCATGGTAGAGGAGGGAGAGATTGGAGATGATAATGCAGTAGAGAGAGTAGAAAGAGGTTCAATTCTTAAAATCTCTTAAACTAGTCAATAACTGTAAACTATTAAGTCCATGCAAAATAGAAGGTTACATAGAAGAAGGAGAAAGATGGTGGGAAGTTGGGAAGCAAGTGTGATACTTCTTATAATTCACATACTTATCTTTATGTTTTTAATTATGAGGAATTTTCAAAAACTTTCCATTTCAAAAAGAGAGGTTTTACCTCTCTTGATTTGTCGAATAAGTTTATGCCACCTCACCTTTATATGCCAATTCATATTAAAAAAGAAAAATTAAGAATGTTTAAATGCTTAGACTTTCTAAATAATAATGCAAGAGGAACATATTTACTAATAAAAAAAAGCTTTTAGTAAGAAAATGAGATTTTTAGTGCACCTCATTATTATAATCAAACTTAACACTTGTATGATTGCCAAGGTATGTAAAAACTATTTTTAAGTACTCACTTCCATCCTTTTTTGTGTGGAACATGTATCATTTGGAAACTAGATTTTCTGTTTTCAATACAAGATTCTTTTTCCCTTTTCAGGGTTGGCGGCATCGGCAACTATACGGAAGATATGATTCTTTCAGCCAACCCGGTAAAAACATGAACATTGAATGCAGACACGGAAGATTTGATTATTGCAGAGTCCGGTTCAAACCTATGTTTTGACTAAAGAGAAATCCGGATTGAAATCTATGTCCGGAGCTTCCAACCCGGTAGAAACATGAACACTGAATGGAGAAATGGGGCAGGGCTGTTACATCACGTGATATCTTTTTCTATTGAGCGAGAACTGAGAACTTTTGCAAGTTTGCACAGTATCAGGGTCCCACCTTTGCCCAGTTACATGCTTCAGTATCCGATCTGATAATAATTAATATTTTTTAATAACCTAGGGTACTTCTTATAAGCTTAATCTTCGGACCTTGGCCTTCTGCCCAGTGTATTCTGACACTTTTCCTTAGGGGGTACATACGTGGCCTTACACATAATATACAAAAGGTATATGAGTTGAATTTGTGATCGTAAGGGAGCAAACTTAAAGCTCAAACTAATTGAACCACCTTGATGGTAGATAATAAATAACATAAAGGCAACATAAAGGCAGCAAAGAGCGAGCAACACGAGTATGAATTGATGAATTGATTATGTCGGCCCTTCTTATTTTCGAAATTGCATTTGAAATCGAAAATCACCTCATTAATACCACCAGTGGGTATTCCGTATTCCAGTCCAATTCCTTTAGGCCTTATGTCCTTTTCCATACGTATTTTTTGGCCCCCATCTTCTACCTAGTGTTTTTTGTCTGCCTTTTCATCTCATACGAAAAGGGCCTTTACAGTTGTGTATTCCATAAGTTAACATTCTTTTCTTAATTTTTGCATCTTATCATGATCATTTATCTAAAAAATTTTGGACGTAACCGGTAACAGCAAGACTACAGTCTTATAAACAACAGTCGAGTACGAAACATGTAACCGATCACCAGGAAAGCGGGATGAAATACATCATCATCATTCCGAGTTTTTGCTTATCTAATGCTAAATTATGCATTTGTTACTAATTATAATGATGCAACCTCAAAGGCCCTTTTCAAGTGCCTGTGGCCTCAGAGGAATTACCTTTAAATAGTGCCCCACTAGAATAGGCCGGTTTTAAAAACAGAAGCCAGTATCTGGCCCAAGCCCAACATGGTTGTAAATTCCTGGCCCAAGCTCAGCATGCCCCAGTCATGTCAGGCCCAAGCCTTCCCATCCAGTCAATTGGCTGGTCTAGGCTTTCTGCCACTTGGGTTTTTTATCACTTGTTTCAACAAGATGGGCTTCTATCACTAATTCCAAGCCCAGCCTATATATTAGACAGGCCCAAATTTTATATTCAGGCCTAGCCAAGGTACGAAAACCCAAGGCCCAAACCTCGCCCAAAGCAGGCTAGACCAAGTTGGGACCAAGCTGACCAAACTCATGAGCATCCTGATTTTAGTCCATGGAGAACGGGTATTGCCGAAAAACAACAACCGATCTATAACCGCAGTTTCTTTTAATCCATGTTCGAACTTCAGAGATACGTGCTTGACCTGTCCCTTTTTTATTAGCAGGAAATAAATGTCATAAAGTACTATTTAGTCTAAATTTATGATAATATTTTATGCTAACTATGTCCAACTGGGACCGAGCCTTTATACAAAAATAAAGAACGAGGCCTAGCCCATTTAACTATCAAGGCAGACAGTTAGCCCGGCCCTCAGACTATGGGTCCAAAACCCTAGCCCAAACCCAGTCTACGGAAAGTCAGGCCTGAGGCACCTCATCCAAGAAGAGTTGTCCCCACCCAAGGTTTCAGACATCAGCTTCTGAGATATTTTGGATCTTAAACAGAAGGGGAAAAACAGATCACGTACAATTTGATTTTTTTGCAAAGCGAATCATCAAGATATGCACGTATGAAGTGGGGCCCACAATCACCAATTGCCAGTGGAGGGTTGGTACCATCAACCGAAAGCAACAGAGAATTCTGGGTCGGTTGCCTTTTCTGTGCCTACGGCAGTAAAAAGAAAAACTAAAAACATAGGACATGCTCCCACTTTTCCTCTTTACCAGCCTGTTCGGCCCAGATCTTGCCTTGTGGCAGATTCCCCATCCCCCTTCTTTGGCTTCTCCCCTCAATGTGCTAAACCACCCATTTCGGCCCATATCGTGGGCACATTCTAACAACCATAAATACCATTTTTAGAGCACCTATCACTACGAAATCAATGTAGTCATCATTGTATTGTTTTTGGTTTGTTGATGATTGAAGACTTGTAAATGGTTTGCTAGAATTCAAAGCTTCTTCCTGTCTATCATTTATGGTTTCTTCCATGGAGTCAATGTGATTTGTCTAGAGAGAGAGAGAGAGAGAGAGAGAGAGAGAGAGAGAGATGTTGCAGAGAGCTGCAAGCAATGCCTATTCCTGGTGGTGGTCCAGCCACATCAGGACCAAGCAAGGGAAATGGCTCGAACAAAGCTTGGAAGGTATTTTCATGTTTTTTTTTAATTTTTTTATGTTTTTGACTCCCTGATGTTAATCCATTTGAATTTTTATACAAAGGGTTCTGTTTGATCTATGTTGATTTCTTTTATGATATTGTTAATATAAAATGCCTTTTTTTTTGTTAATAACAATTGAAATGACAAACTTTATCTGAATTTCTGAAAAATTTGCGACTTTCAATGTTATTCAATTGGAATTAGTTAGTTTGTTTAAATGGTTCTCGCCAAGGTAGACATTTCAGTTCTCTTCTTTTTTTTTCTTTTCTTTTCTCTCTTTATTGGATTAGGTAATTGTATGAATTTGGATGATGCATGCAATAATGACATTCCCGACCTTTTCTTATATATCAAATGTATTAAATGCACTTATTTCTGCTGATTGGTTTGGTGAGGCATTGGTTTCTAAGAACTCTTGACATGATAAGAAACAGCAGGCGAAAGAAGCTGAAGAATATTTTTTTGCTAAAAGAGGATGTCCCTGCCCTTCAGTGCAGGGAGAGTTGGGTAAATCCCCTGTGGCCCCATTGTGATATAGTAGCTTGAACCTGCAACCACCGGAGCAAACCGTCGTCCTAGACTACCTGAGCTACTCCTTGAGTTAAGAAGCTAAAAAATATTAAACACAAATTAGAATTCATCTTTAATCATGAAAGATTAATTATTATCTATTTTGAAGACAGGCCCTTTTCAAGCCAATTTGTGCTTGATGATTAGCACTGCTAAGTTGGGGCGCATATGAGAGAGAGAGAGAGAGAGAGAGAGAGAGAGAGAGAGAGAGAGAGAGAGAGAGAGAGAGAGAGAGAGAGATATGCTTTCCTGATGAAAACAGATGCTAGAATCCTGTAATGAACTCAAGCACAAACATTATAGAGGTATTTTAGCATAAGAGGGTTTTATTAGAGTGTTTTTTTTTTATAGAACAGGCCAGGCACTTATGGTGCAAGGACTGGCCGGCCTGTGGGCCTCCCCCTGAATGCATGCCACTCATGGAGTGCAGGTTTGGGAGGGAAAGACTTGAAAGGTTTTTTTCTTTTATCTAATTGTGTGCGAAAAAAATTAAAATAAAAACCGTTTGATCATTGATACGAAAGTTTTGAGAGTTTGAAGGCTTTTTTTTCACCATCAAAGGGGACTGCACCTGGAGAGACCCAACACACATGGAGAGAGCCACCGACACATGCAAAGAAAATTGAGATCGAGATCGAATCCTAGGTAATTAGCTAAAAAAAGGGATGCACAAACCACTGGGCTATCCCTATGTTCTCTTTGAGGGCTCTTGTGGAACATGTTGTCATTAGGTAAATGAATAGGTAGCTTTTAAAATCATCATGGGATAAGTTTCAAATTAGGTTAGTGCTAGTTCATGAGGGTAGTGTATGTGAATGGTTGGGTTCATCATAGGAGGGCTGAGGTGGGCCCCACAGGTCTATCAGTCCCGATAATCTGTCGGTTTTTATAATATTCACAAATTAAGGATCTTGCTTATAGGCCCATTTTATGATCAATCCTAACCTTTTACACACCCTAACCAGTAACCAGTACTGAACCAGTCTTAATTTGACATTGACACTAGCATAAGGTCGAATTTGACACGCAACCAAAATTCTCTCCCCCTTGAATGAAGAAAAGAAAAGAAAAGTTCTGGGCCCCTCTTTCCCACTAAGTTGACATCAGATTCTTCCAGGCCTAGAAGGGCTCATCTTATTTACAATTCTAAGATCCTACATGGATTGTTCGAGGCCCATTTGTGCAGGGAATGAGTCATGGAAACTCTGGGACTCCATCTCGACTCACCCAACTTAAAAGAACTTAGACTCGGCGGGGGCGACGAGGTCACCCTGGAGGCATTTCCTCATTTAAATTATTTTGAAAATATTTATAAATTGATTAAATTATAAATTGATTTATAGCCACTATTTTCTTTTCTTTTCTTTTCTTTTTCTTTTTTTTTTGAAAGAAAGATATGATTTATGATAACTGGAATTACCTTTTTGTGACACTTCTCATATTAATTCCCTGTTGCATGAGCAAAAGGAAGTTGCAGTCCTTGCAATAATCTTCATGTTAAATTGATTGGTCCTTAGTTGGATAGAGAGCATGATATGCATTTCTAGTGTTTCTTTCTTTATACTCACTTGGAAGATCTAACCCAAAAGTAGTCATCATAGTCCCAAAGAGATCAGAAATGTGACAAGGTAGTATTTTCATGCTTCCCATAATGATGTTCTACCATTTGGTATTCAAAACTTTTTTTTTTTTTGAGTATTTTCAAGCTTTTTTTGGTATTCAGAATTTTCCTACTTAGTAGGATCCATTTGGATGACCTCAATTTGCACACTGGTTGTGATCTGAAATAAATTTGCTTAATGGCGCAAGCCCATCAAGCAAAGTTATTTCAAATCAGGTTGAGCATTGTAGCAGGGTTGATAGGCGATAGCTGTTCATACTGCAATGGCTTTGAGACAAAGGAATATTATGTCCTTTAACTGCTCCAACAATGGTTTTAAACAACATTATCCACTCAATATGATTTTCCCATTTCTATTATAACCCTGAAATGAACTGGAGAACCATCCATTCTGCTAAAACATATGAAGCAATTGAGATTCAAGTACACATCAAATACAATGTACTCAATGGATTGAGAACACAAACATTGGGAAACTATGGCAATTTTTCTCACTAATCCATTAAATGAATGAACTGGTGACTGCAGATATGGAGGTGAAGGTGAGAGATATTCTTGAGGTCATTGAAGAGGATGCAGATTCCTTTGCCAAGAGAGCAGAGATGTACTACAAGAAAAGGCCTGAGCTAATAAACTTTGTCGAAGAGTCTTACAGAGCTTACAGAGCATTGGCTGAAAGGTATCAACACATCTCTGGGGAGTTGCAAAATGCTAACAACACTTTAGCACATATTTTTCCAGATCAACTTCACCTAGTGGAAGAGAATGACGATGAGAACGCACCAAAGGCTTCAAGATATGACCCCAGCAAAGCTCCAAAGGCTCCCGAGAACCCAAAGTTCAAGATACCAATTAAAGATATTAAAAAATTATTACCTCCGAAATCTACAAAATCACTAGTTAAGAGGACTGGTCCTCAAATGAGCAAAGAGGAGGCACAGCAAGAGATAGATAAGCTTCAAAAGAGGATCCTAGTTCTACAAACTGAGAAGGAATTCGTGAAGAGCTCTTATGAAACTGGAATTGCCAAGTATTGGGACATTGAGAAACAGATAGATGACATCCAAGAAAGAATCTGCAGCTTGCAAGACAAATCTGGTGTGGATTTGGTGATTGAGGACAATGATGCTCGTGCTCTAATGACAGCGTCAGCTCTGAAATCATGTGAAGAAACATTACTTGAGTTGCAAGAGCAGCAAAAGAGATCGGCGGAAGAGGCACAAGTCGAGTCCCAAAGGGTGAAGGATGCTGAAGAGAAATTAGATTCTTTCAAGAAACAATATCTTCATCAGCATAAGGACAATCAGGAGACCTGTGATGAGGCTAAAAATAGAGACTTCTCCAGTAAAAAGTTGGAGGAAAATGTCTCTAGTCCAAAAAAAGAAAGACTAGACATAGAATCAGTATGTGAGAAAGTGAAGGGATACTTTGAGATAAATTCAACTTCACCTCTTACTGTGATTGAACTTGCAGAGAAGATTGATGAGCTTGTAACAAAAGTCCTTAGTTTGGAAGGTGCTGTTGCCTCGCAAAATGCACTGATCAACAGATTAAAATCAGAATCTGATGAGCTTCAGAAGAACATGCACAGCTTGGAAGAAGATAAGATGTCACTTATTGATGATTCAAAGAATTTGAGTGTCAAGGTAAGAGAACTGGAAGAAGAACTGCATGGGATTAAGGATCTCAAACAATCTGTTGAAGATAATAGCAAGAAGCTCCAAACAGACCTCACTGAAACATGCCGCAACCTTGATGATCTCTCAGAGAAACTGCAGACCCCTAAAAAGAGGGATGAAAACGAGATTACATGTGTGACCCTAGTGGATGCGGACAGTGTTCTCAAACATAAAGAGAGTCAAGAACAGAAAGATGTGCAGGCACCAGTTGAAGATTCAATGAAGTCAACTGACAAGGCAGTTGAACTTGTAGGCAAGATTCAAGACATTCAGGATCATGATATCCCGAACAATACTGATCAAGAAAACAGCTCTGAACCTGACATCAATTCTGCTCCCAAGACCTTGCAGGACCCAAAACAAGCTGAGGCCAGGGACAATAATTCACTCTGTGCAGAGAATAGTGTTCACGTCGAACCACCGAAACAAAATGAGCAAGCAAATGGTCCAGACTGGCAGAGCTTGTTTTTGAATGGATTGGAAGACAGAGAGAAGATTTTATTGGAAGAGTACACATCAATTCTTCGAAACTACAGGGAAACAAAGAGTAGGCTCTCTGAAATGGAAAAGAAACACCAAGACAGCCTATTTGAAGTAATGGAGCAGATACGGGAATTAAGGAGTGCCAATACAAGGAAGGATGTGGAGATTCAGTCACTAAAACAGAAACTGAGCAACATCCAAGTGAGCCCGGATGGTGGTTTGGATGGAAATTTGAAAGATTCTGGAGATTCGCATCAAACCAGAAGTGGAACAGAACAGTGGAAATACTTGTTTACTGAATTCCAGCAACGGAGCTCGAGCAGGCCAATGCCCAGATCACTGGGAGAGCTATTACAAGACCGAAACTTTGAGTTCGAAACAAGATCAGGTGAATCAACTGCTCTCACATCTGTGAAGAGTCTTTCAACAGAAGAGGACATCAAACTAGTTCACAATCAGGAATCACAAAAAATTCGAAGGGACATTGATGGACTGCTAGAAGAGAATCTTGAGTTCTGGTTGAGATTTGGTGCAGCATCTCATCAGGTACAAAAGTTCCAAAAGAGAATTCAAGAGCTGCAGGAAGAAATCTTGAAGCAGAAGGAAAAGAAGCAAGAGGTTGACACTGGTGATGCAACCCCAGCAGAGAAATCTGAAGCCTCAACAATTGAAAGAAAACTGAGAGAGTTACAGAGTGAGTCATCTGTTTGGGTGGAACAGAATGGATTACTGAAAGAAGAACTGCAAAGAAGATTCTCTTCTCTATGCAAAATACAAGAACAGATATCAACAGTCTCAAAGATGGATTCTGGAATAGAAGACGAATTCACTGCACAGCAGGCTTCCAAGTTTCAAGGTGAGGTGCTGAACATGATTCAAGAGAACAAAAAGGTTGCAGATGAATTGCAGGCAGGTTTGTATCTTGTGAGAGGACTCCAATTGGAAGTGCTGAAAATGCGGTCCAAGTTACATGAAAATATTGAAATGTCAGGGCCAAAAAATGATCGTCCATATCAGAATCAAGTAAGGCACTCAGCAAGTAGGAATAAAGTCCCTCTGCGATCCTTCCTCTTTGGTACCAAACCCAAGAAGTCATCCCTCTTCTCATGCATGAGTCCTTCACTTAGTGATCTGAAAGAATTTCGTGGTTAATCTCCTATGTAAACTGGTTTTAGTTATAGATTTGCAACTTCAAACAACAATCTAAGAGATGCTTCTTCTTCTTCTTTTTTTAAATATTTTTTGGGTGCTTTTAAACAGAGTTGAAGATACACATCTTTCATCAGAGAACTTGAACGCTTAGTTGTATATGACATGCATTCAAAATTTATATCATGAAATTGTAGGTATCATATTGTATTTTATTTTTTCATGCTTGTACTTATTATTTATTGCCTTAACAATTTCATTGTCTCAGCAGTCAGCAAAACCAGAGATGTTAACAGAAGTGTAACATCTTATTCCCATCAAAGTAAACAAATTTCTCGACTTCATAGCGGGTTGAGAGAGTCTCCCTGGGTTGGTATTATTATGCAGGAAGGTAATGGGTGGTGTACAATGCTCTTGTACTCTTTTTTTTTTTGGTATTGGATGCTCTGTTTTTTGCTCTTCTTTTAATGAAAGTTTATTTTAAAAAAAATTCTTGACTTCTGGATTTAAAGTACCTTGTGTTTTTTGCCTTACATATTATCAAAGTCCTTATGCCACAATGCATGCATTCACACATGCAGTGCTGGAAATTTTAACCATCTTTCAATAAAAATATCAGTTTGACGACAAACAGTTACCTTCCATGAAACTTTCAGGTCAAAGGAAAATCCTGCTAAATGAAAGCCATTTTCTCTCTGCGATAATATTTCATGATGGAAACATCTGGATCTCTTCCTCCCTCCTTGAATTGGAGTAGGCTCAACAATCCTCCCTCCATGACTTGATTGTTAGGTTTATGTCTTGTATTCTAGTTTATTCGGATTGGTTCGTTGGTCTAGCCAATGACCAGGTTAGGGTTAAGGGTATTTTGGTCTTTGTATATGAGCTTTTTTGGTGGCCAAGAAAGCATATATTATATATTTTTGTAATGTAACCCTAGACTCTGGGTAAGAAATGTGGCAGGTTTTTTCCCCGCGGTGTAAACCACGTAGGGCCATGTAGGGTGTATGAGAGATGTGAGCTTTCTTCCTCGTAGTGTTGACACGTCACATTTGGCAGGGTGTTGTGAAAGCAAGATTAAAACCTATGAAGATTAAGGAGCTAAGTGTTAGAGAAGCGGGAGTCCTTTTAACGAATTGCTCAGCATTTTTCATAATAAAATCGAGTAAGATGCTTATAACTTGTTGAGATAACTTTTATGGTGAACCACGTAAAATTTGTGTGTCATGATTGCATGATTTTTTTTCTTGGCTATGTGTGATGATGTTGATGTATTTGTCCTTAATCCAATCTAACAACAACTACTAGTAATCGTACTTCCGCATGTACACAAAAAATGGTATCAAAGCTCAAGGTTCATATCCTTGGATTTAGATGTTGGGTTGAGATTATTGGGGCATCAGATTCAAAGCAAAGTTGAAGATTTGAAGTATTGAGCGAGGTGGAGATCGTTCATAGTTGGGCGTGGAGTTGCTGTGTGCGCCGGGGAAGATCTGTTCGATCTTACAAGATCATAATTTAGTAGAGTTTCTTGGAAGAGGAGATCAATTGTGTGATCTTAAAACGGGCCACGATTATGGGAAGGACAGTCAGTTTCAACGACTTCAACCTGAGAAGAAAGAGGGGTTGTAGAGCGTCACACCACCTCCACCGCGATCCTGGTCTCGAGATGAATCAGATCCAAAGTTCTCGCCTCGAGATGAATCAGATCCGAAGTTCTTGTAAAGAGATCGGGCATAGATCTCTTGCCTTGATCTTAGGCTTGTTGCTGTTTCTAAGTTGAGAGATCTAGTGGGGATCACAAGGTTGGCTCGGTTTCTATTTGCAGCAAGAGCAGAGGAGAGCTCGATTGCAGATTGGTTTGGTTCTTTGTTGTGGATTGCAAAGTCAAAACGGATAAGAGGAGATCAAGAGGGGGTCTTGCTCATCGTCGGAGAAGACAAAGCTTTGATGCAAAGGATTTGGTTTGTGTTGTAGTGACTGTGAAGAAGACTGGATTGGATTTGGGCTCTTGGAGGTTTCCGCCTGGGTTCCTGTTGCAGGAATCACCGAGGAAGGAGAAGAGGCCTGGTCAATCCAGGTCTCGGGTCGGGTTAAGTAACTTGACCCATTCTATAGCAGCACAAGCTTGCTCAGGCTCAGGTTAGGTCAGCCTGACCCCTTGAGAAGCGAGCAGAAGTCTAGGCCAAGTTAAGGTTGGGTCAATTTGGAACTGACCCATCAGGCGGCAAGCCTAGCAGCAGTTCAGAGCTGGTTGGTTCGGGTTGGGTCAGACCTGACCCATTTGCAGAGTTCAACCCAGTTCAACAGTACATACTAACGTCATCAGAGTACGGTTAAAGGCAGTTTGATTGGATTCAACTGCTGAAAAGTATTTCTGCAATATCTTGATCATTCGATGTCCGATCAGAGATCCGTTTGCGCCTACAGACTCATATCAAGCAAATCTACGTAGTGGAAGAGGGAGATTGGCTGTTGGATGGTCAACATGGAGGTTTGATTAATCGGAGAGTAGAAACCTGTTTCTATGATATTAGAGCCAATCGGAGTCAAATTTTAGATTTGTTTCTTTTCGAGTGATTGTGTTTATTGGATCTTTATAATTGTGTTGAAATTGGGACAGTTTATAGGTGATTCAAATATCAACATCACACGGACTCATTAATAGATTCAAACCTTTGGTTTGAGGTGGAGTATAACGAGAAGAAGTTTGTAATATCGATGAAAGGATGTACCTTCAACAAGGTACGAGAAGACATAGACATGTATTTTCCATGTGGCTCAAAGATTTACAGAATCAAAGCTAAGATGGAGATTGTTAGGTTTATGTCTTCTATTCCGATTTATCTAGATTGGTTCATTAGTCTAGCCAATGATCGGGTTAGGGTCAAGGGTATTTTGGTTTTTGTACCGGAGCTTTCTTGGTGGTTAAAAAAGCATACATTATATATTCATAGAATATAACCCTAGACTCTGGGTCGGAAATGTGGCAGATTTCTTTCTCGTAGTGTAAACCACGTAGGGCCATATAGGGTGTATGAGAGGTATGAGCTCTCTTTCCCGTGGTGTGTATAGCAGGGTGATGTGAGAATAAGAATAAGAACTATGAAGATTGAGGAGCGGCAGTCCTTGTAACGAATTGCCTAAGATATTTCATAGTGAAATCGAGCAAGATGGTCATAACTCGTGGAGGTAGCTTTCTTTCCCATATAAAATCTATGTATCATGATTGCATTGTTTACTTCTTCTTTATGTGTATGATGATGTTAATGTATTTGTTCTTCATCCAATCTAAAAGCAGCTACTAATAATAGTGCTTCCGCATGTACACAACATTGACATGGACCCAACGATCAACCTCAGCAGAGTGATATTCGGAGATGGAAAGAACATTTTTAAAACATGGAGTTAATCCACCCAAAACAGTCCCATACAGATTTTACACCAAAAAAAATAAAAAAAAATCCCATTTAGAAAGGGAGATAAGAATGCTAACAGATCACTATCATTTCAACACTACTTTTCATTTCTCAAGGTGACTTCTTTTTTATCTTCTGTTTTCCTGTGCACTAATTCGTATATAGTGACAGCTAAAGAGCTAATTCCCTGGCTAACATTAGAGAAAAGTGTCTCTTTCTTTGTAGACTATCCAGGGTTTAATCCCATTAGTTTATTTGGTGCAGACTTTGGTCAACCTTTTGAAAAACAAGAGAAGAAAAAAACCCAGTAGATATTTGTTGGCATTGGGTTCATTGCTTATTTAAATTCAGGAAAAGTCCTTTCCAGGTTATTTGTTTATTGTGGATCAAATACTAACTCTGCTTACATCTGTAAAATTTACTTAAGTAAGCACATGCAAATTTAACACGCTCCAAATAAAATGGAATGTTTATCCATGGATGCCATTTTCATACCGTTTACATGAGGCATTTTACTACATCTGTTTTAGATAAATGATTACATGTATGAAAAAAAAAAGGAAAAGAAATTAAAAGTGATATATTGCATTCCTTGTGATTACAAGCGTTTTGATGTCTTCCTGCCTGGTTCTTGGATTCTGCGACTTAGAATATGAATGTGAAGACGACAATCAAGTCACAAAAACGAATGGAAATTCACAGATCACAAATCATTTGTCTTGACAACAAATTGGTCCCACTAGGACCATGTTTTTGGATTAAAGTGGATAAGAATTTAGCCGGCCAATCAATGTTGTGGTTTTCAAATTATGAAATGGAAGACTTCCACACAACCACCAAGAAAGGGTATCATGTCTTCCGCATCATAAAACATTGAACCGTATTAGGTCATTTAATGGAATTTGGTAGAAGAAAATAATCTATCTTCAGCATCATACAGCATTGAACCCTATTAGGTCATTTAATGGTATTTGGTAGAAGACGATAATCTGTCTACTGAAAAATATACCTTGAGCAAACACTATATTTATAGATTAAACCATGGTAAGGAAACAGTCAGACCCTCCAAGAATAGAAGGTTAAGTCACTGGAATGTGTCCTTGGGACTATGGGAAACTTTGGAGCATGTAATGGGCCACAAAGTGGGCACATGCAGTCTTTCGGATGACTCACATGTAAACCCACATGCTAACAGATTCAACCCAAACACATTCCTGTTATCATCCCCATACGCTATCCTTACAGCCATATATCACTACTAAGTACTATCACAATGTTCATCAAATGTCACATAAACATCATTCCACAACCCAGGGTCATCCACCCAATCCATGGTTTATAATCATCAAGTAGCCCTGTTCACTATCAGGTATCAACAAGGAAACCACTGTCATTGTCTAAATTAGCATCTATCAATAGCCAACTCAATCCAGTATGTTAGAAGTTAGCAAAAATGAAAGAAAAAGAAATCCCTAGATGAAAACCATCTATTAATGAACAATCAGAATTCTAGTTGAACCAGAATAATGTTTGTCATGTAGATCAGCTGTATGAAATCAACCTGTAAAAAATCCATATCAAAATTACATAGCAGGGTGCATTTTCATGGTTGCTGCCGGAGATAAAACCTCATAGGAAACAACCAAGCAAAATGACTGGAAAAACTCACAACCTTCTTCCCCTACCTTGAAAAAAAAATTTTCATGTGAAGTCATTTTACCAAGGGAGAAGGTGTTTTGGATGAAAATGTCCTTTTTCACACCAGTTTCTCGCTCCTATCAGTCATTATATATGTAAAATTTGACACAAAAATGCCCATATACGTAAGGTTTACTTGTACATCATTTACACATGGAAAATGGTGCAAAGAAACGACCCCTAAGGGGGTTTTCCTTGGCCCAGAAAATGGCAAGGGGAGAGATGCTCCCTTAGATGATAAGGAGTATACAGATTTTATTCTTTTTTCTGATACGCAATTCACTCCTATTGTATGTTTCATTGTGAACTACTTTTCAGAAAAATACATTTTGTACAGATTTACTCTGAAAACAGCATCATTGACAATAAAAGATAGTAACAATATCTTAACAACGAGTTCTATCTTTTCAAGCCATCACTGATCCAAGCATAATGGATCTACAACTATCTTGCTTTGTTTCATCCAATTCTTTTTTATTCATTACAAATTATAAAACACAATACTCCATAATAATCAAAACTAAAAACCAGTAAGTTAAGCACACAATGATGGCAGCTTTTTTAATCATGATGACAGTCATGGACTGACTGTAACTTCCTGCACTATCTTTGCACCCCTTCCCTTGGCCATATAAAGACCCACATGATGCATCACTTCCTACAAGGAAACGAGAAGAAAAATGTAGAGCGAAAAACTCATGTTTATTTTACACTCATTAGTAGGGAAATTTGTGATCTATTAGCTGTCCTCTGTTGGGAAATGCAGTAAAAAGACCACTTCCCAAAGAAATGGGTTAATTGTTGTCTAGTCTAATTTGCAGTGGTGAAAAAATTGTTTAATTATATAAATTTATTAATGAACTGAACTTCACATATGAAAAGCGATACTGGTAATTGTAAGGGAAAACTTATTGAACAGAAAAAAATGAATAATGATCTAGATGATGGTGTATTAATGCAAGGTCCATCATCAAACCCAAATGTAAGGGCTAGAAGATTTACTCTTTCCAGTTTACTAGGCATGGAGTGAAAAGATTTATAATGGCAGTTTCTTTACCTATGGGGTCTCAGATTTAGAAGTACATGACACAAGGCACGCATTTGCAATGGCTTGAGAAAGATCTCACCAAGTTGTAGTAAAATTTGTTGGAAAATGTAGCTAAAATTACAACAGTTGGCAATGAGTGGCCTTGCCCATGCTCAGAGTTCTCATTGGAAATAACCATCTACAATTTATGGGCTTGGAGACATGAAACTGGCAGCAGCTGGTGGAGCTCTAAAATGGCCAACACCCTCAAGATGAGTGACTTGTTAGCCTAGAGATGTTAACTACTTACTGCTTGTTTTATTCAACTTCAACATATTTAAATTAAAATTTGAAGATAGCAAAGGGGTTAAAAACTTTCTACATACATTCCAAGGTGCATGAAATCTGGCCTAAATGAAAATAGGCACGCTGCCATCAACAAAAGTTCATGCTTCACCCATAAAGGCCAGTGAACACGTTGAAATTTAGTATCAGATGTTGTTAATCATGAAGAGGTACTGCCCCTTGATATTGCATACTACTGTAAAAGATGTCAATATCGATAAAGTGAGATATTAACTTGTCCATCTCTTGCATGGTGACAAATGAAAATAAATTTATTTCACGATACACCACTTTTGCCAATCTAATGTATGGCGTAGGTAAGGCATGCCCCTTATCAAAGGGAAGAGCAGGGCTCAAATCCTGTTAACTTTAAAATAGATAATAGCTGGCGAATGAGGCAGTTTCCAACCACCAAAAGAAGGGGAAGAAACAGAGAGAGTTGAAATGAAGACCACCAAGTTACAATCATCAATTCGTCTTTCACAAGGAGAACAAACAATGAATGGTTTGACAAAACCCCACTCGAGTATTGGAAGGTTTCAATATGAAGAATTTAAGGTGTCATTTCAAGGCAGAGGGCGGTTTGGGGTTGGATTTCTTGCCTTTGGAGCACCCCATCCAGTTAACCTTCTTGCCTTCAGAGTGCCCCATTTAGGTAACAGTATAGATCAATGAACAATAAGCTCCGGTTTTACTCAATGGCTGCATCAAGCTAATGTAGATATCATGATGCATCAAGAATTAAGGACCCTATAAAGTCAATATCCGCAAATATTAACTAGGATCAAGCAAACTATAGTCCACACCACTAGAAAATAAATGAACAGTTTAAACTTCAGAAAAGGGAGTGATAGCAATTCTACAATTAGTCACCAGTAATTTAAAAACCAAAAAAGGCAAGCGAAAAATAAAAGTTCAAATGTGAGAAGCAAAGAGCTATACAAGAGAAATCTCCCATGCATATCGGTATAGAGAAATTTGTTCTTTTTGGAAAAGAAATTCCACCTAATAGATATTTTGTCTAAAAGTTTTAACAGAGGCTTATAACCATGACACTTTGAAACCTCGTAATGTATATCAAGATGCCCAGATTATGGATGTGGATATGGACATGAATATGGATAACAAAGATATGACTCTCTGCACTCGTGGAAATGTAGAATGGTGATACGGATAAGGCCATTCTAATTTTTTCTTTACAACACTTCCAAATTAATGAAAATATCATCATTTAGATTCCTTTCTAAATTTTCTATGTTGAAAAGTATGACAACTAAAAAAATTATATGACATAATGCACTTAGTAAGTAGGATATACTAACCTTGTACCATAGAAGTGTCGGTGCAGTATTAAGTCCAACTAAAAGTGTCGTATAGGTCTGACACGGATACAATGTGCATGTAAAAGTATCCGGGTACCATTGGTGCAGATATTAATCTGCATGCCAGGCTAGCAAAGCTATCTAGTATTTCTACATGGATTGCATTCACAGAGTTTTTAAATGGATCACACGTACTGATGAAAAAAAAAAGGATGACAAATGACAAACACAGTTATGCGTGCATAGTTAGGAAATCAATTACAGTACCTGGGGATGGGCTAAAGCTCCTTCCATATTCTTAGCAACATGAACTGGGAAATCAAATGTTGCACATCCACGCGAATAAACTACAACATCTTTCAGAGTGGGTACCAAACCAAGATTCCTTGCAGACAGTGTAGAACATACAAAGTCTAGAACACAGATATCTGTGCATATTCCTAGCACCAAAATCTTCAAAGCAAAATATTAGTCAAAATCTGCACAACTACAACATTTATTTAACCAAGATGATTAACTTTCCACATGGCAAAACATTACAGTGGACCTGAATGTACTAAAAATGGTTTGAATATTTTGTCAGAATGGATTACTAGGTATTCTGCTTTCCATCTGCAGAGAAACAGAATTAGAAAACCGAATCTGCTAGGGCACTTCTTTTCTGCATTCTCGATGGAACATTTTTTCTATTCATTGATTTTGATTTGTCAAGTGGCCAATCCAAATTCTCTTTTCCACATTGCCCAAAATGGGAATTCAACAATAACCTTCTATTCTACCAAATGTTTTCAGCCAATTGCCATTTGGGGTAAAGCATAATGCACCCTCAAACTAGGAAATGTCAAGGAAAAAGAAAGGGTCCAGATCTACACCACCTGCAAGGAAGTCTTTATATTTACAAAGACAAAATTTACACTTAAAGATAAACTCTTGATTAGAGCTGAATCTTTAATCTGAATTAAGAATCACTTACAACTTTGATCTTGTTGGCTTCCACCCATTTTGTAAAGGTATTAGAGCCATCCTTCTCCATCGAACCAATGAATCCATCAATGCAATCTTTGCGTTTAATTGTTACATTTGGATTGCTCTCCAGCCACTGCAAAGCTACAGCGGATGCAGTAATAATTCGATTGAAGCTTACAAAAATTGTTAAAAAACCAGCATGCCAAAGATTAGAAGAAAGCCTATGTGTTGTCGCCAATCCAAAAAAATAAAAGCATATGTGTTGGCATGCTTGCATAGGCCATATGAAGCAAACAGATATGAAGATGAGAATGCAAAGAAGCAAAAACAGAAGAAAAATCATTTTCTGCAAAGATTATATAAGTCTTATACACGTTCAATCACACAGAATTCCTGCTTATATTTGACCAGCTCTATCCCCTAAATGCCAAGTAAGTACCTGGAACTAGATTCTCTTCTCCTGACCCAACTATGCAATGAGGTGGATATGGGGGCTCAGGTTTATCAGGATGATGTGTGTCGAGTAAAGCAAAAACAGGCCAATTCCTATCACAAAACACCCTCGCTGTCCACACGCATTCCTCAATCATCACAGAGATCTGTTTATTGGGTTCTGTTGGAGCCTGTAGATACATAGATAGATAGGTAAAGACCAATATCTCTAAAAAAAAAAAAAAAAAAGTTGGGCCCTTTTGGAACTGATTCTGTTCACAAAATCCAGGACCCAAAACTCAGTTTTAAAATCCAATTCCAGAAGCTAGAAAAGAATCAATTTTTCAGCCATTACAGACAAACCAGTTCTCCCATAATGAAAACCTCCAAACCTGTAAACTTATAGAAACCAAAAAACTGGAAAGAAACCTCAATCGTAATCTTCAAAGGAAAAACAATTATACCCAGATCATGACCCCAAATAATGACCCTGGTGGGGGTATTAAATCTACAAAAGTCTAGTGCTCCTCATCCAAATCCACCTATAATTAAAACCTACAAAAAATATATATATATATATACATAACCCAGTATTTGCCATCAATATGTATTGCGAAAGAAGATACATCCCCAATAAAAAATGAAGTGCAAACATCCCAAAAGAACAGCTCTGTGATTTCTTCTTCTTCCAAAACAAAATTGCAAACAGCTTCAAAACCAAACAAACCAACAACTCTGCAACAAAGCAAATTGTAAAAAAAAAAAAAAAACAGAGAGAGGAATGAGATTTGTGTTAAAACAATCACAAACCAGACTGCCAGCTCCAACAGTGCAGAAACCATTGACAGGGTCCACAAGAACAAGACCAATACCCTCCATATCTTCAGACAGAATAAATGGACCTTCTTCCTGGAATGGAAGCGCGTCCTTGAACATCTCAGCCATCTCTGCCTCCACTTCCACCACCCAATTCAATCAATGAAAAATCCAACCTCTACTTATGGGATCCTTGCTCCTTCCCTTCCCCTCCTACCCTTTATATTGATTACTTCTTGTTAGCTTTTCCATGGTCAAGGATGGGGTCTCCTCAGATGGTTGGTCTATTGGTCTAGAGATTCCTATGAAACAGTGTTTGAAAAGCATTAAAACTGGTAACGAGATGCGAGGATTTCACATACATATATTTACATAAAAATGTGCATCAACATATATAGTTGAGAAAAATTAATTTCAAAGATTTTTCAATTCTATGAGAGTGGTCATACTTGAAAATCCTCGAAAATGAAAATTTTCACTGGGCCAATGTAAATTCTTCATGATTTTGTAGATATTAACATTAATTTTTTTTTTGAGAATTTAATTGCCAAACATGGCATTAGAGGATGAGATTAAAAGAATTATTTTAGTTCCATTAAAAGAATTATTTTAGTTCCATCCCTATAGTTTCATTAGGGTGGCACATATGAAATCAAATGGGTTGAAAATCTACTAGCTCTAATCCGCAAGGTGAATTTTACTTCAATTGTACTTTGAACAACATTAGATTGATAATGCCGAAAATGAATGAATAAAGATGTAAAAATAGAGTTAAATATTGTTTTTTGCTTGATTTCAATGATGAAATGGGTTTGGATTCAATCTCTGGATTTAGATGATTGGTACAAAAAATGGACCGTTGATCATTTTATGCAAGACTACGTCTACTGAAAAGGCTTGATTGGCTGGCTAGGTTAGGGCATTCTTATTAGTGTCTTTGGGATGATACATGATCCATGATAGCAGCCTGAAATTGGACGGTCTGGATTGGGTCGGACGCATGCCATGGTTGAGGGTGGATGAGTTATTTCAAAATGTAACACCTAGTGGAAGACCAGCATGGTTAACAAGGGGAGCGCATGGAACAAAGAGTTGAAGATTTTTTAGCTACTGGACACGGGCAAGTGAGATCGAGTGGGTCCTACTACTCCTGTTATTGGAGTGCCGCAAGCAGCTGAGTTGTTGAGTGCTCCCCATCACTACTTGATTTACTGTTAGAAAACTATTAAGACTTAATTAGTATTCCACAAAAGTAGGGTTGTACAAAAAAAATCAGCTGAATGTGTAAAATCAAACCGATCCGATCCATGGATTTTTAACTAAGCCGATGGTTAATGGCTTAATCTTGGAATGAACAAATCATCACCCGTTGTTTACGGTTCGGTGATAGATTTTATCCTTTTTTTACGGATTTAAGTCAAACCGAACCATTGACATATAATATATATGTTTTTATTTTTATATAAAAAAATATTAAAAAACAACATCTTAGCTGTTGATCATCCAACTTTCAATATCACCCATTCACTACTTCATATAAAATCTTCTCAAGACCTAATCTTCTAAACTCTTTTTAGTTAAGCTCAATTAAACATAGTGATATATATATATCATCATCATCATCAAAGCCTTATCCCAACCATGTTGAGGTCGACTACATGAATTCTATTTCTCCATTCCGTTATATTTTGAGCTAAATTTTTCGATAAGTGCAACTTCTTCAAATATGAATTAATGACTTTCATCCATATTTTCTTCAGCCTACCCCAACCTCTTGATGGACCCTCCACCTGTATATCCAAATTTTTTCTCACCGGTGCCATTACTGGCCTACGTTCAACATGCCCAAACCATCTTAAACGAGTTTCTCTAATCTTATCTTCTATTGGTGCTATCCCTAAATGTTCTCAAAAGCGCTCATTTCTAATTTTATCTTTCCTAGTTTTACCACACATCCACCTAAGTATTCTCATTTCCGCTACATCCATCTTATGAATATGTGTCTTCTTAATTGGCCAACATTCTGCTCCATATGTCATAGCTGGTCTAACCACTGTCCTGTAAAATTTTTCCTTCAATTTTGTTGGCATTTGTCTATCACAAAGTACTCCCGAAGCTAGTCTCCACTTCAGCCATCCAGCTCATATCCTATGCTCCACATCTTCGTCAATCTCCCCATCCTCACTAATCATCGAGCCTAGGTACCGAAAAGAATCTTTACGTGGTATCTCATGGGTTTCAATTTTGACAGTGGTTTCAACACTTTGTATATGTCCACTGAAATTGCAATCCATATATTCTTTCTTTGTATGACTTATTTTAAAGCCTTTAGATTCTAATGCCCTCCGCAATCTCTCAAACTTTGCATTTATACTCTCTCTTGATTCATCCACCAATACTATATCATCTGCGAACAACATACAACATGGTACTTCTTCTTGAATATGCACTATTAACTCATCCATAATTAATGCAAAGATATAAGAGCTTAAGGATGATCCCTGATGTAAGCCTATGGTCACGGGAAATCCGCCCGTTTCTCCACATGTGGTTTTCACATTTGTTATTGCACCTTCGTACATATCCTTTAAAATTTCAATGTAACCTCTTGAGACATTTCTTTTCTTTAAGACCCACCAAATTAAATCCCTCGGTACCCTATTATAGGCTTTTTCCAAATCGATAAAGACTATATGTAGATTTTTCCTCTTTGCTCGGTATTTTTCCATTAATTGCCTAAGTGAAAAGATAGCTTTCATAGTTGATCTCCCTGGCATAAAACCAAATTAATTTTCCGAAATCTTAGCATTTTTTTTCAGTCTTTGCTCTATTATTCTCTCCCATAACTTCATAGTGTGACTCATAAGTTTAATCCCCCGATAGTTTGTACAATTTTGTATATCTCCTTTATTCTTATATATAAGTACTACAATGCTTCTTCTCCATTCATCCGGCATTTTCTTTGTCACAAGTATCTTATTGAATAGTCTACATAACCAACTTACTCTAACCTCTCATAAGCATTTCCATACCTCTATCGAAATACCATCTGGACCTGTTGCCTTTCCTATTTTCATTCGCTTCAATGCTTCCTTCACTTCCACCCCTCCAATTCTACGGAGAAAAGTATACTCTTGTAATGAAGTATCCTCCTCCACTCTTGTATCGCCCAAATATTCTTCATTTAAAAGTTTACTAAAATATTCTTTCCACCTTTCTATAATATCGTTGTCCTTCACGAAAATATTTTCCTCATTGTCCTTGATACATTTGACATGATCTAAGTCCCTACTTTTCTTTTCTCTTATTTTTACAAGCTTAAAAATATCATTTTTTCCTTCTCTTGTTCCCAACTTATTATAGAGGTCATCGTATGCTTTGAACTTTGCACTACTTACTACTTTTTTAGCTTCTTTCTTTGCCTTCTTATACAACTCAAAATTTTCTATACTCTTAGTCCCCTGTCAAATTTTGTAGCAATATTTTTTTTGTCAAATAACTTCCTGAACCTCCATACTCCACCACCATGTTTCCATAATTATTCTTAGTACGTGTTATAATAACATTATATAATAGAAGTAGTTATATATTTTTTCTTGAGTGGGCCCAGAGAAGATGACTAGAAAGTGATAACTTTGGTCAATAAATTCGGGGTTGGATTCAATTACACACGACGAATGCTCACTGGCCAAACAAGCCAACGTTCTAGGCACACCTGCGGAGTAAAAACTCCACAAGGCGGATTTGAAAAATCCCGTGATGTGTGGAAGATGGCAAAGTAAAAGAGCAATATCCCGTTGTGATTCCTGGAAATCTTCCAGATTGGCAAGGGGAAGGAAATTTTTCTCTAATGGGCCCCATTTCGTAGTGGTAATCCACGATGAGCCCACCCGCTCAATAATTTGATGCTTTTTCCTTTTGTAATAATGAGAAAAGTCATGGAAGACCATGGCCATAAAATGGTGATAATATATGCCTTTTGCCATGAAACGGCAGTAAAACACTAAATACATGACAGTAAATATGTGTTTGATAAATTTATTTTATTAATAAGTTGAAGTGAGGCGTTATTTCAAGACATAATAAATTTAAAGGAGTCAAATCCAAATACTATATTTAAAAAAATTCTTTTATCTTTTTATATTTACACTAAAAAGTCAAACTACTATTTTTTCATCCCACTAAATAATATATATATGTGCTTTTAAGAAAAAGTAAAAAAAATCTTTCTCAAGCCATTAAAAACAAAATTCATCATACTATAATTTAATTCTATTATATTTTATTTTCTTTTAATTTGAGTCTTCACCTTACTATACTTCACTATATTATATATTCAAAGAAGCCCTAGCATCGTGTACTGGATGAGGCGTGCGAATTCAAAGCATAGCATGGATGTCCATTTCAGCTCTGAGCAACCCAACCACTAGGAAACATGAAGGATTTGTACGGATGGGTGAACTATATGGCCCACTTTAATCGTGGAAACGTGGTGGGGGCACATTCGATTACTGATGGATTTACAGCCTATGGGCTCCACATTGCTCGCTCTCCAAGGGAAGCATATGAATCAATTAAATTAAATTCCGAGAGTTTTGGGTGACGATTGTTTAAAAAAGATGGGAATTTGATTCAATGTTTATCAGAGGCTGTAGATTGGCTAGTTGTGAATTTAGTATATTTGAAATTTTGGCATAGATCAGCTTGTTAGTTGGGGCAAGTGCATATGAGTTTGGAGTCCTCGCTGGTAAAGGTACAATTATTAAAATTGGTTCCCACACAGTTGGCTTTCGCTAGCAAAAAAAAAAATTCTCCATGTAAGCTAAAGTTGGAACAATGGCAGATTTGATAATGGATAGAGTTGTCTGCAAATTTGTTTTGGATGGACCCATCTACTGTTTGCCTGATACTTAAATTACTTTTGCTTATGTTGATGATAATACCTACTCCATCATCATTATAACCTTGTTTCAACTATATTAAACTCGCTGCATAAATTCTAATTTTTCCATCCGGTCCATCTTTTACTAAATCGTGGGATTAATAGCACCTTTAACTATTGAACAGTATCACTTCCATCCACCTAATAATAATAAACATTTATTAAAAAATTACGATGTTGATAGCAGCAAAACACATGAGCCCCATTCACGATTGTTGTCTTGCAAGTCATGTTGTGTGTTTATGTATATAGTACGGGAGCTTTTATTCATACACCTACTTTTACTCTTTTTACATAGGTTAGAAAAAAAAATTAAAACTTTCCAAAATATCCCTCACTCCTTCTCTGCCTACACTTCTCCCTCCCTCATCTCTCCTCTCCTTCCGCACCTCCCCCTCCAACCAGCAACGAGCACTAGCCAGCGAGGGCTCTTCCTCTCCCTATTCCTCTCCCTCTCTCTATTCTATCTCTTTCCCTCTCCCCCTTCTTTTCCCCCTTCCCCCTTTCTCTCTCTCCCCACTCTCCCCGCAGCAGGGAGATTGCATCTCCCCGCAGCAGGATACTGGATCTCCTTGCAATAGAGAGATCCCAGTCTCCCTGCAATGGGAGATGCGACCTCCCTGCTGCTGCGGGGAGACCCCGGTCTCCCTATAGTGGGGATAGTGGAGAGGGAGAGAGGTGGAAGGGAGGAAAGAAGGGCGAGAGGGCAAGAGAGAGAATAAAGAGAGGGAGAGGAATAGAGAGAGGAAGAGGAGGAGGAAGAGGGAGAGCCATCTGCCGACCGGTGCTCGTCGTCAACTGGATGGGGAGGTGGGGAAAGGGAGGAGAGAGGAAGGAGGGAGACGTGTAGGGAGAGAAGGGGTGAAAAGTATTTTAGGAAGTTTTAATTTTTTACTAATATTATTTTTTTCCTTGTGTAAGAAGAGTTAAAGTGAGTGTATGAATAAAAACTTCTATATAGTACTAATCAATGTACAACTGATGCATTGTATCAGTGTACACAACTCATTGTAGGGCCAGTGGGATCGAAGATATCCTTGATCCCTTCATTTGTGAAAAATAAATTAGCTCTAACCCTGTGAGGCAGTGAGTGTGTAGTGCATTCGGGTAGTGTGCGGGTAGTGGATCCAGCATTCCAATCTATTTAAGTTGGTGAAAAACCTGTGAGTTGTGAAATTCAAGGAGGTGTACGTGTGGTTCAGTCAAATGGAACCAGGTCGGTAGCACCTGGACCAAACATATTGGCTAACCATTTATACACCCATTGGTCCTGTGAGGACAGTCCTCGTAGTCATCCAGTGTGAACCACCTCATAGGGCCCACTTTAGAACCTCACTAATCATAGGAAAGAAGAGGATCGAAAGATCCACGTGGGTTTAACCTAGATATCAAATTTGAGTATAATACTTCTAATCCCTTCTTCATTTGTGATCTATAGGTATAACAACCTTACATCAAAGAATAAAAATTGACCATCAATTCAATGGTCCAATTCATTCGAATTCGTTCAAATACATCAAATGGAAGTTCAGTTATAGGAGGGAGTTGTGCATATATAGTTTACAAGGTGGGACCCACTAAGCATTCTTCACCGTCAGAACCGTTCTCACAATATCGATCTCATATAGAGAGAGAAAAAAAATAATCATGCACAAAAAGAAATAATCATGGGCATCCATCTTTCTAAAAGAGAATTATTTCTTTTCCGCTTTGCACGTTAACCTCCCTCTAACGCATGTGCCGTTTGCACTGCTAATTCATATTGCCGTGGCAGATTCTTGGCCATATACGGCAATGGAATGCAACAGGCTGCGTTTTGGCTTGTATTGCATGCTATTTGGTGCAATATATAGCAATACAACCTGTGCCGGTTTAAGTTTGAGCACCATGCGCCATTTTTTCATCCCCTGCAATGATTTTTGTTCTGTGCTCACCACGTGGCGTCTTAAACAAATAATTTTGTATGGTTGATTCCTGTGCCCACCACGTGGCTGGGGTACGCAACTCAAAGTGCACAGCAATGCTTGGATATGTAGCACCTTCCTAACGCATCAATCCCTCATCATTACATACGATCAAGTTTTGAATGATATAACTACAGGTTTGACATCACCTTTTTTGTTTTTTCCCTCTCTTTATCTAAATATTTTAAATATTTAAAATTTTAAAAAATAAAAGCATTTGACAAGTAATTTTATACTCTATTATTTTTAGACAAATAGAGGTAAAGTCTTTTAAAACCAAATGCCCCAAAACTTAGTTCCTCAAAATAAGAGGTACTTGTACAGTAATTTCAACAATAATTTAAGATCGTCACACCCAAATTCATTTTTTTTTCTTCAAATCTGAGATGATAAATGAAAATCTAATCTGTTGGAAATGTGCACAAATCAAGCACGGCTATGTTTTTAAATTTTAACCGTTGAATCATCACCAATCTCGAGATATATACAAAAAAGTATGAGCCATTAAATATTTTTTAACATTCTATGAGCCTCAAACAAGGGATCCAATGTTTGAAAGGCTTAACACGGTTATAGAGTCAATTTTCAAGTCTTGATTTCATGTGGAGCTCAAGAAATTTGTGAAAGCTTTTCAACCATTGATGTAAATGCCCAATTTCAGATTATTCTACACGCAGTCCTTTTTTTATATTTTTATTTTTCAAATAATAAATTTCAGTCCAAATCGTTAAAAATGTTTATAAGGTTAATGATCATTAGAAGATCGAAGTTTAGCCATTGAATCATCGCCAATATTGAGATATTTGCTTAAAAACATGAACTATTTGTTAATTTTTTAAAAATTTATGGGTCTCAAACACAAAATCCAAACCGTTAGAACCCATTGGAAGGATAATGAAGTCAAGTATCAAAGCTTGATATTTTGTAAATCTTGAGAAATTTGTGAAAAACTTTCAACCATAGATTAAAAAAGTATATTTAAAGTAGATCCTCTTATTACCAAACACACATTTTGATTCTAGCTTCTTCTTCTTATGGCTCTTGTTTTAATACCTCTATTTTGAATGGGTGTACAAAAAAAAAAAAAAAAAAACCTAGAGATGCCAAACAAGCTCTAAGTATTTCGCATTGTATGGTGAGGGTTGAATGTACATAAACATTCATTTTATAGGAAAATAATACTATGCATAATATTATGCACACATATATATTTAGAAGAGAATCTTCATACGCTACCATCCCTTATTATTTTTTTCGTGAGAACTTTAGGTGGGGCCCATCTATCACTCAATCCAAACATTGCAACACACATGAGATCCCATGATAGCAACCCGCCCCAAGTTTTGGTCGGATCCAAATTTATTGGACCGTTGGATTGATTGTACACCAATCCGAACAAAATGGATTTGTGAGCTATGGATGAATGGGTTATGGATATGTGAGTGGGGCCAAATTTGATATATGGGGTGCTTTTACATAGATCTTTTCAACTCCCCAGTCTTATCCCTTGGTGGGGTTCATAGTAGGACCCACCAAAGAGTGTGCACAAAAAGTCTATGAGGGACGTATGCACAAAAAAAGGCCCCATATGGTAACTGGGGTCCATAGTGGGACCCACCAAAGAGTGTGCACCAGTCTCATCCCTTGATGAGCAGCACATTTGATAAACCTACAAAGAGAAACGCTCTCTGAGTATATGCAATCCAGCTCTGTGGGCCCAATTTGAGCCCAGGCCCACATTTTATTAGTGCAAACCATTTCATACTATCATTGTGTCCTTCTATGTAGTTCTAGTCCTTGTTGTTTATTTATTTATTTATTTTTGTTTTTGGCCTTTTCTAAATGCCTCTTTGCCCAAAAAAAGAAAAAAAAGGAAGAAGAAGAAGAAGAAGAAGAAGAAGATGATTCAAACAGCACTAAACATGAAATGAAATAATATTGGTCCACATTAGGGGAGTGAAGGGATCGGTTTGGGTCAGGTCTTCGAGGACCTAAACCCAAACCCAAGTCAAAATCCAGTAATAATTATACATTCTAATAATATTCATATGACATACTGCCATTAGATATTTTATATATTAGAGAGACTTGATTATCAATTAGGTCTAAAAATAGGGTCTATTCATTAATTTTCCTGTTGAAGGTAACTGGGCAAATGAGAGGCCTGTTGACACGCTAGCCCTCACTTGACTGAAAAGATATCAAAACTCCGCTGTAAAGTATCATTTTCTTTTGGTAAGGGGACTATAAAGTAGTCTTTCAGTTTAAACGCTATATCCAATTACAGGTGGATCCATTGCATTCGTAAACAGTTGGTCAGTTCTTACTCCTTTTGTATTTTAAAAAAATGAAATAGTTTCAACATTGGAGGGATTTTCTTGAGATATTTTGGATGAATGTCATGAAAAATATATTTAAGTAATTAAATACTTAAAAAACAAAAAAAATTGTAGGTATTATTTTTCTCATTTTATTTTGATTTTATTCTGTTATTACCACACCTTTTCTCGCGGCATTTACAATTTTCGCAACATTTTGAAAAAAAATGATGATAGTATAAAAAATAATATTTTTCCTACAAAATAATGATAATAGTGCTGTACTCTTTTTGTGATGATGGTCAGGATGACATTTGATGAGGGGTAAAATTTTCATTAGAGAGGTCTTTATCACAAAATGAGAAACATCACCCACCAAACAATCCTTATCATCAATATTTAATGGGTAACCTTCATAAATTAAACAATTAATAAAATCAGATAGATTAGACCATTTAGTTCGACTGCTCACCAAATGAATGGGACATATGTAAAACTCCTATATTTAGCAACGCGTGCAACTCTTGCGGGCCTGCCTTAGGCTTTGGGCCAATTTACAATAGCCCTGAATTCTGGAAAGGCCAACCACACAAAGCCCAAGTCTCTTCTGAGGTGCCATTTCTCAACCTTGATTGGTTCAGGTTACTTCGAATTGAGTATGATGCAAGTTGAGGACAACCCAAACTCATCCAAGGTTGTAGAATTTAAGGCCCAACATCTAAGCCTACCCAAGCACGGCCTTGAATGGATTGATTCAGGCCATGTATAGGCCAACGGGCTGGACCAAGGCCTAATTTGTCTGGATCAACAGCTACGTAAGTGGCGGATGGTGATGTTTAGAGGCCTGAGCTACACATGAACTTTTTTAATTGATTGGGCATGTGCCTACCTTTCAGGCTTGTGGGTTGGGCTTGTGCCTAGGTATAGAAAATCGGACAGCCCAACCAGCCCATTAACACCATTTAGCCCTAATTCGGGCCCGACTACATCATTAGATTGCGTTGGCCGAACAAAGTTGCTACCCTAACTAGTGATGTTTTTGGAGACGCGGCCTCTCTCATCCCGATTGAAAGAAAACTTTCCATCACTTTTTTTTTTACCACAAGTTGGGATTATTTGCCATCAATTTAATGCCCTCACACTCACAAACCCTCTATAAAGTGGCATTTACCGTATTCTTATTTTAAATCATACTCATAGTTGGATTGAATTTCATAAAAGGTGTAACTTAAGAAATAATAAACTTTAAGACTACTTTAGTGATTGTAATGATCTGATGGAGATATTTTATTTAAAATTATATTCACAAGCAGACCTTTCCATCACACTATATGGCTATGATTGACATGCATCAGTTCTCACTCGCTAAATCTCTGTGAGATGTCTCTCAAGTGAGTTGGTCCATATATTTATCAACTTATTTATGGTATAAAATAGACAGCATCTATGCATAAAACTTAAATAATGGCTTTAAGTTGAGAAAAGCCATAATCTTCCATGCCAAGGAGATGTACCCATTGGTGACATGTGGGCCACATCATGACGTGTCTGTTAGAAGTTAGAATCATTTGGCAGGGAGCCCAAAAGCCAGCCTCCACAAAATTTTCCTTTATAGGTTTTACACCTTAGTGTCCCAAAAAGCCAGCCTCCACAAAAAAAATTTTTTTTATCTAGCTTTTACACCTCAGTGCCCTTAAGCTTGATTGGAAATTGAGTTTGAGATAAAAGGAAGTTAATGACCCCAGTCATTGTTCCTCGATGAGAGGTAGGGGACCAGATACAGACCCTAGGGACACAACTCGCACATGTGACAGGGAGGAGGAGGCCGAGTTGATCGTAGGACCTTCGAGTGAGAGTAGCCAATCCTTATCCCTTACCAATGGAGACAGGAGGTAGTTCTCGAAATTGCTGTAATTGAAGTTGTCAAATCCATCACCATCTTCTGGCTCCATCACACCAACTTTCACAGTCATAAAGATGGTTTTTTAAGGAGTATTTTGTATACCTAAAAAAAAAAGTTTTAAAATTTATAAATAGGCCTGTGCAGTTCTAATATTTTCATGTAATTTTCATTTTAATACATTCAATGTCTCAAAATTAGTAGCCTCAGAAGTACCATAAATCTTTTAAAGTAAAATGATGCTTTTTCATACCCCTATATCTCTCTATATACATAATTGTAAAAGCTTGAATTTAATTTGTTTTTCTAAAGCTTGTAATATTAACCATTAGTATAGGACATTTAGTAAAAGAGGATAAACTTATATAAATCTATTTTTTTTATTAATATGGAAACTATTTTGTTAAATTCAAATTGATTAGAACATATACTTATAATTGAGTATAATTGACCAAATCTACGAATAACCCACTGTTGGATTAATATATGTTTTAAAATATATAATTAGGTTTCATGTGCATTGAAGGATTATTGAGAGAGAAATCATTGGGTCTTAAAATAAAATAACAATATCTTTGATAAAATAATAATATCTTTTTGTAAATAACATAATCATCTTTTAATGGATGTAAGGGCAAAGTAGTTATTTTGATAAAATTTCAATTCAAGTTTTTTGGTGGTTGCTCATTCTCATTAGGACTACAAATATCAAGGACATGAAAGGTATTGAAATGAAAAGACATGAGGTTATATACAAATATTGAAACCGCATGGACTTATTTATAAATTTTATAAATCTTAACGGGGTATATGCAAAAAATTCTTTCTTAAGAGTAGCCATAGAGGGTAATGAGACCTTTTGTGGGTCCCCATAACTTGTAGATCATTTCAATTGCAATATATATTATTTTTTATGCATTAGATGTTTTGCCCTTCGGTTTTTTTATGGTGCAACCAACTAATGAATCAACATTCATCCTAATTCTTCTATAAAAAAAAAAACACTCACCCTAATTCAACTAGCTTTCATGGGTTTTATTATGAGGCATGTTTATTGTAAGAATTCTGATAATTCTTATTTGGCGATTTTATGAATTCTCTGCATGTTGTTCCCCACCTAATTCCACACATAATCAAAGTATAATATAGCATTTTGGAAATTGAAATTTAAAGCGCCTAGAGTAACATTTCACAAGGCTGATTTAATCATTTAAATAGAAAATTCAAAATTCTTAAGGGCTTGTTTATTTGTATTATAATACATAGAAATTGAATATATATATAATTCATTCTATAAGGGATCAAAATAAAAGATCAAATATGAATTTTAAAAATACAATTAAATAATTTTTTTAAAAAAATAGAATTAAAAAAAGATAGGAAACGAACTACAAGGGTGATGGCTGATAGTTCATTTCTCATTTTTTTAGACTCTGGTTTTCTAAATGGAAAGGTTATTTGATTCTCGTTTTTTAAAATTCACTTTTGATCTACATTTTCAATGGGTAATTTTATGAATTCTATGTATTCAATTTTTATGTGTTTTAATACAAACAAATAGGCCCCAAAGATAACAGTTGTTGTTGTCCGAAAATTCGCACGTAGAGAACTCCCTCTAGAAATACCTCTAGCCAAGCAAGTATGCAGGAATGCCCTGTGAAAGTGATATTTGGCCAATCATTGTTGCCTTGGTTTTCTAGATATTATATCATCTTTTTAAGGGCCTATTCTTTTACACAAATTTTTGCGAAGAAATTGGGTGGTTGGAGTTTTTGGGACATGATGTGACATCTTGTCCCATAACATTTGCAAATGGCATATTCATTTGTTAAAATTTCTAAATTCCACCACTTGAAAGGACTCAATCAACCCTTGAAAATTTCTGAATCCCACATCTTTTATTTGTTAAAATTTTTGAATTTTATCACTTAAAAGGACTCAATTAACTCTTGAAATTTTCAAAATTCTATATCTTTAACCTTTTGCCGGAATTCCTAGATGCTCAAGTATAAGGGAGTATTCAAGAATTTTCTGAGAATTTCAAAATTCTCCAAACATGAATTCTGTAAATTCTAGCAAATGAACAGGCCCTAAATTAAATATATTCAAGGTGGGGCATATATGATGTGATCCAAAACAAAATGTAGACGATAGATTTGAATTATTTGAGTTAATGTGCAAGAACCGAAAAGGTTGAACTTGCCATCAAATGTCATCAAGGAGCAGACTTCACAGAGTCTTGGTTGAGCCTCTAAGTAACAACTTGAAATAAAATCAAGTTAAACAGAATGGTCCTGTTTCTTTACAATAATTTAAAGAATTTTTGTTTGGGAAATTTTAGAATTCCATACATAGGAAAATTCCTGTATGCTCTTTTGTATTTAAGCATTTAAGAATTCCAGCAAAATGATAAGGAAGTGGAATTTTGAAAATTCCAAAAGTTGTTTATAACTTTTTAGATAGGTGGAATTTTGAAAAACCTGTAAAGAAATAGGAAATTTAGAATTGTCAGGGACAAGATGTCACATTATGTCAAAAAAATCTCAAATTCCTAGCATGAATTCTTATAAAAGAACAAGCCCAAAAAATCAATAGTTATTCTACTACTATCACTGCATGTAAGTAAAATAAAGTAAAAGTGATTGATCAGACATCAAATAGAAGGGCTGAGCAATTCTAGGGTAATGCTGTACAATTTTATAAATGCATCTTAAGCTATGACCATTTTCATTAAATTAACTCTTACACTTCATTAAGTCAAGTCTTACACCTAGGGAAGAGTCTTTAATCAGTTTAACTTTGTCGAACTTTTCGTCGGTCCATTACAAATTGATTTCCGATTGAGCTGACGCAAATGAGTTGAAAACAATCTTCCTGAAATTTTAAACATGGTTCAAACAAAAGAATTTCGCATTTGGTCTTGGTTTCTGCTAAGTTGGTTTTGGGGCATGTGTGAGAAGATGGCATGAATTTGAATCTCCTGTATAAAAAATAGAGAAATAATATAATTCCACATTGGACTAGTGCCAGAATTGGATTGCCAATCCTGATCCCACATCTTCAACCATTCTAACGATTCACCCTCCCATTTCAAAAGGTTTGAATGGGGATAATGCTTTTGAAAATCATAATCAATAACATCCTTAAAAAACTACAATTCCATGAACTTTTATTTATTTATTTTGGTATAAATAATGAACTCTTAAATACAGAAACATCCTTTCCAAGTTCCTCACAACCGAGCGTCGGCGTTATTGGAGATTAGTCCCTTGTTTTAATGGAGGGAAGACCATTGTCACAAGTATAATTCTTTAAAAAGGGCAAAATTTATATGTATATATTTAAAAAATTATAGAAAAAAATGTCATAAAAACAATTACCGTCGAGCAACTCAACAATGGCACAATTTTATGCAAACATGAGCATTTTTATTTTATTTTTTTGTGAAAATATTATGCTACTGAAAAAAGAAAAACTAATGTATCACAACGTCACGATTGCCAACTACTCATATCTCTTTAGCAAGGCATTTCAAACTTATACCATGGCTAAGGATCAATCCTTAGTCATCACATTATAATTACCACACCCAACCTCAAAAAAAAAAAAAACCCATAGTTTTCATGGTTTGTTTAAAAAAAGAATACAAATATTCGCCATTCCCGGGACAGCAATTCTTTCCGAGTCACCGAGGCAACTCAATAGACTCAATATGATTGCAACAAACGGTTGTGTTTGGCAAATTAACTTCAGCAGTCGGTGGCCAATGATATTCCCTTCTTTTAATTTTCCGAACAACATTAATATAAGGTCAAAACGGCCCTCTCAAATTTCAACATTTTCGGCACAAACGGGTACTCCAGGAGGGGGTATTTCAGTAAATTCCCAACCCCCAACGGATCACAAGCGGCGCTGTATAATCTGAAAGGGATTGCTCACTCACTCCCCAGAAAGTTGAGAGAGAGAGAGAGAGAGAGAATCATCCTTACTTTCCACACCTTCTCTGTCCAATCCATTTGGGTTCCACAGAAAATCTCAATACAAAACACATTCTACCCAATAAGATCTCCCTCACTCTATGTTCCTTTGCTTCTACTCCTCGTTTCCTTCATTCATCATTTCATCCAACTGCACGCGGAGACGATTTCTCAACACTGTAAGGTAACGCATTTCTCTCTTTCTCTTTCTGCTTTTGCTCTAAATCTCGAATCTAGAAAGACCCATTTTAGAAAAACTCATGATTCTCGCTCTTTTTGCTGTAAGATGACAATCACCCACTTCTTTTTTTTCTTGTTTTTAGTCTTGTTTTGAGGTAGCAAGTGGTATTTTTGAAGTTTCTGAGAGACCCATTTTCAGCAAGGCTTGAATGGAAACTGGGTCGAGCTCAAAACCTTCAGAAAACGCCAGCCAGCGAAAGGAGCGGCCGAGACTGGGGCCGTGGCCTCCAAAGATCGAACCTTTTGTTCCACACACCGACCACAATCCTGGAGAATTGAAATCTTGGGCTAAGAGGACTGGTTTCCATCCCTATTCGTCTGGAGAAGTGGGAAGTAGTGTGGGGGAGAAAGACCCAGATGAGACAGTTGTGAGTCCTGGTTTTGATCTGGACTTGGGTTCTGATCGGCAGCGAGATGAGTCCTCACCCAAAATTGAGATTGATCCGATTCTGGGTCGGAGGCTTAAGGATCAGATGACACCATCTACTAGAGCTGAGAATAGAGGAATTGAGATCGAACCAGTTGCGGGTAATGGGAATGGGGTTCGAAATCGCCTTGGTGATGCTGTTGTGGGTTCTTTTGAGGGGCTGAAGAGAGGCAAAGCAGAGAAAAGGAGAAATGGGGTGGAGCCTGTCTTGGGATATAATGCTGAGAACAATAGAAATGCCGCGGAGCCTATTTTGGGTGATAAGAATGTCAATGGTAGGGAAGTTCCTGCGGAAGTTCCATCCGGTGAACCGAAGCGTGAAGTCGAAAAGGACGAAGGACAAGTGGAAATTGATGTTCCAGAATGTCCAAAGCCAGGACATCCCGCGTGGCGTGGACCAGTGAGACTGAACTGTGGGCTGAGAGAAAATCCCGGTTTTGGTTAGTGACGTGCATTTCGTTTTTCGAGCAGATGAATTCACTTTTTCCTTTTGTCTTGTTTTGGTGATTTCAATTGCATGTTTTGTAACAAGTAATGAAAAGCGTTAGTTTGGCTTCTGTACTAAAATTTACATATTTTGTTTTGTCTAATTTGGTGCTAATAACGCCTCCACTTTCATCAAAAACAAATGACAATAAGCTGTTTGGACTTTGCTGACTAATGATCTATTTCAAGCCTTATAGTAGTATCAAATAGAATTATCAATAAAAAGGAGAGAGTGCACGGTTGAAATTCTTTGGTGTTCAATACAAAATAAGATTCTAAGAATCTTCCTCTTCTTTGACTGAAAAGCAGTGTTTCAAGCATTATCTTTGATGGTGTTTCCTTCGAGATGTTTGAAGGATACCATCTTGATACATGCAATGCCTTCATCATGTGTATATAAATAAACTTTAATATATTTTTTTTTATTGGAAACTTACGCAAATGGGTGATATTGTGACAGTGCTGACTGTAAGCTTTGCGATGTTTAAGTGACTCAAACTAATACAAGTGTAATTTTTAATGCAATGTCCATATCATGGCATCGGCCATTTTAACATATCCCTCGAGTACCTAAAAGATGCATTGCAGCACATTTGTGACTAGTAGCTGTAATGATACTCATTGTCACAGCCACAGGGTTGCAAGTTTGACTTACATTACCAATAAAAGGAAAATGTCACTTTTTAAAACAATGCTTATTTTGGAGAAAAATGTGACAAATGGTGGGACTGAGAAGATGGAAGATAGTAGACAGAAGAATGAAACAGGGAATCCAAACCGCCCACAGTTCTTATGAAGTTAGTATTTTATGTCGGTTTAATTGATGGAAATCCCATCCCAGGCACACGAGCACATATTTTGTCACATGATTTTTCACTATGAAAATCCAGATGAACACAAATGCCCAAAGCTTCAGCGAGAAAGTGAAAACAGAAAATAGGACTCTGCTGAACTTGAAGTGTGATCATTTGTTTGCAGATGAATGAAGGGATACCCTGTACCCATCAACAGTTCATAACTCTGGGCCCAGAACCATTGGTGTTAGTATGAGTTATAAGATTATGATCTTACTGCTAGGTAATCTCCAACTAGATTATATTTTGTTGTTGATTGTGTTTCCTCATTTATCTGATCCTTTCTTGATTATCTAAGCTACCTAAACATGTATTCTTTCAATATTAAATTCAATCCCATTTATAACAGTGCTCTTAATTTATCATGGCATAAGAGCCCCGTGATCCCAACTCTTGATGAAAGTTGGTCTCCGCCACATCTTACATTCCAAAGATAACCTCTTCTCCTCCTCTCCATCATTGGATATTTGTTCTCGACATCTTTTGGATTTCAGTTTATTCTTCATTCTCCCTTTTCAGTTAGCTCCAGTCCAACGTTGTTGCAAACCACTTCATTATCATCATGGCACTGAACCTAGGGCACATCACAATCCAATGGTCACCTGCATCTCATGTACCCAACTTGGCATCCAAGCAATGCTCTTGTCAATCTGAACCATTTGCTTCATCTTGATTTGATTCACCTGCCTTTGTTCTCCTGTATCAGAGGCTCACAGCACTTTCCGATCCTCATGCACGTGAGCTTGAAACCACGATCCCCTGAACTGCAGTCTGATAGCCAGATCTGAACCCTGCTGTTGTACTTTCCCATACCTTCAGTACATGCCTTGCTGTTGTCTAACCATTGTCTGCAACTTCATCTTTGGCTCCTGCCACTCGCTGGTAAGGATGACTTGAGGAGAGGATGGGTTGAGTAGGTATTTGCAGATCTCATGGCTCACAGCAGTCTTCACTTTTGAGCCATTGTGGGACTCCTGATTGCTTTTTTAAAAGCAACTGTTTAAATTTTGGTTTCGAAATAAGAATTATATATATATATATATATAGAGAGAGAGAGAGAGAGAGAGAGATTTGGAAAAAGACTGTTTTTACTTGATATATTTTCCACATTTAGTAATTTAGACTAAGAGACTAAGAGAAACATCATAAGTTGAAAGGATAAAAAAAATTATGCTCAGAACTTTGTACGCTTGGTTTAGCTTCTGATTTATATGCGAGAGTAGTTGGTTTCTTTGTTCTTGACTTTTCTTGTGGGTGTTTCCAACTGCAGCCCCCCTTATAATTTATGGTGTGCAGCACTATTTATCCCTGGCTGGTTCACTCGTTTTCATCCCTTTGGTTCTTGTGCCGGCCATGGGTGGAACTGATGTAAGGATCTTAATCTTTGATTTAATGTTGGCTGAGATGCAATAGGGATGAACACTGGTTTACTTTATGAATTTTCATGACAGGAGGAAACTGCTACTGTCATTTCTACTATGCTTTTGGTCTCGGGATTGACAACCATTCTACATTCCTATTTTGGTACTCGCCTTCCATTGGTTCAGGGAAGCTCATTTGTGTACCTGGCCCCTGCTTTAGTTATTGCAAATTCTCAAGATTTTCGGAATCTTAGTGAAAATGTAAGTGTTAATCTTTAAACAATGATTCTTAGTTATTATGTCATGTTTGCATTTTTTTTATATGGTTTGCTACAAATATTTGGGGTTGCAATTGAGAAGCCCAAGGCCACTTCAGATTTGGGATGAATGTAGACTAAAGTTTTAGTCCTACGGGCTAGCCCCAGGTTTTCTGTTTTGGTCTTTAGCTGCATATTGGAGGGCTTGGCTTATGTGCCTAAAGATCTAACTAGATAGCCTGTTGCAGCTCAATTTTTAACAGAAAGTGGGCCAGTTTCTGGTTGGCTTCAGGCTTGACTTCGAGGCTGCAGGATGAATTCATGGTTGAACATTACACCTGATAACTGTACCAACCATGAATGGACAACCCCACCGTGGTTTCCATTTGTGACCCTAGACGTTAGACATCATAGAATATCATACTCACTTCCTTTTCTTTTTCTCAAGAAGGGGAAGAAGGGATACGATGACCAGCTATGTTTCCTGTCTGTGACCCTACACATTAGACATTTTAAAATATCATAAGCACTTCCTTTTCTTTTCTTTTTCTCAAAAAAGGGGAGAAGGAATACGATGACCAGCTATGTTATTCTTAACCTTAGACCATTTTATTCTGTCAAGAACTTATTTTGGATTGTGCTGTTAGATATGGACTCAGATCCTAGAGAGTCCTTCTTGTCAATAAATGCATCATAACAGAATATAGCATATTGCATGACAGTTAAATCTGTCATCGCCCATCCCATATGTTTTGTAACATTGTCAACCTCTACATAACTCTCAAAATCTGGATTGAGGAGGATGGTTCTTTTACTTCTAACTAGGCACTTAGAACCTAGGGTAGAATACCCAGCTGGTATCATGTCATGATAATGAAGATACTGATACAGAATGCACTGCCATGTCATCCAAACAAGCCCAAGTAACTTCCACATCAAACTGGTGTAATCTCCTACCAGCTTTTACACTTTGCCATTATGACTTTACCACTTTGCCATTATGGCTTTACCTGTTTCTAGTTCAGATAGCGCATTGTCCTTGCTTTCAAAGGAAACTGATTTTCTTTATCTTCTTCTTTATCAACCTTTATTAAACTAATGATTGCTTTAATCTACTGCAGAAATTCAGGCACATAATGAGAGAAATTCAAGGGGCTATTATTGTTGGATCTATTTTTCAGTGCTTCTTGGGGTACAGTGGTCTAATGTCGCTTCTATTGAGGTATTTTTCTTATGGCAAACTACCTTGTAATGTCTCTTCAAAAATACCTGGTAATTGCTATTTTGACGTGCAATGTATAGCCTTATTTGTTGAGTAATTTATCTGTTTTGTTTTGCTCTGCTTCTGAGAAGTGAGGTGGTTCATTACCTTTAAACCACTCTTTTGTTATATTCTCTTCCATGACGCAGTTTCCCTGTTGGCATCTTAATCTTCAAAGACTTGTCTTGCAAGTCATAGTTATTGTGAATGTGTCCATAATTTCTGGTTGCAAGTTGTACTTATGTGTAGAGCTTTTCTTGTTCATTTTATTTTTTAATTTTATTCTTGGGGTATATGTTGCAATTACCTTCTATTACGTTGTTTTCAAGTTTTTGCTTATCTTCTTCTATCTGAACTCTGTAGTAGGCACATTGGACAGTTTGTTTTTATTGGTTGGATTATCTGTTTGCAAATAAATGTCATAGATACATTGACTCATCTTAACACCCAGTAACTTATTGGGTACTGTACGGAGGATTTGAAATATGGGAAAGAACTGCCATTCAGGTAATATATCAAAAGGAGTTGCAAATGGATCTGCTGGTTCACCAATCATTGATGGTTCTAGAACCTCTAGACATACGTTACATGCAATAGTGCCTATAGTGACTACTGGAGAAATATATAAAAGATTGTTGGGCCATGTGGGTTCTCTGTGATAATTATGCCCGTTCCTTTTTGCCAAATTTTCTCTTAATACATTATCATTCAAGTCAAGTTTTGTTGTTATTGGGATAGGCAAATTCTTTCTTATAGATCGATATCCTAAAAGAACAGGGCATGATAATTTTTAATCATCTGGCTTGAGCAAGAATCAAAAGAATAAAATGGATCCATATAAAATAGATATATCATCCACACATATGACCATGTAAGAAAAGATTTACAGGATTCAATTTTATCAGGTTGCCACTACCCATTGCAAGGAATTCAGTTCTTACAAGTAAATGCTCAATACCCAAGTAGGCTTACAAACTTGATCATGATCAAGTGCTTTTTGGATGGTCTCATGCCTTGTGATTTGTGTCTATCCCACAATGTCTTGGGTCTTCTTAATACAAAGGATTTCCTTGTTAATAATAAAGTCTAGCATATGCTCTTATATCCCTTGTTTAACATCGGGATCAATGCAGAGGAAATGAATGCATTTCCATACTCTAAATAAATAGATAAAACATAATCTGGATCATGCCACATTACTTTATTTTGTTTATTCTATTGGGTCTTACGGAGCCTGTTCATGCACAACATAACATGATTTGGTTTGACCATAAAAAAGATTCTCCTAAAGCGAACCGGCGTATCCGCTGTAGGGGTGGTGGTTGGAACAGAGACACATTTCGTTGTGAATTTCAATGTGGTGGATAATCATATATATGCACAGCCCAATCAATAGTTCAAGTCACACACTCACTCTTTGGAGAATGTACTTCAACTACTATGCATCCTTTGGAAATCTACACCCTAATGCCCTATTCTTTTTAAGGTAAACCATTGAATCTGAGTTTTCTACTAGGATCTGAATAGTTCATCTTATTGTGGATACTTTGAGTGGACCCTACCCAGTATGGGGTTTTTTTTAGGTGTCCACTCCCTCCCTCTCCCTACTGACAAAGGGAAGGAACAAAAATCAGTCAACCAAACTTTTGGCCGATGTTAACTGAAATGTTATATATTATTATTAAATACAGTACCCATGTTGGATCGACACTGTCACTCAATAATACACTGATACTTTTAGGTTACAAGTTTAGTGCTTCCCACTGCAATGAGTCTGGGTCCATCCGTTATTGCATGCATTTCTATTAGGTTTCATAGTTTTCAACATAAAACAGTGTGAAGAAGGAATGCAAACAATGATATTTTTGTTTTAATTTAAAAACATTCTAAAGAATAAAATTAATACTTCACAGTAAAGCCTTAATGTAAAATGTGAAACTTAATGCTTATAGATAGGACATCCATATCCAAATGTTATAGCCTAGATTTCCAATAGTGCACTGTTGTATTCCCGATCCTCACATCCATATTTGTGTCCATATCCGTAACTGGGCATCAAAGGTTATCTTTAACGCAAAGACACCCCTATCTATCCTAGTCTACTAATTGTAATACTATTCATCTATTTTAAACAAAATAGAAATTACTTTTAATAATTTTATCAACCATATTCATATTTCGGCCACGAGTTCCCTAATTCTCTTTATGATCATAAAATTTTATACCCATTGGATAGTAAACAACTTTACCCTCTCTTTGACTAAGAGGCATCTAATAAATAAAAGGCCGAAAGTCCTCTTTAAGGAGGGTTACGGGCTTTTGGCCCCATGACCTTATTGTCCAATTCAGCCCTCATATTTTGGGCACAAGTTCCCTAATTCACTTTATGAATTATGATCATAAAATTGTACACCCATTGGATAGGAATTAGGTAAGTTGACAAGTCATCCAACGACACGTTTGTAATATTTTGACACAGTTTGGGCTCGACAAAAAATGGCAGGCAAGAGAGTGACAGAAATAAGTAAACAAAATAACCCTCTCTTTGACTAAGAGGCATCTAATAAATAAAAGGTCAAAAGTCCTCTTTAAGGAGGGTTGTGGGCTTTTGGCTCCATGACCTTATTGTCCAATTCAGCCCTTGATAACTGTTGACTGTAATTATCCTTTTAATAATTGAGAGATTTGAGCAACCTTAGTGTACTATGGGCCAAACAAAAGGAGGTCCGTGGTCCCCGCCTTTGATTGCGGTCAAACATTCCCAATCAACAATCCTCCTTATTGAACATCAAATTACACCTCTTCTGGTAACCTTGTGATGGATTGAGTAGTACCAGCATATGTAGGGCTTTCAAGGGATTAGTAGATATTCATTTCATATGTTTTTCTTGTGTTAGGTTGATAAACCCAGTGGTCGTTGCACCTACTGTTGCTGCAGTGGGTTTAGCATTCGTCAGCTATGGTTTTCCTCAGGCTGGTTCATGCATAGAAATCAGCCTTCCCCAGATTTTGCTGGTTCTTCTTTTCGCTCTGGTAAGGCTTCTGAGCCAAACATTGCAAATAGATTTTACATTGTAAAGTTCGCAATACCTGTTTCTCCCATTATATCTGTTGCTATATACTTTAATATTCAATCAACTTTTGAATATATTCTTGATTTTCCTTGAATGTGACACCATTTTCCATGCCACTCCGCCTTGATTTATGCAGTACCTTCGAGGAATTTCTGTCTTTGGGCATCGCATATTCAAAATTTATGCGGTAATTTTCAAACCTTTTTAAAATGTTGGAAACCTGGATGGCTTTTTTCTGTCTTATTCACTTCATTGATACTTAACCAGTTATCCTATTCTCATATGTTTCATTAAATGCCCACTCGAAAAAAATATTTCATCTCTGCTATTATGCATTCAAGCTTCCACAATGTTTTTCCATGCCTTTCCTTGTGGTTTAATGGAGTATCACATGTTTAATCTAGATGACTGATCTGATGTAGTCCACCATGCATGTAGACATGAAAATATATTCTGAGATTGGACAATCTCAATCCTTCTGCACTTCGTGTTTAAATTGTTGGTTACAAAAACATGCACAAGATTATAGGTGTATATAGGTGGATGATGAGACTGTTGCTGCAATCCAGAAAAAATAGGCTAATGATTGAAATTTTGATACTTCCATATCCTAAGGACTTCTGGACCATCCATGGTGGGAACAATTTTGAGGGCAGTGATAGGCCCCTATATTTCATCTTCTTGGTGCTACCTAGATAAATTGCAAGGCTGACATATCTGCAAAACCATGTGAGGAAGATAATCTGGATAGGTTGATCTTCTCACTCAGATAGGGTCAACCAAGGATCAAAATAGAGGTAGCGGTCGGCATAGTGACTGGCCGACGGAATGCTACGTAGTGGGCAGTGGTGCGATTCGAAAAAAATCCGAAAAAAATCTAAAAAACCTAGAATAATGTAAAAAAGCTGGAATATGTTTTTCTTTTTTGGAAAAGTAACTAAGATAAGGGGGCATAGTAGCCCCGTTATGCCCCGTTATTGGGGGTTTTTTTTTTTTTTTTTTCCTTCTAGCTTTAGATTAGAAGCAAGTGTTGTTAGGGACCCAAGTTGGAGAAGAATTTTGGTAAAATTGGAAGAAGAGAAGTAAAAAGAGAGAAAGGGGACCCTTTAAAGTCAAACCCAGCCGCTAAGTAGCAACGCTAACACTCAAATAGCTACTATGTGATCCATGATACCAACCTTTCTACCCGAGTAGCATTCCTAGAGAGGATTTCTCCCCAAACTAGATTATCCTATTCTGAAACTCAAATTTAAGTTTTTCTTGCGTTTACATTTCTACTTAAAGATAAATTGACAAAATCCCTACTAATTGAAACGTCCTAGTATTAATCTACTAAAAAAATTTAATGAATAATAAAAGGAGGAAAGGAAACAAACAAGAAATTTAAGCTTTCTTGCTCATCTTTCCCATTTTGTATTTCTTGATGAACCCCACGTGAGCTTGAATCATATCTTTGTAGGACAAAAAATTTAGGGCTGAATTGGGATCTGGATCTTATTTGGTGGACTATTGAATAGGACATGGGCCTGGGCAGTTCCCATGTATGTGGGCTGCATCATTCCCTTCAGGTGGCAGAAACTTGCCTCTGAGATTGTAATTGTGAATTGGTCTATTTTCCTCGCGGGTCCAAAACACTGGATGTGCCATGAAAAGGATCTGTAGTTGTTGCCCTTTTTGATAATCCACTTCGCACATAGATGACAGCATGACCTTTCGTTCCCTAGCTTTGATAACATTGTGGTCATAGTTAAACTGTTGGATCTCATTGCAAGTGCCATTGAATAGATAGATCTGATATTCTCCTTCATTTGATCATTGAAATGAACTGATTTTCCCATCCAACTGAGACATCCGAGAATAGGAAAATTTCCACCTACGCACATGCATAAAGTTTCATGCCTAATTACAAATAATGAAATTAATTGCTTTTGAACTTTTTGATATACTGGATTGAATCTTGATATGTAAAGTTATTGTATCATCATTGGATGTTGGATTTATTGTGGATGTATCTTTGATCACATTCTCCTCCATAGAATTCTTTATTAGGTCTTCAAGAAGATCATTTGATGTTTCTTTTGATAGGTCTTCTATTGCAATATCCTTTGTGGTCTCATCCTCTTCAACATGTTCCAATTCAAAATTTGCTACGTTAATATTATTTGAATGTTTACCTGAATTCTCATATCGTCACATGGCTGTAGCATGGGCTCCCACCATGTTAGTAATCTGTTTTTAAGCTCCTGACGACATCTTATTTTGCCTTGTCACTATCCTGTTAGCAGTTTCTTGGAACCATCAAGCTCGTCCTTCTATCAATTCTAATAATCTCTTGGACACATTTGTGCTACCTTCAAGTAGTACATATTCTGAACCATTTTTTCTAAAGTCCTTACGGGATAAGATAGAAGGGAGAAGACTATATGAAAATCAAAGATGATCATTGCAATCTGTCAATGTGGCTTTGACTGAGATCGTTTAGGCTTTGATACCAATTTGATGCAGCCATAAAATTACACAAGGAAGACAACTAGGATAGGTTATCTTCTCACCTGGACACATCTCGAACACATCATATACGAAGGTTGTTACCAAGCTTTCTGTGAGAGTATGATTCTCCCAGAGAGGATCTCTCCAGAAAGAGCTTAATTATTTCAATACTCAAAATCTAAGTTTTTAATGCATTTATGTTTCTATATGAAGTTAAAAATTAAAATCAACAAAATCTGTATTAAGCTAAACCACCTAATATTAATCTAATCATAATGACAAGATTTTCTGCAGAGTCCCATCCTGTCCCATTAACCAGTAAATAATGAAAAAAAAAAAAAAAGAAAGAACTGAGAAATGAAATCTTTTGCAGTCATCTTTCCCCTTATGTGTACTTTGATTCGCTACATGTGACTTGGATCATGTCTTGGTTAGACAAAAATCTGGGCTTGGATCCAAGACTGGGCCTCGATTTGGTGGACTATTGACACAAGTGGGTCCCATGTATATGGACTACATCATTGGCCTTGTTTGAGCCTGTACATTTGTTATTTTACACTGTTTCCAACCGTTGTTAAGATTATGAGGACCTCTTTAGTTATTTATTACAATTGATGGTTGTAAATAGGGAACCATGCACTCCAAGGGGTTGTGATCAGTGCCTGTTTACGCACCACTAATTCATGGAGCACCAGCATTATGATTATTATTATCATTATTGTTTCGTTTTAGTTCGTCCCTGATTTTTTTAACTGTCCCAGGTTCCCCTGAGTGTTGCAGTTGTATGGTCGTATGCATTCTTTTTGACTGCAGGAGGGGCTTACAACTACAAAGGTTGCACCCCTAGCATACCCAGCTCGAACATCTTATCAGATGCATGTAGAAAACATGTATATACCATGAAGCATTGCCGGACTGATGCTTCCAGTGCATGGAGGACTGCTGCATGGGTTAGAATTCCTTATCCTTTCCAGTGGGGCATCCCAATCTTCCACTTCAGGACATCTCTAATTATGGTCTTTGTGTCAATTGTTGCATCAGTGGATTCGGTGAGTAGCTTCAGAATATCAATTGGCATTGCTTGCATTAGTGTATCTGCCATTTATCCACTTTGACCAATTTAGATGATATCTATATTTGCATTCCTAATGCCTATATATCTAAACGAGGAGTTCAATTTTTTAGATGCTGTGTCAAACGTCATATGCTGAAATCCCATTTTTCTCATTTAAAAGTGAACTAGATTCAGAGCATTGTGTAGTATTCTACTCAGCTTACCATTGTCTATAAGGAAGAGAAAACAGGGTCTGCTGTTTTTGCCTAATTACTTGGTTGAATTACAGGTTCTTTGGAGCAAATGTATGTTTTGCTGCAGCGTCCATTTTGAGACATGCATGAGCCATTCATTGATATGATGGCCAGCACAATGGATTGAGGAATGAGGATGCTCCAGAAATCTTCCAGAGAATTCATAAAAGGGCCATAAATCAAAGGGTTAGGATCTTCTAATGTCTGAGGTTTTTGTAACACCATTCATGGTTGGGTATCAAATTAGTGATATGAAATTACAAACCTACAAGCCTGTGCCTCAAAACAAGCACATCATAGAATACTTTTACCCTTGTTTAGTCACGAGAGCTGGTATTTCTTGAGCATCTTTCTATGGAGCTGAGAGTGATATTCAAAGGCAGGGTTGCAATGAGAGCGGCACTTGGGATAGGAGGTTCCTGAAATTAGTTGGGAAAGTGACACATATGCAAACTATTTCCATTTATTTTATGTTTTCCTAAGTTGTCAGAGTAGAGAACAGTTAACACCTCATAGGATCAGGGTGACCATTAGATTGACTCCTTTAGTTAAAGCGAGAATGTTATTCCCATCCTCAAATCAATGGCTATTATCATCCAACTACAATAACCTTTTTGTTCTGTCCTTATCCATGATAGGGCCTTACTGTCCCACATCCCCTTCTAAATGGTGGTGTGGGCTCACAAAGTTTGCGTAAGTTTCTTATGGCATTATTCAACCTCTGAATTGTGATTGAAACCTCACCATCGTCCTGTCATTATGGTCTCCATCACATCCTCTTTCTCTGAATTGGATCTACTGTGATCCTTATACTGATTTTTCTGGGGCTACCTGTGTGGTACATGTAGAGGCCCATCAGGATAGATGGAGGAAAAAGTTCTCCCATTCAATCACCCTACTGAGATATCTAGGGAGATTTTTATCTTTTGCAATGACTAAAAATTTAATGGCCCCAAATCACAAGACCATGGTGGTTATTATTATTGTTATTATTACTCCTCATAAACTAGCTGCTGCTGCTACTTCTACTATTGTAGTATATTCTCCTCATCTTTATTGACTTAGTCCCCTAGACATCTACTCATCTCCGTACATTGTCATGCTTTAATGTTGCTTCACAAAATTCCATCTGACCATCTGCATAAATCACCATATGAGCACGCATGCATATTTTTGTGAATTTGTCATGTGTACACATGCAAATGGCCATCTTATGTAGGTTGTTTTACTATTCTTTGTTTTTGTGAGATAAACTCATAATTGATCCCAGTGATTTGATGGAACTCATCCAGGTTGGGTCATACCATTCTTCGTCTTTACTTGTCAATTTGAGGCCGCCAACTCCTGGAATTGTTAGTAGAGGAATAGGCCTAGAAGGATTTTCAAGTATACTTGCTGGACTCTGGGGTACAGGCACTGGATCGACAACATTGATTGAAAGTGTACATACCATTGATATAACAAAGATGGCAAACCGGCGAGCTGTTGAACTTGGAGCAGTGTTGTTGATCCTTTTCTCATTTGTAGGTAAGAGGCACAAGCTTCCCACTTAGGGCCTGTTTATTTCATGTGATTGAATACATGGGAATTGTAAGGCTTAGATTCCTACAAATGGTTCAATTTGAAGAACGCAGTGTGAATTTCCATCATATCCCCTCTAATGGAAAATGAATCAAGGGGAAGTGGGAAATGAATACCCAGGCATCACCCTAGCAAACCCTTGGAAAGTGAGGGTTGCATCTACATCTCCGCCCAGGCATCACCTCTTTATTAATCCTGATGGAGTTCATTTGACCAAGAATTCCTATATATTATGTGCAAACAAATAGGCCCTTAATCTTTGTATGCATGCATCACGTAATATATAAGCATGTCATTATGTTTGCTACATGCATGTTTTTTCAGTATTTGTTTCTGGCCAAAGAGGCCTTCAGACTTCAGTAATGTGTCGCCTTTGCAAAAATGAGAAATGCCAGTTGATGTGATGAGATGCATCAACTTTATCAAATTTTGTATCTTATTTTTATATAGTTCAGCAACCTTTTTTCTTCTTTTGATACCGTTTTTAACTTTTGTTTGGAAACCTTCTCTTGTACACATGGACAATCAACCCATTATGGAGTTGCCCTAACCTTGCTCCTCCCCACATGCACAATTTACTTACAGCACAAGTGCAAGCAAGGTAAGAGTTAAGATTGCAGGGCTATTCATCAGGTAGTACCACCAATTTATAGAACTGGTAGGATGATCTAAACTGCTGATTTTTGTTATAAAAAAATGAAAAATCTAAACTGCTGATTTTTTGTCGAAATTGTTAACTATATATGATTTTTCTTTAAGCGGAGGCATGGATGGCATAACCAGTGTGATTTTGTGCTTCAATCAACTGTACCTCTATTTCCTGAACTCTTAGCAAATTAGTCCCGTTTGAAAATTTTAGATGGAACACCAATATCTTTACATATCCAGTATGACAGTTCTTTAGCTGCTTTGATCTCATATGGTTATCACTTGTATGTGTGCTGTGAGGGTGTGTGTGGGAACATTGTATAGGCTTAGCCGACTTACCATTTCATTTTATGTTCATCTTTCCTTGCAATGGATAGTTCCTTACATTTTCCTATTCCGCAGGAAAAATTGGTGCACTTCTTGCATCAATCCCACTGGCCTTGGCTGCTTCTGCACTGTGCTTCACATGGGCTTTGATTGTGGCATTGGGTTTATCAACTTTGCAATATAGCCAAAGTGAAAGCTCCAGAAACATAATGATTGTTGGTTTTACCTTATTCATCTCTTTCTCTGTCCCAGCGTATGTTCAACAGTATCAACCCAATTCCAGCATTGTGTTGCCAGGTTATCTTGTTCCCTTTTCGGCGGCATCTAATGGACCTGTACACACGGGAAATAAATCAGTAAGATTTCAAGAACCCATATTCATGCATCCATTATTGGGTGTTACAACGTCTGCTACAAATTGTTTTTAACCAACAATCATGCTTGCAGTGCAGTCCTCCTGGATGATTTGTTTGTAGAGATGGCTTTTATAGGTTGTGGATATGCACTCATCGATACATAATAACCTGTTTGCACAGATTTACACACGTAAATTGGTCAACTCACTGATGTGTATATGAGAGCGTGCAACCAAGAATACATTGCACTACAGACAATATGAAATTGCATATTTTTGGACAGAATTTTTCCATATTGAAAGTGTGTTTAATCCATGATTGCATGTGAAATCAAAAGGCAGCTGAAAGAGAGAAATTCACATTGAATCCAACAGCCATCATCCTAAATGTGAATTTGTAATTTCAGAAAATGCCATCCGTGGCACTCAAACACGCATTCTGATAAATATGCATGAAGATGAAATTAAGTAGTGGACAAGCATTGTAAAAGATTAGGCACAGTCTTGACTTTCCATAATGGATTATGCAAGTTCTCATGTAGAGCTCTTACATTGTGCTGCATTTGGGCATAAGATGCTCATTTCCAATGTGGAAATCTGATGGTTGCAACATTCAAAACAGATGAACACCAAATCTTGCAATATTCCTGCTCATTTGTGTGGCCACCCATGAGACAAATTAAACAGTTAGATTGAGATCTGGCATAACGTTGAAATATTATTCAATAAAGTTTTTTCCTTTAAATTTATCATTTGGGATGCCTTTCTTGAAGACTTGACCCATTCTCTATTTGGTGGATAGTTTGATTTTGCAATCAATGCTCTTCTGTCGCTGAACATGGTCTTGGCACTCTTTGTGGCATTGGTGTTGGATAACACAGTCCCTGGGAGCCGGCAAAAACGAGGAGTGTACATATGGTCAGACAAAGAAAACAGAGAAGAGGACCCTTCCCATCTCACAGAGTATTCATTGCCAAAGGGAATTAGACGATTATTCCGTTGGGCAAGATGCGTAGGTGAGTGACATGCAAATTGGCAAGTTTTGGAGGATTTGAGCTGTCTGATTTTAGTAGTTACAAATTTAGGATTTTTCAAAGCAAAGGTAGTTTTCTTTATTCATTTTGGGGAAAACTATAGTGTTGGTCCTTTTTCTATTTCCGTGAGTGATCAGTATGTAATCTCTCCAGTGGTCCAATCAAGAGTAGGCAACATAATCATGTTACATTGGTTGGACATTCCCAAACTCTTATGATTTTTTCCCCATAATTGTCCATTTTCATTCCTTAGATGGTTCCAAATAATTTAGTTAGGTTTGTTCATCAACTAGTGTCCTTTCTCCTAGCTATATGGCCTATAAAGGGTGGTGCCAATCGGATGATTAGTAGGAACTGACAACTGAAGGAGTATAAGACAGTGGCCAACATTGTAATTTCCACATTCAGTTGTATCTACATATACCCGTCCGGTTTTACTGTTTGTTCTGTATAAGAAACATAAGCTTCTTTCTTCTTCATATGACATGTACAAGGAACAAAGGCAGTTTGGTTATATTCACATTTAATGACAATTTCTTTCAAACGGAGTTTCCACCTCATGCGTTTTTTTTTTTTTACTTAATTCTTTTTTTGGTTTTTTGTGTGTTTTCTGATACTGTTTAGTAGTACACAGGCCAGTAGAAATCAGAGTTCGGAATCAAACTTGACCTGCATTACAGTGGAATTTTACAGTCTGCAGTGGGAACAAATCTCAAGTTATTTGTTTTAGTGGATTTCAAGGTCTCAGATAGATAATGCCTATGAATTCTGAAATTGGTACAGGGAAAAACATAATCACATGCACTTCTTACCCCACCCCCACAAAAAAAAAAAAAAAAAAGAGGAAAAAATCACATGCACTTTTGTGGGGGATTTATGTGTCAAGTATGACAGTTTCTACGTGAATGCATGTGACATACTAGGGAATGTGCCTCTATCAAATGCGTTGAGGGTGAAGAATCATGGGCAATGATCTACAATGTATAGAATTGTTTGGGCTCCTGTGGATGACAAATTGAGAAGTGGGAATCCCCATTAGATGGATGAATAGAAATCTGGTGGTTAAGAATCATATTTGGAGATTCATTACCTTTTCTCTAGTAGCAATTCTCCATTGCGTTTAAATTTGGATGTGGAACTCATGTAGGAGAAAACTATTTTGAGCCAATCTCTGGACAGGATTGTTTAAGCTGGTGGTTTACACCGGATGTCCTTGGTTTGAGACATGGCGCCACCAAAACAAACAGAAAACTATTTTGAAGCCTTTACCAAGTCAAAAATATAGTTGTTAATGATTAACTGACACTCTTAATGAAAAAAAGTTCAAATCCCTTGAGAAAGGGGTGTCCTCTTCTCAGAGGAAAACTTTTTCTCCTTCTAAAAAAAAGTGTTGTTTTTTCCTTCTACTTCTTGTTATTAGGTGAAAGGTGGACAATCATTTCAGATGGTGAAATGTCTGATGACGCATCTTAGAGGAGAAACGAGAGACACTCCGGTGGCAAAGTTGGAATCTCACACAGCTGCCCAGATATCAATCTTTGGGCAGGTCGGTTGTCTCACAGGCTCACTGGTTGTCTACCACTTGAGGCTCACCTATCTAGCGAAAAAACAAAGACATGTCTTAATGATACAAAATTTCAATACCCTGAGGAAAGGGTGTTTTCTCCTTTTTTCAAAGCTTTCTCCTACTTTAGGAAAAGTTGTTTAGCAAGGAACGGTTTATCGAGATAGTTTGGTGTATGAGCTAATCTTTTAGGTCCACTTGCAATTTCGTTAGGATGGTTGGATGTGGTTGATTTTTTGTGCAGACCTACCATCAGTGACTTTCAATCCCTTCTACGGTTTATGTTTGACACAAATTCAGATAAGCCCTAAAAATTTAACTTACATACCGCACCATCTTGTTAGACCATTTCTCATAGTTGAGCACGAGATTTGCTTTTCTCTAAGGTTGCTTTTGGCAATCTAAGTGTTCAGGGACGTCTCACCAATTTTCTACACAATTGTGGAAAAAAAAAAACTCACTTTGGCAATTGTAAATTCCCAATGATTTGAGCAAGTGAAAAATTTTGTTTTTGGGCACTTCCAAATCTGACCCCCTTCATAGGATTTGAATTGTGGATTTACAACTGGGACCAATTTTTCTCAACTTAACACATCGAAATTAATGTGAAATCCTCAAATGTGCATATCCTCAATCAGGACTTCCGATTCTAGGGTCAGTGACGAATCCTCAAGCGTGCGGATCACTATTACCAAATGTGCCAAAATTCCAATAAAAAAGGCAAAATCTCATGTAGGGGTAATCTTTGATGGTATCCTATGGTGATCTCTACTTATGCCACATTACCCTTAGTCAGTAGTCCTAATCCCTAATCCAAGAGCGTCAACTAAAATTACCAGCTGATTTTCAAACCACAAAGTAGAATTTATTTAATTTTAGTTTTGATTGATAAAACATAATTTGTATCAGATGAAAGACGAAGTATCTCTAACCAAAATCTCATCGGGTCCCATTTGATGAAGGGCACCGATGTGCAATGTGTAGGTGCCCAAGAGAAAATCATGCCCGAAACTGATTTTGTTTAATATCACATGAGTTATTTATTATTTTTATTATATTAATATTATTATTTTCACTGTTTCATACCAGACTGTGGGGTAGAACGCATCACAACACCAATCCTCTTTATAAATAAATTAGTAAAAATTTCAAAAAAGTATAAAATCTTTGCCTTATTTTTAAAAAAGTATATTAAATTTTAAATATTTCAAAAGAGTTTAAATATTCTTCAAATTTCTTTCAATCAAGTACTCACAAAGACAAAATTTTAAAAATTAAAAACACTACCGTTATGTCATTTTGATCTTCAACTCATTACGAGACTTCCTAACTTCATGGGCAATATTAGTGTGAATAAATGATGAAGTCCAACCAAAATGACCGAGTAGGGTCCACTTCATCAAATGAAAACAGCTAGTTTTATTAAGGAAAAAGGTTAATAGAATATAAAAATCTATTTTCTGTTATTTTTTAAAACTTTTAAAGGAGAATTCTTGATTGAAAGAATTATGTAAAATAGATATATTTAAAATAATCAAAACTTCATAGACTTTTTAAAACATGAGGCAAATGTTATATAATGTTTACTTTTTCTAATAACTTTTCCTATAAATAAAACAAAATTTCAGCCAAAAACAAGCATAGAGGATTGAACCCCCATCACATCATTTGGCCACCAGCTCCTAGAATCCTGATTCCTGTACGGTCCAATGCGCGCACAGTGCGCACGTTAGAACGACCCAAAGCAGAGAACTGAAAACCATCCATCCTTTTACATTTGACGCCGTCCGCTCCCTTGCTCCATTCTCTCTCTCTCTCTCTCTCTCTCTCTCTCTCTCTTCATCTAAGATGCAATCATCGACTCTGCTCTTCAATTCAAACTCGAATTTCCCGCCAAAACAGCTCAAATTCCTCCTGAAGCCTTCGGTTTTCCCGCCACCAGCGAGCCGGGTCGGAACCATCCAGCCCCGCTCTCGAATGGCCAGCCTCGGGGTGGCCGTGGAGTCCGAAGTGGCTGCTTCCAAGAGCGTCGGATTCCAGACTCTGGCGGGTTTCATGGGGAAGGGAAGAGCCGACGCGGGAGACGATCTCATCGTTCTTCTCACTCATCTTCAGTACGCCTGCAAGAGAATCGCCGCTCTCGTCGCTTCCCCTTTCAATTCCGAGCTCGGGAGGCGGATGGGTCATGCCGATGGGGTCGATTCCTTCGCTGGAAGAGATGCTCCCAAGCCTCTCGACATCGTTTCGGTAATGTTTCTGTTCTCAAATTGCATGCTTTGGATGTTTTTATTGCCGTTTTAGATTTCTTTTGCTCTGGGTGTCTCGAGCTGAGGAGGATTTGGTTGGGTATTGTACTATTGTGTCAAATCTGATGGAGGAGGAGGCTTTTGTTTCTTGAATTGCGATTTGGGGTAGTAATAATTTGGCAGGATTTGTGGTTCTTCTACTTTTTTTTATTTGTGAATTTGGGCTGGTGTGGAATTTGCATATGACAATGAGTGGGATTCTACTTTCGATTGTAAGTGCCATGAAAACAATGGAAATCATGGAAGATACTAATTGGGGTGAGAAGATGCAGAAAAGATGGTATTCCAGCTGCTGGGGCTTTCGATTTCTCCATCGTCTAGTCTCAGCTGTGCAAAGATAGTGTGGAATCATCTGCACTGCTGACTTCAATTTGGCAACATTGATTTTTGATGCAAAGTATTGGAGATGTATGTGATTGGGGATAGATGCTATCTTTTGTACTGTCATTGTATTTCCAAATCAAATAGATACCTTTGGAAGGAATTATAAATGATAAGCTATGCCAATACCTACAACAATTGAATCAGATTTACCAAATCTTTTTGTTAAAACATGAGCAATATGATCACTTTGGTTGATTCATAGTAAATCACCTCTGCAGATTTAGTGTCTTAAAAACCACTCAGTACCAGAATTAAAAAATAGAACAAAAAGGATAATAGATTATGTTTTTGATCGGAAGAACCTTTTTCCCATCCAGAACGACATCATTTTGTCCTGCCTCAGAAGTTCCGGAAAAGTATCAGTCATGGCTTCAGAGGAAGACGCGGCCCCAGTTTGGATAACTGATGACGGCCCTTTTGTAGTAGTCACTGATCCTCTGGATGGCTCTCGAAATATCGACGTGTCTATACCAACTGGAACCATATTTGGGATCTATAACAGGCTTTGGGAATTAGGCCACCTACCCGTTGAAGAGCAGGCTCTACTAAATTCACTCCAAAGTGGAAGCAGGCTCATTGCTGCTGGCTATGTTCTGTATTCATCTGCGACAATATTGTGCCTCACATTTGGTTCTGGAACCCATGCATTTACATTGGATCATTCAACTGGTGACTTTGTTCTTACACATCCATCCATTAAAATTCCACGCCGAGGTAATGTTTTGGTTTTCCATATGTAACATTTCTTATTTTGAATCCATCAAATGTGATGAGGATCAACAAATTTTAAATGAGGTAGTATACAATGCTTGGCTGCATTATGTGTCTTCTCATTTGCCAGAAGCATTGCGTACAGGCAGAGTCCATCCTTGAGGGCCTCAATTCATATCATTCATCTGCTCCGTGGTCCATTTCCAACCCATCTTCTCTTTTTCATAGTTTAATTGTTGGCTAATTATAATGCAACCTTCCATTTCCAAGACATTTATCAGATGGCTACTACTGTATGGTGGGAGCTCTTTTGTTGCATTGCCCAACTACGATGGGTCCAGCCAAATTAATTGTTTTTTTTTATCACTTATATGGGTTCTGACTTCTCCAGAGCACTTGGTATATGAATACAGGCTGACAATTATACAATTTCTTGAATTGTAGTAGAATTTGTTAGCGAACAACTTTTTTGTCTATTTTTAGACCATTTAACCATCAGGACTTGGCCTTCTTTGGTGCAAGGGCGGTAAATTTATGTTATTTTCTTTTTTCAAACTACATGTTTATTGTTATTCATCGTTCTAGGGCAAAAATTTCAGGAACGTTGTTGTGCAACTGCAAAGGATAAAAGGTCATTTGGTTGAATGTTGAATAATCTGATGAGTATAATCCTTTGACAATGGTTAATATTCAACCAGAAGCTGATCAATTACATGTAGAAAGAAGGATATGTAATCATTCATGCTGTTGTGCTTGTCTATCAATAACAAAACTAATACTTCGTCCTGAACATTTGATATCAAGTAATCATATGTGCTAAGTTGCTAATCCCTTTGAAGAGGTGGAAATAGGTGAACCTTAACTAGTGGATATGCTGTATATCTGCTGGCCTACCATTTTTACAACCCTGGTCCATGATTCAGTGATTCAGACTATCTTCTAAAGGGATGCACCATCAATGCCCATGTCTTGAAACCGTTTTAAATGGAAAGATTGGAGTCACCCAATACATGAACTTTTCATGGTGAATGTCCGCTATTGCTGGATTTCTTTCTTAGCTCTCTGTTGCGAGGCCACTAATTGAAGTGTTCGTAATTCTCTGGGATCATTTCCACGAAAGAATAACCTATGTTGGGCAGATTTTTGGAACTTGATCCATCCATGCATCAAGTCACCATCTGGATCACCAAACCACTATTGACTGGCCCATTTGCTGATGGGGTGAGGGAACTAACTGTATCTGCTTGTTGGGGGTGGGGGGGGAGGGGTTGTTGTCATCATCCTGTATAGAAAAACATTTCCTCATTGATTCCATTGTTGTCCTACATTGGACATATTCAAACCATCTTAAACAAGTCTCTCATATCACTTATTGATGTAGTCCCTAAATGCTCCCGAATGCACTAATTTTATTCGATCTTTTCTAGTGTTTATCACACTTTCATTTCAACATTCTCTTCTTTTTTTTTTCTACACTAATTTTTTTTTAAATATTGTTTCTTGACTCTGCTTCATAAATTGTAGCTGGTCTCATTGATGTTTTGTAAATTTTTTCATTCAATCTCGTTGGTTTGCTCAAATCATTAAACACTTTAGAAGCAAGTCTCCACTCAACTATCTAGCCTGTTATCTTATATTCAACATCCTCCTCAATCTCTCCACCCTTAATAGTTATAGAGTCAAGATCTCACTAGGAATCTCTTTGTGGTGTCTCTTGAACTTCAAATCTTGCAAGAGTTACATCTCTTTGTACATCCCTGCTGAAGTTATGGTTCATATATTATGTCTTTATATGACTTATTTTACGCCTTTGGATTCTAAAGCTTCCAGCCATCTCTCAAGTTTCTCATTCAGACAACTTTCGATTCATCCACCAACAATGTATCATATGCAAATAACATGTAACATGTGAATATTCTCCAACAAGCATTTCAAATATAGGCAAATTAAAATTGCTCCCATTTCAGTGTGCACTAGGGGTGGTATAGAAATAAAAAAGGCGCATCAGTGGAAGTGGAACTCTATTCTTTCTTGCTTTGTCGCTGCTAAGTGTTGAGGGCTGCAGAAAAACATCTCATGCAATATGATGATTGATGTCTGAACTATTGGCAACATGATTACCTCTTATGATTTGGGATAATTCTAAGTCTTAACACCTAAATTAATTTCTCAGCTTATTTCTGCTATGTTATTAACAGGGCAAATCTATTCTGTAAATGATGCACGATATTTTGATTGGCCTGACGGTTTAAGGCGGTATATCGACACTGTTCGACAAGGCAAAGGGCAGTTCCCTAAGAAGTATTCAGCTCGTTATGTTTGTTCCCTTGTTGCCGATTTTCATCGGACACTGATCTATGGTGGGATTGTGATGAACCCGAGACATCACTTGCGCCTAGTTTATGAAGCAAATCCTCTTAGTTTTCTTGTGGAACAAGCTGGGGGGAGAGGGTCTGATGGTAAAAACAGAATTCTTTCAATTCAACCAGTTGCACTGCATCAACGGCTACCTCTCTTTTTAGGGAGTGTGGAGGACATGGAAGAGTTAGAAAGTTATGGCGACATTCAACAGAAGGTAAATCCTGGGTATGAAGTCTAACAATGAACTGTGCTGTTAAGGATTTTGATCACCCCAAAAAGTTAGTAATGTTTTATTTTTTTAAACGCGATTAAAGGACTTGATGTACATAAGTTGGAATGTGAATTTTATCAGCGAGTCATCATATTGTTGTGCAATATAAATGATACAAAGTCTGTACTAAATTCCTTGTCTTAATGTATGGTTATTCTTTTCATTTTTATTGCTAAGTTGGACTTCTGCTGGTTGGGAGTGATAATTTGAACGTGAAGACTCGGAGATAGATCCCTGGGCATGTGTGATACTAAAGGTGTCAACAGGACTCTACCATGAGTGTATTAGCGTTAATGTACGGTTATTCCTTATGCCGTGCTTATTGCAATGCACAGAAATCAGAAATCTCGCCTGGTTGGATACTAATCTCTCTCTCTCTCCCTTTCCCGTTTGTCATTATAATGTTCTCTCAAGTCATTTCATGGCCAAATCCGGCTAATTTGCTGGACCATATTGCTGTGTTGACCTCAATGTATGCTAATCACAAATCACAACACCACTGGGGAAGGTGGGATTGGAAAGTTTTAATGTATATTAGAGGTCCGAATATTGGAATGATCTAATCATAGTAACCATCTAATCAAATTGACGGCATAAAAAAATGCCAGTCATGGCTGGCTCCGAACCAGAATTACTTGGACCACGTACCCGTACCAGATTTAAGTTAAAGAGCTGAACCTGGATGTGGACTCTAATTGAGACCCATCTGGAATTTTGAATTTTTTTCATGTCCAAATATGATATAGAGTCCTGGATTTGGGTATGGAGGTCCTTTGGTTTGTTTGATGCCACAAACCTGGCCCAAATTAGAAACGAGTACATATGCCAAAACTGGGTGGTCTCAGAAGTGCATCTAGAATGAAAGGACCAGATCGTTTGTATGGCAACTTTTCCTTGTAGGTTGTAATGTTGGGCACCTTCAACTGGGATTTGAAAGCCTCATCAACTGAGCATATGCATTATGAATTTATGATCATTGATGATTTGAATCATCCGATGGATGGATGTGCCATTTGGATGGAAAATAATTGGGGCCTATTATAATATATTAAGCTAAGAGGTTTTGGAATTAATTTTGACCAAAATTATTTTAATTGGCTTTTTTTATTAAGCCTTAGAAAAAGGTAAAAAATGTGAGATTTGAACAGATGACCTTTTGCCAATGTAACTAACAAATATAATCACTACACTACATAGTATCACATGTAATTTTTTATTAGAAAAATAAAGAAAAATATAGTAAAATAGAATGAGATGATCCCCATGTTTAGCACAGGTTATTGTACTAATTAAGATTTACGCCAATGACACCCCATTGGGCAACTTATGAAATCTTAATCCCTAAGCAATGTACTACTTACTGTATAGATGACGATTATTTCGCGCGCAAAACAGACCACGCAAGTCCAGATATTTTCTAGTGTCCACGTGAAGTGGGAATGGACTGGAGCCTGGACCTGGCCGCGGAGGGAGGAAGACTGGCCAATGGCGAGAGATGCCCTTGCCCTTGCCCTTGCCCTTAATTCTTTTATCTCTTCCACGCGCACGACCTTAGATTTCCACTCAGAAGACGCAGCAACCTTCATAAAAAATGCACGGCCGCCCTCGCAATCCTCCCAAACACGAAGAAGACGCAGCATCCTCCATCGCCATCGCCGCCGATGCTGCTACTCTTCGCACCCTTCAATCCCAATTCCTTCACATACACCATCACAGAATGTATGAACCATCCTTCTTCTCACTGCTTCTATTTCATAGAAGACCGTAAGCTGTATACACACATGACTACACAAAGTGAATGAATGAAGAAGCATCATATCATTGTTTTGTTTTTTTGGCTGTGTATATATGTTCAGCTACGACAAGGAAGCCCTAGAAATAAGCTGGAAGCTTCTGGAAATGAATCCCGAAGTCTACACTGCATGGAATTACAGGAAGCTGGCGGTTGAGAACAATCTTCGTCTCCTATCCAACGATCCCGACTCGATCAAAGCCCTTCTCGATCGTGAACTTACTCTCGTATGATGCCCCAATTCCCTAACCCCCCACCCCACCTTTTCGTTTTCAAATATCTCTCTATTCATTCATTAGATATCATCTTGATCACAATAGCCCATGTCACATTCGAAGGTGGAAAGAGCTTTGAGAGGGAATTGCAACTCATATGGTGCGTGGCACCATCGTAAATGGGTCTTGAGCAAAGGTTTTACTTCTGCTGACGTTGAGTTCCGGCTTCTCGATCAGTTCCTGAAGGCCAACTGTCGGAATTTTCAAGGATGGGATTACAGGAGGTGCACTGATAAGATTTTTCATGGAATTGCAGTTGATTCAATGTGATTTTTAATTTTTAAGTTTTTTTTATATATATTTTCAAATAAAATCTTTTGGGCTTTCTTGCAGATTTGTTGCAGGATTGGAGAAGCAGTCACTAGAAGATGAATTGAAATTCACAACAGATATGATAAATTCCAATTTCAGCAACTATTCGGCATGGCATAATCGAAGGTATAGACTTACTTTTTCTTCATTGGAATTCATTTGGGCAATATGTCTTAATGATTGAACGTTATTTATCTATTTTTGAAAGTCTCCAAGGAAATTTGTGTATCTGGATTCTCTGTGTTCAATTTGTAAACGTGGGGTTGGAACTGCCAATCAATTCATTTCAACTGAGGGCCTGAGGCAAACATGTCCTAAAACTGGCTTGTTTTGAAGGGGATTTAGTTTTGTCTGAGAAAGTGAAAGATTTTGGTTGGTCCCCAAGGTGGTTTGGAACTGGATTGAGAAATTAGATCTTAGTTTGAGGCCCTTTCCAACACCATCTGAGACTCATTTGACTTTACTCACCATTGGACTCATGACCTAAAATACTGGTGCCCTTAGAGCCATTAAATTTTGGGGCCTAAGATCAAGAGGTTAGGATAATGTGATGGGGCTGATTTTCCTCACATCCATATGTTCAATGGAATCTTTCCATCCCCTCTAAGCCCCATAATTTCTGTGTATCCAAGTGGGCCCCACATCCAGGTTCACGCTTGAGTAATGTGTGAACCAAGTGCAATGGATCAGCACTGTGTATGAATGAGTTGTTATTCTCTAAGCAGCATGCTTACAGTAAATTAGTGAACACCTTGATTTTGGGTCCACCTATATGCATGACAATCATGGAAGGTGGGGAATGGAAGGATCTAAATAATCACCTTCTAGGGCTGTGCAAAAAGATCAGCGACATAGGTCTTAAATGACTGGCATGCATCCTCCAAGGGCGCTTACACTTTTTCCTCTAGTAGGAACTGTGAAGTAGGCCTCTCGGGTGAAATATATATAACACAAGTCCTCAACTGTATAAATATCAGTTTGGGGCATTCTTAGTGTGGTAGGCCCCTTCTCAGAACTCTTCTTTGATTGTTAAACTTCTTTACTTTATGTTAGTTTGGATGAACCCCAGATTTCCACTGGAAGGATAGTTAAGTGCATGAGCAGTTATCTATTCCACCATAATCCAAGATGCATTTCTGGCAATTTTTATCTTCAGAACCACAGGAATTGGATCTCATTTACCACAGTTTAGTCTCAAATCAGTATCTTAAATAATTCTGGACCGACCAGAGGCATTCTGGAACTTGGCTTGGGGAAAGTCACCCAACTAACATAGAAAAGTGAAAAGGCAATGATCCAACCATAGGATTCGCAATATGTCTTTACCCCAGTTTGTCTTACAATTTCCAATTACTAAAATTTTGTTAATTCCTGGATTTTAATTTAGGTTTCTTGCCTTCCCATTTGACATCTTGTTTCCTTCATCAATAGTTCTTTCACATTATATAAGAATATTTTTGCAGTGTACTTCTGTCTCAGTTGCTGAAGCAAAAGGGTCAAGGGTCCATTTCCAAGGAGAAACTCTTGGAAGAAGAGTTTGAGCTCGTACACCAAGCTCTTTTTACAGATCCAGATGATCAAAGTGGATGGTTTTACCATCTTTGGCTTCTGGATCAGACAATCAAGCTAGATCCTCGATTGATATCTTCTTGGCCAATCGGTGGTTCTGATATTTTTTTAACAACTGATGGGAACATGGACGGTTGTGTGTTGTCCCCATCCAGAGTTTTCCCTTTGGAGAATGTAAACTATTCAAAAAGTTTCCCTCTCATCATATATTTTAATCAAGCTGTTGAAGGCATAACTTCATCTACTGTTTCTGTTGAGTTCATATTTTCTAAGAATGAAGATCTTGTTTGGAGGCCACTTTCATCAAACAACTCCGGAATATCTCATGCTTGGGTAACTTATTTGAAAATTCCTGATTTAAAACTTGACTCTCCTAAGGCTTATCCAGTTGAGGTGAGCCTTGGATATAATCAAGGTATTATTTCCTCGAGTGGGTCCCACTACTGCCACCCATTTCGGTTTGGATTTACACTGAATTTGCAGAATAATGATACACAGCATGAAGAAAGAGAATCAATTACGGAGATGTTCCTCTGGAAAGATGACAGTTTTCATGCCGACAACACTCTCCTTGAAGACCCAAGTCCTCTTTCAGCTTTATTTGAACAAAAGAGACTCAGTGAAGACTATGAACCTTCAATTTCTAAGTGGCTGTTGGAGACTTTATCAAATGAAATAGCTCTCTTCCGGGAGTTGTTCTCTGAAATGAATTGGTTAGTCTCCTTTGCTCCATTGTGATTGCTGTTTGTAGGATTGAAAGAATTTCCACATTCTTTCATATCCTGTTCTCATTTCCATCATTTAGTTACTATAATTGCTGCTTTTCTCATCTTTCTAGCAAAATAGCAAAGCTTACCCTAGCACGGCTGTTAATGGCTCATGATGCAATAATGTCATATGTATATGGGACCCTATGCATGCACAAGTGCATCCATTCTGAAGAGGTTTTAGAACTCTTGAATGACTTGATGAAGTTGGACGTGATACATTCCTGTTATTACAAGGATGAAGTCAGCCTTCTCCTAATGGAACAGGTAGTACTTGTATTTCCTGTTGCACCTTTTTCCCCCAGACAATCATATACTTCTATTAGAGCAATCTTTCTTGTTTTTGTATTTTGATGTATGGCATGAGTCAGATCACAGATGCTGTGGCTTAACACCCAGTGCAGCCGTACGGTTAATGGAAAAGGTTGAAACATGGTCTATAAAGGATCAAGTTAGGCAACCACAAAAGAGAGATGTCAACGTTAGATAGGCAGGAGCCTACTGATGACAAATCAGTTCCTCATGTGGAATTGCCCGTGGGCCTTTGTTCATGTTTAGACTGAAAGGACTGCATGAACTTGAATTGGCTTTTTTGAGAACTGTCATTTTAATAGGCTAACTTAGTGAAAGACATGTCATCTTTGAGGTTTTCTTTCTAATTTAAAATGCAATAAAAATTCAGGGATTGGGTAATGTTTTAGTTGGTTTCAGTTGGTTTCAAGAGGTTATATCAAATCTAGACCTGTGGCTTGGAGTAGATTTGTGCTCAACATTGCTTCAGGACAAAAGGGGTAAGGAAAGATGTTAGTGTACTTTAATTGAGAAGTTTTCTTTTAGCTGTAAGCTTTAAATCAAGTTATTTGAGCTAGGCCTAAAATTGAGGTATTTTGTTGATTTTTTAATATTTTTTCTCAATTACTATCATTTAATTTTTATTTGTACATAGTCCTAGATTTCACCAATACCTTTGGGTCATGAGATTCTCAAATGCGTCACAACCAAATTCCCCATTTGATCTCCCCTCTGGTTCTGCCTTTACTTGTCTAATCATCTGTATTACTACCTACTCATGGGAAATCAATTAGCAAAAAGGAACTTACATTTTGTGAGAGACACCAAAATTCGACAATGTAGATTTCTTAAATAGGGTTATTTGCATTAATTATTGAATCATAGAAGATCATATTGTTGTTCTTTGATAATTTGGGTGTGTGTGCTACTGCTAACAGACCCGGATTGCTTTACATCAAAATTTTACTTCATGTGCTTCATCTGTCTTTCCTTTCTTTGATATTGATGAGGATTATATTTCTGTTAAAGCCACTGTCTACCTTTTCGGATGAGCTAATACATTTATTTGCTTAACTTTGCAGGTGACTTCCAATAGAGAATCTTTGGTGAAGCACTGTGGCTATTATACTTGGCTAGATTCGTCGAGATTACACAAAAGTGTCTGTCTACGTCTTAATAAATTATCACTGTCCCGGATTGGTTTTGTTGAGCGTTTGCTGTGGGTTCAGATGCTGGATCTCAGCCACAATGAGCTTCAGTCAATTGAAGGTCATTATAACCATGCAATTTTTATTTACCCAAATCATGCTATTGGACTTTCCTTTTTTTTTTTAAAAGCCCTTCAAATTGCATGCATTATATTTTACCAAAAAAAAAAAAAAAACACTATCCTGAAGGTGGCATTCGTTTAAACTATTTGGTGCATCACTAAACTTGAGCATGTAAATAATGTACCATCACTGACCAGCCTTACAGTTCAGATGGTGGGGCCATTGTGAATGGGCCACTGGTGGGATATCTTATGGTTTCATTGAATCCTTAATAACACAAAATGCTTTGGACCATTATAAGATTTTTTTTTTCTTTTACACCATGGTATGCCACTGTGACTTAAGACTTTTGACCATTGCTACAGCAAGAACGTATTATGGTTTCAGGGATTGGACCATGAAGCCATGTTGCCTAGTGGTCTCCTATGTTAAAACTATTCTTTGGTTCTTTTCTTTTTTTTTATCCCTTCTGAAAGATAGCAAAAACTTTATATCTAATGGCTAACATAATTTACAGGAAAAAATGCAGTGAACCATCAAGAAGATCAATGCTAGATGTATAGTCCAATCAATGACCCTGTGACTACATTAACCATTTCCACCAATGTATTCTCCCTTTCAACACCTGATTTTACTGATGCATTGGCCTGACAAAAGTGGCTCTGAGCATTTTATAAGCTTTTTTTTTTTCTGCCTTTGTGTCACCAGGTGGGTCAAGATTTTGTACCACTACTACAGCAGGACCGACCATTTTTATGGTTCATAGATTGGAGCATCCTTCATATGTCCAAGTGAAGCAGCGCAGGGGAAGAAGATTAGCCAACGGGCTAATCTCCAAGCCAAAAGGCTTATGGATAAATTGTCTAGGTGCCTCACCAAAGACAAATAACTCTTTCAACTGAGAACCAATGCCCAAAGCTTTATTCAATATGAAAGTCTATCTCTCTTGAAGAGATTACAACCTTATTTATAACTAAAACATTCTCTAAGAAAGGAAATAGCTAATTCTAAACAAATAAGAAGTCCTAAATCAAATACAACTGGACTTGCCAAATATCAAATAAACAACTAAAGCAACTACTATTAATATAGTCTACTATAAGTCAACTATGTTTTGGGCCTGCGGGTGTAGACTTTCAATCGGGGCCCACTATTATGGCCTGCATCAGCTCTCCCCAGCTTGGAAAAACTCGACTCTGGCGAGTTGCTAGCTTGGTACTGCTCATATAAATCTGGATTGATCTTTTGAAAATCTGTAGCCGTAATCCAGGTAGCTTCAGAAAATGGTTTGCCTTTCCACTTAACAAGAAACTTGTGAAATCCTCCATTCTTGGTTGAAATGATCTGATCATCAAAAACATCTTCAATTTCGTCTGGAGGGAATTGATGAAGAGGAATGCGAAGAGCTTGTTCTTCAAAGGATTCATCATTGTGGTGCCCATGATATAATGTCAAATCTTCGACAGTAAACGTGGAGCTGATATTCATGTCTGTAGGAAGGTCTAAAACATATGCATTGGAACTGATTTTCTTTAGAAGCTTGAAAGGACCTGCACTTCGTAGATGAAGCTTCTTGTATTTACCTGCAGGAAATCGTTCGGGCTTCAAACGAACCATTACCAAATCACCTTCGGTAAACTCAACATGGCGTTTGTGAGAATCCGCGTGCCTTTTTTATGCTTCTTTACTTGTAGCGATTTGCCGGCGAACTTCATCATGAACATCTTTCATATGTTGGGCAGACTGTTCAGCATCCGGACTAGATCTAGAGTCAACTGGTAAAGGATTTAAATCAATAGGCAGACGTGGCGTAACACCAGTGACAACTTCAAATGGTGATCTCCCTGTTGTTCTGTTGACAGAATTATTATAGGCAAACTCTGCCATAGGTAAAATAAGATCCCATGAAGCAACATGTTCTCCAATAAGGCATCGAAGAAGATTTCCTAAACTCCGATTGACAACTTCTGTTTGACCATCAGTTTGTGGATGATAGGTACTTGAGTATTGGAGCTTAGTGCGCATCATGTGCCATAAAGTCTTCCAGAAGAAACTCATGAACTTTGTATCTCTGTCAGATACTATTGTCTTGGGAAGGCCATGCAAACGAACAACTTCTTTAAAGAAAAGAATGGCAATCTTCTTGGCATCCGCTGTATGAGAACAAGGAATAAAATGTGCCATTTTGGAGAAACGATCAACAACAACAAAGACAGAATCTACTTTTCGCGCTGTTTTTGGTAAGCCCAAGACAAAGTCCATACTCAAATCTTGCCAATGTGCATGTGGAATAGGAAGAGGCTGATACAAACCTGTATTCTTCTTTTGACCTTTTGCAAGTTGGCATACTCTGCATAATTCACAAATTCGGGCAACATCTGTTTTTAAGCGTGACCAAAAGAAACGATCTTCCACAAGGGCCAATGTTTTATCACGCCCAAAATGTCCACTACATCCGCCACTATGCAACTCACGTATCATAAATTCACGAATAGATGTAGCAGACAGACATAATTGATTTCCACGAAAGAGATATCCATCATGAAGAGAAAACTTTGGATGTTCTGAACCTTCACCATTTAGAGGGCTGTATAAATGTGACCAAAGTCATTATCAGCTGCATATTCTCTGCGTATTTCTTCAAAGCCAGGAACATTGACGGAAATTGTCGTAAGAATGTGAGTTCGACGACTTAATGCATCTGCGACTTTATTTTCCGTGCCAGATTTATGACGCAGAACAAAAGAAAACTCCTGTAAGTATGCATTCCATTTAACAGGATTGGCGCTCATTTTCTTTTGAGAATTCAGGTGTTGCAAGGCTTCGTGGTCAGAGTATAAGACAAATTCTTTTCCAGTGAGATAATGACGCCAATAACGAAGAGCTTGAACTACTGCATAATATTCCAGATCATAAACAGTGTACTTCTTACGGGAGTCATTTAATTTCTCACTAACATAAGCAACTGGATGACCGTTTTGACTTAAGACTCCGCCAATACTGACATGGGAAGCATCACAACTAACTTCGAAGACTTTGTCAAAGTCAGGAAGTTTTAGAACTGGTGCCTCAATCATTTTCTTCTTAATTTGCTCAAATGCTCGAGAGGCAGCATTGGTCCAAGTGAACTCTCCTTTTTTCATGCAATCAGTTATAGGAGCCATGATTGTACTGAAATTACAAATGAATCTCCTGTAAAAGGTAGCCAAACCATGAAAGCTGCGTACCTCATGTATAGAAGTGGGAATAGGCCAGTCAAGGATTGCTTTGACTTTAGCTGGATCAAGTTCAACTCCGCGGGCCGAGACAACAAAGCCCAAAAATACGACTATGGAATTAAAAAATGTACACTTCTTCAAATTAATGTAAAACTTTTCTCTTCGAAGTGCACGCATGACATACCTCAGATGATCGAGATGATCTTCCTTTGATTTGCTGAAAATTAAAATATCATCAAAATATACCACAACAAATTTGCCAAGAAAAGGTCGTAGAAGCTGAGTCATTACTCTCATAAAAGTGTTGGGAGCATTCGTTAGACCGAACGGTATGACTAACCATTCGTATAGTCCATCTTTGGTTTTTGAATGCTGTTTTCCATTCATCTCCGGGCCGAATACGGAGTTGGTGATATCCGCTCTTGAGATCAATCTTGGAAAAGACAGAAGATCCAGACATCATATCAAGCATGTCATCCACTCGGGGAATCGGAAACCGATATTTGATGGTAATTTTATTAATCGCTCGGCTATCAACACACATTCGCCAAGAACCATCTTTCTTCGGTGTTAAGAGGGCTGGAACTGCACATGGACTCATGCTTTCTCGGATATAACCCTTCTGGAGTAAATTTTCAACCTGTCTGCGCAATTCAGCATGTTCGGCGGGACTCATGCGATAAGCGGGTAAGTTAGGAAGGATAGATCCAGGGACTAAATCAATGGCATGCTGGATGTCCCGCAGAGGAGGTAACTCATTAGGAAGCTCTGTGGGAATCAAATCTTGAAAATCATGGAGCAATGACTTGATTTCTGGTGGCGTAGAATCCTGTTGTTTATTATCTGCTTCTTGGGTTTCTTTAGGCACAAGAGCATAAACAACTCCTTGGTCTTTGCTTTCCATTTCAAACTTCCTCATAGAGAGAACATGAGGGTTTGATGGAGTGGTAGAAACCGTTGGAGAAGATGTTAATGGCGGCAATGGAAGAAGATCCACCACTTGTCCTTTCCATTTAAAAGAATGAATGTGCCTTTTCTGATCAGTATGTACCTCTCGATCATATAATCAAGGTTGGCCAAGTAAAATGTGAGCAATATTCATAGGAATAATATCGCACCATATATCATCTTCATATATGCCAATTTTAAAGTGAACCAAGCAACGATGGGTCACAGGGATTGAATGATCATCCACCCAGGCGACCTTGTAAGGCTTTGGGTGCTTTTCAATAGGCAAATTGAGCTTAGTGATCACTTCCTGTGAAACAACATTCATAGCACTACCTCCATCAACAATTAAATTGCATAACTTACCTTTGCATCTCAAGCGTGTCCTGAAGATTGAAGTACGTCGCCAATCAGCTTCTTCTTGTTCATTGGTGAGGAGAAGCCGACGTATAATAAGAACAGGACCACCTTCTTCTGCACCGGTAGCGGCATGAGGAGAAGGATCAGATTGAGCCTCTAGCTGTGAATCTGGCTGAGCTTCTGATTAGATATGATCAGGAGGAGGCTCCATCTCAAGATGCTCATCATAGTCTTCAGACGAATAAGGATCTTCATCGCAATAATAAAGATTGCGAACTTGAGGGCATGCATTAGCAAAGTGTCCTGGTTGTCCACATTGATAACAACCATCAGTTCGTCGATCTTGACGAGAAGGTCTACGATTCCGCATATCTTGCTCCTGTGACACTGTCCCCTTTTGATTTGGAGCAAAAGGACGCTGATTAGGGTGATTGTGCTGCGGTTTTGGAGGTGGACGAAAACCCGCTGGTGGAGCACGATTATATTGAGAATTATTTTGACTTGGTGGATAACCTTTAGTATTCTGAAAGGCGGGGGTTCGACGAGTCGTTGATTCCCCGACTTGAGAACCAAATTGTCTCAAAGTGGAGGACCGCAATTCTAGCTCAACCCGTTTTGCCTTGTTATAAATATCATCAACAGTTTCAAAATCATGCATAAGGACTTCACGTCTTATTTCTTCTCGCAAACCTGTTCGGTACCGGTTGACTAGCGTGAAATCATCATCTTGAATTTTACACCGGATAACATAGTCATTGAACTTCTCTGTATACTCATCCAGTGATAAGGTGCCTTGCTTGAAAACAAAATATTCTTGCTGAAGGAGACTTAAATAATTGGAGGACAAGTATTTACCTTCAAGCTTTTCACGCATATCATCCCACTTGGTAATAGCAGGGCGTCCCATGACAAGATTATTGTGCTCAACGCTGTGCCACCGAATACGTGCTGACCTTTTAAGTTTGACTTTGACAAAGGCAACACGCTGTGCATCATCCATATGATACCAAGAGAAATAATCTTCGAGGGAATTGAGCCAGTCAATGAAAGCCTTTGGATTGAGTCGGCCAGAGAAATCCGATATATCAATTTTGACCCGCTTTGTGATATCATCAAATTTTGGTGCAGCAGGTGCGTCTGCAGGGTCTTTTTCAATAAGAAGACGCTGAATGAAATCATGCATAGATTCCTGCGGGCCTGTTTCTGCTGGTCGGCCGGAATTTTGTTGGTTTCCAGCGCTAGAGGATGCTTCGGCAGTAGGAGGCCTCTGTGAACCGTGGGACAGTTCTTCCAACGCATGTACTCGTTCAGTCAACTCTATTAACATGGCATCTCGTTGATGATCAGAAAATCTGCCCCGATATGACTGACCGCTGCGGGTTGACATTGCTTATAGAAAGCAAAGGAAACAAAAGACTTTTTTTTTTTTGCTGTGGGCCTGGGCTGAACAGGGCAGCTGCTGTGGGCCTGGGCTGAATCAGGCAGTCCAGGTCTGACCTGGATGGGAGGCGATGGGGAAGAAGGGTACGGACGATGAGGATGATGGATGAGGGAGATAAGGGATGGGGATTTGCAGATGATGGGATCGGCAGAGGGCTTGCGATGAGAGGCGAGGGGAGTTGGGATGTTGGTCGGGGAAAGGGTGTCACGACAGGAGAAGATGAGGAACGATGAGTGACAGAGACCAAACAAGCAAACGGTTACTTCGAATCGGCGATCAGACAGCGGTCCGAGCGTGGATCTTCGTCTCTGATACCAATTGAAGCAGCGCAGGGGAAGAAGATTAGCCAACGGGCTAATCTCCAAGCCAAAAGGCTTATAGATAAATTGTCTAGGTGCCTCACCAAAGACAAATAACTCTCTCAACTGAGAACCAATGCCCAAAGCTTTATTCAATATGAAAGTCTATCTCTCTTGAAGAGATTACAACCTTATTTATAACTAAAACATTCTCTAAGAAAGGAAATAGCTAATTCTAAACAAATAAGAAGTCCTAAATCAAATACAACTGGGCTTGCCAAATATCAAATAAACAACTAAAGCAACTACTATTAATATAGTCTACTATAAGTCTACTGTGTTTTGGGCCTGCGGGTGTAGACTTTCAATCGGGGCTCACTATTATGGCCTGCATCACCAAGTGTAGTCTTATTCTTCACTTTTACAATCTGCACAACTTCTTCTTCCTTTTGCTCGATACGCACACCTGGTTGTTAAGGGGATTGATATTAATATATCTAAGATATGGTTTTTTTTCTTTATTTTTCATCAGTGGAAGTCCCAAAAACAAATTGTTCTTATCTAACTTGAAAACTCATTAAGTCCTTAATTCATTCATTGCAAGCAATAGAATTGTGGAGTCCTTATGCTTTTCTGTATTACACATCATAAATCGCTTCTGTAACTTTATCAAATTTACATGTATATTATATGCAATGGAACCTTCCATCGAGGATTTATTTATTTTTTTTTTTGAAACAGTAACAAAATCTCATTTAGAGAAAAAGGAATACTAATGATATAGAGAAAAGAAAAGAAAGGAGAAGGTGTAAGAGAGATGCATCAACTCCAGCTTCAATTACAACGCACCCACCCAAGGAACCAACCTATCAATCCCTCTCTTAGCTAACACATCTGCCATGAAATTGGTGGATCTAACCTCATGGCGGAAAGTAATGCACCCTCTATCAAGGAATGGAACTGATAATTTCTATTTCTATTTCTATTGCTTTTCTTGTGTCGACACTATTGTTGTGCAATAATAAAGTTATCCGATGATGCCTTGGAACAGCATGCATACTTAGATCCCACAAACATCAGATTCACCAATCAGTTACTCATCTTAATCCTTTCTTATTCTTCTAGTCTTGTTTTACTTATGTGTTTAAATCATAAAATACTAAGACATATGATGGTGCTTTTGCCCCGTATATTGATGAACTCTAGACTTAAATTCTTGTTGACTTGTGATACAGACATATGATGGTGCTTTGGCCCCATATATTGATGAACTCTAGACTTAAATTCTTGTTGACTTGTGATACACAGATACTTGGAATCAATTCTGTATTTAGTGTTGTTTTGTGTCAGATACTTCTGTCACCTTGCTGTTTCCATTCTGTATATGGGCAACATAACTGTTGTCATGTTTCTCGGGCTTTTGACAACAGGTTTAGAGGCAATGCAACTCCTTTTGTGCTTGAACCTGAGTAACAATAAATTCAGCAGTTTCACTGCTCTCGAACCTCTGAGATCAATAAAGTCATTGAAAGTATTGGATGTCTCCCAAAATGAGATTGGCTCCAACTCTATTGACACGACAAGGTATCTATGCTCTTCTCCTTTGTCTCACAAAATGGGAAGTGACTGGAAAGTTGAGGACTTTGCCACTGACAATGTCAACTTGGTGAATTGCTGGGAAGCTGTACTGATTTTCAGAGACCTCCATTTGGCGCAGCTAGATATTGTGGGAAACACAGTTTGTGATGAGCATTTCAGACTGTTATTGGTAAGGATTATTCCTACACTTAAGTTCCTTGATGGAGCATCTGTTCGATAATCTTTAACTCATGTAGAAAATTTTATTTTTATTCATCTTTAAATTGATCTGTATCCATAATTTAGAATCTATTTTTCTTATGAGAGACTACTCAAGTTCCTTGATCGGGCATCTGTTCTATAATCTTTTACTCATGTAGAAAATTTTATCCTATTCATCTTTAAATTGATCTGTATCCATAATTTAGAATCTATATTTCTTATGAGAGATTACTTGAGCAATACTCAGATTATTAGCTGTAAAGTGATCATTCTAACTACATGGGTTCGTTTTCTTCTACCTAGCACAATACGGCGGATGATACATCTTTCCAAGTGAGGGATTTGCTTTTGCAATTGATGTCCCAATAAACTAACCCAGAAGGACAAGTTCATATATGCAGGGATTCAGTTTATTTGTAAATCTACGTTAATGAATTTGGATCGCCTGAGTTATCTGTAAGTGAGTTGTTGTGTTCTTTGCTATATCCAATTACAGGCAATTAGATTTACAGGTAAACTGAATGCAGAGCAATCAAGTTCTGTGTATAGAACAGGGCCTAAGATTCTTCAAATGCCAAACACGTTCAGCAGACGCACAAAGGTTAACTGTAAGCTAGGGAGGCTATAACAATGTGGCCATCCCAGCTCACGCATGGCCCAAGTAGGGAAAAGTTTTGAGCTGATTTGGGCTCAGGTTATATGGGTCTGAAATCTAAGCGCACAGATTTAGCAGGTATTTTTCAGCTGCCCCCATTCGACCCGGCAACATGGGCTGGGCTCAGACCTTACACTGAAATCTCAGACAGAAAGTCCAGGCCAATTTTGAGGCTTTTGGCTTGGATGTACCAAAGCCCATTTTGATATCTGCCCCCCTTTAATCTTACCACATCTTACCCCTGTGATTCGCATGCATTGAGGTGGCCCAAATATAAGGTTAGCACTTTCCTTTTCTTCAGCCCGTTCATAGTCGAAGTTTCCTCGTTACATGTAATGAATTAATGTTTCAGAGGCTTCCACACCCATGCAATGAATTTCATACCTGGACCCTGGAGGCCACACCTCCGCAATGAATTTCATCCTTCTCCTACATAACAGGTTGTTCCATGGATAAGAATGGCCTGGCTGTTCATGCAAATCAGACCGCCTGATATCTTATTTATATTTATAATGTTCAACGTGAAGTTATTTCGTTTTTCAGGTGCACATTTTACCAAAAAAAAATTCAAAGAAATTCCACAAATTTGCTTATTTCCCTGGAATTCTATGGATGAAAATTTTCAGAGACGGATACGGAAACCCTCGTTCTAAGCCATATAAATGGGTCCGCCCCTCAGAGATGGGAAACGGGTTAGTCCAACACTTGTTTTGTCTAGCTCTGTCCTGATTTTCCCTGTTTAACTTGACTCAATAGGTTACCTGTGTTAGCGAGTCGAATTAGTCTGACAGCAATTGGAGCCTAATTCACCTGAACCACTCCGCTCAATCAGCATGATTTTTTTTTTCTTTTTTTTTGGGTAGAAATCAGCATGTGTGTTTTAGACACTGGGTGTCAAATGATCAGATGAGCACAGGTCAAATGGTCAAATGATCAAAGGAGCATTGAGCAGGTCAAATGGGCTGCTGGGATTCACTGAATGAACTGCTTTCTAAACGAGGCCCAATAATAGTTTTACAGGCCTGCTGTTGGCCTTGGAAAATATTAAACAGCCCACTTTTGGCAAGGGAAAACGATCTTGCTAATTGCAAAATCGAACTCACTCCGCTAAGAAGCGGGCATGCGGATGCGTAGGGACTAGAGAACATAGCTGTCTTTAATTAATGGGATGAAAGGAAAACTGGGCCGGCCCATCCTTGATATGACTCAATGGTCTGGATGGTCGGATGTCGACCCCACTTGTACAGGGCACAGGGCGGTGCATGGGCGATGCCTAGTTGCCTGTTCTCTTCAGTTCAGATCCCCTGAAAAGTTAGAAAGTGGAATTCTATAAGCCACCTATTGACAAATTTAGCCTCTCAAACTTTAGTTTGTAGAGTCCGGATTCTCCTTTTTCTCATGCCCGCTTGAGTGGACTAATCACTAACCACTACATCAGCTTTGGGAGCCGGTGGATTCACGTGGATAGTGGGAGCCCCATCTAAGGAGCCTCTCTCATATGATGTGGCGGACTATGATTAACCTACTCACGGTCAGAAGGACGAAAAGCCTCATATGATCCCGATTTCAGATTCATGGGATATCTTCTTCAAATTTTAGATCCAGTAGTAGGACACAGTCAAGGAGGGCATTTATGTGGTACTATGTATCTGAGCTCAACCCGAACACATCCAATTTAGGTAGATTTTCTTTCTTCCTAACTTTCTTTTCTGTTTTCTTACCTACTACATGGGGCTATTATTCTTATAGTCATACTTATAACACTTTAGAATTCAGCGGGCATATATATGAAACTAAAGTACAAACACCAATCAACCACGAGTGTTAGCTCCAATTTGCAAAGTTAGGTTATATGTGAAGGAAATGTTAGGTGTTCTAGATACTGATAATTGAAAATCTAGACTTAGAATCTCAAAATTTAATGAATTCTTAAGCATATCTATTTTTGTGTTGGATCTCATGATGGTTAAAATTTCGGTCGATGTAATATGCGGCTATGTGTCGATTCATAAGGGTCCGATGAGTGTAAATGGCTTGAATTTTTGTCAAATATGGGTCCCTATTATCTAGAAAATGGGAGGGATGGTAAGGTGGCTTAAAGATAAGTCGGTGGATATAAGAAAATCCACAATTTCACTAACGCTATCACACTAAGCTTAATTCGAACAAGCTATATGGACAAAAGTCTAAGTTAATGTAACTAAGGTTTACACCGATTTTAACTAAGGTTTACACCAAGAGTTTAATTCGAAACTAATAATCTTGTCCCTTATATAATGACATACGAGGATATGGTAAATTGATTGGAATGGTTGGCTAGTGTTGTCAAATTAGTAGAGGTGATTATTGTAAAAATGAAAAGGAAAAAAAAGTGTGAGTAGTACGCGGCGATCTCTCCGTGCCAACATTATTGAGAGATTTTACATAAACGTTAAGATATATTAAATATCGACAATAAATGTAGTGAGAAATAAATAAATTATTAAAAATTAAAAGTTCATAGAAAAGATTAATAGTGTGACAATTTGGATTTTTGCATGCTTTTACTGTTTATTGCAATACCATTTTGACCATGTGATAAGTCTACCTAGATTTTCTCATAGCATTTTCAAATTAACCAATGTTTCACAACAACATTAGAAACCTATCCATTTTAGAATTATTATTTTTATTATCACACATTATTTTCAAAATATTGCTAATATTATCCGGATGGAATATGGTGTCAAAATAGGTGTCCCCATCACTATCTAACATGAGTGGTATATTAGTCTCTCAAATGCGGCGGAAAAAAAAAAGAGAAATACTTTGTGTGTGCATTTGGGTGGGTTTAACATGTGCTGCATACAAGATTTGTCCTTTTCAGTCAAAATCCTTACCGATGTGTTCTATATATATATATATATATATATATAAGGAAAGTAGCAAAAAAGTTTTCATTGCAAAGTCTAGAATCTCACACTTCTGCAAAATAGATATGCAAAGGGTTTTTTAAGACTCTATGACCTAACAAATGAAGGAGAGGCGTTGCGGTCCAGCGGATGCATCTAAAAATAATGAAGTCCATTGGGTTTTACTACTTGATATGTGGCCTTGAAATTGATTAAAAAAAGAAAAACCCTCTCAATTTGACCATCCATCTTAAGGCTGAGATCAAACAATAGACGGCCTCAAATGCGTAATTTTCTATAGGTACTCAAATAGCTCAAAATCCCTCGTGTTCTAATATGCCTCTGGACCACACAAACACGTGTTAAATTTTATAAATGACAGACTTTTGATACAATAGAAAGTATTTGGATCTCAAAATTTTAACTTCTATAAATAAAATCCATCAAGTACAATGTCAATTTGAAAGAAGAGTTGTGTGGTCCAAATCTTCAGTGGTGCGAAGAGCCTAAGATGACTAATGATTTACTTTCTTAACAAAACAAGATCACTAATGATTTACTTTCTTAACAAAACAAGATCACTAATGATTTTGATCTCTTCCCATAAGACATAAGGGGATAATCTAAACGGTCCTTACCACTTTGAGCTGTACGGATTGAATAATTGCTAACCCTGTTGTCATAAATGCCACTTAGCCAACCCTTGTAAACCCACCCTCCTTCCTACAAACTGCCCAAGTTCGTTTTTCTACTTAAACTTTCCCAATTCACACTGAAAATAGAAAGTCGCACGGTGGATCCAACTTGTTTTTAATTTTTTGAAGCAATTCGTCCGTGTAATTTGTTGGCTCGGCAGATCCTTTACGCATGCTCTTGCTGAGCAACTCTTTTTTCATTTCATTTTTTCTTTCTTTAATTTCAACCTACATTGCCTTTTCTCCCTAAGTTGGTTAGGACCCCAATCAAGGTTAGATGTTGTGATTTTAAACTTGCACTCTCTTTTCAAAGCTATCTACGCAAGCAAAAGCCTAACTTACTCATTGTATTGGCGAAATTGAGACTTCACGTGCTGAAAAAAAATAATCAAGGAGGCCAAAAAAGAGCATCATAAATGCCATTTAGTTAACCCATTTAAACTTACGGTCCTTCCTACAAAGTGGCCAAGTTTGTTTCTCCACTAAACCTTCTCCAGTTCACACTGAAAACAAAAGATCTCTGAAACAATTTGCTTGCAAAAAAATATCGGTCAATCCAACTTGTTTTTAATTTTTTGAAACAATTTGTCCATGCAATTTGTTGGTTCGGCATGCATCCTTCACACAGGCTTTCTCTGAATAACTCTTCTTTCATTTCATTTTTTCTTTCTTTAATTTCAACTTACATTGGTAGAGCAGTCAGTTAGGACCCCAATCAATCGGGATTAGATGTTGTGATTTTGAACTTGCACTTTCTTTTTAGAGCTATTTACACAAACAAAACGCCTGACTTGCTCATTGTATTGGGAAAATTGAGACTTCACGTGCTTGAAGAAATAATCAAAGAGGCCAGAACCATAAGGGAAAAAAAAAGGAGTAATGCCCTTTTTGTGTTTGCTAAGTGTAGTGTTCTTTCTTTAAAAATTATTTTCAAAATTTCATATGTTAGAAAATGTATTGTCGAGTAGTTCTCTACAAAGCCTTAAAAGTTTCCCCTTTTTCAACATTTTGTAATGACATTTTAGTGTGCAGATTTTTTAGATTTTAACCTTTTAAAATTTTAATTGTGCATGAGCATTCAAAAATTTAGTCGGGTGATATATGATATTTCTCCTATAGAAATTCTCATAATTCTCGAAGATGCATGTGCTCACGATCTATTAATCTGTATATCTTACTTTTCTTTAGAACTGTCGTCCTAAACAAGCACATAAGTTAAATTTTCTTAAACATTAATGATATTAAATTCATTTAGGATTTATTTTCTTTAAAATAAATAGAAACTTATAATGCAGTATTAAAAAATGGTGAGGTGTGGTTGTTAATTTGTGAATGATATAAGCCACCAATGTGGGTGTAATCCAAAATTTGAATTAATAGGATGATAGCATTCATCATCTTTTCCTCATTTACTTTCACTTTAAAAGTAGAGGTTATTTGATAGTCATTTTTATTCATCTTTTATCGTCATGTTTAACCATTTAAGATATGAGTTTTTATGTATTCTAACAAAACATAGGAACCTTTAATATAGTTTTAATGGCCCACACAAATTAAACCCAGGTGATAATTTAAGTTTGTGGACTCAAAGAGAATTTAAAGATTTATTAACTATCAGTATGCAAAGTAAGATGTCAATATCGTTAAAGGATAATTGAATGAGTGTTTTGTAGATGTGCATTAAGTGTTATTTCTACCAAGAAATGCGCAGCACTGAGTTAATAATATCTTTTTAGAAAGATAAAATTAAGTGTAAAAAAATTATTTTAAAAGGCTTATCATTATGATGATTATCCATTATCAGAAATCCCACTGCAACATAAATAAGCAAATTAAGGGTTACTGTTTTCAGATCATGATACAGATCGTAGGCATGCACGTGTGATGCGGGTGAGTCAAAAGCCACTGCGCATCTGTCTTTGGTCAAATTTGAAAAGCAAGGGTGTTGCCGTGGCAAAAGCAGCTGTAATGAAGATTGATGTGATATGAATGATGATGTGACATAGAATCTCTTTCTCTCTGTCACCTGCTAGTTTTCACGTTCGATAAAATATAATAATAATAGTAATAATAATAATAGTAATAATTTTACAAAAAATATATATATATATTAAATAATAATCCATGCATGTTACCTGGCATTACTACGTGTCCCTTGTAGTTCATGGATTCCATTATCACATGAGAGACATGTAACTGAGATATGAGCATATCCTCTTCTTGTCACCTCCAACTCACTTTATTATGGAGTAGCTCCATAGACACGTACCCCCCATGTGCCATCGTTGAAGGATGGTAGCTACTGTAGTAACTCATATATCCCATCCCACCACCAACCACTTCGTTTGATGCTGTAAAACCCCTTTTTCATTAGAGCCATCTAATTCTTTATCCATAGCCCCACTTGAGGAAGTTAGTAATAGTGTTAAAAAATTATGAAGGATCTCTGGAGAAGAGTGATCTGAGGCTTTTTATAAGGATATTATTTATAATATGCGCTTCTAGATCTATAGGTTTTAAAGATCTTTCAAGCCTCCTTTCTTATCATATTCTCAGGTATTTTAATAAAATGTAAGATATATATGAATGTAAGAGATTCTATGAGATCCAAAAGCTCCAAGCTTCAATTTGTTAAATTATAGGTTTCTGTCAGTCATCTTCATTCTCCCCCAGATTATAATGATAACTTATTCAAAAGTAGTGAATGACTGTGTGTTGATAAAGACAGAGAGTTCACTCCAATTAAGCTTGAATCAAATTTAATCCTAACTGTTCTTATCACATGCCTGCTCGAGAGATTACATATGATTTTTCAAAGTTTACTGCAATGGAGTGATATACGGCGGTGGCTTGACTGATGCCAGGAGAACAAAAATATAAGACAATTATTTGGTTTTTTTATGCAAGTATGAATCACTATAAAAATCTGAAACACCAATCGTTGAGCTGGAATGCACCGACTTAAAATCAGTCGCTAACTTTGTGCAACTCCAAGGAATTATCAGCATAGGGCATTTATCTCAAATATATTTGTAAGGATTTTTGTGTTAGTAAATTTATGGGTTGGACAAAACTTGAGTATATTAGTGTTGTATTTTACATATATTTAAGTATGGACAATGGTTTAAGTCTCCGAATGCGCTGAAATGAAAAAAATCGAAGAAAAAGCGGTAAATTCAAGTGATTTTCTATAGACAACATGGATTAAAAATGTCATATCTCACAAATTGAATGGTAAACATGAGCAAGCGACCTACCTTTGAAAGCTCATTTTGAGTAGATTTCGTAGAACTCGATATTGCCTCAATCGGAGTTCAAACGAGAAAGTTATAGCCTTTGAAAATTTACAGAAAAATGTATTGAACTTTCACCTGGACAGAACCTTAATCTGAGTAATCGGACCATTCGTCCAATCGAGTTGACAGGTACAGAAAGTTCGTCGATTTGCAATTTTTCAGTCCGATTTGAAGAGAAACTTACCTGTTTGATGTTAAATCCTTTCTTGATTGAAATATACTTATGAGGCATATATTAGGGGCTATAAAAAAAAGGTTCTCTCTTAACCCTAAGGTGTGGAACACATATCTCATTATTCTGAGAAGAGATTACTTATTGGAAATTATATTTTCTAGAGTTCTTTCATTGAAGAGTTGAAGGGTTGAAGTTTTTCTTTAGAGATCCTTGTCTTCTACTTATTTGAGTGTAGAAGATTGCTTTTGAGAGTCAAGTTACATTTAAAAGGTGTCTAGGTGCTTGGATCTGTAACAAAGAACGGTAAAAGGTTATTGCAGCAGGCAGTTGTGTAAGGGAATCATAAAGTCCTTAAGTTGTGGAATAATTGGATAAAGGTTGTAAATATTAATTTATAACTATAGTATGATTCATAGTGCTTGATTTTTTGCCGTGGTTTTTTTTCAAGTTGGGTTTTCACGTAAAATCTGTCTTCTGATGGTGTGTGTTTATAGTTTGATTTATTTTTGTTGCGTGGTTGATTGTTTGCACACATAATATTGAAATTGATTGCATTAATCAATTCTAGAGTCTCTTCATCCAAACCATCAATATTCATACAATAACGTATCACATGAGGGATAAGGTAAATTCTATTTCATAGTATGAAAAATGGTGTCAAATTTGTCCTTGGTTTCAACATAATATTAGACAAAGGAAAATAATCCTATCGATAATTAGTTCTCACTATTTTTTTTTTGTGAAAAGTTTAGGTGGAGTTTATCCATCACACAATTCAAATCTTGCAATATACAAAGATCTCCAGATAGTTACATGCCCGAAGTATCAGTCAAATTTGAATTTACTGTACCGTTAAATTGATTGTGCACCAATTCGAATAAATTGAATTTATATGCTACGGACAACGAGGTTATAGACATATGATTGAGGTGAAACTTAATATTTAAGGTGATTCCATATAGATCTTTTTCACCCACTTAATCCCATCTATAGATGAAATTCACTTCTTCTTAAAATAGATATGTGAGAACACTTTTCATAGAATTAGACCTCTTATATAAATGTCCAAACAAAAACGACATGTGCTTGTTTTTCATTTAGTTGAAACACCAACGGCACGTTGGAATGTAGATCGATGGGAAATGTACTGTTAGATTTCATGTAGACTGCTAGTGTATTATGCAAAACTACCATACTAATACCGGTAAAAGTTGCACATGCAGATCCTGTCATTTATTAAAATGATTTCTTCGATGCAAAAAGAAATATTAAGATAAATGTAGGAAAAAACTAAAAAAAATAAATTAACAATTATTAAATTAAAAAAACCTCTTATTACAAGATAGACATCCCCAATATAAATCCTAATTACAGGTAAATAAGTGCATAAATTAATGGGTACATCAATGAAAGCAGTGAGGAGATATTAAAGAACAATCGACTTAACTTCAACGAGGATTTGGTCAAGTTAGATTGAAATATCAAAACTGAATGTAATGTAACTAGGCCAAATGTGAAATGATGCTATTGATATTGAAAATGATAGTTTCTTTATTCACTTGTCGGTATCATCGTTGCCTAATGAGGTACGGTTTTGTTCACATTAACAAATGTTTTGAATAATAAGCCAAACCAAAAGGGCATGACCGCGAGTGTTGGGGTTACACCAAGCGGTACACTTGTGGGGCTCAGTACCTTAATCAGCCTTTCTCTTTTTATACCATTTGTTGATTATTCATGCCCCATTAGTAAAGTAGAGTACCCGAAAGATGCACTGCAGGTTACAGCTATAAACATGAAGAAATGAAAAGGCAGCGGTAGAGGCCAGTGGGAAAGGATCGTTGTCATTTCACATATATTCTGAGAAGAAAGGAAACAATCCTTTGACAAGCCTAAAAGAAAATAGCAGCGCCGTCTCTTCCCTGACAAATGTCTCTGCTTTTTCCACTTCCAGACACGTATTAAATACGCCCATGTGAAAAGAAGATCCGCAAGTGGCCCATCAACTCCACCGAATTGTCGTCCTCACTAACTCCCTTTGACCACTTGTTCACATCACCACCAGCACCACCGCGAATTCAGCTGTGGGTGTCGCTTGAGGAGGAGGGGGGTTGATGATCACTTGGTGGGCCATGTCTTGATGGCCCACCATCCGTACAGACGATCATATCCGTTAAAAGGAAAATGTCGGTAATCAATTGGAGAATGTTCTCCTCCAAATACACTCACTGCATGTCAATAACGTTCAGACCAGCCCGTTTAAATGCGTATCTATCAATGAAGATATGGGAAGGCCTTCCTGTAGACGAGTGGGACCCTAAAAATCAGCTCCACTAATAGTGGGGAGCTTGGGGCCCATATCTGTGCGACAATCTCAAATATGTAGACTATTTTGTAGAATTCTTGAAAGTGTTTGACATTTCAAATTTGATAAAAATATTAGAGGATGTAGGATGATCCTCTAATGCGCTTGTTTTTTATTTAACAAAAAGATTAAAAAAAAAACCTGCTTGGTTTTTAATGATGGTCCCACTTGTCTGGATTTTTAAAGGTGAACCGTGAAGGTGTGAACGTCATGTTATAATTCCTAAATGGTGGGTTTGACACTGTATTTAAAAAAATTAGCTCCAAATACTACAGTTTTTTAAAAAGTAGGTTTTCATGTTGTAACTTAAATGTGGGCCTCATGCGATATAAAATATTAGTGGATGGTATTGTGCACCTAGAATTTTACCAGTAATCAATTAGGAAGAGGGTTGACAGATTCCTCATCATAAAAAAAAAAAAAAAAGAAAAGAAAGAAAGAAAGTAGATCACATATACATCAATTTGTAAAACTGAGCCATCCAATAATTCTTAAAGCCGTATATCAAGTTCGAAATTAGAGACGGTGAGCCCATGCCTTGGTTCCTTTCCCTGTGGATTTCATGTACCACAATGTATAAAATGTTGGGAAAAGCGGCGCAACGGAAACAACCCGCGATCAACGGATCTACCACGATCTACGCAAGCAATCACACCATCAAGCAATCACACACATGACACAGCAGTTTTACGTGGTTCGGCAACTTGCCTACGTCCACGGGAGGAGAGAACTCATCTACTATGATTCCATCTCAATCTCCTCTGGATCTAGGATTATAATACATCAATATATATAGTTCCCGCTTTCTTGGGCACCAAGAAAACCCATACACAATGACTAAAATACCCCTAACCCTGAGTCTCGGTTCTGGCTAAACCAGACGACCGATCCGGCTAAACCGGAATACAAGACAAAACCCAACAATCTCCACCTTGGCTTGGATTCCGCAAATCCTCAGAGCCACCTTGAGATACCCGGTAATGTCTTCACGCACCTCGCTGAAGGGTACGTCTCCGCACACGCTACGACCTAGCATGGCAACAGTTGCCTCCTTTGACCTCAACACCACCGTCTTGAACCTCTGAAGTGTTTTCCATTTGTTGCCACATGCATGCATCCTTGCAACACAATGAACTTAACTTCTGTCCGTCAAGACAAAACTGAAGACCTCCCTGAATCCGGATCTCACAGGTACCTTGTGAATCCTTCCTTCTGTCTCCATCCCGGTGTTCTTTCCGTCAAACCTGCAACTGTCCTATTCTAGTCTGTTCTGGTGGGTTGGGCACAGTACATGCGGGTTAAGAATGACCCGATGCTTAAACCGGCTTACTCCGACCTGAACAAAACTACATTTTCTTCTCCGAGAAAATCATCTCCGTTCAGGGCTTCCTGGATTTCCACTAGATGATATCATTGAAGATCCATCAATCCATCTTCCAATGATCCGTCGCATCTAACCCCACCTGAACCACAGATTTCCTCCCTTGTTATTTGATGTCTCTTTCACTGCTCCACCTGAAAAAGCATACCCTATCAACCTGTAGATTCTGATTCCTTTTGCTTTTTCTTCCACTTTGGCATGTCGCTCCTTCCTGATCCCTTCGACGCGGATCTGAGCTTTCCATCAAAGTACTTGGAGCAATCTACCATTGACAACATCAAGTAACACTTTTCAATCATTGCTGTATCACGGAGTCTAACACTCTATCCTGCCAATCTCTGAAGTCGTTTCTCCATCAAACACTTCAATCTGGCCCGTGATGCTTGAATCCATTGCTATCATCGTGAATCTGTCAGTTTCTTCAATCCCCAATTTTCTGCCCATCAAACTGCCAATATCTTTTATCAACCTCGTAGATCTCGTCACCGTGAGCACGCTGGAAGAAACGGATCTGAAATCCGACTCCGGATGGCTTCGATATCGCAGAATTAATTCTCTACACTCCAATTGGTCAAACATCCATGTTGACCATTGACCAGCCCATCTTCTTCCATATATGCGTAGATCTGCTCAAAACGAGTCCGTAGGCTCAAACGGATCTCCGATCGGACATCGGACGATCAAGATATCGCAGAAACAATTTCAGCCGTTGAATCTGGTCAAACCTGCCTGTTGACCGAGCTGACGTCACTGCTGACGTCACGGCTTGCTGGCAAACTGGGCTTCTGAAACGGATCCGGGTCAAGTTCACCTGACCCGAAACGGAACTGAACTGCTTTCTCTGCTGGGCTTCTCTGCCGTACCGGGTTCGGGTCCGACCTGACCTGACCCGGAACTGAACCGGCTCTGAACTGCTGGGTTTCTAGTACACAGACCAGGTCGACCCGACCCGACCTGGCCTGAACCTGCTGCTGGACTCTGATTGGTTGGGCTTTCTGCAGAACCGGGTCCGGGTCCGACCTGACCCGGAACCAAAACTTCTCTGCTGCGCTGGGCTGGACCGGCTGCTGACGGACTGGTTCAGGTCAACCCGACCTGAACTGATAACCTGTCTGTTCTACTGGGCTACCTGTACGGGTTGGATCTGGCCCAACCCCCCGAACCCGAACCCGGAGCCTTCCTTGACGCTGCCTGGGTTGCACTTCTCCGCGGGTCAGGCAAACTGACCCGACCTGACCCATCGACCCAGTAAACTGGGTCGTCTTCAACGACCCAGGCGGGCGCTGCGTCTGCAACCCAGTTGCAGACGTTGCGCTGCAGCGGCCGGCAGCTGCGGCTCCGGCGCAGTGGCTGGTCCGGCGAGGCTGGCGACGGCACGGCGACGACGCAGGCGACATGCGGCCGGCGATCCTTGGCAGCGACACAGGTGAGTTGGAGTTCTTTTTTTTTTTTCTTCCGGTCCGGTAGCAGACGGGGGGGGCTTCTTTGGCGGCGACGCAGCGTCGGGCGACTACAGCGGGATTCTCTCCGATATCTTCGCCGATCCAGATCCGCCCGATCTCGGTCCGAAACACCTCCGGACGATCCAGATCCGTCCGATTCTTGGCCTGCCGATCCAGATCCATTCGATCTCGGTCGGCACCGCTTCCGGCCGACCCAGATCGGTTCAATTCCGGCCGATCCACCAGCTGCCGATCGAGATCCGTCGATGGCGGCCTCCCGACTCCTCCGAGATCTGCAATCGCAGCCCGGGAACAAGGTCTGCGTGGATTGCTCGCAGAAGAATCCGCAGTGGGCGTCGGTCTCCTACGGCGTCTTCATGTGCTTGGAGTGCTCCGGCAAGCACCGCGGCCTTGGCGTCCACATCTCCTTCGTCCGATCCGTCACCATGGAAACTGATGGATCCGGACACATCCTCTTCTCCCATGCAAATCCTAGATCCGTTAATCGCAAAACCCGAGCGATTTCCACCTCGCTCTGATACCACTTGTTGAGAAAAGAGGCGCAACGGAAACAACCCGCGATCAACGGATCTACCACGATCTACGCAAGCAATCACACCATCAAGCAATCACACACATGACACAGCAGTTTTACGTGGTTTGGCAACTTGCCTACGTCCACGGGAGGAGAGAACTCATCTACTATGATCCCATCTCAATCCCCTCTGGATCTAGGGTTACAATACATCAATATATATAGTTCCCGCTTTCTTGGGCACCAAGAAAACCCATACACAATGACTAAAATACCCCTAACCCTGAGTCTCGGTTCTGGCTAAACCAGACGACCGATCCAGCTAAACCGGAATACAAGACAAAACCCAACATAAAAGTTGTAATCATGATTAGAGTAATAAATATTTGTGAGATTCTCAACTAGAATTTTAGAGATTCTCATGATAGTATACATATGATACAAGAGATTTGTGAAAGTCAAGATTTGTGCAATTCTCATGTAGAATTTTAGAGATTCTAAATATGAGTGAAACAAGGAGTCCACCAATGATGGGAGCATTCCAAAACTCCAACCGTTAGAATTCCACGACATCCATTGTAAGGGCATTTTTGGCAATTAAATCATCATGGGATGGGCCGTGGCTCGAATATTATACCGCTCGCTGGATTTCCTTGATGATTGAAAAAATCGACGTTCGGCATTTATAAATTTAGGATTGGGGCAAGTTGCAAATACTCACGGTTTGAAGATTTTTAGGTCCAACCCTTCTTCGTATGATTTGAAAATCCAAACATTCTTAAATTTTCTAACAATATTAAACTTTGTCAACTACAAAGACTATATAAGCACCAATTACCCACTTGACAGTTCTATATGCCTTGGCGAAGCCTATGTGGTAAAAGCGAGACACTTAGACTTACTTGTATAAATGTAAAATCCTCAATTAGTAATGCTATAACAGCATGAAATGTTAATACAAAATATTTACATATTGAGCTTTTCAATATCGTGATTAATTATTATTTCACTTTATGCAGAAATATTCATTTACTTTAGCCAATCATGATATTGACATGTCATTATGTAAATGTTTTATGTCGACATTTCCTCTCAGCGTGGCATAGCATTGCTAATTCTCAATTGTTAGTGAGAGATCCTTTAATATGAGGTGAGGAGAAGTTTTCAAATTCCTTCTATTGCTTATGAAATGCTTAAGTGTTGCCAAATTTGTCCTAAAATCAAGTGGTAACTGCTATTGTAGCTTAGGCTCATGTAGAAAAAGGTCTCCACATTACCTACGGTATTTTCAAAATGAGCTACTATTTTCGAGCCTCATTATTGCCTAGAATAAGTTGTCGTTATAAACGTTATACGAGGGCTGGAAATTGGTTGATCATTTGAAAGGCCTCCACACTTCAAATGAGTACAAGATTTTGGTCTGTACTAATTCCCGAAGGGGAGTAGGCCCCGTAACCTCGATCATTTTGAATTTAAGAATGGTCTTGATGTTCCCGAAATTTTAAAGAGATAAATGTTATTCATTTTTTGTATGAATAAAAAAGAAACTTTTAACAAGGTTCATCCATGACATATCCAAACCTCAATATAAACTTACCTCTATGCATTTCAACATATCCAAATTTAACACTAATCTACTTAATGAAATTTATGAGGTTTAATAAATAATAAAATAACTTTTTTCAAAGTTGCATGCCCTTTTATCAATGGTTTGAATAATTTATTTAGAAACTTTCGGCTTATCATAACAACTTGTGGCTCCATCAACTCTTCTTTTGTCGACAAGTATCCACATGAGTGAGTGTAGTAAAACAGTTTCCCTATTTTAAGAGAATGCAAGATGACTCTTGAGGTCTCACCAGCGAAAGAATTAGGTGTATCATATGTTTTTCAACAAACTAAATTCATAAAATAAGTTATTAAAATAGAAAGTTTTTTTAATATTCATTTCATGAAATTAGATGAAAAAAATCGAAAGCATCTATTAGACTAGTTCATGATATAGATTCGATAATAGAAAAACACTACGTTCAAGTAAAGTGATTGGTTAAAGCAAATTCTCCAATATATAAAAGAGGGAGAGACATACTTTTGACTGATTGGTGTTGGTACTTAAAATTTAAAATTTTACTTGCTATCCAGGAATGGATCAATGGTTTTCAAGTTGAAAGTGTCACTGTGACAGTCCCCCAAATAGCAAAATAGAGAGGCAAAAAACAGAGAGAGGGCTTCCTATTATTGAGTATTAAAATCCCAATCCTGATTAAAATATAATGAAACAATAAGTTTAACACTAAAGTTGTAGTCTTTTTGCACGAAAATTAACTATTTAGAAGTTGGATTGAATCACTTTACCTAACATTATCAAAGCTCTGTTACCTTAAAAAAATGGTTTTATCGGGAAACTGGGTTCATATAAGAAAAGAGTTACTCATCTCATGAGGATGTCCAGCTTTTTTCTTGCATTTGTATGTATATATAACTGTGTTTTTTTATGAGAACTTTTACGGGGAAGACAAGAAAAAAAGAAATAATAAAACACACCTTTATGAGTTGGAATTTACGTGACATTGTTTTATTACTAGAAACCATAAACTTGTGAATTTTAAAGAGGATAACTAAATGTGGAAGAAACATCCGTCAAAAGAGTAAATAATAATTGAAGGCTTTAATCTTATGAAAAGTATTTTCACAATAACTATTAATAGGATCCACTTGTGTGCCTTTTTGGAGCTAAGATTGGGAGGATGAAAAAGATCGATAGGGGGATCACCTCAAATATGAAGGATGACCCTAATTACATGTTCTTAATATCTTCATCTGTGTCTTATAAATTTAGTCCATTTAAATTAGTGCACAGTCGAACTAACAATCCAATTTATTCAAATTTGATAAAAATTTAAAGCATACAACTGTAAGATTTTTTATATATTATAAGATTTAAATTGAGTGATATATGAGTTCCACATAAATTTTTCATAAAATTAGTCAAAACTAGTTCTAGTTCCATTATTTCCCATGACGGGAAACGGGTAACTTCAACAATAATTACAAAAATCACAATGAACCTGAGTCATTAAGGTTAGAAATCATGCCCTACAAAACAAATTTCTCATCCGCATGTGCCGATCCCTCTCTCCCAATTGTATGATATACCGAAACTGATCCTATACATTCAAGTGGCTGTGAACCACCTGAAAAACTTCTCCGTTCCTAGCTCATAGTATAGCTCAGGCTTCAACCCCATCCCATCAAGTGTCACGTGCTTCCCTGCTGCCGAAGATCACAACAAAACAAAAGGGAAATTCCGTAATTAGCCTTAGAAGAAAACCAGATTGGTACGTCTTTTACCACGGGTATAACAAGACAACAACATCTTTGCCCTCTTTTCCCCCGCCGCCCGAATTTCCGCGGCGTTGCTGCTTCCTGCAGACAGACGTCTTTTCTCACCCCCAGCCGCAGACGCAAGTATATTGAAAAAGAAGGAATGATTTGAAAGCAACACCTCCACCTCCGTTTTTCTCCATCTCTCTCCCCCATAAAAGCCCCTACCTACAGCTGTGCTGCTTCTATCCCTATTCCCTCAACCGACATACTACCATCAATTCTTCAAGAAACAGAGATCTCATCGGAATCTCATTTTCCATGGAAACGCCTTTAATTGGATGAAAGAAACCGTTTTCTCACGTTCCCTTTCTCACTGTTTTTGAGCTTTCTTTCCGGCTCCAATGTTTTCCAAAGCGTTGTGGGAAATGAGCGACAGTCTCTTGTAGTATTTTTGCTCTTCTGATTCTCGCGACTGACGATTGCTAGAGAAGAAGCTTCCAGAGGAAGCAATGGCGCATGCAAGCAACAGCTGGCTCTCGTTTCCGTACTCGCCGATGGACATGATGCGGTTCCAGATGCCGTCGATGAGGCCGATGCCGTACGGTGGTTATTCATCCGACGCTTATTATTCTTCTCCGTATTGCTTCCTTGAGCCCTGCAACGGAGGAGTCGGTAAGCAGCATTTCCGTCCGTCCGTCCGTCCTTCCGTCCTGTAACGGGGCTCCTTTCTATATGCCTCTATCCAATGCTCCTTTCTTTTTCTTCTTTCTTGATTCAACCGGTGTGGGCCCACTCCTGCGAGATCATGTAAGCGGAGCTGCGGAGCGGTAAAATCTTTTGCTTCCGTTTTGTCTCCAAAATCTCCTCCTCGTTGATCACACCGTGCAGTCGAATGTGGGCCCGCACACGGTTCGGTTGCTTTTGATGCCGTCCGTTCCTCACCGACGGAAGCGGTTGATGGATGGCTTAGGGAAGGACTGCTAGCTACAGTGTCTGCAGGTGGGCCCCACCGGCAAGCATCCGCTAACGGAGTTTTACAGCGGAAAGCAGTTATCCTCATTTGGCATCCGCGGCCGTTAAAACAGACTTCATCGTTTCCACTCTACTTTCCGTCGCAAGGCAGCAGATATTTGCACGTGGATGATGATCTGTTATAGATTAGATGATGCTTTTAGCTTAAATCATTTCTGTTGTTGCAGATCCGAGGCCCTGCATTGAAACCCCGGTTCCTCCCAGCGAAGAAAGCAAAGCAACGGAGAGAGAAGCACAAGTGCTGGGCATGATGATGCCCTACCATCAAATGCATCATCAACCGCTCCTGAAGCTGGAGGATTTCTTCCTGGGACAATCCCCACCGTTGGCTCAGTGCTCGGAGAGCGTCCGCACCGAAACCCAAGAGCTGGAATCCTCGTCCCTAAGCTGCGTCTACGAACAGGACTTGAAAGCGGCCGTCCGATTCCAAGCTCTCTCCGCGAATTCGGGCTCTGAGATCGACGATTCGGCGTCCGCAGGCATTTCCAGCTACTCGCCAGGGAGTGGAACCGCGTTGGTAACGCTCCAGAGCTTGGAGAAGGTTGGTGTTTCGGGAGCCGTTACGGGGAAGCTGAAGAAGGCCGTGTCCGATACGTTTGGGCAAAGAACGTCAGTTTATAGAGGGGTGACAAAGTGAGTGTGTATGTGTGTGTGTGTGTGTGTGTATTATACATGTTAAAAATGGCGTTTCTGATGGCCTTGTACGTGTTAGATGTTGTTGCAGTGATGATTAGTTGTTATGCGTTTTGATAAATGCAGGCATAGGTGGACTGGACGATATGAAGCACATCTGTGGGACAATAGCTGCCGAAGGGAAGGACAATCAAGGAAAGGAAGGCAAGGTGCGTTTTAATTATTTGTTTCTCTTGTCATCTTTTATTATTCATTCACATGGCCGATGGTTCACGTGGGAGGGCTTTGGCTATGGATAAGGCTAGGCCACTGTAAATGTTCACTTGAACAAAAATAGATTAGGCTGGGCCTGCTCTGCTGCTAATCAGTTGGGGGACGGCGCACCTAATTGACTGGACGAATTAATGCTGTTCATATTATTTTAGGCCCTATTTGGTTGCATTAAAACACAGAGCAATTAAATTAAATACATGGAGTGGAGTGATTAAAAATGAAGACTAAAGTTTTTTTTTTTTTTTTTTTTTGGAAAAAAGAGAGCGTCAAATGTCACCTTGTAATTTTATTTCTCTAACAAACATGTTATTTGTTGTTTGTTTTTGCTTCATTTTTAACCGCTATGTTTCTGCCAGTTGTCAACTTTTTATTTTTTAATAATTTTATCGACTTTATTATTTTTTCAGAGTTCATACAAGCATGATCCCTGGTTCTTAGGTGGGTAATATCACTTCTTGCCCGTGGGCCAACCTGTAAAAAAAAAAAAAAAAAAGCGTGATACTTGGGCTCTAAACGATTGTTATGATCCACCCTTTTTCCTGTCTTCTTAAAGCTAGTTATAAATGTTACACGTGGGCCATTGGACGGTTTGGAATTGTGGAACTACTTTGTCTAGTGGGGGTCATTTGTTTTGTGTGAAATTGATTCATATGAGTAAATGACTCTATTTGAATAAATTGCATATGCGAAAGACTCACATGTGATTTAGATTTTACTGATTGTAAATTTTACCAATTTGCACATGCCAATTTGAAGTAAATCCAATGATCATTTGTTTTTTTCAAAACAGATCTCATAATCCATGATGGATCATGACCTCAAAGTTGACCTTCTAACCTTTCAAGACCTTTTTAAAACTGATGAATGGTTCAGATCATGAAAAGGGGCCCGAGGTCCAAATCATAGATCTTGTGGTCTGGAGTTTTTCAAAATTTTCTTACAAATTATGGTGAATCAATGGTTGAGATTGACTTACTAGCGGTTTTTTATGTTCTAAAGACAATGGGACGGTTCAGATCTTGAAATGAAAGGCCTGAAGAATGAGAAAAACACAAAAAAGGGACTGGACTGCATGTATACTTCATCACGTCAGATACACGGGGACACCAACGGTTATAAAATCTTTAATGATTTTCTCACAGTTCACGAGGAGCCAGGATCTGAAATTTGACCCCCTTGATCTTGAAAGGGGGCCCGCTGAAATCAGGAATGTAGATCTAACAGTGTGGATTTATTCCCAAATATCTCATGATCTACGACGATCCAAGGGCTGAAATTTGATTTGAGAGCCGTTTGCTGTTTTTAGCATTATAAAGATGATTACTGGTTCAGATTCTGGTTTTGGGGCCTGAAAAAATAATGAAAAAATTAAAAAAAAAACACGGTATGCCTGTTTGGACGTCTGCTGTACTGTAGCTGGGCACAGTAACAGTGACATGTGAAACCTTTTCCCACCTGTTGAGCTGTGAAATTGAGGGGGCTCTTTTTGAGTTGATTTTCATACCATTTACATGAGTTCTACACATGCGAATCGGATTCACACTAGACAAACGTGATTTATGTGTAATCGTTGTGCATAGGATCTAATTACCTATGTAAATGGACACAAAGAAATGACCCCTAAGTATTTTCCTGTTGGGGTGGCTCATTGTTGGGCTACATTTTCGGCCTGTGGTCTGGAACATGGCCCAACTCTTGCTGAGTGTTGAATGGGCTAGGGTTGGGCCAGTGTATGCTGAGAGGCCTGGCCCGCCCAACTTATTGAACAAATAAATTTTGCCAATGGGCTTGGAGCAGTACTTAATTCTAACACCCATGTGCTGCAATATTTCCCACAGATCAAGCTTAATAACTAAGGGGACTGGGCACATCAAAGCCCCTTTTTTAGAATGGGTTCTGCTGGAGTCAATTATACGGAAGATGATGATGACTAAAGGTTCAGTGTGCACGTGTGCATTTAAGTACAAAATATTTGGATAACATTATTTCAGCCGTAAGCATGGCCTTTTTATTCTTGGTCTGGATTTGGGTTTTTAATTTCAATTTTAACTTTGTCATGGGATCTTGTAACCTAGCCCCAGATTAAATATGGGTTCAAGGAAGGGTCTCTATTGATGATTTAGGTATGGGTCCATGCATATTATAGACTTGACCCAAAATCATTATGTTTTCAGTCTTAATGGTAGTTAGGCCCTTAGTTCCTGGTCAGTGATCGGTGATCCGATAGGTTGGGCTTCAAGAGCCACTGAAGAGGGAACGCATTTTCCTCCTCACAACATAGCCAAAGTGCTTCCTAAATGCCCAATTTTTTAGCAGGCTTTCCTCTCTCTGTCCAAGTTGCTATAGAAATTGGAAACTCTTTAAAATGAAATTTCCATTAGATTTGGTGCCAGTATGCTGCGACTCTTTATATTGTTTATTCAAACTAAATTGCTGTAACAAAGAACTTTAAGTTGTAATGTTTTTCATCCGATATTGGTTATGAGTGTTGACTTTGTTAATTTGTCTGAGCTTAGGTCCAAGTTTTGTAAGCTAAAATGGGCCCTTAGGAAAAACTTTAACGGATTAGATTTGCATTCTGACGGATTGATTTGTATTATGAAAGACAACCAATATTGGGCATACCTGAATCCATCGCGAAACGGAGAAGAGATCCGCAACTTTTAACTCTCTCAGTCTTCTCGTAATGCCTGCTGATTGATGGGAATGCCAAGCAGTGATTGTGTGTATGAAGATGAGAGAGTTCCCAAGCCATTTATAGACTCCGTTAATGCTTTCCTCCCCATCAACGGAAAGCCTTCCATTATCGCACGACTGGAGAGTTTCCAGGGACGTGGCTTTAATGCGAAGACATTCACTTTGAATAAATCAAAGTGAGTGGTGGTCATGTGGGCCACCACCCATGATATCCAACAATCTCCCACTTGGTCCATATGACCACCATTAATTCCTGTTTATTTTATAAAACTGTTGCAAATATAAGAAAAAAACTTTGAAAGAAATAACTCTAACGGATGCGCATCATTTGAAAATACCGGTTTTCATGTAACTTTAATATTAAGATCCTTTAATCTGTGATAAGGTTAGTTTATTAATGCGAACTGTAGCGGTTACACATCTTAAGTGATATGCTTCCTTCCACAATCACAACATTAATATTCTCGCCTAATCCAACACTTAATAAGTATCTTTAATATGACTTACTTTAATGGGAACTGTAATGTCATAATGCTTTTATATTTCTACTTTATTTTACAATTACCACATGTGAGCCTATAACAAAGTAAGAATTGCAAAATTGTTTCTTTATTTGATCAATATATTAAGTGTCATACATCATTGACCTTTACAAGGCATTTCATTCAAGCCCATATTTATTACATGGTCTTTAAAATCCTTTGGCGCCAATGCCTTTGTCAATGGATCAGCAATCATGAGCTTGATGGAGCTCCAACAACTGACACTAAACGATCTCGCACTTTCTTTTTGAGTACAAGATACTTTACTTCCAGATACTTTGATTTACTGGAACACTTGTCATTTTGAGCGAAACGCCTAGCAGCGTCATTGTCGCAGTAAATCTTTATCGGTTTAGACATACTGCCCATAATTTCAAGTCCCATGATGTAGTTACGCATTCATAATGCGTGACCTGTGGCTTCAAAACATGCCACATACTCTGCATCAAATGTAGATGGAGTGATTAGCGCCTGCTTTGCACTCCTCCACGATACTGCCCCGCCGGCCAACAGAAAAATGTAACCTGATGTTGACCTCCTTGTATCGAGACATCCAGCAAAGTCTGAATCTGAATATCCAATGACCTCCAGTTGATTGGATCTTTGATATGTGAGCATATATCTTCTTGTTCCATTGAGGTAACGCATCACTTTCTTGACAGCTACCCAATGAGGCAAACCGGGATTACTTTGATATCTACTGAGCATTCCGACTGCAAAGCTAATGTCTGGCCTCGTGCAAGTTTGCAGGTACATTAGACATCCTACTGCTGCTGCATAGGGATATTTATTCATTTCTAACTTTTCTAAGTCAGTCATGGGGCATTGATCCTTACTAAACTTGTCTCCCTTAGTAATGGTTGCATTTTGTGGTCTGCTACTTTCCATTCGGAAACGTTTGAGAATAGTTTTGACATAAGCTTCTTGACACAACCCAAGTAATCCTCGAGATCGATCTCTAAATATCTCGATTCCTAATACAAAGGTTGCTTCACCCATATCTTTCATATCAAAATTATTTTCAAGATATATTTTAGTTTCTCGAATCATACTTAAGTCATTACTGGCTAGCAAAATATCATCTACATACAAGACTAAAATAAGAAATTTGCTCCCATTGACCTTGAGATATATACAATGGTCTACTGGATTTTCGGTAAAACCGAAAGATGTAATAACATGAGTAAATTTTAAGTACCATTGTCTGGAAGCTTGTTTTAGTCCGTATATCGATTTCTTTAATTTACAAACCAATTTCCTTTCATTACCTCGTTGAACAAACCCTTCCGGTTGTTCCATATACACTTTTTCATCTAGATTCCCATTTAAGAAGGCAGTTTTTACATCCATCTGATATAGCTCTAGGTCATAATGAGCTACAAGTGCCATAACAATTCTAAATGAATCTTTCTTAGACACCGGAGAGTAGGTTTCATGATAATCGATACCTTCTTTCTGAGTGAATCCTTTAGCTACAAGTCGGGCCTTAAATCGTTCAACTTTCCCTTTAGAGTCCCTTTTGGTCTTAAAGACCCATTTACAACCAACTGTTTTGGACCCTTCAGGTAGTTCAACGAGATCCCAAACTTCGTTTATAAACATGGATTCTAACTCTTCATTTATAGCGTCTAACCACTTATCAGAATCTTTACTTTCTACTGCCTCTCTAAAAGTCTTTGGATCTTCTTTAATTCCAATATCTGATTCTTCGAGATACACAACATAATCATCTGAAATAGCTGGTCTTCTCGTACGAGTTGACCTTCTCAATTCCTCAGGATGTTCTTCAATAACAGGTGACTGTATTTCAAAAGTTGGTTGTGTATCTTGAGGAATCGGAATAACAGATCGTTCTGGGAAAACCTCTATATCAAGTGGAATCATTAATCCACCTTGAGAAGAGGATTGAGGCTCATTTCTAATCTCCTTATATTCAATATTTCTAGCCTCAGAACTCCCACTATTTTCATGATTCTCCAAAAACTTAGCATTATTGGACTCAACTATTCTTGTTGAATGATTAGGACAGTAAAATCGATACCCTTTAGACCTCTCTGGATATCCAATAAAATATCCGCTTACTGTTCTAGAGTCTAACTTCTTTTCTTGTGGGTTATAAACCCGCACTTCAGATGGGCATCCCCAAACTCGAAAATGGTTTAAGCTGGGTTTCCGCCCAGTCCATAACTCAAAAGGAGTTTTAGGAACTGCTTTAGTAGGAACTCTGTTTAAAATATACATGGCAAATATACATGGCCATCTTTAGTGCGTCACCCCACATAAATGCAGGTAACGATGTATTGCTAACCATACTCCTAACCATATCTAAAAGAGTCCTATTCCTTCTTTCAGCCACTCCATTCTGCTGAGGTGTTCCAGGCATTGTATGTTGGGCAACAATACCTTTGGATTCTAGGAATCTAGCAAACGGGCCTGGATTACGACCTGTTTCAGTGTATCTACCATAATACTCACTACCTCGATCTGATCTCACGATTTTGATCTTTCTATCTAATTGTTTTTCCACTTCTGCTTTGAATATTTTGAACATAGTCAAAGAATCAGACTTTTCTTTAATGAGATAGACAAAACCAAAACGTGAGTAATCATTTATAAATGTGATGAAATATTGTTCTCCTGTAAAATAAGGTATATCTATTTTTCCACAAACATCCGTATGAATTAACTGTAGGAGTTCAGAACTTCTCGTGGCAGTTTTCTTGACTTTGTGTCTGTTTTCCTTTAATACAGTCAACACAGACACCGAAATTAGTGAAATCAAGGGTTGGTAATAACCCGTTTTTTACCAATCTCAATATCCTCTCTTTCGAGATGTGTCCTAACCGTTTATGCCACAACTTAGGGGAGTTCTCTTTTATTAGTCCTCTCTTCATGCCAACATTCATCCTACAAGCAACATGGTGTGCAGTTAGTGATTGTGTGTATAAAGTATCTAACCTTAACTTATACAAGCCATCGCATAATAAACCACTACCAATCATTATATTATTGTGGAAAAGTTTCAAAGATCCTTGATCAAAGTTAAACACAAAACCTTTTACATCCAACTTTGAAATAGAAACCAGATTTCGGGAAATATCCGGAACATAAAAGGTGTTCGGCAGATCCAGGACAAATCCTGTATCTAGCACCAGCCTATACGTGCCTACTGCCTCGACTCTTGACTCCTTCCGGTTTCCCATAACGATGGCTCTTTCTCCATCACTTGGCCTCCGGGTTGAAAGGAATCCCTGCATACAACCAGAAATGTGAACGGTTGCACCAGAGTCGACCCACCATGTATTGGATGGGACATCAATAATATTGGTTTCACATACAAGAGATAATTTTCTTTGCTTACCTCTTTTCTCAAACCAATTCTTCCTTTTGAGGCAGTCCTTCTTGAAATGTCCTTTCTTGCCACGAAAGTGACATTTTTCGGATTCTTTTTTTCCCTTACTCTTCACCGGTTTCTTACTTTTCGGATCTACCTTGGGCATGTTGGCATTAGTTTTGAATTTTCTAGGACCTTTCTTGCCCTTAGCATGGGAGACAAAGTTTACCTGAAGTTGCCCCTCGGCTTTAAGCCTCCTCTCTTCTTGATCACATCGTGCGATCAACTCAGTAATGGTCCACCGACTAGAGCTCTGATTGTATGTTACTTTAAATGGGCCAAATGCAGGGGGAAGGGAGTCCAGAATGAATTGGATCAAATATCCATCGGAAATACTCATGTCAACATCCTTTAATTTTGATGCTAGGTTGGACATGAGTACGATATGTTCCCTAACTCCCTTTATCCCATCGTACTGCATGTTAGTCAATTTATTCATTAAGGTAGCACCTAATGCCTTGTCTGTCACTTCAAATTGTGACTTAATTTCATCTAAGAGTTCCTTGCCATGTTTTCCTTGATCAAGTGATCCCCTAATACTCTTAGAGACTGAAGTCATAATAATCTTTTGGCATTTTTTATCATATTTGTGCCACTGATCATATTTTGCCATTTCATATTCAGAGCTCTGTTCGGTAGGCGCAGGAGGCATGGGTTCATCTAAAGCCATCTCTAAGTCTAGAAAAGTTATGGTTAATGACAGCATGTCTAACCAGTCAGAGTAGTTTGATCCGTCTAATGAAGGAATAGTTCCTAAGCATGAGGGAGAGACAAGGATCTGGAGGAAGATGCTGTAAAAGAAGAGATAAACTATTATTCTCACAATTCTATAATGTTTTGAATTTGAAGGAACACTTACAACAGAAATAATAGTTTTACATCATTACAAATAACCTTTGGGTCAAATGTAACATGTTAAATTTATTATTCTCGTTTATTTGATAAAACCACAATTTATTAAGTGAATAAGTGAGATCCCACCTTTGGGCATAGATCAACACGAATTCACAAAACGTCTTTAATGTGTTTTATTCCAATCTCCAAATAATCGAAAGATAAACTCCTTTGGGTTGATTATCTATCTTTTAAGTGAAGTTGCAATTTTAGTGTCATTTATGGTATCTCTAATTCAATAATTGAAACATGAGTTTCATCATAACTGGGCCACTTTGGTGACTGCCTAGTTAACTCATAATTGAAACCTATGACACTAATTTTTAGTCTTCTTATGATTTAAACAATTCTGATGCTCTATTTCTAATTTAATTGAGCATTTAATATTGTTAAATCTAAACATTTAGGGAAAACCTAACTTTAACAATTATTATATTATCATGAAAATGAGATTCCCTAAAGTTAGTTGTCAAGATGAACATTAATCGGACCATTGATATCACAATAATAATTTTTCTTTAATCAATCTATCATAAGTTTGAAATTTGTACTAATTTAGTCATCAAGCATGCATGCATGTGACAAATATAACTCAAAAATAACATGGATCATGTAAATGATAAGCGGAAACATGAATTTGAATGAGTGAAACATGCATGATATCAATATTGAAACATTCAATTAGGAATTAAATTCAGTAATATGATAGATCTCATTATAAGGGACACAATGAAAGAAACGGATCGAAAATCCGATATCATATGTGCCCGAAATGATCAAAATACAATTTCGATCGTTCATTTTTCCTTGATCTGGCTTTGATCTGATCACATTTAAATGATCCAGTCCCATCAGAATGATTACAACATTTAAATGTATCAAATGGACGGCTTTGATCGGAACGGATCAATTTTATAATGACCCAATTATTCAAAACACACATAAATATAATAATTTATTCAAACCAGGCCAGGCCAGTGGGTTGGGTCAGACCCAGGTCAGTAATTTGGACTGTTCAGTCCAGTCAATTCGGGTACAGGTACAAGCCCAGTCCATTTATTAACTAAATCGGGTCGGATCAGGCCAGGCCGAACTGACCTGACGTTATAGAAATGAACCGGGTTGGTTCGGGTCGGATCGGGTCAGGTCAAACTAACCTGACGTTATATAAATGAACCGGGTCTAATTCGGGTCGGGTCAGGTCGGGTCGAACTGACCTGACCACACAGAACACAGGCCGGATCAGTCGGGTCGGGTCGGATCGGATCCGTTAACCTAGTTCATTTTCTTTAATGAACTTAACCGGGTCGGGTCGGGTCGGGTCAGGTCCAAACGACCTGAGACCTGACCCGACACAACTTCATCTTCTCCCCAAAAACAGGGGCAATCGGTTAAAACCGATTGCCCTTTTACTGGGTCGTTCCACCTCCGATGCCGACAACCTCGGCCGCAGCGGACTGCCGGCGCTCCCACGGCGCCAGCCGTGAATGTCGCCGGCTGGTTCCCGGCGGCAACAGAAATTTTTTTTTTTTATTCTCTTGGGCGCTGTCGCTGGAACAGCAGCAGCGCTGCTGTAGGGCAGCGCCCCACTGGGCGCTGCGTTCCCCCAATTGTAAATTTTTTTTTTTATATTCTGTGTTGCCCTGTTTTTTTTTTTTTTTTGCTCTGCCAGAAACTGGGCGCTGTGCGCAGCAGCGCCCGACTGCGCAGCTCGCCGCGCAGCGCCCAGTCCGGCCCTGCAGTTTCGGGCTTGCCTGAAACTGCTGTCGTCGACCGAAATTTTTTTTTTATTTTTTTTATTTTTTTATTTCTGTAAACAGTAAACACCTTTGATGCAAAATCCAACCCCATCAATGGAAATCCATGGCTCTGATACCAATTGTAAGCTAAAATGACCTCTTAGGAAAAACTTTAACGGATTAGATTTGCATTCTGATGGATTGATTTGTATTATGAAAGACAACCAATATTGGGCATATCTGAATCCATCGCGAAACGGAGAAGAGATCCGCAACTTTTAACTCTCTCAGTCTTCTCGTAATGCCTGCTGATTGATGGGAATGCCAAGCAGTGATTGTGTGTATGAAGATGAGAGAGTTCCCAAGCCATTTATAGACTCCGTTAATGCTTTCCTCCCCATCAACGGAAAGCCTTCCATTATCGCACGACTGGAGAGTTTCCAGGGACGTGGCTTTAATGCGAAGACATTCACTTTGAATAAATCAAAGTGAGTGGTGGTCATGTGGGCCACCACCCATGATATCCAACAAGTTTCCCATTACATGTGTTAGATTTTTTCACAATTCCAGTGGTGGGTTCTGTCAGTTTCGTCAATTTTATATGATTGACCAACAACTACGGCATAATGGATGGGCATGGATTTTATGCCCAATTCATTAAGAGTTGCAGATTATATTTATGTCTTAATTAGTCCAAGTGTGGTCTACTGTATGTGATGGAGGCGTTTTTTTTTTTCCTTGTTCAATTTGTGTTTGCAATTCCAACTTTGGTCTTCCTGATTATTGCCATAATATATTTGTTTTTTGTTTCTGTGTGTATGCGCTCATGTGTGCATGCATTTTTAGCAGTAATGTTACTTAACTGCGAACCTCAAGTTTGCAATGGTAAACATGTCTTATGCTCTGCAATGGGCCTTTTCTGTGCGCGGGAAATGCTAGGATATACTAGGAAGAATGCAACTGTGCAATGGGCTTTTCTTTGTGTGGGAAATACTAGGAAGATTCCATGTCCCCACTTAAACTGTGAACCTTGGGAAGATGTACGTTGCCTGGTCTCTGTTGCTGGGTTCATTATTGTGTTCCCTACCATTAAATTTGCGTCTCAAGTGTTGATAAAAGGAATAGTCTACATTGGTTTGTCACTTTTCAATTGACAGCATACAAATCAGGAGCTCAAGATATGACATTGGACTTGAAACAGAGAAGCGGCCTGATGTCTTCTGTCTTCTAACATTCTTAAGTTTTGGGCATCCCATCTGTTGTGTACAGTGTGCCCTTCATCTCACCCAAGTTAATAATTTCAATTCTTCAAACCACTTGATGTGAGTCAAGTGGGTCTATATAAGTGGAGTAGACGGTTCATTTCCTTATATATTGGCCTATTTGGACCATGCGATTTTTTTTTGTTGTTTGGCTAACAAAAATCCTTTTATTTTGTTTCCTGACTCTGCATGGGATGGTGTGCTGGTTGTGAAAAATGGGCATTGTGCAGTATATTTAGGTAACTTTCATTCTCTGCTAATTTGTATATAAACACTGTTTGGTGGACTCATTCCCAATTCAGGTTGTAGAATGTAGAAAAGCTTCAATGATGAAAATTGTATTCTGACAGGTGGATATGACAAAGAAGAGAAAGCTGCAAGAGCTTATGATCTTGCTGCGTTGAAATACTGGGGACAGACTGCAACCACCAACTTCCCGGTGATTTTTTTATTCTAGTCACATCTTCACCTGTCCTTTCTGATGTATCTGCAATTAGGGAGAAAGGAGCGGTTGCATGTAAAAAGAAATTGCTAACAGTTTTATTCACAACGAAGTTAAGTGCACAGCCACGATGTCTTACAGGTGAAGGGTGGTACCATTTCCCATCAAAGGCTAATAGCTTCATGGTAATTTGTAGATCTTTGCATCCGGCCCTTCCACGCTGAAGCCGCTTTAATGGATATGCCCATTTCTTAGTATATCCAGATTTAGTACTTAGTGGGCAAACTGAGCCCAATGAGTTCTGCATCCCAACTGGATGATTCCCATACAGTCCTTTACAGAGACGCCAATGATTTTGTATAAAAGCCATCATCACATGCCTTTTGAGTGGGACCAATCGACTACTGCTATGGATCTGCTTGTGTAGGGTTCAACTTTGTCCGATTGATGACTTCATTTATCGGTTCCATCTAATTCTAATTAGATGAGCATGATAGTGGGCTACTGCACTTTCACTTACTATTCATTTTGGTAATGGCTAACAGTTGGATGTCAATGATATGCTCCATTTACTCAGGTTTCAAACTATAGCACAGAGATAGAGGAGATGAAGAGAATGACCAGGCAAGAATTCGTTGCATCTCTGAGAAGGTACATGTTTCAGTTTTCTTGTTCAACATGCATACAAGACAGAAAATTGAAAAAAAAATAGAAGAGTCTTGCAGATCTTAGACATGAACATATCAAATGGAAAGAGGGGGGCCCTATTTGTTTTGCTGTTGGTGTGCTAGGCGTTGCTGGGCTGGGCTGAAGTATTTCAGTTCCACCCAATTGAGCTGGTCCTAATACTAATCTTGCCAAGCACCTGCCATCTAGACCCGTTTCCTAAAGTACCTAGGTGATAAAATTAGCTGATCCTGACTGATTAAACATAGTTGTGCCCTGCATTTCACTTCATTTTTCTTATGGGCCTGAAATTCTGACCACATAACACATACTTGGCATGTAGTGGCTAGTTGCAACTATAATGTGATCTAATTATATTGTGGCCATCTTTCTTCTTAGATTAATTTAACGTGAACTAAGCACTATGTATACATTACTACGTATACATTTGTAACATTAACAAAGCTCTAAAATTTCGGAAGAATCTTAGCTGTGGTGGTGTAATTCAAAATTTCAGAAAAAGCACTGGTTTTTCAAGGGGAGCTTCAATTTACAGAGGAGTTACAAGGTAAGAGCTAACCTTTTCTTTTATGTATCCATGCTAATTTCTTTATCTATATATGAAATACTTCAAGATTGAGTTTATTGATAGTGATGTGAAATCTTAGGCACCACCAACATGGCCGATGGCAGGCTAGGATAGGCCGAGTTGCAGGCAATAAAGACCTCTACCTAGGGACATTTGGTATGTTTTCTATTGATATCCTTTTCTTCCTAAATTGAGATTTAAATGAAATAGAGGTGATCCAATGTGTACTAACCATACAGACACTATCTACAAACATAGAAGTTAGAAGTTCATCTTTCTACTGTGTGCGTGTGAGGAGACTGTTGACTTTCCTAGGATTTGAATCAAGGTAGTGGCTGGGTATTTATTTCTCATCTCCCTTTTATTCATTTTCCATTAGAGGGAGATTATTTGATAGTCATTTCTTGGATATTCAGTTCCTTTAAGTACTTTAGGTGTAAAAGACAGAGAATCCTAGTGCCCCTAAAAAATAGGAGTTGCATAAGTGAGAGTATGTCTTACCTCAGTTGAGTTCCATTAGGCACGTATTTTAATCATGCTAATGGAAAAATCCTAGCTGTTTAATTTCTTTTCTATCGAACATGAAGTTTATTTATTCTTATCACATATATGGCAGTATTATTCTTCATGCGATGATCATCATTGACCTAGAATAGAGCCCCAATCAAATACACCGACATTTTGTGGCCTTACTATCCTTCTGTAGGCACTGAAGTGGAAGCGGCAGAAGCATATGACATAGCTGCCATCAAGTTCAGGGGTATAAATGCCGTCACCAACTTTGAGATCAACCGATATGATGTGGACGCCATTGCCAAGAGCACCCTCCCCATTGGTGGTGCTGCTAAGCGGATGAAGTTCTCGTTCCCAGCTGAACAAGAACCACAACATTTACAGTCAGGTATTGACATTGTCTCTCCCTTGAACCTCTGCCCACAGGAGACTGCAGCGACTGCACTCTTGCAGAATCTATTGTGCCTACATCCGACTGCCTCAGCCAGTTCTCCTGTAGGGACAGAGTTGGATCTGTGTAGGCCACTGCAGTGAAGTTTTGCACAGCAGCCGTTGTTGACATGGACAGGAGGCTTTGATGCAATTTTTTTTTTTTCTGACTACCGAACTGCTGCCTTTGTTCATTGTAATTACTGCATTGTAGCTAATCCTTTCCGATGAAGTGGAAGCTTGTAGTCTTGGCTAACCTTTTTTCGCTGATGGACAATATCAGCCCAAAAGTAATGTAGACTCGTTGTGTTGGGGGGGGGGGGGGGGGGGGGGAGGTGGCGAATTTTGCATCCTTGTACTTTGGTCTTGACTAACTTGTTTTTATAGGGCTTGTGCGGAAAATTTTGCATTTCTCTATTTTGGTCCTCGTTTGCACGAGAAAAGAGTAGATATCTAATTGAGCCTTCTATTTGGGAGAGAATTAGCACGGAAGACACAGGCCACCAAGGAAGTGCACATTCCATGACGATCTTACAAGATCTATGCTTTTTATTCATAAGTTTTATTTATCTGAATTAATCTTTGCTTGTATATGTTGGTTGCTGGTTCTGGTACAATGAACAGTTGTGGTCGTCGAAGCGTTTGTGTGGTCCTCCTGGGATGGTGACAGTAGTTTTGTGTTGGGGGGGTGTTGAACCTGGGGCAATCCTCTTCACACAACATGTTATACCACCAATCCCATTTGGAGCCTACTTTCAATTCATTGCAAAGTAGACGAACAGATCATAATATATATGTTAATGGTTTGCTCTCGTTTGAATTGGTGACTGCGCCCAACAAATACGCGTTTCCGTTAAAAATGCTAATTGAAATCTGTGGAGTAAACAAAATCCAAAATGAAGAAATTTGAGGACGAAAGTAATGAGGGTAAAATGTGGTTTGAGGCTTTATGCATATCTGTGGAGTTGCATTGTTTCGAAGGCACGGGGGATTTGGGAAGGTGACCACTGTACCAACGACGGCTGCTGTCGGTAATGTAGTAGTCGAGTCTTAGCGCGGAAAGTCTTTGGACTCGACTATTATCAGAGGTTAGCGACCATTGGCCTAAGATAACAGTCAACTGGCTAGTTTGACTCAGGATTACTCATCATCACGACTCAACTGTAGTAATCGAGTCTATGCGCAGCAACTCTTTGGACTGAGTCAACTTCCTTCCCCGTGTAAGATTCATAATTAGTTCCCACAAGCTTTCTGTGCATGTGGAGTAAAATCCAGTGGGGTCACCTAGGGCAATTTTTCTCTCTGTTTTTTTTTTTTTTTTTCTGTTTGGTCAATTACATTACTCGGGGATTGATCCTTGTGTGGTTCCGTGGGATGAGACGGTTAATGTTTCTGGTGTTTCTAAATGCATTGGAATGAAATACATGGGATTTTTGCCATTAAAAGGAAAGCACTAAAAATCCTTTAATTACAATAAAATTGTGTGGAGGTTAAAAATGAAGACCAAAGATCAATTTTAATAAAAATAAGCATCAAATGAACTTTGCTTTTATAAAAATAAAATCAAGGGACGATAGGAAATGAATGAATAGCCCCAGAGCCATAGCAATTGAATACATATAAAACTTAAGGTCTCATCTATATCTCCGTTTTGTATCATTTACACCTCATCTATTTGATAATCTGTTGGTAGAGTTCATTTCATTATGAATTTTATGTATTCAACTCCTATGCAAAATTGAAGAAAATTTGAACCGTTCAAGATGAATGTCCTTCTCTTACTTTTTTTCTTAATATAACCTAAGGTATTTTTCGCCAACCCAATCTTCAGACCTTTGGCCTTCAAGCCGGAGGTTATTTAATTTTGACAAGCAAAGATTTCATAGGAGGTATATTCCCAACTATACACATAATATCTGGAAAATGCAAAGGGTAAAAGTTGAATTTGAGAATTTGAAGAGCAAATCCAAAACCTAAACTAACCAAGCTACTACCTTGACGGCCAATCTTGCCCTTACTCTTGTGATGAGATGTAAATTTTACTCTAATAATACTAAGCTCAACCATATTAAGATTATGCACACCCATGTGTTTTTTTGGAGGATATATTCAAATTAACTAAGAAAAATTTTCAAAAATATCATATTTAAAAAGGGGCATTCTGCTCTCTTTCTATCATCTAAGGAGGGACAAGTCATATAGTAACTTTTCTCTTTTTCAAAAGCAACATTAATTGTTTTTTCGCATTTCTAATATCCTATTCATTATAAAAATGGATATTTTCAGTTTTAAAAATGCCCAAGCACTATTTAGTATTCCCCATTAATTATAGACAGCCATTCACCTCATCGATGGGCCAAACCATTAATGATTTTGCAAAGGTCAAAATACCTCTGCGAAATAGTTTACACGCGTGTAATGTAGCAAGCACAGTTTAATAGGAGAGACCCAAATCATTGGCACATTTCACATGTGCCATGGTGGGGACCACCACACATGGAAAGAAAAGGAAATGCATTGCCGATGATTCTTTTCAAGCAAAAATACTTCCGCATTTTTTTTTCCACCTATGAACTCCACCTATGAATAGACCGCATACTAGGCTTATGAGGTCCAGCTCGCGGGATTCACTTAAATGCACTCTCATCAGTGGAAATATCTTTTCATTGTTGAAAAACCAGACCCATCAAATTATTTGAGGAGCTTAAGATTTAAAGGTTCTTACTAGAGGTCTCTTGACTTTAATTGCTCGGTTCAGTAAAGGTTCAGTGAGCTTGACAGGCATAATGCCGAATCATGAAGGGATAAGAGTACGAAAGGTGCAACAGTGACCAAAGGTGAGCTCAAGTGGGCTCTATCATTGGAGAAAATTCTCCAGGAATCCTTAATTAACTTTAATTACACCACCTAAATTATTCAATTCAAGGGTGAACATTACTGGGATCAATATGATTTACATGTCCATAATCTAATTAGATGTAAAAAAAAAACCCCCACTAGTAGCTAGTAAATTGACAAGATTACAGAAATTGTCAAACATTCACAGATATGATAAAGATTACAGAAACGAGAAAGACTTGAAGAAAAGAAGAAGAGCTCTAATCCGAGAAAAACGAGAGATTACGCGGAATAATAATGATGATGATGATGATGATGATGATGAACATTGTTATTAGAAAAAAAGAAAAAAATGATTATTGGGTGAGAGAAGAGGAAGACGAGGAGGAGTTCTTGTGGTTGTGGATCCAGACCTTGAAGACCTGTCTACTTACACCCACTTCTCTGCAGAACCGTTCGATCTCATCATCACCATTATCATCTTCCTCCTTCCGCTGTACCCGCCATCCGATCTTCTCTGCGAACCTCAGCATCTTCTCCTTCTGCTCCGGTGAGAACTTGGTCCGGACCCGCTTCTTCCCGGACTCAGCCGCAGAGCTCTGCCCGCCGAAGCCCATCATCATGACGCCTTCCCCTCCGCCGACAACCACTTTCCGGTGGAAATTCCGGTGGCATCCGCAAGCTCCGCATTGTAGGCCACCGGCTCTGGAGTCGTCGGCGGTGAACTCTCCGCAGCCGTCCGTGGCGTAGCTGCCCAAGCTCGCCGCGTGGTTCCTCAGGCATTCTCCGTATGCTTCGCTTCTCTTCTTGTCCCATTCCATTCTCTCTCTCTCTCTCTCTCTCTTCACATGCACGCACGCATCTATAATGGTTGTCTCACATATTTTTTTATTTTATCCCAAAAAATAAAATATATACCAAAAAATTATATATATTTATATACTTCAATTTCACGGTGGGACCCGATGATATTTAAGACTTTTTTTTCATAAAACATAATATGAGGTATATTATGAATCCAACCTGAAATCTGTGTGTTGTAATTGAATCTAGCATCAACTTAAAAGAGGGTTCAATTGTGAATTTAGATGGGGAACAATGTATACAATGTATGACTACAATTGGATAAAAAGGGGGTTAAATCTTTTAATATGCAAGTGGGATTATTGAATGATATGTGATGAAAGCTAATTATACTCTCATTATTAATATAACTCAAGCTAAGGCCCTTAGGACTGATATATATAGCTTTAATATGTTAATAGAATTAGAATTGTCCTGTCTCTACAACCCTGGGTTGGAAATCCATGGATTCGAATATATATATCCGAATGTCTCCGTATGGTGATTTGAATGTCAATTTTTGAATGTAGTGTGCGCACGCTTACGGAAAGAGTCATGCTAGCCAAACAACTCATCTCACAACCATTCTATGTGTCACTTTCTCTCTCCTTCATCTCTCCAGTGCCAAAATAAAACAAATAAAGTTAGGACTGCCATATAGGACAGTTGTGAGATGAGTTGTAAAATGGAAAATGTAGCTAGTATTTTTCTTACGGAAATGGAGACTTTAGATACTCAGACAATTGCATACCAAATTGTAATCCAACATGAACTTTCAGATGACGGATTGGAGGCCAAATGCCCTCCTTAAAATCTCTTTTGAATTTATCCCATGATGTCTTTTTTAAAGAGCAAACTTTCTTATTCTAACAGTACCATGTGGTTATTGGGTCCCACAATTTAATTCCCTAAAATCTCTCGCTTAAGAAGCAAATTTTCTTGTCTCCAAGAATGCCAAGTCATTACTAGAACTCCAATTTCAATATGAGTCCGGAGGCAATTTCCAATAGTCTCAATTCAACTGTTTAGTGGGCCTATTTTTCGAAATCCTAACTTATCGATGGGAGTTTATCTGTTTATGTAAGAGAGACTTTTCACTTAAAAGTAAACTACAGGGGTGCCAAACGGGCCATGTTGGCCGTTTACTCAATGCCCAATTGTCCCACTGGCTGGCATGGCATGACCCAAGAAAGTTCAGAGGCCGTGCTATGCCGGTGGGTGCACGGTCCATACTCATGGCTAAGGTCGGACTCTGAGGCCCATGAGCCATAATTATTTTTAAAATCTTCCAACTGATTTGAGAGTTTTCAAAAATTGAACCTTATCAATTGACTTTTGGGTTGTAAGAATTATCTAAATTCTCGCTTCATTTTTACTTTGTGGGCTTTCTCTTTCTACTTATATAGACTCTCTTGATTCCAACCACCTAGACGGGGAGAAGAAACGTTAAGTGAAATTTGAGCCAATGCGTTTAACATGTAATGTTCCTGCTGGCCTCTCCTTCCAATTTATCCCATGAATGTACGGTTGATCATGCACTTAGTAAGTTTTTTTTTTTAATTTATGAGGGAGGTGTAGTTTCATGAAAATCTGTAGGTGGCCCCATATACTCTTGGCAGGCATATTGCCCATGCCTTGCCCCCAAATGTCGTGAGACACACACGGTATCGATCCTTGATCTAGATTGCTGTAAATTTCTACCTTCCAAAGAAATGTAGCGTGGGACGATTCCTAATACGAATTGGAGTGTTTGGATTAGTATTTACTTGGCTGATTTGTCCAACAGTAGGTGTTTGTCACAGTTTTGAGATAGGGCACACCTACCCTACACCCTATCAGAGTCAACTGCCTCCATCTTGTCCAATCAATGTATGCCACCTGGCGAATAGAAATAGAAATATAAATTTGGATGTTGGCCAAGCACCCAAATTTTATAGAAACACGATTTTGCTGACATGAGGAGTATTCAAATTGCATTTGATCACCAAGACATGACCACCTCTTTTCAAACAGTGCAAGCCACAGAAATTGTTTTTAGGAGTAGCCAAGCCAGAAACGGTTCAATCTACAATCAGGCCACCTTCCAATCAATGATCAATCTAAGCCCTCCACGGACATTAGGCCTTCCCCCCTTGAATTGTCAATAGCCCGAATTTAGCACTCGAATTTATATATCGTAGGATAAAATACGTTTTTGGATACCCCAGCTAAAGGGATTGGGGACCTAAGGGAGAATCCACTCACACAGGAAGAAAATCAACTTATGTGGAGAAGGAGCCCACACGTGAGAAGAGGTGTAATCAACCACGCTCCTTACCACTCAGTTAGTGAGCCCTTGGATGGTTGTGGTTTTGGCGAGCTTGTTTGTTTGTTTCTGAAAATGGGAAAGATTCCCTTTCATCTGTTTTCTTCTTCCTGAAAAGCTGAACTCTGAATCTAGCTAATTAAAAGTAATGACACTATAATAATACAAATAATCTTAGTCGATAATGATATTTATATCCATCCAATTGTATGATAGGGGCATGATGTGGCTTTGTAGGATTGGATACTTTGTCTTAATTACTCCTTTTGGAAGCATAATCATATGAATTGGGTATGGACATTGGAGGGTGGTTTTTCATCCTCCACAGTCCAATTCTTTTGTCGGCACTTTGACCGATCAAGATCCTCTATAGTAAGGATTTGTAATTTTAATTTTGGGAGTACATTAGACCCAACAAAATATAAAGACCTCATTGTAGATGAGGCATCCGTTAGACAATTCTTTTTAAGAAAATGCTCAAAATAATTTTATAATGCACCCCACCTGCCTCATCATCCTATCAATGTGAGGTCGTGGGCTCTGAGATTAGTCTGGATCCTAAAAGGCTTTAACTAAGAGAAATCTGAGTTAAAGGAGTGTAACTCTATGATGGGGGCTTATCTATTGAAATCCAAGGCATTAAAAAAAAATGCCCTCCTAATATAAGGCATAGGAAGTATGCTCAAATCGTATGTCATCTAATTTTGCTACATAGTTGGATTGATTGTCTGATGAAAAAGTGACAATAAATATGCATTAGATTGTGTTAATCACATTTCTTATCAAATAGTAAGGGAGCTGTAGACACCCCCCCCCCCTCCCAACAAAATAATAATAATAATAATAGTAACAAGTAAAAAAATAAAATTAAAAATACACAAATCATTCCCTGCTCCTTCTCTCCTTATACACTTTCTCTCTCCCTCCTTGCTCCCCTTTCCCACCTCCCCTCCGGCCGGCGACGAGCTTCGGCAGTAGAGTAGGACTCCCCTCCCCTCCCTCTCCCTCCTTCCTCTCCTATCCCTCCTTCCTCTCCTCTCCTCTTGTCCCTCTTGAAGCTGAACAAGGCGGAGAGGACAGGAGAGGAAGAGGGAGTAGAGGAAGGGGAGAGGAAGAGGGAGGGGAGGGAGAGAGAAAGTGTGTAGGGAGAAAAGGGGGTGAGGGTGTTTCTAGGATTTTTAATTTTTAATTTTTTTTTGTGTCGTGTAGAGAGAGTCCAAATTAGATACATTTAGAAGCACCCACAGTAAATCCAACAGTAGACCAAGCCTGAATTTATGTAAAATTTAAGGATACCTTAAGTGAATTTATTTTGGATTGTTTGGATTTCTATAATTATGCCCAATTGTGGAGATCCACTCCTTTTAGTTAGGATTTCTCTAGGTTAAATCCTTATATGATCAAAACTCAAAGACAAACAGTCCGAATCAACTGATAAAATCTAATGACACGAGGACATCATGTTTGGGGCAGGTGTGATGAACTCTAATAATTCAATTTAGAAATCCAAATAAAGGGAAGGGTTGGCCTTGTGGAAAAGGCACCCGCTCCCATAGTGCCCACCAGATCTGGATACCGTGTGAGTGCTCTTTCCTTCCTATGTTCTCGCCACGGGGCCAATCAGCAAAAAAAAATATAGAATAATAATAATAATAATTTGTAAAAGAGAGGAAGAGATGGAGTCTTGGACATTGCCTATTTCTCATGGGTGCATGAATCCTCCCACGGATTCGTTTTCGATTGCTAGGGGGAAAGATTTGCTTAAACTACACGAATTTTAGGGGGAGCATGATTTACTTAAACTAAACGAATGTTTGGGAGGGCCCATGTGGGTTCATGTTTTGTCAATTCAAATGGTCAAACTGATAGAGCCAAGAAAAGTAAAAAACAGAGAAAAAAATGGAAACGAGCACAGCCAGGTGTCACGCACTTTTCCAAGGAAGTTCAAACCAAATATTTGGCATATATGTGCATGCCTGAAAATTAGCATATTTAGTATAACTTTATATGTGGGATTCCGTACGTCTTGAAGTTTATTTCGTGAAAAACATCGTTCCAAGATATGCTATTTTATTCAATTAAGGATATTAAAACCTGTTATGAATTTTTTTTATGACTTTGAAAGATTTTCTTGGATTTATGTAAATTCTAGTTAAGTAGCCATGTCATGTATGCTTATTCATGTGTATACTTTTTGTATGGTATAACTTGATAAAATTCAAGTATTAATTTTTTTATTCTTTCTATTTCTTTTAGGCTTTGTTGGGATTGTGTTGCATGGTAGAGTAAAATAAAATAAAATAGAGTGTTGGATCAAGAAGAAAAGAAAGTGGATGGAATTGGAGTAAAATGCACCTTTGTTTGCCAATTTGTACTTTTTTCATAATATCTCTTTTTATTTTTTTATTTTTTTACCTTTTAAGAGCACCTTTGTTTTTTGTGCCATTTTGTGCAACTAAAATGTGCCTTGTTTTGTCATTTTATGCTTTTACAACTAACACCCTCTACTTTTTTAATTTCCACATTTGATACTCTATTTTATTTCACATTATTCTACCCCACAAACAAACAACCTTTTGGACCAAGAAATCAATCTATGGACATGTGTGAAAAAAATGTACAGCCCGTTAAACCATGTGTGTGTTGGCTATTAATCTCTATCTTTTGGAATATGGAGTTTGAGATGTATCCATTAAAAATTTATATTTATGTTTATAAGGACAATATATTCATGTACATCCGGTGTGTTGAGGCCCAACTGTTGCTTCACAGATCATGGGACATGGGTGGGATGAAAACATTCACTCATGACCTAGATATAAAAAATGGAATGAATCTCATGTTTCCAACCCCTTGATCTATGTCCCATAATTTTAAAGGCTTTAAATTAAAAAGAAAATTAACCTTTATACAACAATCTAGTTCATTCTATGGGTGTATCTAATGACTTTTCCTTACGGGGGAGTAGAGGCAGGACCCAAGTGCATTTACGTCAGTGCGGTCGCACCCATTTAACTTCATTCTGCTTCTAAATTTATAACGAGACTTCTACTTGTCTTCAAAACTTCATATGAAAATTCTATTGGCACCCCTAAGACCCAAATTAAAATCCTGTGTTTATTTCCAAAGCCAAATCTCTTGTTTTGATCCACACTCCTTGGATGAGAATTTTGGGTCCCTTCCATGTGTGAACAGTTCGGATGGTTCGTGGAGGTTCTTGAGGTAGTTACTATCATAAAATGCGTAGTTCTCATAGAAAATTTTGCCTTGAACATGTTGAGTTTTGTCTTGTATTTCGGTTTAGCTTGATCGGTCGTCTGGTTTAGTCAAAACTGAGGTTCATGGTTAGGGGTTTTTTAGTCATTATGTATGAATTTTCCTATTTGCCAAGAAAGTAGAAACTATATATATTGATGTACTGTAACTTTAGATCCGGATATGATTGAGATGGAATCATGATAGATAAGTTCTCTCCTCCGTAGACGTAGGCAAGGTTGCCAAACCATGTAAAATTACTGTGTTAATGTGTGTGATTGTTTGATAGTATGATTATGTGTTTATTTTGGTTAATCCGTTCGTCACGAGTAATTGCCGTTGCACCTCGTTTCCAAACAAGTGGTATCAAAGCCTAGGTTTGGTGCTTGCATTGCTGCCAGAGAGACGATCGTGGGGTGTGGATCATTCTCTGTTATAATCAGAACCAAGAAAGGTTGGTTCGGTTTTGGTGGTTGCAGAGATCAGATTGGGTGGTTTGTTTGAAGGAGAACAGAGATTTTTGGGTTCACGGAGTTGTTGGATTTTGCCAGAGATCGCAGAGAGTTCGCTAATTTTTTGTTTGCAGACCAGAGTCGTCGCTGGAAACAGAGAATTTTGGAGTGGGCCACACTGATCAGAGTGATTCTGATTTGAACTTACAAAACCAGAAGTTGTTCTTATTCCTGTTGGTCAGAGAAAAAAAAACTCCACAAAAGGGTATTGTGATTCCGATTCTTCTTATTAGTGTTCGCTTAGAGATTGGTTGACACAAATAACTCTCATTGTTGATGGATCTATTCTTATGGGGGAGAATGCAAATTGATGAACATTTGAGATACGAGTGGTAAAAATCCAGGTGTATGATGATGTTATTTAAACCCTAACGGATATGATATATATTCTGGTTTTACGAAGAAATTGAGTTTCTTTGGGTGCCTTAGACTTCAAAGGTTGCAAATGCATTGTAGTGGGTGGAGTTATGAAGGTGGAAAAGGGAACATAGGTCATTATGGAGAGTGAAATGATTAGAAATCTCTATAGGTTAATAAGGGATGCTTTTCTAAGGTGGAACAGTGAAGGAGATGTCAAATAATAAGGGGGAAAATCTATGGTTTAGGTGGAGTTAGATGCGGCAAGATTATCGGAAGATAAATTGATAGGTCTTCAATGATATTATCTAGCAGAAATTTAGGAAGACCTGAACGGAGATGATTTTCTCAGAAAATGTAGTCTTGTTCAGGTCGGAGTAAGCAAGTTTAGAATTGGATCATATTTAACCCGCATGTACTGTGCACAACCCACCAGAGCAGGATAGTTGCAGGTTTAATGGAAAGAACACCGGGACGAAGACAAATTAAATGAAGGATTCACAGATAATAGTGAGATCCAAATTCGGGGAGGTCTTCAGTTTTATCTTGGTGGATGGAAGTTAAGCTCATTGTGTTGCCAAGATGCATGCATGTGGCAACAAATGGAGGACACTTTAGAGGTTCAAGACAGTGGTGTTGAGGTCAAAGGAGGCAACTGTGTGAAGTCTCAAGTCGGTTTGGACTTGATCAACACTAGATAATACTGAGATTGTCTATAAATCTAGGCTAGGGGTGCAGGCGCCACATTAGGTCGTAGCTTATGTAGAGGCGTACCTTTTAGCAAAGTGAGTGAAGTGCTGGTTCAACATATTATAATGTTGAAAAGAGAAGACTGCACAATCGGTGTAGTGATGTATCATTTAGTAAGATGCGTGAAGACATTGCTGGATATCTCAAGGTGGCTCTGAGAATTTGTGGAATCCAAACTAAGGTGGGGATTTTTGGGTTTTGTGTTGTATTTTGGTTTAGCCGGATCAGTTGTTTGGTTTAACCAGAACCGAAGTTCAAGATTAGAGGTATTTTAGTCATTATATATGAGTTTTTTTATTGGCCAAAAAAGCAAAAATTATATATATTGATATACTGTAACTTTAGATCCCTAGGGGATTGAGATAGGACCATAATAGATGTATTTTCTCATCCATGGACGTAAGCAAAGTTGTCGAATCACATAAAATTATTATGTTCATGTGTGTGATTGCTTAATGGTATAATTATATATTTATCATAGTTGATTCATTGAGCACGGATAATTTCCGTTGCGTCACTTTTTCCAACCGGATAATATAAAAACAGTTACCATATGCGAGCTGACGCAATGTGCATGACGAGAAATCGCTTTCGACTTGTATGCAGCAAGAGAGTGTAGCTTGTGTGGTGGATTAGACACTGCATGTGCAGTAGTGGGCCACACCAACCACTCATAGAAAGTGGTCACTCGTTTTCTTCTTTGTCGTGCCACCACAGCCACATACCGTGTTATCTTTCCACCAAAAATGTTCAGCAACCAATCCTATCTCGGCCTCTTCCGGGTTCTGGTTATATTTATGAATGATTTGTTAGGATCGGGCTACGGCCATACATGCAATCTAAAGACACAGATTTAAGTCGACACAGATTTAAGTTGTTTGATAGGACTAGCTATGTCCACCGGAATGCAGATTTCAGTATTAAGAAATCTCTCTCCACACCCCCATACAAATTTTTTCTCTCTATTTCCCTTTTGCCCTAACTTGCTTATAATGACTTAACCTAGGTGAGAATATAAGAAATCACCCTAATAAAGTGGGCACCAATGAAACAACCCAATAAGGCCTAGTAAGGACCTTTTGAACCAAACCCAACATGATATATTTTTTAAATTCAGATGGAGCATAGTATTGCTATTCCATCTTCAAACTTAATCCAACCACTCTAATCGCACTGTGACCCACCACGCTAACTTGAACCCAACCTTTTACATGTTGGTGAATGGTTGCATTTGGGACTTTGGGTTTCAAAGGGGTCATGTTCAAACTCAACCTTTTACTCGTTGCCCACAATAATAAACCTGACCCACATACAATTAGATCCAGAGAGAGAGAGAGAGAGAGAGAGAGAGAGAGTCAACACATTGCCTCCTCAGGCCAAGGAGATCAACAAATTTCATCCTCAGGGCCAGGCCAACTAGTTCTTCCTCCCATCTTTTCTCCTTGGGTATAGAGCCCACGTCTCAGTTGTCACCTTCACCAGTGCGTCTGGGAGCTCGTAAACAAAAAGCTAAAGTGGAAAAAGAAGCTTTCCTATAATCTACCAAGAACCCACTTCATGCAACATTCAATGGATGGGATTACGTATTCTGAGTTCTGACCCTCTGTGTAGCATCAGACAGTCGTTTCCGATAGAGAGTGGGACCGAACCAGCGGTGCACTGCACTTACACACTGTTATCCACAGGTAGTCCCCAGTCGCCACTCAAGGCAACGCATGAAAGAGCGGATATGAGTTCTGGTGGGTGGCTAATATAATATATAATGAGTCTCACAAACATACTACATCTCAATGATGATGCCACAAAGTACTCTTATCTTCATGTTCGCTGGTGAGGATCGGGACCAGCTTCAAAATGGACCACCAGCTGCCGTCCGTCAGGGATTTTCGATCCCCCACTTTAATTTAGAGGGGAGTGGAATGAACCGCATTGAAAAATCAAATAGGAACAGTAATCGTAATGTTCTACTGAGTTTGATTGATATATAGTACAGAGTAGACAAGTTAAAAGAACTTCACGTGGGTAGGTACTGTCCAGTAAGAATGGTCAGTGCTGTTTGGATCCTCCCAATTCAGACTACCCTGAGCTCTGTACTACCTATACCCGTTATATACTGTTCAGCTGCAACGGAGCTGCATAAAAAAACATACCGACTCACAGGTCACCCGAAGAAGGTTGTCAAAAAGGCATTGATTCTGTTCAGTCTCAAGTTTAGATTACACAGACCCAGTTGGGGGCTTACATTCTACAACTGCAGGAAGACACGCAGGGCTCCAAATCATCAAACATAGGGCCCTCCAACGTAATATCCAGAAAGTCAAGCACGTGCTTTAATCTGATCATTCGACCTGGACCTTGCGCAGCTCTTCCAGCTGCCAATTTCTTTATCAAGCTCCATATGTCCCGCTTTTGGCAGGAATATGGATACAATCATAGTGAGGCCTCTCTCATCATTAGCCATATTTTCAAGTCACGCGTAACAAAATAAAACTGTGCATTTTTTTTGCACAAAGTCTGTTCCCCCTCGACACTGATCAGTTAGACACACCAATAGAGTCCCATCCGTCAGGCCAGTACCTTGTCAGCCTTCCCTAGCCATTAAGAATCATACACACCAAATATCAAGTATTGCCACCATCATCATCAAAGCATAGCCCCAACCGTGTTGAAATCGGCTATATATTTTCCCATTCCAGTCTACGAAGCTGAATCCTCAGATAGTTCCCACTTCTTGGGATCCATCTAAACTACTCCCATCCACATCCTTTAGGCCTACCTTTTTTCCTTCAGGTACCATCAACCCATATAGAGGAACTTTCTCTCACTGAATCCGTTGTTGGCTTGCATAGATAACGTTTATAGCAAATACACATATGCACCAACTGAAGTATGTATGATTGCAACCAACTAGAACATCAGCTACTTTAAAACAATTTCTACCTGGCTTCTTCAAATGGAAAAAAATAATAAACTAACACTAACGTAGTAATGATTACATTGTTTACATTATAAAGAATGAATTATTACAGTTTCCAAAAAAATGATATACAGAAGACCATAACCAACTGCTGATGATACAAGATAACTTATTTCTGCACTAAATGATGACCTTCCAGCTAGCAAGCACCTCTATCTGATATCTGCATTTACAGTTAATGAAACCCGGTATTCTGCTATAAGATATATTTCTATGGACCTCATAGGAGAAAAGCAAGAAACTTTGTTGTTAGCGCTGTCCAAGAAGAAAAGATCATGAGTTTCAGGGCTACATTAATCAAACACCCTAAAACCAGCGCAGGGAAGTATTAGAAGCTGTTGAGAAATAACCAAGGTTCACAGGCTTTTCACGTGTATGTGTCTCCCATCTGTATCAATTGTATTGGAGTCTTCAATAATTTCTTTAAGGAGTCTACAATGCTTCGAAAGGATGGCCGTTGCTTGGGATCACTGTTACCAGAAAATAACAATCATCAAAACAGTATGAAATGCACAACTGGAGGGGTAAAAAGTTGCCAGAGACCATGAAGGCAGATAATTATTCGTAAATCAAGCATGCTTTCTTTAATGATGATAATGATGATGATGTTGCTGATGATGATTAAAATAAAATAATATAATAGTACTAATTGTCGCAAGAGTAGTTAACTTCCCCCCATGCCAGGTATTATGCACAGAAAACAGTGGGCAACAACTTTTTGTTTGGGGTCTTGAGTGCAAGAACCCGAACCTTGCACAAGATATGACATGAAGCAAAATGCAAAAACCACACAAAAAATATACTAGAAATAGACACCGAGATTTGCATTATTCAACTTTGACTCCACATCCACAGATCTATAAAACGAAAACGCTTCACTATCAAGAGGGATCCCCATTTTGGTGTTGGGTTTATGTCTTGTATTCCGGTTTAGCCGGATGAGTCACTGGGTTAGCCAGGGACTGGTTTAAGGTCAAGGGTATTTTGGTAATTATACCGGGGCTTTCTTGGTGGCCAAGAAAGCGGAGATTATATATTGTATAGTCTGTAACCTTAGACCTTGCGGCGGCAGTTGCCCGTGGTGCTCCCACACCACGTAGGAGAGATGAGGTGAGAGAGTGGGAATCTCTTGTATGCTTTACTTGTCATAGTGAAGATGTTCGTCCTCCTGTGCCCGTGGATGTAGCCCTATTTGGGTGAACCACGTAAATCTCGTGTCTCTTCTTGTGTGTGGCTTGTTCGTGTTTGATCTTGTGATTCCGTGGATGTGCACAACGGGTGATTGTCAGAAAATCACAACAATTGGTATCAGAGACACAACAATTGGTATCAAGTGTGCACAGAGTCCAGCCCAGAGCGCAGTTCAGGTCAGTTCTAGCCCAGAGTGCAGTCCAGGTCAGTTCACCTGACCCGGGTCAGCTCCAGAAGCCCAGCAGACTGCGCAGGGACGTCAGCAGTGACGTCAGCAACGGTCAACAGGCAGATTTGACCAGATTTGCGGCTGAAATTGTTTCTACGATATCTTGATCGTCCAATGTCCGATCGGAGATCCGTTTGCCCCTACGGACTCGTTTCGAGCAGATCTACGCAGTGGAAGAGGTTGATTGGCTGTTTGACAGTCAAGGAGGAGGTTTGATCGATTGGAGCGTAGAAACTTGTTTCTACATTATCGGAGCCATCCTAAGTCGGATTTCAGATCCGTTTCTTCCAGTGTGCTTGTGGTGACGAGATCTATAACTTGATGCAGAAATTTGGAGGAGATCTGAACAGATGTGGATTCAGGCTTGAATCGGGTCTACTCGACCTGGTTGTTGTTGCAAACACAATAATAGGAGTCGCCGGCCTAGTTGTAAAGGGTTTGCTGATTCAAACGAAGTTGTTCGTTTGGGGTTCACATACTCGCATGTGATGTTGTTCATCTTGCCAGAGCTAAGCCGGAAAAGCAGCAAGGAGGAGCTGATGCGTCAGCAGTTGTCAAACATTTGTTTGATTGATCGGAGGCCCGGTCAAATGGAGTTTTTTTATCGCTCGGAGGCAGAGGTTTCTGCAATTGTGAAGTCATCTGGACTTGTATTCCCGATCTGTTTTGCTTGCATGCTTGTGGTGATTGGATTTTCATGGTGATGTTGAAGATGGGGCAAGATGGTGAGTGATTCAGATATCACTCAGATTCGTCAATGGTTTCGAGCTTTTAGTTCGAGGTGGAGTTTGACGAGATGAACTTTGCTCAAAGTTCATGTGCTGGTTCAACATATCAAAGTGTTGAAGAAGACTGCATCCCTGGTGCAGTGACGTGCCATTCTGCAGGGTACGTGAAGACATTGCCGGTTTTATCTCCTAGTAGCTCGAGTTGTACGGAGTTGTACGGAATTCAAGCCAAGGTGGAGATTGTTGGGTTTATGTCTTGTATTCCGGTTTAGCCGGATGAGTCACTGGGTTAGCCAGGGACTGGTTTAAGGTCAAGGGTATTTTGGTAATTGTACCGGGCTAAGAAAGTGGAGATTATATATTGTATAGCCTGTAACCCTAGACCTTGCGGCGGCAGTTGCCCGTGGTGCTCCCACACCACGTAGGAGAGATGAGGTGAGAGAGTGGGAATCTCTTGTATGCTTTACTTGTCATAGTGAAGATGTTCGTCCTCCTGTGCCCGTGGATGTAGCCCTATTTGGGTGAACCACGTAAATCTCGTATCTCTTCTTGTGTGTGGCTTGTTCGTGTTTGATCTTGTGATTCCATGGATATGCACAACGGGTGATTGTTAGAAAATCACAACATTTGGAAACATACTATTAATTGCAAGAAAACCCACCTTCACAAACATGTAAAACAAAAGGAAAATGCTAACACAGTAAGTACCATTTCCGGTGGGAATTCAACACCGTGGGACCTGCTGATTTGAAATAAAGACATGATTCCATAGCACCGGTATTCAACTCAACAACATGCACAAAAATAAAACAAGGGCTTGGTTCCTATTTCCTACAAGTGGACTGATGCAGGCTAGACCCATAATTGGCCATCCTATTGGGCCCAAGTCCAACAAGGCCCAGCAGCGAAGATTGGTTTTTATTATTAGGAGCCTTATATTTTTATTATGGAAATTAGTATTATGATAGAGTTGGAACTCTTAATTAGGATTGTTTTCGAAAAATAGATTACGGTATGAGTCTATATAAAGGATTGTAATTCGTTGTCATGGGATAGACTATTGATATTAATGAAATTCAAAGTTTAGTTATCAGAGTTGTTTTCTTTCTTTAGTGAGGCACCTAGATATTCTATTCTGGAGATTAACCCGTTGGCTATTCTTCTTCCCCGCGTTACTTCAATTGGTATCAGAGTGAAGATCCGATCTCAGATCGCTGATCCGAGATAAGCCGGTATCCTTCTCATTTTTATTTACTGGCATCCAACCTTCATCGTCATCCCCTTCCATTCTCATCACTGTCAGTCATCACCATCCTCCATCCTAAACCGCAACACTACCATTGCACTTTCCGTTTTCTGGTAGCACCCAATCCCAACACCGTAATATATCCCAAGACCCTATCACCCATCACAGTCCATCGCTAATCATCTCCGATACATCCTAACCCCACCCCCACTTCCTGTCCCCTCCAAACACCTTACTCAAACCAATCGATAATCTCAAAACCCAACAAAAGCCATTGATAATCTCAAACCCTGACCGAAACCCTTCATCACCCATAGCCCGCCCTACACAAACATTAACCCGAAACCCTTCATCACCAACAACTCTACCTAGACATCCACCCGAAACACTCCACCACATTCACTCGACCCGACCCCCCCCCCCCCCCCTCCCAAACATATCGCCGACTTCCAAAACCCACTAAAAAAAAAAAGATTGAAAAGAATAGCGAAGAGCTACATCCTCGCCAAGCATCGTCAGACCCATTGTCGAGAACCACCGGACTCATCGCTGAGCACAGCCCCTCGCCATCCAACTTCCATTCCCAGAGATATATATAAGAAGACGAGATAGAGAAGAGGAAGAGAGTTGCGAGCTTTCCATGCACCGCGAGCGCTCACGTCCTCACCGAGCACCACTGACCCCACCGCCTCCTCTTGCCGTCATCGTCAGTTGTCCTGTAGCAATGCTTCTCTTCCCTCCCTTTCAAAAACTAGGAGTAGAGAGAAAATGAAAACGGGTTTCGAAAACCCCTTTTCTTCCTTTCAGGTTACTATAGAGAGCCACACGTGCCTCAAGACAAGCCAACAGCTGGGCTTAATTGTGCCAGCAGACCAACTCATCCACTGGACTTGAATTTTAGTTTCATCTGAGCCCAACAACATCCAAAAAAAAAAAGACCAGCAAAAAAAATAACATACAAGTGGGCCCAGCTGACAAGGAGCCAAGCCTAGCCAAAGCACAAATTTTTGATTAGTCAATCCCATCCATTGCTTTTCAAAGGGTTGATGTTTTGACTATCTAAGCTCAGATTCATGATCCGTCTTCCCGTATGTATTTCTATTGATCAAGCTATAGGTTAGTCCAATTTTGAAAATTTTATACTATTACATCAACGTCAATATACAAATCTTTGGATCATCCGATGAATTTCAAAGTATGTTATATGAGGAAAAATATGGAGATTGGTATTATGCGAATAAGGTTTATTTTGAGCAGTTCCTTAATCTCAGACAGGCAGATTCAACAATTTATGAATATTTAAATCAATTTTCGAGACTGTACCAAGTTCGTGGATTGAAACAGAATGAGCTGCATGATTTGACTCACTTTATCAAAGGATTGAAGCCAACCATTCTCAAGAAGATGGAACCCTGCAACAATGTTCATGAAGTATATAAGGAAGCTATATTCATGTTGAGCACATGCTTTGACAGCTAAGAAGCGCGGACACTTCTAAGAAAGTGACGTGTCCGTGTCGGACACGTGTCGGACACCGACACTCTTCGGACACTCTCGGACACGTGTCCGATACTATTTAGCCGTGTCTATAATTAAGAACTAAAAATCTTAATTTCGGACACTTGTTCGACACTTTTTTTGCAGCGTGTCTCTCAATTCTTAGCCTGTGTCTATGACTAAAAAATAAACATATAGCTGATATCTCTTGGATACTTTGTTAACATATGGTTATTAAAACTTGGAAACTTGATATATGACAATTTTGTACGATGGAAAAATGTATAATTGTAAATATTAATCATATCACAAGCTAAAGACAAGTAAATATTTCACTAAAGAATAGGCCTCAAGATAGGCTTCTTTTTTGCTTTTTATTTATTTATTTTTTTTAGGGAGGGGAAATAGATGATCTGCCCTTTTCTTTATATAGATTTTATGGAACTATGGATATTTCATGTTTAATGATTATGAATTATGTTTTAGTGTTGTATTGATATTTGATAATTTGATATATTTATTAGTTGGTACTTGAATTTTTATTTTTTGATTGCTAAATTGATTAAAAAAGTTAAAATGATATTATTTTTTTAGTAGATGATTATATATATATCATGACGTGTACAACCAGCAATCTCTTCATCTAAATCATCACAGTCAATTGAAGAGTCAAAAGATGAACACATTAAAGAAATAAATTCCAATGGTGATGTTGCGAAGGCCATTCAAGGAAAGAATGTTCTCATGATAACTCCAAGTGTGAAGCAAGCAGTAAAGCATGATGACATACAAGCAGACATTACTCATCCAATGGATCTGATTGCTATATCGGGTGACAAATTAATTGCTCCAGTGGTTTCGCAAGAAGATGTGTCCACATTGATTGGTGTGCACCACATTGATTCCATCTTCAGAGGTCAACCAATGCCAATCAACAATTATGCTACATTGTTACAGAGTCTACAATTAAAGCATCTAATGCTTACATCACATCGTCAAGATACAAGCAGTCATCAAAAGACGCAATGCCTCCAACATACTTCTAAGTGGAATAGAAGATTCGATCTTGCTTTTAAGGCATATCCTCAACATGACACTCAACTAAAGACACAAAAGTTTGTTCAAATGATTTTTGACCCAAGTGGACATTTACCGAACTCAAGGATGAGTTCTCCTCCAAGAGGGGGGAGAACTGATGTATGCCAGATCCATAATTAGCCAGCCCATTGGGCTCAAGTCCAACAAGGCCTAGCAGTGAAGATTAGTTTTTATTATTAGTAGGAGTCTTATATTTTTATTATGGAAATTAGTATTATGATTGAGTTGAAACTCTTGATTAGGATTGTTTTCCAAAAATAGATTAGGGTATGAGTCTATATAAAGTATTGTAATTTGTTCTCATGGGATACACTAGTGATAAAATTCAGAGTTTAGTTCTTATTTAAGAGTTGTTGTTTGTCTTTGGTGAGACACCTAGACATTCTATCTTAAGGCCTTTTGGCTTGGAAATTAACTCGTTGGTTATTCTTCTTTCCTGCGTTGCTTCATAGACCATGGTTAAATGACACAACCATCAATCTAATAATCACTATCATGTTTAAAATGCACCATAGAAACCACCCTAAAACAACATTCTTAAGACAAAAGTCAACAATATACCTATAATAAACGCAGAAGTATTTAAGTAAGAACCTTTAGCTCGCAGTTCTTATGTGCAGACCTATTTTCTAGGCCATTTGGACCACTTATGATCAAGTTACTCCTCTCACAAACACTAGCATGAATTGCCACAGGCCCAAATTTGACACTCATCCAACTGTTGTCACCCTTTTTTTTTTTTGCAACGGTTGAACTTTATTACACCAAAATGGACCGAACCAAAATAGTCAAAACTGAATGGTTTGAAACTCAGGAAATCAAAATGATGCTTTCTAATAGGGTTGATATTTCCAATGCAATAGGCATGTACGACCAAAAGCCACATGTATGATATTTGATTATTTTCTAACGGATCAAGTGGGCTTTGGTTTATTCTTGACAGGTCAAGTGGACCTGGGTCACGTGGACTAGGGATGATCGACTTCTACATAAGTTAGGTCTTTCCATCCCCACCTCCCCCATGATTGCATGACCCCAAGCTGGTCCCACAAATGCATTCACACCTACACCACGTGCAAACGGTTCTCATAGCATAAAACTATATATATCAGAAATTCTAAATTAAGAATTGTCCATAAAGTTATTATGTGCAATCCAAGCTACTTTATAGGCTACCTGGACCCACTTATTACCAAATTATCCCCATCGCACGTATTGACCCCTCATGAATTGCCGCAAATTCAAATTTGATACTAATCCAACTTTATTGTTGGACTGAAATCCAAAAAACTTATGCCTAATGAAACCATTAAACTTAAGAGCCATAGATCAAGGGGTTATGGTGATATAATGAGGTTGATATTTTGCATATCCTTAGGTTTCATTTGTCAAGTTGCTAACCGATACACCCAAAATTCCTAGGCGCTAAAAATGTGGCAAACTAATTAACCCCACCCACCCACAAATGGGGTGGGACATTGCCTAGACTCAAAGCACACACCCGCACAAGACACGACATAGAGCCTTCTTGCCATGCGCCAGCATATAAAACATAGCATTGGGCCTTTCCTTGCCCTACGTGAATTTGAACCCGGGATGTGTTGGCTCTAACACCATCCCATGCTGTTAACCAATACACCCAAAATGCCCATGCATTAAAGGTATGGCAAACTAACTACTGAACATCATTCAGATCTTTATATCCCCCATCTCCCCTTGATTGGCATGGCCCCAAGTGGGCCCCAAAATGAGCTTGCCACCTACAATGTGTGGGCAGTTTTCACTAAAACAAAGTACATATATAGGGCAATATTCCTGTGCATCCGGTGTGCGCAGTCTTACAGCACAGTTAGTATGATGCAAGATGTGTATAGGTTTCCACTAAGATGATGGCCAGTGAGAATAGGCAATCACTAGGACACGTATGGGTTTTATAGTTCTTTAGAATGTTTCTGGTAAATCTTCATGATGTTGCAATATGGGCATACTTCCTGACATTGTCTCAACACCAGTTAAACAAAATGACAACTAGTTAGAAGTCGGTTCATTCTTACTCAGCCCAGCAGGACTCCATTAGGGCTACCAATATGGGGCTCGTATTTGAGGGAATAGCAAGTCTTCTGTTCTGGAATGCAACCGCTCCGACCACCTGAAACATTCACTGTCAATATAATAAAAGAAAAGATATACATATACACAATGTAATGGGCTCCCTCCAGAAAGTCCATAATAGAGAACCCTAAAGAAAAATAATTACAGAATTGAAATGCATAATGAAATTACCTGTGCAGGGCTCAGTCCAATCCAAGGCTGTTGCAACGTAATGAGCTCCCATAAGATCACCCCAAAGCTGTAAACATCAGATTTCTCATTTGAGGGTTCCCCGCGAAGGAACTCTGGAGCCATCCATTCAGGCTGCAAAGTTAACATGCTTATAAACATTGCTAGACATAAAATTGGATAATGTTTTAACTTGCAAAATATGTGCAATGACAATACCGTGATTTTTAAAATTGACCGTTTAAAGGGTACTTGCAAAAAATACTTGTCTTGATTTACTTTTCAATAATTTTGTTAAGTCACATGACCCACATCACATGAGTAAGTCTGAATCACTCTAAAGGAAGAAAATTTCAAGCACCCCTACTAAATTCCAGTTGAAAAAGAGCTAATTATGTCAAAATGTTTACCGTTCCAGCAACAGATTTTGATGATATGAAAGTGTTCGCCTTGAATCTGGACAACCCAAAATCACAGACCTGAGCATATTAACACTACATTAAAAAATTGTGTCATTTTGGTTGGATCTGGAAGGCAGAATGGCAGATGCAAACATCAGCAGCTAATTATATTTTGCAAATTGGGCAAAGATGAGGATCATCACTTTTAATGGACCCAGCACATTCATTTGACACATGCAACAATCTGCCATACTCCAATGAGAGGTGGAATGGAAATACAATAAATTTAAAATGGGGCACATCAAGCAAGGCCTTCAAAAACAATAAAAAAGAAATGACAAACCTTAACAGCCCAATTCTTGTCTACCAACAGATTTGGAGTTTTTAGATCCCAGTGAAGTATTGGAGGGCAAAGGCAATGAAGATAATTGATCCCCTTGGCCTGCATTCACCACTCAATTGCGATAGCCGATAAGCATTCCACCAAAACAGAATTAGTTGCAATTGAAAAGGAAAATATTGGGTAATGGTTGACAAACCACATCCAATGCCATGCGTAACCTCCTCCTTTTATCCAATAGTTCGCTTGCAGCTCCTCTGTGTATGAGACGGAAAAGGCTACCCCTGATTGGCAAAGATTTAGGACATCAAAAGCATAGAAGAACTGAATATGAAAGAATAAAACAATTAGATTTTCAATCAGTACAAAGCCAATTTAAGTAGGTTTACCTTGGAAGATATTCTGTCACTATCGAAAGATGAGGACGCTTAGTAACTGCACCCATAAACAGAACAACATGTGGATGGCGCACACGTTTCATTATTGCAACCTAAAAAAAAATGTGAATTAATTGCCAGCCCATAGTGAATAGAAACGCACACAAGCAGTAAAAGGACATACAATAGCCCATGGGTTTGTAAACAGATTATTGAGTCGTACTTCAGTACATCATGAAATGTAAACAGATTGGTCCAAGTAGACCACCAAGAGGAGTGCTGGCTGCTGAAATATGATACAAACAGGGCCTATTGAGGTTAAACTGCGTTCAGTATTGTTGAGGGTATCCAAGAAGGAAAAAGGGAAAGTGAACTAGCTTCCTCTGTCATGGTTGGATCCAAGGTCCAAATGAGAGGAGGGGTGGACAGTGGTGGAAGTGCAACAGCTTGTGGAGGTAAAGAACGAAGAAGATAGCTTTAATAAATGATAATCATGAAGTGTTTTGTCGGGTGTCTCTGAAGGCCAAAGGGGTGGTGGATTCTCTTGCAGAAAAGTGGCAGACAACATAGTTATGTGATCAGGGCAGTCAGTGTAGTATGAAAAATATCATAACTGCACCTCTCTCTCTCTCTCTCTCTCTCTCTCTCTCTCTCTCTCTCTCTAGATCAAGAATCTAGAATCTCGCGTAACTGGTTGCTTAAGGGGTTTTATTTTCTAAATTGCATGGTGAATGATACGTCCTCATATATCATATTTGGACCTGATATTGTCATTGAGTGAGCATGGCATCTTCATAACTTTCTATATCTTTGTTATATAAAAAAGACTTCTTTGTTACCAACCAGAAAAAAATGGACAAGAAAAAAAAAATGTCGTTTCAAATTTAGGCTCAGTCTTGAGTGTCACTGTTAAGTATCAGAAATAAATGGAACAAAAGAAAATGTAGTAATAAGGCTCAGGTCTGAGTCTCACTGAAACTAAGTTACATCTGCAGACTTGAATTGAGTAACCAATTTCCTGTAAGCAAGTGTTAAAATGTTTAAAAAGTCCATAAGAGTTTTTTTATAAAGAAAAAACTGAAGATATGCATGCAATACTAGCTGAAAATCTTATGCACTTGAAAGTGAACACAACTTCAATCGACTCAAATACTGAAATAAGTATATTTAAATGATTTCAAAAATAAAAAAATAGAAAGAAAATAAGTAAACTTTCATAATAGTTTTCTCACAGTAATTAAAAAAGAACTTTTCCTTCCATTTTTCTTTGTAGGGGTGAGAGAGAGAGAATATTTATTAAGTGTTGAAATCCATCTTTATAAAATTCAGACAGAAGTGAAATTCCCAAGCATAGAAACCAACTCCCTGTATTATTCTGTATCAAAGCAGCCCATTTTGCAACTTTGATGAACTAATTTGACAGTGATTATTATTCAAATTAGTGTTAAATTAGGGTAAATACTAATTCATGGGGGTTAGTGAGTGTGTGGGGGTTGGATTTGTAATAGGGGGTCCCATGCATAACTCATGTGGATTCTCTCTGTGTAGACGTCATACGGCTCCCCTTTGGGGGCCCCACTGGAACCACACCACTTCATGGGGAAGGTGGGGATTGAAAGATCTCAATAAGACCTACATGTGTGCGAATTTCCCCTTTGTTAGATCATTTGAATGGAGCTTAATGGTTTTAGAAGGCATTACTTTTTTAGTAGTAGTTGGATGACACTCAAACTTAAGCTTGTGCAAGAGGACCCCACATGCTGGGAAAAAGGAGTTCCACACAGATGTCTCTGACAAGAGAGTGTGTAGGAAAGGATTTTCCTGTGTGTGTGTGCACGCGCGCACTATGATGAGACACAGCATGAATAAGACAGGGATACACCAGCAATATCAGAAGTGCACACAGATCCTATACATACAAATGAAGTAAAATGGATGAAGTAAATGAAAAACTGGCATTATTATTATTATTACTATTATTATCAGTAGCATGACTTGAACCCACAACTTCATGTTTGCAATGTGAGCACCTTCCACTGCCAGGGGCTCTCTTATCAAGATCTAGTAATGGAGGATATACTTCTGGTGAGTTTTATTGTTCTTATGAAACCTATGAAATAGGAGAAGACCTAAAGCCTATGTGTCGGTGTACTCCCCATAAGAGTTCCATCACATTTTGATAAAAGGTACCTTCCACGGACTGTGAGAGAGAGACAACTTTTTTGCATCCGCACAGGAACACCTATTACAAATCCAACACCCTCACCCTCGCTATCCCCCAATGAATTAGCACTCATCTTAATTTGACATTTCTCTAAGGTCTGAATTATAGCCACCGCTAGATTAAATTTCATAGAAAAAAAAAACTTTAAAAAACTGCTAAAGGCCCTTAAATTAATGGTAGTGATGATCTTATTGAGATAATCTTTGCCCAATATTTTTAATCCACAATGAGACCTTTCCACCATACTGTCCTCTCATGATAAGCTAGCATCTAAGTAGGTCCCACAAGGGGTGCAAAGTTTTACCCCTCATGCAATCCATGAGAGGTACCACTTAGCAAAACATAACCCTATATATACACATACAGCTCCCTACAAGAGTTGTCCTACACTAAAAGATTTATCGACCTTCTCTTATTCTCTCTTCCACAATAAAATCGATTTCTATCCTTCAAAGGTCAGGTCCTATTACAATAGCACCCCTGAAGTGTGTGCACTTGATCAAGGGCTAGCAGCTCTTCAACCCTAAGGGCAGTCCACCTGCTCCCCGCCAAAAACAAAAACAAAAAGAAGAGAAGAAGATGAAGAAGAACGAGGTAAGTTGGTATCATTCTCAAACGAAGTACTATCACTCAAGATCAACCAACTAATCCAATTGACATGTGTGTAGACAAATGATCAGGCGAGCTACGTAGCTCAGAGTCCTAGTAAGGCCCACCAAGGGCCCCATCTCCCATTTATTATATCGCAAGGAAATACATTCCATACCACTGTTTAATGTCTTGAGTTATTTGTTCCTAATGTCTATATAAATGATGAGACAACTTGGCCCAACCAAAGCACATCCCCCCTGTGTCTCTCCTCTCCCTCCTTACAAGTTCAGATACATTATCAAATTTCAAATTCTTACCTCCCTTAGGAACTCTTTCAACTGATCATCATTGAAATCCTGATCCGCCAGTACCTTAACAGCTACATCCTGCATTCCATGCTTGCAGTAATAACTAGGATGGTGCATAAGCTTTTGATCAAATCCAGTAAATAAAGTATTATTTTTTTTATTTTTTACTTTTTTGACATTTTAGAACTATGAAATATGAACTACTGACCGATCCATGCCATTCAGCACGGTGCACTGTTCCAAACGAACCTGCATAACCATCTCATACATATTACAGCTTTTACAAGTGCCTCACCCAAAGAACTACCACAGTGTGGCACAAGTCAATAAAAAAGGAACTTCAACAAGTCAATTAACAAAAAAGCAAACATACCTGCGCCAATACGCTCCTTGATGTGTAATTCATCCCACGAAATCTCAAGCCAATCCATTGCAAGAGAAGGTTCAATATTTAAATAGTGTGGTACAGTAACATTATGGAAGGTCTGTCTGGACTCTACTGCATCATTAACCTCCTCCACCTTTGCTTTACTAGATATTTCGACAGTAGGCTGTGTGCCCTCATCATTTATGTGCAGGCCACTGTGTGAAATGAAGCCTTCCTTATAAGAGTGTTCATTGAAATCTGTGCTCATATTTACACTAGAGTCTCCTCCAGAAGCCATGGCACAATCATCAATAACTTTTGATGCATTATTTCCAAGCTTCATAGGTGCCACTGCTGACTCCGTTCTTCTATGTTCTGTTTCAGTAAGAAAGGACTTGGGAAGATTGAAGTTTTCTCGTAAGCTAGGATCCTGAATGAGCATTACTTCTTCACCCAAGCATGTCCCAGGTGTACCACTATCATTGTAACTTGTTAGATGCAGATTATCCACAGGCGAAATGCTTTTCATTTGAAAATCCTGTATTTCAACTGAAACACCACAAACATTAACTAAAATTATTTAGATAGAAAAAAATCTTCCAGTCTCATTTTGTAAAAGTACTGCTCTTGTTTAACCTTCACGAGCAACTAAGGTCTACTCTAATAATCAACCAGGAAAAGGGCACTGTTAACAACTCCATACAAGTTCCATACAAATTTCATGATGCAACAAAAATAATGGTCACCAAAGAAAAAATTATAAACCCTTTAGACTATGGGCAGAACTGCGGCATATTTGGGAAAACCCCCAGTTATGGGAAATTTATGCTTTGTTTTCACATATGGAATGAAACCCAAAATCTTTAGTTCCACAACTGGCTTAGACCATCTGAATTCATAACAAAAGAAGGCAAGACTATGGGGTCTGACTGTCTACATAATGGCAGCCACAACCTTCCGGGGGCACATCAAGGTACAAAAGATTATTTCTTTTTCCACGCCACTTGCAATCACTCAGTCAGATTAACAGACAGGAACAATATTGCACTCCCAAATAAGGAAACAACACTCTCTAACATTCACTTGACATGGTACCAATCTTAGCCACCAGCATCGTCACAAGTAGCAGTAAACTATTCAAAATATTGCATCAGCATTGCAGTTTTTTTTTTTTCTGAAAGAGTAACACAGATGTGACTTGTTAAAATGGACAGAATTTTTTATTTACAACATCATCATCATCATCATCATCATTAAAGCCTTATCCTAACCAAGTTGGGGTCGGCTACATGAATTTTGATTTTATTTACAACATAAAAAAATTTAAATATCTATGTTTCCATTAAGATAAAAACGACAAAATTGTCCCACATATTGAGTGAAGTTAAAATTTAAAAGAAAAACAAAATAAAATACACTTGCTCCATTTCCTTTTAAAAAGGAAACCCTATTCACCAGCTCTTCCTATAATCTGATCACACAAAAGAGAGATCAAAAGTACTTTGCAGTTGATCCTCGAGTCAGTCATCCAATCGTTATCAAAGATGGAGGAACTCACTGATATATATATATATAGAGAGAGAGAGAGAGAGAAAAAAAAAAAAAAAGGGAAATGGGAGAAACAATTGTTCTCAGTGGTTTGAGTTAAGTCAAACTATCAGACTCAGACTTCGGGCCTGTTTGTAAAAAGACCCATTCATAAAGAGGGGATAATTATCACAGGCTCGTGAAACATCGGCCCATTTACAACACAATTTGAACAGCATCTTAGCATGAAAGGATAGCTCTACATGGTTTTGCTCTTTATAATATAGATATCTCATTTTTCAAACTATCTAATATTTCATATATTTTTAATGTCTCACATTTTATATTAAATTATTAATATTTTTAACTTCTTAACAGTTAATATTTAATAGCCAATGAAAAAAATCTATTTCTTAAAATATCACGTTAACCTGTCAACGTTTATGTTGTTGCAATGTCCAACAAAGTAAAAGTTCAGAGAAGTGGAAACGCACAGACTAAAAAAATATAGATAGTGCAATAAAGAATACCTGATTTTTGAGGTTTTGCAAGAAAAGAAGAAGCATGCTCTGCTTTAAGTATATGATTCCATGAAGCATCATTTACACCATCTGCATGGGTACCCTTTACATGTGAAACTTGAAAAGGTGAGGGTAATGATGAAAGTAAAGAGCTATTGATTGTTGAATCTGGATTTTGCACATTTCCTGGTGTCCCAACTAGATCAACAACATACTCCCTGCATTATCAAAAGAAAACATCAAGTATGAGAGAGAGAGAGAGAGAGAGCAATGATTATAGCAGGTTGACCTGACCAAAAAAAGACCTCTCTCTCTCTCTCTCTCTCTCTCTCTCTCTCTCTCTCTCTCTCTTTTTCTCTCTCTCTGTGGAATCGACCAGAGCCTGAGCCGTTCTTGAATAACACAATTATAATTCTCATAAATAATAATATATGCTAAAAATCTATAATTTCCATCCATAGTATAACCAATATTGTGATAAATAATACAACAATATTGACTTACATCAACATATCATATGTGATAAATGATATATACACATTAATAATTGAATATGTTTAAGATATGCACACATATTACCAAGAACAATAGCCCAATTGACGTTTTCTTTAATCTCTTTAAATCCAAATGATAAAACCAAAATAACCAATGTTGCATGGTTACTTGTGCTGCATGAAGTTAAAGAAGTGATTCATGAAAAATTAAAAAAAAAAACCACAATAAGAAAATAGAAAAACCCTTTAAAACAACACAACAAGTCATACCTAGTCTCTAATCTCAAGTCACATACTTATTTATTCTCGTTAATATCTCCCCAAAATCATACAAAGTTTTATCTTAAGAGGTTTCCATAATCATTAGATACCCCTTTAAGATAAAAGGAAAAGGTAAAAAGCTATTCGGGTGTTGCTCTTCCAGCCAAGATCATCATCATCATCATCAAAGCTTTATCCCAACTATGTTGGAGTCGGCTACATGAATTCTGTTTTTCCATTCCGTTCTATTTTGAGCTAAATCCTTCGATAAGTTAAACTTCTTCAAATCTGAATCAATGACCTCCATCAATGTTTTCTTCGGCCTACCCCTACCTGTTGATGGGCTATCCATCTATATAGCCAAACTTTTCTCACTAGTGCTATTACTGGCCTACGCTCAACATGCTCAAACCATCTTAAATGGGTTTCTATAATCTTATCCCCTATTGGTGCTACCTCTAAATGCTCTCGAAAGCGCTCATTTCTAATTTTATCTTTTTTAGTTTTACCACATATCCACCTAAGTATTCTCATTTCCGCTACATCTATCTTATGAATATGCGCCTTCTTAATTGGCCAACGTTTTGCTCCGTATGTCATAGTTGGTCTAACCACTATCCTGTAAAATTTGCCCTTTAATTTCGTTAGCATTCGTCTGTCACAAAGCACTCTAAAAGCTAGTCTCCACTTTAGCCATCCAGTTTTTATCCTATGCTCCACATCTTCGTCAATCTCCCCATCCTTACTAATTATCGAGCCTAAGTACCGAAAAGAATCTTTACGTGGTATCTCATGGGTTTTAATTTTGATAGTAGTTTCAACACTTTGTATATGTCCAATGAAGTTGCAATTCATATATTCTGTCTTTATACGACTTATTTTAAAGCCTTCAGATTCTAACGCCCCCCGCCTCGAGTTTTGCATTTACACAATTTTTTGATTCATCCACCAATACTATATCATCTGTAAATAACATACACCATGGTACTTCTTTTTGAATATGCACAGTTAACTTATCAATAATTAATGCAATCTTCCAGCCAAGATAGACTGCTTAAATTATGAAATTTGATATGAGATTTGTTTAAGAATTATCTATAAATGGAATTTGTTGTAGAGATACAGATCTGTTTCCCTAAGAATCAATCATCATCATCATCAAAGTCTTGTCCCAACCATGTTGGGGTGAGCTACATGAATTCCAATTCACCATTCTCGTCTATCATGGGCCAAATCCTTACATAGGTTAAACTTCTTCTCATCTGTCCTTACTACTTCTTTTATATTCAATTCACCCTACCCTTTTCATTGAGAAGACATCAACCTGCATAGAAAAGCTTCTCCTTAGTCCTCACCAACATCTATGTTGAAAAGTTTTTCAATGCAAGTAGATGGCTTAAGATTTCCATAGATTTGATAAAATTGTAACTTCATATCCATAACATTGTTTTTAGCCCACATTTAGCATCTCTATTTCCAACCTCTATTTGTCTAAATGTCTAAAGTGGGTAGGCGTTTGGAAAATAAGACCATTTGGCAAATGTTTCTATCCTCTACTTGCTTTAGAGAAGTAAAGGCAAAACCTCTTAAAAGGAAAGGTCCCATCTTGGGCTTATGAAAATAAAAGCAGTAGCCTCTTTTTTATGGCTCTATTTTGGATGGCTATGTGGGAATAAGAATAGAAGTACCAAACAAGGCCTCAATATTACAAGTTATACACTTGTTTTCGATTTTAAAACATTGTTTTTGTTTTCGACAACAGTTTTTTCTATAATCTCCCATTATAAAATATAATAATAGATGAAAGCATTCCCACATCTTTTTCAAGATATAGATTCTTAAGAATGAGATTAGTGACACTGCATTGAAGAATCCAAAAGGAAAGATTTAGAAAAGGAAAGAAAGAAAACTAAATATTGAACAAGATTGATTAAGAAAACAATGTCCAACCTTGATGACTGCTTTCCATCTCCGATTTTCACAATACAAGAGGAGGGATATTCCGATGCACAATACTTGCAACCACGAGCTACTCGGCAAGGCAAACCTATGTGGTCAGCCAATTTCTGCATATAAACTAACATGATGAATACTAAGGCATCTTGCACAAAACATCTTACATCAGAATATTGCATATACATTTCCTTTAGTTCATAAAAATGCATTAATATTGTGAAATTGCCATAAATAAAGCACACATTTGAAAGAATCAGTCTCCGGTAGAAAAATACAAAAAACACACTATATAGCAAACCTTTCCAACATAGTTATGATAAGGCTTTGATGATAATGATGATATCAAACCATCCCTCCTATCTCTTTTTTTTTTTTCCTTCTTCTTCTTCTTTTGTTTTCCTTGCTTGCTTGGAAGGGCTTGAACTCGCACATTCTAACCTCCTTCTATAAGTTAACATAGCACGGAAGTGAGAGATCCACATCAGTGGGTTGGATTTAAATGCAAGGCATTATATCATCTATGATTTCACTTTCACTGCCAAGAACAGATTCACCAAGGCAAAACAAGGAGAAACTGTGAGGGAAACAGCTTCTCTTCAATTACAATCTAGTGTGGTTGTGCAAGAGGGTTCATCATAGAGGCTTCCAGGCCTTGACAACACTTAATCTCCAAGCCCCCTTCTTGATCTTCTTTCCTATCTAGATCTTATCTTGTGATAAGATCCTCCAAATACAAACTGAATCTTAAGTGACAAGTTCCTCAATATACAATGAACCCACTCTCTTATTATAATCCCCAATCTTAAAGCAAATCTTTAAGAAAAGCAAGAAAAGGAAAACAACAAAATGGCACTAATCATCTTAGCGAGGCCTAACCTCCATGGCCAGTGCCCTTGGGCCTTCCAATGTGAGCTAGTTGGCCCATTGGGACTAAGGCCTTCCAGTGCCCTTGATGGGTCTTGGCCTAGCCTATGGGTCTTGCGTCTAAAGAGGCTCTTGCATTAGCTTTCCACTGTATCACTTTAATTTTCTTTTGCAGTATCTACTTTTGAAAGTCAAAACCAAGGTTGATTGTGAAGTTCACTACAATTATGAATATAAAGTGCATGTAATTGCATTTTCATTATTACTTGGGGCATTTTTACCCTTCTGTCCTAAGTTTATTTTATTAAGGCAATTAAGATACTGCTTGCATGATACTTTTTATCAATAACAGTAACCATTATTAATGAAATAAACCGGAAACAACAAGAAACCCAACAGGGAAAAAGCCCAAGTACAAGAGCATCATACCAAAGCCCACATTACAAAAAGAACGACACCAGGAAAAAACTCCATCTAGTATCCACCTCTGTTTGACTAAACCATCCACCAAATTGTTAGATGACCTAAGGACATGGCAGATCTCTACTTGAAGCTAGGAAGCCAAAAACTTGAGCTCGGCTTGCATGATTTATTCAAATAAAAAAAATTATGAAAATAAATGAAGCAAAAGAAAGTGACAAGGATGGGAAAAGAAGAATATGTAATCAATATTTGGTTTCTGAGTACATGGCACTAAAAAAGTTGCAAGATCCCCAATTTGAAAGTCCAGAACCCCCGACACCCCTTTTATAATCACTCTGGCAGAAGTTAATCTTCCTGGGATCTCTTAGTATACGACCTTCAACTCGAATGACTTCTGGTTCCCTTAAAGAGAGATTTACTCTCTTAAGGAAGGCTTTTGAATCCTTCTAGATAAGTTACTTAGGCATGAAACAGAGATTTAGATATCCTCCTTGCCCATAGTTATAGTGTTTCTCACAAGTTCAGTTGGCTTAGAGGGAAAGAAAAATAGTTAAAGAGGTTTCCGTAGGGGGCCTTCCTAGGCACCAAAACACCAATCCCAAGTGACTCATGACACCAGGAAGGCTCCCATTGCCAATCGCGGGTAAGCTTTGAGGCCAGGCATTCCCCTAGCGTTGGGTGTCATGTCTTCCCTCACAACACTAACTTTTGGAGACCATAACTTCTGATCTGCTTATCAGATTTTGTACATATTTTATACTGTCAGAAATCTCCCAACATGTAAAATTGCAATTGTAAAGGGCTTCTACCCATTTGAAGTTGTTTACATAGGATTCAGGATTGTAGGTCCAACCCCCTTCCTTATTTTCCTCTTTTTGACCCCTATAGTTTCCTAAGGCCATATATTTTATCTATGTGTTATGTAGGACTTCTAAGTATCATATATAATCAGCAAGCTGTCAGCAAAAAGATAGACATGGTATAGAAATCATTCCCTTTGGAAGTCATTCATGCCATTATCTCAGTTTACTCAACCAAACTTACTATTTACAATGTCTTGGTTTTTTTTTTTTTTAGACTACAGTTACTAGGTTCACAGACTTACAGTTTCACTAGAACAATATGACAAGTTGACAACACAATCTTCATAGCATATAAATCAGGGCAAACGATATAGATAGATGAATACATACAATAGATTTTTAGCTCTCTTTCCCTCTCTCTCCAGTCCTGTAACCAGTAACAACACCCAATGGTTGACTGAACAGCTTTGGCTCCATTTCACTGTTGTTATTACTTGAGAAATCACAAGATTGAATCAGAATCAAAACTATGTACACATATATATAGGACAATATTCATGTGCATACATCCCTCACCAAAATGGTGAGGGACACTCCATATTTGGAAAGTATTAATGTGAAAAAGGACAAAACCATCACACTCATGACACCTTTTTAACCTTGTTAGGTCATATATCTATTCTCATTCTTAAAGTGCCTCAGATAAGAAGGAGTGGAAGCATATCAGGGAACTTCTGTAAGTTCTTATTAGATCAGTTCCTCAGTTAAATGATTCAGGATAGAATATTTTAATACTAGCTCAAGTAACCTAGGACCGCATACTAACTTGCCAGTGCCAAAAAATTAACTAAGTCATGTGAGACCCCAATCCACCTAAGTAATCCATTGAGGCAAGTGTCCAAGTCCCACATCAGAAATATTCGAGTCTGGGCCTTCGGCTCATAAGTCAAATCCCGTCTTAACTCTACATGACACGTTTTAAAGCAGTGCAGCTCAAATCCCAAAAAAACTCCGGGGTTAAGCGTGCTCAAGTGGGAGCAATACTGGGATGGGTCACTTGAAAAGTCCTCAAGCACGCATGTGGACCAAAGTGGACAACATCATGCTGAGTTGGTGGGGCTATGACAGGTTGGTGAAGTCCCCCCATCATTTCTATTAATTCCCTTTAAATGTGCCATGCTTTTTTAATCAGTCTGCACTCAATGTAAATTACCATTCAATGTACCAAATGATCAACATAGTTTATGGTTATGGCACTGGGAATGACAGAAAGGCCAGCAAATAGTTTATGGTTATGGCACTGAGAATGACAGAAAGGCCTACCAATTCCAAACTTCAAAGCATCGAATTTACCATGATCTCACAAGTACAGAATTAACTTTCAAGCAAACTAAATATTATGGAAACACAAGTGGGAAGCTAAAAATGCACAATGTGAAACTAAATTACAGAACCAAATAGCATTTAAGGTTAAGGAACCCAACAACTGGAATACAAAAGTGCTCAAACAAGACAAGAAAACCAAATAATAGGAAAGATGGCTCAAATAAGTTGCATGCATGCATCCTGGACACATGATGAGGAACAAGAGATAGTGCAATTGGAAGAAAGACAGTGTACCTAGCAAAAACACACACCTTAAAAAGAATGGCACGATGCCTGCAGAGTCCCACTGTCAGGATGCCAATGGGGATCACAATGCACTGTTGACTATCCGTCAATCTTTTGCTACATAATCGCCACTGCGTGTAAAGATCACCATCCTCCATTGGAAATGCTCCCCTTAGAATTCCAACAATTCAATCCAATAAGTAGGCAATAAGCTAATAACGCATATATCAAGTAAGATCCACAAATAAAAAGTGGTATTACCCCATTTTCCAAGAAACAAGTTTGCCAAGTTGCTCTACTAGCTCTAGTGTATTCCCGAGAACATAGTACAGATCTAATGCTTCATCTTCAAGCTCTTTTAGGCGTGCATCTCCATATTTATCAACAAGAACCACTTCCATCAATGAATCAATAGGATCAACTGCTTTAAGTTGTTCTAATGATGGTAATTGTTTTCCTTCATCTGATTCATTACACATCACCCATAGATGTGGATTCATTCCCAGAATGTTATAGAACCCATCAAGTATCTTATCAGAATAAGGCAGGGAGCCATTGACCTACACATAAGCACAGTGATCAAAGTTACCTATAAACCCCACCCACCCAAAAGCCTCACAATTTTCTTGAGCAATTTTCAATCCGAAAGCCAACATACTTGAAAACATTATTCAAAACTTGTCAATACGTGTACAATCAAATTACAAAAACTGTTCCTCTGTCTGAACTAGAACCGACATCCAAGTTCCATAGAAAGATATGCTAATAACACAAGGATCACTACTCAAATTAAAAATTGGAAGCTAATAATTAACACTTTCAATCAAAATTGCTAATAGCCATAGAACATACACAAAGCATACAACACAGGAACAGGGAACTGTTTAAAAAATCCACAGCTCCCTTTCCACATTCAGTGGGCACCTTCCACTATTCTTACTAATGGCTCTACTCAAACACCAACAGCCATAGCTAAAAACAAACGTCATATTGGAGACCAAAAGGCAGTTAGTTAATAAGAGAGAGATTCAGCGAAAGAAGACAAACCCAAAGTCGGAAGCTGACAGTTTCCGCATCCAAAGAAACGCCACAAATCTCTTGCGCCCCATCTCTGAGAAGGTGCGTTTCATCTGCGAGAGACGCTTGACTAGCGAGGCGAATTGCAAATGTCAGCTGGAGATAGTAACTCTCACGCGCCTTCTGCACCCAACTCGCCCTGCTCCCTTCCTCTCTAGAACCACCACCACCTCCTCCTCCTCCTCCTCCTCCTCCTCCTCCGCCCCCACCCAACCCACTCAGTAGCGCCAATTCCTTCACATCGGTCGATGCACTCCCATCGCCGATCGTCGTCAGCGTCGTCCCGGAAAACAAGCTCCCGGCATAGCTGCTCCCGCTCGAGAGCCTCGGCAGGGACGGCTGCCGCGGCGGAGGCCGGCTCTGGGCGTCAATCATCTCCCCCCCAGTCGCCACCGCCGGATCCCCATCGGCAGCTCCCAGCCGCTGATAAACCGATCGCCAAAAGATGCAATCTCGCTCCAGATTCGGCAAGGATCGCACGTGAAAGTATCAGAGCCGACTTCTCGATCGAAGCCATTTTCCCCATTAAATTGGTAGCTAAAAGGCCTCCTCCGCTCGTGATTCCAAAGCGACTTACCCCAAGAATCGAAGCCAAGAGTGGGAGAATCCGTTGAGAAATCGCGATTCTCACGACTTTGAGGCATTTTCACGAGCCTCACGTGATCCACGAACCCTCAACACGTCTCTCTGCATCCTTGGCCCGTCACAAGGACAAAGAAAGTTTCTTTGCTTTGCTTTCCTTTCCTCCTCTTTCTCCTTCGGCAAATGAAAAAGTAATAGACCCTCACCGATCTACAGATCCCTTATATACCTTTTTTGCTATCATATCCATCTTCCACGAGGAAGGAAAACGACGTTTTGGAAAACCAGCAGCTGAGGAAAACCGCTTTTGATCAGAAGCTCACTTCTGGTAGAAACATCCAGAAGATGATGTTATCAGAAGCTCACTTGAAAGAGCTGTTCTCGTCAGTTCCGTGTCAGAAGTTGGAGCGATTGGTATTGGTTGGAATGAAAGCCGATTTCGCAGAGAAAAGCAAGGCTTGTGATTTGGATTTTTTATGTTCTCGTTTTCCAAGGGGAAGTGAAAACATCGACGGATGAAAGGCGGTTTTGCAGAGATCTCATGGTTTCTGCGTGTGATTTGGAGCCATTTCTGCGTGAGGGTGAGAGCGAGAGAAAGAGGTTTTGGTTGCGTTTGGCATCGTTTCTCATTGTTCCTGGTTTGGTGCCGAGACCGGGTTATGCTACGTTCGGGTTGTGCTGAGATCCATTTGTGTAGGACTTGTTTGATAATATTATACTGATTTGTTCCATTGAGAATGTTTTTGTAGCACTTGTTTGATAATACCATAACAATTATATTCTAAGAATTTGAAATAAATAATTATATATTTCTCAACAATATTGAATTTAAAGAACATGGGTCCACTTTTATAGGTTTTACAATGTGAGCCCACTTTTATTGCTATTAAATATTGCCCCACAAATTTTTGCAAGGAACATAGGAATTTACTCAATGAATTACAAAATAGGTCCTCCTTTTGTGATTGTGGAAATTAGATGCACCTTTAGGAATTATAATAATTAGGATTATTTTTAGACTTATTATTAAATGAAACTCACCCACCATATAGATCATTTTGAGAATATAATGAGGTCACTTTCATTCAAAATTCTTGCAAATTCAACATAATTCATCTCCATTTGCTTTAACTAAAAATACATAGACTAAAATAAGTAGATCAACATATCAATATATAAATAAGCTTCAAATATATATATAATTAGAAGTTAACTAAATATTCTAACAAGTAAATAAATTATAAACTATATAGAAAAGAAGAAAATTTTTTAGAGTTTCCAAATGGCCACTACAATAATCAAGAACATTCAAAGATTTATGTGGCATATAATCACTTAGTAAGAGAAAATAATTAATAAGATTCATTAAATTTAATACAAATCATTCTTCCAATCCACCATGATGTGCAAATAGTGCATCTGCAATTTCATCTCGTTTACATGCCATCTGCTACCTTCCTTGTGTCGTTCCTAGCTCTGAAGGTGCAAACATATTATTATTATTATTATTATCATCATTATTTTCACCATAGTTATCCTCTACCATAGACCCTTCATATCGAAAGCGAAGAAAATCTCTATCCCTTTGCATTTCCATCTTTATAAAGTTGTGGAGTGTACATGCAGCAATCACAATTTGCCTCTGTTTGCGTAAAGAATAGGATGGCATGAGCTTTAGAATATGAAACTTTGCCTTCAAAATACCAAAGCAACGCTCAATAACATTTCGCAATGAAGAGTGATAATAATTGAACAACTCTTTCTTTCCAGTAGGTCGTCTTCCATATCCACTATATTGTGATAAGTGGTATTGCTCCCCTTTGTAAGGCATAAGATAACCAAGTGTATTACTATAGCCAGAGTCAACAACATAATATTTACTTGCAATGACAAATTTTCATATTTTTACCATTACTATGTAAAGTAATATAAACACACATATTTTCATCAAATAAAATTACCTGCTGGAGGGTGAGGAAAATGTAATTCTGGATTAGTTATAGCCTCAACAAATACACGAGAATCATTTGCTTACATTTTGATGTTATAATGATTTACGTGTAATTTGTGGAAAGAAAAATGCAACACATTTTGATATTATCCTTCTTTCCCTTAACCCAATAGCTCTCTATTGAACTAATTGTAGAAACACATTACTTTAGACAACAGCCAGCCAACTACAACAATGTACAAAATGAAAAACAGATTGTCTACTCAATTCCACAAAATGTGATGCAAATTCAAAAAAGAAAGCACCATACCTTTGCCCTGTTTCTTTAATTCACTGCATTGGGTTCTCTTTCAGCTTATTTCCAAATTAGTGGTCTAATCTGAGTCCATAGAAGAAGACATGCATTACAAAGGGTAACTGTTAATATAGAGGATATGTGCAGATAAAAGGAAACCAATCAAAGAAAAAAAAACAAAAACAAAAAAAAAAAGTGGAGAAGAATTAGAAGAGAGCAAGAGAGCATTTGAGAATAAGAGAAAAACTTGTATGTAAATTAAAGGCCTATTTGGCATCACTGGCCATATCATTTTGAGAATGGATGAGGAAAAATGTGTCTGATAGGTATTTTGTGAGAGAAAATCTAGAGAGAGACATGAGAGAGATAAAGAGGGATAAACTTTATAGATGTGCAAAAAGGAAAATAAACTGTTGCCAGCACTGGTGCATCTTTTTTAGCTGCAGGGTTTTTCAGTTTATGCCTGTGCCCACCCCATGATTTGCACAAAAAAGGAAAAGAAAGATGGTTTTCTTTAAGTTTAGGTAAAAGTCAACACCACAATTAAGTTCTAAAAACTTTAGAGAAGTGTTCAATGCTGACATCAATTATGTTCTGAAAACTTCATACCACCTTATTTGGGTAGTCTATTATTTCAAGATCCTGTGATAATCACATGAATCTTATGGCTAATTCAAAATGAATCAGGATTCAATTTCAGTACATAAAAAGACCAACATTTGAGGATCTTAGACTTATTGGAGCCATCAATACATTTTGTGTGAGCCCAATACTTGAGGTCCCTATTTCAATTACACCAGAGCCTAATATCAAGGTCCGTAAACTAGCTTCTGTACATTGTTTGTTAGCCCAATACCTGAGGTCCATATATGATTTACACTAGAGTGTTGTGGAGGTCCTTGAATACCTCAATTGGAATGCTATAAGCACCTTGTATGAAACTTGGATTGATGACTCCCCCCTTGCCCCTCATTTTCCTAAATTTTCTATCTTCTGCAGATTCAGTCACAGCTCTAATTGTAGACAATTCTTAGAAAATCTCAGACACCCTCTGTCCCTCTCTCATTTTTTTTGACTTTTTGTGTAGAAAATAGATAATTTTTTCTTGTTTAGTGACTTGACAAGGTTGATATTTTTCTTTTTCTTTTAAGAAGGGAATTTTTGAATTTTTATCCTTCTAATATGACCCACACATCTTTTCATGTCTGTGAAATTGAGGCTCCATTTTACTCTATGGAAGTGCCAAACACACCCTTTTTAGAGGTTCTCTCTCCATGAGGCTTACTCCATCCAACTCCCTACCACTCCTACACCTGATTAAAAATTAATGAAGAAGTGCCTCAAATGTTTGCCACTCTCCAAAAGAAGCATGGCACCAAATCCCATCTAGAGTGGCATCAGTCCTAATATTGGCTTTTCTAGTCTGGTCCTATCTCAAGGTTAGGCTCAGTCAATAGGAGCAAGTCTAGCTTCTTCATGTTTCTATGCAGTGTAAATAAAGAAATTGACTTGCCTTTGTTCTTCTACTTCTTGTTTGCATGGAGCATAAGGGCTAAGGTTGCCCGAGCAACATTCTCTCACAGTTCTCTTTGGTGTTCCCTCTCTCACCTATGACAATCTTATATGCAACCTGGATATTGAGGCTGGTGATTTTTTTTAACAGTCCAAGCTGTTTCTGCAAACCGGGCAAGGAGCTATTGGAAACAGCAACTCCCCTTCCCCCTTAGCAATCTTGAGAAGGATTTTCATGGGCATCCCCTGAGCCTTAAAAATTGAAGAAATAAAGGTAACACTAATTCTTACATACAAGTAACACACATTCTAAATAGAATGATTTACTTGTAATTTGTGGAAAGAAAAATGCAACACATTTTGATATTATTCTTCTTTCTCTTAACCCAATAGCTCTCTATTGAACTATCTGTAGAAACACATTACTTTAGACAATAGCCAGCCAACTACAACAATATACAAAATGAAAAACAAATTGTCTACTCAATTCCACAAAATGTGATGCAAATTCAAAAAAGAAAAAGCACCATACCTTTGCCCTGTTTCTTTAATTCATTGCACTGGGTTCTCTTTCAGCTTATTTCCAAATTGGTGGTCCAGTCTGAGTCCATAGAAGAAGACGCATTATAAAGAGTAACTGTTAATATAGAGGATATCTGCAGAGAAAAGGAAACCAATCAAAAAAACAAAAAAAAAAAAAAACAAAAACAAAACAAAAAAGTGGAGAAGAATTAGAAGAGAGCAAGAGAGCAAGAGAGCATTTGAGAATAAGATAAAAAGAGAGAGTGAGTGAGTGAGAGAGAATGACGACTGAGAAAGATGGAAAAAAACAGAAAGTGATAAGACAAGGGGCTGGGAGAAGAGAAAGAAAGATGAAAGGAGAAAAAGAGGAAACAGAAGAAGAAGGGATGGAATAAAAAAAACAACAGAGATCTAGGCATATGTTTTCCATGTTTCTGGTTTTTATGTTGTTGTAGAAGATGGGTTTGGGATAGATTGAATCCTTGTATGAAAGCTCTGTAACAGCTAATTTACAGATCTAGCAACTGAGAAACAGATGTTATCATACAGTTGTAATTTACAGACAACAAGGAGATCCGATGACTGCAATCACAAGATATTATTTACATGACCTTCTTACAACTTAATACGACAACTAGACCCAAATCTACAGGCGGGCAATAAGTAGATCCTAGGCCTGACGCGCAATCCAACAATTGCCTGTTTGAAATTAACAAAAGAAGAAGAAAAAGAAGAAGGGATGGAAGAAAAACAAAAATCACAGTGCTGGGAGAAGAGAAAAAGAGATTAAAGGGGAAAAAAGAAAAAACAAGCCAAAGGGATGGAAGGAAGAAAAAGCACAGGGCGTGTACATGAAGGATGGAAGAAAACAGGGAGAAAAGAATGAGAGATTAAGGGAAAAAAAACAAAGAGGAAGAGACGGAAGGAAGAAAAAGCATAGGGCATGTACATGAAGAAGATATGGAAGAAAACAGGGAGAAGAGAATGAGAGATTAAGGAAAAAAAGAAACAACATAGAGGAAGGGATGGAAGGAAGAGAAAGCACAGGGTGCATACATGAAGAAGGGATAGAAGAAAACTGGGAGAAGAGAAAAAAGAAAAAACGCAAAGGAAGGGATTGGAGCGTGTTTGCATACATGCAGAAGAGCAAACTTTGGATCGTTTGAGAAGAGGAAAGTGAATCTCGTCCTCTTATACCCCGTGGAAGCGCGGGAGTGCCCGCCAGACGGTTCAAAAAAAAAAAAAAAACAAATTGGAGTCGTTTTCAATTTTTTTATCCCGCGGGTCAGATTTTTTGAAATAATTTCAGTGGGATGCAATCTTAGAATACTAATTTTACTTACCAAACGTGTTTCCCACATATTTTTTTCGTGAAAGCAACTCACTGGCACGATGCCAAATAGCCCCTTTGGTTTTGGTGCACAGGCTTCACATTTTGCAAAGCGTTCGGGTGGAAGGAAAGAAAGCGGCAAGAGGAAATTGAAATTTTAAGCGCTTAGGGTGGGACCCGGGCACCATTGGCCATTTGGTTACACGTCATCGTAAGAGCCAACCGGGAGGTGACGCCTAAGCAGAAGGGGGTGTAGGGGTGCAAAAGTGCAACACCATCTGTGCAATACAGTGCAGTACGTAGTTGCTGATGTTGAGTAGTCCGAGGGGATTTACCTCTCGAGGTTATGTTTTTTTGTTTCCTAGGTGGAGGATTGTGAATTTCTATACGACATATTATTTATTTGGGGCGTCGCTCTCTGAATTTCGCATTCAATTGCAGAATTCTAGGTGAATGGGTTTTTGGAGGAGAAGTAACAAAGAGGCGTAGAGTAATAAAAATTTAATTTATGGATCAAACTTTAAATGAAATTAAATAATAGGGAATTTTATCCGAAAAAATTCAAATGGATCAAACTTTATGCTGACGGCACCATATTAATCCTTTGATAGCGATTTGGTTGTTTTTTTAAAAAATAAACTACTTCTCCTGGAATCGCTAACTTCACTCTTTAATATGTCATTAAATACCAATGTTAAGGTCGCTCGCTTTGTACTTGAAGAATTATTTGTGCAATGTTGTTCTCATTTGCATTAGAATATACTGAAGACATTGGAAATGAAAAACCCTGGAAAAATACAAGGAGCTCAATGACCATAGTGAATAAAAAGACAGCAGCAACAGTTGAAAAGTCGTATGAAAATAAGGGTTTATAGGTGAAACTTTTCATTCCCTAAAATAATTTCTTTTAAACCTAAAAAGAAACTTTTAAGGAATGTTAACGTCATTCTTTAATATCATAGGAATGTGAACGCCTCTCTTTAGTAACATATAAATGAACAATCTTAATGTCTTAACGTCGCTTCTTCGCTTAAAGAAAAAAAGATTACCAAATCGCTACCACAAGATCAATTTGATGCTGTGAAAACTCAAAGGTCTTCTTTTGTGTAGAACCCCATCTATTGGGTTTTTTCGGATAAGATCCCCTAAATAATATATAAGAAATTAAATAATATAAAATAAAAGTGTAAAATTCCATTTCAAATATTATGATCTATTTGCTTGCAATATAATTCATTTGGATTGTGCGGAAAACAACTAGTGCAAAAGTCAACTACTAAAATAAAATATTTTGATTTCTAATGTAATAAAAATTTTGAATTATGTAGGTACAATCCCACTCACATGCTAACACCTATGTACATCCCTTACACAAATCTAATTTAATCTTCCTTTTTTTACCTGTCTCCTAAGCAAATTCCTTAATTGAGTTAAAGGGTAACCTACTTTCAAACAAATGATGAGAAGTCAGAAGTGAATGACCTCACAGTTGATCACCTCACTTTCTTAACAATCAATTTGCTGAGACAAAGGACGGGCAACTGTTTCCTATCAAAAGTTGAGATATATAGAGCAAAGGCCACTGCCGGTGTGGCCTACCATGGGTATGTTTAATTAGTCCCCTTTATCCACTGGGTGAAGCAAGGAAAAATACCTAAAAATACACATTAGTTTTGGAACTTGCTAAATGAACTCGTCTTAAAACACTTACCTCTGTTTTTTTCATAAAGAAATTTGATAAAATTACCTATATGCCCTTTTCTCTCTTCACTCACACTCCCCTCCTCACTCTTCCCATTCCCTACCTCCTCCTCCCACTAACAATCACCAACTTCGGCGAAGGGAGCCAGCCGATCTCCCCCTCCTCTTCCCCCTCCCCCTCTCTGCACAATCAGGCAATAGCAGGCCACCCACCGGTTTGAAATCTAGATATGGCAAAAGGAGAAAGAGAGGAAAAGGGAGGGGGAGGGAGAGGAAGATTGGCTGGCTTCTTTCACCAAAGTTGGTGATCGTTGCCGAGAGGGGGAGGTGAGGAAGGGAAGGTGAGTGGGGCGGGTCCCCATTTAAACCGGAGCCATTGCCATCCCTAATGAGCACTATATTAAGGGGAATATATGTTAACTATAAACGACCCTTGTATGGGGCTGATTTGAGCTCGATAGGTACCAAAAAGTCATGTGGCAAGATGTCTCATGCATTGTAGTTTCACATGTATGTTTTTATGGTCCCACACACATGAATCATGACCTAGCAGTTGCTTGTATAAGCAATACTTAATTCAGTCACATTAAAAAAATATAATGAATAAAATAGAAATATACTTAAGGGGTTTTCTCTAAAAAAAATCCCTTTAGAGTTTTTGTAAAACAACAAGACCACAAATATTTTATAGCGCAATAGTCTCCTAGGCCCTTTTCGATTTTTTTCAATATTATTTAGGAGCATTGATATTTATGCTCAAGTGAACCATTTTTTCATTCCCTTTTCCTCTTCTTCCCCTTCCTCTTCCCCATGTTTCATTTGGATTTTGGATGAGAGTGGTATTGTAAGGACCCGAACCTCGCTAATCTTGATTTACATTAATTAAGCTCGTTATATACCAATTGAACTCGATTAAGGCTAATTTAATCCAAACTTATCGGGTTTGGGCCTCGAATAGGTAGTTGGGCAGAGTTTGGACTCCACTTAAGTAGTTAAGGGCTTTTTCGTAATTTATCCTTGCGCCTCTTGGACACCTCGTCCATTTCCTTACGTGTAATTTATCGCGTAGATCATCTTTCAAGTTGGGCCTGAGTTGATCCGGACTCATTCTAGGCCAATTGAGGTCCTCCAGACTAAACTGAAATTTCTTGAAACAAGTGGGCTTGCATGTAACTCTCAGGAAATTATGTTTAAATGGGAGCTCGACGTGTTTGCTCCTTGTTTCTTCGTTTCCTTTGTTTCAGCTGTTGGAACTCTTGCACTCCATCTCTCTCCATTTCACCTTAGAACTGGGAAGAGAGAATTAAAGTTTGCATGTGATGTTTTGGCATCTATCTTCTTCATCTTCTTCTTTGGGCACTTCCATCTCTCTAGAAATCACACTCTTCTCTAAGCTACAGACATAAGGTGAGAATGGTATTTCAGATTCATCTCTGTAAGCTTGTTAGAGTCTAAAAGACTCAACCACATGACATGCATGTGAGCTTGAACCTCATTTCCCTCCTTACATGTTCCATTGTAGAGAACCCATTTTTGATTTGGAGTTTTCCCTTTCACCCACACGACAAGAAGAGTTAGGAAGGTGCTAAATACTGTAACAAGGTAAGTACTTACAAGGCAAGTACTTAAGCTTATATACACTACATGTGTAATTGTTCTATATGTGTAATTGTTCATTGCATGTTAAGTTAGTTTGTTTCTTATTGCATTTTCTTCTTAATGTGTGTGTTTGAATCAAGTGGGAATAGTGGAAAATGGGAATAGAGGGTGTGGGAGTACAGAATATCTTAATTGGATACTACTAGTGAGTTACAGAACCCTCTCCAAATATAGGTTCTGTACTGACTGTAATCGGGATTGAGCTACAGAACTATGTCCAAGTTTCTGAAGCTTACGGCGAAGCTACGGCTAAGCCGTGAGCATTTACGGCTCAAAGTCCAGAGAGCAGCAAAACCTGATTTTGTACTACGGCTCACATACGGCTAAGCTGTGTATTTCACTACGGCTAAGCCGTATCCAGCCTGTAACCTAGCTGTAGGTCTCCCTACGGCGAGCTTTCCAGAGAGCCCATAAAACCTAATTTCTTCTACGGCTTGCAGACGGCTGCACCGTGGAACACGATACGGCTATGCCGTGACCTTCCCGTACCTTAGCCGTAGGCCTAGCTCGGCTAAGCCGTAGGCCAATATATGGTTGGACCGTAACTACGCCGAAAATGTGGATGGAATTCTGACCCACTCGGCTAAGCCGTAGCCTTGTATATGGCTAAGCTGTAAGAACCCAATGAATGCAGGACGTTAGGAACCTCAATGATCTTGTAGGGCCTTAGTGTTAGTACCTTCTATTCCTCCACATTGGCCACTGGTAATTACCTGTTAGAATGAATGAATGATTTATGAATGATCTCCCAATGGCAAGTCATGGATGTTGGCATGAGAAAGGGTGTCCCGTATGCACACAAGGTAATACCAAGACACGGTAACACAATGACACCAAACGTCTCATGTGTACATCGTGTTGAAAGTCCTTGAGAACCAAGTGGAATGCATCCATATTGCCACGATATATCACCTTTAGCATGATTGTTATCCGATTCTTTCCTCTGGCAAAACCCAAGGCAATTCAGATCTGAGCTTCTAATGAGTGCGTGTCTGACAAGCCAGAGCTTCTACTGAGTGTGTGCTTGTTAACCAAGGGTATAGCCGAGGTTCGAGCCTTGTAGCTCATATGTATCTGCTTCGTTTCATTATGCATATACTTCATTTTTCTTTATTATTTTCTTGTCATTGTTACAACTATACTCTTAGACTAATGTTCCTTACACATGATATGACTAGTATGATTACTTCCGAGTCGGCACCACTTAGCTTTTGCCCTTTTTGGTATATGTAAGTCACCACTGCAGTAGGTTTACGGAAGGATTGTCGACGCTCCTCGGGAAGCTAGCCTGATCCCCTAGCGACCCATACGATATGTATGCTCCTTTTTGGGAGAATAGAGCATCTTGGTTGCCAATCAGTATGTATGACATTTAAGTGGTAATTCCTCACTCATGCATCATGTTTAGTGACTGTCCTTGTCACTATATTATGTTGTTTCATTTCACATGCCTTAGTACTTGCTTAACCGTCGTGTTAACAGTATTACCCTTGGTATTGCAGGTCTAGATCCCGGTCCCAACGAGGACACTGATGCGCCCCAGGAGGATACCCCAACGGTACCTCGGGGTGTAGGCGAATGGATGGATGGCGATGTCTATTACTAGCCATCCTACGGAGCGCATCTATTCTCGAGATATTATGCTGGGAATTTTTGTATCACCTCTTTAAGAACCTTTTGGGAATGTACTTAAGGACTTTTAAAGACTTTAACTCTACTGTATGTTATATGTTTACTTATGAAAGCATGTGCTCTTAATAATTACCGAGTATTGCACAGGACCTCGTAAATGATAAGTTATGTTTGTACATGTGTCAGCATACCTCACACGTTCCTGTGGAATCTCCCTTGTAGGAATTCGTCCATAATTCTTGAGGGAACGGATTTCTACGGGATTACGTATCCACGCCCTGGGGGCCCACTCAAATCCCCAAATTCCCGGGATCGGGGCATGACATACATGAGTAATGGTATCAGAGCCACTCCAAAAAGTCACTTAAAAGACTTAGCAACATTAGGAAGCGTGGTGAGGTTCCGATAGGTCCGTTTAGGTGGATTCTATGGTATGACTGTAGTATGTATGCATGTATATGTAGTATGTATGTATGTGTATATAGACGTATATGATTGATCACCATTATGATTGCAGAGCCATGGCGTCTGGATCCGGCATGAACAACAGCTTCGGTGACAATGAAAGCGATAATATTGAATTGGAAGGTGCGGACCCTCCACCACAACCTCCTCCGCGTCCCACATACAACATTGAGGAGCGGTTTATGATGATGATGCACCAGTTAGCCGCTAGCAATGCCAACCAAGCTGCGATGCAATTACAATTGGCTGCACTGTTAAATCGACAAGATCATCCAGGAGATCCCAACTCCTTGTATGAGAAGTTTCGAAAAAGGGGAGCAACAGAGTTTACTGGACACGAGGATCCGTTACAAGCAGATGAATGGTTTGTCCACACAGAGAACGTTTTTGACACATTAACTTGTACCCCCAGGCAGCAAGTGGTTCTTGCGGCATCTATGTTTAGGGACATTGCGGATACATGGTGGAAGAGTATCTGGGACCACATGAGGACTATGCCAGATGCTACTGTTTGGGAAGCCTTTAAGAGACAATTCAGGAAAAAGTTCATTCCCGACCACGTGACTCGCAAAAAGAAGGCAGAGTTCCTTACCTTGCAGCAGAACCTCATGACCGTTGCAGAATATGTGCATGTATTCAGCCAGCTCTCTCGGTTTGCTCTAGACTTGATTGACACTGAGGAGAAGAGAGTAGAAAGATTTCTGGAAGGGCTAAGGCCTGCTATCAAGGGACATGCCACTGCTTTCCAACGTCCCATTCAATATGATGATGCAGTAGCCAGGGCTTATGCAGCGGAAGAAATTGAGAAGGGCCTATTCTTGGGGGAATCTAAGAAGAGTGTTCCGTCTTCTGGGAAAGGTCAGCAATATTCTAAGAAACAGAAGGGAATTGCCAGTAGCATATCACGACTGGTCTGCGGTGTATGCGGGAAGGGTCACGAGACTAGTAATTGTTGGAGGTCCAAGGGAGCCTGTTTTGGTTGTGGTTCCATGGACCATCGCTTGTCCGAGTGCCCGAGAAGGAAGGAATTTAACCGAGTCTCGCAGCAGCAGCGGCAGCAGCAGCAGTATCAGCAGCCTTCTAGGACGACATCCCCTGCACCTAACCGACAGCAACAGCAAGTGAGACAAGGCCAAAGCCAGATCTGGCAAGGTCAGGGACAGCAGAGGCAAGGACAGCAACACCGACCTCAAAGGCAAGGCCGCGCTTATACCTTGACCCAAGAAGAAGCCGAAGCGACGGAACATGTGGTTGTAGGTAAGGTTTCTGTTTGTGGCTTTGAGGCTAAAGTGCTGTTTGATTCAGGATCTTCACATTCCTTCATCTTACCTCGATTTTCTAGTAGGATACGGGAATCGCCAGTACAGTTGCCGTATATGCTGAGTGTTATCACCCCGGTTGGAAAAAAGGGTGACTTGTGATGACTATTACCCGAGTTGTCGAGTTCTCATCGGAGAAGTTCTTCTCCCAGCGGAACTCATTGTGCTGCCCATGCACGATTTCGATGTAATCTTAGGCATGGATTGGTTGACCAAATATATGGCCTGTCTCGACTGTTTCCGTAAGACTGTCCCCTTAAAGGTGAGTGAAGATGGCCTAAGTGCGGTGTTCCAAGGTGATAAGAAGAGTTCGAACACCAGATTGATTTCAGCACTTTGAGCGGAAAGATTGATCCATAGTGGTTGTGAGGGCTATATTGCCTTCATTGTGGAAAAGAAATCACCTAAGGAGCTAGAAGAGATACCTGTGGTTTGTGAATTTCCGGATGTATTCCCGGATGAAGTACCCGGCCTCCCTCCTATTAGGGAAGTGGAGTTTACTATAGAGCTAGTACCCGGTACTACTCCTATCTCTAAGGCTCCGTATAAAATGGCCCCAGTAGAGTTACGTCAGCTGAAAACACAATTACAGGACTTATTGGATAAGGGCTTCATTCGTCCTAGCACATCACCATGGGGAGCCCCGGTTTTATTTGTGAAGGAAAAAGATGGCACCCTCAGGATGTGTATCGATTACCGACAGTTGAACCAGGTGACGATTAAAAACAAATATCTACTGCCTAGAATTGACAATTGTTTGATCAATTACAGGGTGCGACACATTTCTCTAAGATTGATCTCAGGTCCGGATATCATCAACTGCGAGTGAGGGACCAAGATACATCGAAAACAGCTTTCAGAACAAGATATGGGCATTATGAATTCTTGGTCATGCCTTTTGGATTGACAAATGCACCTGCAGTATTTATGGCCTTGATGAATAAAATCTTTTCAGCATATCTTGATCAATTCGTGGTGATTTTCATTGATGATGTTTTGGTTTACTCCAAGACCAAAGATGAGCATGTGGAACACTTGAGTACCTCCTTACAATTGCTAAGGGACCACCGACTGTATGCTAAATTGGACAAGTGTGAATTCTGGTTGGAACAAGTTGCCTTCTTAGGGCACATAATTTCAAAGGATGGGCTTGCAGTAGACCCCGCTAAAATTGACGCTATAACTACTTGGCAGAGTCCTAAAACCGTTGCAGAAGTTAGGAGCTTTGTTGGCTTGGCAGGTTACTATAGGAGGTTTGTGAAAGACTTTTCCAAGATAGTGCACCTTTGACCAAACTGTTACATTACCTTCACCTTCCTATTCTAATATTATAAGTTGCATTGATTTCTGCTTTTATTTATTATTATTGTTACTATGCTTTCACCTATTGTTACTCTCATGCTCACTAGTTACAATTTTAAGACATGCAAGTAAATTTGGTAAGTAAATATATGCAAGTTCTATTGTTCCTTGATTTATAGGTCTACACCATTGAGCTATATTGATTGATACACAACTTATCCACTATTATAGTAGTTATTGATTGATAGAAGTGAGTCGACACTCCTCAGGGTTCTAGGGTCGCACCCTGATCCCTAATTGATACCACTATATTTATTGTTAATCTCCTTTTGGAAAGCATGAATTGTTACTCTCCTTTTTGGAGAGCATTGACTGTTACTCTTTTCGGAGAGAATCAAGCAACATGGTATGCCAACTAGCAAGTATATTATATTATCTTGATTCCATTACTCATGCTATCACCTGTTAACATGCATGGCTTACCTTTATTTTCTTATTTAAATAATCTTGTCTTAAATCTTATTGATAGTATATACTAGCTTGACAATTGTTATTATTGCTAAAAAAGGTATTTAAGGTGCTACTTTTGGTGTTGCAGGATGATAAGTCCTTAAAAATACATATTTTCATATATATTTTGGACCATTTTAAGGGTTTATTGACTCAAAAGAGCCTCATTTATAGTGAAATCATGGTTTTTTACATTTATACATCATTGTAGTGCATTCATGCATAATTTGCTAACAAATAATCATTTTTGCTTAATTTCATGAAACCTACTATTTTAAGGATTCTATTTTTAGAAAGTTTTTGTAAAAAATGGTTATCATGGAATGACATGATCTTTTGTCGTTATTAATTAATCTAAATCAAATCATATCTAATGATGTGCTTACATACTATTATTTCATGAGAGATGGGCCCACATTCATGCATTGTGTATTCATGGTCAAAATTATTTTTAAAAATGAAATGTCACTGTTTGTTTATAGGTTATTAAAAAAAGGGGTCCCACTCTCCAATTGTTATAAGAATTCAAAATTGATGCAATAAAAGAAAGCCAAAGTAGAGAGAATTCAAGGAAAGAAAAGTCAAAGAAAGAAAATTAAAAAATGGAAAGTCAATCCCATTTTTCTTTGGACAACATAGATAAAATGGTAATAACTCTCAAACCGAGTGCCAGATTTGGATAATCTACCTACCATTGGAAAGGTTTTTTCGAGTAGATATCTGTAAGGTCTAAGATTATACCAATTAGAATTAAAACAACAAAGATATGGCCTCAGGAAGTTTACTATATATTTTTAGGAGGGATTGCAAAGAGTTTGAAAATTTTCTCCACATTACACACCTTTAGGTGGGGCTCATTCAAAGAAAAGTGAAGTACAATGAAGACCAAAGACGAAGTCTACTATACATATAAAAAAATTCATCTTTGGTGAGGCTAAATTGTAAAAATTTGATAAAGTTATTTTTAGAAAGCTTGTGTAAAGAATTTTTAAGCAAGGAAACAATAAAAAATCTCTCACATATCTTGCCAAATATTGGAAGACTTGTTGGCCAAGAAGAGAACTTACCAATTGAAGGAGATCTTTACTACAAAATAGGATCTATGGAGATAAACAAGTGGCTCTCAATGCCTATAAATTAAAGGCACTGGCCTCCCATACTCTTTATGGAAGAATTACTTACCTCCCACCTTTAGATCTCCCACACTCATCTCTCCCTTTCTTGTCCTTACATCTCAAGACATCAATGGGCCTTAGCCCTAAAGCCACATCACCAACCTTAAAGTGCTAAACTAGAAGTAGGAATTCTCATCTATCATCGTAGGTAGTGTGTTTGATTTTAATTTTCAATCTTATGTAACACAATTTCATTATAGTAATAAAAGTTTGTTTCTTTTCAATTTTTCTTGTTTTTGATTTTGTGGTGTTCTTAATATTAGTTTTGTGAGCCATTGCAATTGAGTTAATTTCCATTCTTTTTTAAATATTGAGATAGAGTTGAAATCACAATTATTAAGCCATCTTAGTAACCTTTTCAATATAGTTTGTCTTTTTGGATATACTGTTTTTTTGGAGGCAATGCAATATGGAGTTAAAGAGATTTGGGTGAAAAAAGATTAGAAGCAAATTTTGAAATTTATTTTACATTGAATGGAGTTTATTATTCTCACTTAGATTGATAAGCTAAGATGAAGAATAAAGTCCTAGGACAGCACTTCTAATCTTTTTGAGCCCAAATTGAAAGAAGGAATTGAAAGAAAAACTTACCACCTTTAATTTTTGTTTCACCACCTTTGAATTTCAGTTTTTACCATATTTGAATTTCTGTTTACCAACTTTAATTTACTGCAATTTAGTTTTAATTACTGCACTTTTATTTTTCTCGTCATGTTCTTACTATTTTTATGTTGTTTTTTTTATGCATAATTTGATGGTTAGATTAGAGTTCATTACATGTGTTTTCATATTATAGGATTTTGTGTATACTTAAATTGTTCGAAATTAAGCTTTTAGATCCAAATCTAATGATAAAATTTAGACTAACACACAAATAGCATAACTCAACAGTTTCAGCATACAGAAATAGTTTTTAGCAAAAAGTTCGAAGTGGGTAGCGAAGTCAAATCACAATATTTTTCTTTGAAACTTGGGAAATTAAAGTTTAGGATATAGTCTTTTATGTCCCAAAGTTTTAGGTTAAAATAGTTTCGGAAGGTTTGAAAACCAGAAGCTTAAACTTTGCCAATCAATTAACTCAGATCGGAATTTCTGTACAAAATTTTACAAAATCGTCATGTTCATGCATTCAAAACTTTTTTGTTTTAAATCCTTTTCACTCCTTTTTTTTTTTGGTTAGTTTCCTACCTTAATATAGTTTGAATTCCAGCCATTAAACTTAGATTTAGGATACATTAGATTAAGAAAAATCATGCATAAAATTTGCATCACCATACTAGTTCTCCATACTTAAAATTTTTTATCATCTCATGGCATGCATTACATTACTAATTTTACTAACTTTCTGATTTTAATTTTATTTCTAGTTTTATGTTTTTAATTGTTTTAGATAATTTTTAGAATTAAAGATCCTTCTAAACTTGCTTTATTTGAGGATTTTAAAAATTAGAAAGTTATTTAAAAGTTCGAGAATTCTAACTTTATGATTCTAATTTTAGAAAGTAGGTTTGTTTTTTAACTTTTTTCATTGTTTGCTTTGTTACTAACTTTGTTTGATTAATTCTTACTAATTTTGGTTTGTTTCTAATTTAGTTTAGTTTGGTTTTTAATTTAGTTATTAGTTTTATTTTTAGCAACTTTCTGGTTTTGGAAGTTCTAACATGTGTGTTGTTTTGCAGCAACTTTAGTCTTATTTTAAGAAATTTTAGATTTAAGTTTTTAGTTTTAGGAAAGTTTCATTTTATTTTGCAATAATTAATTTAATTTTAGCAAGCAGAATGCTTGTATTTGTTAGTTTTTAAATTATGCTAGTTTTAGATTTTATTTTAGGCAAGTTACAAGTTAAAAATACCTAAAACACATTGCTCCCTGAGGATCGATTTGGTCTCACCAGTTTTTATTACTACATCGCTGTTCTGCACTTGGAACTCAAGATCACAGGACCCAAACCAGTTCTCGATTAGGTCTTCAACCAGTTGCGAAGGACCTCCCAACGGTTCCTCCCGAATTAGAGAATTGAGACCCGATAGACGTTTGAATATAGATGCCACTCAAAGTGCTCAAATGGTCTTAAATAATTAGGCTTTGGGTCTTAGGATTGGCTCTCATCTTGCACTTTTCCTAATACTTGAAACTTATATTAACTTGTTTATGGCATGTAACCCCGGTCATAAGACCATCACTATTTTCATGCACTTGAGCTCGTTTGAGTAGATTATCATTAGGTTGCATGGTTTGAACATTTTATATGCATGTTTTAAACGACTTTAGTTTAAATAGATATCGACATGAATCAATTAACATGTGATTATTGATGACACTCTACTATATTGGGTTATGGGAATTTATGTTGTTTGTAGTTCTACATTTTAAAGAAATATTATTCGTGCTTTAGGGGTCGTTTGTTAATTTCACATATCATGTGAATATGCAATTGACTCACATGTGAAATGAATTCAATCGTTTGTCATTTTCACACCTCTTCATATGTAAATTAAAAGTAATCCAACGGTTCACCGTTTATCATAATATTTTTGCCACTTTTTATGATTTATCACAAATATCTTAAAATATATATAGAAAAGGACTACATCTCTAAGCCAAAAAAGGCATTCTAGAGAGTTTGGACGGTTCAGATCATCAAGATGGGGCCCATAAAATTAAGAATTTCATATTTTTATTGTTAGATCTTTTTATAAATATCTAAAACTATATTATGATCCAACGGTTGAAAACTGGTCTCAAGGCCATTTTTAGTTTTCACAAGAGTTTCAACGGTTCTGATTTATATTATGGGGCCCACAGGAGTCAAAAAATAAAGAAAGGTGGACTGGGTTCAATCATGAGTTCAATCACTTCCAACGGTCTCAACTATTTTGATCACATCTCAACTTGTATGATGATCCAACGGCTGAAACTTGCTCTCATGGCCGTTTTCAGTCTTCACAAGAGTTTTAACGGTTTTGATTTACATTAGGGGGACCACATGATTCAAAAAATAAAGAAAGACGGATTGGGTTCGATCACAGGTTCAACACATCCAACGGTCTCAACTCTTTTGATCATATCTTAAGTTGTATGATGATCCAACGGTTGAAAATTGATCTCTAAGCCATTTTTAACCTTTAGAAGAGTTTGGACGGTACAGATTGCTATTTTGGGGCCTACAAAATAAAAAAATGCAGAAAGGTGGACTGCCATACATAGTTACTGTTCACCCGCCTCTTAACAGTGACATGGGTAATGTTTTCATACTTGTTGAGTTGTGAAAATTCGTACATGATTTTTAAGCCATTTTCATACGATTTTCACATTTACTTTACACATCTCATACGTAAATGAGTGCAAACAAATGTGATGGTGTATAACCATTACACATGTAGTTCATTTACCTATGTAGATCAACCAAAATAAACGACCCCTAGGGATCCTCCTCGCACATGAGATTGGAAAATTTTTCTTATGGCAATTCAATGTACTATGACTTAGTATGAATTGCTACGTATGTCACATCACAAATCTAGTGTTTTTACATTAATCTTGGGCCTGGGGCATAAAACCCCCCCACCCTAAATTTTCTTTTTTACATAATGGCCCCACAAGAAAATTTTTCTAGTTCCCAACCCTTTCCGTGTCTCTCTTCTCCAGCGGAAGTAACCCTATGGGGATCACCTGCATCGTTTCGGGTAGTTCTTCAGGAGATCCTGGTACTCCTTCTCCGTACTTGGTGTAACTACGCAGAACTATGGCTGCTGAAATCGCCTGCTTTGAGGAGGAGAAGCGGAGGCGTTCGGGTTTGTCATCCTTACGGCGACCGCTATCCAATAGCCTTTTTAAATTTTTTATATATACAATGAATATTTGAAAACATAAACAATTTGGATACAGTGATCCAAAGGTAGGACCAAATCTACTGAAGTAGAATTTAATGATATGCTGCTGCCAACTCCAGCGTTATCAATTTTAATGGTTTGGAATTGGATCATGAATACATGAGCCCCACAGTCAGCTTGACACGACGCGTTCCACTCACGATTTTAACTCAATTAATAAGAAAAAGGATGTTTCATATTTAATCACATTTAAAGCTTTTATTGTAGCTGGTCATGTGCACATCCAGCTACAAGAACAAACACAACTGCACAAGTAACCTTTTGATCTCAGTCACCAATACAAACATTATGAAATAAACCATTTGATCTCCAGGCACATGATTCGTGATTTGAATTATTTATCAGATGAAAGTGAATTTTAGTTGTCTCCATTCCATGTGACGCTGATCATGACCCATAAATAATTGATGGTGGGCGTCCTTTTCTTTCCACTCCAGCCGACAAGCCACAGCAGCAAAATAAAATAATAGAGAAAAGACATTGATGGTTATCATCATCTGATAGTACAAACGTAAATGAAATTTCTATTCCTACATTCGCAAAACAGTGGCCCAGATCCTAAAACTTACTTTTGCAGCAACTGCATTTATTTTGCTAAGCTACTTTGCTTTATATCCTCTTAAGAATTCAACGAAGTCACTTAAATACCTTCCATGGAGCCTGCGATCACTAAAAATGGCCATCATCTCCCTCGATCTGAGCCGTAGAACTTCACCTTCTTCTTCAATCATGGCCCGCCTAAGCGCCTTGGCAATGGCCTCTCGGTGGAACTTGCCGTCTTTCTCTCTCTCCACCTCCACACCCAAACCTTTCTCAACTGCTAACCTTGCATCTAATCCATGCACATTGGCCCACGGGAGGAGCACGAGCGGATGACCAAATTGGACGGTCTCGATGATGGACCCCCACCCCGAATGAAACAGGGACCCTCCGATGGCTGGATGGGCCAGGATTTCCAGCTGCGGGGCCCAGCCCAATTGAACGATTCCCCGGTTCCTGACCCGAGTCACGAAGCTGGGCGGCAGTGCATCTGAGTCATCAATGGCCCACTCGGGCCTCCTAAGGGCCCATAAAAAGTCTAACCCAGACGACTCGAGCCCATGGGCAATCTCGTAAACTTCACTTTTGCTCAGCTTACACTCGCTGCCAAACACTACAAACACTACCGACCGAGGCGCCTTGCCGTCCAGCCATTGGAATATCCTCTTCCACTCGCTGCCGATGGCCATATCTCTCTTCTCCGGCGGAAGCAGCCCTAAGGGGATGACCGGTTTCGGGTAGCTCTTCAGGACATCCAGGTACTCCCCTTCGTACTCCGCGCAACTACGCAGAACTATGGCCTCGCACCCATCGACTGCCGAAATAAGCCTCTGTGCGAAGGAGATTCCAGAGGCGTCCGGGTCGAGAATCCCATGCAGAATCTCCGCCTCGTGGGGGAGAAGAGCGACTGTCGATGGAAACGGAATCCAAGGAGCAGGTGACGTCATAGATTCTGCTGTTGGCCAACTCTTCCTCATCTGGTCCACGGACATGCACTTGGTCAGACCAACGAAGGCCATCGTCGCCGCGGAGCATATGTAGAAAAGCACGCGCGGGACACGGAATTGATGTGCGATCGCATTCGTCCAGTGGGTGAGGGCGTCGTGGACGATGAAGTCGGGGGATTCGCGGGCGACAAATTGGTGGAATTGGGGGAGGAGGAGGTCGTAAGCTTTTTTGAGGAGGTCGACGGAACGGGTGGGGAGATCGGCGGTGGCTTCGGCTCCTTCGGGGAGGCCGTCGACGTGGGGGAGTGGGAGCTCGACGAAGGTGATGTGAGCTGAGGGCAGATCTTGGGGCAGTTTGGGAAGGCGTTGGATGTTTTTGGGAGTGGAGATGAAGGAGATTCGGAAGCCGGCTCTGGCTAAAGAAATGGAGAGTTGGAGGAATGGGAGGAGGTGACCAAAGGCTAGCCATGGAAGCATGGCCACATGTACCTGATCTCCTTCCATTTCTAGTCGAAGAGATGCAGGACTGGTTGTGATGAAATGAAGGATAATAGTGAGACGGTAAGGTTAATGGGATGCAACCATGGAGGACAACCCGGACTGGCGATTTAAGGAGTACCCACACTCCCTCTGTTTCTCCAGCAATAATTGTAGTGGAGGATGAGACGTGGCAAATAACTGACACCGCAAAAGCATTTGTGGTGTCTTTGATCAAAAGACGTGTCAGCATAGCCATGCATGGGAACCGTATAACTGGCGGTAATATAGAGATTAATCCCATCCCTCCAAAGGAGAAACGCTGAAAATTTCAGTTCGATGGTATTGTGCCCACTTTTCCATGTAACAGATGACAAAACTGTGATTGATGCCACTTCAGCCACTGTTAAAAATATCGGCCGTTACCGGTCCGTATCTGCCGATACGAACCGGTATCGATCGATACCGGTTTGATAATTTGCAATTTATCGATATCGGTATAATATCGTCAATTTATCGCGATATATCGACCGCTTTTCTAATTTATCGTCAGAACCGATATATCGATCGATATTTTGAAAATATCGGCCGATAATATATATGAAAATATCGGCCGATAATATATATATCGTTCAAACCCTAATTTTTCCTTCTTTCTCCCCCTCTACTCATCCTCCTCTACCCAAAGTCGGCCCTCTTGCTGCTCCTCCTCCATTAGCCTCCAAGAGCATCACAAAATTATTTTTTTGGGTGGATTTGGCTTATAAAAGTGAAGGAAATGCATTTATAAGATAAGTATATTAAATTTCTTTTTTTTTTTAAATATTTGTTATGTAGGAGCTTAGATGTGATCCATGATAATGATTCCACTTGTTTTCTGTTATATATTTACATGTTGTGATTTATGAGTGTGGATCTATTATTTGGTTTTTTAAAATATTAAGATTTTAACATTTATTAAGATTTAGAGTCTTTTAATGTTAAGTCTTATTTTTAATTTTATTAGTATGTAAAAACATGATTTTATGAAGCAAGTTTGATAGATTTAGTAGTAGAAGACATAGATCTACAAGATGTGGATATTTTATGTTTATTTATTTTCGGATTTTTAAATATTTTAATATTAAAATAAGATTTTTTGAGGATTTAATCACAAATTTGTTATTTTGTTGTATACTTCATATATGATATGAATATGGTAAGTTTTCATTTTTTTTCAAAACATTATGTAAATACTAAATAGTTTTATATTTTCAAATTTTATTTTCTTGTATGATAATGAAATAATAATTTAATATTTAAAACTAATATTTTGAGGATTTCACTATAATTTTTTTAAAGTAAGCATAATCTTTGTAAACTTCATGTAGGATTCCTTTTTTTAATTGTTCTTTAATGTAATTAGTTATATATTTTTTAATTTATTTTCGGATTTTTTTAATTTTAGATTAAACTATTATATATTTAGATTTTCATTATAAGTATGATTTTCTAATTTTATATAATCATTGTATACTTCACATATGCTATTTTTTTTATAGTTGCCTCATCATTTATGTGAATATATAACATGTCAACAATTTTTATATTTCTAAATTTATTTTTGGATTGTTAGAACATAGAATTAGAAAAATTAAATAATTAATGTATCATTTAAAATGTACCCTTTTGAGATTCCAATTACTTTTATATGAATGTATTAATTTCTTTGTTTTTATTATATTCTGGATCTTAGTTTAAATGTTATAAATTGTGCCAATGTGTTCTTTTGTTTTGAAGAAGCGAGATTAAAATGGTGCGTGACATTAATCCAGCATGGAACCATTGTGAAGAAGCTGGAAGCAAACACAAGATTAAATGTAATTATTGCCAAAAAATCATAAATGGATGGATAATTAGATTGAAGCAACACTTGACTCATAGGCAAGGCCAAGTAGCAAAGTGTCCTCATGTACCACCTAATGTGAAAAAAGAAATGCAAGAGTTGTTGGATGCAGGAAAACAGAAAAAGGTTGTCAGAGAGAAAAGAAAAGAGGAGGAATTTGAAGCATGTAGGGAAGAAGTTTTTGGATCTCGGGAGGGAGATATTATTTCCTCCGATGATGATGAGGATCCAAATTTAAGCAGGGCTAGAAAAGAAAGTTTGAGGTCACTTCAGGAGGAAGAAGAAAGAAGAAGAATGCAGTATGAGGCAGCTATGAGAGGTGGCCAATATGATGAGGGTGGCTCATCTGGATCTAAGAGAGGGGGTTTGCGTCGAGCATTTAGTCAAAGACAACCCCGCCCAGCAGATATTGAGGATGATGATGAACCTCCTACACAGGCACCTCGTAGGCCAAGTGTGGTGGGTCCAATGGATCCATTTGCATATAGAAAACCAACAGCCAAGCAACCAAGCATTGTAAAAGCACTAAAGGGAAAATTTAATAAAGCAAGAGATAATTTGATAAGAGCTACTGGAAAGTTCTTTTTAGATGCAGCTATTCCACCACATAAGGCAAACTCTCCTTATTTTACCACTATGTTAGATGCAGCAGCGGAACATGGTCCCGGTATAAAAGCACCCACCCCATATGAGATTGGTAATCTCTGTGTTAAAAAAGAATATGAGGAGTTACAGCTCTGGGTGGAAACTTTTAAGAGGATTTGGAAAGAAAAGGGCTGCACACTAATGTGTGATGGGTGGACGACCCTCACAAAACGTCATCTCTTGAATTTTCTAGTTTATTGCCCTTTGGGAACAGTTTTTATCAAATCAGTTGATGCAACTGATTATGTTCAAGATGCTAGATACATCAATAAGTTGTTTAATGAAGTGATTAATGATATTGGGGCAGATTGTGTAGTTCAAGTTGTCACCGATAATGCTGCAAATATGAAGAAAGCAGGACTAATGCTTATGCAGCAGAAGCCAAATATTTTTTGGTCACCATGTGCAGCACATTGCATAGATTTAATGCTTGAAGAAATTTCCAAAGGAAAAGTAATGAAACTAGTGATTGAAAAGATGAAGAAAATCACTAATTTTTTCTACTAGTCTTATAGACTTGTTTCGATGATGAAGAAATTTACAAACAATCATGAACTACTACGGCCTGGCATTACTCGATTTGCCACCCACTTCATAGCCATTGAGAGTATTTATAAGTATAGAGGAGGGCTTCTCCAACTCATCAAATCAGATGAATGGCTGAATTCTAAGTGGGGAAAGCGGCCAACTCCCCTAGCAGAAGAAGTATGCAAGACCATTGAGTCCAATAAGATTTGGCCTCATGTTAAAAATTGCTTAAATGTTTTTGAGCCTCTAATAAAAGTTCTTTGATTGGCTGATGGTGATGATAAGCCAACTATGGGCTTTTTACATGAGGCCATGGAGAGAGCAAAGATGGCCATTAAAGCAAACTGTAGATATTATACTAAACATTGGCAAATCATCGATAGCCGTTGGGAGCGTCAATTGCATCATGACTTACATACTGCTGGTAAGTGGAGACTGATTTCTTATTGATTTTCATTATTATATTAAATTCTTTTTTATACATTACTCATGTAAATTTTTGCATTTAATAGGTTACTTTCTCAATCCACAATTTCGATATGAATCTTTAGATCGAAATATAACTGATGAAATTCGAGTGGGCATGAAAAATGTTATTGAAAGACTAGCAAATGACGCTGATGAGGCTATTAGGGCAACAAACCAAGTAAGTAGATTAAAAAGTAAAGATCTTATATAATGTATGTTGTTTTCTTCAATTTAATTTATATCATTATTCATTCATAAGTCATAATAGTTGATATTGATAATTCTTTTGCTTCTTTATTCTTTAATGCTATTAGATCGATGTATATAATGAAGGAATGGGAAGTTTTGGTACCACCATTGCTCGAAGAGCTGTCACACAAACATATCCTGGTAAGGATTGTATAATATAAATAGTAAATTATATTTTCATTATTTGAAAATTCAAAAATTGAATGTTTAATATTATTTTCTTTTATTTTCAGCTGAATGGTGGTTAAATTATGGAGAGAGTGCTCCAGCATTAAGGACGATCGCAATTAAAGTTCTCAGTCAAACTACATCTTCGTCAAATTGCGAAAGAAATTGGAGCACCTTTGCTTTTATCCACACAAAAGTAAGGAATAAAATCACGATGGATAATTTGAACAAACTGGTCTACATTCACTATAACCTCAAGCTCCGCAGTCGAAATCGAAGAAGAAGAGCATTTGAGGATCAACAAGATTACTTCTGCCCAATTAATTTAGACTATATATTCTCAGCAGAAGATGATTTGTTAGGTGAGTGGCTAGAGGAGGCAGAAGAGCCATTATTAGATGGAGATCCAGAGCTAGCAGAACTGGTTGAGGACTTGACTGGGAAGCAACTTGAGCCAATGAAAGCCTCTGAAAGATTACAAGAGATTAATTTGACACAACAACAGAGGGGTACTACGGTTGATCCTACAAAAGCAAGAGGAAAGGAGGTGGGTGAGGAGAGTGAGTCAAGTATCTCTTCATCTTCCTCATCAGCAGGAATTCCTCCTGATTCCCCTGGGACTGGCGGCTACTATGGAGATAATGAGCCACCAATGTATGAGACAGTTGAGCATTTTCCTAGTGCTACAGACTTAGATCCCCATCGTGGTTATGTAAGATATGTCTCACAAACTGAGACAGGGATTGGTAGTAGCATCGGTCAAGGAGGAGGGGAAGGTACTTCTGCAGGCAATGTTGGACAACAGCAGGCTATGTATGAACCGTATGGATACAATCCTCATTGGCCAACTCAACTGCCTTTAGCTTCACCGTTACAACCGTGGTATGAGCATGGACAAGGAATGATCCAACGTGAACCCCAACATACTATTTTTCGTCCTCATAAATTTTTTAATTTAAATTTGGGCCCCCAGTCATCTCAATCTACTGAGGATAGCTCATCATATTATGACGGGATCTTCGTTCCTCAACAACAATATCAATATGGCCAAGGGCATGGGAGTGCAATGCAAGAGTTTGGATCATATTATTATAACCTATACCAAAGAAGAAGAAATGATGATGATGATGATATCGAGCCTGGAAGACACTCCACTTGGAATTAGGGTATGTATTGATTCTCTCCAATTGCTTTATGATTTATTTTACTGTCATTATGTCATATGCTATGTTAATATTCATGTTCTTGAATTTTACAACTTGCTTGATAATTAAGTGATAAATTGATGGTTGATGAATGATGAATGATAATTGATGACTGATAAATAGTGATTTATATACTATATAAGATACAAGTATAACTTACAAGTGTACAACACTACAAGTCTACAACCACTATCTATAAATTAAAAATAAATTGTATTCTCTAAAATTTCATACTAATAGATAGTTCATATTTTATAAGTCATAATTATGGTTTTTATAAAAAAAATCACAATTTCGGACAAGACAGCGATACAGGATACCATAAGTTAGGGGGACCGATATTTTGATTTATATGTGTTACTAATGAAAAAAAACATTGTTTTCTAGTATTTTCTAATATTTTGGATTTTTTGGATATTTTTTCAATTTTTTTTTGGATTAAAAAAATTCACACCGCGATGACCGCGACGGACCGCGAACCGCGATTGATACCGATACCGTATCGGTTTTTTAGACCGACCGATACCGCGACCGATACCGCGATTTTTATCCATGACTTTAGCGTACATTTTACAGTGACACTGCTCCGGTCAAAGTGAAATTTGGGGAGATGTCATAGGAGACAAAGGATTCATCGTAATGGTCCCCGTGTCATCTATATAAGCCTCACCATGGAGTTTCGAGCTCTAAAACGTTTATCTTCATTTAGTGTTAGGTTGGTCCTCCAGACGTGTATGATATTAAGGTACAAATTATACCTACCACACTGGTAAGAGTTTTTTCACAAGAAGGCACCGGGAGAGGTAGATGAGGTAACTGTTAAATTTTTTAAGTGCTGGAGGACAGTCATTTGTTTTCGTGACTGTACCCACATTATGGTCATGTGGAGTGTGGACCTGGTGTGTTTTGTACTCATTTTATCTTTTTATATATTTATTTTTTGGTGGGGGGCCTAACCCTGGTGAGAGAAGGTAATAATCCTCTTGGAAGGAAGAGGACTTCCGGGGAAGTGAAAGTTTTCAGCGAGGTTTAAGTTCTAGTTGAGCTAGGAAGAACCAAATCTCTTACCACTCGGATGAGTACATGCATTTTATACTCACATTGCTTCCTACTTCTTACCAACAAAGAAGGGGCAAGTGTTTTATTCATTGAGTTGTGTTTGTGACAACAAGTGTTACGGTACCTACCACCACCCCATCTAGTTCAACTTTCTCACAGACTATATTCTTACACCTCCCCAAAAGTTAAAATAAGGTTTCAAACCCTTTATCATTAATGAGACTCCATATAGCTGATTGAGTCAACGTTCGAACTCAACTAAGTTTTAATACTCTAGTGTGAAAGAAGTTATCTTAGGGGTTTTTCTATATCATAACCGTGTAGGGGTTGATTTTACCATCCCTTATCAAAGACTTGTTATTTATCTATATGTTTTTCCACAAGTGCTGTACGGAGATATACTTATTAAATGAAAAGTGGTCAAAGATTTTATAAAATCTCAAAAATACTTTATATAAAATTTTAAGTTACATGATGCGAAATCACAAATTCTTGCAATATCGCATATTGTTTTTTTTTCACAGGAAAAGGTCAATCATAATCTTAAAAAAAAAACAATGCTTAGAATCCCTGGGGGATCTGGATTAGGCCCAACATGAAATTCACACCTTCCACGGTGGAGTGACCCAACACTCGCCCAGACCAATCAACTTATTTTGCACTAACTACATTTATTTTACTAACCCTTTTGTTTTGTATCAACTTAGGAATTCAACAAACTCACTTAAATACTTTTCATGGACCTCGCAATCACTAAAAATGGCCATGCACTCCCATCGCCGATCGTCGTCAACGTTGTCCCAGAAAACAAGCTCCTGGCATTGCTGCTCCCACTCGAGAGCCTCGGCAGGGACAGCTGCCGCGACCCCGCCGATCGCCACCACCGGATCCTCATCGGTAGCTCCCAGCCACTGATAAACCAATCGCCAAAAGATGCTGTAGGATTTTATACACCCGTTGAACTACCATTCCTACTAAAACCAATTGGTGATAGTAGAGGTACAATTCAATGTTTTAAGGCATTCGACATCGCACCAGCGAGTCTGTTTTTAGAGCGGTCGTAGGGAGCGACATTGTTGCACGCCTCTGCCTAACAATCCACCCTTGACCTGGAGCTCTGATACTATTTGTAAAATCTTATGCACCCATTGAGTTACCATTCCTACCAAAACCAATTGGTGATAGTAGAGGTACAACTCAATATTTTAAAGCATTCGACATCGCACCCGCGGGTCTATTTTTAGAGCCGCTGTAGGGAGCGATATTGTGACATGCCTCTGCCTAATGATGCAAACTTGCTGCAGATTCAACAAGGATCGCACGTGAATGTATCAGAGCCGACGTCTAGATCAAAGCCATTTTCCCCATTAAATTGGTAGCTAAAAGGCCTCCTCCGCTCGTGATTCCAAAGCGACTTACCCCAAGAATCGAAGCCAAGAGTGGGAGAATCCGTTGAGAAATTGCAATTCTCACGACTTTGAGGCATTTTCACGAGTCTCGCGAGATTCATGAGCCTTCAACGCGTCTCTCTGCATCCTTGGCCCGTCACAAGGACAAAAAAATCTTCTTTGCTTTCCTTTCCTTTCCATACATTCTTCCTCTTTCTCCTTCGGCAAATGAAAAAGTAATGGACCCTCACCGATCTACAGATCTCTTATTTACTTTGTTCCTATCATATCCATGTTCCACGCTTTGGAAAACAAAGCTTTGGAAAACCAGCAGCTAAGGAAAACAGCTTTTGATCAGAAGCTCACTTCTAGTAGAAACATCCAGAAGATGATGTTATCAGAAGCTCACTTGAAAGAGCTGTTTTCGTCAGTTCCGTGTTAGAAGTTGAAGCGATTGGTATTGGTTGGAATGAAAGCCGATTTTGCAGACCACAGTGAAGAAAAAGATAGCGGCAACAGCTAAAAAGTCGTACGAAAATATAACGGCAACAGCTAAAAAGTCGTACAAAAATAAAGGTTTGAAGGTGGAAACTTTTCATTCCCTAGGATAATCTCTTTTAAACCTGAAAAGGTTGGAAACTTTTCATTCCCTAGGATAATTTCTTTTAAACCTGAAAAGGCACTTTTAAGGAATGTTAACGTCATTCTTTAATAATATAGGAATGTTAACGCCTCTTTTTAGTAACATATAAACGAACATTCTTAATGTCTTAACATCGCTTCTTCGCTTAAAGAAAAAAAATTATCAAATCGTTACCACAAGATCAATTTGGTGCTGTGAAAACTCAAAGGTCTTCTTCTATGTGGAACACCATCTATTGGGTTTTTTCGGGTAAGATCCCCTAAATAATATATAAGAAATTAAATAATATAAAATAAAAGTGTAAAATTCCATTTCAAATATTATGATTTGTTTGTTTGCAATATAATTCATTTGGGTGGTGTGGAAAACAACTAGCGAAAAAGTCAAATACTAAAATAAAATATTTTAATTTCTAATGTAATAAAAATTTCGAATTACGTAGGTACAATCCCACTCACATGCTAACACCTATGTCCATCCCTTGACACAAATCTAATTTAATCTTCCTTTTTTTACCTGTCTCCTAATCAAATTCCTTAATTGAGTTAAAGGGTAACCTACTTTCAAACAAATGATGAGAAGTTAGAAGTGAATGACCTCACGGTCGATCACCTAACTTTCTTAACAATCAATTTGCTGAGACAAAGGATGGGCAACTGTTTCCTATCAAAGGTTGAGATATATAGAGCAAAGGTCACTGCCTGGCGTGGCCTGCCATGAGTATGTTTAAGTAGTCCCCTTTGTCCACTGGGCAAAGCAAGGAAAAATACCTAAAAATACACATTAGTTTTAGAACTTGCGAAATGAACTCATCTCAATACGCTTACCTCTATTTTTTTCTTTTTTTTTAAAGAAAATTGATAAAATTACCTATATGCCCTTTTCTCTCTCTATTCACCTTCCCCTCCTCACTCTTCCCCTTCCCCACCTCCTCCTCCCACTAACAATCACCAGCTCTGGTGAAGGGAGCCAGCCGATCTTCCTTTTTCCATCCCCCTCCCCCTTGCCCTCTCTGCACAATTAGGCAGCAGCAAGCCACCCGCCGGTTTGAAATCTAGATATGGCAAAAGGAGGAAGAGAGGAAAAGGGAGGGGGAGGGAGAGGAAGATTGGCTAGCTTTTTTCGCCGAAGCTAGAGATCATTGCTGGGAGGGGGAGGTGAGGAAGGGAAGGTGAGTAGGGCGGGTCCCCATTTAAACCCAAGCCAACATGTCTCATGCATTGTAGTTTCACATCTATATTTTTATGGTCCCACACACATGAATCATGACGTAGCAATTGCTTGTATAAACAATACTTAATTCGGTCACATTTAAAAAACATAATGAATAAAATAGAAATATACTTAAGGGGTTTTCTCTAAAAAATCCCTTCAGAGTCTTTGTAAAACAAAAAGACTACAGAGATTTTATAGCGCAGTAGTCTCCTAGGCCCTTTTCGATTTGTTTTCAATATTATTTATGAGCATTGATATTTATGCTCAAGTGAACCATTTTTTCATTCCCTTTTCCTTTTCTTCCCCTTTCTCTTCCCTATGTTTTGTTTAGATTTTGGATGAGAGTGGTTTAATGAAAGTTTGCAAAAAAAGGGAAAATAAAAAAGAAAATGAAGTAGAACAGATGGAAAAATAGAAAATAAAGGGAATCCAAAGAAAGAACCGAAACAAGAAGAAAATGGAAAAGAATAACTCATCTTTGTCTGCGATGAGCATAAATATCGCTGCTCATTAACAATTTCTACAAAAAAAAATAATGATTTTGCTTTGGGTATATTATGCTTAAGCCTAGATATCTATGCCTAAGCATAATATACCCAAATCTAGGTTATTCTTCTTTTAACTTCTTTTTCTAGTTCCATTTCTTTTTCTGTTTCCCTATGTTTTGCTTCTTTCTTTTCTCAATTGTCTCTTCTTTTTCTATACCTTTCATTAAACCACACCTATTCTCTTTCTCCTCCCACTGTTTCTTCTTTTTCTTTTCTTTTATTTTCTTCTCCCTTACTCCTCTTCCTTTTCTTCTCTTTTTCTTTGGTTTATGTTTTCTCTTTCTATTTTTCTTCTTCTTAGTTTTCCCCTCCTCACCCCAGACAAAACCCAAAAAGACTATGGGGAAGACGAAGAGGAAGAAGAGATGAGGAAGAGAGAGAAAGAATATGGAAAGGATTCGCTTGAGCATAGATATCGCTGTTCATGAATAATATTGAAAAAAGATAACGGGAATGGGCCCAAGGGACCACTTTGGACCATAAAAATCTTCGGGATCCTTTTTGTTCTACAAAGACTCTAAGGAGATTTTTTTGAGAAAAATTGCTATACTTAATGTTTAACGTTTACTTCTGGAAAGAAAAAAGAAAAAGAAAAAAAACTAACAAATCAAAAAAAGATGATGTGTACTATCATACTGCTCCTATCCATATTCAAAGGTCTAGCTTGTCCTCTTAATATGTCTCGGTTATGTAGAAAGGGAACCAGAAAAAAAAAAAAAAAAAAACTGAAATGCTATGATGATGTTACCGGCTCCACAATATGTAAAATCAAATCACAGAAAATATAAAGCATAGGAGAGGCAAATATGAAAAAAAAAATCATACAATTCAAGTAAAAATAAATGTATGGGTTCTATTAAACTCATTCTATATATGGGTTCTTTTCAATTGATCATTAATGGAAAGACTCGCCCATAATTTTATGTAATTAGGGTTAATTACGGGTAATTAACTATGATTATTTATCTTTATGGATGTTTTTAGTTGTAGACAACTTAGTTTTGTGGGTAAGAATGTGCATTCAATGGCTTTGGGAAGTTTGGAGTGAGTTTAGGTCAAGTTAAATGACTTTAAGGGCCCGTTTGTTAATTTCCCCTCATTGTAAAGTTAAAGTTATCTTTCATTTCACCACACAATAACCCAAAAAAGTCAAATCAAAATACCACATTTCAAAAAAATTCTTTTACCTTTTTTACATAAAAAAGTCAAAAAGTTACCTTTTCATCCCACTAATTAACAAAAAATATCTACTTTCAACACAAAAAGTCAAAAAGTTACATTTTCTTTTCACTAAAAAACAAAATCAAATCATTTGATTGATTTAACCTCTCTTATTTTTTTATCTTTTAAAATTGTCATTCACCTCACTTCACTCCATCAGTTAAATTAACAAACGGGCCCTAAGGGCTAAATCATAATTTTGAAAAATTTTAGGGGGGGTTTTTGTAATTTTTAAAATTTCATATACAAGCTCTATTTGATAGAGGAAATCATGTTCCTCAACTTTTGTGTTTTGTTTGAGTCCATTTGGAGTCATTAAACCCCCCTTTTTGTTGAAATTCGGTCACCAAAGCCAAATTGGTCAAAATTCTCAAAATCAAGTAAAAATTCTAAGTTCTACAAACTGTAACACCCTGACCTAGCTTGATCCAGTTTAGCGACTAATTAATGTTGTTTTTGTTGCTAATGATATTCTATTCCTGTTTTAGTTTTGTTGTAGGTCATGGATAGGTAATTGGATTAAGTTTGACCTGGTTTAGGTAGACCAAGCCCTTTTTCGTAATTTACATTTTTCCAAGATCTCGTCATTTATTCATCATCTTGGTGTCAACACGTGTCTCTTGTTGAGCTTGTTAAATGCTGTAACTATGTCAATGGCAAAAGATGTCGCATGGTTCCATTGGACCCGGATTTGACTCAAACTGTAAATGGCCTTAAGCATTGGACTTGGTTGTAATTCTCCTTCAACCTTATCTTATAAGACCCCTTCACCGACTCTATTCTCTTCTCTCCTCTTCTCAGTTTCTTTCTCTCTCTCTCTCTCTCTCATGAGCACTCTCTCTCTCTCGATTTCTTCTTCTTCCTTTGATTCAAACCAACAGACAAGAGAGAGCTTGGAATCGTGAGATTCAAGGTAAGCATGGTTGGGTATTCTTTTCTCCCTTCTTTTCTTGTTCTCCATGATTAGGCTCATGAGTTTTCTCTCTCTTTTCATGCATGATAGCTGTGGGTTGTCATTGGAAGTGATTTGAGCCCTAAGGACAACAAGTGGAGTGTTAGAATCGAATTGAGGCAAGTATAAGCATAACTTGTATGAACCCATGATAGTATGTGTGTGATTGAAATGATTTCATGATCTTATATGTACAGTATGTCTATAGCCCAATTGAGCTCAGTTCTTCTCTTTTGATTTCAGTTTTTTCCTTCGTTTTCAGTTATTCTGTAATCACTTCAGAAAATTGGCCCCACGCATTCACGGCTGAACCGTGAATTGCGCTACGGCTAAGCCGTAACATGTAGTACGGCTAAGCCGTAAGCCCCAATGTGATCCAGCCGTAGATCAATACAGGGTGTTCTTAAAAATAATTGAGAGTATGCAAATCTGCATCTCTTCTACGGCGTGGCCACGGCTAAGCCGTAAGGAATGCGGCTGAGCCGTAAGGTCTCCTACGACGGAGTTGAGAGAAATATATAGGTGAAAAGGTAGTAAAGGAAGGCGACTTAGTAGGGCCTTGGACTTAGAAGGTAGGTAACCATGACTTGCCCAATGAACTGTGGGACTACTACGTGAATGATCTTGAGGGCTGCGAATCATTCATGTTCGTTATCCAGCGGTTAAGCACCTTCCCGTAGGTGTTGGTTTAAGGGATTTCGGTGTACTCTCAGGTAGAATGCAACACTAGACAATGATACCTTGGAGAACTTAAAACTACATCAACATGCACGGTTAGAAACCCTGGATAACTAGAATAGGGTTGGATTGTAAATACCCTTGACTCGGTATGGATCCATTGCACTGCATCTTGCATGTCAAGCATTGACCTCCATTCTTTAACATGATTATATAATTTTGCCTATACGTCACTTTGATGGGTTGATTGATATGTTTCTCACTTTGATGGGTTGATTGATATGTTTCTTACACCTTGAGTATACACGTATGTTGATCACGATTATGCACGTATGATATACTTGTTGGCATGTTTGACTCGAGGTGTAGCACATGATTGATTCACTATGGTCAGACACTGCTCTGCCTCAGCCTTAGGAGCCCGAGAGGGTGACTTTGATATAGTTATATGACCTTGCTGCAGTAAGGACACGTCTTGGGGAATCCGGACCCTAGGAAACCCGAGACTCATTTGTACCCTGGCCCGGACAATGGTGTTCTCATCATGTTTACAAGATCCCTCATCTGGGAGCATATGGCATGTGTAGTAGCCGACTAGTTATGTACAGTGTAAGTATTTTTGATTCACTAGAGCATACTGTATTTCTCGCACGATTGCTTAGTTTACGATTATTGACATGTTATGATTTACTTTTGTTCTTTAATTTGATTAGAGACAGCATGTGTTATCTTGTTACTGCTTATACCTTGCTGGATCGTTGTATTCATGCTTTGTCCTTGGTGTTACAGGCTCAGATACTAAGACCGACCCCTCGTCGGTCAATCAAATTACAGGAGAGACCCCCGAGGCCCTGTCCGGGCTAGAGGAGTGGGCATGATCCCTCCTTTCAGAGAGCGTCAAGACCTAATCTTGTATACGAGCCTTTATTCTTTTGGGATCTATCATGACTACATCCATTCATGAGTTGTGTACAGTATTTTGTCTCATTTTGTAACACTGTTAAATATGATGTATGTAAATTCTGGTTTTCTACTCTGTTCTTACATATTATTTTGTGATGTTATCGGGTCAATCCAAACTCCAAATAGGCTCACTTGACCCAGTCATGAAACAAATCTCTAGAGTCAAATTTTCATTGTAAATTAGTTGTTGTTCCCTTTTAGATTGTAAATCACCCAAATTAGTATGCATTGAGGGTCTTGTTAAAGCAAAGCCTTGCAGGGGTCTAGCCTTGAGACAAACCTAACCTTTTAGGAATTTTGTACAAAGTAGCTACTCAAAAGCCTCAAACCTGCGTTATCATGAAGGGCACCAGACTTTCACCATTGCACGAAAGCAATGACCGTATTCACTTTTATTATCTCATTGAAAAATAAGGTCTTTAACTTGTCAATTATGTCAGAAAAGTACATTTTCATCTTTGAGAAAAAGAGTTTAAAAACATACTTTCAAAATTATCTGTTTTTATGGAAGTAAAGAAAATATGAAACAATAGTAGGGAACAACTTTTACAATCTAAGCATAGGCCTAGCCAACCTAATTTCAATTAGGGAGAAAGCTATGTTCAATTTATACAAAATTCCATGCATGGCTTTAATATACTGGCATTAAAAATATAAAGTAAACAAATAATAAATATAAACATTTGTAGGAAGATATTTAAATATCCTACTTAAAAACTAATTCATGGACTAGTTGACCTCATCTCAATTGGTGAGTGAAAGATTCTAACCTTGACACAGGTTAAGGTTCTAATACAGATTTATAGTATATAGATAAAAAACCAATTAATCTAAGTTAAAAAGTAATCACCATAAGAGCCAGACACCTAACACCGACCCAAATTTAGATCAAACACTATGCAAGAGAAGTTACAAGATCTACTTACTATCCTTGTCCAATTGAGCACAACCTAAAAGATTGAAGTTATTATTTTTGACACACACACTGTTAGCCTTTTTTATGCTTGATCCAACGCACATTGAAGCCACCTAAGACGAACAATCTTCTACAAAGGAGAAGATAATCTTCTACAAGAGAGTAGAAGCAATATTCTCTAGAACTTAACAATTTTAGCGCAGCCTTTCAATGAATTCTCTAAAGAAGAAATGAATCACTAATGTGTATTCTCAACTTAGAATAGAGAGATGGATGCTTTAAAGTTGAGAGAAAACCCCTTTTTACAGCCTAATTTCGTGCCTCATAATGTTAATCCAACCAGGATAGGAATTGACACAAAACAGGCAAATCTCACTAAAAATAGAAATAGAAATTCCCGCAATTGTTGTTTCTTAATTTCAAATAGCACAATTTCTGCAAAACTCCCGAGGCTATAACTTTATCGTTTTAGATCCAATTAATATAATCTTGAAACCTACGGATATCTATTTGAAATGAGCTTTCCAATGATAGGTCGCTTGTTCATATCCGACACTTGGTTTGTAAGATATGACATTTTTAATCAAATACCTTCATTCTAGCTTTTTTGGGACTCTTTAACCTATTCAAACTCCTAGTATAAAATAAATAGAAATACAACTTTGACTAAAACACAAGTTTTGTCTAATCCATGAATTTAGCCAATATACTAAAATCTTTACAAGCTCCCCCTTTGACAAGACTCACTAAAACAACAAAATTTGATCTACTCGAAACAAAATCCAAAATACATTAAATTTTTAGTAAAAATGTCACACTCCGAGATCTAAGATCCTTAAGACCCTCAAATACCGAGGCATGACGGGTCCACAACAGATGAATTAAATAATTTCTAAATGTTATTAATATAATCCAAATAATATCATATGATCAATAACCTATATCTATCCACTGAATTAATTTGAAGTGAGAGCAACTCTCAATCATAATAATAAACATCCCAATTGTATCTAAATTCCTAATTAAATCTTCTAAATCTAACATAAAATTTCGCTGCTATTTCCACAATCCCGATTTCCGCAAAACAAGCTAAGTTTCCTCGAGTTTTGGCTCAACCTCGAGACCTGAGGAGGAAAAACATGAGTGAGTAAAACTCAACAAGTAGAACAAACCATAAGACCTAGCAAACAAAAAACAATCCAAGAAATCAAATCTAGAGCCACGGTTCAAGTATACGAGTATATCAAGAGGGCAAGATGAGCAAATATCAAGGTATACCAAATAATGAACACATAACCAAATCCACAAGTAAAAGAAAGGCATTTCTATAGTAAACCAAATAACAAAATGTGCTTGCCAGAATTAAGCATGCACCAAGCATAAAGTACCTCCTAGGTACAAGCCATATTTATATCCAACGTGGCACGAGGCCTGAGATACCGGTAATCTCCAAAACAAAGTGGGAACTAGCTGCAGACTAGTAATATCGCACAAATGGATCCCAATCCCAATGTCATGCCCAAAAAGGGCTAAAATCCGTGTGTGAGCCTCCCTACGGTACGTTGCCTATACTTTAAAGAATGCCTGGAGATTAAAGATTTAGTAATTCACGAATCTTCAATTTACAAGTAAAGGTCAGGTTGGAAACACAAATCAAGCCTTGCATCATCAAATCTTTGAACAAATCCAATCTTTACAATCAAGTGACAATTAATCTAAAACACTAACACAAAATAATCCGTTTCATAGAAAATGGTTCCAATGGGACCAATATCAAGTCCAGCAATGAATAAATCCAAAACATGGCAAATGACGAATTTCTAACAATAATGATAGCACGATGATATCAATCAGAAAATATCAAATCCAATGATCATCACATCAAAGGTAACAAAATATGCTAATAATCTAAGATTATTTCAATAATTTCCAAATTTTCACATTTAAAATCAAAAGGAGACAATGCCTGAAAACTCTATGGCTAAGGAACCATGGTAAAACTACTTGCCTTGATTGTCAATCTTCAAAGAATTTGGCTCGTTTGACCCTAGAGGCATGGTGCGAATTCTTGTTATGATGATATGCAAACAAATTGGAAATTGAGCCTAGGGAACGGGCTCATACATGGGCTAGTGGTTTGAGTTATAATCGCACGAGATGAAATTGGGCCAATGTATAGTTACATCCTTGATTGGGCTCAATTTGTCTAATCATGCAAGTGGGCTTAAGGAATGTGAGTTATGCATACACATAGGTTAGATGGGGTGGACTTAAGTCAATGAATAGTGTGTCAATCAGTAAATGTACTGAACTGGGGTCATGAGCTTGGACCCACATCATCGATGGAATCTGTAGGTCAGGTGGGCCAGGGATACTGAGTCAATTCGATTTAAAATAGAGTGGGCTTACAGTATTGAATGCACTTAAAAGGATGACAGTAAGATAAGAGAAGAGGGAAGAGTGAGAAGTGGGTTCAGAAAGAAGAACGAGAGGAAGAAGTTGATGATGGCTGGTGGGGACTACTCGGCCATGGATGGAGGAAAGGGTGGAGAACAGCTGATGGAGAAAGAAATAAGGAAGGACAAGAAGAAGGAGAAGAAGAACAGACAGAGGGAGGAAAGGATAGTGAAAACGGAAGTAAGAAGAGAAGAAAGTAGGGAAGAAGAAACAAAGAGAATAAAACGACGAAGAAGAAGAAAGAAGAGGAAAGAAAATGCACAGAAACGGCAGCAGCAAGGAAGCACAGAACATGAAGAAAAAAGAAACAGAGAGGGTAGGGAAAGACTGAACCCAACTTGCATGGGCTCGGTCATGGCGAGGAGAACAGGTAGCAGGAAAGAAAAGTACAGAGAACAGTAATAGAGGAATGCAGGAGGGAGAGGAATCAACAGAGGAGGGAGAGGAAACCGGAAACACAAGGGAGAAAAGAAGTAGAACGTCAGGTAAGGAGAAGAAAACGAAACAAGAGATGAAGAGAGATGAAGCAGAGACAGGAAGGAGGAAGAGGAAGCAAGGAGGAGGATGAATAGAGAAGAACAAAAGAGGACGCATGTAATGGGGCTGGGTCTGGTGGGAGAAGATGGAGGCAAAGGAACAAGAAAGAAAGAAAATGAAAATAGGAAAAGAACAGGAAAGCAAAGAAATGGAAAGAAGAAGAAACAGGAAGAACAAGGGAGATGGGTTTACCGGTTTTCTGGACTGGGTTCTTGGTCAGGAACAGGAAGAGGGAAAGAAAGGAGGAGAAGAGTCCGGTGGGGTCTTGGACAGAAATGGAAGGAGGAAGAAAGCAGGGGGAGAAAAGGATGGGTTCTGCAGTGGAGTGAAGGAGAAAAAGACGAAGAGAAAGGTGAAGGAACAGAGATGGGCCTGCACTGGTGGAGGGAGGGGAGGAAAAAAAAACGATACAGAGAGGAAGGAAAAGAGAAACGATGGAGAGGGAGACTGTTTGGTTCAGTGGAATGCAGTAGAGAGACGAAGAAGATGGGTCTGAGAGAAAAACGGGAAGAAGAAGATGAAGAAGAAAAGAAAGCAAGGAAGAAGAGGGCAAACAAAGAAGGAACCGAAGGTGGAGATCAGAAACAAAGGGGAGGAGACGATGAAGAGGATGGGTCCTGGTTTGGGTTTAGCAGAGGTGGGTACAATGAGAGTGAGAGAGAGAACGAAGAAGAAGAAAGAAGGTTGAAACACGAGAAGAAGAAAAAGAATGAAAAAAAAAACAGAAAGAAACAGGAAGAAAGGAAAAGTGGATGCGCAGTGACAGCAGTGGAAAGAAAGAGAGATAAAGAAAAAGAAGCAACGAGGAAGAGAATAAGAGAAAGAAGAGGTGGGAACTGGCTTGCAATGGTAGGAAGTGAGATGGTGTTGATGAGAGATTGAGAACTGGGTTTAGCCCCGGTTCAGTTGGCAGGGATGGAGAAGAGAAGAGGTACAAAGTTCATTACGAATTTGGTTGCAGAGAGAAATATTGGCAAAAGAGGTGAAGGGGATGGTCTGGCCAATGGTTGCCATGGAGATGAGGATACACGACGAAGAAGATGAAATCGAAGAGAAAAGAAAGAAAGAAAAACGACGAAGAAAGAATAGAAGCAGGAAAATGGAAACAGAAGACGAAGACGGCAAGAAGAAGATGAAAACGGTGAAGAAAACAAAGAAGAGAAAGAAAGAAGAAAGACAGAGAACGAGAAGGAGAGTAAGAAAAAGAAAACAGGCGGTAAAGAACGGATGGAGAAGGCGATGCTGGTATCTTGTTTCGGGTCCGGTGGGTTCGGGTCTGACCCGGCTCGTCTGAGCTGGGCAGTGCAGATTTGTGCAAACAGTGGCCCGATGAGATGTGTGGCTAATATAATGATGATGATAATGCTATGATAATGGCAAATACAGTGGTGAGAGGTTTGATGCCCTGGTATGATTGGAGAAGCATGATAAAAGAAAAAACTATGTTACCATGAGAAGCTACTAAAATAACCTACTATTATAGTATATTGCAAGCGAGGGAGAGAAAATTGAGAGGATCATACCTTAGGTGGAAGAAGAAACTCTTCACAAAAGAGGGAGGAGACTTGGTTGCGTAGATGAGATTCAAGGGAGGGAGAGTGTTTACATTTATAGGAAAATAAAAGCAACGTTCAAAAGAATTTTAGTTATATCCAAACTTAGCCAAAATGGTCTAATTCGAATGGAATATCTTCCTCAAGTAGAGTCAGGATAAGTCCGGACAATCTAAAGGTTTAATCCAAATAAGGTTTCAATTTTAAACACAGCTCTAAAATTTTCAAACTCTAGTAACTTATGGGACCCATAGAGTAACTAAGTAATTATTCAAATTTAAATAGTATCAAATCATAATAACATGTGGGGTCCATCAAGGTTAAATCAATGATTAAGATTAATTCAAATTTAAAAATAAAAATTTGGGCCTTTACAAAAAATAAATATATATATATATACCATTCACCACTTATAAATCTGTATTATCACTGTCTATCTAAATATCTGAACTTTTAGTATTGTACTATTTACCAATTGAATGCTATGTATCTTCAACAGTTCTAAATATTCAAATATACATATCTCACCCTGAATTCCTTATTCTCCCCCTTTTTGTTTACAATTGACAAAGATAATGATATTAATATGCAGCATATTTATCAATTAGGATCTAGTAGTAGCTCCCCCTCAATTGTAACTCCCCCTTAATGTTATCTTCTTTTTAATGTTGGGTGTGGGGGCTTGATCTTCTTGATCAGGGTTTTTTAGATTTTGGTATTCACACTTGCGAATTTAAAATTTTTAGCATAGTGTGTATCAATTCAATAAGCAAGGCAAACTTTTTAACCCAGACAGCTCTTGTCTTGATCTTAGGTGGAGAAAATTGCTTCTTCCATTTCTTTTTTCTTGGTAAATATCTCAGGTTCTCGCAATGAGAATAAATGTGTCATTTGATTCCACAATGGTGACATGTGGGTGTATATACAGGACATCACACATATTTCTTTTTTAAAATATTTGTAGCATGTTTAGCACAAACAAGTTTTAAAACAGAAGGTGTTACAGAAACCAAAGTAGAACTTGCACCAGATCTCACATGTACAGAGTGTAGAGTCGTGAGTGCCTTACAAAATAATGTAGTGCTTTTCATAGAAACAATTTTACTTTTAGCGTTCAGTTTGGATGCACTATGATCATAACTAAGACCTCGTTTATTACTTTGCACCTTCTTACTATATAAGATGACTTTGAATTTCTTCAAGCCAGTGTTCATGCTGTCCAATGATGCCTTTTTAGCAATTAGCTCTAACATGATCATCTTCTTCTTATCAATCAAATTAGAATTTTTAGCTTGACATGTCTGCAATTCTGTCTTCAAAGTTTTCATATCTTTTGTAGATTTCTCAAATTCCTTAGACAACAATTCATATTTTTTATCTGTATTGGTTAGATTATCAGCCATGAAATTATTCTAATTTTCCAAGTGGCGTACCTTTGCAAGAGCATCTTCCAATTCTTGCTTGAGAGAAAAATTTTGATTTTATGTAGTTTTCCACTTCTTTTTTATCTCATTATTCAATGTGGCAAACTTGTTGGACATCTTCATTGAGATATGGTATGCATGCTCCTTCCTAATTCTGTTCATGATTTGAGCTTTCTTATAACTAAAGGTTGTTTTGCCGGTTAAAATTTCTTTTTTCCTTTAACTATAGGATTGTGTTTCTTTTACTGCTACTACCGAAAGATTGTTGCCACAAATCTGTAGAAATAAACTACTCATCAATAAGAGTCCAAATGGAGGAGATATTTTCCATCAAAATTTTATCCTCAATATTTGACTAGGCCCTTATGGCAACACTTTTTTTGATCGCATGGCTACCGGGCCAACAACCCTTTTCATTACACATGATGTCATCTTGAGCTTTGATACAAAACAGAGAGTAAAAAAAAGCTTTGATTTTACCCTTGAAGTGCGCGCATACTGAGGGTAAAGGGAAACAACTTTCCTTTTTAAATGCAAATTGGGCTCCCAAAGAAGTTAATACCCTTATTGAAACTCACATGAGCAACAACTTTCCTTTTTAACTGCAACTTGGGCTCCAAAAGAAGTTAATGCCCTCATTGAAACTCACAAGAGCTCAGGCTAAAAAAAATCTCCTTGTAAAAATAATAAGTGAAAAAAAATCTGTCTCTTAAGATACACATTTTCTTTTGCTGAAACACGTTTCCAAATTTTTTCTTCAAAACGCAAATTCGAGGCTAGAAGGTAAAACTTCCCTGGATTTTATTATTATTATTTTTTAACACTGCACGTGATCCACACGAACTTCGAGGCAAGAACTTCCGTTTTTATAAAGTGAGACTGAATTATTTTTTCTAATGAACAAACCCGAGGCTAACTTGCTCTTTTGAAAACGAACAAACCCGAGGCAAAATTATGATCAAGTCCACTACTGTTCACAAGGGCTGCAGGGACGAGACCTAGGCCACCTTCTTGTTTCTTTACTAATCTAGAAATCTTTATGATCTTCACACAAAAAATTAATGTGACCTATTTTGATACCACTTAAAAGATTCTAACTTTGACATAAATTAAGGTCCAAATACTTATTTTTTATTAAGGTCTAAATACAGATTTCTAGCATGCAGATAAACAACCAGTTAATCTAAGTACTTCCACCATTTCCAAGCCTTGAAAGAAGCCGCCAACCACCATTTGAGACAATTTCCGTCATCTCCACCACTCCTTCCCCATCTTGGTGTTTGGTTGGAGGGAAAAGACCCATTAGAGGTACATGAAAGAGAAAATCCTACCATTAGAGACTTCCATCTCTATTGGAAGCTCCACCAACCTCTTCTCCATCTTCCCTTTAAGATTCTTCTTTCCTCATCCAAGTCCAAGAAATTGGAAGAGAAACCACCCACCTCCATTAAAAAGTTACTAATGAGTCCTTAAAACTTCGCCTTTTCATTTATAATTTCATACATTTTAAGGACTTAATCATTATGACTTTATCAATTATGGTAGAATCATGATTAGTGTACTTGAAATCTATTTATTATGCTTTAATGCATAATTCTTTAAAAATCATTATTTTAATACAAAATCATGAAAACTACTTTTTTTTAAAACCATAATTTCTCAAAATATCTGTCAAACCTTGACTCTTCATAACATGATTTGAAATTCCTTCATCAATAGTTTATTCAAGTCAAAACATGTGCAATGATGTTATCTTATACTATCATTTTATATGAAATGAGTTCGCATCATGCATTTGTGACTTCAAGAGTAAAACTGTCATTTCACAAAAAGTCACAGTTTCATGCATGAAATCACTGGAACCATCATTCATTACATTATTCCTCATGTTTTATATCATTTCTCAAAATTTTAGAGGAATTCTAGTTGAATCAAGACTATTCGTGAAGAATCCCAGTTGGACTAAAACGCTACTAATTCTTATTATTTGAACCTTTTTTATAAGTACTATGAAAATTGGGACTCACTGGATGTCAATTGAAAAAAATACCCTTCTTGGATGAAGAACTTTAGTGACCTCAGGATTCTTGCCTGGGACCCATACTCAGCTCAAAAAATTATATTGGGCCCCTTAGTGAACATTGGAGCTAAAAAGGTGTTGATCTAAAAGAAAAATAGAGAAGCATCGAAGTTAGCAGACCCTGCACACATTCACATGTGTGGAGAGCTCACACTTGTGTCATTCATTCTACTTGAACTTTCCCTACAACCTTTTCAGAAAAGTTCGAGAAAATACCATTATAGTGTAGTAATTGAAGAACTAATACAAGAATTTTCCAAAGCCACAAGGAGACCCACACACAAGCATGCATGTCCAAATCTCCTCTATTTTCATATTTGGATCACACTTAAACTCTTTCAAATTATTTCTCCATGATTTATGTAAAATTTGAGAAAGAAAAGATATAATTTATGAAAGAAAAGAGAATTTTAGTGGGAAAAGGATAAGCCATCACAGGGGATAGGCCTCTATCCTTTCAAGGAGTCTTTTTCACATTCAAGAAAAGCTCTTCCTTAGACTTAAACGTCTAGCGAAGGAGGTGGGCCCCGCTCCACTTGAAATTAAAGAAAAACTGAATAAAAGTGGGCCTTTCCATGTGTTTTAACATTCTACTTCAAGTGAGCCCTACTGTCATTGCTTTTGGCTCAAATTTAAGGATATTTTTAGTAACAAAACTCATCCTTATCTTTTCCTTATGAAGCTTGGAGATTAAAGAGCAAAGAGAAAGTGATAATTGATAAAAAAAAAAAAAAAAGCCCTATCAGAAGAAGGAAAGTCAATCTCATTTTTTAGAATAGTCTGAGTTAAAATGATCATATCTCTCAAACCATAAATCGAATTGGACCAATCGTGATACCATTGAAAAGCTCTTTCAGAGTAGATACATGTGGAGCCCAAGGTTATTTAATTTGCAGTTTAAATGAGAAAGTTATGATCTCGGGAATGTAACTGTGATTTTTCTATTTGGGATTGAGATTGTCTCATCAAAAGTGAGCCCTATCCTTTGGCAAGTTTTTGTTAAAATTCAAAAGGTGGATGCACTTAGAAATCTAGCGAAGAAACTCTGTTATCCTAATCCTAATCTCATTAAACATGGAGGGTAAGCAAATAATTCTCTCTGAAATTGAGATAGACCTAATCTAGAGAGGAGTCCAATGAGAAACAAACTTGTAGCCTAAAAAATTATAAAAGTGGGAGGCCTTGAACTGTCTTAGACCATGGAGAAGCGCTCTCTTGGACACCAAACTCTCCCCTCTCTTTCTCTTTCTTCATCCATTGAAGTATTTTGCCATCCCTTCAACTAGAAGATAAGTTCTCCATCCTAGTGTAAGTAATATTTCTTTTTTGTTTCAATTAATGTAAATTCTTTGTAAATAATTCTACTATATTAGTAAAATCATACTTTCCTTTTAGATCTTGTTTTTTACATAGTTTGTATTTTATTATGATGTTTGTGACAGGATTAACAACCATAATCTATGATGTTATGGTTAAAATAATGGGTAAATTTTGTGATTGATGGATTTTTAGAAAAGTATTCTACTACTTGGAACTACTTGAATCACATTCTTAAAACCTCCATTCACTTTTATTTTTCACTACATTTAAATTCAGCTCACTACATTTAGATTTCTTGTCAAAATACATTTAAATTTCTTATTTCTAGTTGTGTTCTTATCCCTTTATGCTGCATGATTTATGGTTGGAAATAATTTTTAGAAGCATGCATTATCATCATGTGTTAGTTTAGTTCTAGAAAAGAGACTTTTAGATCTGGATTAGATGAATTTTAATAAAAAAAATTAAAAGGTAAATTCAGATTAAGGAGGACTACAGCAAAAAATAGTAATAGTCACTGTTTTTGCTTAAATCTTGACAATTTAAAACTTGACACAGAAAATTTATTTTGAACTAAAAATTTGAGGTATTATTGATTATTAAAATTAATTTCCATCATAAAAATTTCATGCAAAATAAATTTGTGAAGTCTATTTTATAATTGATTAAACAAGCACTTATTAGAAAATTTTGTGTACTATTAGAAAATTTTCTGTACGCAGTAATGCAGTTTATAGTCCGAAGGTTTGATATTAGTATCCCTAGAAAATCAGTGAGTTTTACTGTAAAAATTGGTGGATGTAAATATTGATGAATTAACTTCAAAATTCAAGAGTTTCAGATTAAAAATATTTTGGGAAGATCGATTTGGAGAAACATGAACATTGGCTGTTCACCAAATTGCATATCAGAATTTTTTTTCTTTTTTTGGCAACCATCATTAATGCATAGTTTTTGCATCTTAAAATTATTTTTCAATTTTGTTTGTTTGTTTTTTTTTTGTTAGATTCATGCATCAATAGAGCATGATTTTCAATCATTAAATCTAGTTTTGGATTGCATTATATTAGGGTCATATTTTATTTAAATTTTGCATCTCATAGCAGGAAAGTTTGCATTAGTTACATGGCATACATTGTATTGATTGTGTTGATTTTATTGATTTTCAAACTTTAGATTTGTTACTAATTTTATGTTTTTGATAGTTTTAAGTAATTTCTAGATTTGAGAATCTTTCTAAAAGTGTTTAATTGTAAGGATTTTGAAATTCGAAAGTTCTTTAAGACTGAAAAGTTAAAATAGTTACAGTTTCTAATTTGAGTTTTATGTTCTTATTTTTGGATGTTCTAACTTGTGTATTATTTTGTCGTAACTTTAGTTAGATCTTTTTAAATTTAGGTTTTTAGATTTAGGACAGTTTCTTTTCTTTTTATTTTGGTTTGTAATTAATTTTAGGACGACACACATAGGCGCTTACTAATTTTATGTTTTTGATAGTTTTAAGTAATTTCTAGATTTGAGAATCTTTCTAAAAGTGTTTAATTGTAAGGATTTTGAAATTCGAAAGTTCTTTAAGACTGAAAAGTTAAAATAGTTACAGTTTCTAATTTGAGTTTTATGTTCTTATTTTTGGATGTTCTAACTTGTGTATTATTTTGTAGTAACTTTAGTTAGATCTATTTAAATTTAGGTTTTTAGATTTAGGACAGTTTCTTTTCTTTTTATTTTGGTTTGTAATTAATTTTATTTTTGCAAAGTAGGAATAAATATATTTGTCAATTTTTAAAATATGTTAGTTTTAGATTTTAATAAGACAGGTATAAGTTGAAAAGTGATCTTAATTTTATTTGCTTTATGTGGATTCGACCCCGTACTCACTAGGATGTTATTATATCAAACAACTATGCACTTGGAATTTTGCGATCAATTACCCACCTTCTTCTCCATCATATGTTGTAGCCATTAGTATTTATTTGAGAGGAAAGAGCCACCTTGAAGCTTGCCAAGGAAATAAAAGAGACTTGTCCCCTTTTCTATACATCTTCGAAGGTATACGGCTTGATTTTTCTTGAGATTTGTGCTAATCATTGAGTGAGAATTATAATTAATAGCATTTGTGATCATTAGTCTTATCTTTTTCTCATGCATATATGTTTAGGACCTTGGTGTGAGCTAGAAATTAGAGATTCTTGTCATTTCAAGCTTGGATTAAAGTTAATCACCGGTTTAAGGCAAGTATAATAAATATTAGGTTGTGTGCATATTCATTTATTGATTCTACAATTGATTTCTTGATTATTAATGATTTTGTAGCTCTTTATTACTTGTTATTAATGAAAATGGCATGGAAATGGAATGAAATGAATCGTTGATTAAATGGAAATGTGATTTTGCGAAAAATTCATGAATGGAAGTGTTCGTCTATGAAAATGTGTGGAAGAAGAGTAGAAATTGGGAAATCTCGATTGTAATTTCGTCGTACGCTCACACAAGGGGGCTTGCTTAAGCATCCATGGAGAAAAGTTACGACTAAGCACAAAATGTTGCTCAGGCTCGAGTGCACTCCACACGCACTGAAGCGCACCTCCTCTGTATTGCTTGCTCGAGTGGGCAAGGATGAACAACCCAAATGTTCTTTAAAATGCTTTTAATTTCCTTTCAAGTCTAAGCATGATTAGAGCATTACTACCAAACACATGAAGGTTATGACTGGCTTGTCTATGGGGGCCAAGCAAAACAATAGACACGAAGAATTCCCCTAGGACCTCATAAAATCCTATTTATGGAAACCTTTATTAATTAACACTTGACCAATGGGAAAAATGGAACAACAAGGAAAGAGTAAAGCTATCACCCTTCCTTGTTAGATGTGCTTGTTAGTCCTAAAGCCATACCATCATGTATGTGCACAAGGGTTTCGATGTCCGTCTTATACAATGCAACATCAAGGAAATGGCAGTGCATGACATCGAGGATCTTATGCCCTTACTAGACCAGAACGCATGGGACACGTGCATCTTATAATAGAATTGGATTGTAATTTATTGTCATGACCTAAGCCCAAGAAATCGGGGATTAGGATTAGCCCAGTCTGTGACACACGTACTCCCGTACAATTCACACCTGGACCGGAGTCCGAATGGGATTACACAAGGGATATTCACATGCTTTCACATATGAAGTGCTGAACAGATTATCTGTTCGAGCATTAAATGCGCGGAAGTCTGTTAATATCGCCTACAATTTTTCTTCAATTTCCATATAACAATTCAGCAAGCCCATTACAACAATGAACAGTCTAAAGATTAATGTTCAGTAACCAGGTTAGTAGGTTAATTATATACATGACTTATACAACCCAAACATGACGTGTTCATGCATGCAAGGAGATCACGAGTAAAATACTAAGGAGGGAATACATGAAGATACCGGCATACAGATATAACAAGATTGAGTTATACAATGCAATCTACATGAATGCAAACATGCAAATGCTAAAAGAACCCAAAAAAGAAAAAAACCCCACATGTACAATTCTTAACTACAAGTGAACCACTCTCGCCATGACGATTAGTCAGCGAACATTCTGCTGTCCATCTAATACCATCTAAAGGAACCATTGAGGTCTTCCTTCTATGATACCTAAATCTGCGCCAAACCAGGTTTGGGACCTGAACCTATAACACCATTTAACAACTTGTGAATACGACAATTCAACAAAATATAAGCAAAATTAAGGTAACACGCGTTGTATCTAAAAGAATTAATAACATACAATTAATAGAGTTCAAGTTTTGTAAATTGGGCATATCATGTATATAAAATAAATCGGCTTCGAGTCAAGGAAACTACACGACTTTGCTTCTGGCCATGGTTTACAACCTCCATGCACCACAACGCATTGCCGCAAGGGAATTAAAGACACAAGATTAATGGAGGTTCAAGTTCGTAACTAGGCACATCGGGCAATTGAATTAAACATGCAATAAGGATCAATGAATGCAGTACATACTAGTTGGCTACTAAATTTGCCATATTCTCCCTTGAGGGAGCACGCGTTGAGAATACCATCGACCGGGCCAGGGTACGAATGGGTCTCTGGTTTCTTGGTGTCCGGAAGTCCCAAGACAAGAGCATATTGCAGCGGCAATATACAAGCTACACCAAAGTCAACCCCATCGGGTATCATAAGGCTGAGGCTAAGTAGCGCCAGAGCATTTCGATTCAGTCATAGACTTGAGTAAAACATGTGATACCAGATCATATATGTTCAATTCAAGCGTGTAATATATTCATACTCAAGTCATTACCAATAGTCGAGGTAATTATATCGAGAACATATCAAGTGTATCCCATGCATAGGATACTGGAAACATACAATAATCTTTAATACTATGCATAAGCATGGAGGACAAGAAACATCATCCAATATGCCATGCAATTCAATTTAAGAAAATCAAGGTAGGCTTATTAGCCAACCATAATCTAGTCGTCCATTGTTTCTAACCGTGCATGATGATATAGTTTTCAGTTATCCGATACACAGTTTTTTTTTTTTTTTTTTTTTTTGTTACATTGCGTAGGGAAGGTGTATTGGAGTCCCTTAAACCAACACCCATGGAGAGGTGCTTAGCAGATGGACAATGTTACATAAATAAGTTTCAGCCCTGAAGACTTTTCATGATCTTTCCATTATTCCTTTGGGTCGGTTAATAGTATACAAGGATCCAAAAGTTAGGGCCCTACAAGGTCTCACACAATATCTATCAAATCCTAGTTTCAGTGAACTCACGGCTTAGCCATTGGTGACTTACAGCTTAACCATAGGCATCTTACAGCTTAGCCGTATTATGCACTACGGCTCAACCGTGGTCCCCCAGAATTCCTTCTGCATTTACGGTGAACCACGGTTGGACCGTGCATTCTATTACGGCTGGACCATGATTGCTCTACGGTTTAACCATGGTCTAGTTTGGCTTAGCCATAGCAGACCACACGGCTTTGCCGTGGTCAATCGTAGAAGGTTTCTCTAATTTACTGCTCTCTGGTCATTAAGCTGTAGCTTGACTTATGGTGGGGTCACAGCTAGCCTACAGCTCAGCCGTAGTACATTCTATGGCTTAACCGTAGCCTGACCGTAGTGTAAAATCAAGTCTATCTGTTCTCTGGAATCCTAGCCGTACATGACTTACGGCGTAGCCGTAAGCTTAAGGTCGTGTCAGGCGTTTTTAAGTCAGAATACAAACAGGATTGCATAGACACATAAAGTTTAATAGACTTACAAGAATCATATAATACTAATATGCATTAAACCCAAATTTGCTTATACTTGCCTTCAATTAAACGTTTTAAGCATTAATCCTTTCTTTGGCTCAGTTTGGGTATTTTGAACCTAGATGCCATTCATGTCAAAAATAAAAAAATAGATGAGTGCATGTATAAAATAAGAGTTCTCTTGACACTCTTAACTCAAGAAATCTATGAATAAGAAGGGCTCTTACCTTAACAGTGACTAGAGAGCAAATTTAAGGATGAAGAACTCATGACTTCAAGTCTAACAAGGAGAGAGAGGAGAAAAAAAACTGGGCTGGAGTAGTTGCTTAAACTCTACATGGAAGATCTTTGATGCAGAGCAGAAGAAGAAGAGGAAGAGAGGAGAAAAAGATGAAGAGAGGAAGCTACAGACATAATAAAATCAAGTAAGTCGGTGCTCACCCTTATATAAGACAAGTTTTTTTTGAAATTTATAAGAAAGTCCTTTTAGTTTTATTTAATTCTCAATACAAGTCAAATAAGGGTCCAACTGAATCAAATGACGTCTAATGCATTCGAGTCAATTATGAAAGTTAACGAGCTCAACAAGACAAACAAAAGGACGTCAATATGATGCATGTATGACGTGAAACCAAGTATTCTAAAATTACAAAAAAGGGCTTTAATCTACTTAGGTAAGGGTAAACCTAACCCAATTACTTATCCATGAGCTAAACTAGACCCATTAGGACCAAATTAAAGAACTCCTCATTAATTAGTTCGTAATCACAATTAATTACTCGCTAATCAAGCTTAGCTTGGGTCGGAGTATTACATTTATCATTGACTTAAATAAATTAGACACATATATACTGTTACATTACCTTCACCTTCCTATTCTAATATTATAAGTTGGTTTGATTTCTACTTTTATTTATTGTTGTTGTTACTATGTTTTTGCCTATTGTTACTCTCATGCTCACTAGTTACAATTGTAAAACATGCAAGTAAATTTGGTAAGTAAGTACATGCAAGTTCTATTGTTCCTTGATTCATAAGTCTACATCACTGAGCTATATTGATTAATACACCACTTTATCCTTATTGTAGTAGTTATTAATTGGTAGAAGTGAGTTGACACTCCTCGGAGTTCCAGGGTCGCACCCTGATCTCTAATTGATACCATCATATTGATTGTTAATCTCCTTTTGGAGAGCATGAATTGTTACACTCCTTTTTGGAGAGCATTGACTGTTACTTTCTTCAGAGAGAATTAAGCAATATGGTATGCCAACTAGCAAGTGTATTATATTATCTTAATTCCTTTACTTGTGCTATCACATATTAACATACGTAGCTTACTTTTATTGTCTTATTTAAATGATCTTGACTTTAATCTTATTGATACTATGTGCTAGCCTAACCATTGTTATTTTTGCTAAACAAGGTGTTTAAGGTGCTCCTCTTGGAGTTACAGGATGATAAGTCCTTAAAAATGCATATTTTCATATACATTTTAGACTATTTTAAGGACTTATTGACTCAAAACAGCCTCATTTATCTTGAAATTATGGTTTTGTACATTTATACATCATTGTACTGCATTCATGCATAATTTGCTAACAAATAATCATTTTTGCTTAAATTCATGAAACCTGCCATTTTAAGTATTCTACTTTTAGAAAGTTTTTGTAAAAAATGGTTATCATGGAATGATATGATCTTTCATCGTCATTAATTAATCTAAATTAGATCATATCCAATGTTGTGCTACATACTATTATTTCATGAGAAATGGACCCACATTCATGCATGGTGTACTCATGGTTTTTGACCCATAAAATTTTGCAAATAATGCAGCGAAGGCATTACAAGGTTTGCATTATAAAGTTCCAAAGTTTTCAAAGCACTTGGACTTCATCTCAGCTGAAATCAACTTCAGAGACTTTTTGCTAGCTCCTTGGGAATCACTGCGGGACCTAACACTTCCACATGTTGAAGCAAGCTCCTATTAAATGAAATACTTTCAAGTACATTTAAAGACTACTCCTCAAGGATTCAGAGCATTTAGACATCGTTTGGATCCAAACTTGGTCCAGATGATCATATACTATGCTCTGTGGGTCCCTGTGCAGAGTGACATCCCATGAAGATCAAATTAGTTGAAACTCTCAGAGGAAGCTCAAATGATACCCAAGACAGACCCTACAAAATTTCGAGTTGAACAGACATCATCAAACCCAAAAGCCACAAGCATGTCAACTTAGGGTCAGTCCCCCCACAAGCCATGGGGTCACTGACCAAAGTCCTGCTTCCTGATGAAATTTAGGCGCGAAATCTTCAGTTATACTCAAAAGATATTCTACAAATTTTCAAGTTAAAAGGACTCCGTTTGGTCTGAATTTTACTACATGTCAGCTTAGAGAACAATGACACCGAGTTATGAAGGTCACTAGGTAAAACCTTACTTCCAGGAGACCAAAGCTGATCAAAATTCGGAAAAAATGATCAAAGAATGCTCAAAGTTACTCTTCCAAATTTTCAAGTCAATTGGATGTTGTTCAGATAGAAAACAAGCTGACTACCTACAGTGTGAGGTGAATAGTGACTTAACACATGCAATGAATAGGCCACTGCTCGAAATCCCACTTCCTGAAATCCAAACTGCATGAAATTCAGATGAATACTCCAAGATATCCCTGATGTCAGTTCCTCCAAGTTTCGAACCAAACTGAAGTCATTTGGGCCTCAAACAGTTGAGACAAGAGCCCACTTTCGTAAAAAGTCAACTTGAGAGTTGACCAACTTTCGAAAGTCGAAACTAGTTGAAACTTCTATGACATGCTCAAAATAGTGTCAAGAAGTAAGCCTCCAAGTTTCGTGGCGATTAGACATCGTTCGGGCCCTAAACTGGGGAAAATAGGTCACATATACAAAAGTCCGAAAATGGGCCTTGTCTGTGACCGTGGCCCAATCAATGAAGGAGTTGACCAACTTCAGATGGTCAAAACGAGGCAAAACTTCTATGACACACTCAAAATAGTGTCAAGAGGCATCCCTCCAAGTTTTGTCAAGATTGGACTTCGTTCGGACCCCAAACAGGTGAGAACGGATCACAAATACAAAAATCCAAAAATGGGCCTTGGTAGTGACCGCGGCCTGTCCATCAAGGGAGTTGACCAACTTCCAATGGTCAAAATGAGCTGAAACTTTTATGACATGGTTAAATAGTGTCAAGAAGCATCCCTCCAAGTTTCGTGGTGATTGGGCTTCGTTTGGGCCCCAAACATGTAAAAACGGGTCGTAACTGCAAAAACCCTAAATTGGGCCTTGTTCGTGACCGCAGATGCGGTCACGGACCCCCAAAGGATACTTCCTGCGGTTTTGGGGAGTTTTTCTCCACTCCCTTTCGAAATCCAACTTCCCACAACTCCCCTCAACTCCCAAGAACCATCAAAAACCACCTAGGGTCTCTATAAAAAGAACAGTGTTTGAAGGAAGCGAGGGGAGGACAGGCAGGAGGACACAGAGGAGAGAAAAAGAGAGAATTAAATGAACGCAAGAGCATTCAAGCAAGAAAAGCAGCATCTCACGACCATTCCCTTCATTCTTTAATCACCAAGGTGAGCAAAAAGATTCAGAGGAAGAGGAGAAGGGTGGGGTAATTGCAGAACACACTGTGTACATGCAATAATGGCTATTCGAAGGATGACGTTGTCATATTTGTTTTTCTCATTCGGGGGGATTTCTTAGCCATCACAAAGGTTGTGAACGAGCCCCTTTGGGCCTCATTTTGTTCCTTGAAAATCATAGGTTCAGAATGACACAACTTTGGCTTTCTGTGATACCCTCTCCGGACTTGAACAATAGACAGTCCGTAAACAAGAATGATGAATTACAAAGTTTTCAGTTGATTCCATAGTAAAATTTGATCTTCTCAATGGTCATCAAACACCCCAAGATGTCATGAAAAGGAGTTTCAACACTTGAAAAAAGTTGGAAGAAGAACCAGCACAAACAGCATGAAAAACGGAGGCAAACAGTGACCTCACAGTCACTGGCCTGGGGCAGTGACCGCGGGTCACGGTCACCCCCCCCCCCCATTTTTTCCCTCTTTTTCACATTCTTTCCTACTTTATATACATTTTCTTGTAATTTCTAAATTGAGATCACATCTAAGACTTGAGGGAGGGGTTGTAAACTTTGAAAACTTGGGTAAACAACCTGCATCCCCGCGGTCAGGACATTAGAACCCATGTAAATAAAAGGGAACTTAACGATGAACTGTAATTAATTCCCATTCTTCTTAACGCTTGAAGTGCATGAATGTTGGACATTGAATCTATTACACATTTCTATGTCATTTTTAAGCGCGATCAATGGTCAAAATTGTTTTTTTTAAAAACGAAATGTCACTGTTTGTTTATAGGTTATTAAAAAAAGGGGTCCCACTCTCTAATTGTTGTAAGAATTCAAAATTGATGCAATAAAAGAAAGCCAAAGTGGAGAGAAATCAAGGAAAGAAAATTCAAAGAAGGGGAATTAAAAAATGGAAAGTCAATCCCATTTTTCTTTAGACAGCATACGTTGAAATGGTCATAACTCTCAAACCAAGTGTCGGATTTGGATAATCTACCTGCTGTTGGAAAGCTTTTTTCGAGTAGATATCTGTAGGATCTAAGATTACACCAATCAGAGTTAAAACAACAAAGATATAGCCTAAGAAAGTTTACTATACATTTTTAGGCGGGATTGCAAAGAGTTTAAAAAATCTTCCCATATTACACACCTTTAGGTGGGGCCCATTCAAAGCAAAGTGAAGTACAATGAAGACCAAAGACAGAGTCTACTATGCACATTAAAAAAATTCATCTTTGGTGGGGCCAAATTGTAAAAATTTGATAAAGTTATTTTTAGAAAGCTTGTGTAGAGAATTTTAAGCAATGAAACAATAAAAAATCTCTCATATATCTTGCTAAACATTGAAAGACTTGTTGTCCAAGAAGAGAACCTACCAATTGAAGGAGATCTTTACTATAAAATAGGATCTATGGAGAGAAATGAGGGGCTCTCAACTCCAATAAATTAAAGGCATTGGCCTCCTATACTCTTCATGGAAGAATTACCCACCTTCCACCTCTAAATCTCCTACACTCATCTCTGCCTTTCTTGTCCCTATATCTCAAGTCATCAAGGAGGCTTTGCCCTAAAGCCACACCACCAGCCTTAAGTGCTAAACTAGAAGGAGGAATTCTTATCTATCCTCGTATGTAGTGTGTTTGATTTTAATTTTCAATCTTATGTAAAACAATTTCATCCTAGTAATAAAAGTTTATTTCTTTTCAATTTTTCTTGTCTTTGATTTTGTGGTGATCTTAATATTAATCTTGTGAGCCATTGCAATTGGGTTAATTTTCATTCTTGTTTAAATATTGAGATAGAGTTGGAATCACGACGATTAACCATCTTAGTAACCTTTTCAATATACTTTGTCTTTTCGGATACACTGTATTTTTGGAGGCAATGCAATATAGAGTTAAAGAGGTTTGAGTGAAAAAAGATTAAAAGATAATTTTGAAATTCATTTTATATTGAACAGAGATTTATTATTCTCACTGACAACCTAAGATGAAGAATAAAGCCCTAGGACAGCACCTCTAATATTTTTAAACCCAAATTGAGAGAAGGAATTGAAAGAACAACTTACTACCTTTAATTTTTGTTTCACCACCTTTGAATTTTAGTTTTTACCACCTTTGAATTTTTGTTTACCAACTTTAATTTACTGCAATTTAGTTTTAACTACTGCACTTTTATTTTTCTCGTCATATTCTTATTGTTTTTATATTTTTCTTATACATAATTTGCTGGTTGGATTAGAGTCATTACATGTGTTTTCATACCATAGGATTTTGTGCATATTTAAGTTGCTAGAAATTAAGCTTTCAGATTCGAATTTAATGATAAAATTTGGATTCAACACATAAATAGCATAACCAACAGTTTCAGCATACAAAAACAGTCTTTGGCAAAAAGTTCAAAGTGGGTTGCTAAGTCGAATCACAATATTTTTCTTTAAAACCTGGGAAAATTAAAGTTTAAGATATAGTCTTTCATGTCTCAGAATTTCAAGTTAATATAATTTCGGAAAGTTTGTAAACCAGATGCTTAAACTTTGCCAATCAGTCAACTCGGATCAGAATTTTTATACAAAATTTTATAAAGTTGTTATGTTCATGCATTCATAACTTTTTCATTTTAGATCATTTTTCACTTTTTTTTTTATTAGTTTCTTACATTAGTATAGTTTGAATTCCAACCATTAAACTTAGATTTATGATACATTAGATTAAGAAAAATCATGCATAAAGTTTGCATCACCATGCTAGTTCTCCATACTTAAAATTTTTCAATATCTCATGGCATGCATTGCATTACTAATTTTACTAACTTTCTGATTTTAATTTTGTTTCTAGTTTTATGTTTTTAATTGTTTTAGATAATTTTTAGAATTAAAAATCCTTCTAAACTTGCTTTATTTGAGGATTTTAAAAATTAGAAAGTTATTTAAAAGTTTGGAAATTCTAACTTTAGGATTCTAATTTTAGAAAGTAGGTTTATTTTCTAATTTTTTTTATTGTTTGCTTTGTTACTAACTTTGCTTGATTAATTGTTATTAATTTTGGTTTGTTTCTAATTTAGTTTAGTTTAGTTTTTAATTTAGTTATTAGTTTTATTTTTACCAACTTTCTAGTTTTAGAAGTTCTAACTTGTGTGTTATTTTGCAGCAACTTTACTTTTATTTTAGGAAGTTTTAGATTTAAGTTTTTAATTTTAGGAAAGTTTTGTTTTATTTGGCTATAATTAATTTAATTTTGGCAAGTAGGATGCTTGTACTTGTTAGTTTTTAAATTAGGCTAGTTTTAGATTTTATTTAGGGTAGGTTACAAGTTGAAAATACCTTAAACACATTGCTCCCTGAGGATCGATCTGGCCTTACCAGTTTTTTATTATTACATTGCAATTTTGCACTTGGAACTCACAATCATAGACCTGAACCAGTTCCTGATTTGGTCTTCCACTCAGTTGCGAAGGACCTCCCAACGGTTCCTCCCGGATTAGAGAATTGAGCCCTAATAGACATCTAAATATAAATGCCACTCAAAGTGCTCAAAATGGTCTTAATTAATTAGGCTTTAGGTCTTAGGATTGGCTCTCATCTTGCACTTTCCCTAATACCTGAGACTTATATTGACTTGTTTATGGCATGTACCCCTGTTCATAAGACCGTCACTATTTCATGATTTGGACATTTTATATGCATGTTTTAGAAGACTTTAGTTTAAATAGATATCTACATGAATCAATTAACATGTGATTATTGATGCTACTCTACTATATCGGGTTATGGGAATGTATGTTGTTTGTAGTTCTGCATTTTAAAGAAATATTATTCGTGCTAAAGGATTTTCCTCGCACATAAGATTGGAAAATTTTTCTTAGAGCAATTCAATGTACTATAAGTTAGTATGAATTGCCATAGAATTCGTGTGTCACATCACGAATCTAGTGTTTTTACCTTAATCTTGAGCCCGGGGTGTAAAAACCCCCACCCTAAATATGTTTTTTTACATAATGGCCCTACAAGAAAATTTTTCTAGTTCCAACCCTTTCCGTGTCTCACTTCTCCAGCGGAAGTAACCCTATGGGGATCACCTGTATCGTTGCGGGTAGTTCTTCAGGACATCCAGGTACTCCTTCTCCGTACTCGGTGTAATCACGCAGAACTATGGCCGCTGAAATCGTCCGCTCTGAGGAGGAGAAGCGGAGGCGTCCGGGTCTGTCATCCTTACGGAGAGAAGCTATCCATTAGCCTTTTTCAATTTTTTTTATATCGAATGAATATTTGAAAACATAAACAATTTGGATACAATGATCCAAAGGTAGGACCAAATCCACTGAAGTAGAATTTAATGATATGCTGCTGCCTACCCCAGCGTTATCAATTTTAATGGTTTGGAATTGGATCATGAATGCATGAGCCCCACAGTCAGCTTGACACGTTCCACTCACGATTTTAACGCAATTAATAAGAAAAAGGATGTTTCATATTTAATCACATTTAAAGCTTTTATTGCAGCAGGTCATGTGCACATCCAGCTAAAAGAACAAACAGAACTATACAAGCAACCTTTTCATCTCAGTCACCAATACAAACATTATGAAATAAACCATTTGATCTCCAGGCACATAATTGGTGATTTGAATTATTTATCGGATGAAAGTGAATTTTAGTTATCTCCATTCCATGTGATGCTGATCATGACCCATAAATAATTGATGGCGGGCGTCCTTGTTTTTCCACTCCAGCCGACAAGCCACATCAGCAAAATAAAATAATAGAGAAAAGAAATTGATGGTTATCATCATCTGATAGTATAAACGTAACTGAAATTTCTATTCCTACATTCGCAAAACACTGGCGGCCCAGATCCTAAAACTTACTTTTGCAGCAACTGCATATATTTTGCTAAGCTACTTTGCTTTATATCCTCTTAAGAATTCAACAAAGTCACTTAGATACCTTCCATGGAGCCTGCGATCACTAAAAATGGCCATCATCTCCCTCGATCTGAGCCGTAGAACTTCACCTTCTTCTTCAATCATGGCCCACCTAAGCGCCTTGGCAATGGCCTCTCGGTGGAACTTGCCGTCTTTCTCTCTCTCCACCTCCACACCCAAACCTTTCTCAACTGCTAACCTTGCATCTAATCCTTGCACATTGGCCAACGGCAAGAGCACGAGCGGGTGACCAAATTGGACGGTCTCGATGATGGACCCCCACCCCGAATGAAAGAGGGACCCTCCGATGGCTGGATGGGCCAGGATTTCCAGCTGCGGGGCCCAGCCCAATTGAACGATTCCCCGGTCCCTGACCCGAGTTTCAAAGCTGGGCGGCAGTGCATCTGAGTCATCAATGGCCCACTCAGGGCTCCTAAGGGCCCATAAAAAGTCCAACCCAGACGACTCGAGCCCATGGGCAATCTCGTAAACTTCACTTTTGCTCAGCTTACACTCGCTCCCAAACGCTACAAACACTACCGACCGAGGCGCCTTGCCGTCCAGCCATTGGAATATCCTCTTCCACTCGCCGCCGATGGCGGTATCTCTCTTCTCCGGCGGAAGCAGCCCTAAGGGGATGACCGGTTTCGGGTAGCTCTTCAGGACATCCAGGTACTCCCCTTCGTACTCCTCGCAACTACGCAGAACTATGGCCTCGCACCCATCGACTGCCGAAATAAGCCTCTGTGCGAGAGAGATTCCAGAGGCGTCCAGGTCGAACATCCCATGCAAAATCTCCGCCTCGTGGGGGAGAAAAGCGACTGTCGACGGAAACGGAATCCAAGGAGCAGGTAACGTCATAGATTCTGCTGTCGGCCAACGCTCCTTCATCTGGTCCACGGACTTGCACTTGGTCAGACCAACGAAGGCAATCGGGGCCGCGGAGTATATGGAGAAAAGCACGCGCGGGACGCGGAATTGATGTGCAATCGCATTCGTCCAGTGGGTGAGGACGTCGTGGACGATGAAGTCGGGGGATTCGCGGGCGACAAATTGGTGGAAGTGGGGGAGGAGGAGGTCGTAAGCTTTTTTGAGGAGGTCGTCGGCGTGGGGGGGAAGATCGACGGTGGCTTCGGCGCCTTCGGGGAGGCCGTCGACGTGGGGGAGTGGGAGCTCGACGAAGGTGATGTGCGCTGAGGGTAGATCTTGGGGCAGTTTGGGAAGGCGTTGGATGTTTTTGGGAGTGGAGATGAAGGAGATTCGGAAGCCGGCTCTGGCTAAACAAGTGGAGAGTTGGAGGAATGGGAGGAGGTGACCAAAGGCTAGCCATGGAAGCATGGCCACATGTACCTGACCTCCTTCCATTTCTATTCTAAGAGATGCAGGACTAGTTGTGATCAAACGAAGGATAATAGTGAGACGGTAAGGTTAATGGGATGCAATCATGGAGGACAACCCGTACTGGCGATTTAAGGAGTACCCACACTCCCTTTGCTTCTCCAGCAATAATTGTAGTGGAGAATGAGACGTAGCAAATAACTGACACCACAAAAGCATTTGTGGTGGTGTCACAAAAGCATACGTAGTGTCATTGAACAAAAGACGTGTCAGCATAGCCACGCCATGTAACCATAGCCATGGCATGGGAACCGTAAAACTGGCGGTAATATAGAGATTAATCCCATCCCTCCAAAGGAGAAATGCTGAAAATTTCAGTTCGATGGGATTGTGCCTACTTTTCCATGGAACAGATGACAAAACCGTAATTGATGCCACTTCAGCGTACAGTCCATTTCAGCCTTGTGTTCAAATTTTACAGCAAGACTACTCCGGTCAAAGTAAAATTTGGGAAGATATTATGGGAGAAAAAGGATTCATCTTAAATGATCCCCATGTCATCTATATAAGCACCACCATGGAGTTTCGAGCTCTAATTATTGTTAGGTTGGTCATCCTGACGTGCATGATACTAAGGTACAAATTATACCAACCACACTGGTAGAGTGTTTTCACACAAAGGCACAGGGAGAGATAGCTGACGTAACTGTAAAAGTTTTTAAGTGCCGGAGCACAGTCATTTTTTTGTGACTGTATCCACATTATGGTCATGTGGAGTGTGGACCTGGTGTGTTTTGAACGCCTTTTATCTTTTTATATATTTATTTTTTGGTGGGGAGCCTAACCTTGGTGAGAGAAGGTAAAAATCCTCTGATAAGGAAGAGGACTTAGGGGGAAAGCAAAAAGTTTCTAGTGAGGTTTAAATCTTCGCTGAGCTAGTAAAAGCCAAATCTCTTATCACTCTTGCCAGTACATGCGTTTTATACTCATGTTGCTTCCTACTTCTTACCAACAAAGAAGGGGCAAGTGCTCTATTCATTGGGTTGTGTTTGTGACAACAAGTTCTGATGGTACCTACCACCACCACATCTATTTCAACTTTCTCACAGACTATATTCTTACACCCTTTCTCATTAAAATAAGGTTTCAAACCCTTTATCATTAATGAGACGCCATATAGCTGATTGAGTCAACGTTCGAACTCAACTGAGTTTTAATACTCCAGTGTGAAAGAAGTTATTTTAGGGGTTATTCTATATCATAACTGTTTAGGGGTTGATTTTACCATCCTTTATCAAAGACTTATTATTTATCCATATATTTTTCCACAATTGTTGTACAGAGATGTACTTATTATAGAAAAAGTGGTCAAAGATTTTATAAAATCTCAAAAATACTTTATATAAAATTGTAAGTTACTTTATGCGAAATCACAAATTCTTGCAATATCGCATATTGTTTTTTTTATTTTAAACTTTCCCTACCCCATTTATAAAATGAAAATATAAATAGGGATGCTCTTGTTGATTTTTTAAGAAATTAATTTGCGATATCAGATAAAGCATATACAATTTCGTATAAAGTGTTTTTGTGATATTGTAAAAAAATAATCCTATCTACCAATTATGAGTACTATCAATACAAAAAATATGGGAGCGCATATAAGTAAATAATATAAATTTGGTGATGACATAAAAAAAAATCTAGTCCCGAAGGTGAAACCCTTTATTTTGAGAGAGTTGGATATAATATAAGTGAGTCATAACAATTGTTATAATGAGCTGTTCTGCTCTGTAAACATAATACCGCGTGCCGGCCGCTTTTATCAAAGAGTGATCGCAACAAGTGATTAGACATGCTCGTACAATCCATTTTTCTAGAATATAATAGTGACTTTTGGAATTAATCCTACTTAAACTTAGGTCGATGAGATAGTGACAAAAGACCACAAAATGTAGATAAGTCCCTCGAATCTTTTAAAAATATACTGTTGATGATTTTTCTCAAATCCCATCATAAATATTTGTCACGATATCATGTGCTTTTCATGATAATCAACACGAAAAATCCATTTTCTCCTTTGCCACATATTGAGTTCTAAGAAAAGAAACACATACTTAGCTATCATAATTTATAAAATCTTCCCTTAAATCATTGCAAACCCTGCAATATCATTGGACAAACTCACGACAATGTGGGATTTGTTAGTATTTTTAAAGTGACTGATTTAGTCGGAATTGGATGAGTAACATAAAGTGTAGATTTGCTCCCCACATCATGTGCTCGAATTCCAACTAAACTCATTTAGTATACGTGAATCTAGGTTTTGTGCATATGCTAAGGGGAATTGTCCGATCGGATTATATACCACGGAAAAACCCTCCTCATAATAAAAAAAAGTGGAAATTCCATAATATTGTAACACACGATATCATTATCATAAAATGAGTATAATAATAGAGGTAAAATGGAAGAAATTAAAATATAATTAAATGGAAACAGAGACCACAGATATTCTCTAGTCTGTTGCTATTAAATACACATATTTTTTTTTTTTGTATTTCTTTATGTTTTAGTTATTCTAAATATCCCGGTTTATGACAAAATATATTGCAAAATTAATTTACAAATCAGCTTTGTCAGCCTGTAGAATTTTCTCATCAGTTGGACCTGGAAATTCAAAACAGTTCCCTACCCAAGTGGTTGATCATCTGATATCACATATTCACATGTGCAATGCTCATTCAAAAAAACCACAAACAAATGTTTCAGCTTAGAACTTGGGAAAAGGTCAATCAAAACCTTTAAAAAAAACAAAAAACGATGCTTAGAATCCCTGGGGGAGTGCCCCAACGCTCGCCCAGGCCAATCAACTTATTTTGCACTAACTACATTTATTTTACTAATCCTTTTGTTTTGTATCGACTTAGGAATTCAAAAAACTCACTTAAGTACTTTTCATGGAGCACGCAATCACTAAAAATGGCCATGCACTCCCATCGCCGATCGTCGTCAGCGTCGTCCCGGAAAACAAGCTCCCGGCATAGCTGCTCCCACTCGAGAGCCTCGGCAGGGACGGCTGCCGCGACGGAGGCCGGCTCTGGGCGTCGATCATCTCCCCCCCAGTCGCCACCGCCGGATCCTAATCGGCAGCTCCCAGCCGCTGATAAACCGATCGCCAAAAGATGCAATCTTGCTCCAGATTAGACAAGGATCGCACGTGAAAGTATCAGAGCCGACTTCTCGATCGAAGCCATTTTCCCCATTAAATTGGTAGCTAAAAGGCCTCCTCCGCTCGTGATTCCAAAGCGACTTACCCCAAGAATCGAAGCCAAGAGTGGGAGAATCCGTTGAGAAATCGCGATTCTCAAGACTTTGAGGCATTTTCACGGGCCTCACGGGATCCACGAGCCCTCAACACGTCTCTCTGCATCCTTGGCCCGTCACAAGGACAAAGAAAGTTTCTTTGCTTTGCTTTCCTTTCCTCCTCTTTCTCCTTCGGCAAATGAAAAAGTAATGGACCCTCACCGATCTACAGATCTCTTATTTACTTTTTTTGCTATCATATCCATCTTCCACGAGAAAAGAAAACGACGTTTTGGAAAACCAGCAGCTGAGGAAAACCGCTTTTGATCAGAAGCTCACTTCTGGTAGAAACATCCAGAAGACGATGTTATCAGAAGCTCACTTGAAAGAGCTGTTTTCGTCAGTTCCATCTCTGAAGTTGGAGCGATTGGTATTGGTTGGAAAGAAAGCCGATTTCGCAGAGAAAAACAAGGCTTGTGATTTGGATAAAAAATTCAAATGGATCAGACTTTAAGCTGACGGCAGCATATTAATCCTGTGACAGCGATTTGGTTGTTTATTAAAAGAATAGACTACTTCTCCTAGCATCGTTAACTTCACTCTTTAATATGTTATTAAATACCAATATTAAGGTCGCTCGTTCTGTACTTAAAGAATTATTTGTGGAATGTTGTTCTCATTTGCATTAGAATACACCCAAGACGTTGGAAATGAAGAACCCTGAAAAAAGATAAGGAGCCCGATGACCACTGTGAAAAAAAAGACCGCAGGAACAGCTGAAAAGTCATACGAAAATAAGAGTTTATAGGTAGAATCTTTTCATTCCCTAGAATAATTTCTTTTAAACCTGAAAAAATACTTTTAAGAAATGTTAACGTCATTCTTTAATAACATAAGAATGTTAACGCCTCTCTTTAGTAACATATAAATGAACAATCTTAATGTCTTAATATTGCTTCTTTGCTTAAAGAAAAAAAAATTACCATATCACTACCATAAGATCAATTTGGTGCTGTGAAAACTCAAAAGTTTTCTTCTGTATGGAACCCCATCTATTAGGTTTTTTCGGGTAAGATCGCCTAAATAATATATAAGAAATTAAATAATATAAAATAAAAGTGTAAAATTCCATTTCAAATATTATGATCTGTTTGTTTGTAATATAATTCATTTGGGTGTTGCGGAAAACAACTAGTGAAAAAGTGAAATACTAAAATAAAATATTTTAATTTCTAATGTAATAAAATTTTCGAATTACGTAAGTACAATCCCACTCACATGCTAACACCTATGTCCATCCCTTGACAAAAATTTAATTTAATCTTCCTTTTTTTACCTGTCCCCTAAGCAAATTCCTTAATTGAGTTAAAGGGTAACCTACTTTCAAACAAATGATGAGAAGTTAGAAGTGAATGACCTCACGGTTGATCACCTCACTTTCTTAACAATCAATTTGCTGAGACAAAGGATGGGCAATTGTTTCCTATCAAAGGTTGAGATATATAGAGCAAAGGCCACTGCCTGGCGTGGCCTACCATGGGTATGTTTGAGTAGTCCCCTTTGTACACTGGGCGAAGCAAGGAAAAATACCTAAAAATACACATTAGTTTTGGAACTTGCTAAATGAACTCTTCTCAATACACTTACCTCTATTTTTTCTTTTTTTTTAAAAAAGAAAATTGATAAAATTACTTATATGCCCTTTTATCTCTCCACTCACCTTCCCCTCCTCACTCTTCCCCTTCCCCACCTCCTCCTCCCACTAATAATCACCAGCTCCGGTGAAGGGAGCCAGCTGATCTCCCCCTCCCCCTCCCCCTTCCCCTCTCTACATAATCAAGCGGCAGCACGCCACCCGCCGGTTTGAAATCTAGATATAGCAAAAGGAGGAAGAGAGGAAAAGGGAGGGGGAGGGAGAGGAAGATTGGCTGGCTTCTTTCGCCGAAGCTGGTAATCGTTGCCGAGAGGGGGAGGTGAGGAAGGGAAGGTGAGTAGGGCGGGTTCCCCTTTAAACCCATGCCATTGCCATCCCTAGTGAGCACTATATTGAGGGGAATATATGTTAACTATAAATTACCCATGTATGGGGTTGATTTGAGTTGATAGGTACCAAAAAATCATGTGGCAAGATGTCTCATGCATTGTAGTTTCACATCTATATTTTTATGGTCCCACACACATGAATCATGACCTAGTAGTTGCTTGTATAAACAATACTTAATTCGGTCACATTCAAAAAGCATAATGAATAAAATAGAAATATACTTAAGGGGTTTTCTCTAAAAAATCCCTTTAGAGTCTTTGTAAAACAAAAAGACCACAGAGATTTTATAGCGCAGTAGTCTCCTAGGCCCATTTCGATTTATTTTCAATATTATTTATGAGCATTGATATTTATGCTCAAGTAAACCCTTTTCTTCTTCTTCCCCTTCCTCTTCCCCATGTTTTGTTTGGATTTTGGATGAGAGTGGTTTAATGAAAGTTTGCAAAAAAAAAGGGAAAATAAAAAAGAAAATGAAGTAGAATAGATGGAAAAACAGAAAATAAAGGGAATCAGAAGAAAGAACCGAAACAAGAAGAAATTGGAAAAGAATAACTCATCTTCATCTACGATGAGCATAAATATCGCTGCTCATCAACAATGTCTACAAAAAAAATCATATTTTGCTTTGGGTATATTTTGCTTAAGCTTAGATATTTATGCCCAAGCGTACTATACCCAAATCTAGGTTATTCTTCTTTCAACTTCTTCTTCTAGTTCCATTTCTTTTTCCATTTCCCTATGTTTTGCTTCTTTCTTTTCTTGATCGTCTCTTCTTTTTCTATACCTTTCATTAAACCACACCTATTCTCTTTCTCCTCCCACCGTTTCTTCTTTTTCTTTTCTTTTATTTTCTTCTCCCGTACTGCTCTTCCTTGTCTTCTCTTTTTCTTTGGTTTATGTTTTCTCTTTCTATTTTTCTTTTTCGTAGTTTTCCCCTCCTCTCCCCAGACAAAACCTAAACAAATTATGGGAAGAGGAAGAGGAAGAAGAGATGAGGAAGAGAAAAAAAGAATATGGAAAGGGTTTGCTTGAGCATAGATATCGCTGTTCATGAATAGTATTGAAAAAAGATAACCAGAATGGGCCCAAGGGACCACTTTGGGACATAAAAATCTTCGGGATCCTTTTTGTTCTACAAAGACTCTAAGGAGATTTTTTTTGAGAAAAACTGCTATACTTAATGTTTAACATTTACTTCTAGAAAGAAAAAAGAAAAAGAAAAAAAAACTAACAAATCAAAAGAAGATGATGCGTACTATCATACTGCTCCAATCCATATTCGAAGGTCTAGCTTGTCCTCTTAATATGTCTCAGTTATGTAGAAAGGGAACAAAAAAAAATTGAAATGCTATGATGATGATACCGGCTCCACAATATGTAAAATCAAATCACAAAAAACGTAAAGCTTAGGAGAGGCAAATATGAAAAAAATAAAATCATACAATCCAAGTAAAAATAAATGTATGGGTTCTATTAAACTCATTCGATATATGGGTTCTTTTCAATTCATCATTAATGGAAAGACTCAACCCATAATTTTATGTAATTAGGGTTAATTATGGGTAATTAACTATGATTATTTATCTTTATGGATGTTTTTAGTTGTAGACAACTTAGTCTTGTGGGTAAGAATGTGCATTCAATGGCTTTGGGAAGGTTGGAGTGCATTTAGGTCAAGTCAAATGACTTTAAGGGCTAAATTGCAATTTTGAAAAATTTTAGGGGGGGTTTTTGTAATTTTTAAAATTTTATATCCAAGCTCCATTTGATAGAGGAAATCATGCTCCTCAACTTTTATGTTTTGTTCGAGTCCATTTGGAGTATTAAACCCCTCTTTTTGTTGAAATTCGGTTGCCAAAGTCAAATTGGTCAAAATTCTCAAAATCAAGTAAAAATTCCAAGTTCTCCAAACCATGCCACTCATTGGAAAGATAATTTTATTTCATGAGCTTGTTGTCTTTTGAACCATCGCATTTCGATCAACGATTCGTTAGTTATAGCCCAAACAAGAAATTTAAGTAAGTGGGGGCTCACATCACTTTTTATATAATGGTCTACGTGGGGATTCCACTCCTAGGGTTGAACTCATTAATAATAGGTCAGCTATCAAATAGTGGGACCCAATTAATGATGGAAAATTAATAATTACAATGACAAAATTCAATCTTGGTGGTTGATATAGAACCCAATTACTTTTGACAATATGGGACCCACCTAATGTCAGTAATTACAACGAAAGACCCTCTAATGACATATTTGTGGGACTCACCTAAGATTAATAAATAATAATTAACAAGGGTTATATAATCATGATATAACTTATAGGCACTGTAGGGCCAATCTAATGTTGGAAATTATAATTTCACTCATTTAAAAGTCATTGATGTTAGAGCTAACTCATAGTAGGCCACTATAATTAATGATTGTTCATGAACTCTCAAATGAATTTTAATAAAACTCTAGATTTCTTTAATAGAAGATTATAATATGCAACACATCCTTGAATAATCTAATATGGAGGTTTTTTTTTTTAAGAAAGTAAGATGTTGTAACATACTTTCTAAGTTATCAAAATACCTTCTTTTTAGGTGGAGAGAATATATTCTAAACTAATAGATCTCTTGAAATATTTGGCTTCCAAATACCCTCTAAATATAGTGGTAACCTCAATGGGTCAACTCAGCACATTGGGTCAACCCAACTTGTTGGGTCAATCCAAACTCCAAATAGGCTCATTTGACCCAATCATGAAACAAATCTTTAGAGTCAAATTTTCATTGTAAATTAGTTGTTGTTCCCTTTTAGATTGTAAATCACCCAAATTAGTATGCTTTGTTGGTCTTGTTGAAGCAAAGCCTTGCGGGTGTCTAGCCTTGAGACAAACCTAACTTTTTAGGAATTTTGTACGAAGTGGCTACTCAAAAGCCTCAACCTGCGTTATCATGAAGGGCACCAGACTTTCACCATTGCATGAAAGCAATGACCGTATTCACTTTTATTATCTCATTGAAAAATAAGGTCTTTACCTTGTTAATTATGTCAACAAAGTACATTTTCATCTTTGAGAAAAAGAGTTTAAACACATACTTTCAAAATAGTAGGGAACAACTTTTACAATCTAAACGTAGGCCTAGCCAACCTAATTTCAGTTAGGGAGTAAGCTATGTTCAATTTATACAAAATTGTAGGCATGGCTTTAATATACTGGCATTAAAAATATAAAGTACACAAATAATTAATGTAAACATTGGTAGGAAGATATTTAAATATCCTACTTAAAAACTAATTCATGGATTAGTTGACCTCATCTCAATTGGTGAGTGAAAGATTCTAACCTTGATACAGGTTAAGGTCCTAATACAGATTTCTAGTATATAGATAAAAAACTAATTAATCTAAGTTAAAAAGTAATCACCACAAGAAACAGATGCACGATTTTTATGTGGAAAACCTAAACGGGGAAAAACCATGGCACCTAACACCTACCCAAATTCAGATCAAGCACTATGTAAGAGAAGTTACAAGATTTACTTACTATCCTTGTCTAATTGAGCACAACCTAAAGGACTGAATTTATTCTTTTCGACACACATGCTGTTCGCCTTTTTTATGCTTGATCCAACACACATTGAAGCTACCCATGACGAACAATCTTCTACAAAAAAGAAGACAATCTTCTACAAGAGAGTAGAAGCAATATTCTCTAGAACTCAACAATTTAAGCACATCCTTTCAATGAATTCTCTAGACAAGAAATGAATCAGTAATGTGTATTCTCAACTTAGAATAGAGAGATGGAAGCCTTAAAGTTGAGAGAAAACCCTTTTTAAAGCCTTAATTTCGTGCCTTATAATGTTAATCCAACCAGGATAGGAATTGACACAAAACAGGCAAATCTCACTAAAAATAGAAATAGAAATTCCCGTAATCATTGTTTCTTAATCTCAAATAGCACAATTTTTGCAAACCTCCCGAGGCTATAACTTTATCGTTTTAGATTCAACTAACATAGTCTTGGAACCTACGGATATCTATTTGAAACGAGCTTTCCAATGATAGGTCACTTGTCCATATCCGACACTTGGTTTATGAGATATGACATTTTTAATTAAATACCTTCATTCTAGCTTTTTTAGGACTCTTTAACCTCTTAAACTTCTAGTCTAAAATAAATAGAAATACAACTTTGACTAGAACTAAAGTTTTATCCAATCCATGAATTTAGCCAATATACTAAAATCCTTACAATCACCCCCTTTGACAAAACTCCCTAGAACAACACAATTTGATCTACTCAAAACAAAACTCAAAATACATTAAATTTTTAGTAAAAATGTCACACCTTGAAATCTAAGATCCTTAAGACCCTCAAATTCTGAGGCATGATGGGTCCACAACAGATGAATTAAATAATTTCTAAGTCGTACTTATGTAAACCTTTATTAATTAACACTTGACCAATGGGAAAAATGGAACAACAAGGAAAGAGTAAAGCCGTCACCCTTCCTTGTTAGATGTGCTTGTTAGTCCTAAAGCCAAACCATCATGTATGGGCATAAGGGTTTCGATGTTCGTCTTACACAATGCAACACCAAGGAAATGGCAGTGCATGACATCGAGGATCTTATGCCCTTACTAGACCAAAAGGCATGGGACACGTGCATCTTATAACAGAATTGGATTGTAATTTATTGTTACAACTTGAGCCCAAGAAATCTAGATTAGGATTAGCCCAGTCAGAGACACACGTACTCCCGTGCGATTCACATCGGAACCGGAGTCTGAATGGAATTACATAAGAGATATTCACATACTTACACGTATGAAGTGCTGAACGGATTATCTGTTCGAGCATTCAATGCGCGGAAGCCTGTTAATATCGCCTACAATTTTTCTTCAATTTCCATATAACAATTCAGCTTCAATTTCCATATAACAATTTAGCAAGCCCATTACAACCATGAACCGTCTAAAGATTAATGTTCAGTAACCAGGTTAGTATGTTAATTATATACATGACCTGTACAACCCAAACATGAGGGGCTCATGTATGCAAGGAGATCACGAGAAACATACTAAGAAGGGAATACAAGAAGATACAAACATACAAATATAACAAGATCGAGTTATACAATGTAGTTTACATGACAGCAAACATGCAAATGCTAAAAAAACCCAAAAAAAAAACCCCACATGTACAATTCTTAACTACAAATGAACCGCTCTCGCCATGAGGATCAGTTAGAGAATATTCTGCTGTCCATCCAATACCATCTGAAGAAACCATTGAGGTCTTCCTTCTACAATACCTAGATCTGTGCTAGAATAGGTTTTGGACCTGAACCTGTAAAACTATTTAAAAACTTGTGAATACGACGATTCAACAAAGTATAAACAAAATTAAGGTAACACACATTGTATCTAAAAGAATTAATAACATACAATTAACAGAGTTCAAGTTTTGTAAACTGGGCATATCATGTATATAAAATAAATCTACTTCGAGTTAAGGAAATCGCATGACTTTGCTTCTGGCCATGGTTTACGACCTCCATGCACCAAAACGCGTTGTCGCAAGGGAATTAAAGACATAAGATTAATGGAGTTTCAAGTTCGTAACTAGGCACGTCGGGCAATTGAATTAAACATGCTATAAGAATCAATGAATGCAGTACATACTAGTTGGATACTACATTTGCCATATTCTCCCTTGAGGGAGCACATGTTGAGAACACCATCGATCGGACTAGGTTACGAATGAGTCTCTGGTTTCTCAGCATCTAGAAGTCCCAAGATAAGAGCACATTGCAGCAGCAACATACAAGCTACACCAAAGTTAACCCCATCGGGTATCATAAGGTTGAGTAGCGCCAGATCGTTTCGATTCAATCATAGACTTGAGTAAAATATGTGATACTAGATCATATATGTTCAATTCAAGCGTGTAATATATTTATACTCAAGTCATTACTAATAGTCGAGGTAATTGTATCGAGAACATATCAAGTGTGTCCCATGCATAGGATACTGGAAACATACGATAATCTTTAATACCATGTATAAGAGTGGAAGATAAGAAACATCGTCCAATATGCCATGCAACTCAATTTAAGAGAATCAAGGTAGGTTTTCTAGCCAACCCTAATCTAGTCGTCCATTGTTTCTAACCGTGCATGATGATGTAGTTTTAAGTTATCCGATACACAGTTATTTTTTTTGGTGTTACAATACGAAGGGAAGGTGTATCGAAGTCCTTTAAACCAACACCCATGGGGAGGTGCTTAACAGACGGACAACGTACCATAAATAAGTCTTAGCCCTCAAGACTTTTCATGATCTTTCCATTATTCGTTTGGGCCGGTTAATGGTATACAAGGATCCAAAAACTAGGGCCTTACAAGGTCTCACACAATACCTATCAAATCCTAGTTTCAGTGAACTCACGGCTTAGCTGTGGGTAACTTACGGCTTAGTCGTATTATGCACTGCGGCTCAGCCGTGGTCCCCCAGAATTCCTTTTACATTTGTAACACTCCGATCCCCTTTGAGCCGGATTAGTGGCTCATTAGTGTGTGTTTTGTTTTATTTTATTCTTTTGGACTTGGTTTTGGGCCTTGGATAGGTAGTTGAGTGACCTTTGACCTGGAATAGGTAGTTCTAAGCCCTTTTTCGTAATTTTGCTTTTGCTTTGCTCATATCATCTTTGCATCATCTTGGTGTCAGCATATGTATTTCGTTGAGCTCGACAATTTCCGTAACTGTGTCAGATCCGTTTGGAGTCAATTGGGGAAGATGTACCTTCGTGTGACTTGAACTGTAATTAGTCTTAACTCTCCGGACTTTGACTTAACTTCCAAACATATATAAATATAAGTTAGTTCCAGATGTCCAACTCCCTGCTCATTTGCTTGATCGTGCATGCAAGAGGAACTCCAGGAGAAGCTCTCCACGTTCTCTCTCTCTCTTCTTTCCTTCTCTTGATCGTTTGAGGATTGGGTCCTTTGTTTGATTTGGGTTCTTCTCCATTCTCTCATCCTTGTGTATTGCTTGAGGTAAGTGGGTCCTTTGTGTTTCTTCTCCCAATTGCACCTCTCATTCTCTGATTTCTGTGTTTCCATCTCATGCATGGTTTCTTGCTTTGATTTGTCTTGATTTTAGTGGATTTGGAGCTTGATTTCAGAGGATTTGTCAGATTTGAGGCAAGTATAAGTACAGGTTTTGATAACACATATGGGTATTGTTTGATTGCTTGGATTCATTCTCATTCTCTTTAGAGAAATGTTTTACAGCCATTTTCTAAGCTATGAGAATCAGTTGAGCTTGTTTTATTCAGTTTCTGTACAAAAATTTCGTTTCTGTAATCTTCCCGAACTCGTATTCTGTATTGTACGGCTAAGCCGTAAATTTCTACGGCTCGCTTTCCAGAGACTCGAAAATCTGAATTTGTTTTACGGCTAGTCTACGGCTAAGCCGTAATTTGTTCTACGGCTGAGCCGTAAGCTAGCCGTGACCCAACCGTACCCCAGCCGTGAATTAATTCTCTGATCAGTCGAAACTTTTCTGATATCAGTACTCCTACGGTGAGGCTACGGCTAAGCCGTGGATTGGTCTACGGCTAAGCCGTATACTGACTGTAGCTCAGCCGTGAGATGTATCAGATCAGAGGTGGAAAAGCTGACAGTTTAGCCGTGTTCTGAAGGGAACCACGGCTAAGCCGTAGTGCATATTGCGGCTACGCCGTAGGATGCCACGGCTAAGCCGTAGGTCACCCATGGCTAAACCGTAAGACCTGTTAAATATCAGTTAAACTTAGGCTAATGGTGTGACCTTGTAGGGCTCAAATACAGGTTAACCATACCCGTACACCGGCCCGATGGACTCTTTGGATCGCATGAATAATCTGTTAGGCTGTGACTTGTTCATGTGAGCGTTGATCACTGTTAAGCACCTCCCCATGGGTGTTGGTTTAAGGGACTTCGATGCACATAAGGATTATATTGCAACACTAGGATGGCAACGGTGCATCGAATAACTTAAAACTACATCAACATGCACGGTTAGTGACAGTGATGCAACTAGATTAGACTTGGCTTGTAATGAACCTTGAATCCGTATTAATCTGAGATGCATTGCATATTGTTTATGGTTTTGCCCTCTGTTCTGTTAATCTATGTTATGCATTCCTCAGTCATTTTGCTTTCGTTCTGTATATCTGTATTATTCTTCGCTCTGTACTCTGTTTTGATCTATGCTATGCTTTGTATATTCTCTGGCTTTGTATATCTCTGATTTTTGGGTATTCCCTGGTGGCTCTGCCCAGAGGTTAATACGTGAGGATAAGATCCGGTCCTTGTCATCGGTGAGTCCAAAGCGGATAATCTCCTTTCTTTAGCTTTGATTTGATTGGTATTAGTCTGGCTCTACTCAGCCTCAGCCCTAGGATACCCGACGGGGTTACCTCTGGCGTAGATCTCTGTATCTCTGTTTTAACTGCAGTGTTGCTTTGTCTTGGGACCCCGGAACCCAGGAAACCGAGACCCGCTTGTACCTTTGGCCTGGACAGCGGTGTTCTCTGCTCTGCTCTGCTCTGCTCTCTTTTGGAGAGAACATGGTTAACGTAGTAGCCAACTAGTTCAGTATTCTATGTTTTGATTCACATATCATGTTTTACTTCTATGCACGATTTGCTTAGTTTCCTAATATGGAACTCTGTATTTAATCTTCTGTCATTATTATATCCTCTTTGATACTATGCCTGTTTCACCCCTGTTACTTATATTTGTTGGATCGTTGTATTCATTTGTGTTGTCTGTGGTGTTGCAAGCACAGATACCTTGCCCAGCTCCCCGGCGGTCGAGGAGGCTGCAGGGGCGAGTGTAGAGGCACCCTCCGGTCTGGCAGAGTGGGCCTGATCACTTCTGCCAAGTGCGTGCATGCATACCAGTGGCTTTTATTTTGCGTTTTGGTTTTTGAGAGCTTGTATTTGGACTTTGGACTTTGGACTTGTATTCTGTATATTTTGTGTATATTGATTTTGGTGTGTATTCGGTTTTATCTCAGTGTATTTGTCTTTGTCTTTTCCGTTTCGTATTTGCTTTGGCTTCCGCTATTTTATTTTCCTTTGTTGCTTGCTATGATATGTACAGCTTCCGCGTACGCTTAGTTCGCACGTGTTAGATCCCTTGTGTGCGTGCATCTGGACTGGGTTTGGGTGCACGTGCACGGGAGTACGTGTGTCACCGGTTTAGCTTTTCGCTAACCCCCGAATTCTGGGCTCGGGTCGTGACATACGTATTGTATGGTATCAGAGCATGCTAGTTATAAGCATGTAGGCATCTAAGATCGTGGTGAGATGGCGATATCAACTATTTGACTCGAGGTCTCATATGTTGATTTGGGGTTTGACTAACTCAGGGCATTTTATATTTGTGTGTTGTGTTTCTTTTCCTTTTGCAGGATGGCATCAGGATCAGGATTTCGGGATGAGAATCAACAGGGCCCTAACGGTGATAGTGGATCAGTACCCCCTCACATCAGTAGTGAGGAGCGCATGATGATGATGATGCAGTCTATGCAGTCATTACAGGCACAGATGGCATCCATGGTAGATAGGCAGAGTCAGGCTGCCGCAGTAGCATCACCCCGTATAGATCAGCAGGTGATTTTCCAGCCTAAGGAATCAGATCCTAATGCTCTTTTCGACAAGTTCCGTAAACGAGGGGCGACTGAGTTTCATGGAATAGAGGATGCATTGCAGGCTGAGCAATGGTTGGAGCAGACTGAAGAGTTGTTTGATACGATTGTGTGCAGCAACAAGCAGAAAGTAGTTCTCACAGCCTCTATGCTTCGAAGTGTAGCTAAGACATGGTGGAGGAGTGTTAGGACCTCATTTCAGACTATGCCCAGTGCCACAGTTTGGGAGACCTTCAAGCAGCAATTCCGTCGTAAGTTCATGCCTCTCCATATTCATCGAGCCAAGGAAGTGGAATTCTTCAACCTTCAGCAGAGACAGATGTCAGTTGCAGATTATGTACACAGGTTTACAGAGTTGTCTCATTTCGCAGAGGACATGGTGAACACAGAGCATAAGAAAGTGACTCGCTTCGTCAACGGCCTGAATCCGAGACATAAGCGCCACGTGGTTGCTTGTATGTGGCCGGCTACCTTGGATGACGCTATTGACAGGGCTTATGATGCAGAGGCCATCTTTGAGGAGGAGCGAACAGAGGCTAAGAGGGCAGCAGGTTTCAGTGGCAGAAGTCAGTTCCAGAAGAAGTTCAAGGGTAAACAGGGCAGTTCGAGCAGTTCTCAGATAGTTTGCGGTCACTGTGGGAAGGATCACCCCACAAACAGATGTTGGAGGAAGAGTGGGGCTTGTTTCGGGTGTGGCTCTACGGACCACAGGCGGGCCCAATGCCCGAAGTTTCAGTCCTCTCCACAGACGAGACAGACAGGACCTACCTCACAGGGCAGATCCCAGCCAGCTCGCCCAGGCCAGAAGCAGAACCGCCAGACAGCCCGAGCCTATGCTGCTACGCATGAGGGCGCGGAGGAGGCCACGGTAGTGGAAGGTAAAATTTTAATTTCCGATGCAGAAGCTTTAGCTTTATTTGACTCAGGGTCTACGCGTTCGTACGTAGCACCCCATTTTGCTGTGCAGCTTCGACAGCGACCTACACCACTTCCCTACTTGTTGTTAGTATCCACTCCGGTTGGTAAGCGGGTGGAGTGCAGTGTGTTTTACCCTCAGTGTGATGTGCGGATAGCTGGTCATCAGCTCCCAGTAGACCTCGTGTTGCTCACGACACTGGATTTTGATGTGATCCTTGGTATGGACTGGCTTGCGAGATATCATGCGTGTATCAATTGCTACAGTAAGGCTATCTACTTTGATTTGGGCAGCGGATTCCGATTTGAGGGCAGCCAGATGAAGTGCCCAAGACGTGTGATCTCTGCTTGTAAAGCAGACAGGATGCTTCGTAGGGGATGTGAGGGATTTCTTGCATTCATTTCAGAGAAGAAAGATCAGCGACAGCTCAGTGAGATCCCAGTAGTCAGCGAGTTCCCGGATGTCTTTCCGGAGGATGTGCCAGGGTTGCCACCAGTTCGGGAGGTAGAATTTGCTATTGACGTGGTACCAGGTACAGCACCTATCAGTAGAGCTCCATATCGTATGGCACCTGCAGAGTTGTTGGAATTGAAGAAACAGTTGCAGGATCTGTTGGATAAAGGATTTATACGCCCGAGTGTTTCACCTTGGGGAGCACCTGTTTTGTTCGTCAAGAAGAAGGATGGCAGTTTCCGGATGTGCATTGACTACAGGCAATTGAACAAAGTGACCATCAAGAACAAATATCCATTGCCTAGGATTGATGAGTTGTTCGATCAACTTCAGGGTGCAGCTTACTTCTCTAAGATTGACTTGAGGTCAGGATATCACCAGCTCAGGGTGAAGGATGAGGATGTTCCGAAGACAGCTTTCAGGACTCGGTATGGACACTACGAGTTCCTTGTCATGCCATTTGGTTTGACGAATGCACCCGCAGCTTTCATGGCATTGATGAATAGGGTGTTTACTTCCTTCTTGGACCAGTTTGTTGTGGTCTTCATAGATGACATATTGGTCTATTCGAAGACTGCTGAGGAACATACAGACCATCTGAGGAAGGCATTGCAGCTGCTTCGAGATCACAAGTTGTATGCAAAGTTGGCTAAATGTGATTTCTGGCTAGAGCAAGTTGCATTTTTGGGACATGTGATTTCTAGAGATGGATTGATGGTGGATCCAGCTAAGATTGAGGCAGTAGTCCATTGGCCCCGTCCTAGATCAGTGACGGAGATTCGGAGTTTTCTGGGTTTGGCGGGATACTACCGCAGGTTTGTGCAGGATTTCTCGAAGATCTCAGCCCCGCTGACTCAGTTGACTCGGAAGAAGGTTCCGTATGAGTGGACAGAGAAGTGTGAGCGTAGTTTTCAGATGTTGAAAGAAAAGCTCACTACGGCGCCAGTGTTGACTCTCCCGGATGGTAGTGAGGGATTCGTGATTTATTCCGATGCCTCTAGAGTTGGATTAGGCTGTGTACTGATGCAGAATCAGAAGGTGATTGCCTATGGATCCAGACAGCTGAAAGAGCATGAGAAGAACTATGCCACACATGACTTGGAGCTAGCAGCTATTGTATTTGCACTGAAGTTGTGGCGACATTACTTGTACGGTGTAAAGTTCGAGGTCCATTCCGATCATCACAGTCTGCAGTACTTGTTTGATCAGCATGACTTGAATATGAGGCAGCGAAGATGGTTGGAGTTCATCAAAGACTACGACTTTCCGATCAAGTACCACCCAGGCAAGGGCAATGTAGTTGCAGATGCACTCAGCAGGAGGACAGACAGTCTTCAGGTGTTAGCAGGATTCTATATGCTTGTGCATGATCAGCCTGTAGAGGTTCAGATGGTAGGAGACTCGGTGACATTAGCTACTACTGTCGTGTTTCAGCCTGAGGTGATTCAGCAGATCAAGGATCGCCAGTTTGAGGACCCCCTCCTGGTGAAGTTCAGAGATCGGATTGCAGATCGACCGGATTTCAGCTTGGTGGATGGAGTTTTGTACTTCAGGAACAGATTGTGTGTTCCCGCTGTGGATGAGTTGAGAGAGAAATTGATGACAGATGCGCACGATGCCCGATATGCGATGCATCCCGGGAGTACGAAGATGTACCGGAACTTGAAAGATAGATTTTGGTGGAACAATATGAAGCGGGAGATCGCAGGGTTCGTAGCTCGATGTTTGACCTGTCAGAGGGTAAAAGCTGATCATCAGCGACCTCCAGGATCATTGCATCCATTGCACACTCCGCAGTGGAAGTGGGAGCACATTACTATGGATTTTGTTTCCGGTTTTCCGCCGACCAGTAGAAAGAACAATGCTATCTGGGTCATAGTGGACAGATTGACCAAGTCAGCGCATTTCCTTCCGTTCAAGAAAGGGATGACATTCACAGAGATGGCCAGGAAGTTTGTTGACGAGATAGTCAGATTGCATGGTACCCCAGTATCGATTGTGTCAGATCGCGATAGTCGTTTTGTATCTTCATTCTGGAGAGCATTTCAGGAAGCTATGGGCACGAAGTTGAGTTTTAGTACGGCATACCACCCCCAGACTGATGGACAGTCGGAGCGTACCATTCAGACATTGGAGGACATGCTCCGAGCTAGCGTGCTGAACTTTGAGAAGGAATGGGATACGCATCTAGCATTGTGTGAGTTTGCTTACAACAACAGCTTCCATGAGAGCATTGGTATGGCACCATATGAGGCACTTTACGGACGTAAGTGCAGGACTCCAGTGTGCTGGGAGGAAGTTGGAACTAGAAGTTTCCATGGTCCGACAATCATTGCTGAGACGACAGAGAAGGTGCAGAAAGTGATAGAGAATCTGAAGATTGCTCGGTCCAGGCAGAAGAGCTATGCTGATACTCGGAGGAGACCTTTGGCATTCCAAGTCGGAGATTGGGTGTTCCTTAAAGTTTCTCCGATGAAGGGCACAGTTCGATTTGGTCAGAAGGGCAAGTTAGCTCCGAGATATGTAGGACCGTTCGAAGTCAAGAGCCGAGTTGGAGATTTAGCCTATCGGTTGACACTTCCAGTTGAGTTCTCCGGTGTTCACGATGTGTTCCATGTGTCGATGCTCCGTAAGTATGTGCCAGATCCGAGCCATGTGATTCGCTACGATGACATTCAGATTCAGCCTAATGCGACTTACGTTGAGCGTCCGTTTCGCATCGTTGGGACACGAGAGCAGATTCTCCGTACCAGGACTATCAGATGGGTTAAAGTGTTGTGGGAGCATCACGGTCCGGATGAGGCTACTTGGGAGCTAGAGGAGCAGCTAGCGCGCCAGTACCCCCAGCTCTTTGCGCAGGTAGGTAGTCATTCCGAGGACGGAATGATTCCTAGTGGGGGAGGATGTAACACTCCGATCCCCTTTGAGCCGGATTAGTGGCTCATTAGTGTGTGTTTTGTTTTATTTTATTCTTTTGGACTTGGTTTTGGGCCTTGGATAGGTAGTTGAGTGACCTTTGACCTGGAATAGGTAGTTCTAAGCCCTTTTTCGTAATTTTGCTTTTGCTTTGCTCATATCATCTTTGCATCATCTTGGTGTCAGCATATGTATTTCGTTGAGCTCGACAATTTCCGTAACTGTGTCAGATCCGTTTGGAGTCAATTGGGGAAGATGTACCTTCGTGTGACTTGAACTGTAATTAGTCTTAACTCTCCGGACTTTGACTTAACTTCCAAACATATATAAATATAAGTTAGTTCCAGATGTCCAACTCCCTGCTCATTTGCTTGATCGTGCATGCAAGAGGAACTCCAGGAGAAGCTCTCCACGTTCTCTCTCTCTCTTCTTTCCTTCTCTTGATCGTTTGAGGATTGGGTCCTTTGTTTGATTTGGGTTCTTCTCCATTCTCTCATCCTTGTGTATTGCTTGAGGTAAGTGGGTCCTTTGTGTTTCTTCTCCCAATTGCACCTCTCATTCTCTGATTTCTGTGTTTCCATCTCATGCATGGTTTCTTGCTTTGATTTGTCTTGATTTTAGTGGATTTGGAGCTTGATTTCAGAGGATTTGTCAGATTTGAGGCAAGTATAAGTACAGGTTTTGATAACACATATGGGTATTGTTTGATTGCTTGGATTCATTCTCATTCTCTTTAGAGAAATGTTTTACAGCCATTTTCTAAGCTATGAGAATCAGTTGAGCTTGTTTTATTCAGTTTCTGTACAAAAATTTCGTTTCTGTAATCTTCCCGAACTCGTATTCTGTATTGTACGGCTAAGCCGTAAATTTCTACGGCTCGCTTTCCAGAGACTCGAAAATCTGAATTTGTTCTACGGCTAGTCTACGGCTAAGCCGTAATTTGTTCTACGGCTGAGCCGTAAGCTAGCCGTGACCCAACCGTACCCCAGCCGTGAATTAATTCTCTGATCAGTCGAAACTTTTCTGATATCAGTACTCCTACGGTGAGGCTACGGCTAAGCCGTGGATTGGTCTACGGCTAAGCCGTATACTGACTGTAGCTCAGCCGTGAGATGTATCAGATCAGAGGTGGAAAAGCTGACAGTTTAGCCGTGTTCTGAAGGGAACCACGGCTAAGCCGTAGTGCATATTGCGGCTACGCCGTAGGATGCCACGGCTAAGCCGTAGGTCACCCATGGCTAAACCGTAAGACCTGTTAAATATCAGTTAAACTTAGGCTAATGGTGTGACCTTGTAGGGCTCAAATACAGGTTAACCATACCCGTACACCGGCCCGATGGACTCTTTGGATCGCATGAATAATCTGTTAGGCTGTGACTTGTTCATGTGAGCGTTGATCACTGTTAAGCACCTCCCCATGGGTGTTGGTTTAAGGGACTTCGATGCACATAAGGATTATATTGCAACACTAGGATGGCAACGGTGCATCGAATAACTTAAAACTACATCAACATGCACGGTTAGTGACAGTGATGCAACTAGATTAGACTTGGCTTGTAATGAACCTTGAATCCGTATTAATCTGAGATGCATTGCATATTGTTTATGGTTTTGCCCTCTGTTCTGTTAATCTATGTTATGCATTCCTCAGTCATTTTGCTTTCGTTCTGTATATCTGTATTATTCTTCGCTCTGTACTCTGTTTTGATCTATGCTATGCTTTGTATATTCTCTGGCTTTGTATATCTCTGATTTTTGGGTATTCCCTGGTGGCTCTGCCCAGAGGTTAATACGTGAGGATAAGATCCGGTCCTTGTCATCGGTGAGTCCAAAGCGGATAATCTCCTTTCTTTAGCTTTGATTTGATTGGTATTAGTCTGGCTCTACTCAGCCTCAGCCCTAGGATACCCGACGGGGTTACCTCTGGCGTAGATCTCTGTATCTCTGTTTTAACTGCAGTGTTGCTTTGTCTTGGGACCCCGGAACCCAGGAAACCGAGACCCGCTTGTACCTTTGGCCTGGACAGCGGTGTTCTCTGCTCTGCTCTGCTCTGCTCTCTTTTGGAGAGAACATGGTTAACGTAGTAGCCAACTAGTTCAGTATTCTATGTTTTGATTCACATATCATGTTTTACTTCTATGCACGATTTGCTTAGTTTCCTAATATGGAACTCTGTATTTAATCTTCTGTCATTATTATATCCTCTTTGATACTATGCCTGTTTCACCCCTGTTACTTATATTTGTTGGATCGTTGTATTCATTTGTGTTGTCTGTGGTGTTGCAGGCACAGATACCTTGCCCAGCTCCCCGGCGGTCGAGGAGGCTGCAGGGGCGAGTGTAGAGGCACCCTCCGGTCTGGCAGAGTGGGCCTGATCACTTCTGCCAAGTGCGTGCATGCATACCAGTGGCTTTTATTTTGCGTTTTGGTTTTTGAGAGCTTGTATTTGGACTTTGGACTTTGGACTTGTATTCTGTATATTTTGTGTATATTGATTTTGGTGTGTATTCGGTTTTATCTCAGTGTATTTGTCTTTGTCTTTTCCGTTTCGTATTTGCTTTGGCTTCCGCTATTTTATTTTCCTTTGTTGCTTGCTATGATATGTACAGCTTCCGCGTACGCTTAGTTCGCACGTGTTAGATCCCTTGTGTGCGTGCATCTGGACTGGGTTTGGGTGCACGTGCACGGGAGTACGTGTGTCACCGGTTTAGCTTTTCGCTAACCCCCGAATTCTGGGCTCGGGTCGTGACAACATTTACGGCGAACCACGGTTGGACCATGCATTCTATTACGGCTAGGCTGTAATTGTTCTACAGTTTAACCACAGTTTGGTACGGCTTAGCTGTAGCACACCACATAGCTTAGCCATGGCTGAACCGTAGAAGGTTTCTCTAATTTACTGATCTCTGGACATCAAGCCATAACTTGACTTATGGTGGGGTTACAGCTAGCCTATAGCTCAGCCGTAGTACATTTTACGGCTTAGCCATAGCCTGATCGTAGTGTAAAATCAAGTCTATTTGTTCTCTGGAATCCTAGCCGTACATGACTTACGACTTTGCCGTAAGCTTCAGGTCATGTCAGGCGTTTTTAAGTCAGAATACAAACAGGTTTGCATAGACACATACAGTTTGATAAACTTACAAGAATTATATGATACCAAATACATTAAACCCAAATTTACTTATACTTGCCTTAAATTCAACGTTTCAAGAATTAATCCTTTCTTTGGCTCAATTTGGGTACTTTGAACTTAGATGCTATACATGCCAAAAATAAAAAAAATAGATGAGAGCATGTATAAAATAAGAGTTCTCTTGACACCTTTAACTCGAGGAGTCTATGAATAAGAAGGGCTTTTACCTTAACAGAATTGGATTGTAATTTATTGTTACAACTTGAGCCCAAGAAATCTAGATTAGGATTAGCCCAGTCAGAGACACACGTACTCCCGTGCGATTCACATCGGAACCGGAGTCTGAATGGAATTACATAAGAGATATTCACATACTTACACGTATGAAGTGCTGAACGGATTATCTGTTCGAGCATTCAATGCGCGGAAGCCTGTTAATATCGCCTACAATTTTTCTTCAATTTCCATATAACAATTCAGCTTCAATTTCCATATAACAATTTAGCAAGCCCATTACAACCATGAACCGTCTAAAGATTAATGTTCAGTAACCAGGTTAGTATGTTAATTATATACATGACCTGTACAACCCAAACATGAGGGGCTCATGTATGCAAGGAGATCACGAGAAACATACTAAGAAGGGAATACAAGAAGATACAAACATACAAATATAACAAGATCGAGTTATACAATGTAGTTTACATGACTGCAAACATGCAAATGCTAAAAAAACCCAAAAAAAAAACCCCACATGTACAATTCTTAACTACAAATGAACCGCTCTCGCCATGAGGATCAGTTAGAGAATATTCTGCTGTCCATCCAATACCATCTGAAGAAGCCATTGAGGTCTTCCTTCTACAATACCTAGATCTGTGCTAGAATAGGTTTTGGACCTGAACCTGTAAAACTATTTAAAAACTTGTGAATACGACGATTCAACAAAGTATAAACAAAATTAAGGTAACACACATTGTATCTAAAAGAATTAATAACATACAATTAACAGAGTTCAAGTTTTGTAAACTGGGCATATCATGTATATAAAATAAATCTACTTCGAGTTAAGGAAATCGCATGACTTTGCTTCTGGCCATGGTTTACGACCTCCATGCACCAAAACGCGTTGTCGCAAGGGAATTAAAGACATAAGATTAATGGAGTTTCAAGTTCGTAACTAGGCACGTCGGGCAATTGAATTAAACATGCTATAAGAATCAATGAATGCAGTACATACTAGTTGGATACTACATTTGCCATATTCTCCCTTGAGGGAGCACACGTTGAGAACACCATCGATCGGACTAGGTTACGAATGAGTCTCTGGTTTCTCAGCATCTAGAAGTCCCAAGATAAGAGCACATTGCAGCAGCAACATACAAGCTACACCAAAGTTAACCCCATCGGGTATCATAAGGTTGAGTAGCGCCAGATCGTTTCGATTCAATCATAGACTTGAGTAAAATATGTGATACTAGATCATATATGTTCAATTCAAGCGTGTAATATATTTATACTCAAGTCATTACTAATAGTCGAGGTAATTGTATCGAGAACATATCAAGTGTGTCCCATGCATAGGATACTGGAAACATACGATAATCTTTAATACCATGTATAAGAGTGGAAGATAAGAAACATCGTCCAATATGCCATGCAACTCAATTTAAGAGAATCAAGGTAGGTTTTCTAGCCAACCCTAATCTAGTCGTCCATTGTTTCTAACCGTGCATGATGATGTAGTTTTAAGTTATCCGATACACAGTTATTTTTTTTGGTGTTACATTACGAAGGGAAGGTGTATCGAAGTCCTTTAAACCAACACCCATGGGGAGGTGCTTAACAGACGGACAACGTACCATAAATAAGTCTTAGCCCTCAAGACTTTTCATGATCTTTCCATTATTCGTTTGGGCCGGTTAATGGTATACAAGGATCCAAAAACTAGGGCCTTACAAGGTCTCACACAATACCTATCAAATCCTAGTTTCAGTGAACTCACGGCTTAGCTGTGGGTAACTTACGGCTTAGTCGTATTATGCACTGCGGCTCAGCCGTGGTCCCCCAGAATTCCTTTTACATTTACGGCGAACCACGGTTGGACCATGCATTCTATTACGGCTAGGCTGTAATTGTTCTACAGTTTAACCACAGTTTGGTACGGCTTAGCTGTAGCACACCACATAGCTTAGCCATGGCTGAACCGTAGAAGGTTTCTCTAATTTACTGATCTCTGGACATCAAGCCATAACTTGACTTATGGTGGGGTTACAGCTAGCCTATAGCTCAGCCGTAGTACATTTTACGGCTTAGCCATAGCCTGATCGTAGTGTAAAATCAAGTCTATTTGTTCTCTGGAATCCTAGCCGTACATGACTTACGACTTTGCCGTAAGCTTCAGGTCATGTCAGGCGTTTTTAAGTCAGAATACAAACAGGTTTGCATAGACACATACAGTTTGATAAACTTACAAGAATTATATGATACCAAATACATTAAACCCAAATTTACTTATACTTGCCTTAAATTCAACGTTTCAAGAATTAATCCTTTCTTTGGCTCAATTTGGGTACTTTGAACTTAGATGCTATACATGCCAAAAATAAAAAAAATAGATGAGAGCATGTATAAAATAAGAGTTCTCTTGACACCTTTAACTCGAGGAGTCTATGAATAAGAAGGGCTTTTACCTTAACAGAATTGGATTGTAATTTATTGTTACAACTTGAGCCCAAGAAATCTAGATTAGGATTAGCCCAGTCAGAGACACACGTACTCCCGTGCGATTCACATCGGAACCGGAGTCTGAATGGAATTACATAAGAGATATTCACATACTTACACGTATGAAGTGCTGAACGGATTATCTGTTCGAGCATTCAATGCGCGGAAGCCTGTTAATATCGCCTACAATTTTTCTTCAATTTCCATATAACAATTCAGCTTCAATTTCCATATAACAATTTAGCAAGCCCATTACAACCATGAACCGTCTAAAGATTAATGTTCAGTAACCAGGTTAGTATGTTAATTATATACATGACCTGTACAACCCAAACATGAGGGGCTCATGTATGCAAGGAGATCACGAGAAACATACTAAGAAGGGAATACAAGAAGATACAAACATACAAATATAACAAGATCGAGTTATACAATGTAGTTTACATGACTGCAAACATGCAAATGCTAAAAAAACCCAAAAAAAAAACCCCACATGTACAATTCTTAACTACAAATGAACCGCTCTCGCCATGAGGATCAGTTAGAGAATATTCTGCTGTCCATCCAATACCATCTGAAGAAGCCATTGAGGTCTTCCTTCTACAATACCTAGATCTGTGCTAGAATAGGTTTTGGACCTGAACCTGTAAAACTATTTAAAAACTTGTGAATACGACGATTCAACAAAGTATAAACAAAATTAAGGTAACACACATTGTATCTAAAAGAATTAATAACATACAATTAACAGAGTTCAAGTTTTGTAAACTGGGCATATCATGTATATAAAATAAATCTACTTCGAGTTAAGGAAATCGCATGACTTTGCTTCTGGCCATGGTTTACGACCTCCATGCACCAAAACGCGTTGTCGCAAGGGAATTAAAGACATAAGATTAATGGAGTTTCAAGTTCGTAACTAGGCACGTCGGGCAATTGAATTAAACATGCTATAAGAATCAATGAATGCAGTACATACTAGTTGGATACTACATTTGCCATATTCTCCCTTGAGGGAGCACACGTTGAGAACACCATCGATCGGACTAGGTTACGAATGAGTCTCTGGTTTCTCAGCATCTAGAAGTCCCAAGATAAGAGCACATTGCAGCAGCAACATACAAGCTACACCAAAGTTAACCCCATCGGGTATCATAAGGTTGAGTAGCGCCAGATCGTTTCGATTCAATCATAGACTTGAGTAAAATATGTGATACTAGATCATATATGTTCAATTCAAGCGTGTAATATATTTATACTCAAGTCATTACTAATAGTCGAGGTAATTGTATCGAGAACATATCAAGTGTGTCCCATGCATAGGATACTGGAAACATACGATAATCTTTAATACCATGTATAAGAGTGGAAGATAAGAAACATCGTCCAATATGCCATGCAACTCAATTTAAGAGAATCAAGGTAGGTTTTCTAGCCAACCCTAATCTAGTCGTCCATTGTTTCTAACCGTGCATGATGATGTAGTTTTAAGTTATCCGATACACAGTTATTTTTTTTGGTGTTACATTACGAAGGGAAGGTGTATCGAAGTCCTTTAAACCAACACCCATGGGGAGGTGCTTAACAGACGGACAACGTACCATAAATAAGTCTTAGCCCTCAAGACTTTTCATGATCTTTCCATTATTCGTTTGGGCCGGTTAATGGTATACAAGGATCCAAAAACTAGGGCCTTACAAGGTCTCACACAATACCTATCAAATCCTAGTTTCAGTGAACTCACGGCTTAGCTGTGGGTAACTTACGGCTTAGTCGTATTATGCACTGCGGCTCAGCCGTGGTCCCCCAGAATTCCTTTTACATTTACGGCGAACCACGGTTGGACCATGCATTCTATTACGGCTAGGCTGTAATTGTTCTACAGTTTAACCACAGTTTGGTACGGCTTAGCTGTAGCACACCACATAGCTTAGCCATGGCTGAACCGTAGAAGGTTTCTCTAATTTACTGATCTCTGGACATCAAGCCATAACTTGACTTATGGTGGGGTTACAGCTAGCCTATAGCTCAGCCGTAGTACATTTTACGGCTTAGCCATAGCCTGATCGTAGTGTAAAATCAAGTCTATTTGTTCTCTGGAATCCTAGCCGTACATGACTTACGACTTTGCCGTAAGCTTCAGGTCATGTCAGGCGTTTTTAAGTCAGAATACAAACAGGTTTGCATAGACACATACAGTTTGATAAACTTACAAGAATTATATGATACCAAATACATTAAACCCAAATTTACTTATACTTGCCTTAAATTCAACGTTTCAAGAATTAATCCTTTCTTTGGCTCAATTTGGGTACTTTGAACTTAGATGCTATACATGCCAAAAATAAAAAAAATAGATGAGAGCATGTATAAAATAAGAGTTCTCTTGACACCTTTAACTCGAGGAGTCTATGAATAAGAAGGGCTTTTACCTTAACAGAATTGGATTGTAATTTATTGTTACAACTTGAGCCCAAGAAATCTAGATTAGGATTAGCCCAGTCAGAGACACACGTACTCCCGTGCGATTCACATCGGAACCGGAGTCTGAATGGAATTACATAAGAGATATTCACATACTTACACGTATGAAGTGCTGAACGGATTATCTGTTCGAGCATTCAATGCGCGGAAGCCTGTTAATATCGCCTACAATTTTTCTTCAATTTCCATATAACAATTCAGCTTCAATTTCCATATAACAATTTAGCAAGCCCATTACAACCATGAACCGTCTAAAGATTAATGTTCAGTAACCAGGTTAGTATGTTAATTATATACATGACCTGTACAACCCAAACATGAGGGGCTCATGTATGCAAGGAGATCACGAGAAACATACTAAGAAGGGAATACAAGAAGATACAAACATACAAATATAACAAGATCGAGTTATACAATGTAGTTTACATGACTGCAAACATGCAAATGCTAAAAAAACCCAAAAAAAAAACCCCACATGTACAATTCTTAACTACAAATGAACCGCTCTCGCCATGAGGATCAGTTAGAGAATATTCTGCTGTCCATCCAATACCATCTGAAGAAACCATTGAGGTCTTCCTTCTACAATACCTAGATCTGTGCTAGAATAGGTTTTGGACCTGAACCTGTAAAACTATTTAAAAACTTGTGAATACGACGATTCAACAAAGTATAAACAAAATTAAGGTAACACACATTGTATCTAAAAGAATTAATAACATACAATTAACAGAGTTCAAGTTTTGTAAACTGGGCATATCATGTATATAAAATAAATCTACTTCGAGTTAAGGAAATCGCATGACTTTGCTTCTGGCCATGGTTTACGACCTCCATGCACCAAAACGCGTTGTCGCAAGGGAATTAAAGACACAAGATTAATGGAGTTTCAAGTTCGTAACTAGGCACGTCGGGCAATTGAATTAAACATGCTATAAGAATCAATGAATGCAGTACATACTAGTTGGATACTACATTTGCCATATTCTCCCTTGAGGGAGCACACGTTGAGAACACCATCGATCGGACTAGGTTACGAATGAGTCTCTGGTTTCTCGGCATCTAGAAGTCCCAAGATAAGAGCACATTGCAGCAGCAACATACAAGCTACACCAAAGTTAACCCCATCGGGTATCATAAGGTTGAGTAGCGCCAGATCGTTTCGATTCAATCATAGACTTGAGTAAAATATGTGATACTAGATCATATATGTTCAATTCAAGCGTGTAATATATTTATACTCAAGTCATTACTAATAGTCGAGGTAATTGTATCGAGAACATATCAAGTGTGTCCCATGCATAGGATACTGGAAACATACGATAATCTTTAATACCATGTATAAGAGTGGAAGATAAGAAACATCGTCCAATATGCCATGCAACTCAATTTAAGAGAATCAAGGTAGGTTTTCTAGCCAACCCTAATCTAGTCGTCCATTGTTTCTAACCGTGCATGATGATGTAGTTTTAAGTTATCCGATACACAGTTATTTTTTTTGGTGTTACATTACGAAGGGAAGGTGTATCGAAGTCCTTTAAACCAACACCCATGGGGAGGTGCTTAACAGACGGACAACGTACCATAAATAAGTCTTAGCCCTCAAGACTTTTCATGATCTTTCCATTATTCGTTTGGGCCGGTTAATGGTATACAAGGATCCAAAAACTAGGGCCTTACAAGGTCTCACACAATACCTATCAAATCCTAGTTTCAGTGAACTCACGGCTTAGCTGTGGGTAACTTACGGCTTAGTCGTATTATGCACTGCGGCTCAGCCGTGGTCCCCCAGAATTCCTTTTACATTTACGGCGAACCACGGTTGGACCATGCATTCTATTACGGCTAGGCTGTAATTGTTCTACAGTTTAACCACAGTTTGGTACGGCTTAGCTGTAGCACACCACATAGCTTAGCCATGGCTGAACCGTAGAAGGTTTCTCTAATTTACTGATCTCTGGACATCAAGCCATAACTTGACTTATGGTGGGGTTACAGCTAGCCTATAGCTCAGCCGTAGTACATTTTACGGCTTAGCCATAGCCTGATCGTAGTGTAAAATCAAGTCTATTTGTTCTCTGGAATCCTAGCCGTACATGACTTACGACTTTGCCGTAAGCTTCAGGTCATGTCAGGCGTTTTTAAGTCAGAATACAAACAGGTTTGCATAGACACATACAGTTTGATAAGCTTACAAGAATTATATGATACCAAATACATTAAACCCAAATTTACTTATACTTGCCTTAAATTCAACGTTTCAAGAATTAATCCTTTCTTTGGCTCAATTTGGGTACTTTGAACTTAGATGCTATACATGCCAAAAATAAAGAAAATAGATGAGAGCATGTGTAAAATAAGAGTTCTCTTGACACCTTTAACTCGAGGAGTCTATGAATAAGAAGGGCTTTTACCTTAACAGAATTGGATTGTAATTTATTGTTACAACTTGAGCCCAAGAAATCTAGATTAGGATTAGCCCAGTCAGAGACACACGTACTCCCGTGCGATTCACATCGGAACCGGAGTCTGAATGGAATTACATAAGAGATATTCACATACTTACACGTATGAAGTGCTGAACGGATTATCTGTTCGAGCATTCAATGCGCGGAAGCCTGTTAATATCGCCTACAATTTTTCTTCAATTTCCATATAACAATTCAGCTTCAATTTCCATATAACAATTTAGCAAGCCCATTACAACCATGAACCGTCTAAAGATTAATGTTCAGTAACCAGGTTAGTATGTTAATTATATACATGACCTGTACAACCCAAACATGAGGGGCTCATGTATGCAAGGAGATCACGAGAAACATACTAAGAAGGGAATACAAGAAGATACAAACATACAAATATAACAAGATCGAGTTATACAATGTAGTTTACATGACTGCAAACATGCAAATGCTAAAAAAACCCAAAAAAAAAACCCCACATGTACAATTCTTAACTACAAATGAACCGCTCTCGCCATGAGGATCAGTTAGAGAATATTCTGCTGTCCATCCAATACCATCTGAAGAAACCATTGAGGTCTTCCTTCTACAATACCTAGATCTGTGCTAGAATAGGTTTTGGACCTGAACCTGTAAAACTATTTAAAAACTTGTGAATACGACGATTCAACAAAGTATAAACAAAATTAAGGTAACACACATTGTATCTAAAAGAATTAATAACATACAATTAACAGAGTTCAAGTTTTGTAAACTGGGCATATCATGTATATAAAATAAATCTACTTCGAGTTAAGGAAATCGCATGACTTTGCTTCTGGCCATGGTTTACGACCTCCATGCACCAAAACGCGTTGTCGCAAGGGAATTAAAGACATAAGATTAATGGAGTTTCAAGTTCGTAACTAGGCACGTCGGGCAATTGAATTAAACATGCTATAAGAATCAATGAATGCAGTACATACTAGTTGGATACTACATTTGTCATATTCTCCCTTGAGGGAGCACACGTTGAGAACACCATCGATCGGACTAGGTTACGAATGAGTCTCTGGTTTCTCAGCATCTAGAAGTCCCAAGATAAGAGCACATTGCAGCAGCAACATACAAGCTACACCAAAGTTAACCCCATCGGGTATCATAAGGTTGAGTAGCGCCAGATCGTTTCGATTCAATCATAGACTTGAGTAAAATATGTGATACTAGATCATATATGTTCAATTCAAGCGTGTAATATATTTATACTCAAGTCATTACTAATAGTCGAGGTAATTGTATCGAGAACATATCAAGTGTGTCCCATGCATAGGATACTGGAAACATACGATAATCTTTAATACCATGTATAAGAGTGGAAGATAAGAAACATCGTCCAATATGCCATGCAACTCAATTTAAGAGAATCAAGGTAGGTTTTCTAGCCAACCCTAATCTAGTCGTCCATTGTTTCTAACCGTGCATGATGATGTAGTTTTAAGTTATCCGATACACAGTTATTTTTTTTGGTGTTACATTACGAAGGGAAGGTGTATCGAAGTCCTTTAAACCAACACCCATGGGGAGGTGCTTAACAGACGGACAACGTACCATAAATAAGTCTTAGCCCTCAAGACTTTTCATGATCTTTCCATTATTCGTTTAGGCCGGTTAATGGTATACAAGGATCCAAAAACTAGGGCCTTACAAGGTCTCACACAATACCTATCAAATCCTAGTTTCAGTGAACTCACGGCTTAGCTGTGGGTAACTTACGGCTTAGTCGTATTATGCACTGCGGCTCAGCCGTGGTCCCCCAGAATTCCTTTTACATTTACGGCGAACCACGGTTGGACCATGCATTCTATTACGGCTAGGCTGTAATTGTTCTACAGTTTAACCACAGTTTGGTACGGCTTAGCTGTAGCACACCACATAGCTTAGCCATGGCTGAACCGTAGAAGGTTTCTCTAATTTACTGATCTCTGGACATCAAGCCATAACTTGACTTATGGTGGGGTTACAGCTAGCCTATAGCTCAGCCGTAGTACATTTTACGGCTTAGCCATAGCCTGATCGTAGTGTAAAATCAAGTCTATTTGTTCTCTGGAATCCTAGCCGTACATGACTTACGACTTTGCCGTAAGCTTCAGGTCATGTCAGGCGTTTTTAAGTCAGAATACAAACAGGTTTGCATAGACACATACAGTTTGATAAACTTACAAGAATTATATGATACCAAATACATTAAACCCAAATTTACTTATACTTGCCTTAAATTCAACGTTTCAAGAATTAATCCCTTCTTTGGCTCAATTTGGGTACTTTGAACTTAGATGCTATACATGCCAAAAATAAAAAAAATAGATGAGAGCATGTATAAAATAAGAGTTCTCTTGACACCTTTAACTCGAGGAGTCTATGAATAAGAAGGGCTTTTACCTTAACAGAATTGGATTGTAATTTATTGTTACAACTTGAGCCCAAGAAATCTAGATTAGGATTAGCCCAGTCAGAGACACACGTACTCCCGTGCGATTCACATCGGAACCGGAGTCTGAATGGAATTACATAAGAGATATTCACATACTTACACGTATGAAGTGCTGAACGGATTATCTGTTCGAGCATTCAATGCGCGGAAGCCTGTTAATATCGCCTACAATTTTTCTTCAATTTCCATATAACAATTCAGCTTCAATTTCCATATAACAATTTAGCAAGCCCATTACAACCATGAACCGTCTAAAGATTAATGTTCAGTAACCAGGTTAGTATGTTAATTATATACATGACCTGTACAACCCAAACATGAGGGGCTCATGTATGCAAGGAGATCACGAGAAACATACTAAGAAGGGAATACAAGAAGATACAAACATACAAATATAACAAGATCGAGTTATACAATGTAGTTTACATGACTGCAAACATGCAAATGCTAAAAAAACCCAAAAAAAAAAACCCCACATGTACAATTCTTAACTACAAATGAACCGCTCTCGCCATGAGGATCAGTTAGAGAATATTCTGCTGTCCATCCAATACCATCTGAAGAAACCATTGAGGTCTTCCTTCTACAATACCTAGATCTGTGCTAGAATAGGTTTTGGACCTGAACCTGTAAAACTATTTAAAAACTTGTGAATACGACGATTCAACAAAGTATAAACAAAATTAAGGTAACACACATTGTATCTAAAAGAATTAATAACATACAATTAACAGAGTTCAAGTTTTGTAAACTGGGCATATCATGTATATAAAATAAATCTACTTCGAGTTAAGGAAATCGCATGACTTTGCTTCTGGCCATGGTTTACGACCTCCATGCACCAAAACGCGTTGTCGCAAGGGAATTAAAGACATAAGATTAATGGAGTTTCAAGTTCGTAACTAGGCACGTCGGGCAATTGAATTAAACATGCTATAAGAATCAATGAATGCAGTACATACTAGTTGGATACTACATTTGCCATATTCTCCCTTGAGGGAGCACACGTTGAGAACACCATCGATCGGACTAGGTTACGAATGAGTCTCTGGTTTCTCAGCATCTAGAAGTCCCAAGATAAGAGCACATTGCAGCAGCAACATACAAGCTACACCAAAGTTAACCCCATCGGGTATCATAAGGTTGAGTAGCACCAGATCGTTTCGATTCAATGATAGACTTGAGTAAAATATGTGATACTAGATCATATATGTTCAATTCAAGCGTGTAATATATTTATACTCAAGTCATTACTAATAGTCGAGGTAATTGTATCGAGAACATATCAAGTGTGTCCCATGCATAGGATACTGGAAACATACGATAATCTTTAATACCATGTATAAGAGTGGAAGATAAGAAACATCGTCCAATATGCCATGCAACTCAATTTAAGAGAATCAAGGTAGGTTTTCTAGCCAACCCTAATCTAGTCGTCCATTGTTTCTAACCGTGCATGATGATGTAGTTTTAAGTTATCCGATACACAGTTATTTTTTTTGGTGTTACATTACGAAGGGAAGGTGTATCGAAGTCCTTTAAACCAACACCCATGGGGAGGTGCTTAACAGACGGACAACGTACCATAAATAAGTCTTAGCCCTCAAGACTTTTCATGATCTTTCCATTATTCGTTTGGGCCGGTTAATGGTATACAAGGATCCAAAAACTAGGGCCTTACAAGGTCTCACACAATACCTATCAAATCCTAGTTTCAGTGAACTCACGGCTTAGCTGTGGGTAACTTACGGCTTAGTCGTATTATGCACTGCGGCTCAGCCGTGGTCCCCCAGAATTCCTTTTACATTTACGGCGAACCACGGTTGGACCATGCATTCTATTACGGCTAGGCTGTAATTGTTCTACAGTTTAACCACAGTTTGGTACGGCTTAGCTGTAGCACACCACATAGCTTAGCCATGGCTGAACCGTAGAAGGTTTCTCTAATTTACTGATCTCTGGACATCAAGCCATAACTTGACTTATGGTGGGGTTACAGCTAGCCTATAGCTCAGCCGTAGTACATTTTACGGCTTAGCCATAGCCTGATCGTAGTGTAAAATCAAGTCTATTTGTTCTCTGGAATCCTAGCCGTACATGACTTACGACTTTGCCGTAAGCTTCAGGTCATGTCAGGCGTTTTTAAGTCAGAATACAAACAGGTTTGCATAGACACATACAGTTTGATAAACTTACAAGAATTATATGATACCAAATACATTAAACCCAAATTTACTTATACTTGCCTGAAATTCAACGTTTCAAGAATTAATCCTTTCTTTGGCTCAATTTGGGTACTTTGAACTTAGATGCTATACATGCCAAAAATAAAAAAAATAGATGAGAGCATGTGTAAAATAAGAGTTCTCTTGACACCTTTAACTCGAGGAGTCTATGAATAAGAAGGGCTTTTACCTTAACAGAATTGGATTGTAATTTATTGTTACAACTTGAGCCCAAGAAATCTAGATTAGGATTAGCCCAGTCAGAGACACACGTACTCCCGTGCGATTCACATCGGAACCGGAGTCTGAATGGAATTACATAAGAGATATTCACATACTTACACGTATGAAGTGCTGAACGGATTATCTGTTCGAGCATTCAATGCGCGGAAGCCTGTTAATATCGCCTACAATTTTTCTTCAATTTCCATATAACAATTCAGCTTCAATTTCCATATAACAATTTAGCAAGCCCATTACAACCATGAACCTTCTAAAGATTAATGTTCAGTAACCAGGTTAGTATGTTAATTATATACATGACCTGTACAACCCAAACATGAGGGGCTCATGTATGCAAGGAGATCACGAGAAACATACTAAGAAGGGAATACAAGAAGATACAAACATACAAATATAACAAGATCGAGTTATACAATGTAGTTTACATGACTGCAAACATGCAAATGCTAAAAAAACCCAAAAAAAAAACCCCACATGTACAATTCTTAACTACAAATGAACCGCTCTCGCCATGAGGATCAGTTAGAGAATATTCTGCTGTCCATCCAATACCATCTGAAGAAACCATTGAGGTCTTCCTTCTACAATACCTAGATCTGTGCTAGAATAGGTTTTGGACCTGAACCTGTAAAACTATTTAAAAACTTGTGAATACGACGATTCAGCAAAGTATAAACAAAATTAAGGTAACACACATTGTATCTAAAAGAATTAATAACATACAATTAACAGAGTTCAAGTTTTGTAAACTGGGCATATCATGTATATAAAATAAATCTACTTCGAGTTAAGGAAATCGCATGACTTTGCTTCTGGCCATGGTTTACGACCTCCATGCACCAAAACGCGTTGTCGCAAGGGAATTTAAGACATAAGATTAATGGAGTTTCAAGTTCGTAACTAGGCACGTCGGGCAATTGAATTAAACATGCTATAAGAATCAATGAATGCAGTACATACTAGTTGGATACTACATTTGCCATATTCTCCCTTGAGGGAGAACACGTTGAGAACACCATCGATCGGACTAGGTTACGAATGAGTCTCTGGTTTCTCAGCATCTAGAAGTCCCAAGATAAGAGCACATTGCAGCAGCAATATACAAGCTACACCAAAGTTAACCCCATCGGGTATCATAAGGTTGAGTAGCGCCAGATCGTTTCGATTCAATCATAGACTTGAGTAAAATATGTGATACTAGATCATATATGTTCAATTCAAGCGTGTAATATATTTATACTCAAGTCATTACTAATAGTCGAGGTAATTGTATCGAGAACATATCAAGTGTGTCCCATGCATAGGATACTGGAAACATACGATAATCTTTAATACCATGTATAAGAGTGGAAGATAAGAAACATCGTCCAATATGCCATGCAACTCAATTTAAGAGAATCAAGGTAGGTTTTCTAGCCAACCCTAATCTAGTCGTCCATTGTTTCTAACCGTGCATGATGATGTAGTTTTAAGTTATCCGATACACAGTTATTTTTTTGGTGTTACATTACGAAGGGAAGGTGTATCGAAGTCCTCTAAACCGACACCCATGGGGAGGTGCTTAACAGACGGACAACGTACCATAAATAAGTCTTAGCCCTCAAGACTTTTCATGATCTTTCCATTATTCGTTTGGGCCGGTTAATGGTATACAAGGATCCAAAAACTAGGGCCTTACAAGGTCTCACACAATACCCATCAAATCCTAGTTTCAGTGAACTCACGGCTTAGCTGTGGGTAACTTACGGCTTAGTCGTATTATGCACTGCGGCTCAGCCGTGGTCCCCCAGAATTCCTTTTACATTTACGGCGAACCACGGTTGGACCATGCATTCTATTACGGCTAGGCTGTAATTGTTCTACAGTTTAACCACAGTTTGGTACGGCTTAGCTGTAGCACACCACATAGCTTAGCCATGGCTGAACCGTAGAAGGTTTCTCTAATTTACTGATCTCTGGACATCAAGCCATAACTTGACTTATGGTGGGGTTACAGCTAGCCTATAGCTCAGCGGTAGTACATTTTACGGCTTAGCCATAGCCTGATCGTAGTGTAAAATCAAGTCTATTTGTTCTCTGGAATCCTAGCCGTACATGACTTACGACTTTGCCGTAAGCTTCAGGTCATGTCAGGCGTTTTTAAGTCAGAATACAAACAGGTTTGCATAGACACATACAGTTTGATAAACTTACAAGAATTATATGATACCAAATACATTAAACCCAAATTTACTTATACTTGCCTTAAATTCAACGTTTCAAGAATTAATCCTTTCTTTGGCTCAATTTGGGTACTTTGAACTTAGATGCTATACATGCCAAAAATAAAAAAAATAGATGAGAGCATGTATAAAATAAGAGTTCTCTTGACACCTTTAACTCGAGGAGTCTATGAATAAGAAGGGCTTTTACCTTAACAGAATTGGATTGTAATTTATTGTTACAACTTGAGCCCAAGAAATCTAGATTAGGATTAGCCCAGTCAGAGACACACGTACTCCCGTGCGATTCACATCGGAACCGGAGTCTGAATGGAATTACATAAGAGATATTCACATACTTACACGTATGAAGTGCTGAACGGATTATCTGTTCGAGCATTCAATGCGCGGAAGCCTGTTAATATCGCCTACAATTTTTCTTCAATTTCCATATAACAATTCAGCTTCAATTTCCATATAACAATTTAGCAAGCCCATTACAACCATGAACCGTCTAAAGATTAATGTTCAGTAACCAGGTTAGTATGTTAATTATATACATGACCTGTACAACCCAAACATGAGGGGCTCATGTATGCAAGGAGATCACGAGAAACATACTAAGAAGGGAATACAAGAAGATACAAACATACAAATATAACAAGATCGAGTTATACAATGTAGTTTACATGACTGCAAACATGCAAATGCTAAAAAAACCCCAAAAAAAAACCCCACATGTACAATTCTTAACTACAAATGAACCGCTCTCGCCATGAGGATCAGTTAGAGAATATTCTGCTGTCCATCCAATACCATCTGAAGAAACCATTGAGGTCTTCCTTCTACAATACCTAGATCTGTGCTAGAATAGGTTTTGGACCTGAACCTGTAAAACTATTTAAAAACTTGTGAATACGACGATTCAACAAAGTATAAACAAAATTAAGGTAACACACATTGTATCTAAAAGAATTAATAACATACAATTAACAGAGTTCAAGTTTTGTAAACTGGGCATATCATGTATATAAAATAAATCTACTTCGAGTTAAGGAAATCGCATGACTTTGCTTCTGGCCATGGTTTACGACCTCCATGCACCAAAACGCGTTGTCGCAAGGGAATTAAAGACATAAGATTAATGGAGTTTCAAGTTCGTAACTAGGCACGTCGGGCAATTGAATTAAACATGCTATAAGAATCAATGAATGCAGTACATACTAGTTGGATACTACATTTGCCATATTCTCCCTTGAGGGAGCACACGTTGAGAACACCATCGATCGGACTAGGTTACGAATGAGTCTCTGGTTTCTCAGCATCTAGAAGTCCCAAGATAAGAGCACATTGCAGCAGCAACATACAAGCTACACCAAAGTTAACCCCATCGGGTATCATAAGGTTGAGTAGCGCCAGATCGTTTCGATTCAATCATAGACTTGAGTAAAATATGTGATACTAGATCATATATGTTCAATTCAAGCGTGTAATATATTTATACTCAAGTCATTACTAATAGTCGAGGTAATTGTATCGAGAACATATCAAGTGTGTCCCATGCATAGGATACTGGAAACATACGATAATCTTTAATACCATGTATAAGAGTGGAAGATAAGAAACATCGTCCAATATGCCATGCAACTCAATTTAAGAGAATCAAGGTAGGTTTTCTAGCCAACCCTAATCTAGTCGTCCATTGTTTCTAACCGTGCATGATGATGTAGTTTTAAGTTATCCGATACACAGTTATTTTTTTTGGTGTTACATTACGAAGGGAAGGTGTATCGAAGTCCTTTAAACCAACACCCATGGGGAGGTGCTTAACAGACGGACAACGTACCATAAATAAGTCTTAGCCCTCAAGACTTTTCATGATCTTTCCATTATTCGTTTGGGCCGGTTAATGGTATACAAGGATCCAAAAACTAGGGCCTTACAAGGTCTCACACAATACCTATCAAATCCTAGTTTCAGTGAACTCACGGCTTAGCTGTGGGTAACTTACGGCTTAGTCGTATTATGCACTGCGGCTCAGCCGTGGTCCCCCAGAATTCCTTTTACATTTACGGCGAACCACGGTTGGACCATGCATTCTATTACGGCTAGGCTGTAATTGTTCTACAGTTTAACCACAGTTTGGTACGGCTTAGCTGTAGCACACCACATAGCTTAGCCATGGCTGAACCGTAGAAGGTTTCTCTAATTTACTGATCTCTGGACATCAAGCCATAACTTGACTTATGGTGGGGTTACAGCTAGCCTATAGCTCAGCCGTAGTACATTTTACGGCTTAGCCATAGCCTGATCGTAGTGTAAAATCAAGTCTATTTGTTCTCTGGAATCCTAGCCGTACATGACTTACGACTTTGCCGTAAGCTTCAGGTCATGTCAGGCGTTTTTAAGTCAGAATTCAAACAGGTTTGCATAGACACATACAGTTTGATAAACTTACAAGAATTATATGATACCAAATACATTAAACCCAAATTTACTTATACTTGCCTTAAATTCAACGTTTCAAGAATTAATCCTTTCTTTGGCTCAATTTGGGTACTTTGAACTTAGATGCTATACATGCCAAAAATAAAAAAAATAGATGAGAGCATGTATAAAATAAGAGTTCTCTTGACACCTTTAACTCGAGGAGTCTATGAATAAGAAGGGCTTTTACCTTAACAGAATTGGATTGTAATTTATTGTTACAACTTGAGCCCAAGAAATCTAGATTAGGATTAGCCCAGTCAGAGACACACGTACTCCCGTGCGATTCACATCGGAACCGGAGTCTGAATGGAATTACATAAGAGATATTCACATACTTACACGTATGAAGTGCTGAACGGATTATCTGTTCGAGCATTCAATGCGCGGAAGCCTGTTAATATCGCCTACAATTTTTCTTCAATTTCCATATAACAATTCAGCTTCAATTTCCATATAACAATTTAGCAAGCCCATTACAACCATGAACCGTCTAAAGATTAATGTTCAGTAACCAGGTTAGTATGTTAATTATATACATGACCTGTACAACCCAAACATGAGGGGCTCATGTATGCAAGGAGATCACGAGAAACATACTAAGAAGGGAATACAAGAAGATACAAACATACAAATATAACAAGATCGAGTTATACAATGTAGTTTACATGACTGCAAACATGCAAATGCTAAAAAAACCCAAAAAAAAAACCCCACATGTACAATTCTTAACTACAAATGAACCGCTCTCGCCATGAGGATCAGTTAGAGAATATTCTGCTGTCCATCCAATACCATCTGAAGAAACCATTGAGGTCTTCCTTCTACAATACCTAGATCTGTGCTAGAATAGGTTTTGGACCTGAACCTGTAAAACTATTTAAAAACTTGTGAATACGACGATTCAACAAAGTATAAACAAAATTAAGGTAACACACATTGTATCTAAAAGAATTAATAACATACAATTAACAGAGTTCAAGTTTTGTAAACTGGGCATATCATGTATATAAAATAAATCTACTTCGAGTTAAGGAAATCGCATGACTTTGCTTCTGGCCATGGTTTACGACCTCCATGCACCAAAACGCGTTGTCGCAAGGGAATTAAAGACATAAGATTAATGGAGTTTCAAGTTCGTAACTAGGCACGTCGGGCAATTGAATTAAACATGCTATAAGAATCAATGAATGCAGTACATACTAGTTGGATACTACATTTGCCATATTCTCCCTTGAGGGAGCACACGTTGAGAACACCATCGATCGGACTAGGTTACGAATGAGTCTCTGGTTTCTCAGCATCTAGAAGTCCCAAGATAAGAGCACATTGCAGCAGCAACATACAAGCTACACCAAAGTTAACCCCATCGGGTATCATAAGGTTGAGTAGCGCCAGATCGTTTCGATTCAATCATAGACTTGAGTAAAATATGTGATACTAGATCATATATGTTCAATTCAAGCGTGTAATATATTTATACTCAAGTCATTACTAATAGTCGAGGTAATTGTATCGAGAACATATCAAGTGTGTCCCATGCATAGGATACTGGAAACATACGATAATCTTTAATACCATGTATAAGAGTGGAAGATAAGAAACATCGTCCAATATGCCATGCAACTCAATTTAAGAGAATCAAGGTAGGTTTTCTAGCCAACCCTAATCTAGTCGTCCATTGTTTCTAACCGTGCATGATGATGTAGTTTTAAGTTATCCGATACACAGTTATTTTTTTTGGTGTTACATTACGAAGGGAAGGTGTATCGAAGTCCTCTAAACCAACACCCATGGGGAGGTGCTTAACAGACGGACAACGTACCATAAATAAGTCTTAGCCCTCAAGACTTTTCATGATCTTTCCATTATTCGTTTGGGCCGGTTAATGGTATACAAGGATCCAAAAACTAAGGCCTTACAAGGTCTCACACAATACCTATCAAATCCTAGTTTCAGTGAACTCACGGCTTAGCTGTGGGTAACTTACGGCTTAGTCGTATTATGCACTACGGCTCAGCCGTGGTCCCCCAGAATTCCTTTTACATTTACGGCGAACCACGGTTGGACCATGCATTCTATTACGGCTAGGCTGTAATTGTTCTACAGTTTAACCACAGTTTGGTACGGCTTAGCTGTAGCACACCACATAGCTTAGCCATGGCTGAACCGTAGAAGGTTTCTCTAATTTACTGATCTCTGGACATCAAGCCATAACTTGACTTATGGTGGGGTTACAGCTAGCCTATAGCTCAGCCGTAGTACATTTTACGGCTTAGCCATAGCCTGATCGTAGTGTAAAATCAAGTCTATTTGTTCTCTGGAATCCTAGCCGTACATGACTTACGACTTTGCCGTAAGCTTCAGGTCATGTCAGGCGTTTTTAAGTCAGAATACAAACAGGTTTGCATAGACACATACAGTTTGATAAACTTACAAGAATTATATGATACCAAATACATTAAACCCAAATTTACTTATACTTGCCTTAAATTCAACGTTTCAAGAATTAATCCTTTCTTTGGCTCAATTTGGGTACTTTGAACTTAGATGCTATACATGCCAAAAATAAAAAAAATAGATGAGAGCATGTATAAAATAAGAGTTCTCTTGACACCTTTAACTCGAGGAGTCTATGAATAAGAAGGGCTTTTACCTTAACAGAATTGGATTGTAATTTATTGTTACAACTTGAGCCCAAGAAATCTAGATTAGGATTAGCCCAGTCAGAGACACACGTACTCCCGTGCGATTCACATCGGAACCGGAGTCTGAATGGAATTACATAAGAGATATTCACATACTTACACGTATGAAGTGCTGAACGGATTATCTGTTCGAGCATTCAATGCGCGGAAGCCTGTTAATATCGCCTACAATTTTTCTTCAATTTCCATATAACAATTCAGCTTCAATTTCCATATAACAATTTAGCAAGCCCATTACAACCATGAACCTTCTAAAGATTAATGTTCAGTAACCAGGTTAGTATGTTAATTATATACATGACCTGTACAACCCAAACATGAGGGGCTCATGTATGCAAGGAGATCACGAGAAACATACTAAGAAGGGAATACAAGAAGATACAAACATACAAATATAACAAGATCGAGTTATACAATGTAGTTTACATGACTGCAAACATGCAAATGCTAAAAAAACCCCAAAAAAAAACCCCACATGTACAATTCTTAACTACAAATGAACCGCTCTCGCCATGAGGATCAGTTAGAGAATATTCTGCTGTCCATCCAATACCATCTGAAGAAACCATTGAGGTCTTCCTTCTACAATACCTAGATCTGTGCTAGAATAGGTTTTGGACCTGAACCTGTAAAACTATTTAAAAACTTGTGAATACGACGATTCAACAAAGTATAAACAAAATTAAGGTAACACACATTGTATCTAAAAGAATTAATAACATACAATTAACAGAGTTCAAGTTTTGTAAACTGGGCATATCATGTATATAAAATAAATCTACTTCGAGTTAAGGAAATCGCATGACTTTGCTTCTGGCCATGGTTTACGACCTCCATGCACCAAAACGCGTTGTCGCAAGGGAATTAAAGACATAAGATTAATGGAGTTTCAAGTTCGTAACTAGGCACGTCGGGCAATTGAATTAAACATGCTATAAGAATCAATGAATGCAGTACATACTAGTTGGATACTACATTTGTCATATTCTCCCTTGAGGGAGCACACGTTGAGAACACCATCGATCGGACTAGGTTACGAATGAGTCTCTGGTTTCTCAGCATCTAGAAGTCCCAAGATAAGAGCACATTGCAGCAGCAACATACAAGCTACACCAAAGTTAACCCCATCGGGTATCATAAGGTTGAGTAGCGCCAGATCGTTTGGATTCAATCATAGACTTGAGTAAAATATGTGATACTAGATCATATATGTTCAATTCAAACGTGTAATATATTTATACTCAAGTCATTACTAATAGTCGAGGTAATTGTATCGAGAACATATCAAGTGTGTCCCATGCATAGGATACTGGGAACATACGATAATCTTTAATACCATGTATAAGAGTGGAAGATAAGAAACATCGTCCAATATGCCATGCAACTCAATTTAAGAGAATCAAGGTAGGTTTTCTAGCCAACCCTAATCTAGTCGTCCATTGTTTCTAACCGTGCATGATGATGTAGTTTTAAGTTATCCGATACACAGTTATTTTTTTTGGTGTTACATTACGAAGGGAAGGTGTATCGAAGTCCTTTATACCAACACCCATGGGGAGGTGCTTAACAGACGGACAACGTACCATAAATAAGTCTTAGCCCTCAAGACTTTTCATGATCTTTCCATTATTCGTTTGGGCCGGTTAATGGTATACAAGGATCCAAAAACTAGGGCCTTACAAGGTCTCACACAATACCTATCAAATCCTAGTTTCAGTGAACTCACGGCTTAGCTGTGGGTAACTTACGGCTTAGTCGTATTATGCACTGCGGCTCAGCCGTGGTCCCCCAGAATTCCTTTTACATTTACGGCGAACCACGGTTGGACCATGCATTCTATTACGGCTAGGCTGTAATTGTTCTACAGTTTAACCACAGTTTGGTACGGCTTAGCTGTAGCACACCACATAGCTTAGCCATGGCTGAACCGTAGAAGGTTTCTCTAATTTACTGATCTCTGGACATCAAGCCATAACTTGACTTATGGTGGGGTTACAGCTAGCCTATAGCTCAGCCGTAGTACATTTTACGGCTTAGCCATAGCCTGATCGTAGTGTAAAATCAAGTCTATTTGTTCTCTGGAATCCTAGCCGTACATGACTTACGACTTTGCCGTAAGCTTCAGGTCATGTCAGGCGTTTTTAAGTCAGAATACAAACAGGTTTGCATAGACACATACAGTTTGATAAACTTACAAGAATTATATGATACCAAATACATTAAACCCAAATTTACTTATACTTGCCTTAAATTCAACGTTTCAAGAATTAATCCTTTCTTTGGCTTAATTTGGGTACTTTGAACTTAGATGCTATACATGCCAAAAATAAAAAAAATAGATGAGAGCATGTATAAAATAAGAGTTCTCTTGACACCTTTAACTCGAGGAGTCTATGAATAAGAAGGGCTTTTACCTTAACAGAATTGGATTGTAATTTATTGTTACAACTTGAGCCCAAGAAATCTAGATTAGGATTAGCCCAGTCAGAGACACACGTACTCCCGTGCGATTCACATCGGAACCGGAGTCTGAATGGAATTACATAAGAGATATTCACATACTTACACGTATGAAGTGCTGAACGGATTATCTGTTCGAGCATTCAATGCGCGGAAGCCTGTTAATATCGCCTACAATTTTTCTTCAATTTCCATATAACAATTCAGCTTCAATTTCCATATAACAATTTAGCAAGCCCATTACAACCATGAACCGTCTAAAGATTAATGTTCAGTAACCAGGTTAGTATGTTAATTATATACATGACCTGTACAACCCAAACATAAGGGGCTCATGTATGCAAGGAGATCACGAGAAACATACTAAGAAGGGAATACAAGAAGATACAAACATACAAATATAACAAGATCGAGTTATACAATGTAGTTTACATGACTGCAAACATGCAAATGCTAAAAAAACCCCAAAAAAAAACCCCACATGTACAATTCTTAACTACAAATGAACCGCTCTCGCCATGAGGATCAGTTAGAGAATATTCTGCTGTCCATCCAATACCATCTAAAGAAACCATTGAGGTCTTCCTTCTACAATACCTAGATCTGTGCTAGAATAGGTTTTGGACCTGAACCTGTAAAACTATTTAAAAACTTGTGAATACGACGATTCAACAAAGTATAAACAAAATTAAGGTAACACACATTGTATCTAAAAGAATTAATAACATACAATTAACAGAGTTCAAGTTTTGTAAACTGGGCATATCATGTATATAAAATAAATCTACTTCGAGTTAAGGAAATCGCATGACTTTGCTTCTGGCCATGGTTTACGACCTCCATGCACCAAAACGCGTTGTCGCAAGGGAATTAAAGACATAAGATTAATGGAGTTTCAAGTTCGTAACTAGGCACGTCGGGCAATTGAATTAAACATGCTATAAGAATCAATGAATGCAGTACATACTAGTTGGATACTACATTTGCCATATTCTCCCTTGAGGGAGCACACGTTGAGAACACCATCGATCGGACTAGGTTACGAATGAGTCTCTGGTTTCTCAGCATCTAGAAGTCCCAAGATAAGAGCACATTGCAGCAGCAACATACAAGCTACACCAAAGTTAACCCCATCGGGTATCATAAGGTTGAGTAGCGCCAGATCGTTTCGATTCAATCATAGACTTGAGTAAAATATGTGATACTAGATCATATATGTTCAATTCAAGCGTGTAATATATTTATACTCAAGTCATTACTAATAGTCGAGGTAATTGTATCGAGAACATATCAAGTGTGTCCCATGCATAGGATACTGGAAACATACGATAATCTTTAACACCATGTATAAGAGTGGAAGATAAGAAACATCGTCCAATATGCCATGCAACTCAATTTAAGAGAATCAAGGTAGGTTTTCTAGCCAACCCTAATCTAGTCGTCCATTGTTTCTAACCGTGCATGATGATGTAGTTTTAAGTTATCCGATACACAGTTATTTTTTTTGGTGTTACATTACGAAGGGAAGGTGTATCGAAGTCCTTTAAACCAACACCCATGGGGAGGTGCTTAACAGATGGACAACGTACCATAAATAAGTCTTAGCCCTCAAGACTTTTCATGATCTTTCCATTATTCGTTTGGGCCGGTTAATGGTATACAAGGATCCAAAAACTAGGGCCTTACAAGGTCTCACACAATACCTATCAAATCCTAGTTTCAGTGAACTCACGGCTTAGCTGTGGGTAACTTACGGCTTAGTCGTATTATGCACTGCGGCTCAGCCGTGGTCCCCCAGAATTCCTTTTACATTTACGGCGAACCACGGTTGGACCATGCATTCTATTACGGCTAGGCTGTAATTGTTCTACAGTTTAACCACAGTTTGGTACGGCTTAGCTGTAGCACACCACATAGCTTAGCCATGGCTGAACCGTAGAAGGTTTCTCTAATTTACTGATCTCTGGACATCAAGCCATAACTTGACTTATGGTGGGGTTACAGCTAGCCTATAGCTCAGCCGTAGTACATTTTACGGCTTAGCCATAGCCTGATCGTAGTGTAAAATCAAGTCTATTTGTTCTCTGGAATCCTAGCCGTACATGACTTACGACTTTGCCGTAAGCTTCAGGTCATGTCAGGCGTTTTTAAGTCAGAATACAAACAGGTTTGCATAGACACATACAGTTTGATAAACTTACAAGAATTATATGATACCAAATACATTAAACCCAAATTTACTTATACTTGCCTTAAATTCAACGTTTCAAGAATTAATCCTTTCTTTGGCTCAATTTGGGTACTTTGAACTTAGATGCTATACATGCCAAAAATAAAAAAAATAGATGAGAGCATGTATAAAATAAGAGTTCTCTTGACACCTTTAACTCGAGGAGTCTATGAATACGAAGGGCTTTTACCTTAACAGAATTGGATTGTAATTTATTGTTACAACTTGAGCCCAAGAAATCTAGATTAGGATTAGCCCAGTCAGAGACACACGTACTCCCGTGCGATTCACATCGGAACCGGAGTCTGAATGGAATTACATAAGAGATATTCACATACTTACACGTATGAAGTGCTGAACGGATTATCTGTTCGAGCATTCAATGCGCGGAAGCCTGTTAATATCGCCTACAATTTTTCTTCAATTTCCATATAACAATTCAGCTTCAATTTCCATATAACAATTTAGCAAGCCCATTACAACCATGAACCGTCTAAAGATTAATGTTCAGTAACCAGGTTAGTATGTTAATTATATACATGACCTGTACAACCCGAACATGAGGGGCTCATGTATGCAAGGAGATCACGAGAAACATACTAAGAAGGGAATACAAGAAGATACAAACATACAAATATAACAAGATCGAGTTATACAATGTAGTTTACATGACTGCAAACATGCAAATGCTAAAAAAACCCAAAAAAAAAACCCCACATGTACAATTCTTAACTACAAATGAACCGCTCTCGCCATGAGGATCAGTTAGAGAATATTCTGCTGTCCATCCAATACCATCTGAAGAAACCATTGAGGTCTTCCTTCTACAATACCTAGATCTGTGCTAGAATAGGTTTTGGACCTGAACCTGTAAAACTATTTAAAAACTTGTGAATACGACGATTCAACAAAGTATAAACAAAATTAAGGTAACACACATTGTATCTAAAAGAATTAATAACATACAATTAACAGAGTTCAAGTTTTGTAAACTGGGCATATCATGTATATAAAATAAATCTACTTCGAGTTAAGGAAATCGCATGACTTTGCTTCTGGCCATGGTTTACGACCTCCATGCACCAAAACGCGTTGTCGCAAGGGAATTAAAGACATAAGATTAATGGAGTTTCAAGTTCGTAACTAGGCACGTCGGGCAATTGAATTAAACATGCTATAAGAATCAATGAATGCAGTACATACTAGTTGGATACTACATTTGCCATATTCTCCCTTGAGGGAGCACACGTTGAGAACACCATCGATCGGACTAGGTTACGAATGAGTCTCTGGTTTCTCAGCATCTAGAAGTCCCAAGATAAGAGCACATTGCAGCAGCAACATACAAGCTACACCAAAGTTAACCCCATCGGGTATCATAAGGTTGAGTAGCGCCAGATCGTTTCGATTCAATCATAGACTTGAGTAAAATATGTGATACTAGATCATATATGTTCAATTCAAGCGTGTAATATATTTATACTCAAGTCATTACTAATAGTCGAGGTAATTGTATCGAGAACATATCAAGTGTGTCCCATGCATAGGATACTGGAAACATACGATAATCTTTAATACCATGTATAAGAGTGGAAGATAAGAAACATCGTCCAATATGCCATGCAACTCAATTTAAGAGAATCAAGGTAGGTTTTCTAGCCAACCCTAATCTAGTCGTCCATTGTTTCTAACCGTGCATGATGATGTAGTTTTAAGTTATCCGATACACAGTTATTTTTTTTGGTGTTACATTACGAAGGGAAGGTGTATCGAAGTCCTTTAAACCAACACCCATGGGGAGGTGCTTAACAGACGGACAACGTACCATAAATAAGTCTTAGCCCTCAAGACTTTTCATGATCTTTCCATTATTCGTTTGGGCCGGTTAATGGTATACAAGGATCCAAAAACTAGGGCCTTACAAGGTCTCACACAATACCTATCAAATCCTAGTTTCAGTGAACTCACGGCTTAGCTGTGGGTAACTTACGGCTTAGTCGTATTATGCACTGCGGCTCAGCCGTGGTCCCCCAGAATTCCTTTTACATTTACGGCGAACCACGGTTGGACCATGCATTCTATTACGGCTAGGCTGTAATTGTTCTACAGTTTAACCACAGTTTGGTACGGCTTAGCTGTAGCACACCACATAGCTTAGCCATGGCTGAACCGTAGAAGGTTTCTCTAATTTACTGATCTCTGGACATCAAGCCATAACTTGACTTATGGTGGGGTTACAGCTAGCCTATAGCTCAGCCGTAGTACATTTTACGGCTTAGCCATAGCCTGATCGTAGTGTAAAATCAAGTCTATTTGTTCTCTGGAATCCTAGCCGTACATGACTTACGACTTTGCCGTAAGCTTCAGGTCATGTCAGGCGTTTTTAAGTCAGAATACAAACAGGTTTGCATAGACACATACAGTTTGATAAACTTACAAGAATTATATGATACCAAATACATTAAACCCAAATTTACTTATACTTGCCTTAAATTCAACGTTTCAAGAATTAATCCTTTCTTTGGCTCAATTTGGGTACTTTGAACTTAGATGCTATACATGCCAAAAATAAAAAAAATAGATGAGAGCATGTATAAAATAAGAGTTCTCTTGACACCTTTAACTCGAGGAGTCTATGAATAAGAAGGGCTTTTACCTTAACAGAATTGGATTGTAATTTATTGTTACAACTTGAGCCCAAGAAATCTAGATTAGGATTAGCCCAGTCAGAGACACACGTACTCCCGTGCGATTCACATCGGAACCGGAGTCTGAATGGAATTACATAAGAGATATTCACATACTTACACGTATGAAGTGCTGAACGGATTATCTGTTCGAGCATTCAATGCGCGGAAGCCTGTTAATATCGCCTACAATTTTTCTTCAATTTCCATATAACAATTCAGCTTCAATTTCCATATAACAATTTAGCAAGCCCATTACAACCATGAACCGTCTAAAGATTAATGTTCAGTAACCAGGTTAGTATGTTAATTATATACATGACCTGTACAACCCAAACATGAGGGGCTCATGTATGCAAGGAGATCACGAGAAACATACTAAGAAGGGAATACAAGAAGATACAAACATACAAATATAACAAGATCGAGTTATACAATGTAGTTTACATGACTGCAAACATGCAAATGCTAAAAAAACCCCAAAAAAAAACCCCACATGTACAATTCTTAACTACAAATGAACCGCTCTCGCCATGAGGATCAGTTAGAGAATATTCTGCTGTCCATCCAATACCATCTGAAGAAACCATTGAGGTCTTCCTTCTACAATACCTAGATCTGTGCTAGAATAGGTTTTGGACCTGAACCTGTAAAACTATTTAAAAACTTGTGAATACGACGATTCAACAAAGTATAAACAAAATTAAGGTAACACACATTGTATCTAAAAGAATTAATAACATACAATTAACAGAGTTCAAGTTTTGTAAACTGGGCATATCATGTATATAAAATAAATCTACTTCGAGTTAAGGAAATCGCATGACTTTGCTTCTGGCCATGGTTTACGACCTCCATGCACCAAAACGCGTTGTCGCAAGGGAATTAAAGACATAAGATTAATGGAGTTTCAAGTTCGTAACTAGGCACGTCGGGCAATTGAATTAAACATGCTATAAGAATCAATGAATGCAGTACATACTAGTTGGATACTACATTTGCCATATTCTCCCTTGAGGGAGCACACGTTGAGAACACCATCGATCGGACTAGGTTACGAATGAGTCTCTGGTTTCTCAGCATCTAGAAGTCCCAAGATAAGAGCACATTGCAGCAGCAACATACAAGCTACACCAAAGTTAACCCCATCGGGTATCATAAGGTTGAGTAGCGCCAGATCGTTTCGATTCAATCATAGACTTGAGTAAAATATGTGATACTAGATCATATATGTTCAATTCAAGCGTGTAATATATTTATACTCAAGTCATTACTAATAGTCGAGGTAATTGTATCGAGAACATATCAAGTGTGTCCCATGCATAGGATACTGGGAACATACGATAATCTTTAATACCATGTATAAGAGTGGAAGATAAGAAACATCGTCCAATATGCCATGCAACTCAATTTAAGAGAATCAAGGTAGGTTTTCTAGCCAACCCTAATCTAGTCGTCCATTGTTTCTAACCGTGCATGATGATGTAGTTTTAAGTTATCCGATACACAGTTATTTTTTTTGGTGTTACATTACGAAGGGAAGGTGTATCGAAGTCCTTTAAACCAACACCCATGGGGAGGTGCTTAACAGACGGACAACGTACCATAAATAAGTCTTAGCCCTCAAGACTTTTCATGATCTTTCCATTATTCGTTTGGGCCGGTTAATGGTATACAAGGATCCAAAAACTAGGGCCTTACAAGGTCTCACACAATACCTATCAAATCCTAGTTTCAGTGAACTCACGGCTTAGCTGTGGGTAACTTACGGCTTAGTCGTATTATGCACTGCGGCTCAGCCGTGGTCCCCCAGAATTCCTTTTACATTTACGGCGAACCACGGTTGGACCATGCATTCTATTACGGCTAGGCTGTAATTGTTCTACAGTTTAACCACAGTTTGGTACGGCTTAGCTGTAGCACACCACATAGCTTAGCCATGGCTGAACCGTAGAAGGTTTCTCTAATTTACTGATCTCTGGACATCAAGCCATAACTTGACTTATGGTGGGGTTACAGCTAGCCTATAGCTCAGCCATAGTACATTTTACGGCTTAGCCATAGCCTGATCGTAGTGTAAAATCAAGTCTATTTGTTCTCTGGAATCCTAGCCGTACATGACTTACGACTTTGCCGTAAGCTTCAGGTCATGTCAGGCGTTTTTAAGTCAGAATACAAACAGGTTTGCATAGACACATACAGTTTGATAAACTTACAAGAATTATATGATACCAAATACATTAAACCCAAATTTACTTATACTTGCCTTAAATTCAACGTTTCAAGAATTAATCCTTTCTTTGGCTCAATTTGGGTACTTTGAACTTAGATGCTATACATGCCAAAAATAAAAAAAATAGATGAGAGCATGTATAAAATAAGAGTTCTCTTGACACCTTTAACTCGAGGAGTCTATGAATAAGAAGGGCTTTTACCTTAACAGAATTGGATTGTAATTTATTGTTACAACTTGAGCCCAAGAAATCTAGATTAGGATTAGCCCAGTCAGAGACACACGTACTCCCGTGCGATTCACATCGGAACCGGAGTCTGAATGGAATTACATAAGAGATATTCACATACTTACACGTATGAAGTGCTGAACGGATTATCTGTTCGAGCATTCAATGCGCGGAAGCCTGTTAATATCGCCTACAATTTTTCTTCAATTTCCATATAACAATTCAGCTTCAATTTCCATATAACAATTTAGCAAGCCCATTACAACCATGAACCGTCTAAAGATTAATGTTCAGTAACCAGGTTAGTATGTTAATTATATACATGACCTGTACAACCCAAACATGAGGGGCTCATGTATGCAAGGAGATCACGAGAAACATACTAAGAAGGGAATACAAGAAGATACAAACATACAAATATAACAAGATCGAGTTATACAATGTAGTTTACATGACTGCAAACATGCAAATGCTAAAAAAACCCAAAAAAAAAACCCCACATGTACAATTCTTAACTACAAATGAACCGCTCTCGCCATGAGGATCAGTTAGAGAATATTCTGCTGTCCATCCAATACCATCTGAAGAAACCATTGAGGTCTTCCTTCTACAATACCTAGATCTGTGCTAGAATAGGTTTTGGACCTGAACCTGTAAAACTATTTAAAAACTTGTGAATACGACGATTCAACAAAGTATAAACAAAATTAAGGTAACACACATTGTATCTAAAAGAATTAATAACATACAATTAACAGAGTTCAAGTTTTGTAAACTGGGCATATCATGTATATAAAATAAATCTACTTCGAGTTAAGGAAATCGCATGACTTTGCTTCTGGCCATGGTTTACGACCTCCATGCACCAAAACGCGTTGTCGCAAGGGAATTAAAGACATAAGATTAATGGAGTTTCAAGTTCGTAACTAGGCACGTCGGGCAATTGAATTAAACATGCTATAAGAATCAATGAATGCAGTACATACTAGTTGGATACTACATTTGCCATATTCTCCCTTGAGGGAGCACACGTTGAGAACACCATCGATCGGACTAGGTTACGAATGAGTCTCTGGTTTCTCAGCATCTAGAAGTCCCAAGATAAGAGCACATTGCAGCAGCAACATACAAGCTACACCAAAGTTAACCCCATCGGGTATCATAAGGTTGAGTAGCGCCAGATCGTTTCGATTCAATCATAGACTTGAGTAAAATATGTGATACTAGATCATATATGTTCAATTCAAGCGTGTAATATATTTATACTCAAGTCATTACTAATAGTCGAGGTAATTGTATCGAGAACATATCAAGTGTGTCCCATGCATAGGATACTGGGAACATACGATAATCTTTAATACCATGTATAAGAGTGGAAGATAAGAAACATCGTCCAATATGCCATGCAACTCAATTTAAGAGAATCAAGGTAGGTTTTCTAGCCAACCCTAATCTAGTCGTCCATTGTTTCTAACCGTGCATGATGATGTAGTTTTAAGTTATCCGATACACAGTTATTTTTTTTGGTGTTACATTACGAAGGGAAGGTGTATCGAAGTCCTTTAAACCAACACCCATGGGGAGGTGCTTAACAGACGGACAACGTACCATAAATAAGTCTTAGCCCTCAAGACTTTTCATGATCTTTCCATTATTCGTTTGGGCCGGTTAATGGTATACAAGGATCCAAAAACTAGGGCCTTACAAGGTCTCACACAATACCTATCAAATCCTAGTTTCAGTGAACTCACGGCTTAGCTGTGGGTAACTTACGGCTTAGTCGTATTATGCACTGCGGCTCAGCCGTGGTCCCCCAGAATTCCTTTTACATTTACGGCGAACCACGGTTGGACCATGCATTCTATTACGGCTAGGCTGTAATTGTTCTACAGTTTAACCACAGTTTGGTACGGCTTAGCTGTAGCACACCACATAGCTTAGCCATGGCTGAACCGTAGAAGGTTTCTCTAATTTACTGATCTCTGGACATCAAGCCATAACTTGACTTATGGTGGGGTTACAGCTAGCCTATAGCTCAGCCGTAGTACATTTTACGGCTTAGCCATAGCCTGATCGTAGTGTAAAATCAAGTCTATTTGTTCTCTGGAATCCTAGCCGTACATGACTTACGACTTTGCCGTAAGCTTCAGGTCATGTCAGGCGTTTTTAAGTCAGAATACAAACAGGTTTGCATAGACACATACAGTTTGATAAACTTACAAGAATTATATGATACCAAATACATTAAACCCAAATTTACTTATACTTGCCTTAAATTCAACGTTTCAAGAATTAATCCTTTCTTTGGCTCAATTTGGGTACTTTGAACTTAGATGCTATACATGCCAAAAATAAAAAAAATAGATGAGAGCATGTATAAAATAAGAGTTCTCTTGACACCTTTAACTCGAGGAGTCTATGAATAAGAAGGGCTTTTACCTTAACAGAATTGGATTGTAATTTATTGTTACAACTTGAGCCCAAGAAATCTAGATTAGGATTAGCCCAGTCAGAGACACACGTACTCCCGTGCGATTCACATCGGAACCGGAGTCTGAATGGAATTACATAAGAGATATTCACATACTTACACGTATGAAGTGCTGAACGGATTATCTGTTCGAGCATTCAATGCGCGGAAGCCTGTTAATATCGCCTACAATTTTTCTTCAATTTCCATATAACAATTCAGCTTCAATTTCCATATAACAATTTAGCAAGCCCATTACAACCATGAACCGTCTAAAGATTAATGTTCAGTAACCAGGTTAGTATGTTAATTATATACATGACCTGTACAACCCAAACATGAGGGGCTCATGTATGCAAGGAGATCACGAGAAACATACTAAGAAGGGAATACAAGAAGATACAAACATACAAATATAACAAGATCGAGTTATACAATGTAGTTTACATGACTGCAAACATGCAAATGCTAAAAAAACCCAAAAAAAAAACCCCACATGTACAATTCTTAACTACAAATGAACCGCTCTCGCCATGAGGATCAGTTAGAGAATATTCTGCTGTCCATCCAATACCATCTGAAGAAACCATTGAGGTCTTCCTTCTACAATACCTAGATCTGTGCTAGAATAGGTTTTGGACCTGAACCTGTAAAACTATTTAAAAACTTGTGAATACGACGATTCAACAAAGTATAAACAAAATTAAGGTAACACACATTGTATCTAAAAGAATTAATAACATACAATTAACAGAGTTCAAGTTTTGTAAACTGGGCATATCATGTATATAAAATAAATCTACTTCGAGTTAAGGAAATCGCATGACTTTGCTTCTGGCCATGGTTTACGACCTCCATGCACCAAAACGCGTTGTCGCAAGGGAATTAAAGACATAAGATTAATGGAGTTTCAAGTTCGTAACTAGGCACGTCGGGCAATTGAATTAAACATGCTATAAGAATCAATGAATGCAGTACATACTAGTTGGATACTACATTTGCCATATTCTCCCTTGAGGGAGCACACGTTGAGAACACCATCGATCGGACTAGGTTACGAATGAGTCTCTGGTTTCTCAGCATCTAGAAGTCCCAAGATAAGAGCACATTGCAGCAGCAACATACAAGCTACACCAAAGTTAACCCCATCGGGTATCATAAGGTTGAGTAGCGCCAGATCGTTTCGATTCAATCATAGACTTGAGTAAAATATGTGATACTAGATCATATATGTTCAATTCAAGCGTGTAATATATTTATACTCAAGTCATTACTAATAGTCGAGGTAATTGTATCGAGAACATATCAAGTGTGTCCCATGCATAGGATACTGGGAACATACGATAATCTTTAATACCATGTATAAGAGTGGAAGATAAGAAACATCGTCCAATATGCCATGCAACTCAATTTAAGAGAATCAAGGTAGGTTTTCTAGCCAACCCTAATCTAGTCGTCCATTGTTTCTAACCGTGCATGATGATGTAGTTTTAAGTTATCCGATACACAGTTATTTTTTTTGGTGTTACATTACGAAGGGAAGGTGTATCGAAGTCCTTTAAACCAACACCCATGGGGAGGTGCTTAACAGACGGACAACGTACCATAAATAAGTCTTAGCCCTCAAGACTTTTCATGATCTTTCCATTATTCGTTTGGGCCGGTTAATGGTATACAAGGATCCAAAAACTAGGGCCTTACAAGGTCTCACACAATACCTATCAAATCCTAGTTTCAGTGAACTCACGGCTTAGCTGTGGGTAACTTACGGCTTAGTCGTATTATGCACTGCGGCTCAGCCGTGGTCCCCCAGAATTCCTTTTACATTTACGGCGAACCACGGTTGGACCATGCATTCTATTACGGCTAGGCTGTAATTGTTCTACAGTTTAACCACAGTTTGGTACGGCTTAGCTGTAGCACACCACATAGCTTAGCCATGGCTGAACCGTAGAAGGTTTCTCTAATTTACTGATCTCTGGACATCAAGCCATAACTTGACTTATGGTGGGGTTACAGCTAGCCTATAGCTCAGCCGTAGTACATTTTACGGCTTAGCCATAGCCTGATCGTAGTGTAAAATCAAGTCTATTTGTTCTCTGGAATCCTAGCCGTACATGACTTACGACTTTGCCGTAAGCTTCAGGTCATGTCAGGCGTTTTTAAGTCAGAATACAAACAGGTTTGCATAGACACATACAGTTTGATAAACTTACAAGAATTATATGATACCAAATACATTAAACCCAAATTTACTTATACTTGCCTTAAATTCAACGTTTCAAGAATTAATCCTTTCTTTGGCTCAATTTGGGTACTTTGAACTTAGATGCTATACATGCCAAAAATAAAAAAAATAGATGAGAGCATGTATAAAATAAGAGTTCTCTTGACACCTTTAACTCGAGGAGTCTATGAATAAGAAGGGCTTTTACCTTAACAGAATTGGATTGTAATTTATTGTTACAACTTGAGCCCAAGAAATCTAGATTAGGATTAGCCCAGTCAGAGACACACGTACTCCCGTGCGATTCACATCGGAACCGGAGTCTGAATGGAATTACATAAGAGATATTCACATACTTACACGTATGAAGTGCTGAACGGATTATCTGTTCGAGCATTCAATGCGCGGAAGCCTGTTAATATCGCCTACAATTTTTCTTCAATTTCCATATAACAATTCAGCTTCAATTTCCATATAACAATTTAGCAAGCCCATTACAACCATGAACCGTCTAAAGATTAATGTTCAGTAACCAGGTTAGTATGTTAATTATATACATGACCTGTACAACCCAAACATGAGGGGCTCATGTATGCAAGGAGATCACGAGAAACATACTAAGAAGGGAATACAAGAAGATACAAACATACAAATATAACAAGATCGAGTTATACAATGTAGTTTACATGACTGCAAACATGCAAATGCTAAAAAAACCCAAAAAAAAAACCCCACATGTACAATTCTTAACTACAAATGAACCGCTCTCGCCATGAGGATCAGTTAGAGAATATTCTGCTGTCCATCCAATACCATCTGAAGAAACCATTGAGGTCTTCCTTCTACAATACCTAGATCTGTGCTAGAATAGGTTTTGGACCTGAACCTGTAAAACTATTTAAAAACTTGTGAATACGACGATTCAACAAAGTATAAACAAAATTAAGGTAACACACATTGTATCTAAAAGAATTAATAACATACAATTAACAGAGTTCAAGTTTTGTAAACTGGGCATATCATGTATATAAAATAAATCTACTTCGAGTTAAGGAAATCGCATGACTTTGCTTCTGGCCATGGTTTACGACCTCCATGCACCAAAACGCGTTGTCGCAAGGGAATTAAAGACATAAGATTAATGGAGTTTCAAGTTCGTAACTAGGCACGTCGGGCAATTGAATTAAACATGCTATAAGAATCAATGAATGCAGTACATACTAGTTGGATACTACATTTGCCATATTCTCCCTTGAGGGAGCACACGTTGAGAACACCATCGATCGGACTAGGTTACGAATGAGTCTCTGGTTTCTCAGCATCTAGAAGTCCCAAGATAAGAGCACATTGCAGCAGCAACATACAAGCTACACCAAAGTTAACCCCATCGGGTATCATAAGGTTGAGTAGCGCCAGATCGTTTCGATTCAATCATAGACTTGAGTAAAATATGTGATACTAGATCATATATGTTCAATTCAAGCGTGTAATATATTTATACTCAAGTCATTACTAATAGTCGAGGTAATTGTATCGAGAACATATCAAGTGTGTCCCATGCATAGGATACTGGGAACATACGATAATCTTTAATACCATGTATAAGAGTGGAAGATAAGAAACATCGTCCAATATGCCATGCAACTCAATTTAAGAGAATCAAGGTAGGTTTTCTAGCCAACCCTAATCTAGTCGTCCATTGTTTCTAACCGTGCATGATGATGTAGTTTTAAGTTATCCGATACACAGTTATTTTTTTTGGTGTTACATTACGAAGGGAAGGTGTATCGAAGTCCTTTAAACCAACACCCATGGGGAGGTGCTTAACAGACGGACAACGTACCATAAATAAGTCTTAGCCCTCAAGACTTTTCATGATCTTTCCATTATTCGTTTGGGCCGGTTAATGGTATACAAGGATCCAAAAACTAGGGCCTTACAAGGTCTCACACAATACCTATCAAATCCTAGTTTCAGTGAACTCACGGCTTAGCTGTGGGTAACTTACGGCTTAGTCGTATTATGCACTGCGGCTCAGCCGTGGTCCCCCAGAATTCCTTTTACATTTACGGCGAACCACGGTTGGACCATGCATTCTATTACGGCTAGGCTGTAATTGTTCTACAGTTTAACCACAGTTTGGTACGGCTTAGCTGTAGCACACCACATAGCTTAGCCATGGCTGAACCGTAGAAGGTTTCTCTAATTTACTGATCTCTGGACATCAAGCCATAACTTGACTTATGGTGGGGTTACAGCTAGCCTATAGCTCAGCCGTAGTAAATTTTACGGCTTAGCCATAGCCTGATCGTAGTGTAAAATCAAGTCTATTTGTTCTCTGGAATCCTAGCCGTACATGACTTACGACTTTGCCGTAAGCTTCAGGTCATGTCAGGCGTTTTTAAGTCAGAATACAAACAGGTTTGCATAGACACATACAGTTTGATAAACTTACAAGAATTATATGATACCAAATACATTAAACCCAAATTTACTTATACTTGCCTTAAATTCAACGTTTCAAGAATTAATCCTTTCTTTGGCTCAATTTGGGTACTTTGAACTTAGATGCTATACATGCCAAAAATAAAAAAAATAGATGAGAGCATGTATAAAATAAGAGTTCTCTTGACACCTTTAACTCGAGGAGTCTATGAATAAGAAGGGCTTTTACCTTAACAGAATTGGATTGTAATTTATTGTTACAACTTGAGCCCAAGAAATCTAGATTAGGATTAGCCCAGTCAGAGACACACGTACTCCCGTGCGATTCACATCGGAACCGGAGTCTGAATGGAATTACATAAGAGATATTCACATACTTACACGTATGAAGTGCTGAACGGATTATCTGTTCGAGCATTCAATGCGCGGAAGCCTGTTAATATCGCCTACAATTTTTCTTCAATTTCCATATAACAATTCAGCTTCAATTTCCATATAACAATTTAGCAAGCCCATTACAACCATGAACCGTCTAAAGATTAATGTTCAGTAACCAGGTTAGTATGTTAATTATATACATGACCTGTACAACCCAAACATGAGGGGCTCATGTATGCAAGGAGATCACGAGAAACATACTAAGAAGGGAATACAAGAAGATACAAACATACAAATATAACAAGATCGAGTTATACAATGTAGTTTACATGACTGCAAACATGCAAATGCTAAAAAAACCCAAAAAAAAAACCCCACATGTACAATTCTTAACTACAAATGAACCGCTCTCGCCATGAGGATCAGTTAGAGAATATTCTGCTGTCCATCCAATACCTTCTGAAGAAACCATTGAGGTCTTCCTTCTACAATACCTAGATCTGTGCTAGAATAGGTTTTGGACCTGAACCTGTAAAACTATTTAAAAACTTGTGAATACGACGATTCAACAAAGTATAAACAAAATTAAGGTAACACACATTGTATCTAAAAGAATTAATAACATACAATTAACAGAGTTCAAGTTTTGTAAACTGGGCATATCATGTATATAAAATAAATCTACTTCGAGTTAAGGAAATCGCATGACTTTGCTTCTGGCCATGGTTTACGACCTCCATGCACCAAAACGCGTTGTCGCAAGGGAATTAAAGACATAAGATTAATGGAGTTTCAAGTTCGTAACTAGGCACGTCGGGCAATTGAATTAAACATGCTATAAGAATCAATGAATGCAGTACATACTAGTTGGATACTACATTTGCCATATTCTCCCTTGAGGGAGCACACGTTGAGAACACCATCGATCGGACTAGGTTACGAATGAGTCTCTGGTTTCTCAGCATCTAGAAGTCCCAAGATAAGAGCACATTGCAGCAGCAACATACAAGCTACACCAAAGTTAACCCCATCGGGTATCATAAGGTTGAGTAGCGCCAGATCGTTTCGATTCAATCATAGACTTGAGTAAAATATGTGATACTAGATCATATATGTTCAATTCAAGCGTGTAATATATTTATACTCAAGTCATTACTAATAGTCGAGGTAATTGTATCGAGAACATATCAAGTGTGTCCCATGCATAGGATACTGGGAACATACGATAATCTTTAATACCATGTATAAGAGTGGAAGATAAGAAACATCGTCCAATATGCCATGCAACTCAATTTAAGAGAATCAAGGTAGGTTTTCTAGCCAACCCTAATCTAGTCGTCCATTGTTTCTAACCGTGCATGATGATGTAGTTTTAAGTTATCCGATACACAGTTATTTTTTTTGGTGTTACATTACGAAGGGAAGGTGTATCGAAGTCCTTTAAACCAACACCCATGGGGAGGTGCTTAACAGACGGACAACGTACCATAAATAAGTCTTAGCCCTCAAGACTTTTCATGATCTTTCCATTATTCGTTTGGGCCGGTTAATGGTATACAAGGATCCAAAAACTAGGGCCTTACAAGGTCTCACACAATACCTATCAAATCCTAGTTTCAGTGAACTCACGGCTTAGCTGTGGGTAACTTACGGCTTAGTCGTATTATGCACTGCGGCTCAGCCGTGGTCCCCCAGAATTCCTTTTACATTTACGGCGAACCACGGTTGGACCATGCATTCTATTACGGCTAGGCTGTAATTGTTCTACAGTTTAACCACAGTTTGGTACGGCTTAGCTGTAGCACACCACATAGCTTAGCCATGGCTGAACCGTAGAAGGTTTCTCTAATTTACTGATCTCTGGACATCAAGCCATAACTTGACTTATGGTGGGGTTACAGCTAGCCTATAGCTCAGCCGTAGTACATTTTACGGCTTAGCCATAGCCTGATCGTAGTGTAAAATCAAGTCTATTTGTTCTCTGGAATCCTAGCCGTACATGACTTACGACTTTGCCGTAAGCTTCAGGTCATGTCAGGCGTTTTTAAGTCAGAATACAAACAGGTTTGCATAGACACATACAGTTTGATAAACTTACAAGAATTATATGATACCAAATACATTAAACCCAAATTTACTTATACTTGCCTTAAATTCAACGTTTCAAGAATTAATCCTTTCTTTGGCTCAATTTGGGTACTTTGAACTTAGATGCTATACATGCCAAAAATAAAAAAAATAGATGAGAGCATGTATAAAATAAGAGTTCTCTTGACACCTTTAACTCGAGGAGTCTATGAATAAGAAGGGCTTTTACCTTAACAGAATTGGATTGTAATTTATTGTTACAACTTGAGCCCAAGAAATCTAGATTAGGATTAGCCCAGTCAGAGACACACGTACTCCCGTGCGATTCACATCGGAACCGGAGTCTGAATGGAATTACATAAGAGATATTCACATACTTACACGTATGAAGTGCTGAACGGATTATCTGTTCGAGCATTCAATGCGCGGAAGCCTGTTAATATCGCCTACAATTTTTCTTCAATTTCCATATAACAATTCAGCTTCAATTTCCATATAACAATTTAGCAAGCCCATTACAACCATGAACCGTCTAAAGATTAATGTTCAGTAACCAGGTTAGTATGTTAATTATATACATGACCTGTACAACCCAAACATGAGGGGCTCATGTATGCAAGGAGATCACGAGAAACATACTAAGAAGGGAATACAAGAAGATACAAACATACAAATATAACAAGATCGAGTTATACAATGTAGTTTACATGACTGCAAACATGCAAATGCTAAAAAAACCCAAAAAAAAAACCCCACATGTACAATTCTTAACTACAAATGAACCGCTCTCGCCATGAGGATCAGTTAGAGAATATTCTGCTGTCCATCCAATACCATCTGAAGAAACCATTGAGGTCTTCCTTCTACAATACCTAGATCTGTGCTAGAATAGGTTTTGGACCTGAACCTGTAAAACTATTTAAAAACTTGTGAATACGACGATTCAACAAAGTATAAACAAAATTAAGGTAACACACATTGTATCTAAAAGAATTAATAACATACAATTAACAGAGTTCAAGTTTTGTAAACTGGGCATATCATGTATATAAAATAAATCTACTTCGAGTTAAGGAAATCGCATGACTTTGCTTCTGGCCATGGTTTACGACCTCCATGCACCAAAACGCGTTGTCGCAAGGGAATTAAAGACATAAGATTAATGGAGTTTCAAGTTCGTAACTAGGCACGTCGGGCAATTGAATTAAACATGCTATAAGAATCAATGAATGCAGTACATACTAGTTGGATACTACATTTGCCATATTCTCCCTTGAGGGAGCACACGTTGAGAACACCATCGATCGGACTAGGTTACGAATGAGTCTCTGGTTTCTCAGCATCTAGAAGTCCCAAGATAAGAGCACATTGCAGCAGCAACATACAAGCTACACCAAAGTTAACCCCATCGGGTATCATAAGGTTGAGTAGCGCCAGATCGTTTCGATTCAATCATAGACTTGAGTAAAATATGTGATACTAGATCATATATGTTCAATTCAAGCGTGTAATATATTTATACTCAAGTCATTACTAATAGTCGAGGTAATTGTATCGAGAACATATCAAGTGTGTCCCATGCATAGGATACTGGGAACATACGATAATCTTTAATACCATGTATAAGAGTGGAAGATAAGAAACATCGTCCAATATGCCATGCAACTCAATTTAAGAGAATCAAGGTAGGTTTTCTAGCCAACCCTAATCTAGTCGTCCATTGTTTCTAACCGTGCATGATGATGTAGTTTTAAGTTATCCGATACACAGTTATTTTTTTTGGTGTTACATTACGAAGGGAAGGTGTATCGAAGTCCTTTAAACCAACACCCATGGGGAGGTGCTTAACAGACGGACAACGTACCATAAATAAGTCTTAGCCCTCAAGACTTTTCATGATCTTTCCATTATTCGTTTGGGCCGGTTAATGGTATACAAGGATCCAAAAACTAGGGCCTTACAAGGTCTCACACAATACCTATCAAATCCTAGTTTCAGTGAACTCACGGCTTAGCTGTGGGTAACTTACGGCTTAGTCGTATTATGCACTGCGGCTCAGCCGTGGTCCCCCAGAATTCCTTTTACATTTACGGCGAACCACGGTTGGACCATGCATTCTATTACGGCTAGGCTGTAATTGTTCTACAGTTTAACCACAGTTTGGTACGGCTTAGCTGTAGCACACCACATAGCTTAGCCATGGCTGAACCGTAGAAGGTTTCTCTAATTTACTGATCTCTGGACATCAAGCCATAACTTGACTTATGGTGGGGTTACAGCTAGCCTATAGCTCAGCCGTAGTACATTTTACGGCTTAGCCATAGCCTGATCGTAGTGTAAAATCAAGTCTATTTGTTCTCTGGAATCCTAGCCGTACATGACTTACGACTTTGCCGTAAGCTTCAGGTCATGTCAGGCGTTTTTAAGTCAGAATACAAACAGGTTTGCATAGACACATACAGTTTGATAAACTTACAAGAATTATATGATACCAAATACATTAAACCCAAATTTACTTATACTTGCCTTAAATTCAACGTTTCAAGAATTAATCCTTTCTTTGGCTCAATTTGGGTACTTTGAACTTAGATGCTATACATGCCAAAAATAAAAAAAATAGATGAGAGCATGTATAAAATAAGAGTTCTCTTGACACCTTTAACTCGAGGAGTCTATGAATAAGAAGGGCTTTTACCTTAACAGAATTGGATTGTAATTTATTGTTACAACTTGAGCCCAAGAAATCTAGATTAGGATTAGCCCAGTCAGAGACACACGTACTCCCGTGCGATTCACATCGGAACCGGAGTCTGAATGGAATTACATAAGAGATATTCACATACTTACACGTATGAAGTGCTGAACGGATTATCTGTTCGAGCATTCAATGCGCGGAAGCCTGTTAATATCGCCTACAATTTTTCTTCAATTTCCATATAACAATTCAGCTTCAATTTCCATATAACAATTTAGCAAGCCCATTACAACCATGAACCGTCTAAAGATTAATGTTCAGTAACCAGGTTAGTATGTTAATTATATACATGACCTGTACAACCCAAACATGAGGGGCTCATGTATGCAAGGAGATCACGAGAAACATACTAAGAAGGGAATACAAGAAGATACAAACATACAAATATAACAAGATCGAGTTATACAATGTAGTTTACATGACTGCAAACATGCAAATGCTAAAAAAACCCAAAAAAAAAACCCCACATGTACAATTCTTAACTACAAATGAACCGCTCTCGCCATGAGGATCAGTTAGAGAATATTCTGCTGTCCATCCAATACCATCTGAAGAAACCATTGAGGTCTTCCTTCTACAATACCTAGATCTGTGCTAGAATAGGTTTTGGACCTGAACCTGTAAAACTATTTAAAAACTTGTGAATACGACGATTCAACAAAGTATAAACAAAATTAAGGTAACACACATTGTATCTAAAAGAATTAATAACATACAATTAACAGAGTTCAAGTTTTGTAAACTGGGCATATCATGTATATAAAATAAATCTACTTCGAGTTAAGGAAATCGCATGACTTTGCTTCTGGCCATGGTTTACGACCTCCATGCACCAAAACGCGTTGTCGCAAGGGAATTAAAGACATAAGATTAATGGAGTTTCAAGTTCGTAACTAGGCACGTCGGGCAATTGAATTAAACATGCTATAAGAATCAATGAATGCAGTACATACTAGTTGGATACTACATTTGCCATATTCTCCCTTGAGGGAGCACACGTTGAGAACACCATCGATCGGACTAGGTTACGAATGAGTCTCTGGTTTCTCAGCATCTAGAAGTCCCAAGATAAGAGCACATTGCAGCAGCAACATACAAGCTACACCAAAGTTAACCCCATCGGGTATCATAAGGTTGAGTAGCGCCAGATCGTTTCGATTCAATCATAGACTTGAGTAAAATATGTGATACTAGATCATATATGTTCAATTCAAGCGTGTAATATATTTATACTCAAGTCATTACTAATAGTCGAGGTAATTGTATCGAGAACATATCAAGTGTGTCCCATGCATAGGATACTGGGAACATACGATAATCTTTAATACCATGTATAAGAGTGGAAGATAAGAAACATCGTCCAATATGCCATGCAACTCAATTTAAGAGAATCAAGGTAGGTTTTCTAGCCAACCCTAATCTAGTCGTCCATTGTTTCTAACCGTGCATGATGATGTAGTTTTAAGTTATCCGATACACAGTTATTTTTTTTGGTGTTACATTACGAAGGGAAGGTGTATCGAAGTCCTTTAAACCAACACCCATGGGGAGGTGCTTAACAGACGGACAACGTACCATAAATAAGTCTTAGCCCTCAAGACTTTTCATGATCTTTCCATTATTCGTTTGGGCCGGTTAATGGTATACAAGGATCCAAAAACTAGGGCCTTACAAGGTCTCACACAATACCTATCAAATCCTAGTTTCAGTGAACTCACGGCTTAGCTGTGGGTAACTTACGGCTTAGTCGTATTATGCACTGCGGCTCAGCCGTGGTCCCCCAGAATTCCTTTTACATTTACGGCGAACCACGGTTGGACCATGCATTCTATTACGGCTAGGCTGTAATTGTTCTACAGTTTAACCACAGTTTGGTACGGCTTAGCTGTAGCACACCACATAGCTTAGCCATGGCTGAACCGTAGAAGGTTTCTCTAATTTACTGATCTCTGGACATCAAGCCATAACTTGACTTATGGTGGGGTTACAGCTAGCCTATAGCTCAGCCGTAGTACATTTTACGGCTTAGCCATAGCCTGATCGTAGTGTAAAATCAAGTCTATTTGTTCTCTGGAATCCTAGCCGTACATGACTTACGACTTTGCCGTAAGCTTCAGGTCATGTCAGGCGTTTTTAAGTCAGAATACAAACAGGTTTGCATAGACACATACAGTTTGATAAACTTACAAGAATTATATGATACCAAATACATTAAACCCAAATTTACTTATACTTGCCTTAAATTCAACGTTTCAAGAATTAATCCTTTCTTTGGCTCAATTTGGGTACTTTGAACTTAGATGCTATACATGCCAAAAATAAAAAAAATAGATGAGAGCATGTATAAAATAAGAGTTCTCTTGACACCTTTAACTCGAGGAGTCTATGAATAAGAAGGGCTTTTACCTTAACAGAATTGGATTGTAATTTATTGTTACAACTTGAGCCCAAGAAATCTAGATTAGGATTAGCCCAGTCAGAGACACACGTACTCCCGTGCGATTCACATCGGAACCGGAGTCTGAATGGAATTACATAAGAGATATTCACATACTTACACGTATGAAGTGCTGAACGGATTATCTGTTCGAGCATTCAATGCGCGGAAGCCTGTTAATATCGCCTACAATTTTTCTTCAATTTCCATATAACAATTCAGCTTCAATTTCCATATAACAATTTAGCAAGCCCATTACAACCATGAACCGTCTAAAGATTAATGTTCAGTAACCAGGTTAGTATGTTAATTATATACATGACCTGTACAACCCAAACATGAGGGGCTCATGTATGCAAGGAGATCACGAGAAACATACTAAGAAGGGAATACAAGAAGATACAAACATACAAATATAACAAGATCGAGTTATACAATGTAGTTTACATGACTGCAAACATGCAAATGCTAAAAAAACCCAAAAAAAAAACCCCACATGTACAATTCTTAACTACAAATGAACCGCTCTCGCCATGAGGATCAGTTAGAGAATATTCTGCTGTCCATCCAATACCATCTGAAGAAACCATTGAGGTCTTCCTTCTACAATACCTAGATCTGTGCTAGAATAGGTTTTGGACCTGAACCTGTAAAACTATTTAAAAACTTGTGAATACGACGATTCAACAAAGTATAAACAAAATTAAGGTAACACACATTGTATCTAAAAGAATTAATAACATACAATTAACAGAGTTCAAGTTTTGTAAACTGGGCATATCATGTATATAAAATAAATCTACTTCGAGTTAAGGAAATCGCATGACTTTGCTTCTGGCCATGGTTTACGACCTCCATGCACCAAAACGCGTTGTCGCAAGGGAATTAAAGACATAAGATTAATGGAGTTTCAAGTTCGTAACTAGGCACGTCGGGCAATTGAATTAAACATGCTATAAGAATCAATGAATGCAGTACATACTAGTTGGATACTACATTTGCCATATTCTCCCTTGAGGGAGCACACGTTGAGAACACCATCGATCGGACTAGGTTACGAATGAGTCTCTGGTTTCTCAGCATCTAGAAGTCCCAAGATAAGAGCACATTGCAGCAGCAACATACAAGCTACACCAAAGTTAACCCCATCGGGTATCATAAGGTTGAGTAGCGCCAGATCGTTTCGATTCAATCATAGACTTGAGTAAAATATGTGATACTAGATCATATATGTTCAATTCAAGCGTGTAATATATTTATACTCAAGTCATTACTAATAGTCGAGGTAATTGTATCGAGAACATATCAAGTGTGTCCCATGCATAGGATACTGGGAACATACGATAATCTTTAATACCATGTATAAGAGTGGAAGATAAGAAACATCGTCCAATATGCCATGCAACTCAATTTAAGAGAATCAAGGTAGGTTTTCTAGCCAACCCTAATCTAGTCGTCCATTGTTTCTAACCGTGCATGATGATGTAGTTTTAAGTTATCCGATACACAGTTATTTTTTTTGGTGTTACATTACGAAGGGAAGGTGTATCGAAGTCCTTTAAACCAACACCCATGGGGAGGTGCTTAACAGACGGACAACGTACCATAAATAAGTCTTAGCCCTCAAGACTTTTCATGATCTTTCCATTATTCGTTTGGGCCGGTTAATGGTATACAAGGATCCAAAAACTAGGGCCTTACAAGGTCTCACACAATACCTATCAAATCCTAGTTTCAGTGAACTCACGGCTTAGCTGTGGGTAACTTACGGCTTAGTCGTATTATGCACTGCGGCTCAGCCGTGGTCCCCCAGAATTCCTTTTACATTTACGGCGAACCACGGTTGGACCATGCATTCTATTACGGCTAGGCTGTAATTGTTCTACAGTTTAACCACAGTTTGGTACGGCTTAGCTGTAGCACACCACATAGCTTAGCCATGGCTGAACCGTAGAAGGTTTCTCTAATTTACTGATCTCTGGACATCAAGCCATAACTTGACTTATGGTGGGGTTACAGCTAGCCTATAGCTCAGCCGTAGTACATTTTACGGCTTAGCCATAGCCTGATCGTAGTGTAAAATCAAGTCTATTTGTTCTCTGGAATCCTAGCCGTACATGACTTACGACTTTGCCGTAAGCTTCAGGTCATGTCAGGCGTTTTTAAGTCAGAATACAAACAGGTTTGCATAGACACATACAGTTTGATAAACTTACAAGAATTATATGATACCAAATACATTAAACCCAAATTTACTTATACTTGCCTTAAATTCAACGTTTCAAGAATTAATCCTTTCTTTGGCTCAATTTGGGTACTTTGAACTTAGATGCTATACATGCCAAAAATAAAAAAAATAGATGAGAGCATGTATAAAATAAGAGTTCTCTTGACACCTTTAACTCGAGGAGTCTATGAATAAGAAGGGCTTTTACCTTAACAGAATTGGATTGTAATTTATTGTTACAACTTGAGCCCAAGAAATCTAGATTAGGATTAGCCCAGTCAGAGACACACGTACTCCCGTGCGATTCACATCGGAACCGGAGTCTGAATGGAATTACATAAGAGATATTCACATACTTACACGTATGAAGTGCTGAACGGATTATCTGTTCGAGCATTCAATGCGCGGAAGCCTGTTAATATCGCCTACAATTTTTCTTCAATTTCCATATAACAATTCAGCTTCAATTTCCATATAACAATTTAGCAAGCCCATTACAACCATGAACCGTCTAAAGATTAATGTTCAGTAACCAGGTTAGTATGTTAATTATATACATGACCTGTACAACCCAAACATGAGGGGCTCATGTATGCAAGGAGATCACGAGAAACATACTAAGAAGGGAATACAAGAAGATACAAACATACAAATATAACAAGATCGAGTTATACAATGTAGTTTACATGACTGCAAACATGCAAATGCTAAAAAAACCCAAAAAAAAAACCCCACATGTACAATTCTTAACTACAAATGAACCGCTCTCGCCATGAGGATCAGTTAGAGAATATTCTGCTGTCCATCCAATACCATCTGAAGAAACCATTGAGGTCTTCCTTCTACAATACCTAGATCTGTGCTAGAATAGGTTTTGGACCTGAACCTGTAAAACTATTTAAAAACTTGTGAATACGACGATTCAACAAAGTATAAACAAAATTAAGGTAACACACATTGTATCTAAAAGAATTAATAACATACAATTAACAGAGTTCAAGTTTTGTAAACTGGGCATATCATGTATATAAAATAAATCTACTTCGAGTTAAGGAAATCGCATGACTTTGCTTCTGGCCATGGTTTACGACCTCCATGCACCAAAACGCGTTGTCGCAAGGGAATTAAAGACATAAGATTAATGGAGTTTCAAGTTCGTAACTAGGCACGTCGGGCAATTGAATTAAACATGCTATAAGAATCAATGAATGCAGTACATACTAGTTGGATACTACATTTGCCATATTCTCCCTTGAGGGAGCACACGTTGAGAACACCATCGATCGGACTAGGTTACGAATGAGTCTCTGGTTTCTCAGCATCTAGAAGTCCCAAGATAAGAGCACATTGCAGCAGCAACATACAAGCTACACCAAAGTTAACCCCATCGGGTATCATAAGGTTGAGTAGCGCCAGATCGTTTCGATTCAATCATAGACTTGAGTAAAATATGTGATACTAGATCATATATGTTCAATTCAAGCGTGTAATATATTTATACTCAAGTCATTACTAATAGTCGAGGTAATTGTATCGAGAACATATCAAGTGTGTCCCATGCATAGGATACTGGGAACATACGATAATCTTTAATACCATGTATAAGAGTGGAAGATAAGAAACATCGTCCAATATGCCATGCAACTCAATTTAAGAGAATCAAGGTAGGTTTTCTAGCCAACCCTAATCTAGTCGTCCATTGTTTCTAACCGTGCATGATGATGTAGTTTTAAGTTATCCGATACACAGTTATTTTTTTTGGTGTTACATTACGAAGGGAAGGTGTATCGAAGTCCTTTAAACCAACACCCATGGGGAGGTGCTTAACAGACGGACAACGTACCATAAATAAGTCTTAGCCCTCAAGACTTTTCATGATCTTTCCATTATTCGTTTGGGCCGGTTAATGGTATACAAGGATCCAAAAACTAGGGCCTTACAAGGTCTCACACAATACCTATCAAATCCTAGTTTCAGTGAACTCACGGCTTAGCTGTGGGTAACTTACGGCTTAGTCGTATTATGCACTGCGGCTCAGCCGTGGTCCCCCAGAATTCCTTTTACATTTACGGCGAACCACGGTTGGACCATGCATTCTATTACGGCTAGGCTGTAATTGTTCTACAGTTTAACCACAGTTTGGTACGGCTTAGCTGTAGCACACCACATAGCTTAGCCATGGCTGAACCGTAGAAGGTTTCTCTAATTTACTGATCTCTGGACATCAAGCCATAACTTGACTTATGGTGGGGTTACAGCTAGCCTATAGCTCAGCCGTAGTACATTTTACGGCTTAGCCATAGCCTGATCGTAGTGTAAAATCAAGTCTATTTGTTCTCTGGAATCCTAGCCGTACATGACTTACGACTTTGCCGTAAGCTTCAGGTCATGTCAGGCGTTTTTAAGTCAGAATACAAACAGGTTTGCATAGACACATACAGTTTGATAAACTTACAAGAATTATATGATACCAAATACATTAAACCCAAATTTACTTATACTTGCCTTAAATTCAACGTTTCAAGAATTAATCCTTTCTTTGGCTCAATTTGGGTACTTTGAACTTAGATGCTATACATGCCAAAAATAAAAAAAATAGATGAGAGCATGTATAAAATAAGAGTTCTCTTGACACCTTTAACTCGAGGAGTCTATGAATAAGAAGGGCTTTTACCTTAACAGAATTGGATTGTAATTTATTGTTACAACTTGAGCCCAAGAAATCTAGATTAGGATTAGCCCAGTCAGAGACACACGTACTCCCGTGCGATTCACATCGGAACCGGAGTCTGAATGGAATTACATAAGAGATATTCACATACTTACACGTATGAAGTGCTGAACGGATTATCTGTTCGAGCATTCAATGCGCGGAAGCCTGTTAATATCGCCTACAATTTTTCTTCAATTTCCATATAACAATTCAGCTTCAATTTCCATATAACAATTTAGCAAGCCCATTACAACCATGAACCGTCTAAAGATTAATGTTCAGTAACCAGGTTAGTATGTTAATTATATACATGACCTGTACAACCCAAACATGAGGGGCTCATGTATGCAAGGAGATCACGAGAAACATACTAAGAAGGGAATACAAGAAGATACAAACATACAAATATAACAAGATCGAGTTATACAATGTAGTTTACATGACTGCAAACATGCAAATGCTAAAAAAACCCAAAAAAAAAACCCCACATGTACAATTCTTAACTACAAATGAACCGCTCTCGCCATGAGGATCAGTTAGAGAATATTCTGCTGTCCATCCAATACCATCTGAAGAAACCATTGAGGTCTTCCTTCTACAATACCTAGATCTGTGCTAGAATAGGTTTTGGACCTGAACCTGTAAAACTATTTAAAAACTTGTGAATACGACGATTCAACAAAGTATAAACAAAATTAAGGTAACACACATTGTATCTAAAAGAATTAATAACATACAATTAACAGAGTTCAAGTTTTGTAAACTGGGCATATCATGTATATAAAATAAATCTACTTCGAGTTAAGGAAATCGCATGACTTTGCTTCTGGCCATGGTTTACGACCTCCATGCACCAAAACGCGTTGTCGCAAGGGAATTAAAGACATAAGATTAATGGAGTTTCAAGTTCGTAACTAGGCACGTCGGGCAATTGAATTAAACATGCTATAAGAATCAATGAATGCAGTACATACTAGTTGGATACTACATTTGCCATATTCTCCCTTGAGGGAGCACACGTTGAGAACACCATCGATCGGACTAGGTTACGAATGAGTCTCTGGTTTCTCAGCATCTAGAAGTCCCAAGATAAGAGCACATTGCAGCAGCAACATACAAGCTACACCAAAGTTAACCCCATCGGGTATCATAAGGTTGAGTAGCGCCAGATCGTTTCGATTCAATCATAGACTTGAGTAAAATATGTGATACTAGATCATATATGTTCAATTCAAGCGTGTAATATATTTATACTCAAGTCATTACTAATAGTCGAGGTAATTGTATCGAGAACATATCAAGTGTGTCCCATGCATAGGATACTGGGAACATACGATAATCTTTAATACCATGTATAAGAGTGGAAGATAAGAAACATCGTCCAATATGCCATGCAACTCAATTTAAGAGAATCAAGGTAGGTTTTCTAGCCAACCCTAATCTAGTCGTCCATTGTTTCTAACCGTGCATGATGATGTAGTTTTAAGTTATCCGATACACAGTTATTTTTTTTGGTGTTACATTACGAAGGGAAGGTGTATCGAAGTCCTTTAAACCAACACCCATGGGGAGGTGCTTAACAGACGGACAACGTACCATAAATAAGTCTTAGCCCTCAAGACTTTTCATGATCTTTCCATTATTCGTTTGGGCCGGTTAATGGTATACAAGGATCCAAAAACTAGGGCCTTACAAGGTCTCACACAATACCTATCAAATCCTAGTTTCAGTGAACTCACGGCTTAGCTGTGGGTAACTTACGGCTTAGTCGTATTATGCACTGCGGCTCAGCCGTGGTCCCCCAGAATTCCTTTTACATTTACGGCGAACCACGGTTGGACCATGCATTCTATTACGGCTAGGCTGTAATTGTTCTACAGTTTAACCACAGTTTGGTACGGCTTAGCTGTAGCACACCACATAGCTTAGCCATGGCTGAACCGTAGAAGGTTTCTCTAATTTACTGATCTCTGGACATCAAGCCATAACTTGACTTATGGTGGGGTTACAGCTAGCCTATAGCTCAGCCGTAGTACATTTTACGGCTTAGCCATAGCCTGATCGTAGTGTAAAATCAAGTCTATTTGTTCTCTGGAATCCTAGCCGTACATGACTTACGACTTTGCCGTAAGCTTCAGGTCATGTCAGGCGTTTTTAAGTCAGAATACAAACAGGTTTGCATAGACACATACAGTTTGATAAACTTACAAGAATTATATGATACCAAATACATTAAACCCAAATTTACTTATACTTGCCTTAAATTCAACGTTTCAAGAATTAATCCTTTCTTTGGCTCAATTTGGGTACTTTGAACTTAGATGCTATACATGCCAAAAATAAAAAAAATAGATGAGAGCATGTATAAAATAAGAGTTCTCTTGACACCTTTAACTCGAGGAGTCTATGAATAAGAAGGGCTTTTACCTTAACAGAATTGGATTGTAATTTATTGTTACAACTTGAGCCCAAGAAATCTAGATTAGGATTAGCCCAGTCAGAGACACACGTACTCCCGTGCGATTCACATCGGAACCGGAGTCTGAATGGAATTACATAAGAGATATTCACATACTTACACGTATGAAGTGCTGAACGGATTATCTGTTCGAGCATTCAATGCGCGGAAGCCTGTTAATATCGCCTACAATTTTTCTTCAATTTCCATATAACAATTCAGCTTCAATTTCCATATAACAATTTAGCAAGCCCATTACAACCATGAACCGTCTAAAGATTAATGTTCAGTAACCAGGTTAGTATGTTAATTATATACATGACCTGTACAACCCAAACATGAGGGGCTCATGTATGCAAGGAGATCACGAGAAACATACTAAGAAGGGAATACAAGAAGATACAAACATACAAATATAACAAGATCGAGTTATACAATGTAGTTTACATGACTGCAAACATGCAAATGCTAAAAAAACCCAAAAAAAAAACCCCACATGTACAATTCTTAACTACAAATGAACCGCTCTCGCCATGAGGATCAGTTAGAGAATATTCTGCTGTCCATCCAATACCATCTGAAGAAACCATTGAGGTCTTCCTTCTACAATACCTAGATCTGTGCTAGAATAGGTTTTGGACCTGAACCTGTAAAACTATTTAAAAACTTGTGAATACGACGATTCAACAAAGTATAAACAAAATTAAGGTAACACACATTGTATCTAAAAGAATTAATAACATACAATTAACAGAGTTCAAGTTTTGTAAACTGGGCATATCATGTATATAAAATAAATCTACTTCGAGTTAAGGAAATCGCATGACTTTGCTTCTGGCCATGGTTTACGACCTCCATGCACCAAAACGCGTTGTCGCAAGGGAATTAAAGACATAAGATTAATGGAGTTTCAAGTTCGTAACTAGGCACGTCGGGCAATTGAATTAAACATGCTATAAGAATCAATGAATGCAGTACATACTAGTTGGATACTACATTTGCCATATTCTCCCTTGAGGGAGCACACGTTGAGAACACCATCGATCGGACTAGGTTACGAATGAGTCTCTGGTTTCTCAGCATCTAGAAGTCCCAAGATAAGAGCACATTGCAGCAGCAACATACAAGCTACACCAAAGTTAACCCCATCGGGTATCATAAGGTTGAGTAGCGCCAGATCGTTTCGATTCAATCATAGACTTGAGTAAAATATGTGATACTAGATCATATATGTTCAATTCAAGCGTGTAATATATTTATACTCAAGTCATTACTAATAGTCGAGGTAATTGTATCGAGAACATATCAAGTGTGTCCCATGCATAGGATACTGGGAACATACGATAATCTTTAATACCATGTATAAGAGTGGAAGATAAGAAACATCGTCCAATATGCCATGCAACTCAATTTAAGAGAATCAAGGTAGGTTTTCTAGCCAACCCTAATCTAGTCGTCCATTGTTTCTAACCGTGCATGATGATGTAGTTTTAAGTTATCCGATACACAGTTATTTTTTTTGGTGTTACATTACGAAGGGAAGGTGTATCGAAGTCCTTTAAACCAACACCCATGGGGAGGTGCTTAACAGACGGACAACGTACCATAAATAAGTCTTAGCCCTCAAGACTTTTCATGATCTTTCCATTATTCGTTTGGGCCGGTTAATGGTATACAAGGATCCAAAAACTAGGGCCTTACAAGGTCTCACACAATACCTATCAAATCCTAGTTTCAGTGAACTCACGGCTTAGCTGTGGGTAACTTACGGCTTAGTCGTATTATGCACTGCGGCTCAGCCGTGGTCCCCCAGAATTCCTTTTACATTTACGGCGAACCACGGTTGGACCATGCATTCTATTACGGCTAGGCTGTAATTGTTCTACAGTTTAACCACAGTTTGGTACGGCTTAGCTGTAGCACACCACATAGCTTAGCCATGGCTGAACCGTAGAAGGTTTCTCTAATTTACTGATCTCTGGACATCAAGCCATAACTTGACTTATGGTGGGGTTACAGCTAGCCTATAGCTCAGCCGTAGTACATTTTACGGCTTAGCCATAGCCTGATCGTAGTGTAAAATCAAGTCTATTTGTTCTCTGGAATCCTAGCCGTACATGACTTACGACTTTGCCGTAAGCTTCAGGTCATGTCAGGCGTGTTTAAGTCAGAATACAAACAGGTTTGCATAGACACATACAGTTTGATAAACTTACAAGAATTATATGATACCAAATACATTAAACCCAAATTTACTTATACTTGCCTTAAATTCAACGTTTCAAGAATTAATCCTTTCTTTGGCTCAATTTGGGTACTTTGAACTTAGATGCTATACATGCCAAAAATAAAAAAAAATAGATGAGAGCATGTATAAAATAAGAGTTCTCTTGACACCTTTAACTCGAGGAGTCTATGAATAAGAAGGGCTTTTACCTTAACAGAATTGGATTGTAATTTATTGTTACAACTTGAGCCCAAGAAATCTAGATTAGGATTAGCCCAGTCAGAGACACACGTACTCCCGTGCGATTCACATCGGAACCGGAGTCTGAATGGAATTACATAAGAGATATTCACATACTTACACGTATGAAGTGCTGAACGGATTATCTGTTCGAGCATTCAATGCGCGGAAGCCTGTTAATATCGCCTACAATTTTTCTTCAATTTCCATATAACAATTCAGCTTCAATTTCCATATAACAATTTAGCAAGCCCATTACAACCATGAACCGTCTAAAGATTAATGTTCAGTAACCAGGTTAGTATGTTAATTATATACATGACCTGTACAACCCAAACATGAGGGGGCTCATGTATGCAAGGAGATCACGAGAAACATACTAAGAAGGGAATACAAGAAGATACAAACATACAAAATATAACAAGATCGAGTTATACAATGTAGTTTACATGACTGCAAACATGCAAATGCTAAAAAAACCCAAAAAAAAAACCCCACATGTACAATTCTTAACTACAAATGAACCGCTCTCGCCATGAGGATCAGTTAGAGAATATTCTGCTGTCCATCCCAATACCATCTGAAGAAACCATTGAGGTCTTCCTTCTACAATACCTAGATCTGTGCTAGAATAGGTTTTGGACCTGAACCTGTAAAACTATTTAAAAACTTGTGAATACGACGATTCAACAAAGTATAAACAAAATTAAGGTAACACACATTGTATCTAAAAGAATTAATAACATACAATTAACAGAGTTTCAAGTTTTGTAAACTGGGCATATCATGTATATAAAATAAATCTACTTCGAGTTAAGGAAATCGCATGACTTTGCTTCTGGCCATGGTTTACGACCTCCATGCACCAAAACGCGTTGTCGCAAGGGAATTAAAGACATAAGATTAATGGAGTTTTCAAGTTCGTAACTAGGCACGTCGGGCAATTGAATTAAACATGCTATAAGAATCAATGAATGCAGTACATACTAGTTGGATACTACATTTGCCATATTCTCCCTTGAGGGAGCACACGTTGAGAACACCATCGATCGGACTAGGTTTACGAATGAGTCTCTGGTTTCTCAGCATCTAGAAGTCCCAAGATAAGAGCACATTGCAGCAGCAACATACAGCTACACCAAAGTTAACCCCATCGGGTATCATAAGGTTGAGTAGCGCCAGATCGTTTCGATTCAATCATAGACTTGAGTAAAATATGTGATACTAGATCATATATGTTCAATTCAAGCGTGTAATATATTTATACTCAAGTCATTACTAATAGTCGAGGTAATTGTATCGAGAACATATCAAGTGTGTCCCATGCATAGGATACTGGGAACATACGATAATCTTTAATACCATGTATAAGAGTGGAAGATAAGAAACATCGTCCAATATGCCATGCAACTCAATTTAAGAGAATCAAGGTAGGTTTTCTAGCCAACCCTAATCTAGTCGTCCATTGTTTCTAACCGTGCATGATGATGTAGTTTTAAGTTATCCGATACACAGTTATTTTTTTTGGTGTTACATTACGAAGGGAAGGTGTATCGAAGTCCTTTAAACCAACACCCATGGGGAGGTGCTTAACAGACGGACAACGTACCATAAATAAGTCTTAGCCCTCAAGACTTTTCATGATCTTTCCATTATTCGTTTGGGCCCGGTTAATGGTATACAAGGATCCAAAAACTAGGGCCTTACAAGGTCTCACACAATACCTATCAAATCCTAGTTTCAGTGAACTCACGGCTTAGCTGTGGGTAACTTACGGCTTAGTCGTATTATGCACTGCGGCTCAGCCGTGGTCCCCCAGAATTCCTTTTACATTTACGGCGAACCACGGTTGGACCATGCATTCTATTACGGCTAGGCTGTAATTGTTCTACAGTTTAACCACAGTTTGGTACGGCTTAGCTGTAGCACACCACATAGCTTAGCCATGGCTGAACCGTAGAAGGTTTCTCTAATTTACTGATCTCTGGACATCAAGCCATAACTTGACTTATGGTGGGGTTTACAGCTAGCCTATAGCTCAGCCGTAGTACATTTTACGGCTTAGCCATAGCCTGATCGTAGTGTAAAATCAAGTCTATTTGTTCTCTGGAATCCTAGCCGTACATGACTTAC